>OY743171.1:8612500-10024162 GCA_963555705.1 Ligustrum vulgare
ATTATGATTCTTCAAGAATCATCACAACAATATATTATTCTACATCATAATACAAGATCTGGATTATTAATAAATTCGAATTTCTTTGAGAACGAGAATACAATATTTATCACATGAGCAAGAAAATACTAGAATATTTAAAAGTAGCATAATGTAATATTCTTCTAAAACATTGATTTTGAAGCTCATTCAATTATAACAATAATTAATATCTATTGTGCTATTTAGAAGCAAAAAATGAATAATTTTCCTGGAATAATTATATTTCTAAAATTACGATTCTTCAAGAATAATAAGTCAACATTCTTCTGGAATATTGAAAAATTATGCACTCTAGGAGCAAATAATATTCTTCTGAAATATTGACATTAACGATTCATTCTACATTTTGAACTAACAATATTTGTGCTCTACACGACTAACGATAAAATATTCTACTGGAATATTTATCTAATATGGGTTGCGTTTCTTCGAGAGCACCAACACCATATTCGTTTAAAATATATTTTACATTATGCTTCTTCCGGAGCATTGAGTCAATATTCTTCTGAAAAATTGAAATTGTAATATACTGCTCTTCATGAGCAAGTAATATTATATATACATGATATTACTCGAGTTACAAGATAAAGATAAAATCTATAGATTATAAGAATATTGGATTAGTATAAATAAAGAGTTATACTACATATAAACCGTGAACATGGTTATCCAATCTTTGTATATTTTGATTCCAAGATTTTAGGTTGATCTTGTGCGTCAGAAATGGTACAAAGAAATGTAATTGATATAGGAAAAAAGAGACAATGACAAATTTTCAGTACCTTTTAGAATGAAAATTAATGTGTTGAAATAAGATATGTTTTCTTCCGCTAATGAACTTATTTCTATTCTTCAAAAATAATAAATCAATATTCTTATGGAATATTGAAAATTATAATTTATGGCCTTCATGAGCGAATAATATTATTCTATAATATTAATTATAATGTTGTGCTACTTTAGGAGCAACAACAAATTATTTATAATAGACAAACTATATGGTTAATATTCTTCTAAAATATTAATTATCTATTGTACTGCTTCAGGAGGAACAAAATAATGAATTATCAATTTAAATCAATAATAATAATAATAATACTTATAATTGACAGATCTATAATTAATATTCTTCTGGAATAGTAATATACATATTGTTGTGCTACTTCAGGAGCAACAAAACAATAGCATCAATTTGTAATGAACAAATTTATGATTAATATTTTTTGGAAATATTAATATACTATTGTGCTAGTTTAGGAGTACCAACGTATTATAATAATAATTAAATACATCCACAAAATCTTTTAAATCCTCTTTACTTGAATATGAACAACCAAAGTTGTATAAAGGTTCAATGATACTGACAGATTATCTCCTCCAATATTAAGAAACTATTTTCAATCTTAACCACCAAGTTGCTTCTAACTAATATTTTGTTATGTGAGATTTTGAGAAATTTTTGTAACTTATTTTGGTAGAGACTCGTGTTGATAACGTATTATAAACTAGAGAGAAGAATGGAAATACCAATAAACTTGTATATATATATATATATATATATATATATATATATATATATGGGTGAATAAGGATATACAAAGTAATAATGTGTTACATGGGTAAAATTATCATTCACTAATACAAGATAATATTTACAACAGTTTATAGCTAGTATTATAGAACTTAAATGATATAATTTAAAATAAATTGAATATTGAGAAAAAGTAAAAAAATATGAAGTAACACTAGCACAGATAGACTCATTCGCGTCGATTGTTCAGAATATTTATGCGTCTGTTGTAGCGAAGCATTTGACGGAGACGTGTAAAGGTATACTAGTAGAATACTTTTCCTATTCGGGATTTTATGACTTGGCAGGATACTTAATAACATCTCTTGTACTCAGAGGTATATTTTTTAGTAGCTTGGGATGGATTAGCAGTTCGGATGTAGCCCTTAATAACTTTAGGTCTGCAGTCATTCAAAATTTCTACCAGACCATCCCGTTCTTTATCTATCCCCAAGTAAGTAGAACTAGATATCAACTCTGAAGGAGGAGGAGGCGGAGAAGGAGCCTTTCATTTCTTGGTTTGAAGAGATGAATATAACAGCAAGAGTTGGAGGGGAGGTGGTTCCTTCATAGGTCTTTTACCTCCCGTGGTCGGCTTGGAGGTGGTCGGAAAATTCAATTTTTTCTTTCTGTTCATCACAATTTTTTTTTTTTCATATTTTTCCTTTATAAACTGGAAACAAACAAGTAAAGGATTTAATACAAAGGTCTAGGTCGCATTGAAAGCAAGAGAAGTAATAAGGTTTATCTTAAGGAGGGGTGTAAAAAATCCAAAAGGCTAACAATTGTGTGATTCGTAGCAAACAAACGCTCTTCAACGATCTGTTTGTTAATCGATCCGAAAGCCTTCGAGGTGTTCAGAATCGCATCAATTTTTTGAAGGAATCATTCGACATATTCAGCATGAGTTTTTCTTCGTGGACGGTCTCATCATCATGCAATACCATCCAGAATTCTTATATTCAAATCTGAAGTGATATTAGTAATTAATTCCTGCACTGTAGGAGGAGCGTACCCATTCTATGGTACAAGACTATGAATCCCAAGATGGTCTTCCACCCATTAGGATGAATTTTAGTAGGAGTAGTACCCCATTCTATAAAGTACTGGTAAAGATCCGAGGTAAAGAGAACCTTAGTCCAACTTGTAAAGAATAGGAGTTTACAGTGATACATCATTTCAGAGGATTATCAGCTTGCTCAAAATTCTCTAGCATGAAAATTTGAACATAATCTGGTACTCTGTATTCATGTTTTCAGGTCACCAAGTCATCCTTAGTTAAGTGGATGGAAAATGTTTACAAGCAAAATTAGAGCTATAATGGGATTGACGTAGATGACGATACTGATTGGAGAAGAATTTACCAATTTACCCTACTCGAGGTGGAAGGAACAATCGAAGAAGATACCAAAGTTACACCAAATCAGGATGGAATTATAATCACTATAGGAATGTGACTAGAAAGTTTTTCTTCCTCGTTCAGAGATGACCTTTGAGCCATCTCCCCACTATCATTTCGGTTAAAATTAGCTTCCTCCTCATCCCCTCCATACGATCTAACTCTGCTGTCTGCTCTCACTAGTCACTACTACCAGTTATGCTTAAGTCACTCATATTGAATCCTATAAAAGAAATGAATACTTATAAAAATATTTATAGAAACATTGAGAGAGTTGAGTTGAGACTTGAGACTTGAGAGTTCACAGAAGTTGTGATTCAAATTAAGAAAAATGTGTGTATATTTATAGGTGTAAAAAAAAATAAAAATAAAATAAAACTCAAAAACGGTCACAATTGTGACCGTTTGGGACGAGCCGGCCCGTCCGGCTTGTTATCAACGGACCGAAATGCCCATCCAATACCCAATTTTTTTGTCCGATCCAAGCCCAAGTCCCTTTTTTTACGAGTCAAGCGGAACTTTTAACGAACCAAACCGAGCCGAAATCCCGAACTGCCTAGCCCGTTTTCCACCCCTAGACACATCTCAATTTTTCACAAACATTTATGATCAAATGTTGTTCGGAGTTCTAACTTTACATGCATGATAAGCATTTTTTTACGCTGTATTACAATTTGGTTTTTTCATCTTGATTCTAAAATCTGGATAAACTATCAAATGATATTTATCATTCTTTTTTCAATACATTAATGGGTTTATTATGAACTATATAACACATAGAAGAATAAATCACTGAGCTCCAATTTCTTCGAATAAGGTAGCCTAAGAATACATTTAAGGAGATACAAAATTTAAAGAAGTAGGCAATCAATAATTAGAAGAAAGAAGATGATATTATTGATAAGGGTATTGCATACTTCGAAATTTGAATAATGTTTAAGGTAAATTGAGTTCGATATTGAGATTGTTTAAATCAACACTTTGAATATTTTTTAGGTAAAACATGTAGGAAAATTTGGACAAATTTTAATCAATTTCAAAAAAACATATATACTTGAATAAAAATATCATAATATCACATGCATCGCATGCATTATATACTAGTCCCTTAAAAAGGGGAAAAAGGAAGAAAGACTCACTGCAAATAGAAGGCTCGCAACAATGGCCTTAACAGCCTGCTAGAGAAGAAACCCTTTGATCATGTCCTTTTTTGGTATCAAATTCTTCTCATCCTCATATTTCCTAGTATGCAACCTGTAATTATCCAATGATCCAAGAAACACATCTATCCGAGAATATATTCAGTACATCGCTATTGGCACAAATGTTCCCAGTAGTTCATCAAACACTCGAATACCCTCTTTCATTATCTCCATAATCAAATACACATGGAAAGAAAGCTCCTCCTGCAAAAGAAAACTTGCCCTTCACAAGAAAGAGCAAAGATATATGGTTTTGGATGGATTGAAAATTGACAAGGCTAGGCAAACACAAACCTAGATGAAAAATTTGTTACAACAAAAACAGATTACACAAAGATTCAAAAAATTTAATTCGGTCCTGAACCTTAAATTAAACATAGTATATTTTAAATTAAATAACTCTTTCATTGTACAAAGTTGAAAATGAGGATAATTCTCAAAATTTGTGCTTTTAAGCTCAGAAACAGAAACATGCTTTTATAGAGGAAACAGAGAAATGGAATTAAAAGTCTTCAACAATAGCAAGTGCATCTAAGTTGATGCAACTATCGACATACCATTGTAAGAAGAGAGAAGAATCCAATTCCGTAGAGCATTTAAATTCATTGCTTGATAATGTTCTGGGATAACAAGATGTAATATGGTCGGAATTTCCTTTCAGATCTCATATGTTGTATCTGCTTTTTATCCTGCTCGAATTTGCTTTGCAGCATCATAATCTCTGGAAAAAGCACAAATTCCACAAGGTTCAACAAACAATATAAGGAAAGAGAAGTGGAGCCTAATCAACAATATAAGGGGGAAAAAACAAACATTCCACAAGGTTCAACAATATGTGAAAGCGCATGCTAATTGATATTTGCTTACGGAAAATCACTTTGTAGTACTTAACTAATAGGATAACAAATTTAGCAGGACTAACCCTATTCCAAATTTTAGAAGGATGACGTATGATTGGGAACACTTAGCAAAAATACGATCGAGACGAGTCAAAGCTTTGTGAGAGGTTTTGGCCTAAGCAATGAGAGGAATGTAATATAGCATGGAGGATAAGCTCGTCCTGTTATTTCTACATGAGAAAATTGGGGTTGGGGGAGGTGATCAGAGTTGGAGAAGGTGGAACCGTAGTGGTTGTTGTTTCGGGAGGAGGGGTGGCCGTTCCATCAAGTTATCCCATGAGATTGATGTAATTATAATCTTAATATGAAACATATAAACTTAAACATGATTTAGATTTAGGATTTTGACCATAAAATTAATTACTGTAAATCATAAGACATACTAGAATTCATAGCAATAATGTAGAAAGTTATAAGATCCTGTCACAACTTTAATTGAATCCCGAATAAAATATTGATCTGAAATTTGCATTCTCTCTCTTAACCTAAGCGTTTAGTTGTGTTTCATAAGTTGAACCCTAATGATGGAATTCGAGTTCAATATATATATGTGTAGAGAGAGAGGTCGAATGTCCTATTGTGTTTAAATCTCAACTGCCCATCAAAGTTGTAGTATTAATAGAAAATACTTCTAATTAAATCAGGTTTCTATTAATTTAGCAGTTTACCTAATTAAAAAAGATATGTTATATGGACCACATAATGAGAACACAAAATTTGTAACAGTCTCCCATTTGGTCCATATGACAATCCTATTTATGGTTTCATAGAGGAATCATAAGGTGCACAAAAAATGCTGAATTAATATACTTAAAATGTTTATCTTAATTACCTTAGTTAATTGAATCACTTGTAAGAGTCATAGCGGTTCCATGTTACTTAAGAATATGGTCCCTTCCATGTACTACTGATCAATACTTCACTTAACGAAGTATGTATAGCGAAGCAATGATAATGGTCCCCATAATGTCTTAATTAAACGACTATTTTTGTTATTATTATCCATTTACATCATGTATACAAAATGGAAATATAAAAATTCAGAATATTCAATAATGAAATTTCAAAATAATGTCAAAATAAGAACACGGAGTAATCCACATACAAGAAAAGAAACTATTTGTTACACTCAAGACCCATTGCATCAGCATGCTGCTTAAATGTCTTGGGTGGTAACCCTTTAGTTAGTGGATCTGCTATAATTGCACTTGTGTTAATGTGCTCAATTGACACTCGCGTATTTCGAATTTCTTCCTTAACAGATAGATATTTAATCTCCATGTGCTTTATTCCTTTTGAATACCTATCATTATTTGAAAAGAATACTGTTGTTGCATTATCACAATAAATTTTCAGCGGCCTAGCAATGGAATCCAAAACTCTAAGCCTTGAAATGAAATTTGTTCACTAATATCTCGCGATGCGAGATATCCCCGTAAGTACACGGGTCGTGAGAAGTAATATATTGGACCTAGGAGTCCGGATTATCGTCCCACGAGGACTGCTATTAATTACTGAAATATTTTAGTTCTACACTTTATTTGAACGAACAAATGAATTTGATGTTTTAAATTAAAACTAAGAAGATGAATTAAAGAATTAAATTGTGAAATTGTTTTGTTTTTAAAAACGATTGTAAAGTGGTTGGGATTCACGATTTCACTTAGCCAATTAAATTAATTCCAATTCCAGATTTTATTTTCTAAATATGTGATCGATTGAATTCACTAATTCAAATTGAGATTCCTCTCTCGAGTTTAAATCAATCCTACCTAAATAAGTCAACCTTGTATCTCTACAGCGGGTCCGAATATTCCTTATTTAGATGCATTACATACAAGAATTCATACACGATCGCAATAATCACAAGAGTATATCTCTATCTCTCGTTCAATTACCGGATTTATTACCTAAATCTATGTTATTAATTCACCTCTCGGATTATGGAAATAATACATAAATTCATGAATAAGTGGTCAGTTCATTCACGCATTACACTCAATAATAAATCAACACATGCATCAAAGCGTTAAAACAAGGAATATGGAATTAAAATAATATGACTAGGCTACATCGTTCATCCCAACGTTAAAATTAGTTACACATCATGATTGAAGAACAAAAACAATAAAATAAAACGTTCATTGAAAATAAGAAGAAAGGAAAGTATGCACCAAGTCTCAATTCTTCTATAATCTTCAATTCACGTCCCTCTGCGATGCTTGAATCTCCAAAGATTTTAATTAAAATCTCTGTTGTTGCTTGCTCTATGGAGAGGCAAAGGTCTGATTTTCGTGCCTCATGTGTTGTATATATAGGTTTTGGAGAAAACCTAGGTCAAAAAGCCCAAAGCCTGTTAAAAATTGCGAGAAAAATCTGATCTGCGGTCCAGTCGGACAATCGCGCGATCGCGTGGTAGAACCTCTGGCGATCGCATGGTAGACATTAAAAACTCTCGGGTTACGAATTTGCACCATCTCGCGATCGCGTGGAACGTATCCAGCGATCGCGACTTCCTCTTTTCTCGGCTGTACAATTTAGTCCCTGACTCTTAATTGCACTTCAATCCTCAACTTTCAATTGTTGCAATTTAGTCCCCAAACTTTATCTTCTTCTTGATTTGCCCATTTAAGATCTCATATCCTTCAATTCGTTCCTCCAACCTTTGATTTCTTCACTTTGGCACCACGCATGTTTCCCGGTTATTATCACAAACTCCTCACTTGTCCGATTTAGCTCCAATTAACATCCTATCGTGTCATTTTTCCATTAATTGCTTCATTTTTCTTCAATTGGGACATTTTCTGAAAAGTAAACAAATAAACATAAATTAAATAACAAATATTCCCAAACGACAATAATTAATCCTAATTTAGACATACAAATAAGTGTATAAAATACACTTATCAAATACCCCCAAACTAGAACTATTGTTCGTCATCGAGCAATGTAAACTAAACTACCAAATATTTTTGTTGTGTCAACATGTTTACCATATGCCTCCATAGTCCAAATCAATTCAAGCTTTCAGCAAGAGTTATGAACAACAATAAAAAATAATTTTCTAGTTATGTCCGCCGGAATTTCAATTGTGTGTGTGAATAGCCAATGTCAAACGCATACTTATGCAAAAGATGTTCTCATACTGCGTGGCTCATGTTGCTTAATCCGGCCCGAATCCCATATGGTCAATCTATGATTTCTAATAAAATTCCTTTCAACGCTCATGGATGATCACCACTTTCTGCTTTTCTCTCACATATCCCGGATTTTTATCCATGTGGGTTCTAAAAATATTCTTTGTTTTTTCCACACAAGGTAATCAGAATCAGAAATATGCGTGCATGACAAATCAAAAGAAAACAGTCCCCAATTCTACAACATCAACCACCACAGCTCAGTCAACAAAGCTTATACCATGCAATATATATATTTTTTTATTAGACGACTTTTTCTTTTAATGTCATTGTCTTTTACCATCTTTGTGCAGAACTTTTCATACTGGCTTTCTATATGACCTCTGTAGCGGGCTTTCTATATGACCCCTGTAGCGGGCTTTCAAAGAACCCCTCAGACGTACTTGCTCGAGTCATAAAGGCTTAAACAGAAAAGTTAAAGATATTATAATGTCTTATGTGTAAGTCCACTCTCCGTACTTGCTTTCTAATTGACCCCTGTAGCGAGCTTTAGGTCGATGACTCCCAAGCCAGTTGGCTTTAGGGCACCAGGTTTGAAGGACCCCTCGAACTTACTTACTTGAGTCAAAAAGGCATTTGAAGAGCAGAATAAGACCTTCAGCATTTTTCTATTTTTATGCTGGAAATGGTTTATACCAGTTGACCAAACTGTAATGATTAAAGTGAAAAACCAAGAACCACAGACCTCCAACCCGTCAATACACACAAATTCCAACCATTTTACCCCCAAACTTGCCTTTTAGCATGATTGGTTCTAATTTAGGGGTGGGATGTCTAACGATCTAAGTTCAGGGATTTTTGAGTCATTCCTAAGTTCAAATTGCATAAAACTTTTCCCCACATGTATTAAACAAAATCCCTTACACAAGCACTTATCCAACACTGACTATGTGCGCAATAAATATGACTCTAGCAAAACTTAACTAGTTCAAAAATAAGTTCATGCTTTCATGTTGTTCAATTTTCAAGTCTAAGCACAAATTGATTCATACTATATCATAGACAATAAACATGTCAACAAAGTTTTCATTTTTTTTGTCCCTAAAGAATCGAATGAATATAAAATGAATGAAGAATGCAATGAATTTTCACCCCCAAATTTGAAATGAACATTGTCCTCAATGTTTTCCAAAAAGATTCAACAAAATAAAACAAGATAAAGAAAAGAGAACGAGAACTTCCCAAGTTTAGAGGATGTATTTCTTTAAAGCTTCCTGTTGCACTATCTTGGATGAATTGAACCTTTTCTTGCTTTTCCCGATTTGGTTTGAGGTGTCCTGATTGATGTTGACCTTGCAAATAAGAGATAAGTAACATTAGAAGTCATAAACATCAATAATAAAAAATGGAAGTTCAGTGCCACACCCCCAAACTAAGGTTAAAGCAAAATTTTTAATTTTCAACAATGGTAGACCACACATATTTAAGCCTTGATATAGCCTAGAAAAACACAAATTTTTCTGAGCCATATTTTGATATGTTGAAGTTCATAGCATGGCCTACAACATATTAAAAATTCAGGTCTTTTGGAGCTCAATAGGGTCATGTAAAACAATGGCAAAGTTGGTGACGTGAGTGGATTTTCAGGTGCAATGGCCTGCAGTGGCCTTTCATTGGGGCTGCCATGGTGCAATGTTGGTTTTCATGATTTTGTGAAATGAAGTGAACTAATTCATGGACTACACACATATAATCAATGAGAAACATATCATGAAGATAAATGCTCGGAAGGATGTCTGAAATTAGCACAAGAGCGTCTTTGTGGCATTTCATCAAACACTTAGTGGACATTGCAAAAATCAATGGATATGCATAAGGTTGGAGGTATGAATGAACCAAAAATTTTGTCTACTAAACCACAAATCACCTTCTCCAACATCTAACCTAAGCCCAATCTTCACCATTCACAATTTCAAAATCTAAGATCTCAAAGAAAATTTCAAACTTTTGAGTAAATATTGATTTAAGTGAAGAATTACGTACCATTGATTGGATTTTGAAGTCATGTACGCAATGATATTGATGCAACAAAGTGTTGATGACATGCACACAAGATGTAAGATCAAATATGAGGTGATTGGGGGAGAGAAAACGGGTTTATAATGTTTGAAATTGAAAACATGAGGAACAACACTTAAACTGCCGATTTTGGTCCCAGTACACCCACGCGATCGCCTGGCTGGAGTGACAGCGATCGCGTGGTTCAAGGTTTAAGAATCTGTTGATCTTTAAATGCAAACTCGCGATCGCCATAGCCTATTGGCACGCGTTCGCGTAGTTCCCGGCTGTAATGAAATTTTTTCCTATTTTTGATTTTTAAAATCGTTTTTATCCCCCTAATCACTTCATGATCGATACAATGATTTTCCAAACCTTATCGTCATGATTCAAACTAGTATGTGTGAGTTTGGAATGACGATAAAAACCTACCCTAATGTTAAACATGCAAAATAAAAAACATACCTAAATATGCAATAATAGAATATTATGCACAAGTGCTCTTAACATGAAACATGCAAAACATTCAAACACAATTCCTACCATGCATATATCTAAATTCAGTAAATAAATAAATCATGAAAGCGTAATAAATAAAAGGGAAGAAAGGTTGGGTTGCCTCTCAACAAGCGCTCCGTTTTAAGTCTAAAGCTCGACTTTTTGCACTTCTTTATCATGGAAGCTTGAATGATCCTCTTGAGCCCCTGCACAACTTGCAATTACCTGCCTTGCACTTTTCAATCCTTTTCCTCACTCTCTTGAAGTTTAATAATTAATTTTCCACATTTTGTTGAGTAAAATTTGGTTTTTTCTCCTTCTTCAAGTTGCTTCTCTCCGGCTTCGCTTCTAAAATCCCTCTTTGTAAAATCGAAGCATTCTCAAGTTTTATCCCTTGCTCCACATTTTCTTCGGGTTTCTGGATCACTCCCTCCACCTTGAAGCAACTTTCTTTTAGAACTTCAAGGTCTTGCCTTGGCTTGATACTGAAAGTGACTTGTTCCTTCTCGACCCTAAAGATGATTTCCCCTTTTTCAATGTCTATGAGAGCTCGTCCTGTAGCAAGAAATGATCTTCCAACTATTAGGGGCATCTGAGAGTCCTCTTCCATAACAAGGATCACAAAGTCAACTCGAAAGAAGAACTTGTCCACTGTTCGCTAAAATCGTATACCTCAAGTGCACGGTTTGCTTTCAAGTAGTAAAGTGGACTAGAAAAGTCCGGGTTATCGTACCCACGAGGATTGATTGATTTCATTTTAAAAGAAAAGTCGAGTAACATAAAAATATGGTTTGGTGGTGAATTATGAACTAAGTGATACAAATAAGAAACATGGCAATATATAAACTAGTTGACTAAAGCAAATAGACAAAAGTATGTAAAAGCTAGGATTAAAACTAATTATCCAGAATAACCAAATAACAAAAAGAATTTGGTGACTAAAATAAACTAGAAAATATGAGACAATGTGAATTTAGTTTTTATAACTATACTAATTTCTTCTTTTCAAATCAATTAGTGGTAGTTAATTAATCAACCAAATTACATGGGAACTTTTAAAATTACCTAACTTGTGTAATAAATTCCAATTACAACTTAAAATAATAACACACATTTAAACGTTACAAAAACCTAAAACAATATTTATAATCACAAAAACATAAACATAAATGCTCAACATTCATAAACAACCTAAAATACTTAGTAAGAAATAAACTAGTCAATAATTCCAACACAATAATATTAACCTATAATAAACTAACAACAACATTTAACAAACAACATAATCATATGCATAATACTCAACATAAAGATTCAAAACAAGAGAGTAAAGAAAGCTCCCCCTTTGGTTCCTCCAACTATCATTTTATGTGCAACTTCTACTCCCTGCCTTCTTCCCTGCATCTCCAGCTTCTTGCAACATCCAGCTACCCAATTCAGTTTCAGCTGCTGCCTTCTTTGTTGTCTAAAATCAGCAAAACCCGCAGACAATTAATAGAACCAGCAACAGGCAGCCCGTCCAGCAGTCAGCTCCTTCCTCTGGTAACAGCAGCAGCAGGTCTTCTTCCAGCTGCACCAGCACGTCCAACAGCAATAGCAGCTTTCCAGCACCTTTTCCAGCAATATTCCAGCAGCAGCCCTTCTTCAGCACAGCACAGCAGCAGCACCAGCAATATTCCAGCACCAGCCCTTCTTCAGCACAGCACAGCAGAAGCAATACAGGCACTTCAGCAATCAGATCAGCAGCTTCACAACAGCAGTAGTGTTCCAGCCTTAGCAGATAAAATAGATCCAGCAATAATGAAAATGGCACCAGCAGTCCTATCTCAGTAATAGCAGTTTCTTCAGTAACGGCCGGCAAGAATCAGCAATTCCCATTTGTTTCTGTCACCAACAGCAAGAAATTGTTCCTTCCTCGCCTGTTCTGATCTGTAAATGTATATATATCTCTATCTAATAGAACCAGCAAATGGGCTGCTGTCACCAGCCTATTTTCACTCGGTTCTCCTCCCCCTCTGTAAATGTACACTATCTACTTTAAAAGAAACCAGCAAAATGGAGCTGCAATCAACAACTTTTTTTTTTCCTCTGCCTTCAGCTGTGTATATGTATGTGTGTATTATATTCTTCAGCCTGCGGCCTTCCATGTTCTTCCCATACTTCCCTTTTCACTTTCCATCCTTTCTTCCCAGCTTTTTCCCATCATTTTTCTCTGCTGGCCATGCTTTCCTGTCTTCTCCTTCCTTTTCAGCAGCTCAGCCATGTTCTCTGCCCATGCTCCAGCTTGCATTCACGTTTTTTTTTCATCCTCTCCATCATGCTTTGTTCCCTAAAATTGCACTGCTTGTCCAACACTTCCCGGAAGTGACAAAATGGTCCCAGAACTTGGAATTTCAGCAGAAATTGCACTTCTTTTGTGGTTGTTGGCCTCGAACTTGGATATTAACCTATTTAAACACAAAATATGCATACTTTAGTAGATATTTTCTAAAGATGTTCCAAAATATTCTAATTTAAAGGTATAAAAAGTGTATAAAAATGCACTTAACATCCACTTTCACAATCACGTTCTCCACTATCCCATATGGATACTGTATAGACCTGTTAGCAAGCTTTAGTGTGATATTGGTGGGTATAGGCTCCCCCAAACCAAGTTTCCTGTATACAGATAAAGGCATTAGATTAACACTAGCCCCTAAGTCACACAATACATTATCAAAAGTGAAATTACCAATAGTGCAAGGGATAGAGAAACTCCCTGGATCAGTCAATTTTTGTGGTAACTTCTTTTGAAGTATGGCGCTGCACTCCTCACTAAGAGCTATTGTTTCATTATCTACCAATTTCCTTTTGTTTTACAGCATCTCTTTCATAAACTTTAAGTAGAGGGGCATTTGAGCTAGAGCTTCCGCAAATGGGATATTTATGTGGAGTTTCTTGAATATTTCCAAAAAAATTTCAAACTGCTGCTCCAACTGATGCTTTATCAATCTTTGTGGATAAGGAACTGGTGGCACATAAGTGTTGACTGGTGGTCGAACTCAAACTTCTTCTTCAACTTTTTCATGAACTTCAGGAGTCGAACTCTATTCTTTTTCACTTTTCTTCTCTTCCACCACATTTTCCTTTTTGTTCCTCTGCTTTCCATATTCTGCTTCAGTCACTTCAGAAAGCTGAACCCCACTCCTTGTTGTTATTGCATTACATTGCTCCCGAGGGTTTATTTCAGTGTTACTGGGTAACTGTCCTGGCTGTCTAATTGAACTGCTAGCTGCCAGCTCTCCCATTTGTCTCTTCAAATTCTTAATCTCAGCTGCTTGATTTATAATTTCTCCATTTTGACTCTTGACCAGCTGGATTAACACTTCTATGTTCTCGGATATGTTTTTATGAGATTGTTGTTGTTGCTGTTGCTGAAATCCAGGCGGCCACTGAACATTCTGATTGTTAGACCATGAAAAATTTGGGTGATTCTTCCATTCTGGGTTATAAGTTTGTGAATAAGGACCACCCTGCTGCCTGTTTCCTACGAAGTTGACCTGTTCTGGGTTTGATTGATTTTGTTGAAGTGGGCAGAAATTTATCGCGTGATTTTCGAAACAAAAATCACACAAAGTTGTATGAACTGAATTCACTGGCTGCACACCCATACTATCGATTTTTTTGTTAAAGCATCCAGCTTAGCATTTAATGCTGTAATCTCATTAACTGCAACAATTCCTCCAGACTTTGGTGTAGATCTATCTGAGTACCACTGGTAACTGTTCGCAGCCATCTTCTCAAAAATCTCAGAAGCTTCTTCATATGTCATATCCATTACTGATCCTCCAGCTGCTGAGTCAGCGTACTTTTTATTCTCATTCGTCAACCCATTGTAGAATGTCTGGACTAGTATCCAATCAGCGATTCCATGCGTAGGACACTGTCTGATGAGCTCGTTGAACCTTTCCCAAGCCTAAAAAATTGATTCCCCAGGCTGTTGACTGAATGATAAAATCTCACGCCTTAACTTTGAACATGCGGCCAGGTGGGAAAAATTTATCTACAAATTTCTGACTCATTATTTCAAAATTCATGATTGTATGTAGGGGAAAAGTGTAGAACCAAGCTTTAGATTTGTCTGCCAAAGAGAATGAAAATAACTTCAATTTCACAGCATCATCTGAAACTCCATTCATGCGCTGCATTTCACACAATTCCAAAAAGGATTGAAGATGTGCATCAGGGTCTTCAGTCGGCAATCCATGGAAAATACATGAGTTTTGGATCAGTGAGATCAAAGAGGTTTTGATCTCAAAATTGTTAGCTTGGATTGCAGGAGGTACAATGCAGGTTCCAATTCTATCATCTGCCATGGCTAAGTCTGCTTGTTGATTCGCTTCCAACTGTTGTTTATGCCTCTGTCGAAAGGTGCGTTCAATTTCTGTATCAAAAGGAAGCAAATCAAATGACTTAGTCCTTCTTAACATAAATTAAAGAAAACAAAAATTAAAGGCAAAAACTGAAAAATAATATAAAAATAAAAATAAGCAAAATAAAGTTCAAAGTAAAATCAGAACTAATTGGTATCGATATTAATATAAAAACAGTCCCCGGCAACGGCGCCAAAAACTTGTTCACTAATATCTCGCGATGCGAGATATCCCCGCAAGTGCACGGGTCGTGAGAAGTAATATAGTGGACCTAGGAGTCCGGATTATCGTCCCACAAGGACTGTTATTAATTACCGAAATATTTTAGTTCTACACTTTATTTGAACGAACAAATGAATTTGATGTTTTAAATTAAAACTAAGAAGATGAATTAAAGAATTAAATTGTGAAATTGTTTTGTTTTTAAAAACGATTGTAAAGTGGTTGGGATTCACGATTTCACTTAGCCAATTAAATTAATTCCAATTCCAGATTTTATTTTCTAAATATGTGATCGATCGAATTCACTAATTCAAATTGAGATTCTTCTCTCGAGTTTAAATCAATCCTACCTAAATAAGTCAACCGTGTATCTCTACAGCGGGTCCGAATATTCCTTATTTAGATGCATTACATACAAGAATTCACACACGATCGTAATAATCACAAGAGTATATCTCTATCTCTCGTTCAATTACCGGATTTATTACCTAGATCTATGTTATTAACTCACCTCTCGGATTATGGAAATAACACATAAATTCATGAATAAGTGGCCAGTTCATTCACGCATTACACGCAATAATAAATCAACACATTCATCAAAGCGTTAAAACAAGGAATATGGAATTAAAATAATATGACTAGGCAACATCGTTCATCCCAACGTTGAAATTAGTTACACATCATGATTGAAGAACAAAAACAATAAAATAAAACGTTCATTGAAAATAAGAAGAAAGGAAAGCATGCACCAAGTCTCAATTCTTCTATAATCTTCAATTCACGTCCCTCTGCGATGCTTGAATCTCCAAAGATTTTAATTAAAATCTCTGTTGTTGCTTGTTCTATGGAGAGGAAAAGGTCTGATTTTCGTGCCTCATGTGTTGTATATATAGGTTTTGGAGAAAACCTAGGTCAAAAAGCCCAAAGCCTGTTAAAAATCGCGAGAAAAATCTGACCTGCGGCCCAGTCGGACAACCGGGCGATCGCGTGGTAGAACCTCTGGCGATCGCGTGGTAGACATTAAAAACTCTCGGGTTACGAATTTGCACCATCTCGCGATCGCGTGGAACATATCCAACGATCGCGACTTCCTCTTTTCTCTGCTGTACAATTTAGTCCCTGACTTTTAATTGCACTTCAATTCTCAATTTAAAATTGTTGCAATTTAGTCCCCAAACTTTATCTTCTTCTTGATTTGCCCATTTAAGCTCTCATATCCTTCAATTCGTTCCTCCAACCTTTGATTTCTTCAATTTGGCACCACGCATGTTTCCCGGTTGTTGTCACAAACTCCTCACTTGTCCGATTTAGCTCCAATTAACATCCTATCGTGTCATTTTTCCATTAATTGCTTCATTCTTCTTTAATTGGGACATTTTCTGAAAAGTAAACAAATAAACATAAAGTAAATAGCAAATATTCCCAAACGACAATAATTAATCCTAAGTTAGACATACATATAAGTGTATAAAATACACTTATCAAAATTTCGCAACCGTAATCCTTGAATTGTAGCCTCAAAGCATGCTACAAATTCAACCTCCATAGTGGATGAAGCAATTATTGTTTTTTTGGCACTCTTTCATGATACAACACCTCCAGCTAATACAAACACAAAGCCAAAAGTGCTTTTTCTAGTATCCACACAAACACCAAAATCTGAATCTGTGTAACCAACCACTTCAAGGTGATTAGTATGGCTATAAGTGAGCATATGTTTCTTTGTTTCCTGTAAGTATCTCAACACTTTTTTAGTAGTTTTCCAATGATCAATTCCTGAATTGGTTTGATAACGGCCCCAACATACCAACTGTAAAGCTAATGTCTTCCCTGGTGCAAACTTGTGCATACATTAAACTTCCTACAAGAGATGCATAAGGAAATTTTTTCATTCATTCACATTACAATTCAGCTTGAGGACACTAGGTTATGTTGAACTTATCCCCCTTCTGAATTGGAACAACATTAGGATCTCAAGACGCCATATTAAATCTTTCCAAAACTTTTGGGATATAGGTATTCTGAGACATTCCCAAAAATCTACGTGATCTATTGCGAAATATTTCTATTCCAATCACGAATTATACATCTCCCATATCTTTCATTTCAAAGTTTTGGGAAAGAAAACCCTTAGTTTCCCGAAATAAACCAAGGTCACTGTTGGAAATTAATATGTCATCAACATATAGAACCAAAAATGCAAACTTATTCCCACTCATCTTCAGGTATATACATTGATCAAAAATGTTTTCAATAAACCTAAAAGAACTAATAGTATTGTTAAACTTAATATACCATTGTCATGAAGCTTGTTTTAGTTCATCTATTGACTTCTTTAACAGACCATGTTTTCCTTTCCATCTGTAATGAAGCCTTCTGGTTGTGCCATGTAGACTTCTTCTTCCAACCCCCCGTTAAGAAAAGCCTTTTTCACATCCATTTGATGTAGCTCTAAATCAAAATGAACAACTAACGCCATAATGATTCGTAATGAATCCTTTATAGAAACTGGAGAGAAGGTTTCATTGAAATCGATGCATTCTTCCTAATTAAACTCTTTGGATACAAGTCTAACTTTATATCATTCGATATTACCATAAGAGTCACATTTGGTTTTAAAAATCTATTTACAACCAACTTTCTTGTGCCCTTCTGGTAATTCAACCAAATTATAAACTTTATTAGTTGTCATAGATTTCATCTCTTCAAATATGGCATCAATCCATTTTTCAGATTTTTTTACTTTTAATGGGTTGTGTGTACGTAACTGGATCTTTCCTCATCCCTATGTTAAATTCAGATTCTTATAAGTACAACACATAATCATCCGACATAGCTGATTTCTTGGGTCTTTGGGACCTCCTTAATGCTACTTCTAGTGATGCATTTACATTTGGTTCAATGGCGACAGTCTCATTATGGAGTTTAGGATTATTGACATTTTGTTCTACATTGTTGATTGGATCAACAATAACATTAGGAAAAATTATGTCATCCAAACTTCGTGATAAGGGAATTGGTACCCGAATTTCTTAAATAACTACTTCTTTAACTTTATCACTCACACTGTCTTCACCATTCTCAATGAATTTAGCATTTCCGGTTTCTACAATTCTCGTACTATGATTAGGACAGTAAAACCTATACCTTTTTTATTTTTCTGGATATCCAATAAAATAACCACTAATGGTGTTTGGATCTAGTTTCTTTGCGTATGGATTATAAATGCGTACCTTCGCTGGGCAGCTCCATACATGCAAGTGTCTTAAATTTGTTTTCCTTCCTTTCCACATTTCGAAAGGTGTCTTAGGAACAACTTTACTGGGAACCCGATTTAAGATATACACAACAGACCTAAGGGCAGGCATTCACAAGAATATGGGTAAATTAACATTACTCATCATACTCCTAACCATTTCCATAAGTGTGCAATTGCATCTTTCAGCTACACCATTGTGCCAAGGAGAACTCGGTATTGTGTATTGAGCACAAATTCCTAGATTTTCTAAGATTTTAGCAAAATGACCAGGACGTTGTCCAGCTTCATCATATTTTCCATAATATTCACCACCCCTATCAGATCTAATAATTTTCATGTTTTTACCTACTTGTCTCTCAACTTCAGTAATGTAAATTTCTACATCATTTAAAGAGTGAGATTTGTAATGTAAAAGGTAAATATAGCAATAACGTGAAAATTCACTAATAAAAGTAATGAAATATTTTTCTCCACCAATTCATGAAGCATCAAAAGGTCCACAAATATCTGTATGTATTATTTCAAGCAGATCGTTACATCTTGTGGCTCCTTTCATGGTATGTTTGGTTTGTTTACCCTTAATATAATCCACACAAGTACCAAAATCAGTAAAATCAAGGTTTTTGAGAATCTCATTTTTTACTAATAAATTGATTCTTTCCCTGGATATATGACCTAGCCTTTTATGCCACAAGAAAGAAGAACTCTCATTCATCATATTACATTTCAAACTAACATTTAGATGCAAGGTAACAAGAAGAGATTCAGAAAATGAAGAATCAAGATTAATTTGACATAAGCCATTGACCAAAACTCTCAAACCCATAGAATCATTATTCTTGTATAAAATAAAACAACCATCAACTATTTTAAAGGAGAAACCTTTCTTATCAAGTTTTGACAAGGAGTTTAAATTACGAGAAATAGAAGGAACATAAAGAGTTTGCTCTAAATCTAAGAAAAAACCAGAATCTAATACTAAACGAAATGTGTCAATGGCTTGAACTGGGTCATTGACTCTATTTCCCATGTAAATGTAGTCTTCATTTGGATTTGTGGTTTGGGTTATAAGGAATCCCTGCATTGAGTTTGAAAAATGAACATTAGAACCATAATCAATCCACTAAGTATTAGAAGGTGCTTCAACAAAATTTGATTCAAAACATACAAAAGCCAACACTAGTACAAAAAGGCATAAAAAAATGAGGAATACACTGTGTCATTTTGTAATTAAAATTTAGGAAAAGGCGTCGGTTTCCATTTTGAACCGACGTGTAAAGTTGGACCGGCCGACTTTGCGCGTCGGTTCAAGAAAAAACCGACGCGAGAAACATGGTTTTTTCTTGAACCGACGCCTCTTCTTATAATAAATTTTCTCCCAGTAATTTCATATACACTCTCGTGCCTCTTTCTCTCTTTCAGTACTACTACTCTCACGCCTCTCTCTCATAATTCACTCTCACAATTCTCTTCTCTCTACTCTCACGCCTCTCTCTCTCTTTCACGTCTCACGATTATCTTCTCCCGCCGCCACCTCCATCGCCTGGCACTCCTCTACCGCCGCCACCTCCTACATTGTAAGACCCGATTCTCATTTTTGTATATATGTATGTGTGTATATATATGTGTGTATAGAATTATATATTTGTGTATATATATTTATGTGTATATATATGTGTGTGCGTGTATATATATTTGTGTGTGTGTGTGTGTGTGTATATATATATATATGTATGTATGTATATATAGACATACATACATACATACATACCTATATATATATATATATATATATGTGTGTGTGTGTGTGTATATTTGTTATTATATAAATATGTTAATTACATGTTAATATGTATAAATGTGTTAATTAAATTTTAATATATATAAATTTGGGTGTTAAATTTATATTGTTGATTTTAAGTTAGTAGATAGATACATTTTAATATTTTAATTATTGGAGTTTAAATTATGAGATATTAAGTCATGAAATCTTAGCTTGACTTTTTAGGAATTGAGAATGAATTTTGAATTAAACTTGGAGTAGTTGATGATGTTGAAGTTTGATTGGAGTTGTATTTGATTTTTGAATATGTCGAGGTTGAACATTTTGGTTTATTGTGATATGTTGATTCTTCCTACAGGTTGGTTAAGTCCAATTTATAGGGGAGGTTCTGTCAAAAGTTTTGTAGAATTTTGTAAATAAAAAATGAAAATTATAGTTTAAAGTGATTTTCACTATTACAGAATTGACCATACTAAATAAATAATTACATAAAACATAATCATTGTAATAAAATTACGAAGTTTCCAACCTAAAAAAGTATCGTATTTGATTTCAAATATTAATATATAATTGGTTTAAGGATGTGACGCGATCCCTGTCGGGGAATCTCGTCGGGCGCGCGGAATAACGAAATTAAAACCTAGGAAAGATCTAAATCAGATTTAAACACGGAATCAAACAATAATTAAACTACTGGAAAGATAAAATTGACGATAGGACCTTGACCCAAGATTCACGACGCAAGAAATTGACGATGCGGAATCGAGATCCAAGGTTTTCGAAACACCACAAGGACTTGTCAATTTCCTTGATAAGATTCTAACTGGAAATGCCACAAATATTCTCGCGAATATTTGATAAGTTCAACGCCACGAATATTTTCACAATATTTGATAAGTTAGATTTGTTCTCGAAGAACACAAAAGGGACTCCTCAACCTTTCAATTGGAGAAAACTCTCTCAACTTTATTCATAAACTCAAACTTAACTGTTTTTACAATGAATGTAAAGCGATATAAATAAGCAAAATAACCTAGCATTTAATTTACTCAAAATAGAATTCTAATTATGCTAAAATTCTAAAATAGGAAAATAACCTAAAATAATAAAAGGAAATAAAATAATTAAAAATCCTCAAAATCTGGCCCGCTCCTCATTTACGGCCGTGAAGAATACTTTTACGGCCGTAAAGCCTTCTCTGGTCCAAAATTGTTTTATGAGTTACGGCCGTGACGAATTTCTTACGGCCGTGAAGTTTCCCTTTTTTGAACGTTACGGCCGTAACTTCCAGGCTTACGTCCGTAAGCCTCCTTCTGCAGAAAATCTTCATTTTTCCTCGTTAACTGATTACGGCCGTGATTGTAAGATTTACGGTCGTGAATACATGGGTTACGGCCTTGAAGGTCATCCATTACGGCCGTAATGGAATTTTTGCATAAATAATTTCTTTTACTCGATTCTGCTCGATCCGTCCCTCTTCTCGGCTCGACCCCAACACGGAACTTGCTCCGTTTTGCACGTAGATCACTATCATATTGTCGATGGCTCGACTTTACCCTTCGATGCCTGATCCGGATCACATCATACTCCCTCTATTGAAAAGGATTCGACCTCGAATCCATTTTTGATCGGCTTTCCAAATTCCTCCTACTCTCCTGGGCTCGGTGATCATTTTTATGCCTCGTGCGATCCTTTAGACTTTTGGGCTGCTCATTTTTGCCAACAAGTTTCTTTCCTGTTTTAAGCTCATGGTTTGACTTCGGTACCTGTAAAACAGAATTTAAAGAACTGGGGAGGGGTGTGTTAGCGTGAGTAAGTGCAAATAGACTCATTTTTGTGGTAGACTCTCTTTTCTTTTGATTTTTGCACTCAGTCTCTCCTTTTTCTAAGGTTTGAACCTTAACTCTCTTTTCTTTATTTTTCACTCCCTCTCCTTTTTCTGAGGTCGTGGCCTTAACTCTCTTATTTTTCCCCTCAAACTCACTTTTGACCTTCAATCGATCTTTCAGGGCTTCAGTTGGAGATAGTGGCATTAGAGTAAACTTTTTCACACCTTTTACCAAGCTATATCTATTCATATACCCATCATGTAGCACAACTCTTTCATGTTGCCAAGGTCTCCCCAACAGTATATGACTAATTTTCATTGGCACCACATCACAAATTACCTCATCCGAATACCCACCAAGAGAAAATGCCACTAAAGCCTGTCTCTTCGCCTTAACTTCCCCCGACTCAGTCAACCATTGTAATTTATAAGGCGTTGAATGTTTCGTTAAAGGTAAGCCTAATTTTTCCACCAACATTGTACTAACTACATTAGTACAACTTCCCCCGTCAATCACCAAGCTACAAACTTTTTTATCCACTAAGCATCTAGTGCGAAAAATATTATCCCTTTGCCCATCCACATTTTCCAAAACATTCGCCTTATGCTTAATGCTAAGAGCATGCCTATCAATAATTGACTTATTCACCACGACACTTTTAGCCCCTTCACTATCACACCTAACCTTCTTACGTGGACAATCAAGTGCAATGTGACCCCGTTCCAAACATTTAAAGCACTTAACATTTTTATCCTTAAGAGGTTTGGAATCAAAATTATTTTTACCTTTGGTTGTCGGTTCCTCCCTCCTTTTGTGAACATGATTACTACTTTCCCGTTTCGATGTCTCTTTATACTTCAATGGCCTTTCATCAATTCCATCTCCGTACCTAGCACGACATTCACGCCTACTACTCCTCCTAGCCATAGAGTCCGCCCGCGATTGCTCCCTTTTCAATTGGGCAATCATCGCATCTCTTTTATCCATCCTAGCTATTACCTTTTTAAATTTTTCCTGCATCTCTGCCAATAATTCAAAACCCTGCTCCAATATCCTATCCCCTTTTTCGGGGCGTTTGTTGTCACCCATTGATGAAGATATCTCCCCGCGAGATATGGAAATTTGGAATATGGAAAAAATGAATTTTTTTCGAAATTTTGTTTTTTTAATAATCTGCCATAGAATTGGACTACGAGTATGGCAGAAGAAATGGAATTGAATTTGGACGAAAAACGAAGAAGAAAAACACTTTTGAATTTTTGGGACTGACTCTTATGGATCAAACTGGAAACATTTATGACTGACACGAAGAACACGAAAAAAAAATCAAGAAACGCAAGAATCTGAAATAGATCCAAGCTCTGATACCAGATGATGCAATCCCTGTTGGGGAATCTCGTCGGACGCGCGGAATAACGAAATTAAAACCTAGGAAAGATCTAAATCAGATTTAAACACGGAATCAAACAATAATTAAACTACTGGAAAGATAAAATTGACGATAAGACCTTGACCCAAGATTCACGACGCAAGAAATTGACGATGCGGAATCGAGATCGAAGGTTTTCGAAACACCACAAGGACTTGTCAATTTCCTTGATAAGATTCTAACTGGAAATGCTACAAATATTCTCGCGAATATTTGATAAGTTCAACGCCACGAATATTTTCACAATATTTGATAAGTTAGATTTGTTCTCAAAGAACACAAAAGGGACTCCTCAACCTTTCAATTGGAGAAAACTCTCTCAACTTTATTCACAAACTTAAACTTAACTGTTTTTACAATGAATGTAAAGCGATATAAATAAGCAAAATAACCTAGCATCTAATTTACTCAAAATAGAATTCTAATTATGCTAAAATTCTAAAATAGGAAAATAACCTAAAATAATAAAAGGAAATAAAATAATTAAAAATCCGCAAAATCTAGCCCGCTCCTCATTTACGGCCGTGAAGAATACTTTTACGGCCGTAAAGCCTTCTCTGGTCCAAAATTGTTTTATGAGTTACGGCCGTGACGAATTTCTTACGGCCGTGAAGTTTCCCTTTTTTGAACGTTACGGCCGTAACTTCCAGGCTTACGGCCGTAAGCCTCCTTCTGCAGAAAATCTTCATTTTTCCTCGTTAATTGATTACGGTCGTGATTGTAAGATTTACGGCCGTGAATACATGGGTTACAGCCGTGTAGGTCATCCATTACGGCCGTAATGGAATTTCTGCATAAATAATTTCTTTTACTCGATTCGGCTCGATCCGTCCCTCTTCTCGGCTCGACCCCAACACAGAACTTGCTCCGTTTTGCACGTAGATCACTATCATATTGTCGATGGCTCGAATTTACCCTTCGATGCCTGATCCAGATCACATCAGGATGTATCGTGAAAATTATTTACTCAAAACTAATAAATTTTTTTAATCATATCTTCACATATAGGTCATTGATATGGATCGGGATTGGATGTATGGAAAACGTAATAGATATGAATATGTAAAAGGTGTTGAAGAGTTTATGAAATGTGCGGATGAAAACAAGAGAAAAAAAGGTGAAACAATGATTTTGTGTCCTTGATATGATTGTAAGAATTTGAGAAAGTTTCATAGTTTTGATCAAGTGAAGAGTCATTTGATTTGTCGTGGGTTTAAGGAAGGTTATACGCGATGTATATGACATGGTGAGAGTATGCTTCCCAGGACGAGCACTGGTGACGATGTTGGTGATCAGCAGCACAATAATTCAAGCAATATTTGAAAGAATGATTTGGAAAATGACGAGAATGATATGATAGACGAAATGATGTGTGATATACAAGGGGAATACATTGAAAAGCCTCATGTATTAGATAACTTGTTCAACGAGTCTGAGAAGCCTTTTTTCTGGTTGTAATAAAGTCACTAAATTGTTTGCTCTACTAAAATTGTATAACTTGAAAGCATGCAATAGGTGGAGTGATAAGAGTTTCACGGAATTATTGGGACTGTTACAAGAGATGCTTCTGGAAGATAACGAACTTCCTAGTTCAATTTTCGAGGTAAAGAAATTGTTGTGCCCGATGGGTATGGAGATTAAGAGGATACATGCATGTCCAAATGATTGTATGTTGTATCGAAATGATTACAAGGACTTGCATCTATGTCCAAAGTGTGGGGCATCATGATATAAACGGAAGAACGCGAATGATAATTGTGGTGATAAGAAAAGCCCTCCGGCAAAGGTTTTATGGTATTTACCTGTAATACCAAGATTTAAACATTTGTTTGCCAATGCAAAGGATGCAAAGAACTTGCGGTGGCATGCCGACGGGAGAAAAGAAGATGGAAAACTAAGACACGTGGCTGATTCTCCTCAATGGAGGAATATTAACAGGTTGTTTCCTGAGTTTGGGGGCGAAGATAGAAATCTTAGGCTGGGACTATGTACATATGGGATGAACCCACATGGTAATATGAGTAGTCGACATAGTACTTGGCCGGTTCTTTTGACTATTTACAATCTTCCTCCCTGGTTATGTATGAAGCACAAGTATATCATGTTATCTTTGTTAATATCAGGGCCCAAACAACCGGGTAATGACATAGATGTTTATCTAGCCCCACTAATTGAAGATTTAAAACTGTTGTGGGATGAAGGTGTGTCTGTGTTTGATGCATATACTCAGATGAATTTCACCTTATGTGCTATGATATTTTGCACCGTAAATGATTTTCCAGCTTATGGTAACTTTTCGGGTTATACTAACAAAGGACCTAAAGCATGTCCCGTTTGTGAAGAAGACGTGATTGATCTTTGGTTGAAAAACTGCAAGAAAAATGTCTTTATGAGTCATAGAAGATTTCTCCCTAATGACCACCCTTATCGCAAGAAGAAAAAAGCCATTCAATGGAAAAATCGAGGCTCGAACAGCTCGCTTACCATTAACAGGAGGTGAGGTATATGAACGAGTTAAAATTTGGATGATTCGTTTGGAAAAACTTTTAAGCCTCCTAAGAAGAGTCTTTGGAAGAAAAGGTCCATATTCTGGGATCTACCTTATTGGCAACACTTATCTGTAAGGCATTGTCTTGATGTAATGCACGTGGAGAAAAGTGTTTGTGATAGCATCATTGGGACATTGTTGAACATTCCAGGAAAGATGAAAAATAGTATTAAAGTCAGGAAGGACATGGTAGAAATGGGGATAAGGGATCAATTAGCACCGCAAGAGTTGGAAAAGCGTACTTATTTACCCCCATCTTGCTATACTTTGTCGAGAAAAGAGAAACAAGATTTTGTGAGTGCCTGCACACTATTAAGGTTCCATTTGGGTACTCATCAACCATTAAAAGTCTTGTCTCGATGAAGGACTTAAAATTGGTTGGTATGAAGTCTCATGATTGTCATGTCGTAATGCAACAATTGTTACCAGTTGCAATTCGAGGCATTCTCCCAAAACATGTTAGACAGGTCATTATAAAACTTTGTTTTTTCTTGAATGCAATTTGCAGCAAAGTTATTGATCTGGAGGAGTTGGATGATTTGCAGGCCGATATTGTTATCACTCTATGTTAATTTGGAATGTATTTTCCGCCATCATTTTTTGACGTTATGGTGGACTTACTTGTTCACTTGGTGAGAGAAATTATGATTTGTGGTCCAGTATTCTTGAGGTATATGTATCCATTTGAGAGATACATGGGTATATTAAAAGGATATGTGAGAAATCGATTTTGACCTGAAGGCAGTATCATTGAAGGTTATGCTGCTGAGGAGGCTATTGAATTTTGTACTGATTACTTGGATGACGTTGAGACTATTAGTGTTCCTAAATCTCGGCTTGATGGAAGACTTGAAGGTAAAGGTACTATTGGATGCAAGTCAATCGTCCCCAATGTTGAATTTCGATATAAAGCACACCTCCTTGTATTACAAAACCTTCCTGAAGTTCATCCATATTTGGACGAGCATATGTCCATCATAAGGCAGGAGAATCCTTTAAAAGTTGAAAGGTGGGTAACTAATGAACATAATCGTTCATTTGCAAAATGGTTCAAAGACAAAGTCATGAAAGAATTGTCACAAACACCGAATACCATTGTTGAAACGGTAAAGTGGTTAGCTTACGGTCCTACCATGATTGTGAGGTCATATGAGACATATGACATTAATGGGTATACGTTTTACACTAAACGTCAAGATGATAAGAGTGCGGTGCAAAACAGTGGAGTGACACAAGTAGCACTATCAAGAGATTTTTCTAATGCTAAAGATACCATGCCAGTAGATGCCTCGATGTCCTATTATGGTATCATTGAAGATATTTGGGAACTTGATTATAGGGAGTTCAAGTTTCCTCTCTTCCAATGTAAATGGGTTGATAACCAACGGGGTGTTCGGGTGGATGAATTAGGATTCACTATGGTGGATTTCGGACGGTTGGGTTATCTATACGAGCCATTCATTCTTGCATCACAAGCCAAACAGATATTTTATGTTCTTGATCCTGCCGATACTAAGTGGTCAGTCGTCCTTCAAGTCAAGAGACGCATTGTTGGGATTGGTGATGTAGTAGATGAAGAAGATTATGATCACTTTGATGAAACCCCTCCATTTTCTATCGGTATACAATGGAGTGCAACTTTAGGGGAAGATAACATTGAATCAAATTATATGCATTGGGATCATGAAGAAGGATTATGGATTGACCGTCGTTCCTGATTATTAATTGTATGAGTTTATTTACACAGTCTTTGCTTATAAAAGATTTAGTTATATAAAAGATTCTGTCAATATTAATTTCTTTTAAATTTGTATAACAACTGAAGATGATAAAAATTATCTTGTTGCAGGAAGAGGCACCACAACAGGCAAAAAAATTGAACGAAGGAAAAACACCTCAGAGTTTCGAAATGTCATCCACTCAACGACCAGCGATTGTTGATGATGAGACGTTGCAACGTCTAGGTGATGATTGTAAAATGTTACACACTCTGGTCATTCAATTGCCTGTTGGTGATGACTTCTACCAGGTACAGGTTGATGCCGTCGTGTTCAACTTTGCGTTCGAGGATGGTTTTTATGTTACAGTCGGAGACATCACTGACTTTCTTACGATGCAATGGTTGGATACATCAATCTTACAAGTGTTTTCATTGTAAGACTTCTGATCAAAAATTATAACTTCAATTTAAATCATTATTTTATTTCTATTTATTGGTATTATTTTTTTTTAGGTACCTCCATGAGTTGTGTTAGGAATACGGTATTAAATCGATTGGATTCATGTCTCCGACATACATTGCATCGATTTCAGTAAGAACAAATGCATATGGTGTTATAAATTACTTGGCCAGCACCATGAAGGCAATGAAAACTAAGAAATTCATTTTAGCACCGTATTTTCAGAAGTAAGACCATTGATATTCTCTAATTTTTAACCTAATTTGAATGATATGATATTTAAAGTTGTATTTACACGTTCATAATACATAGGAATCACTGGATGTTGCTAGCTATTTCTCCTGAGAAGAATACGGTGTACTTTTTAGATTCAGCTGCTGCATCTAAGCGTGACTTGGATATCAAGGCGATATTGAACACGTAAGTTAGGAAACTTTTAATGAAATAATTGTGGAGTTGTGGTGAAATTGATTGTGGAGTTGTGATTGTTGAGAAGTTGATAGTCTTGAATAGCAGAGTCCCCCTACAGGTTGGATAAGTTCAATTTTTAGGGGAGACTCTGCCAAAATTTCTGTAGGAAATTTGAGTCATATTATTTTTTTGTAGCTTGTTGATATAATTTATTGAAATTTTAGGGCTTTCAAAACATATTGGACAGTTGGAGGCATGAGGACAAAATCCAATACAACGTGGAAAATTGTAAAAGTATGAAAACACGGATTTAAACTTTATTAAATTTTTTTGAATTATTTCTATATTTTATTTAGTTTGATTACTAATATTGTTATTTTTCAATGTGAATATTTCAGTGTCCTCAACAACCTGGAGGGTCTGAGTGTGGCTACTACGTTATGAGAAATATGTATGAGATAGTCACGGAACACTTTCAACTTACTTCGTTAGAAAAGGTACAAGTCATTGAAAATGAGAATTTTAATAATGACTTTATATTTTATGAAAAAATAACTAATAATTCATTTTGATTGTTTGTAGGAATTTAAAGAATATTATTCAACGGAGGAAGTAATCGAGATTCAAAACTTATGGGCAAAATACTTAGTTCATAGGATTGCGTAAATCGAAGCGTAATCAAAACTTGCACTTACATATATATATTTAATTTGTATCATAAATTAACAATTTGTAAGTATAATTGTTGTTCATTTAATTTTATTACGTATATATCGATTATATATATATATATATATATATATATATATGGTGATGCGCATGTTCAGGTTATCGCAGACCACGTCCTGGTCACTGCAGACCACGACCTACACTGGCCTGGGTCATTGTAAGTCACGTCCAGGTGACTGCAAACCACGACGTGCAGTGACCTGGGTCATTGCAGGCCACTGCAGGTCATGACATGCAGTGGACTGGGTCATTGCAGGCTACTGCAGGTCACGACATGCAGTGGCCTGGGTCATTGCAGGCTACGTCCAGGTCACTGCAGGCCATGACCTGCAGTGGCCTGGGTCATTGCAGGTCACAGCAGGCCACGACCTGTAGTGGCCTGGATCATTGCAGGCCACGTCCAGGTCACTACAGGTCATATAATATATAAAAAAAAGGTTTGGGTGTCGGTTCTAAACCTAAAGTAAAAAAAAAAAAAAAAACTTTGGTCGTCGGTTTTTATAAAATCGACGCCCAAAGTTAAATTTTTTTTTATTGTAACTTTAGGCGTCGGTTTTAAATTAGAACCAATGTCCAAAATTGACTTTGGGCTTACCCTTCTTTTCGAACCAAGCTTTGCATATCAAGTACAAAAGTGGCACTTGTCATCCTTCTTAGCTTTCTTCAGTACGGGTCGATCTGATTCATTGGATGGGCCCTTCTTAATGCCCTTCCCAGTTTGCTTTCCGAATTTTTTCTTCCCATTATTACGAAACAAGTAATTTTCTTGAGAAACATGATCACCCTACTGCTTAATTCGAGCCTCTTCCTGACCCAACTTGTTGGTCAATTCATTCAAATTCCACATATCCTTAATCGTGTTATAATAAATTTGAAAAGGAACATACTGTTGAGGTAATGAGTTTAGGATAATTGGACCAGGAACGAATCAGCCACTGTCATGCCCAATATGCCTAATTTTGGAGTCAGATTAGTCATGTCAAGTACATGTTGTTTCATAGTTTTGGAGCCATCAAAATAGGTTGTGGTGAGTTCATCCATAAGTTTTCCATCAATTGCTTTATCATCAGTCTGAAAGCATTCAGTTATGGTAGATAAATATTCCTTAGCTATCTCGATTTCCTTGATGGAAGATTTAATGTTGGAAGCAGTGGTTAGGGGCATGAATTTCAAGTACAGTTTGTTAGCTCTATTCCAAGTATTGAAGGCTTTAACTTCATCTTCTGTGGATGAAACAGTAAGATCAGCAGATTTGTCCACAATAAGAACCAAATCAATATCAAGGACCCCCAAATTGAAATCAACACACGCCTTCCACTTCGAGTAGTTAGTTCCGTCTAGTTCAGGAACGAAGTAGATATAGGTATAAAGTTGAGCAGGATGTGGAACTGCATTACAAAAATAAGCTCACTACATTTAATCTTTGAGTTAAAAAGGCAATAAACATATATGACCAAGATTTATTCATAAGTGTGTGATCAAAACTAACAATCGAACAAGTATGGTATCTATGGATATCCTACACTTGCTTAATTACAGAAATAAATCAACCCCTTAACGTTTATTCTACTATTAATGCATGGTATACCTGTGGGTAACGCATAATGCAAGTAAATAAACTAACAGTGATATTACTTAGTCTAACATTCATCAACATAATATGAGTCCATTATAGTGAATATCAAGCAATAATATGAATGTCACACAGGACAACAAAATGCATGTACTAAACTGAAACTGCTGTGGTGGGCATCAATTCAGTATAATATGCATATTGTAGTTCAAATCGTATGCATAAATTAATAGAAGCATACAACATATCATTAATATTGACAAAATAATAATACTTAACAAAACGATGAGTTTTTCAAACCTTAAGGATTAAGTGATCAATAAGATGGAGGGTTAAATTGTAATTTGATTAAACTTGATTGACCAATTATGAAAGATTTTAAACTTGAAGGATTAAATTGCAATTTTTCCCAAACTTTTGTGGCCAATTTATTATAATCTCAAACTTTAGGGACTAATTTAGAAAATTTTAAAACTTTATGGATTGAATTTGAAAATCCAAAACTTTGAAAGGCCCAGCTAAATAATTTTATAACCTTAGAGGCTGAACTTATAAATTCAAAAGTCTTAAGGGCTAAATTAAAATATTTTATAATTTTAGGGTTTAAAAATTATTCAATACAAAATGGAAGGACCAGATGTTAAATAAACCAAATTTTCGTAAATTGCAAATCAACCCTTCAAAACTTTAAATTTTCGATCGACGCCCCTGGGTCCAAAAACACAGCAGCTAGGTTTTGAAACTCTAGTTGCTGCTACTACTCTTGAAGCCAGAGATTGCGACGCTACAACTGGCATCTCCTAGCCCTGAAGCGCTATATTGGTGCTACACTCTAGCAACTCAGCGTCACGCATTGTGACGCTAGAATCCGTCGCACGTAATGCGAACTATAGAGGGATGCTCAATACACATCATCCCATCTCCGATCTTCGTCCATCTCTGCTCACCTCAGGGCCGCGCATAGCCAAGCACAACACACCTGCTCATATTCATAGAGCCAACTGCAACAATGGCAGAATCAATATACAATCCAACCAATATACCCAACTCAAAAATCAATTGGCCATTACCAGAATTCGTACATACAATATAGCAAAATCCATATTTTAATCTAACACCCAAACCTAAGAAATCAAAATCCATATGGAAAATTCTAAAAACGTTTTGAGGCAGTAAGTCAGAGGAAGTAAACATATCAATTCGATTTCGTAATTGCAGTAAGCAATAATCAATGCATAATCCAGAATTGATATTTCTGAAAATATGTCAAATTCACATTAACACAAATATGATAATCAACATGATGATTGATTTGATTTATTCTTCCACAGAACAAATTATTATAGTCCAAGCACTGGCTCTAATACCACATGTAATTATAATCTTAATACGAAACATATAAACTTAAACATGATTTCAAATTAGGATCTTGACCAGAAAATTAATTACTGTAAATCATAAGACATACTAAAATCCATAACAATAATGTAGAAGGTTATGAGATCCCGTCACAGCTTTAATTGAATCTCTAAGAAAATATTGATCTAAACTTCTCCTTCTCTCTGTTAACCTAAGCGTTTAGTTGTGTTTCATAAGTTGAACCCTAATGATGGAATTCGAGTTCAATATATATAGGTACAGAGAGGAGCCGAATTTCCTATTGCCTTTAATCTCAACCGTCCATCAAAGTTTTAGTATTAATAGGAAATACTTCTAATTAAATCATGTTTCTATTAATTCAGAAGTTTATCTAATTAAACCAGGATATGTTAAATGGGCCACATAATGAGAACACAAAATTTCTAACAATGGTGAGGTAGGACTTGTGAGGTAGAGGTCTTCTTTCCTAGGTGAGTTTTCTAGGCATGAGGTATTCTTTTTTCTTAAATGGACTTTGGCCCATTGATAAAATAATAAGGGAAGAATACACGATTAAGGTTTTTAACGTACACATTTTCAAAATTAAGAAACTTAAGGTTTTATTTCAAAAATCGGGTCATAATTAATTATATATTTTATTATTTATGGTCACAAGTCACAATTTTTTAGGTCATAAGTTTATAGTCACAATTTTTTAGGTCACAATTTAGTTCTTGGTCACAAATTTCGAATTTCATAGGTCACGATTTTTTTCGATCGCAAATTTCGAGTCAATTGGTCACAACTTAACAATTCTTAAGTCACAATTTCTTTATTTGTGACAAATCACAAATTTTATTAGTCACAATTTTTTCTCGAATACAAATCAAGAATTTTTTAAGTCACAATTTTCACAAATCACTAGTCTTCTTGTCACAAATTTCTATTTTGGTAACAATTTGTCAAATTAACCAGTCACAAATGACATATATTATAGGTCACAACTTATTTCTCGGTCAAAAATCATAAAATATATAAGTAACGATGTATTTTTTAATCATAAATTATAAAATATTTCATCACTTCATATTTTTCGATCACAAATTACAAAATTCTTAGATCACAACTTATTTTTATTGTCTCAAATCTCAAATTTTATTAGATCACAACTCTCAAATTTAATAGGTCACAGATTATGTAGTCGTGACTTATTTCTCAGTAACAATTTGTAAATCTTAGGTCACGACTTGTTTCTTGATCACAAATCACAATATTACAGGTCACAACTTTTTTCGGTCACAAATCTCAAAATAATCAGTCGCAACTTAAAAAATTGTGAGTCACAATTATAAATTTAATCACAGTCACGTATTATTTATTAGTCACAATTACTCAAATATTTGGTCACAAATAGTAAAAAATATTGGTCACAAATGTCAAATTGTTCTTATCCTTAAAATACCCGGCCTCGCCACCACCATTTGCTACTGACACCACCATTTGTATCTGCCACCACCACTGCGACAGCGACCACCACCAACACCACCACCGTGACCACCTAAAAACTACCACAAACACCTCACCACAAATTACAACCACCACGGATCCACTACTACCACCCAATGTCCAGATCAGCCACCTACCACCTCTACAAATCACCGCACCACCACTACAATCTCCACAACCATCACCGCATCTAACACCCATCTCCACCATCACCATGTCCAACATGACCACTCAACCAAATTTAAAAACTCAACAGTCGCAGGAGATGAAGATCTGTGTAATGTGAACGAAAATGGTCACCGCAGCTCCGTCGCCTCCATCGACCATCTACTGTTCGAAACTGTAGATGACGTCCCATACATCCAAAAACTCAGCCGGATAGAAAAATATAGAGAGAGGGCATTGATGGAAGTGGCCGCAGTGGTGTTACAACAATGCTAGCCGCAACCTGAGAGATGACTAGTTGCTGCTGCGGCGACGGGCATTGTCGAATTTGGAGATGGAGATGGAGATGGAGAAGTTAGGGATGGAGAGGTTGGGGAAGGGAGAGAATGGTAGACTTAGGGTTGGTGATTGGTGGGGTAAACTTTCATAATATATTATATTATTAATAATAAAAAGTAAACCTGATTTTTGACCAAAACGTGTGTTAATTTGGTTTTTTAATTGATCAGTTCAAAATCATGTGTGGATGTAATTTTCACAAATAATAATGGCAGTAGGCCATCTCTTATGGATTTGGGCCTTGAATCCTAATATGTATATCAACAATTGCCCCCAAGGACCGTATTGAATGAGTTGGTTAAGACCTTGAATCTCTTCGCCTTCATTGACAATTGTTCTTAAGAAATGATTCACATTCTTCTAGATAATTATTACTAGCCATTATATCACATTTAATATGAGTGTTTATAGTTCTAACGGTAAATACTTGTTTGGCTTGTCGCATGATTCTTTTAAGCTTTTGTTGAATTATCCATCCATCAGATCTGATCCAACGGCTGAAAAACTTTGCCGTGAAGGTAAAAATGCATTTTCACCTTTTACCCATTTTTATCCTACTTTTTACCAGTGTTTAGAAAATAGGAAACTGGTTTTAACCGGAAAAGGCAAAGGGTTAAAGGTCAAAAGGTTTGACCAGGTCGAACTGGAGTCGAACTGGTTTCAATTAAAACAACAAAAAATATTCCAAAAATAAGAAAAATTTCTAAAAAATAAGTTATTTTACAAATAAACTAATATTTACTCATTTAGAAAGTAAAATTATACATAAAAGCATCCTACAACAACTAGAGAGGAAAAAAAAAATGAAAACTGGGTTTAAAAATTGGCCGGTTCTCGGTTGAACCAGCGGCTTTTTTTCTGGCCAGTTTTGAAGGTGAACCAGACCGATATTTTGGCCAGTTCCTAGTTTTCCTAGCCAAACCTGCCGGCCCAGTCCTATTTTCTAAACATTGCTTTTTACTCACCTTCTTCTTCGGCGAGATTTCTCATGTTACTGCGTTTATATTCCTTAACCCTTTTTCTCGTACATTCACAGATTCTACCATTTTGTAATTTTTTGTTGAAGTAAACATGAGTGATAGGGAGGATATAGGTGAAAGATCTAGTGAGTATTCAGTGGAAGCCAATAGGGCTTCTCTATTGATGGCAGTGAATACGTAAAGAGGTTGAGCTTGTAATTTGCTTTTCAAGGATGGGGCATATGAACCACCAATTGACCGTATAGAAGTGAATAAAGATATGCTAGAAGCAGGGTTTAGATTGCGATTCTCCTAGCTTACTCCCTATGGATCGAGAATTTTAACTATGATGACAGAATCGTGTAAAGACCTGAGATTTGGTGAGCTGACGTAGTAGAATTCCATTCCCTTTTCATTTTTAAGCATGATGGGAAGGACTCTGGCTTCTATTCTACCAGTGCGCTCCCTAAACAGGGACGAAATATGATATGGCATCTCCCAGACTCAATTAAGGATCGAAAGATTCATTGGTTTTTGGTTTTTGGTCCTTGGAAATACATCAAATAAGGGTTTTCCCCTTTGCTTTTCGTTATCAGCATTTAGTTTTATCTTTAATAAACTTTCCTTCCGTGTAAATTACTAGAGGTTTAACCATACTACAGAGTCTAAAAATAGGACTAATAGAGCTCGTGAATATGCTGAAGTATGGAGGGAGTGTTGACATTTTATTACTAACGAGAATCTATATAAGGCCAGTCTCCTTTCTAAAAAGCCCAAGTTGGTATCTCTTCCTCTAGAGAAAACTAGGTTTGAATATCTTATAATTCATCCCATCTCCTCAATGATTTTATGATTTAATTCTAATGGATCAGTTACACATCATTTTTCCAGGAAAGAGAAAACAAACCATGAAGGACATTCGTGCAGCAGCATGGGAATACTTTGTCTAAGACCACCTTAGCCATTGACAATACTATCCATGGCGAAAAGAGAAAGGCTCCTGTTACTGAGGGAGTTACCATCGTCAGAGTTTCAAGGGTGGCATCTAGGACCTATTGCAACGCCCCAAATTTTAATAACCTGGGACGTCACTTCTCCTTTAAAATCTAATTTTATTGCGGAAAATAATTGAATTCTAAACATCATATTTATTTGAAAATTTGCAACAGTAAATAAATTAAAATTCATAAATTCATAAACACGTTAAAATCTTAACTTTCAAAGAAAGTAACAACAAATAATTAAATTGACGATGTTCATAACTTTAAATCTCATATTTAAAATAACGACAAATAAATGAATTGACAATATTCATGAATCGTTGCTTTAAAAATATAGCTTCATTATTACTTGCAACCACTGCCCTGTTATTTGCCACCATCTCCAAAATCCACAATTTGTAAGTTTAAAAATAGGAGTGAGCATTTCAAAAGAAACACTCAGTAGGTTCAGTACAAATTAAATAAATTGTACAGTAAATAACACATATAATCATGCAACTTAATTCATAAATTCTCATTCTCATGCAATAAGCAAGTGGATCTCATACATCATAAATTTAATGCCCGAAGACATGTGGATTTCGGCCCGAAGGCAATTGGTCCATGTCCGAAGACATGTGGATCTGGGCCTGAAGGGAATTAATTCTCATAAATTACGTAATCACACGCATAAATTTACAGTACGGGTTTACTTAATATTGCGCATATAAGATAAAAGATTTTTGAAGTAATGAACCTACCTTAAGATAATTCTGAATTTGCTTAAAAATGATTCTAGCTTTCTTGAAAATCACGCTCCTCATCTAGCCCTAAAATAAATAATTTCTATTAGAAACGTTAAATTAAAGTTTTGTAAATGAAAGTAAACTTGAGGGTTGAATTGAAAGAATTTAAAATTGTAAAGATATGGGTCTTTGCGCAAATAATTGAAATTAGGGACCAAATTGATAAACCCGAAAAGTTCCTGACCAAATTACATTTCAGTCAAAACTCAGGGTCATGTTATACTCAATTGAAGACTTGGGGACTAATTGGTGAAATTAGTTGAAATTAGGAACTGAATTTGACAAACTCAAAAAGTTTATGACCAAATTAGATTTCAGCAGAAGCTTTGGGTAAAAATAGACTCAATTGATAATTTGGGACTAAAGATAAATCTTTTAAAACTAAAGGACTGAAATGACTTAATTTTAAAATAGGGGCTGAAATAAGATAATTTAAAACTTCAGGGGCTAATATAGTAACTTTTGAAAACTTGGGACTAAAATGCAAAATCTCAAAATCAAAATATAACATCAAAACCTCTCTCTCTCTCTCTTTAGAGGCATGAGAGGGAGAAACGGACGGGAGCCAAACGACCCATCTCCGCTGTGGGCTGCCAGCGTTTCAGCCGGCGATGGTGCTGCCGGAGCATGGTGGAGGTGGGTGTGGTGCGAGTGTGAGGAAAAGGGATGGTTTTTGGGCGATTTGGGGCTGGAACCGAGCCTCGATTTCGAGCTAGGGGTGATCGCCTTCGAGTCCATACGAGGCAGCGGTCGAAGGTAAGGTATTTGGAGGGTTTATTCTTTGACTTTTGGGTTGATTTGTGTGTTAAGTTGAGGGCGGATTGAGTGGCGTGAGGGTGTCGGTGAAGGTGGTGGCTGTGGTTTAGAATTGAGGGCCGGTGGTTGCGGTTTTGGTGAGGTGATTCTTGATGATTTGATCTGAATTTAGTTCTAGTTGGTAGATGTATGTGGTGGTTCGAAGTTTGCCATTGTGATGAAAATTGTGGTTTACATTGGCTATAGCAAACTGTGGTGATTGGTGATGATGGTGATAACGGTGATGGAGGCGGCGATTTGGTAATGTTCGGGTTGAGTTTCGACTGCAGTGTTGGCATGGTGGTGCAGACAGTGGTGTTCGGCTCTGTGTCAGATTGGTTGGCTGTGGTGGTTCAATTTGGCTTCATCGTGTGTGTCTTCGTGGGGATCTTCACAGTATTGATGGGTAGAAACTAATGTTCTACCATCCATAGGTGAATTTCTAAGTTGAATCGAAGAAGTTTGAGAGAGGAAGAGGGAGAAGTGCATACCGCTGAATTGTGTGTTTGGTGGACTTAAGGTGCACCAAGGTTTTAACGTGTTGCTTGTACTCTAATTTTGGTAGATTAGGGTAAATCTTGGTCCATGGAAAATCTGCAAGAACTTTGGAAATAAGTATCGATTGTGTAAGAAAAAAAACTTGGGGAGGAAGAAACTATAGAATTGGTTGGGCCAAGAAATGACTTATTGAGTTTTAAATGGGCTTGAATAATTGGTAAAAACATTTGGATTTAAGGAATTGGATTGGACCTAAAGAAAATAGTTTGAACTCGAAATAATTTAAGTTTGGACTTCAAATAAATTGTGGCATTTGAAATACTTTTAAATAAAAATTGGAGTTTGACGAAATTTTTTAAATAAATTTAATTTCACTTAATTGGCTAGACAAGCACGTGTTTAAAAATAAATAAATAAATGATGGGCAAAGTCGAGCGACACGTTTTTAAAATAAAATAAATCAAGAAAATTCTCGGTCGCTACAACCCTACCCCCTTAAAACAATTTCGTACTAGAAATTTTAAACTTTCCTGATCGAAAATATCTAGGTACTTGGTAAGAATTTTGTTCTTTCTATTCACATGTGGTTCCATCACCACCGTGTCTACCCTATTGGACTTTGTCTAAGGGCTTCTTGGTTTCTAGGGACTTAGACGTCTCTCTCAGGATACACACATGTGTCGATCAAGTGCTAAAAGATTGAAAATTCATCACATGGTTCGAGCTAAATAATAAGTCTCGTTCTCGATCCTTTCTATAGTCTCGAATTGACGAATGAATATGTTTCTGAAACTAAATCGTCAAGGTCAAACCGCTAACCGTCTGTCTAGGCATCAAAGTCTATTAAAATACATAAATTAATGCTAGCGATAGCATACCTGCAAAACAGAATTAGCTAAACTAGGGAGGGATGTGTTAGAAAATGCAAATAAACTCATTTTTGTGGTAGACTCTCTTTTCTTTTTCTTTTCTCTCTCAAGCTCACCTTTTTCTGAGGTCGTGGCCTCAACTCTCTTGTTTTCAATTCTCACACCCTCTCCTTTTTCTGAGGTCGTGACCTCAATGCTCTTATTTTTTTCCCTCAAACTCGCTCTTTATTTTCAGTTGGTCCTCTTGGACCTCTTTAGGTGATAGCGGAGCAAGGGTGATCCTTTTTCCACCCTTCACAAAAGAATATCAATTTTTAAACCCATCATGCACCATTTTCCTATCACGTTGTCATGGCCTTCCCAACAAAATATGCCCGACATGCATAGGGACCACATCACACACAACCTCATCTCTATAACCCCCAATGGTGAATTTAATATTAACCTGCCTGTTTACTTTAAGTTCTCCTAACTCGGTTAACCATTCTAATTTATAGGGGTTGGGGTGTTTCACCTTAGGCAACCCAAATTTCTCCACCAATAATGTACTAACCACATTAGTACAACTTCCCCCGTCAATTACCATCTCACAAACCTTTTTCCCCACCAAACACCTAGTGTGGAAAAGATTATCCCGCTGTTCATCAATTTCAACCATCTTAGCATGAGAATTTAAGACACGTTTATTCACAAGGGACCCTTTCACCGCATAAGTTAACCCCTCTTCATCGCTACTACTAGCCCTTGCATCCTGCAACCTAGGCATTCCCTTAAATTCATCTTCCGAACTAATTTCACCATTTCCACCCAAGAGCATTACTCTCTTATTTGGACACTGTGATGTTATATAGCCCGAACCCAAACACTTAAAGAACTTAATATTTATATCCCTAGTGGGTTGAGAATCAGAAATATATTTACCTTTAGTTGTAGGTTCCTACTTTTCCTTCGGGACATACTCATCATTGTGATCTGTAGCGACAGGGAATTTTTCGTTACTTTGAATAAAATAAAAAATTGGGTCGCTATGATTTATCCCATCTATTTAAAAAAAAAGAATATTCGTCTTGCCAATTATTAATTTGAATTTAGAATTTATTTTAAATCGTAGTCAATTCCAAATTTTATTTTAAATATTCCAAAATCATTATTTTATTTTTTATCCCAAAAATTTTAAAATCTTAAAATCCAATTTTTATCTAAAATTAAATTCTAGCTTAATTTCTTTTCAAATTTCGAATTTATCCAAATTTATCAATCCGAGTTCATAACTATCCTGAAAATTTTGTGATTTACCCAAACTCAACCTCGTCAATTTCTTAACCCACGTTTATCTGGTAAGGTTGTACAATTTAAGTCCAACACCAACATAAAACTAACCCACCATTTAAACACATTCACGTCCCAAAACCTTACTCACGATTTCAGCATCCCAGAACAGGTAAATTTCTACCTTCAGCAAGATCAATCTGAAATTCATAACCAGAAAACAAGAAATCAGCATCACCACCCAAACCTCAAAAATTTCCACACAATCACACCACTACCTCTGCATCACCGTGCATTCACTGTAAACCCATTCCACCACATCACCACCGAGCCAACCATAATTACCAATGCTACCATTCTGCCTGAAAGCCCAACCATCACCACCACTTCCAAATCAATGTCACAACCCAACAACCAATCTGCCCAGTTCACCACAAACAGACCACCGTCATCGTCGAGTATCACCGCCACGGCCCAACTTAAGAAAACCCCAACTTAAATCCCAATCAAAATCCAAAATCAAACCTAAAACTTATCAATAAATTAAACTCAATACCTTACCTTGAACTTCAACCACTCGATCGCAATTCCCACTAAGAAAACCGCAATTTCCAGCCTCGGGTTTAGCCCATCTCGCACCAAAATCGTTAAAATCAAACCCTATGTGCGCCCACGCTGCACACCGCCACTCGCTGGCGGTGTTTCGATGGTAAAATCGCCGGCAGCGGTGTCGGGTTTTGAGCGATGCCCCCTCCGTCGCACTCTCCCCTCTGTGTCGGAATACAGAGAGAGAGAGAGAGAGAGAGAATGAATTGGGAATTTTATTTAAGTTTTGATTTTTGTCAAATTTGCTTTAAATCCCAAGCTATCAAAATTTATGCAAATCGGTCCCTTATATTTTTAAAGTACTTCTAGTCAGTTCTCGTAGTTTTAAAATATTTTGTAAGCCTATATTTAGTTCTAAAAAAATTTAATTCAGCCCCTGCATTTTTAGAATGTTTCTGGTCAGCCCTAAGTTTTAAAAATAACTATTTCAGTCCTAGACCTTCAATTTCTTTAAAATTTTAATTTAACCCTAAAATTTTATTTTATCACTTAAGATTTTAATTTTTTTTTGAAATTTCTAATTTAATTAATTTTCTCTTGGCTAGATGAATCATTTGGAGAACTAAGAATTTGGGGTATTTTCCCGCTCCACCTTCGTGAACTCGTTAAATTTGAGGTAGACTTGCCCCAACAAATTAGTTTAGATTATAATTGCTTGTTTTTATGTGGATTTATGTGATTATATGCTTAATTGCATGAGAATAGAAGAGAATATCTCTTATGAGATAAATTGAGAATTTTGTCATGACTTATATGTTTTATTGCATACGAGAATATATTCAATTGCACTCCTTATGTGATGCTTATGATGAGAATTTGAGAGATATCACTGTAATATTTGCATGATTATGTGTTCAATTATTCTGTAAATTAATTATTGGAGATGAGTTTACTGAGTATTTCTTTTTGAAATGCTCACCCCGTTGTTTTAACAAATATTGCAGATTTTGGAGACGGTGGCAAATGATGGGCAAGAATGGCAAACCATTTAATAGAAAATATTTTAACGTTGTGTTTTTTTTTTTTATGAACTCCTTCATTTCATAGTTGTTTGGAACATAGAATTTGTTTTGAATTTCGCTAAATGATTTATTTTATTAGTCATTACAATTGAAAGTCAATAAACGTGATTGTTTTGAGAGTTAAATATTTTTCCGCAATATGTTTTATTTCAAAAATTACTTTTTAAAGATAGAAGTGGCGTTCCGGGTTTCACGGAACTCGGGACGTCACATGATCCTTCCTCGGTTGTGATGTAGGGTAAGTCCCCAGTGAGTGTTTAGATGTCCCCTTTCGCCTTAATTGCCTCTCCACCTTCATTGCCATATGCACCATGTCTTCTAGTTCCACATAATGTTGTAACTCAATGACGTTGGAAATATCTCTGTTTAGCCCAACCAAAAATCTAGCCATTGTAGCTTCCCGATCCTCCACCACGTTGGCCCTAATCATGGCTACCTCCATGTCTTTATGATCTTCCTCTACACTCCTAGAACCTTGCAAAAGCCCCTGCAACCTTTGGTAAATATCCCTATGATAGTGGCTTGGGACAAACCTCTTTCTCATTATGATTTTCATCCCACACCATGCATCCACCGGCCGCTCACCATTCCTCCTTCGATCCTTCACCAATTGATCCCACCAATTAATTGCATAATCGGTGAACTCAACGACCACTAACTTCACCTTCTTTCCTTCCGAATAATTGTGGCAATTAAACATCAACTCTACCTTCTTCTCCCAATCTAGGTAAGCCTCGGGATCACTCCTCCAATGAAAAGGTAGAATAGACATTTTTATTTTACCTAGATTATCATCTACTTCATCCCGATCACCACGATCTCTTCTATTATTTTCCCTTTCATACCTATCTCCTCTATCCCTTCTCCTTCTTACACTAGCCAAAGATGATTGGATATTGCTCCCTTCACTCGCAAACTCCTCATCATCAAACTCATATCCAACCCTTTGATTATTTCTCCCCCTATGATCTCTCATGTCTTCCCTCCTAGCTCTAGGACCCGTATGAGTTTGTTCACTACGCAACTTATTATAGTCTCTTCCTGCCTATCCATCCTAGTCATCAACTTCTCAAATTGCTCGTGTAAAGTCTCCATCACACCTACATCATTCTTATTCACTCTATTCATACCTTCTGGTCGTCTGTTGTGGCTCGTTGTTGAAGCTGCTGGCTCCCTTATGTCAATTCCCTTATTGTCCCCAACTGATGAAGATGATGAATCCCGTCCGCTAGACATTATTAGTCTTCATAGAAATAAGTAGACAAACCCTCACAAAATGTATTGCTCATGTATCACTCAAAATCCCCTTCCAAGAACTCAATCAAGGATAGGACACGATAAGACACGAGTAAGAACAAGAAAATTTGGAAATTGAGACAAATTCGGAATATTCGGGAACAGATGGAATTTTTGAAATTTTTTTTAATCTAAAATTCAGCTAAAAGTGCAGCGTAACAAACGGAATTGAATTTGGATAAGAATTGACTAATGTTCGCTCCTCAAGTGCACGGGTCGCGCAAGTAATAAAGTGGATTTTTAAGTCCAAGTATCGATCCCACAGAGATTGTTACAAATTGTATTTTAGACTACTAATCTTAACCGGAACAAGAAATTTTTTTTGATTTGAGAAAGTTGTTTTGAAAACTAAATTAAAGATTAAACTAAAGAAATAAGGAAAAGTTGATTTGTGAAAACTTATTAAATAAATATGCTAGAATTTACAATCGACATTAGTTCCATCAATTATGCATTACTCTAATTGTTTAATAATAATTCACGTTGTTTTAAAAATTCATATTCCTAATGTTGTTAAAACTCCCTTTCGGACAAGTATTAACGCCTATTCCTACACACGACCCAACTATATTTCTATGTTGAATATGAATGTGCAAGAAAGCATTAAAGAACTGTGAATACTATTGTAGATAACATAAAGCATAGGGGTAAATTTCTATCCCCTATCAGACTTTGTGGCTATTGAACCTAGTCTAATGAATTCCTAATCTTTCGAACTTAAGAAAACATAACCTAAAATCATACAATTGGTGATCAAGTAATTGCATAATAATAAAAGCACGCATCAATTGCTCAAACCCATGAATTAATTAAATTAAACATCACAGTAACACAAAAAATCCAGAATCTAATGCTTCATCACAATCCTAACATTTAAAACCTAGCCTAGATACATAATTGAATAAAAACCACAAGAAAAATGGATAGATGTCACCCTATTCATCCCTTGATCTTCAGTCTTCAATTGTGTTCTTGGCGTGGTATGGATCTCTCGGCACTTTGACAGCGTTTTCGCATGAATTGAGCTAGTTGGGAACCCATAATTTCGTACCTCAAGTCTGGTATATATAGAATATCTCGAAGCCTAGGTTAAAGAGAGGAAAATTCTGTTGAAATCTGCATAAAAAGCCCATCAATTGGCCCAACTGGACAACCATGCGATCGCACGGTACAAATTGGCGCGACAACACGGTTATAAAAATTTCTACTCTGCTCCTTTTTTATGCGGGAATTTACACCATGCAACCGTATGGTTATAATTTTTTCAAGCAATTTTCTTTTTTGTTATAAATTTTTCATGCAATTTTCTTTTTTCATTTGCTACAATTTGGTCCTCAAACCTTTATTGCACCTCAGTCCATCAACTTCCAATTGATAAAATTGAGTACCCAAACTTTTGATTTTTCCCAATTTGATTCTTTCTTTCAATTTTCTTCTAATTGGCCATTTGATCTACTTCATCAACTCTTTATTTTCATAATTTGATATTTTTATCATCCAATATGCTTGTTTTTGCTCCAATTCCTTTACTTTCTTGATTTTGGGATTATTTCTGAAATATAAACAGATAATAACAAATTAAGTAGCAAATATTCTTAAACAAACATATAAAATCCTACTTTTACGATAAAAATAAGTGTATAAAATACACTTATCAACACCTCCAAACTAGAACTATTGTTCGTCCTCAAACAAAAAAAATCTCACCTCAATTCAATAATATCAAAGTTATTTTCTGCAATGGTGAAAATTGTTAATATAAAGTAAAACTAACCTAAAACTAGGTTTAGCTGCTATTGGGCCAAAAAATATGAAAATAATAAAACAAAACAGAAAATAAACGTAAATTTGTGCAATTCTGGAAATTTGACATTTACGACCGTGAAGATGAATATTATGGCCGTAAGTGACCTTCTGTTCATGAGTTAGGCCATGACGATATTTCTTACGGCTGTAAGTTAGATTCTGCGAGAAATCTTCATTTTTATCCGATAAAGTCTTACGGCCGTGAGTTTCATGTGTTTACGACCGTAAATATGTTTCTGGAATTCAAAGTTCAACTCTTTGCCTCGGCTCGATCCTTTTGTCCTCACGGCTCGACCCCAACAAGGAACTTGGTATGTTTCTCTCGTAAATCACTTTCGTATTGCCGATGGCGCCTGGTCCGGATCACATCATGCTTAAGCCTGGGAGCCAATGGAAAATAATGTAACACCTTATGCGGGACATTCATACTAGACGACTTCCCTACAACCTGAGTCCACTGACTTTCGGAGCATATTAGGCAAACCTATTTATCGGCGTTCTCCAGTGCACAATCGTTCTTGCATGCGTGAATCAACTCGTAGCCGAGCCCTAACTTCCTCATTAGCTTCTTAGCCTCGTAATATGAATTCACAAATTTGAAATCCAAAAATGCTAACTCCAACAATTTAAGCAACTCGTCAAATGACTTATTGGTCCACTTTTTCATCACTTCAATATGCATCATATACCAAGAATGATGAGATTCCTGGATACAACTCTGAGTGCAATGCCTCAAACAACTCATTGTACTGTTGAGGCATTTCGTTAGGCACTTCCATCGGCTCTCCATGATGAATCCATCTTTCGTAATGTTCTAAAAACCATATCGGAATATACGGTCATCTACAACATATACCAATTGCTTTGCTCTGTTTAAACATTTATTGCACGGACAAGAAATCATCCCCCTGTCATTTGCCAATGACCTCACCATTCTTATAAATGCTGTAACTCCATTTGCAAATTCGGTGGACTTGCCTTGTATTCTGTTCAGTTTAATCCAACTCTTATCCATATCTACTTTTACTTCATTTTTCGCTGTGAAATAACAAAAAGACACATATAACTAAAATGTTCGAGTGATGTGAGCATGTGCTAACCCCTTATCGCTCCAATACTAATTCAATGTACGGGTCATATAACCATTCGACTTTGATTAGCGACTCAAGAGTTGTGTCAATTTTTCATGTTACTCTCTCTACGTCATGTGTAAATTTATGTAGCATCTCCCCACTATTCTCCAAAGTGCAAGCACTACGATAAATGTAATCCACACCCGCAGAATAATTTAGGAGATGCCATAGAAACCAATGCACGAATAACAAAGCAGTTGCAAGAAAAAATATTTAACAACACAACTCGTAACTCAATAATCATTGTCAAACTATCCAATAGTGGGACAATTTAAAGATTAGTTTATAAACATCAAACCGTCTTATATTAGGATGTGTGTGCTTAATAAACAAATCTTCAAACGGTAATCTAAGCTCAATATAAGTGTAATAAAGTGTAAAAAAAATAATAATAAATGATGCACGCAGAAATTATAATTAGATGAAAATAAGTTACCACAATCTCAAAATTTTTACTTTCCAACCCCGTCAATCAACAGCTTCAAGCTCCAAAAACAACGTTGATAACTAAAAAGGATTGATGAAAACATATTATTAAGCTATCAATAAGTTAAAAACTCTATAAAATACAGAATTTAAGTGCAAGTATCTTGGTTAAATCAAAGAAGGTGCATCAACTTGAGAGCGTTTACAACAACTTTAAGCTAACATGTATTAAAGAGAGGAAAACTATAGAGAATATATGTTTCCATACGTTTGGCGTATTTAGTCCCTAATATATTAAGCCCCTATTTCAGACCAATTATTTTAAATAATGTCGTTTTTAATTGTAATTTTTTAAGGAATTTGTGATTAAAAAAAATTAAACTTATTTGTAGATTATTTAATTAATGGAATGTATAGTTGAAAATGAGTTTTAAATAAACAAAGTTTATTATGAATTTTTAAAGTGCACAATAAAATATTTAATAAAAATCCACTCCATTTACAGTTCAACCTATTTGAATTTTTTTTTTTAATAAACTCAAGGAACATAAACAAACAAATACATTGGACATCATTTTAGGAATTGAATAACATATATGTTTTTATCAGTTCTATTTACGATTTTCGATTTTGAGAACCGATTAATATCGATTTTCAAAATTTCATTTTTTCAAAACTCGTTTTCTTCCACACATTCTATATTTTATTATGCACTTTAGAAATCCAGAATAATATTTTTTTTAAACTTTTTTCAACCACACATTCTATCAATAAAATGATCTACAAATAAATTTATTTTTTATTTTTACTTTTTAACAGCAAACTCTTCAAAAAATTACAATTACAAACCACATTATTTGAAATAATTGGTCTGAAATAGAGGCTTAATATGTTAGGGACTAAATAGGCAAATGTATCGGGACTTAATATATTAGGGACTAAATACACCAAACGTTTGGAGGTTACAAACTAAATATGCCAAACATGACTTTAATATGTTAGGGACTATTATCTCAAGAAACTCAAAGGTTAGGGACCATTTGTGCTATTTACAAGTTTTTAATGGTGAAAACTAACGGAATCTAACGGTAGGGACCATTTTCGCAATGTTTGGTGATTCTGAGGGTATAAATGCCAAAATCTAAATGTTAGGGACCATTTTCTCAAGAAACCCAAAGGTTGGAGACCATTTTTTCTATTTATCCTTTCTTCCTTTGCTCTTCTTTTGAGTATTAGGACAATCTACTGCAATGTGTCCATATCCTTCACATTCTCTGCACTGAATAGAACTCTTAGGCTTTCCTTCAGACAAGTTAGCATTATTTTTGGGGTAGAAATTATTTTTCTTCCATTGTTTTTGTTGTTTTTTATTCTGGCCTTGAAGATTTTTGGGTCGTTCTTTTTGCTTCCTCTTGAGGAATTTTTTGAATTGTCTGGTGAGAAGTGCGAAGCTTTCATTTTCATCTGTCTCCCCAGATTCGTCTGAATCTTCACTGCTTTCCTTGAAAGCAATCCTTGATTTTTTTATCTTTCTTTCTTTGGGCCAGATTTAACTCATAGGTCATTAATGATCCTACAAGTTCCTCAACTCGCATGGTTGAAAGATCCTTACTTTCTTCAATAGCTGTCACTTTTGCATGGAACCTATCTGGTAAAGATCTAATGATTTTTTGTACAATTTGCTCATTTGAATAGGTTTTCCCAAGGGCTTCAGCTGAGTTGGTGAGATCACTTAATCTGGCGTAGAAGCTTTTGAAGTCTTCTCACTCATCCATAGATAGTTGTTCAAACTCAAGAGTGATCATCTGCTGCTTTGAGGTTTTGACAACATTAGTTCCTTCGTTTGCTACCCTCAAAGCATCCCATGCTTCCTTGGAGGTTCTTAAGGAAGAGATCAACCTGAATTGACCTGGATCAACCAAAGAAACAATAGAATTAAGAGCTTTAGAATTCCAATTTGCATTTGCTAATTCATCTACAATATATACACTTCTAGATACAGCTGTTACAACACTTCTAGCAGTGACAGTGGGTGCTGTGTAACCTTCAAGGACAAATGTCCAATAACGTTCATCAATAGACTGAATAAAAACTTCTATACGAATTTTCCAATATGCATAGTTACTACCAGTTAACAAAGTTGGCCTAAGAGATGCAGAATTTTCCATTTTAGACAACCAGATCTCACTTTCTAGAAGTGAACCCGCTTTGATACCAGTAGCAAATTAACAGTAAATCGTTAAGATTTGTTCAACTGCAATACCAGATGAATCTTGCTGATGCAGATTCGTCTGGATTGTAAAACGTAAATAGACAGTATAATGTATGCAGAATTGTAAGAAGACAAGAACACAATATTTGAGCTTAACGTGGAAAAAACCCTAACAGGGAAAACCCATGTGCCCGCACCCTGCAGATAAAAATTAATCACTATATAGGAAAAGAGTTTATACAGATCAATCTAAATGACATGATAAATCTACGCATAGAATTATCAAACATCCAAGAAATAGATCACTCCCTGATCCTTCTATGGCATGTAATATGAGCTGGCGTCCCACCACTCTTCAGTAACTTTCTTTGAATCTGCAACACTTTTCAGCAACCTCAAACTCTCGTTCGAATATGATTCAAACCTCCCATTTGATCTTCACGTTGAAAGTATTTTCTTCTCTAAGTGATTGATTCTTCCTCTCGGAAAACCGAAGTAAAAAAAAACAGTTGAATCCGTGAATATAAGTGCACTACACGAAAATTAGCTTCAAGACTTCTTGAAGAAAACGTCCCCTTTTCTTCAATATAAATGCAATGAGATTGCGTGTCCTTCAAGAATCCTTGTTGCATAAAATATCTATTACCTGCAAATCAATCAAGGATAATTAGAGATAATGGTAAGATAATCATGAATCTTACCATAAGTAAAGATAATCACAATTGGTTATGGAATAAAAGATCTGACCATATGAAGTGATAAACTTGAATACCAAGAATCAAGATACTCCGCCTAATCCCATTTGGCTATGCTCGTCCATATCAAGAAATAAATCATCAAGAAACTTACCACAATATATCGAGATCATCATATCTTGATTCTAATCATAAAAGATCAATATTTCTTGATTCAAAAAAAATCATTATCTTCAAAAATATAATGATACTCGGCCAATATATATATATAGGAGATATTATCTTCAAGAAATATTTACGTAATTTTATTAAACTTAATAAATTTCTAAATACATGTATTTAGTTATTAAATTAAATTTTCTTACATTACAAACTTGTGGAAAAATAGAAAATGCCAACATTATTAAGTTAACAGATATCCATATGGAATTTTCAAAGATGGCTTGGTTAAAGTTGATAAATTCATCTTCCCAACCGATTTCGTGATCATGGACATGGAAGAGGATGAAAAGATGCCAATTATATTGGGTAGAACTTTTTTAGCTATGAGGAGAGCTTTAACTTTTGTGGAAAAAGAAAGGTAAAGTTTAGGGTGGACGATGAGGAAGTTACATTTAGCATGAATCCAAGGGAATACCCAAATCCATCTCCTGAAAGCGGTCTCAAAGTAGAAAAAGTTTGGAAGAAGGAGGTTTGTAAAGCTAGAAATTGTAAGCAATGCAAAGCCTCAATAGAGTTCATGCCATCTTAAGAATTTATGCGGAAAAAAAGATCTAGCATTAGACTATAAATTAAGGGCTTATTGGGAGGAAACCCAATTCTCAAACCCTTTTATTTAATATGCATTATTTATAGTTTTATTATTTGCTTGATATCTTAGTTGTAGCCTGTAGGATTGCATGCATATTGCTTTATATCTTTTTTTTTATACCCAGTGCATGCATATCTTAGTTGTAGCCTGTAGGATTGCATGCATATTGCTTTACACTCATTATTTAAATAATATGCATTATTTATTGCTTTTTTGTTGCATTTTATTTAGTTTATAGCATTCATCATGATCACGAGCATATGTTCCAACCAGAACACGAACACAATGTTAGGAGGTAGATAGCATGCATCATAAGGTAAATCAAGGTTGAAAATGGATTTTGAATGAAACAAAGAAATAATTTTTTAATTTTTTTGAAGTTAAAACATGCCATCGCGTGGTGGTATTGCGGGGCGATCGAGTGACTGCATAAAAAATAAGCAATTGCTATAGGTTAAAGCCATGCTATCGCGCTTTCTTCAAGCATGAGATCACGCGGGCATTTTCTGGATAGAAAGGCAGTTTTTTTATCCAATTTCAAAATTTTTATAATTTTATAACATCATACACTTTTTCCCCCAAATGGCTCTCCAATTTGATTATTATCAAAATGCAAAACTTCAACATTAGATTGCTTTCAAATTTCAACCCCTTATCATACCCAAGTTGGATCAAAGGTAAGATTTTTCATACTTTAGGAGTTTTGAATAGGATTATGATCTTCCTAAATTTTTCTGAAATTTTGATTTGTGAAGTTATTTGGATTGGGTTTAGGTTACAATTAGATTGGACTAATTATGTTCCTAGGTGAAATATTTTGGAGTGATTCAAGTTTTCCAATCTTGTGATTACTTGTTAGAATTCACAATGCATGTTAGGTATTTGACATAATGTTTCAATAAGTTCTTCTTCATGTTTTTGCAAAAATTTTTGAGTGAAACTCTTTAAACCATGTTATACATCATATGTGCATCACATATTCATGATTTAGAGTTTTTGAGGCATATAACTCAACATTGACACCATCGGACCTCATTGCACTCCATTACAGGCATCACTACACTAGAGAACTGGTTCATATCACTACTTCACCATATCTTTTCCCCACACAAACAGACTCCGTTGAAGCTGAATTTTGGATATGTTGTAGACCAGGTTATATACTTTCATATGCTCAGACATGTCTCGAGAAATTTCACATTTTCGATATGATGTCAAGGGCTGAAACTCAATGGTCATCCATACTCTAAAATCTCGTTATTTTACTATATCCTAATTTGAGGGTATTTTATTTCTTTATTTTAAGATCTATAGGGTGTGTATATGCCAATTGTTTATTTATCATGACCAAGGAATACAACACCTAAAACCTCAAATCGAACAGGAAAAGAAAAAAGAAAAGGGTCGGATCATCCAACAAACGTTAACGAGAGAAGCTCAAATACTGATATCGCCCCTCTAAACCTGGGAAGTACTTGACCCCTCGTTTTTATATTGTTTATATTTGGTATATCTATTTAGCATACACTGAGGATAATGTGTTCTTCTAAGTTTGGGGGTGGGTATCTCATTCATTCGCTATTATACATGTTATACATGCGCATTTGATTCGATTTTAGGGATTTAAAAAGTCGAAAATTTCAAAATTTTGGTTGATTTGTTATTAGGATTAAATATCTTTCTTTAGTTAGAGAACTGGAAAAAATTTGAACTTTATTTTATTTTATTTTTTTATACATGTTAGACTTTATGAATTTGAGAACATATCCACTATCCAAAAATTACTTGTGATAGATTATGCTAGATGTTTGTGGATTGTTTTTATGCATTTGGAAATAACATTCACTTCATAAGCCCAAACTTTAAGTTGATAGATCCTGACCTTCACATAAAAACAAACTTGCTCAAAAGCAGTGTACAGGTGGAAAGATTAGTATAAGCCAGCACTAGCTTCATTTAAAATAGTCTTATTTTTCTCTTCATAGCCTTTTTTTACTCGAGCAAGTAAGCTTTTAAGGGTGTTGAAACTTTATACCCTAAATTTATTTGATTTGGAAGTTATCAACCTAATGCTTATTAGATGGGTCTATTAGAAAGCTTAAGGAAGTGAGAACTTACATATAAGACACCAAAGCATCTTTTACTATTCTTTGTAGCCTTGGTGACTCGAATAATTATGTCTTTAAGAGTTCTCAAAACCTGGTGCCCTAAAGTCATCAGACTTTGAAGTCACTGACCTAAAGTACACTACAGAGGTCACTTAGAAAACAAATAAAGTGCTTGGTGATAAGTGTATTTTATACACTTATTTATATGTCAAAATTAGAATATTCTATTTTAGTTTTAGAATAAATACTATTCAATTTGTGTTTACTTGTTTACATTTTAGAAAGTATCCCAATATCATGAGAATGAAGCAATTGATGTAAATAACACACAATTGGATGTCATTTGGAGCTAAATTGGACAATTGAGAGGTTAATGATGTCAATCAGGAAAGATACATGGTGCTAAATGGAAGAAATCAAGAGTTGGAGGAACAAATTGAAGAAATTGAGGGTTGGAACGAGCTAATTCAGAAGATTCAGAAGTTTGGGAACCAAAATTGTGACGTACGCAAATTTCAAGACTTTTTCAAATATTTTAAACAATTATGCTCTGATACCACCTTGAGAAGCACGGTCGAATTTTTCTTTTATTTTTGAGTTTCGATGCCAACACGTGGCGTACAAAACAAATTGTGAAATACTTTATTTTCATTTTATAAGCTGGTGACGTAAACGACGTCACTTAAGTGAGATTTCAAAATAAAATCCATTCATTTAAAAAGTAATGATAAAACATTTAATATAAGTTCTTCAATTTAAAATCTTTTATATAAAAAGTATCAGTAATAAAATAGCGAGTTGACATTTCAAACACAAGACCTTGGCCATATTTTTCATTTATTTTCAAATTTCGATTGCCAATAGGTGGCGTATAAAATTTGCAGAAATTCTTTAATTTTCTTTTCATAATTAGTGACGTAAGTAACGTCGCTTGATTGGGATTTCAAAATCACTCTACTTTAATATGAAATCAATTCTTTTAAGAAGTAACGATAAAACGTTTAATATAAAATCTTGACTTTAAAATCTTTTATGTAAAAGTAACAATAAAATATCGAGTTTGGCAGTTCAAACACAAGACCTTATTCAATGAGTCCAGAACTTACAGGTCGTCACCTAGTGCAGCACTATCTATCTCGCCATCTGAAGATCCGTGCAAATTCTTTTTTCCTTCCTATTATTACCTGAAATATTAGATGTGACATGGAATGAGCATACACATGCCGAGTGAGTGAAGTATGGTGCACATGTGCTATTGTACTTAAACAGGTCAATCTCACATAATCAAGATTCGTGCAAGCTTTACTTATGAAACCTTATATTCACGTTATGTCAAGTTCAAGTCGAGTACTATATTCACGTCAAGCCATATATTCAAAATCAATTCTAGTCTCAAGTCAAGTTCAAGTCAAGTTAATTTAGTTTATATGTATTTCACATTATATCCAGTTCATTCAAGTCAATTCCATATATTCAAATCAAGTCAAATTCACATATTCTAGTCAAGTCAAACTTCATATATTTAAGATCATGTCTTACATATTTTTAAACCAGTAAATTCCAATACTCGAGTCATATAGTCAAGACAAGACAAGACAAGTCGAGGCAAGACATTTATTCAAGTCAGGTCAAGATAATATATTATAGTTCATATGCATTTGCATATTAATCAAATCGAGTCAAGTTCGTATAACTATGACCAGTGCAATGCATGTCTTTTGAAGAGAGCATGACTTTTAATAGGGCTCATATTACAAATTAACTACTATCCCGAGCGCGCACAAGCAGGGAATGTGACCCTGAGTTCAAGCATAGAGTTTATTCCATGAGTTCTTTTACAAGTGTGTTTTCTATATCACGAATTTCAAGTAGGGAGTCGAGATCCCTAAAATTCATTAACAGGTGTAACCACATCGTGATCTAATTATCGGACTCCGTGGCACGTATATCAAGATAAGAAGGATAGAATGACTGTAATATCAAGAAGTTCCTCTCTATGCAATGCATAAAGAAAGCATGAAAATCATTTTAATGTAATGTAACAACTTTAAATGTATCCCGAAGTAACATTTAATGTCACGTAATCAAGTACAAGTCTAGTTAAGCCAAGCTAAGTTAAGTCAAGAAAAGTTAATTCTTATATATTCAAGATCAATGTGATATTCAAGTTATGTTCATCTTCTCAAGTCAAGCTAAATGGATGTATTGTGTCAAGTAGATTACATATCAATTTATTATATTCATCACATTAACGAGTCTAAGATCTTGTAAACAAGACATCCAAAAAGTACTAATTTAGTATCTCATGTATCGATACATTATAGAGCATGAACTTTCTCAAAATCTCTATGTATTGATACACGATGCTACTATTTTACAAATATAGTATTGATATCAAGATAGTGATAATAATCTAGTTAATCTTCTCCTTTATGTTATCCATGTGGATGTCAAGATACTGTCAATATTGATAATCACAAACTCAATAGGGAATGCTTATGACAAGATTAAACAAATACTTATAATACGATCACGATAATAAAAATATTGAACTTATAACAAGATTACGGTAATATTAACCATATCAAATTAATTATGAAATCACGTAATCAAGTAAACAATTAAACATATTCCACTCACCTTAATCCAAAATTGCCTAAAATAAGGTTCCCTAATTTCTACTTCATGATGCATCGATACATGATCATCTTCTGCTTCACGTATCGATACATGTATCGATACTTGCAGTTGGTTCAGTACTGTGAACTGGGTTTTCTGGGATTTTCTTCAAGATATTAACTACCTATTCCAGCAGAACTTTATTCAAGAACATGTTATTGCATTTAACAAGTCTTGATTTGAACATCATTTCATTTAGGATATCAAGATCATGTTATTGAATTAACATGTCCTAATCCTAATTTATTCAAACATAATAACTCTAGAATTTTTGAGAAAAGAAGAGGACCACTTACGGTTTCTAGCCAGATTTTTGATGTTAAGAAATCATTTTCACTTCAAGGCTATTTATAGTTGAATTCCATGTTGTATTCCTTCAGTCTGACTTAATTGTGGAACAAAGAAATCAGCCTAAATTAACAAAGCAGGACCTGGATGAACCATTTCATGCAACTCAATAGGTGTCACCATTACGTTGGTGTGTCATCACATCTATGGTCAAAGTAAGGAAGACACGTGGCGCCATCTTTCCAAAAACTCAGCTTCCTGGACGCTATTTTGTCATCAGATTCGAGGTATCAACGGAGTCAAAATCTTGATTTATTGGTACCATTTCGAAGTACTCACAGAGTACTTTCATACCCAATTTAAGATGCAAGAAACGAATAAATGAGGAGGAAGTTATGGCCTTCCAAAATTGACTACTCAAAGCTGTTTTCGGTTTACCGTTTTTACCGTGCTAACTAGAAAATTTCACCGAGGGCTAACCATTAGTCGGGATGACAAACCGTTTTCACATTCTTGAAGTTCATTTCAAGAAATTTTCCGTATATATATTAATGTAATCAAATGAGGTCGAGAGTACTAGAAAAAGTCTCGAACGAAAGGACTCCTAAATACGTTTTCGACGTAACTTTTCTTTATTTAATATTTCCGTTTCTCTTTCGTTTAAACACATTTGTATTTATTTACATTCCAAAATCATTACATAATTATAAAATACTTTTATTATGTCATAATAGATAATAATTGACGTCAAAATTTTCGGATCGTTACAACAATGCTCTAATTGAAAGTTGAGGATTGAAGTTGCAAATAAAAGACGACTTACTTAAACGAGTTTCAAATAAAAGTAGAGGATTGAAGTCGCGGCCATACACGTCTACTTTAGTTGGACATAACAGGTTTTCACTTAATCGCTCGGCCACACAGTGTTTGCATTCGCGGTTATGTGAGCATCCGACTAGGGCGCGGGTTGGGATTTTTGAGATATTTTCATCAGATTTTCCTCCTTCCATTAGGTTTTTTCATAAATAACCTATATGTACAACATATGAGGCAGGAATTCTAGACCTTTGCATCACCGAAGAACAAGCCTAAACTCAAGTTTCTACATGGGACTCTTGAGAGATCAACACATAGCAAATTAGGGACAAGACTTGAAGATCACATGAAGAATTGAATCTTGGTGCATACTTTCCATTCTTCTATGTTATTTTCAATGAACGCTTATATTTATTTTTTTTGTTGTTTAATAATGATGTGTAATTAAACTCCATATTGGGATGAACGATGTAGCCTAACTTTATTATTTTAATTTCAGATTTCGTTGTTTTAATGATTCGTTGCAAGTATTAATTTATTATTGTATTTAAGGCGTGAATTAATTGACCACTATTTCATGATTTAATAAATTATTTTCATAATTCGAGAGATGAGTTAATAACTTAGATCAATGTAATAAATTCGATAATTAGACAAGAGATAAAGATATACTTATTATCGCGGTCATGTGTGAATTCTTGTGTTCTATGCATCTAGATAATGAATAATTCAGACATTCCGTAGAGATACGAAGTTGACTTATTTAGATAGAATTTATTTAAACTAGAGAGAGGAATCTCAATTTACATTAATAAATTCGACCGAATGCATATTTAGGAAATAAAAATAGAATTGAAATTAATTTAATTGACTAGGTGAAATTGGGAATCCCAACTAGACAATCATATTTAAAAACAAAACAATTTTGCAATTTTTTTCTTTAGTTTATTTTCTTAGTCCTAGTTTAAAATATCAAACAATTTCGCCTATTCAAATAGAGTTAGGAACTAAAACATTTTTGTACTTAATACCAGTCATTGTGGGAACGATAATTCGGACCCATAGGTCAACTTTATTACTTTTCACGATCCGTACACTTGTGGGTATATTTTGCGTTGCAAAATAAGGTGAACACTTGGTATAAGCTTTGAGACAAGATTTTTGGAGAGTCAGAGTGTGGAATAGGGAACTGATATTTAGAGATCACATAAATAGGGTGAACCTTGTGATTGGAAAGAAAAACATAAGGTTGTGATCATACATGAGAGATGCAAGAAAAGTGAATAGAAATTTATTGTTTGACCACATGAAATTCGGGTTTTTAATACATTATAAGCCACACTACGTTGAATATATTTTTATATGAGTATGCATTTTATTTTTTCTATTCAAATACACATGGAAAATTCTCACATACACATGGAAAGTAGAGCATTGGGTAAGAAGAAATTTTTATTGTGTTGTTTAGCTTTCTATTCTAAAGTGTAATTTTTGGATCTGAAATTGAGGCATATATCAAGCGAATGGATAGTTGGTAAAAATATTTGTTATTTGAACTTTTGTTTTATAGTTTAGTTCTACTTTGTTCGAGGATTTCAATAATTCTAGTTTGTGAATGTTTGATAAGTGCATGTTCGCTACGCAAGTACATGGGTCGCGCAAGTAATAGTGTGGAGTGAGTCCAAGTATCGATCCCATAGAGATTGTTTTAAATTTTATTTTAGACTATTACCTTAATCGGAACAAGAAATTTATTTTGATTTGAGAAAGTTTGATTTTTAAAACTAAAATAAAGATTAAACTAAAAAATAAGGAAAATTTGATTTGTGAAAACTTACGAAATGAATATGCTAGAATTGAGAATCCGCATTAGTTCCATCAATTATGCATTACTCCAATTGTCTAATGCTAATTCACTCGGTTTTGAAAATTCATATCCAAATGTTGTTAACACTCCATTTCGGACAAGCATTAATGCCTATTCCTACACATGACCCAACTATATTTCTATGTTGAACACAAATGTGCAGGAAAGCATTACAAGAATTGTGAATACTATAGAAGATAACACAAATCATAGGGGTATATTTCTATCCCCCATCGGACTTTTTGGCTATTGAAGCTAGTCTAATGAATTTCTAATCTTTCAAACTTAAGAAAACATAACCTAAAATCATACAATTAGTGATCAAGTAATTGCATATTAAGAAAAGCACGCATCAATTGCTCAAACCCATGAATTAACTCAATTAAACAATAAAGTAACATATGAAATCCGGAATTTAATGCTTCATCACAATTCTAACATTTAAAACCTAGCCTAGATACATAATTGAGTAAAAATCACAAGAAAAATGGATAGATGTCACCCTATTCATCCCTTGATCTTCGGTCTTCAATTGTGTTCTTGGCGTGGCATGGATCCCTTGCACTTTGATAGCATTTTGGCATGAAACAAGACAATTGGGAACCCCTAATTTCGTGCCCCAAGCCATGTATTTATAGATGTTCACGAGAATTAAGTTATATGGAGAGAAAGAATGCTGATTTTCGTCCAAAAATCCCAGCTGCAGCACATAATTTCTACCGTGCGACCGCACGGTTCAAAATGTTACGGCCGCATGACTCTAAAGGTTATCTTCAGTCACTGATTTTTCAGGTCATGCGACCGCATGGTATAAAGTCGTGCGACCGCACAGTTCTACTCTGAACTGCAATTTCCGTCTTTTAAATGTTACAAGTTGGTCATGTCTTTTAATTGCGTAGCAAGTCCTCCAATTTCTGATTGTTGTAATTTAGCCCCTGAACTTATGATTTCTTCCGTGCTCCGCCGTCCAAGCCTAAACGCTTGATTCTTGAAGCTAAATCGACGCTCCAAAACTCGGCATACTGCCTTCCAGACTCCAGTTCCACCGTCCACCGTCCACTGTCCGCCGCGCTTCATTTCGTTGTGTAATTTCTTCAGCCTGGCTGCCAGAGGTTTGGCTGCTGAAGAGAGAGAGAGGGAGGCAGATTTGAACGGAGATGGAAGAGTTGATTTTGAAGAATGGAAGGTTGCAAGAAATCCTTCTCTCATGAATCAACCTCAATCTCTCTTCCTCCTCTTCTTACTAATCGCTTCCTCGATTTCTTTCCTTCTATCCTTCCAGAAACGAAATCCCTTCCTTCTGGCTTCTTCGAGTTCGGAGTTCCAACAACGCGGCATTCCCGTCGGCATCCAGACTTCCAGTCCCACACTCCCACTGTGCCAGTCGTCGACTTCATCAATTTGAAAGTTGAAAGCATCACTCCGACCCTGCTCTTGCCTCTTGACAGCTTTGGATTTCGAATTTTCAGATTCATTTTCCTAATTCTAAAATCGAATAGCTAGGGAAGAGCCTTTGGGTTTCCATTTTCAAAGCTCAGAAGAAAGGTTCTCCAGAATCCATTTTCAGAGCGAGAAGAAAGGTTCAACCGTGCTAGGACTGAGGCTGAGCAATTGACGATCTAACCATTATTCTCCATAAATTCGTAGCATAAAGCTGAAAGCTGTTTGTGGAACTCCCAGTTCGCCGTTTAAAGGTGGAGGACGCATCTTCGGTGTTCATGTGGGCGAAAAAATCGAGTAAATCAGATTTTTCTTTGGTTTGCTGAATTTTCTTGCTAGCTTTCCCCATGGAGGCACCACCAAGCAAACCACCCGATCCACCGTTTATTCTGCCGGAAAATGTCACTAATGTTGGTGGAATAACATCTACAACAATCCCCACCAATCCTTATCCAAAAACAGCCCCAAAATCGAGCCAAAAAAGTATGCATACGGATGCCCAAATTGAGAAATCTTTCACCGTCGATACTGCCCAAATTCCGAATATTGCCCCGGCTCTCCCAAAATTGTTGTACGCAGCTACATTTAATGCTCGTCCCACTATTACTCAGACTGCTAGGAGTCAAAACAAATCCTTTGCATCAGTCACACGGGCTCCACCAGACTCTACACTGCACATGTTTGCTACTAAGGAACCATTTCTTCATTTGAATGAACCTGCAGTTGCCTTTACTGAGGAGGATGAGAAGTTATTAGCGGAACCATACAAGTTCACACTTGTTGGGAAATTCATTCACAGAAAGCCTCCTATCTCTAAGGTAAGTGAATGTTTTCAAAAACTTGGATTTCATGGTGATTTTAGCATTGGGCTTATTGATGCACACCACATTCTGCTTCACCTTACACATGAGGATGATTATTCACGTATATTCCTGAAGCCATCATGGCATATTGAGGGATGTCTTATGCGGGTCAGCAAGTGGACATCAGGATTTAGTCCGGAGCATGAGACCCCTATTGTTCCCATTTGGGTGTCCTTCCCTTTGTTGCCTATCCACTTTAGAGCTAAAGGGCCCTTGTTTGCCCTAGCCAGGACCATTGGGGTCCCACTTCGTATTGATGAGGCAACTACTGACCTTCGTAGGCCTAGTGAAGCTCGGGTTTGTCTTGAGGTTAATTTAGAGTATGAGCTTCCTGACCGCATTTGGATTCAGAGACAGAAAATTCCAGGTTACTGGCAGCCCGTTGTCTATGATAAGAAGCCAGAATTTTGTCTCAGGTGTAGAAACATGGGCCATACAGATATTCAGTGTCAGATTGGGAAACCCCCAGTACCTGCACCTGCACCTGCTGAGCCTACACCACCAGCACCACCACCTACTTCTGCGCCAGCAATCAGAGTAGCACCTCCCATCCAGAAGAAGAGATGGGTTCCAGCCTCAGCAGCCCCCTCTTCCTTCCCCACTACTTCCACTCCTGCGCCTCCAGTCACCCAGTTGGTACCATAGGTGATTGAGACAGCACCTACACCTACAGAGGTGATCCCAGAGGCTCCAATTGAGATCACAACACAGCCTCCTCCAGTTATTGAGCCTACCACAGAGGCTCGCCCTTCGTCTCCTCAGTTACCCGCTCCTTCTACTGAGATCATACCAGAGGTTCAGACAGAGGATACACAGGCTCCTATTGAGGTACCTCCCATCCCTTCTCTTCATGCACCTGCTCCAGAGGCACTGTCCACAGGTACACACATCAGCTCCTCACCATCTGCAGAGACCGCACAGTCATCTCATGGGTCAGCAGGTACAGCTACACAGGTTCTCGCTCAGGGTCTTCTCGAAGAGTTCGGATCAGAGCACTCTAAGGCAAAGTTTCTTCTGTTAGACCACTTCAAGGGACAACACCGCATGAAGATCACATCCACCTTGAGATTTTCCATTGAAGACCTGGTTATCAAGCTCTTTGGACAGCCACCACCTGTCATCCCCCCTTGTACTCAGACTTCCACACCTTCATCTACTCCTGATCCTCCCCCGAGATAGGAAAATATGAAGGCTCAGATCCAGGGAGACATTGATGGGATGGGTTTGATCCCCTCAGTCACTGGCACAACCACATCACACATGGGCCCTTCCTTGAGATCAGAGGCACCTGCATTCCGCCCTATCCATGGTCCATGTGTGGGTGATCCTCTTGCCACCAGAGACGCTCCACGACCTACACGTCATCCTTCTACAGGTAGTGACCCAGAGTACACAGAGCTTTACACGGATTACTATGATCCGGATGAGTACAAGACCAGACGTATGACCAGGTCCATGACATCACACATGAGGGTCCACCCCCGGGAATGCCCATGATCACATTTATTCTTCACTATTTTTACTGCTCTCTGTTCCACTTATTATTTACATTGTCGTACTTTACTTTTGCTGGAGGTCAGGTCTTTGCCCCCCTCCTTTCATATGTTTTTCGTATTTTTTGATATAAAATAAGCCACACTTGCGGTTTAAAAAAAAAAAAAAAACTTATGATTTCTTCCAAATTTGATTTCTTCTTCCTTTTTTCAACCAATTGGCCATATGATTAACTGCATCAACTCTTGATTTTGGCTTCAATTCCATTGTTTTCCTGACTTCTGGTTATTTCTGAAATATAAACAAATACAAACAAAATAAATAGAAAATATTCTTGAACAAACAATAAAAATCCCACTTTTAGGATAGAAATAAGTGTATAAAATACACTTATCAACACCCACAAACTAAAACTATTATTCGTCCTCGAACAAAAATAAAACTAAACTATAAATTTGAAGTAAAAATGTTTTTGTTCCTGTTGACTCATTTACCACACACTTCAACAATATAGATTGACTAATCACTTTAGGAAAAGAAATATGAACAATACAAAATATTTTCATTCATCCGATACTCAACTTCATTGTGTTTGTGTGTGTGTGTGTTTGTGTGTGTGTGTGAATAGCCAAAATCATATGCAAACTTATGAAATGATAAACTTGACAATGTGTGACTTTTTATGCAAGCGTAAGCCCGAATCCCATGTAGTCAACAATGATTATCATGGATTTAAGTTGAAATGATGCACAAACACAGGGGTCTAGTTGGGGACTCAATGTTGGATGATTTGGGGGAGGAAAAATGGGTGTAAAGTGGTTAAAATGGAAGAAATATGCTATATGTAACATTCTGTCGGTTGTAACACCGTGTGACCGCATGGTGTTAATGGATAGTGATCTGTGCATTTTCATTTTTTCAGTTTTGGACCCCGTTTTTTACCCCTAAATGCCTCCAAACTCATGCAACCAACTCTTAAATTATATGTTTATGTCCTAAGCTAGATGATCATGTTGACTATTGTGATAGAAAGAAACAAAACAAATAGAAAACAAATAAATCCTCAAAATGCTAAAACATGCAAAAATAGGTGTAATGAAGCTTCCAATGCCACTAACATGTCAAAGTATGAATTCTAAGCATGGAAGTGATCCTAAAATGCAATGTACAGCAACAAATCAACAATAAAACAAATAGATAAAACAAATGAAGAAAAAGGGTTTGAGAAGTTAGGATGCCTCCCAACAAACGCTTCATTTTAAGTCTAGAGCTACACTCTTTGGCAAATATTTCTCAAGGTGGTTTTAGATTGCATGGTGAAGTCTCTTCAATACCTCTGAACTTGTACTCATACCTCTCCCAATATGCCAATTCCAACTCGACATCTATCCTGGAGTAATTTTCTAGTTCTGGTTCATGGACATCAAATTGCATCTTTGTGAAAGTCTCCTCTTGATTTTCAGCCCGCAACACTACGACATCAAATTAAAGCTCGTACAGTGGCTAGGAATGGGCGACCAAGTATCAAAGCCAAATTTTCATCTTCCTCCATATCTAAGATGATAAATTCTGCTGGGAATATGAATTTGTGAACTTTCACCAATACATCCTCCACAACTCCATATGGGTGACAGATTGATCGATCAGCCAGTTGCATTCTGATATTGCTTTCCTTTGGTTCACTTAGTCCTAATTTCTTGTATAAAGATAGGGGCATCAAATTTATACTTGCACCTAGGTCACATAAGACCTTGTTGAATTTTAAATCACGTATAATGTAAGGTATTGAAAAGCTCCCCGGGTCTTTGAGCTTAGGCGCCAGCTTGTTTTGCAGGATTGCACTGCATTATTCATTCAAAATGACCTCCTCAAGTTCTTCAAGCTTTTTCTTTCTAGACATCATCTTCTTTAGCAGCATCGCATAACTTGGCATCTGTGTGATGGCTTCCAAGAAAGGAATATTTATGTGCAGTTTTCTAAGCATATTCACAAACTTGTTAAACTGCTTATCCTCTCTTGGTTTCTTTAGCCTTTGTGGAAATGGAATAGGAGACTCATGAGGCTTTATTGTTGATTTCACCTCATGGTCATCTTCCTTTTCAGCCATTTTCTCACCACTTTCCACAATTTGTTCAGGAACATTAGCTGGCTTTTTTACTTCAATTTCAGGAAGCTGCAGACCACTACTCATAGTGATTGCATTTATCTCATTTTGTACTACACTTATAGCCATGAGTTGTTCCTTTGGGTTTACCTCAGCATTTGCAGGTAATGTACCCGGGGGTCTGGTTGTGATAAGATGTGCTATCTGCCCCACTTGATGTTCCAGGTTTTTGATTGATGCCTGCTGATTTTGGAATGTGGTTTCAGTTTTTCTCATAAATTGATTTGTTTTAGCCATGAATTGTCTGTTCTTTCCACAAATTTCCCTATCATCTCTTCCAGTGCAAGCTTTCTCTCTTCAGTGCTGAACTGGGGTGCAATGTGTCCATTTGAGTGATCTTTCCAAGAAAAATTAGGATGATTACACCAACCTGGGTTATAGGTATTTGAGTATGGATTATTCTGGCATTTACCCCCTTGTACATAGTCAACTTGCTCCACTAGACAAGCCAGAATAGGGCAATCAGTAGTGGCATGGTTCGCACCACACTCATCACAAGTCACTTTAGCAATTTTAGATGAATGACTCACCAGTGCTATACCCTCCACTTTCGCAGTGAAGGAGTCAATCTTTGCTGATATGGCAGTGTAAGCATCCACTTCGTAGACTCATGTTGTCTTCTTTGGAACCATCCTATCTGATCCCCACATGGCATTAGTGTTTGCTATCCTTTGAAAGAGCTCCAATGCCTGTCCAATGGTCTTTGTCCCCAAAGCACCATTTGACGAGGAGTCAACCATGTTTTTAAAATGCAGAAGTAATCCTTCATAGAAAAACTTCACTTGATCACATCTGGAAATCCCATGGTTTGTACATTTTCTCAGCATGCCCTTAAATCTGTTCCATACATCATCTAAAGATTCAGCATCATGCTGCTGGAACACAGTGATGTCATGTCTCAGTTTGGAAACCTTCGTTGGAGGCATGAATTTAGTGCAAAACTTCTAAACCAAGTCATTCCAGGTGGTTATACTCGCAGCGAGGCGAGAATCTAACCATTCAACAGCTCTATCTTTTAGAGTGTAAGGGAATAACCTATGTCTGATAGCATCATCAGACACACCCTGATATTGAAAGTGTTGGCATATGTCTAAAAATTTAGAAACATGCGTGTGTGGGTTTTCATCGGGTCTCTCATGAAATTGTTGTCAGTTTTGGAACATACTCATGATATTGGTTTTTAGTTGGAAGTTTGTCTGCCTAAATGGTGGATAGACTATGCTGGATTGACTTTGAACCACCTGAGGTGTCATGAAGTCACCAACCAACATGTCATCTTCATTTATTGGATCAGCAGTGGGTAGAAGATTGTTGTTGTTTGCCATTTGATTTTTTTGATTTATATAGTTCTCTAACCCCTTTTAATCTACGGTGTAACGTACGTTCTATTTTCGGGTCAGCTTCAAAAAGATTCCCGTTTTTCGAACGTAACATATACAACTACAAGAAAATTTGAGAAACCAGTAACTAAACTAAAATTAAAACTAAAAATCCTAAGATAAAAATTAAAAAAAGAATTAAATAAATAAATAAAGTAAAAAGTCCGAATTAGTGAAAGTAATCTAAAAATAAATTTAAAAAAAATCCTCGACAATGGCGTCAAAAACTTGTTCTCTCCGCAAGTGCATAGGTCGCGCAAGTAATAAAGTGGACGTGAGTCCAAGTATCGATCCCACATATATTGTTTTAAATTGTATTTTAGACTATTACCTTATCCGAAACAAGAAATTTGTTTTGATTTGTGAAAGTTTGATTTTAAAAACTAAAATAAAGATTAAACTAAAAAATAAGGAAAATTTGATTTGTCAAAACTTATGAAATGAATATGCTAGAATTGAGAATCGGCATTAGTTCCATCACCTATGCATTACTCCAATTGTCTAATGATAATTCACGCGGTTTTGAAAATCCATATTCCTAATGTTGTTAATATTCCCTTTTGGACAAGCATTAACGCCTATTCCTACGAACGACCCAACTATATTTCTATGTTGAATACGAATGTGAAGGAAAGCATTACAAGAATTGTGAATACTATAACAGATAACACAAAGTATAGGGGTACATTTCTATCCCCTATCGGACTTTGTGGCAACTGAAGCTAGTCTAATGAATTCCTAATCTTTCGAACTTAAGAAAACATAACCTAAAATCATACAATTAGTGATCAAGTAATTGCATAATAAGAAAAGCACGCAGCAATTGCTCAAACCCATGAATTAACCCAATTAAACAATAAAGTAACACATAAAATGCGGAATTTAATGCTTCATCAAAATTCTAACATTTAAAACCTAGCCCAGAGACATAATTGAATAAAAATCACAAGAAAAATGGATAGATGTCACCCTATTCATCCCTTGATCTTCAGTCCTCAATTGTGTTCTTGGCGTGGCATAGATCCCTCGCCACTTTGACAGCGTTTTAGCATGAAACATGACAATTGCGAATCCCTAATTTCGTGCCCCAAGCCATGTATTTATAGATGTTCACGACAATTAGGTTATTTGGGGAGAAAGAATGCTAGTTTCGGTGAAAAAAGCCCAGCTGCGGCCCAAAATCTCTACCGTGCAACCACACGGTTCAAAATGTTGTAGTCGCACGACTCTGGAGGTTATCTTCAGTCGCTGATTTTTCAGGTCATGCGACCGCACGGTATAAAGTGGTGTGACCGCACGGTTCTACTCTGAACTGCAATTTCCATCTTTTAAATGTTACAAGTTGGTCCCTATCTTTTAATTACGCAGCAAGTTCTCTAACTTCTGATTGTTGCAATTTAGCACCTAAACTTTTGATTTCTTCCAAATTTGATTTCTTCTTCCATTTTTCAACTAATTGGCCATTTGATTAACTACATCAACTCTTGATTTGCACATTTTGACACTTTTAACATCCAATTGCTCGATTTTGGCTTCAATTCCATTGTTTTCCTGACTTTGGGTTATTTCTGAAATATAAACAAATACAAATATAATACATAGCAAATATTCTTGAACAAACAATAAAAATCCTACTTTTAGGATAGAAATAAGTGTATAAAATACACTTATCAGTGTATTTGTACACTTATTTCCCTTCTAAAATTAAGGATATTACATTGTTGTTTTCATATAAAAGAAACCTAATTTGTATAAGTGATGAAGAAAATAAGGATATGAAAGATCATTACTGGTGGATTGGCCTATGAATGGCTAGGCATTAAAGTTCTGATAACCTTTTGACTAGCATTATCCCAGAAATGATAGTCAAACTCGTTATCACCTGCCCAATAAACGCTTCTCTGATTTAGCATCGAGCTTGCTTCTTGAAGTAGAATAAATGTGAATGCATTAAACACATCCAGATAACTTCAAGTGTGAAAGTTTTGCCTCTTTATTGTACCAAATCTCCTCTAGTATTTTGCAATTCAATGGTGTTGAAGTACCTTGTTGATTAAATAAGTTGCACTGCTGACTGCCTCAGTCTAGAACATCTTTGGTAACCCCGCATGTAATATCATACTTCTAGCACGCTCATTTAACGTCCTATTCATCCTAGTAGATACAACATTTTGTTGAGGTACTTGTGGAATGGTTTTCTTCATCTTGATTTCATTATCAGGACAACACTTCTTGAAATCATCAGTTATAAACTCTCCACCATTATCTAACTATAAACACTGCAACTTCAAATATGTCTTGTTTTCAACCTTCATTTTCCATCTTTTGAATGTATCAAAGGTATCATATTTATTCTTCAAGAAATAGACACATACCTTCCTACTTGAGTCATCAATAAATTTCACATAATAACTTAACCTCCAAGGCAAGTAACAGCTGAAGCTCTTCACACGTCCGTATGGATCAACTTCAGTTTTATAGATTTTGATTCCCTTCTGATTGTAGAAAACCTACTGCTTGCCGAAAATATAGCCTTTACGCAACCCGTGTTCAACAAATTTCAGCCTAGTAGATTTCCTTTGGACTTAACCACTTTCATTCCATTTTCACTCATGTGTCCGAACCTTCAATGCCACAAATCAGAATTAGTTCCTGAATTGGCAACTACAACCGTGTCTCTACAATTGGAAGTAATGTAAAGAGCTCCAGATTTATTTATTTGAGCAGCAACCATTGATTCCTTCGTGACTTTCCAAGAACCATCAACGAAAGTCACATTATGGACTTCATCATCAATTTATACAACTAAGATCAGATTACGCATCCGTTTAGGTGCATGCTTCACCTTGTGAATTCTCCATACATACCCATTTGACATCTTCAAAATTACATCATCAATACCAACAATATCAATAGGTTCTCCATCACCCAAGAATCAATAAGACTATCAACACACAAGTGTAAATTGTCTTGTACATCTTCAATCATGACATTAGCATTGTATTTATTTTTTCTTCATTCTTCTTCGGTGCTCTACAATCGTTCATCATGTGTCCAATATTGCCAAAGTTCCAACATCCCACATTTTTTCCAGACCTGGACCTACTTCTATCAATACTCTAATTCTTTTTGGTTGTTTTATAATTGGAATTTCTCTTGAAACACCTATCTCTATTATTGACATTTAGGGCAGAATTCATATTGATAATTATCCTTAGTAAAGAATAATATCACGAACATCACTAAATTTCAGTTTCACATTGCTTATAGAATTACTGACTACGGTTCTCATAGACTCTCAACTACTCAGTAGTGCGGCATATAGGATTAAGGCATGAACATCATCATCAAACTCATTCTCAACACAAAAACTGAATGATTATTGTATTCAATTTAATGAGATGTTATGTTGCTAGAGCACCTTCAGCCATCTTCAAATTAAATAGTTTTTTCATCACATGTACCATGTTACATGCACATGGATTTTCATACAAATTGGATAGCACTTTCATCATATCTACCATGATTTTCTTCGGCGCCTCGTTGTGACCAACGTTATTCAATAGTGTCAATCAAACAACATCCTAATCCGACGATCAAGGAGTTTCCAGTCCTCGTCACTCATTCCAGTCGTCTTTTCGGCTGGGTCTTTCATTTGTGGGTCATTTTTGGACTTCAGGTGCTAGAAGTCTGGAAGATTGTTCCCCTACCTCTTTCTCGACCATTTTCCACTCGTTCCCAACTTGTCCAGCTCGAATTAGGTCTGGACTTCCTACATCTACTATTCATTGCATTGAGTTTTGCTTGGATTGTGGGCAAGTTTACTGGGCAGATTCAAGCTGCTTAGTTTCTGGATACAAACCATGATTGGGCGTTTCTAGATTTTTGATCAATTCGTATCTGGGTAGTTTTAACATACCTTCCAGCCTGTGGGGATGATTCCAATGAATTTAGAACGTCCAAAAACCCCTGGAGTAGCCTCTGCACATCCAGATTCATCCGGAAATCTCGCATTAGGATGCGTGCCCGCAGCTGCTCCACCAATTTTGAACATAATTTGACATTGGGAAACGTGCAATTTGGCACGAATAACGAGGCAGCAATTTTTGGTGCGATTCTGAATTCGAAACCAACACCATTGGCTCTGGAACACCTGCAAACCATGGGAATGATATCAAATCCTCTTTATTCCGTTACTTGTGGGGTTAATTCTACGTTGGAAAATGTGAGTTTTGGCACGAACTTCAAGACAGAACATTCTGGTACGAATTTGGGTCTGAAACCTTCACCATCAGTTCTTGAACACCTTAAAACCATGGTAATGTCATCCATTTCGAAAAATGTAGTGATGCAAGATGCATTGGGAATCGTGCATAATGGCACGCACTTCGAGGGAGCGAATTCTGGACAGCATCTCGGCCAACCAGCATTACCACTGATATCAGAAGCCCCAAAATCATCCATGTTTGGTCCCGGGTTCGTCTAATGTTGTCGGTACCTCTACATTGGGATTCGTGCCTTCTAACACGCAAATCGACGCAGCGATTTCTATTCTTTCTGCGGCGAACCTGATCATGAAACCTGTTCCATCAACTCCAGAACAGAATAAAACTGTTGGGGTCACTTCTTTAGTAACTAATCCTTTATGTTCCACTACATTGGAAAGCGTGCCTTCGAGCACACAAAACGAGGCTGAATATTCCGTTGCTAATGCCTCAACCCATGTTCCCAAACCTGCTCGTACTGATTTAGCAGCCCCACAGCCTATTGGAAAGGCACCTCCAATTAATTTGGAAATGGATAATGCTTCTGTGGTTATTACTCCACCACCCTGGAATGCACGGTGTCCTCCTCTATGTGGACAACCCCAGGCCCCTCGGGCTCATCCACGTATTAATGCAGCTCTGCCTAGTGCCACTGAAACATCTACTACAGCTCCAGGAATGCCAACACAGAATAAAGTCTCATATGAGGTTGCTTTGGCTGGAAAGCCATCTATTACTCAGACTGAGAGGAGCCAGAATAAATCTTTTGCATCAGTCACACAAGCCCCACCGGATTCTTTCCTCCACAGGTTTGCTACTAAGCCCCCCTCATTACACTTGAATGAACCCGCTTTTATATTTGATGATGAGGATGAACAATTTTTGGCTGCGCCATACAAGTTCACACTTGTTGGCAAATTCATGAACAGGAAGCCCCCTATCAATAAAGTACGTGAGAGCTTCCTTAAATTTTGATTTTGTGGTGAATTTTCCATTGGTTTAATTGATGTACACCACATTCTTATTCATTTATCGCACGAGGATGATTATGCTCGGCTTTTCTTCAAATCATCCTGGTATATTGATGGGTGCCTTATGAGGGCCATCAAATGGACTCCTGGATTTAGCCCTGCGCATGAGAGCCCTATTGTTCCTGTTTGGGTTTCTTTCCCATTTTTGCCCATACACTTTCGTGCAAAGGGTGCTTTATTTGCTTTAGCTCGGGCTATTGGGACTCCGCTACGTATTGATGAGGCTACTACTGATTTGAGGAGGCCTAGTGAGGCCAGGGTCTGCATTGAGGTTGATTTGTCATTTGCTCTTCCGGACCGCATATGGATTCAGAGTGAGAAAGATCCGGGGTATTGGCAGCCTGTTGCTTATGATAAGAAGCCGATTTTTTGCAGTCAATGTAGACATTTGGGTCACAATGTTGATAAATGCTTGATTGGAAAACCTACTGTTGTTCGTTCTGCTCCTCCATCTTCTTCTTCAGTTCCCACTGATATTGTTCTTACTACTTCTGCCCCTCCTCTGGAGCCTGTTGATAGGATGAAGGATAAGGGTAAGGGGATTTTGACTGAGGATCAGCCTAGAAAATGGGTGGCACTGCCCAGACCATCCAGCAGCCAACAGGGCCCTAGTTCTTCTGGTATCTCCATACAGCACAGTTCCCCTACGGTGACCGATTCCACTATCCCATGCCTAGTTACCGCAGTTCAGTCTATTGATTTGTCTACTTCAGTTCAGCCAGTTTATATTCAGGTTCCTACTTCGATAGTTGCTCAGTAGCATCTTCCTATAGCTTTTGTTTTGCCTGTGGTCCAGTCTTTACCGCAGCAGAGTTCTCTCACCATGACGCCACCTCTTGTGGCTGTTCCAGCTTTCAGTATCACCCCAGCTTCTTTTTCTGATCCGTTGCTTGTTGATATTCTTTTGAGGCAGCAGGCCTCTGATGAGGATGTGGCTCAGCCTGTTGGTACTCTTGCAGCGGCTCCTTCTGAGACTCCTCCCATTTTCCATCAGAACATGGAGGCATATGTTCCTTCGAATTCTAGTAATCAATCTGACACTGAAAGTACTGCCCAGTTGGAAGTTCACCAGCAAGGAAATTTTCGGAGATCTTCGACTGATGATTTAGTTGGTCTGACTCAACATACTGAGGATGATGGGTTTATTTCGGTCACTCGGAAGAAAACCCTGTGTGCCGCTGATACTAGATTACCACTTGCTTGGATGACGACCAGGAGTCGTAATTGGATACCTCACGCCCCCGGTCTCAATGAGTGTCATCATTTGGAATGTGAGGGTTGTAGCTAGCCCAGCTACTCGAAAGCGCCTTAACAGGTTGGTTCAGCTTCATAAAGTTTATTTGTTGATTATTTTGGAGCCCTTTGTACTTCAGGAGAGATTTGATTACATCAGACGTTTGCTTCGCTTCGATACTGGGACGCAGAATTCATCAGGGAAGATTTGGGCTTTTCTGGAATTCTGCGACTACTATTACTTCATTGGATGATAATCTCCAGTATCTGGATGTTACGGTTGAGGATCCCAGACTCTCACGACCTATTTTTTTAACTCCTGTGTATGCTGCTTCTACGGCTTCTAGTAGGAGGGACTTGTGGATGAGTTTTCACCACATCTCCCTCGATGTGGATGGTTCGTGGATAGTTGGGGGAGACTTTAACATCATTGCTCACGATGGTGAGCGCACGGGTCATAACACTAGAAATAGAGGTACTATAGATTTCTCAGATATGATGATGGATTGTGGTTTGGAGGATGCTGGGTTCATTGGCAGCAGGTACACTTGGACCAATGGTCGGGTTTGGAAGAGATTGGACAGGATTCTTATTAATCCTACAACGGCATCATTTTGTCATCGGCTTACTGTCAGACACCTGAATCGGACCTCATCAGATCATGCGCCGCTTTTGCTTCACTAGGACGATGAAGATGACTTGGGACCTCGACCGTTTCGATTCCTTAATGTTTGGACCAAACATCATGATTTCTCATCCTTCGTCTCCCAGAAATGGTCATTACCCACTCATCTTAAGGGTATGGCTGCTCTCTGGAAAAAATTCTTCAGGCTCAAACAGGGGCTTCGCTGGTGGAATTGACATGTTTTCGGGGATGTGTTCCAGAGGGTGAGGGATGCTGAGCGCAGGGTTGATGAGCTGGAGATTGATTATGATTTGGATCCTACGCATGAGCGTCATGACTCTCTACATCAGGCACAGGCTGCTTTGAACCGAACCTTGGCTATTGAGGAGGGATTTTGGAAGCAGAAGGCCGGTTCATGTTGGGTGTGTGAGGGTGATCACAACACTCGATACTTCCATGCGATTGTTCAGGGACGTCGAATTAGATCATGTATTAGATCGATTACGACCCATTCTGGAGAGGTTATATCTGCTGCTGAGGATATTCAGACTTCGGCTATTTATTTTTTCCAGGATTTATTGTCTTCTTCACAACCTGTGGAGGCCATTCGCTCTGATATTATACCCAGACTTGTGACAGATGTGGACAACATGGCACTAAACTGCCCCCCTTCGATTGATGAGATACGGGAGGCGGTTTTCAGCATTGATTCTGACAGTGTCGCTGGTCCAGATGGCTTCTCATCCTTGTTTTTTCAGGAGTGTTGGGATATTATTCGGGATGATGTTGCTAGTGCAGTCTTGGATTTCTTTGAGGGTTTTGCTGCTACTTCTACTGTTCTGGTCCCTAAAAGGGATGGAGCCTGCAGATGGACTGACTTCAGACCTATCAGTTTGTGCACAGTGTTAAATAAGCTCATCACTAAGCTCTTGAACACCAGGCTTAGTCTATTGCTACCTCGTATTATCTCTCCTCAGCAGAGTGGTTTTATCCCCGGTAGACTTATTGGGGATAATGTCTTATTAACCCAGGAGCCCCTTTATAGTTTGGATGTTAAAGTAAGAGGGGGGAATACTATGCTGAAGTTAGACATGACTAAAGCATATGATAGCATGGACTGGGGTTTTCTCTACTCGGTGCTGAAGTGCTTTGGTTTTGACCAGTTGTGGATTGATAGGATTAGGAGGTGTATTTCAGGATGTATGTTTTCGTTCCTCCTTAATGGACGCCCATGTGGTTTCTTTCCATCTTCACGTGGTCTCAGGCAGGGAGATCCTATATCACCTTCTCTGTTCATTATCGCTGCTGATTACTTTTCACGCCTTCTCACAGCGCACTTTGAGAGGTATCCTAGCATGGCTTTTCGACATGGGGGTAATTCTCTAGTCTCTCACTTATCCTTTGCTGATGACATAGTCATCTTCGCCAACGGTCAAAAATAGTCAGTTCGAAGAGTACTTGAGTGCTTGGAGCACTACGAGGGGGTTTCTAGACAGTTGGTCAATAGAGACAAGAGCGGCCTCATCCTTCCTAGATGGGCCTCAGTCAGTCAGATCAGACGACTTGAGCACTTGACAGGGTTCAGACATCAGCAGCAGCCTTTCACTTATCTGGGGGTCCCCTTATACAAAGGAGCCAAGCGGACGTTCCTTTACGATGAGCTCATCCAGAAGGTCAGGAGCAGGATTTCTGGTTGGGCATCTCGACTGCTTTCCCCGGGAGGACGTATTACTTTTCTTAGATCAGTCCTCAGCTCTCTACCACTTTTCTTAGAGAGCATCTTTGCACGCTTCCTTTGGGATTCTAAAGAGGGTGCTCATCGCTTGCATTGGAGGAGATGGAAAGATTTATGCCTTCCTACTGATGAGGGAGGTCTTGGTTTCAGACGCCTTCAGGATATGTTTCATACTTTTTTGATGAAGCTATGGTGGCTTTTTAGATCGCAGAAATCCTTTTGGGCTCAGTTCATGCTGGGTAAATATTGCATGGGGGCTCACCCTACACTTGCTGTTATTCGAAACTCGGCTTCTCCTGCTTGGAAGAGGTTGAAGAGGGTTGGATCACTTACTGAACCACACATTGCGTGGCATCTTGGTACTGGACAGATATTTTTCTGGCATGATTATTGGATGGGGGATACTACCTTGGCAGCCCTGTTCCCAGACACACATCACTCATCGGTGACTGTGCAGGAATTTTTTGATAATGACAATGGATGGGATATTGATCGACTTATTCAGGTTCTTCCACCTATTATGGCTGCACAGATAGGGGTGATTCCTTTATGTGTTGACGTTCTAAATCGGATTGTTTGGAGGGATACTTCTGATAGTAGATTTTCTACCAAGTCAGCTTGGCATTTAGTTCGGACGGCTCATCAGACCCATGATTCTTATCGTCTGATGTGGAGTAATACCTTACCTGTTATAGTCTCATTCTTCTCCTGGAGACAATGGCAGGGTCTCATACCTGTTGACGTTGTTATTCAGCGGCGTATTGGTTGTTACTTAGCATCTCGATGTTACTGTTGTTCACAGGTAGAGACTATTACACATATTTTCACAGGCAGCATTATTTCTGATCAAGTTTGGCGGCACTTCGGAGATTTTTTCCAGGTTCCCATGATTTTGGGTGAGGATGTAAGGCAGAGGTTCCAGCGATGGAGGTATTCTGGACGCTTTGTTCGATTGGGCCATATTCGCACCATTGTTCCTCTTGCCATATTTTGGTTCCTATGGACCGAGAGGAATAATTCGAAACACAGGGGTATTCGGATGGAGCCGAGATGGATTATTTGGAGAGTATACCGGATGCTTTCATTCTTACCTACTGGCCGACTCCTTAGAGCACAGCATTGGCGCGGGGATGTGAGTTTTGCTCCCCTTTTTGGTATTTCTGTTGCTGCCCACATCCCCTCACTTCCTATTATGGATGTGTCAAGGACGGTGCTGCTAGTGGAGGAGGTATCATCAGGGACCATGGTGGACATTGTATCAGGGCATTCTCTGCATTCTATGGGAATTGCCTTATTCTGGAGGCCGAGCTGCGGGCTATTCTTTGATGGTGTTCTTCTTGCTCGTTGATTGGGTATCACTGTTATTTGGGTTGAGGTAGACTCTGCAGTGGCCATTCATTGCATCACTAGGGGTGGAGGACCTTGGATGATCCAGAGCATTCTCAGACAGATCAGAGACACCCTTCGCTTAGATATTGACACTATCTCCCACATCTATAGAGAGGGTAACCAGGTTGCTGACTCACTTGCTTCTGAGGGCTGGGATCAGTGCTGCTATCAGAAGTTTAGTTCACATGACATACCTCGACGCATCATGGCACTTGTGCAGATTAACAGATAGGGACTACCTAGCTTCAGAGGACAGTAGTGTTGTCTCTTTTACGTTACTTTAGTTGTCTGGGGATTGTTGTTTCCCCCATTTGTTGCTTTCAATTCTTATTTTCCATTTGCTACATTTGCACATTCTTGGAGGTCAGGTTTATGTCCCCCTCCTTTCCTATACTATTTCATTTTAATGTTAGCTCCTAGCCCGCACGAGGATAAACTGTGAACGGCTAAAAAAAAAACTTGCGGATTCCCACCGACCCTCCTTCTTCACCGGTCATTGCTCTGAATCAAGAACCAAAACTCTGATATCAATTGTTGAGAATTAGGAATCCTAATTCTATTTTTATCAAAATCAATCAATATCAAGAAAGGAAAAACAATTAAGAAAGACAAGATTTATAGAGGTTTACCTCAATGCAAGAGTAACGACCTGGGTTATAGATCGATGAATGTCCCCACTACACAAGCATGGGCCTTTTAAGCATGTTTTGTCCTCACTCGTACCCTCGCTGAGAAGATTTCACGGGGGTCACCTGTCATAGAATTTCTCCAAGTCATGCACGCTTAACTGTGGAGTTTCTAACAATGGACTCTCAAAAAAGAAGGTGCACCTTGTTGGTATGAGTAGTGCCTATCAAATCTTTTAAGCTTTTTTAGTATAGGTATTACAATCACTTCCCGTTAGATGCGCGTTTAAACCATCTGAGAATCCATTGCCAGCCCTTGAGATTCTAGAGGTGACTCCTACGAGTTCAAAAGGTGGTTCCCGCCCTATGGTGTAGTACTTTGTCCCACGTAGCACTTAGTTCCCAATTTTCGACTAACGACTACCTATGATACCATTCTGTAACGACTTGGGTTGCCTTATAGATCGACGACTATCCCCACTATACCAACATGGGTCTTTTAAGCATGTTTTGTCATCACTCGCAAGCTCTTGAGAAAATTTTCCAGGGGGTCAACATCATAAAATTGTTCCAAGCTAAGCACACTTAACTTGGAGTTTTTAACGACGGACCTCCCTAAAAGAATGTACACCTTGTTGGTACGAGTAGTATGTATCAAATATTTTAAGCTTTTTTGGTCTGGGTATTATAAGACTACACCCTCTTCTGCTACTACAGGAACTCATTATAATGAAAAGAATGTTTTACAAGAGATAACACACACCTATCTTCTCTAATATCTCTTTTCTCTCTATTTTGATGGATGATAAAAGCTTAAATATTGCTCCCTATTTATAAGATTTAATATGGTCAAATTCGTATTACCCAAGGGTTCCAATTCTTTAATGTGAGCAAATCCACATTAGACAAGAACACCAATTCTTTAATATGAAAAATTTGTATAACATAAAGACTCTAGTCCTTTAATAGAATTTTACAAGAACAAAATCTCCTAAACAGTCCTTAATTAGGATTTTTATTTGGGGTCGACATTAATTATGCTCCACAAATTTACACACTCAATCTTCATGTGGACCATTTAGATATATATTAGGCGTGGAAAAATAATTACACCAAACCAAAATATTCAGTTCTAAAAAAATTAATGGTATGGTTCTTAGAATCAAGAATCGTCTGGTTCTGGTTCAAGTTTGGTTCTAGTTCTGTAACAAGAACAAATTCATGTAGGTTTGATGGCTTCATGTACATGAATTTATTGATTGAAGTATGAAAATGAAACTTGTTATTTTTTATTTTTTCAGTGACTCATTCATCAACATTAGTGAATCATTGTTATTATGATTGTATTAAGCCTCTGTTTGTTAAAAGATTTTTGTTTTAAAACATGTTTTTTTATATTTTTAGCTAAACTATGTCATTGAAAAATGAAGAGAGAAAATGTGTGTAGCTAAAAAGTAATTTGGAGAATTGTGTAGGAAAAAACATGTTCGCCAAACGGAGGCCTATTTGTTAGTTTGAACATTGGTGAATTAATTTTATTACACAATATTAAATTTGATTATTTTTAAGTTGAAATTACACACATCCATGTTTTCAACTTCCAACTTCAAAAAAGTAGTGAATTATTTATACATAAATCAGATGTTAATTTAATATTAAAATTAATAATAATACCATAGAATTTAATTAATTACCCCACCTCAATCCAAATCCTAAAAAATTTTCAACTCTCTCTCTCTCTCTCTACACACACACACACACACACACACACACACATATATATATATATATAACAACCGAGAATTTTTCAAGTTAAATATTAAATAAATATTTTATTTATCTATTCTCAAATAAAAACATGTCATTATAATTTCCATATTTTCAAATTAAAGCGTATTCGTCTAGTCAAGTCAACTATTTTTGAGTCAATGAAATAAATTAAAGTCCAAATCGAATTTTAGCAAAAACTTCACTTTATTTTTAATTTCAAATTGCCTCAAAATCAAATTCCAATTTTATTATTATCCAAATTATTTTACTTCCAAATTCAAATTTATTTTTATCATTATTATCCGAATTTCATCTCAGCAATAATACTTCGAGAGGTATTCTACTTGCTTTGTCATTCCCAAGCTATTTCACAATCCTTTCAAAATCAAACGATTGCCTATTCAATCCCATCACTATTTCAATCTTATTCTAAATCAGACGTTTCCATATCCAACATTACACAATTTTATTCCAACTACAATACTTCTCATACCAGTCTATATATACCCACATGCTCCCAGTCTAATTCATGCACAGAATCACACAATATAGACCACCACCAACATCAATCTACATCATCCATCCAAGAATTGAAACCTATTGCAACCTTTAATCCACCGAGCCACACTACCACCGGCTACTCCATTAAACCACTACTAACTGAACAAATCAATTTCACAACCAAATTCAAAAACCATGCCCAACCGCAATGACCGAACCTCAATCATAGTCGATCCAAAACTTCACAAACCAGTATTGCTGACTACAACAAAGAACACTGACAGAGAGCCATCCTCCACCTCAAATCGCAACCTCCCACTTCGAAGAATCCCTAAACTTCAATACCGGCCACTAGGGCTGTACCACGAAACCGTCAAACCGCCAAACCGATATCAACCCGCAATTTCGAAACCGTTGGTTCGGATCCACGCGGACCCGTCAAAGTTTCAGTTTTGACCCAAACCGAACCCCTTTCAAATGGTTTGGTTTAGGTTTCATTTTTCAAAACCCGTTTCAAACCGCCAACCCGCTAAAAAATTACAATTAAAATTTAATTTTTTAATTGCAAAAATACAAAAAAATTTACTGCTTTTATTTTCAATTTTACACTTTTATTTTTAATTTATATGAAGGGGCACCTTGCTTTTCCTTTATTGTTAAGAAAGGCATTTTGCTAGTGCTAACAACTAAGTACTAGCAGTGACTTTCTTACTTTATTTGTTTTTTATCCTATAATTTTTTTTGGGGGAGTATGCATAAACTTGCTCATTATTTATTTTTTCTTGGTTATAATATTTGTCTTCTGCTAATTTAGCAAGTCATGACTTGAGTATTTATGGTTATCTAAGCAAAATTAGTTGTACTTGAGATCTTTTATCATCAGCTATAATTCATCAAACTCTAAATTCCTAAAGCATCATTCTTTCATCATGTAGTTCAGTAGTTTTGCTTGGAATATAGTTTATTTGAGTTTAAGTTGTTTTGTTGTGAAATAATAGGAAAATCTAACTTGAGAATGGATTGTATTATCTATTAGGTTTTTTTTGATATTATTGTGATTATTTATTTGTGATTGTGCCTTTGTATCTATTTTAGAAGTTGTTTACCCATATATTTTAATTTTGTTAGTCTTATAACATCTATCCGTAATGTCGTTGGGTTATTTGCAATTAATTTTGATGTCTTAATTCAAAATTCTATTTCAATAGTTATTTTAACTCGATTTACATATATTAGTTTAGTTTCATTTGCAAACCGCGGTTTAAGACCGCACCAAACCGCAAAAAAATGATTTGGTTTGGTTTCATTTGGTTTGGTTTAGGAAATGAAATGGTTTGGTTTGGGTTGGAAAAACCTCAAACCGCTTTAAACGATTTGGTTTGAAAAATTATCAAAAATCGCCCAAACCAAACCGTTTTCACCCCTACCAGCCACCATAACCAACGCCACTGCCAAACCGTCCAAACCCACAACCAAGGAACGTCCACCACACCGTCGCTGACCAACATGGACGCCACTACCAATACAACTGACACACCACCTTCACCCATCACCTTGTACCAAAATTTTGTTTCACAATCAAACACCACCACCGAGCATCACCTCTTCATCACACGCACAACCACCGCAAGCGCAAAACCAAATCAACCCAAAATCATATCCAAAAACCAACCAAGAACCAAGAATAAATTTACCCATAAACTTACCTTGAATCCCCGGCCAGATACTCACCGAAAAATCAGACATAAAGCCCAAATCTCAATCACGGTCTACAATCAGTTCGACACCCAAAATCAAGTCCATTATTTCTTTTGTAGCCGACCGTCATCTCTCCTCTTCCTCCTCTGTTTGTGCGAGAGAGAGAGAGAGAGAGAGAGAGAGAGAGAGAGAGAGAGAGAGAGAGAGAGAGAGAGAGAGAGAGAGAGAAATTTTGTTAAATTTGGTTTTTGATAAATTGCTTCTTGAGTTCCAGCTTTCAAAAAGTTTAAATTCAGTCCCTACAGATTTTTAAATGTTTTACGTTTTAGCCCAACATTTTCAGATATTTACTTCAGCCCCTAAATATCTAAACAATGTTTTAACTATGAGTCCCTAAGTTTCTGGAAATTCAATTTCAGCCCCAAAGCTTTTCAAGTTCAACTTTGTTAAATTTCAAATTAGTCCCTAAACTTTTAAATTCATTTTAAAAACTTTTAATTCCCAAAATACTAATTTAAGGCTTATTTTATTTTGTCCAGACAAAATCACGAGAATATTTAAAGAACTTTAGCTTCACATCCAGTTCAATTTTAAGAAAAATCCAAGACTTTAAGGTGGGGTTTACATTAAAGTAATTTTAGTTATTTCCCCATGTTATTTCTTGATGTGTAATTTTAATTGTAATATAATGCTTCCATGGTTACATAAAGGTTGCCAGGGACAGTAAATAGGTCCTTGGGTTGCCCACAGTACACAATTTTAATTAGCACTAATAACATGTTGTCAGGGATCGTACACAGGCCAGGGATCGAAAGTGGGTCCTTAGGGTTGCCCCACAGTACACAAAGTTACAGAAAATTATTTTTTTAGGCATGATATTCATAATTGGATTTGCCTGTTTCAATTTAATTTGGACTGATTGCTGTATCTCCACTGAGTATAATTCATTATGCTCACCCCACTTTTTTCACCCTTCCAGGTTAAGAAGCTTAGCGATGTATGACAATGAGCAGGGCAATCTTGGAATTTAATGACAATTCATTCTAATTTATAATTTTCTTTCAAAATAGTATTTTTAGCAATCAAATTTTATTTTGTCAAATTAATTTCGAATCTTATTATTTTGAAAGTTTGACGATTCGTTCATTATGTTGAAAATTAAATTATTTCAATTAAATACGCTTCCGCAACTTATTTCTTGTTGTTGTTTTTTTAGGAAAAACACGCACACACACATATATATATATATATATATATATGTATATATATATATGAAAATGACTGTTTAAACGAAATTTAGACTTCGGTAGCGCTCCGAGTTAAAAGAATTTTGGGCGTTACAATATATATATATATACACTCTCCACCCTTTTTTCCCACCCCATCCCAACATCGGCCGGGCTGTTGGCACTCGTCACTAATAGAAGCAGTGACGAGATCACCACATCCAGCGGAGTAGCAATGACAGATTCATCATCACGCAACAAGAGCGGTGATCTTGTTGCTACTTTTTTCTATTTGGTGGTTTTTCGTAATAGCAGTGGAGAGATTGCAACTACTACTTTTGAAGCAGCATGAAGCACAGATGAGATTGTAGCTGTTGCTTCTTTTTAGGCAACGACTACCCACCACTGTTGCTTCTTTTGGGCAGCAATTTTTATTCGATGGCAGTTTCTGTTGGTCTGTGACGTTTTCTGCTTCTTTTGGCAGGTGGTGATTTCTATTTCTATTAGGAGGAAATTTTTTATTTTCGGTGGAGGCGAGTTGGGGTGGTGGTTCTGGTGATGGTTGTGGTTGTGGTAGGTTGGGTTAGAGTGGTGATGGTTGTTGGTGGTGGTGACAATGTTGAGTGGTGTTGGTGTTTGTATTTGTGTTTGTGTTTGTGTTTGTATGGTGGTGCTGGTGGTAGTAGGGGTGGTTGGTGGTGTTGCTGTTGTTGCACTCTGTTTCGTGGACGGTGGTGTGTAGGATGGAAGCTAATAGTATTAAAATTGATTGTGACCCATAAAATCGTTATTCGTGTTCAGTAAATAATATACAACCCAAAAAAATTTGGGATTGTGAAATTTGTAATAGTGGCTCACAATTTTTTAAGTTGTTACCAATTTATTTAAAATTTATGACCATGAAACAAGTTTTGACTCATAAATTCGAGATTTATGATCGAGAAATAAGTTGTGATTTATAGACTCGTGATTTGTGATCGAGAAATAAGTTGTAACTTATAAAATTTTTGATTTGTGACTTATATCTATATATGTAGCGACTGACTTTAAATTTTATAATTGTGACATTAACCTATTTAATTACTTAATTAGTTAATAAACTAGTTTTATATAATATAAATATATATTTTAATTAGAATATCATTAAAACCCTTAAATATGTATTTTTCGTGATTGATAATTTGAACTTGCTGAATGTTTGATATTTTAATTTTTCATTTAGATATATGTTACTAAGTTATATATATTATGATAGATTTTAATTTGCATTCATCATTTTAAAATTTAAGTAATGGAATTATGGAAACAAAATTAAACCAAACCAAGCAAAACCAAACAAGACTAGACAAGAACCAAACGGTTCCATTTCAGTTTGATTGTATATCTTAAAAAAATTGGTTCCATCATTAAAAAAATTATTGGTTCATGATTCGATTCGATTCTCTTGGAACCAGAATCAAATGGAACCATGTCTACTCCTAATATATGTTTTATGTTTTTAGATGAATCAAGTAGATAAACACAGTTTTATTACTAATTCCTAATCTAAAGTTCAAGAAATATACTTGGTACAATTTTATATTACAAGTATTGTTTTCAAATTGCACAATCAATTCTATCTCTAAATAATGGATGTGAATCTACATCCTAAACTTTTTATAATCACAATTGTATGTTAGTTGGGACAATAATATATATGTCTTAGCTGTTTGTTATACAATAATTCTAGAGAGACATTCATTTTCAATATTTTAAAGTGACATTGTGATGTGTCAATTTCTCATTGAGCGATGAAGATGTGCATTAAATAATGAAGTTATCATTAAATGAATCATCACCCAGTGAAACAGTGAAAAAGTGACACATCACAATGTCACTTTAAAATGTCCAAAATTAATGTCCATCTAGAATTACTCTTTGTCATAACGCATTTAACTAATTCTTGAATCAACATTAACTAGAACAAAATGTTTCTGTTTAGGTGTGTTATTTTACATGTAGCAACATTAATATGCATCGTGACAACAACAAAGTTTTCCATGCCATAATTTGCTTACAATCAGGTTCCTAATATTTTTCATCTAAGCAATTTTTATAGTGTAATATATTTACATAGCTCAAAACAATGCAAGAACGAGTACTTGAAAGAATACTGAGAATAGGTGTTTGGTTGAAATCTTTTTCTTTAAAATATCTTAAATCTAAACGATGATATTTACAACATGATATTTACAACACAATTTTCCGACGGTCATTTCGTAAGATGATTTTCTCAACATTATATAGAGGATATAAGCACCTAAAAATTATAATGCTTCATCATATTATCAGAATTTACATAGAAAACAATTCGAATCATAAATTGGAGAGATGATTCAATTAAATGCATTTACTGCAAAAGGATTAACCACATTTCACATAGATGCTATAAATTCTCTAACACGGATTGATGCATGTTTTGAAAATTATTGCAAACAAGTAGTAAAGTGTACAATATCGCAAAGAAGTAGTAACGTGGACTCAAGAGTCCGAGTTATAGATCTCATGAGGACTATATTATCTAGTATTAATTTTGATTAACAATTTCCTAATCTAACAAAAAACAATTATGGATTTTGTTTAAGCTACTACTAATTAAAATGTCCTATGAAATCTACTAAATATGCACTAATCAAAAGATTGGATTTTTCTTTGTGGAGTGAAGGTGTTGGGACTCATGATTATAAGCTAGTTATTTCATCTCAAGTTCTCCTTCAAAAATAGCATTTGATCAAATTTACAATTATATCTCATATTCCCTTCTCGGGTTTAAATTAGTTCTATCTAATTAGGTCAATAATATATCTCTACATTGAGTCTGAATAAGCTCTAACTAGATGCATTCACTAACGATAATTTATATAAGATCATTGTTGGGAACCCGGGTTGTTCTACTCACAAAATTGATTTCTTGTGATAGATCATCCCGTTACAGGATTTTCTGTTCTATGTATTCAACTTGGAATAAATAATATTGTGCACATAAAACGATTTTGAGAAGATTACCCTTGTAGCGTGCTTTACAATAATCTTCATCGACTGCTGCTTGATTCCACCAAAGCTTCAAACCCTCAAGCTTTCCTCGGTGTTCTCCAATGGCAGTTGTGCAGGTGTGTGGTCACCTTTTTCAAGATCTAGGTTAAACTAGGATTAGGGTTTCTTTGTAAAGAGGAAACACACACTACACACTTTAGTGTGTGTCTCGCCACTTTTCCTATTAGGTTAAGAAAAATAGTCTTGGGAGACTATTTGTAACCTCTTTACACTCCAAAACCCTACAAGGCCTAGTACCATAACCCAGGCTCATTTCTGCACAACCCAATACAGGTAAAAAGCATGTATAAACCCATTATAGTGAAGCCACCGAGGGAACCTGATCGGACCCAATTAAACTAAGCTCCAATAAATTAATTATGACCCGATCAACTCTTGATCAGTCAAAATTAATTTATTAATCACGTTCTATTCCACTAAAAGAACGAGATTGCACTATTAGTAAAATTGAAATTACTGAAACAATTAATCAATAATTATATCCTCTGACTTATCGTTCTTACATGTTACCCCCGTCGATCAACTCGAATATTCGGAGCAAGTTAAAATGACCAAAATGCCCTTCTTCGAATATTCATAAATTCTCAACTCTCATCTTCTGTCTGACAGTTCGATGTGATCCCATCACATCATAGAATTCAACAGTCACTGTCGAATTACTGAGCTCAGATTCAACTGTCCACTAGAAGAACCAGTGAGATTATGATCATACCTAAAAGGTGACGGATTCCATAATACGAATATATGTTCCTCGTTAGTTTACTTTAATTCCCAAAGTACCGAGATATTGATCAGCAATTTGATCTCACCCATTGATACCTCAAAGAACTTCAAGTTAGTAATCGAAGTCCATTATCCTATTAGGATTAAGGTCCCACGTACAATAATCAAGTGAAATTAAATTTGTATGGTCAATGTCACAAATTAATTTCACGTGGTCCCGTCCAATACGTTCCAAACGTACTCTCAATTTTATTACCAAAGTCAAAGACAGACTTTAATAAAATCGAGACGATCTTATCAAAATAAATTGTCCATATTTATTTACTGATCGTGAACGTTAATTTTAGATCGAATCACAAATTGAATCTTTCTGTGTTTAACAACTTAAACACTCAATTTGTAATATCAAATCGACCCGTGGACAAACACAACATCATATTAATACAACCAATTAATATTTTACTTTTAAATGTCGTGAATTATACTCTATGGGCATATATAATTCCAACAATCTCCCACTTGCCCTTAGAGTATATATGAAACATCGAATCATCCATCTTGTCAACATCATCATTACACTAATGATTATGTTCTCAACCAAGATAGTAACTCCTTTCGATATAAGTCACGGTTGTATAACAAACAATCCAAGATTGTGTTATTCCCAACCAATTAACCACATTATCTCCCAGTTATATTCCAATTTTGACGACTCTCGAGAATCCTAGTCAAATCAGATCTTAATTAGTTTTAATCCATCAGATCACCAACTAAATAGATAAGCAAATATTTACTCGTTTTCCAAAAACGCTTCAGTACGTGCTTTACCTCTATTCAATGATCTGATCCTGGATCAAACTAATAATCACCAACAATATCCCCAACATAAGATATGACCTATCTAGTGCAAAGTAAGGCTTCCTATAGCCGAAGCATAAGGAACCTTCTCTATCTTACCATGAGTCTTAAGAGAATACTCATAAGATAGATAAAGTCCACAAAGAACATTATTCCTTTTCAAGACTTCAATATTGCAAATGTAGATAGTATCTTATTATTACATGAAACTTGAGACTATTCTATTCTATTTTTTTCTCCCACTCCGAAAAGTACGGATGTCTAGAAAAATAGACAGTCATCTACAAGTCCTTCATGTCTAATTGCTGGTGCCAATTACTATTTAATGAAAATACTCTCACACATTAGTAGAGTGTCATTCAAATAAATAGTCGCGAAAACTGACTCATCTTTCTGTATACTCGAGTATACTTAAGATATATCAAGATTTTGATCAAGAACATGTATCACAATCATTCGATCAAATTCTGTATTCCATATGTTGAACAAATACCCAAATCCAAAGTTGGAAACTTGTAAGTCATGAATTTTACTTTCATGGTTTTTAATATGAACTCATCAGATTACACTTTGTAAATGATTTCCTCAAGATGCATTCAAGAAACAACATCTTGACATCCATGTGTCGTACCTCATTTTGACAATGAACGACAATGGATAAAAGATCCAGGTAAACTGTTGCATGACTATTGGCGAGAAGGGTTTCACAAACCCACAACCATAAGCCTTGCACCAAAGGTATCAACCTTTCCATCTACCATTCTTTTATCATCTTAAAAATCATCACACCCTATAGGTTTGACCCCATTGGGTATGTCTACAAATATCCAAACTTTGTTGGATTACTAGGAATCTAATTCTGAGTTCTCGTTCACCTTCCATGATTTCAATTCCATAACTTCTACCACTTCCCTAAATGAGGAGTCCTTCTCTTATTTCAGTAGAGACTGTCTAAAAAGACTCTCCGTAGAATAAGCGTCAAGAAGGTGGTCTTACAACCCTCCCACTCCAATTAGTCGCTGGAAGTGTATTTCCATTATGTCCAAACAGAGTTACTTCCTCTTCTCCCACTACTTGGTTATATCCATAATTGGGATCAACCTCTTCACTACCTCTTTATGAACATAAAGAAGAGGCAGAACAGTGAGAGCAACTTCGACTACAACCTTTGGTTTTTCCCTGTCCATTGGGTTCACCAGGCAAAAATAGTGGTTGAACCACTTGCCTATTTCTCCCACTAGGATCAGCAACCATCGGTTCCGTAGGAAGTCCCAAATCATCAAGATTAATTCTATGCGGAAACCTGGAATCAAGTTGTTTGAACCACGTTCTAACATCTTATCCAATAGAATTTTACTTGTGGATTTGTATTCTTCTATATGCCTTATCCTCTAAGAAAGTCACATTTGTTCTCAACAAATACTTTTTTGGACCAGAGGACTATAGAAGAAATAATTTCTAGTTTCATTGTATACCTTATATATATAATCAAACCTTCATTGTTGCCACCATCTCGTCAATCCTTCCTTTCAGCTTGTGTGCCAAAAGTCCCCAAATCTGAATGTGGTATAGACTGGGCTTGCACCCATGCCACAACTCTAGGGGTATTTCAGGAAACGAATCAATGGTACTATGCTATGAAGGAACCTGACTATCTCCGGTGTACATTCCCAAATGAAACTAGTAATGAGGATAACTCATCATTGATTTGGTATTACTTTGTTCTCCTTTTCGATAAATGGTTCCTAAACTCATATGAGAGATACACAAACCTTGATCAAATCAAAGTATCTCGATTCTCTTAATTACTTCTCAACTTCTGTCCAAAATTTTAGAATTTCTTCAACATTTTGGATCAATGAGATATTAAGGATAGAATCGAAATCTAGAGTGATCATCAGTAAAAGTGATGAATTACTCACACTCTCTCGTAGCTTGAGTATAAAAGAATCCACACATATCAAAGTGTATTAATCCTCAAACTCTTAAATCCATATAATGTATAAGGACTCTTGGTCATATAATCCTCTAAACAAGATTCAGAAAAACAGTATAGATTCCACCTCAGATCCTTTTGAGGTCCATCCCTTACTAGTATTAAAATCGAGTTTTGGATAAGTGTAACCAAGCCTAAGATCTTAATCATTTTACCCTCTAAATAAAATTCAAAATCCCACATAGATTCCACCTCCAAAATTCTTAGAGGCTATCTGTACTAGTCTTTCAATCTTATTTAGATAAATATGATTATCTTAAGATCTTATCAAAGAGTTCATTAATACAAGGAGTCGTCTATCCCTTATCACTTGTAGTAATATTACACTTAGAACCATTTACAAGGCTTTGAGATTGTTAACCATTTGTCTCGCAATAATAAGAGCATTATTTAACTTAATTCCAACTAATAACTGGAAATTAAGTGCTAAATAATTCCGCTCAAATAATAAAGAGACAAAATAACAATTAAATTGTTTCGCAAACATAAAAGCCCTACGGCTCTTTCCATATTACCGTACCCGTGCTTATCCTTATATTATACTCTATCTCATTGTGTCATTTGGTCACCTAGGACCATATTGCAACAACTTGCAATAGTGATTAGTTACTCTAGAATCTATAATCAAGATAGACTCAATTACTAACCATAACACAATGAATAGAGTCTTACTCCATTATAGAGTTTCCAGGAAAGGCTACTTCCTCATTAGTCCTATCTTTGCTCAAAAGCAAAAAGGTTAGAGGGCCTACCATACTATCTGTTGCTTTAAAATAATCTCTTCTCTATGAATAGCTTACATTGAACCTTTCAGGGACACGTTCATCCTGGTGAATATAGTCCACACTGAACCGCAAGAGGTCATCTTAAAAGATTTCTCAAACATTATGTCACATGAACCAATGTTTGCAAATGGAACCTCCACCACGTTAAAGTGACCAATCATGTTTTACCAAATGGTCTCTTGCAAAAACGTGATCGGTTCATAAGTAGAGATATATTATAGCTTGATAGCATATTTTGTATAATTAAAATGTTCAAATTATCATAAATACCCTTCCATCGAGAAAATAAATATGGTATCCTATTTTGATGTTTTTATTGCGAAGTACTTGACGTGAGAATCAAAATTATGCAATAAACCATCTCATCAAAATAAAACCATTTTCATTGGAAGATTTATAATTATTTTTGAACAAGGATCTTCTAGCACGAACAAATGTCATAAGTGGAAAAGAATTATAACGAGACATGTTACAGTTTTCGCAAATTAGTTGGTGATGTCTAAACATATAACTAGTTGTGGAAATACGACATTCAAATAAAATAAATGTATTAAACACGAGTTGCATAAATGATGAATACTTTTATATATGATGCATGAATAAAAAATTATGCACAAGTAGACCCAAAACTACTATAATATGACGACAACCTAAAACCCCAAAATCTTAAACACATTTCTCTATAGGAGAAATAAATGTGATTTATGGCTAGGCTGGGACCCTCCCACTAAATTAAATATATCTAGCATCTCATGCAATATTTAATTTATAGTCGTTAAAATTTGGCCATCATTGACATCGTTTGGATATTCTATAGGAAGTCCCCACGATGTCATTGATTTAAGTGTCTAACCCCTATATTAATAATATTTCAAGTACCAAATTAATTATGTCACCTATAGGGTAATCATGATTAATTCACACTTAAAAAATTATCACCTAATTGGGCCCAATCTAGTAACCAAAACAGTACAGCCCTCCTATAGGGAGACTAATTAGATTAGCACGAGGCATACACAAATTTTTACTAATGGGCTAATAGGGGAGGCCGTTGGTTCAAAATATTTTGCACCCTCACTCACTTAATATTTTGAACTGTTGGGTTTTAATTTAATAATTACCAATCAATTTTAACTCTTAAAATCAATTTAATTATTAATAAATATATTTATTTTCTAATCTAACATTAAGAAAAGAAAATAAAATATAAAACAATGCATGACAGTATAGTACCTAGAGCGGTGTTTATGCGATCTACATGACATGTTATTTATGACATTCATTCACAATTTAATTAAAGCATAAAATAAAGGCGATAATAAAATAAATAAGAACATAATTTATGGCCAAACCTAGACACAAAAATTACAAATTAATTAAAGAGTCTATTGAGCCACAAGCCGGCCCAATTCTTCAATTCCCATTTGTAAGTGTCTAGCCCATTACTCGAACTCTTCAAATAATAATTATCTGGTCTATATTCAAACTGGTCCAATCTGCGATTTTAATTAAGTCCATCTGGCCCAAAAGGAGTTTAGGCCCAAATGAAAAATTGCAGCCCAAATGAATCTACTCTTCTTGCATGCTGTGTAACCTAACCGAGAGGAAGTTTCAGCCGCTGCCTACCGAAATGCCATTCAGCCGCTGCCTACCAAAATGCCATCGTCGGAAACGTCACAACCATTGAGACCACAACAGATGCCCCATGTATCGCAGCCGCCATCGCCTGGGTTGAGTCGCCGCAACAGCAGCAGCAGTGCCATGGACGCTGCCTTTTTCGAACCTGCTGCGGCACTGCCTCTTCGAACCTGCTGCGGCGCTGCGACTTTCGAACCTGCATCGCAGTGGCACCTGTGGTGCCGCTGCCGCCGCTATCTACATGGGGTCACAGCGCCAATAGCGGCGCGATCATCCACAGATCATAACGGCAGCACCCAAGTGCTGTCGACTGCGTGCAGCGGGATATGTGGGTTCCACTACCGTCGCGATCGAGCCAAAATAGCAACGCCAAAAGCGCCACCATTGACCGCCGAGCACATTGGTAGCACCCACGAGTCCCGCCGACTGCCTGCATGCCGTTCATGGTGGATTTCTAGTAATTGCAAGCCAAGTCCTTGAAGTGTTGAAGATGGTGAAGTTTAGCCCAGTCATTGAAATTTGCAAGCCAGGTCCTCCGAATTTGCCAATGCAGTCCCGTAATTAGAAAATGCAGAATTTGTCCCCTTTCAAAGTGAAAATACAGATCTGGTCCTTCCAATTTTACAATTACAATAGAAATAATACAAACCCTAATTCTATTGCAAAAATAAAAAATTAAAAGGGAAAACATGGAATCGTAATCCACCCCTTTTGTTACAAGACTCGATAATACAAATACAAGATTTGACGACAAAAATCTAAGGCCATAAATTTGTTAAATAAAAAATATCATTCATCCAATAACAATCAAATCACATAAAACCTAACACCGCTCAACTAACACATGCATAGACAAAAATATTTATTCCTAAATACACAAAACAGTATCAAAAACCTGACGCTCTGATACCAATTGTTGGGAACCCGGGTTGTTCTACTCACAAAATTGATTTCTTGTGATAGATCATCCCGTTACAGGATTTTCTGTTCTATGTATTCAACTTGGAATAAATAATATTGTGCACATAAAACGATTTTGAGAAGATTACCCTTGTAGCGTGCTTTACAATAATCTTCATCGACTGCTGCTTGATTCCACCAAAGCTTCAAACCCTCAAGCTTTCCTCGGTGTTCTCCAATGGCAGTTGTGCAGGTGTGTGGTCACCTTTTTCAAGATCTAGGTTAAACTAGGATTAGGGTTTCTTTGTAAAGAGGAAACACACACTACACACTTTAGTGTGTGTCTCGCCACTTTTCCTATTAGGTTAAGAAAAATAGTCTTGGGAGACTATTTGTAACCTCTTTACACTCCAAAACCCTACCAGGCCTAGTACCATAACCCAGGCTCATTTCTGCACAACCCAATACAGGTAAAAAGCATGTATAAACCCATTATAGTGAAGCCACCGAGGGAACCTGATCGGACCCAATTAAACTAAGCTCCAATAAATTAATTATGACCCGATCAACTCTTGATCAGTCAAAATTAATTTATTAATCACGTTCTATTCCACTAAAAGAACGAGATTGCACTCTTAGTAAAATTGAAATTACTGAAACAATTAATCAATAATTATATCCTCTGACTTATCGTTCTTACATGTTACCCCCGTCGATCAACTCGAATATTCGGAGCAAGTTAAAATGACCAAAATGCCCTTCTTCGAATATTCATAAATTCTCAACTCTCATCTTCTGTCTGACAGTTCGATGTGATCCCATCACATCATAGAATTCAACAGTCACTGTCGAATTACTGAGCTCAGATTCAACTGTCCACTAGAAGAACCAGTGAGATTATGATCATACCTAAAAGGTGACGGATTCCATAATACGAATATATGTTCCTCGTTAGTTTACTTTAATTCCCAAAGTACCGAGATATTGATCAGCAATTTGATCTCACCCATTGATACCTCAAAGAACTTCAAGTTAGTAATCGAAGTCCATTATCCTATTAGGATTAAGGTCCCACGTACAATAATCAAGTGAAATTAAATTTGTATGGTCAATGTCACAAATTAATTTCACGTGGTCCCGTCCAATACGTTCCAAACGTACTCTCAATTTTATTACCAAAGTCAAAGACAGACTTTAATAAAATCGAGACGATCTTATCAAAATAAATTGTCCATATTTATTTACTGATCGTGAACGTTAATTTTAGATCGAATCACAAATTGAATCTTTCTGTGTTTAACAACTTAAACACTCAATTTGTAATATCAAATCGACCCGTGGACAAACACAACATCATATTAATACAACCAATTAATATTTTACTTTTAAATGTCGTGAATTATACTCTATGGGCATATATAATTCCAACAATCATAGCTATCACAACTATGTATCTCTACCATTTTGTTAAATTACCAAAATTTATTACGTGATCTTGTTCATCAATTTGGACAGATGACATTTTTGTAATCTAAAGAGTTCATACTAGTTGACTTCAAATTTTGAAAAATATATTGGATACATTCTTAGGGTGATAGTGTCTAATACCCCCGATATTTTATGAATCCACTATCCAAACGAAAATAAAAATGATATAAAATGTTCGTATATTGTTTGATAAATCTAAAACATTCATTAACTACCTAGGGAAATCCATGAACTCAATTTGATTATTCTTTCTTATTAGAATATGAATCATGAATTGTCTTCTTGTGATTCATCAATAGGTATATGAATCCTTTGAAAGAACTTTTCAAAGAACAAGTTATCAAACACAGTCATTAAATTCATACTTCAATTCAGGTGTCTTGTTCATCCACTTATTCTCAAGTTCCAAATTGAAATCTAACAATAATGCATAAATTCTTGGTTAAAAATTATTCAACAGTGGATTTTTCAATTCGGATAGCTCATTTGTTTGTTTGGACAGATCATCAATATTATTCTCCACAATTCAAAATCAAATGATTCACATATGAATTCCATGTCCCGACAGTTGAATCTTTTGTCCAGACAATTCAGTTGTTTGTCTGGACAATTCATTTATGTTATTCTCGACGGCTTAAAATGAATTGAGTGACATAATTGCTATTTTAATGCACTATAATTTTATTAGTATACATGATGTTTTATATTCAATAGTCAATATGCATTGTTCAATTACACTACTTACGTTGTTTTACAGCGTTCCGATTGGTTATGCTTGTGTTGTATATGGAATTTAGATACCACTTGTAGATGATGATCGTCTACATGGTTATGTCTCTCAATGAGAAATTTGAAGTATCTAACAACTGTTCTACCTAATTTTGATGTCGAAATTATAACAGACTTCAAGAAATTGATATTTCAACACCTAGAAAGTGTGCTAGAGTTACAACAGAGAGTTGATACAACAACTTGTTTGTGTGATGATCAAGATCCAAAAGTTACATGAAGTGTGATTCAATGTAAAGGGTAATTATGCCCGCTTTGTGATGCAAAAATATGCAACTATTACTTGCATCAGTTGTGGTCTTACCCAGAAGGTGGAGAATTTGAAATCTTGTTGATAACACTTAGTTAAAGGGATTATTTGATGAGTTCAATGAAGACTTGCATATTACCAAAGTCTTTTGTGATAGTCAACATGCAATTATTCTCACAAAAGATCAAATGTTTCGTAAGAGGACAAAACACAATGATCTCCGATATCATTTTGTGTGTAATGCTATCGTGGTGACATTTTTGTTAGCAAAATTGGTACCTAAGATAATCACGCTAATACAATAACCAAGTCATTCTATCTACCAAAGTGGAGGTGTCAATCCAGGTGGTCTGGCCAAGTTCGTGTGAAAAAAGCCCGCTCGTTGTGGGTTTATGGTCAGCCTACAAAATTTGAACTATAATCCAAGCCCGTCCGCTGGACAATACGGGTCTAGCCCATGCAGGTTGCGGGTCGCGGTTCGTTCCAGTTTGGCTCGTATGAATAAAAATATAAATTTTTTCATATTTATAGCAAAAATATTTTTTGTTAAATTGTTAAATACGAAATGAATAAATGATAAATTCATATTTATACAAAGAAATGTTTACATATATTCCAAATTTATATCTTATGTTACATGAATTACTTCTAATTTTGCAAAGTTAAATACAACATAAATAAGTAATAACTAAATGCATTTCTAATAACTACGTACAATCAAAAAAATTACGTTTCTTAGCTGTTAGGGGAGAAAAAAAAAGATTTACATTTAGAAGTTGTACTAGAGTTTGTAGAAGAAAAGAGATTTTCATTGTTACCATATTTAATAAAAATAATTTTTATTTATTTTTTATTTTTTAATTATTTCGTAGGTCAGCTGTTAACCACGGCCCATGAAGGAGAAACCCGCGGTTCACATCTTCTTGACCCATAAACAGCCCGCAGGGATCACGAGTTGGCCCAAAATCCCGGGTCGATCCAAACCAATTTTCACAGGTCCGATCAATTCATCCGTCTTGACACGTACCTCTATACTCAAGTTTGAGCATTTTTGAACTTGATTAATATTTGTTGCTGAATTTTCCCTTAAGGGCTTTTGTTGAAGATGTGGAGAGTTTTTAAATTGAAGTTTGAAGAATTATTTACTTTATTGGAATTCATGTGGAGGGAAGATCGTTAGAGTACAGTGATCAGAATTTTGTTTGGTCCAGCTCGAAATGTTCTACCCCTATATTGACATGTTTTATTTTCAGCCCGCATATACATGATGTAATTTAGGGTTAGTTGTTTTAAGTAGGAGTCATCGCATATACATGATGTAATTTAGGGTTAGTTGTTTTAAGTAGGAGTCATCGAAAGTCTTCTGTACTTTCATATCTTTCATATAGTGAATTTCTCCTCTATCCATGAATTTTCTCACTGTTTTAGTGTTTTCATGTAAACTTAAATCTGTATGTTCTTTATTTTCGTTGTTATTTATACTCATATCACAAAAGATAGCTTCCATTATTTCTTAGCATTCGCGAATGAAATGGGAGATGTATCTACAAACAAATTTTGATACTGGTGCAACTACCTTCCCCGTACAATTTCTACATGCAACGTCAAGTCCGTGGAAGTCGCTGAATCTTATTATTTATATTATATCATTTTTTATGATTTTTTTTTAAAAAAAATTGCATGTAAAAATGTGAACTAACGAAACAGTAAATGAAATATTATAAGGCTTCTTATGGATAGTCTCACAAAGAATCTTTTTATGGATAAAATTGGAAATCTCTCTGCACGCAATTAGACTACTTTTGGGTGTTTGCATGGTTTCTTGCATGCAAACACTTAAAAACTTCAGTTAAAAAAATAAATAAATAAAAAATGAAATATTATAATATCCGTCCTACATATCAAAAATCTGTGATAGGGTATGAGATGGAGGGACCATCCTACACGTTGTGACCATAACATGAATGGATTGTCTTATAATTTTTCTTAGGCTCTACATGAGTCTCATTTTTTGGGCATGCGCAGCGAATCAAATCAAGTATAAATTAGCATGTACATGCAGCACATTAATCATACACTTGGTGAAAAGGAAATTACAATCAAAACTCTACAAATGGAATCAAACATTTTATTTAGCCTAACTAATGTTTCGAATGTCTGAGGAGGTGGATGTTGATTGGGAATTTAAACTTGCACGCCACGTGGTTTCTCTTGTAACCACCTATTTGTTTAGAGAGATTCAATGCAAAGTAGAATTGATTTGTCAATAACTAATAATGAATTGGTAGCCTTCAATAGAGTCACCAGTTGAGGGCCATCATGGTTTCGAAAATTTGAGTTTCCTCCCACAATGATTGTGACAAAGATTTTAGTACATATTCAATGCCAGTGTTTCATTTTGATTTTTCAAACTCCTAAAAATCTGGATTAAGAATCGCGATGCTAACCTCCGAAATAGGAGGATAATGGCTTAACATTTATACCCATTTTTTATTTCTTTGCATCCAAACTAAATGTTGTAGGAGCCCTGTTTTGACAAAGAACTTCAAGTTCATCATGTTGGGATTAAAATATTATGTGGTCCAGCCCATGTATTATTATGGATTATACATTAATTATGACTTGGAGGACCACTTGTGCAAGAAATCATTAAAGTTGTCTCCTAACCTAATTAAATACACAAAATAGAGACATAGGCACATGGTTTTCTTGACTTTAATAAAATGTGGAAGAATTGGTTTTCCTGGGAGAAGAATTCCTTACGCAGACAGAGGCCAAAATATTACGCAGCAGTTGGGAGGAAGAAAAAATTCTTTGGTCATTTTCTCTACACATATTTACACAACAACAATGGAATAAAATGTGTTATTTTTCTTGTTATATTTTGGAGAAGAAAGTGTTGATTATTGTGTATTCTTCTTCTTCAAGATTTGGGTTTCTCTAAGTATTATCTTAGAATGGTTTAGGTGCCATTTAATCTCCATTATTGTTGTTATTGTTGGGGTTCCATCTATTGTATTAGATGATGTATGTTTTGGGTGCCAAGATTAATTCTTGAAGGTGTGTATTGGTTACTTCTAGATTTAGGGCAAAAATCTAGGAAAGAAATATTGTATTACTATTATTTGGTAATAGTAAAATTGTCGGTTTGCCCCGTCAATTTTTCCTTCTCATTGGAGGGTTTTACGACGTTAAATAATTATTGGTATTATCGCTTTGGTATTTATAATTTCGATATTTTATTGTTTAGATTGGCTTGATTGAGTTGTTGATTTCCTATTTTTAATCACACGGAGTTTGAGGGGAAATATTTGGCGTTTGCTACTTGTGTTGGCAATTCCGTTTGTGGTCCGAATTTCCCCAACAGTGGTATCAGAGCTTGTGTTAGATTGTGTGGATTAAAATGGATGATCCGGTTGGTTGTGCTATGATTAGACTCACTAATCATAATTGGGTAACTTGGAAGCCTAGGATGGAGGATATCCTTTATTGCAAGGATTTCCATGACCCCGTTGAGGGTGACACGGCTAAACCGAATGATATGTCAGACATTGATTGGACCAAACAGAATAGAAAGACTATCGGAACTATAAGACAGTGGGTGGATAACAGTGTGTTTCATCATGTTGCACAGTAGACTGACGCACATAAATTGTGGTCGAAATTGGAGTCTATGTTTGAGAAAAAGACTGCATCTAGGAAGTCTTTTCTGATTAGAGACTTGGTCAACATGAAATACAAAGATGGCATGGGTGTGACAGAGCACTTGAACAATTTCCAGAATATTGTAAATCAGTTGACTATTATGGGTATGAAATTAGAAGATGAATTGCAGGCTTTGTTGCTTTTGAGTTCTTTGCCAGACAATTGGGAGACCTTCGTTGTGACTATCAGTAATTCTGCTCCCGATGGTGTTTTGACTATGGAGTCTGTTAAAGACAGTATGCAGAATGAGGAATCAAGAAGAAAGTCCTCAGGTGTACATGTAGGGTCAAATCATGCACATGCTCTTGTTGTAGAGGACAGGGGGAGAAATAGAAATAGATGGCAGAAAGGTCGCAGCAAGTCAAGAGTTCGGTCAAAATCAAAAGATAAAAAGTCAGCTTGCTATCATTGTGGTAATGTGGGCCACATTAAAAGAAATTGTCGAATTTGGTTGAGAGAACAAAGGGAAGGTAGCAATCAGAAGAAGGAAGATGAAAAGAACACTACAGCTATTGTTTCTACCAGTGATGAAGTACTTTCTTGTGTAGATGGTCATTGTCTACACGTGGGTGATCCTAGTACTGAGTGGATTGTTGATAGTGGTGCTTCTTACCATGTTTGTTCAAACATGGACTTGTTTGCAAATTACACAGCTGGTGATTTTGGTATTTCAAAGATGGGAAATACTAGTCAATCTAAGATTATTGGGATTGGTGATATTTACTTGCAAACAGAACTTGGCTACTCCTTGATACTGAATGATGTGAGGCATATTGATGATATGCGCCTCAATCTAATTTCAGTTATGTCTCTTGACAGACAGGGTTATTATAGCAGATTCGGTGATTTGAATTGGAAATTGTCAAAGGGCACTTTGATTGTTGCCAAAGGAAAAGCTTGTTGCACGCTTTACAAGACTTATGCAAAAGCTTGTAAAAATGAGGTGAATGTTGTTGAAGATACTTCTCCTGATTTATGGCACAAGAGGCTTGGTCACATGAGTGAAAAAGGTTTGCAGGTTCTGGCTAAGAAGACATCTATTCCCTTAGCCAAAGGTATGTCGTTAAACCAATGTGATCATTGTTTAATTGGTAAACAGCACAGAGTTTCTTTTAGTGGTTCATTTAAAAGAAAACATGATATTTTAGAACTTGTGCATTCTGATGTGTGCTCTCCTAGCGATGTAGCTTCTTTGGGTGGAAATAAGTATTTCCTCACATTTGTTGATGATGCTTCTAGGAAACTTTGGGTTTATATGTTGAAATCTAAAGATCAGGTATTTAAGAGTTTTCAACAGTTTCATGCCATGGTAGAACGAGAAACAGGTAAGCCATTGAAATGTCTCAGAACAGATAATGGTGGAGAATACACTTCACATGAGTTCAGGAATTATTGCTCAAAATTTGGGATTCGACATGAGTTTACAGAAGCAGGTACTCCTCAACATAATGGTGTGGCAGAAAGAATTAACCGTACCATTCTTGACAGAGTCAGATGCATGTTGAAGACAGCCAAGCTACCCAAAATGTTTTGGGCTGAAGCAGTTCAGACTGCTTGCTATTTGATCAATAGATCTCCATCTGTTCCTTTGGATTTTGATATTCCAGAAAGAGTTTGGACAGGCAAAGATGTTTCCTACTCTCATCTAAAGGTGTTTGGGTGCAAAGCTTTTGTGCACGTGCCTAAGGAACAGAGATCGAAGCTTGATGATAGAGCTACTCCTTGTATATTTCTCAGCTATGGTGATGAACAGTTTGGGTACAAATTTTGGGATCCAGAGAAAAAGAATATTGTGAGAAGCAGAGATGTGGTCTTTCATGAAGACCAAACCATTGAAGATTTGGATAAATTGGAGCAGCCTAGAGTGACTGCAGCTGTTCCTGATCTCGCATCTACTAGCACTTCAACATCACAACCTATTGTTGAAGAGAATTTAGCTCCTATTGATGAGAATGTTGATGACATTTCTCATGATGATATACTAGCCAATGAGAATGCTAATGAGGGGGAGCAAATACCTGAGACAGAAGAAGATGAAGAAGCACATGTCAGAAGATCTACCAGAGATCACAAGCCATCTACTAGGTATCCTACTTCTGACTATATTTTGCTTACTACTGATGGAGAGCCAGAAAGTTTTTCTGAGGCACAGTCTAATAGGGATAAAATTCAGTGGATGAAATCAATGACAGAAGAGATGAATTCCTTGAGGAAGAATGATACTTATGACTTGGTGAATCTTCCTAAGGGCAGGAAAGCATTGAGAAATAAATGGGTGTATAAAATCAAACGGGAAGGCAATGGTGATTTGATGAAGTATAAAGCTCGTTTGGTTGTTAAAGGCTTTGGGCAGAAATATGGTGTTGATTTTGATGAGATTTTCTCTCCTGTTGTGAAAATGACATCCATCAGAGTTGTTTTGGGGTTAGCAGCCAACCTAGACCTAGAAATGGAGCAACTTGATGTGAAGACTGCCTTCCTACATGGTGACTTGGAGGAAGAGATTTATATGTTTCAACCAGAGGGTTTTGAACAAAAGGGGAAAGAACACCTTGTATGCAAATTGAAGAAAAGTTTGTATGGGCTCAAGCAAGTACCAAGACAGTGGTATAAAAAGTTTGATGCTTTTATGGTCAGCCAGGAATACACAAGGACGACTGCAGATTCTTGTGTTTATATCAGATCTTTTCCAGGTGACAAATTTATTATTTTACTGCTTTATGTTGATGATATGCTTATAGTTGGCCAGGATGTGGGGTTGATCAAGAAATTGAAAGAAGCCTTACATAAGTCATTTGATATGAAAGATTTGGGGCCGGCTAAACAGATATTGGGCATGGAGATAATTCGAGACAGAAAATCTAAGAGGTTGTGGTTATCACAAGAAAAATATATTGAACGGGTTCTTGAAAGTTTCAGTATGAAAGGAGCTAAACCAGTTAGCTCACCTCTTGGGGGTCATCTTAAACTTACCAAAAGATCTTGTCCTTCAACGAGTGAAGAGAAGAAGAAGATGGAAGTTGTACCCTATTCTTCAGCAGTTGGTAGTTTGATGTATGCTATGGTATGTACTCGTCCAGATATTGCACATGCAGTTGGTGTGGTAAGCAGATTTCTGTCTAATCCGGGCAAAGATAATTGAGAAGCAGTAAAATGGATTATGCGGTATCTCAGGGGAACTTCTACTTTGTGTTTGGGCTTCGGGGGAGCTCAGCCGGTTCTGACAGCGTATACAGATGCAGATATGGCAGGAGATCTTGACAACAGAAAGTCTACATCTGGGTACTTGTTTACTTTTGCAGGGGGAGCTGTTTCTTGGCAGTCAAGATTGCAAAAATGTGTGGCTTTGTCTACAACTGAGGCTGAGTATATTGCAGTTACCGAAGCAGGTAAAGAGATGATATGGATGAGAAAGTTTCTTGAGGAGCTCAACGTGGAGCAAGGTGAGTACATCATTTATTGTGATAGTCAGAGTGCTCTTGAGCTAAGTAAGAATTCTACTTTCCATTCTCGTACTAAACACATTGATGTGAGGTATCATTGGATACGTGGAGCAGTTGACGAGAAGTTAATGCAGTTGGAAAAGATTCATACCAATAAGAATATTGCTGATATGTTGACCAAGGTTGTTACCAAACAGAAGCTTGAGTTTTGTGCCGAGTAGGCCGAGATGGATTCCAAGTTACTGGAGTCTTGTGGTGTACCTCCCTCATGGGCTGGAGGGGGAGATTGTTGGGATTAAAATATTATGTGGTCCAGCCCATGTATTATTATGGGTCATACATTAATTATGACTTGGAGGACCACTTGTGCAAGAAATCATTAAAGTTGTCTCCTAACCTAATTAAATACACAAACTAGAGACATAGGCACATGGTTTTCTTGACTTTAATAAAAGGTGGAAGAATTGGTTTTGCTGGGAGAAGAATTCCTTACGCAGACAGAGGCCAAAATATTACGCAGCAGCTTGGAGGAAGAAAAAATTCTTTGGCCATTTTCTCTACACATATTTACACAACAACAATGGAATAAAAGGTGTTATTTTTCTTGTTATATTTTGGAGAAGAAAGTGTTGATTATTGTGTATTCTTCTTCTTCAAGATTTGGGTTTCTCTAAGTATTATCTTAGAATGGTTTAGGTGCCATTTAATCTCCATTATTGTTGTTGTTGTTGGGGTTCCATCTATTGTATTAGATGATGTATGTTTTGGGTGCCAAGATTAATTCTTGAAGGTGTGTATTGGTTACTTCTAGATTTAGGGCAAAAATCTAGGAAAGAAATATTGTATTACTATTATTTGGTAATAGTGGAATTGTCGGTTTGCCCCGTCGATTTTTCCTTCTCATTGGAGGGTTTTACGACGTTAAATAATTATTGGTGTTATCGCTTTGGTATTTATAATTTCGATATTCTATTGTTTGGATTGGCTTGATTGAGTTGTTGATTTCCTATTTTTAATCACACGGAGTTTGAGGGGAAATATTTGGCGTTTGCTACTTGTGTTGGCAATTCCGTTCGTGGTCCGAATTTCCGTCATTGTATTCATTGCACTGTAGTACCTGAACCAATTAAAGATTTCATCCATGGGTAATCCTAGTTCATTATATTCTATCATATATGGAGGAAAATGAGAGGGTCATTTCTTTCCCTGTATATGAGACAAACTAACATATTTGAGATCTCAAACTTCTTTTTTCTCAATTTTAGTGATAACCACTATAAATCCGCATGTCTGCGTGTGTTTCTGTTCAGTTTTGCTCATTATTGTTGTTGGGATTGAATAAAGACTTGGCCTGTAGCTGACTCTTTAAGGCATTTTTAAACTCTATTTCAAGTGACTACACAATTGGTGCTAACACAGTGACACAATAAAACTATCCTTAAGCCATTTAGAATAGAAAAGTAATCGACATTAATAGTGAAATTAAATGCACAAATGAATTCCAGGGTTAAGAAAATGTTATGCAAATGAAGTTTGGATATGATTCGTTGCCTAATTAATTTTGGGGATGGGACTTTGTTCGATGAAAAGAGATAATTGAGCCAGCAAAAGCACAAGTCTAGCAAGTACTTGTTGGTAATTTACTTAATTGTGCACAGCGGAATATAAAATATTTTCAATTCCCAAACGAGAATTTTCTTTGTATATAGATAGAAATCGTGATAGAAATAATACCTCTTGATTATTTTGTAGACGGATCTGAGAATCTTGATTCCTTTAATCTACTTGCACACCACAGCTGTCCAATTGTCCAGCCTCCAAAGGTGATCTACACGAGAGAACAAGAATGAGATGCTAGGATTTCTCTCTTCTTGTGCTAGCAAGAGAATAATGAATTAGGGTTAACTGTTTCCAAATCCTAGTTGTTTATTAATATAAGTTAGAGTGGGCCATAACTTAAACATGACCCAGTCCATGTGGTTTAATTAATTCAATTAATTAAACATGGGACATTAGTTAATCAATCCAATTAATTAACTCGAGCATATTAATAAACAATATAATTAATTAATTCTACAAATGTCGAACACTTGTTAATTAATTAATTTCAATCACATTCTTCTAGTTCTCCCCTTGTGTGTGACCTTTTAGGTTCCCAACCACGACGTCGAACTACGTGAATTATTATGTTGATCTAATCAAAATAAGATTAATTAAAACTCTCTTTTAAATTAACCATTAATTCTCCTGGATTAATTAATTTACATTAGTTGTCCCAGATTGACATCTAACATTATATCAGGGCAATACATGTGGTGGGAAATGTCACGTGGTGTGATAAAATCAAACTAGTTCGTTTATCATGAAACTTTAATCCCTTTGTCAATATGATCCGATCAATTACGAGATATGGAAATGCATGCGTCAATCTCGTTTATTGATCATATCTTTTATTTCGCTCTTAAGTCAACAAATGTCGAAACTATTTTCGACTTTATTAATTCACCTTGGCCAAGGATTTCGATATCTACTTAACCAAATAAAACGCAGATCATAATCTCTTAGTATCTAAGAGTGACGAATCCTATATTGATCATTCACAACCTTCATGTGATTCTTGACATAACCGAACGACATCGTATTAGCGACTCCTTTCAGAGCAACATCCGACATCACCAAAGTATGACTGCCCTCATATAAGGTACTATGATGACCTCAAGTCAAAGGATCAATTCCACTAACGAACGTTAGAGATTAACCACTGACACTCAAATAGCTATCAATGTGGAATTTCCGTTGCGGGTCTCTAATGTTTTTCTTAACAAAACATCCACGTGTTCATTTAGATGTCTCTACATCTTAGCTTGTGAGATCAGCTACTCACTTCTAAAGTGGGCGATGACACATGTGTTGATCTATCCGTAATAAAGATATCCGTATCTCGATATTACTTTACGATCAAGGATATTTAAGATTCAATTGTAACTTATATCTCACGATCACAACTCTTTGTGATTAACAAGTTATCAAGATTTGAATCTACTGACTCTGTTGATTTAATTTAGCAAGAATAATAATATTATTATAAATCAATTAAATAACAGATATGATCTGCCATATATTAAATGCATCAAATATATTAGTAAGTGTTTCATCAAACGATTGGACTAAGGGCATAACATTTCAGTACTTTGTCACCCGATATACCCACTGGAATATTTAAATTTTGACTGGCTGAAAAAGCAAGATGAAATGATCACCAAGTGACTGAAAGAAACTTTGAAACCCTTCTTGCACCCCGTCAATCATCAAATTTATCAACTTCAGTAATAAATCTGATTTTCCACCAAGCTGAAAAAAATTCTTGAATTCAAAAATAAAAGTTATCGTGAAATGAGGAAGTAAGAAAACTAAAATGACTGTACTGGAATTAAGGTTTTAATACCTTCTATAATGTAATGTGTAAAATAACATATTAGGCTAAATAAATATCAAAGTTCAATGAAATGTCACGGAAATTAAGGTTTTAATACCTTTTATAATGTAATTTGTTAATCAACATATTAGGCTAAATATTTATCCAAGTTCAATAAAATGTCAATTGGTGCTACATAAGAGCGTTTAACCGGTGCCTTTTACGAGGAAGAAAAGGCATAACAAGCATAATACTAAATGTCATTCCAATTACATAGATAGCAATATTTTCATGGCAAATGGGACCTTTTCTTTTACCAACCTATGTCATGTATATCAAGAGTTCGATTAGAAAATAACAAGAGTGCTTAATTTGCTGAGGAATGGCTTCAGAATGCAAAATTTTATAGGAAAAACAGAGAAATGTTAGTGCAACCAAGTATTTATCTTAATTCATTTAGTAGAATGGTGAGATGGAAACAGCAGGTGCAAGTACTCTTCCAAAATGTTATTTTTGTTTTTTCTTCAAGTAGAGTGGGTAAGGAAAAAGCACAATTTGTTTCATTCTATAATCATTGAATCCCCTAAATTTCATTAAAAAAAAGTGAAAACATCTAAGAACATGAAAGCAAAGGAAAGGATATCATACCCCTCCTCTTATATTTGACTTGGAACCGCTTTAAGTAAGCTCTTGACTTTCGGGCTTTGACGAAGGCCTATGAATTATTTAAAACTACGAGAAAATATTCAAAATAATGTACTAACTACTAATAACATGCAGATGGAAAATTCAAAGTGAATCATAGATGTCAACATTCCACTAACCAGGGTATGTTGTCTATAATTGTTTACAGAAATTTGAACATATCACATAGAAAATTCCCATATCATAGAACATCAAAATTTTAATTCACAGTATACAATCAGTTATTTATGCACAAGTCAACCAAAAAAAAAAAAATCCCAAATCACATAGAACCAAAACTTTTAAGAATTTGGCATAACAAGTGCACAATATAAACGAACTTAATAAAAGCTTAGTATAAGATAGAAAATTAATGAAACAAGAATGGAACAGCGGAAAAATGAGATATAATTTGCATCACCAGAATACAACGAAATCACTTTGCTCTTGAAAACTAAAATCGATTAAACGAAGGGGATTTTATTCAATGTAGATTTTGAAAGACATTTAAAGATTTTTTTAATGGATTTAATTGGATTTTATTGACTTTTTTGGATTTGTATAGATTTTCAAAAACTTTTGTAGACTTCTATATAAAGGACTTTCATAGACTTTAAAAAACTTTTACAGACTTTAGTTTTTCAATTGAAAAACTTGAACATTAGAAAATGATAAGTGTGTTTTATACACTTATTTCATCCTAAAAGTAGGATTTTATATGTTTGCTTTAGGATATTTGCCATTTATTTTGTGTTATTTGTTTACATTTCAGAAATAATCCCAAAGTCGAGAAAACAAAGGAATTGAAGCTAAAATTGAGCAATTGGATGTAAAAAGTGTCAAAGTGAGCAAATCAAGAATTGATGCAGTCAATCAAATAGCTAAATTGAAGAAAAAATTGAATTTGGAAGAAATCAGAAGTTCAGGGACTAAAATGTAACAATCAAAAGTTGGAGGACTTGCTGTGCAATTAAAAGACAGGGACCAACTTGTAACATTTAAAAGTCAGAAATTGCATTAAACCGTAATACCGTGATGTTGCACGTGCGACCAAAAAAATCAGCGACTGAAGGTTGGCTTTTCGAGGCCGCGATCGCGCACTTTTGAACCGTGCGGTCGCACGGTAGTCCCGACTGGGCCGCAGCTGGGCTTTTTACGCGGATTTTAGCCAAATTCTCATATTTTTGACCTAGACTTCATGAACATCTATAAATAAGAGACTTGGGGCACGAAATTAGGAGTTCCCAACTTGCTAAATTCATGCCAAAACGCTGTCGAAGTGTCGAGGGATCCAAACCACTCCAAGATCAAGATTGAAGATATAATTGCAAGGAGATGAATTGGGTTACATCTTTTCATATCTCTTGTTATTTATTTTCTATTATGTTTCTAGGCTAGGTTAATTGTGTTGGAATTGTGATGAAGTTTTGATTTCTTGACTCCATATTTTAATCTATTATTTAATTTATGCAATTCATGATTTTGAGTAACCGAATTATACTTTTTCTATCATGCAATTACTTGATCACTAGTTGTATGATTTTAGGTTGTGATTTCTTAAGTTCGAAAGATTAGGATTTCATTAGACTTGTTTCGATTGCCACAAAGTCCGATAGGGTATAGAAATATACCCCTATGCTTTGTGTTATCTGCTATACTATTCATAGTTCTTTTAATGCTTTCTTGCACATTCGTATTCAACATAGAAATATAGTAGGGTCCTGTGTATGAATAGACGTTATTGCTTGTCCAAAAGGAAGTTTTAGCAACACTAGGAATATGGATTTTCAAAACCCGTGAATTGTATTTAAATAATTGGTTAAGATATGGATGATAGAGTCAAAATGGATTCGTAATTCTAACGCATTTATTTTCATTCGTTTAAAATCAAAATTGTCAAAATCTGTGGGATCGATACTTGGACTCACGTCCACTTTATTACTTGCGCGACCCGTGCACTTGCGGAGCGCGAACAAGTTTTTGGCGCCGTTTCCAGGGATTGTTATTTAAATTTATTTTTAGATTACTTTCACTAATTCAGACTTTTTTACTTGCTTTAATTTAATTTTTACTTTTATTTTATTTATTTATTTATTTTTTAATTTTTAGGATTTTAATTTCTTTGTTTTAGTTAGTTACTAGTTTCCTTTCTTTTAATTGTGGATGCTACGTTCGAAAAAATGGAATCTCTTCGAAGCTGACCCGAAAATAGAACGTACATTACACCGCAGGTTAAGAGAAATTAGGGAATTAGATAAATCTAAAAACCAAAAAGAAAATCAAATGGCAAACAACAATTTTAGATTACCCGCCGCTGATCCAGTAAATGAAGATGACATGTTGGTGGGTGACTTCATGACACCTCAGGTGGTTCAAAGTCAATCCAGCATAGTCTATCCACCATTTGAATAGGCAAACTTCCAATTAAAAACCAATGTCATCAGCATGTTCCAAAACGGACAGCAATTTCATGGGAGACCTGATGAAAACCCGCACACACATGTTTCTAAATTTTTAGACATGTGCCAACACTTTCAATATCAGGGCGTATCTGATGATGTTATCAAACTCATGTTATTCCCTTATACCCTCAGAGATAGGGCTGTTGAGTGGTTGGATTCTCGCCCAGCTGCGAGTATAACCACTTGGAACGACTTGGTCCAAAAGTTTTGCACCAAATTCATGCCTCCAGCTAAGGTTTCCAAACTGAGATATGACATCACCATGTTTCAGCAACAAGATGCTGAATCCTTTGGTGATGCATGGAACAGATTTAAGGGCATGCTGAGGAAGTGTCCAAACCATGGGATCAAACGAGGTAATCAAGTGAAGTGCTTCTATGAAGGACTACTTCCACATTTTAAAAACATGGTTGATTCCTCATCAAATGGTGCGTTAGGCACAAAGAGCATCGGGCAGGCATTGGAGCTCTTCGAGAGGATAGCAAATACAAATGCCATGTGGGGATCAGACATGGTTTTTCCAAAGAAGGCATCAGGAGTCTATGAAGTGGATGAGTGCACTGCCATATCAGCAAAAATAGACTATTTGGTTGCGAAAGTGGAGGGCATAGCACTGGTGAGTCATTCATCAAAAAGTGCTAAAATGACTTGTGAAGAGTGTGGTGCAAACCACGCCACTACAGATTGCCCTATTCTGGCTTGTCCATTGGAGCAAGTTGACTATTTACAAGGAGGTCAACGCCAGAATAATCCATACTCAAATACCTACAATCCAAGATGGCGCAATCATCCTAAATTTTCTTGGAAAGATCACTCTAATGGACACATTGCGCCTAATTTCAACACTGAAGAGAGAAAGCCTACATTGGAAGAAATGGTTGGGATGTTTGTGGAAATGACAGAATAGTTCATGTCTAGAACAGATCAGTTTATTAGAAAAACTGAAACCACCATTCAAAATCAACATGCTTCAATCAAAAATCTGGAGACTCAAGTGGGACATATAGCACAGTTGATCACAGCTAGAGCTCCGGATACATTACCTGCAAATACTGAGGTAAACCCAAAGGAACAACTAATGGCTATAAATGTAGTGCAACATGAGATAAATGCTATCACTACGCGTAGTGGTGTGCAACTTCCTGAGATTCATGCTAAAAAGCCAGCTGGAGTTCCTGAAAAAGTTGTGGATAATGTTGAGAAGATGGCTGAAAGGTTAAATCAAAAATTAAACCTCACGAGTCTCCTATTCCATTTCTACAAAGGTTGAAGAAAACAAGAGAGGATAAGCAGTTTAACAAGTTTGTGAATATGCTTAGAAAACTGCACATAAATATTCCTTTCTTGGAAGCCATCACACAAATCCCAAGTTACGCCAAGCTGCTAAAAAAGATGATATCTAGCAAGAAAAAGCTTGAAGAACTTGAGTAGGTCACTTTGAACGAAGAATGCAGCGCAATCCTGCAAAACAAGCTGCCACCTAAGCTCAAAGACCCAGTGAGCTTTTCAATACCTTGCATTATAGGTGATTTAAAATTCAACAAGGTCCTATGTGACCTAGGTGCAAGTATAAATCTGATGCCCCTGTCTTTATACAAGAAATTAGGACTGGGTGAACCAAAGGAAAGCAATATCAGATTGCAACTGGCTGATCGATCAATCTGTCACCCATATGGAGTTGTGGAGGATGTATTGGTGAAAGTTCACAAATTCATATTCCCAGCGGACTTTATCATCTTAGATATGGAGGAAGATGAAAATTTGCCTTTGATACTTGGTCGGCCATTCCTAGCCACTGCACGAGCATTAATTGATGTAGAAAAAGGAGATGTAGTGCTGGGGGTTGAAAATCAAGAAGTGACTTTCACAATGATGCAATTTGATGTCCATGAACCAGAACTAGGAAATTACTCCAGGATAGATGTCGAATTGGAATTGCCGTACTGGGAGAGGTATGAATACAAGGTAAGGACAGATGATGAGGCGACACCATCTAATCTAAAGCCACCTTGAGAGTTTGTCAAAAAGTCTAACTCTAAACTATAAATGAAGAGCTTATTGGGAGGCAACCCAATTTTTCAAACCCTTTTCTTTAGTTATTTTGTTTATTTGCTTTTGAGTTATTTATTTGCTTATTAGTTTTTTTTTTAGTTACTAGACATTTCATTTAGGAGCATTAGAATGTTTAGAATGCATACATTTAGTTGTGATGTGTTCTAAGTACTTCTAGTATTCTAGGGTGATTGTTTTAGCATCTTTAGTTTTCATTGCATTAGTATTTGTTTTTGATGCTTTACATTGCATTATAGGATCATTAGCATGTTTAGAATTCACATTTTGACATGATAGTGGCATTGAAAATTTCATTGCACCTATTTTGCATGTTTTAGCATTTTTAGGATCTACTTGCTTTCTATTTGTTTTATTGTTAATCATCACAATCTTCCACTTGATCAACTAGCTTAGAACATGTGCATATAGTTCAGAAGTTGGTTGCATGCATTTGAAAGCATTTAGGGGTCGAAAACGGGGTCCAAAACTCATATTTTGAAAAACCACAGGCCTCTGCCAAAAGCTACCGTGCGGTCGCACGGTTATAAATTGGACAGAACCGACAGTATGATATATATTGCCAAACCTTTCATTTTAACCACTTCAAACCCGTTTTTCCTCCCCCAAATCGCCCAACATTGAATCCCTAACTATTCCCCTAAGTTTGCACATCATTTTAACTTCAATTCATGTGTTGCATTGCTTCCAAAACATTAAAAAGGTAAGAATTTTTTACCAATTTCTATGATTGTGCAAAATTCTTGTGTTCTTCAAATTCTTTGTGAAAATTGAATATTGTGAATTGATGGTGATGGGTTTAGGCTAGAACTTGGAGTATTGAATTGTGTTTATTAGGTGAAAATTTTTGGCTTAATTCAAGTCTCCAATTTTATGAATTTCTTGATTTCTTAATATGCATGTAAGGTGTTTGATTAAATGTTTCAATGAAATTTTTGTTGAGTTTTGCCAAATCTTTTTGGATGATCACCCTCACTACATGTTAAACATAATTTGTGCATCATCCATTCATTGTTTACATAGATTTAAGGCATAGAACTCAACATGAACATCTTTGCACTACAAAGCACTTCATCGCAAGGCATCACAGCACCATTGCGCCTGTTTTCAGTTTCAATGCACCTACTTTGTCACATCTTTTCATGACCCAAATGAACTTCAAACTTACTGAATTTTTGATATATTGTAGACCAAGTTATGTACTTTCATATGCCCGGGACATGTCTCGGGAAATTTTCACTTTTTCAAGGCGATGTCAAGGGCTGAAAGTCAGTAGTAGACCACTTTTCAAAAATTTCAAAATTTTTCTAAGTCCTAGTTTGGGTGTATTGTTTTGATTTTATTTAGTTCCTATGTAATAATTATATTTCTAATGATCATTAATGTTTATTTGCAAGGAACATATCATCATGGGACAATGCACGCCAAACATGGAAAATGAAGTAAGGGGTCATTTCATCCAACAAAACATTCAAGTCAAAGCTTCAAAAATGAGAACACCAACTCTCCAAACTCGGGAAGTACATTAACCCTCTATGTTCTTTTTGTGCTTATTTTCTTTATTTGTTTTGAATACATTGAGGACAATGTATGATTCTAGTTCGGGGGTGGGAATCTCATTCATGTGCTTTCATATACACATTCATTCGATTTTGGGTAGAAAATTCAAAAAAAATAAAATAAAAAAAAAAATGAAAAATGTGAAAAAATCATAAAAAGTGAAAAATTGTGTTGACTTATTTATTGCTTATGACATGATTTGAATTGACTATTGTGCCTTAGTTAGAAAATTGGACAACATGTGAACTAAAATTTTTCTTAACATTCATCCATGTAAGACTTTCATCAAATTTGAGCACAAAGCCACTTTCAAATAAAAACTTGTGTAGCGAGATGCTTGATACTTGTGGGATAAACTTGTGCACTTTGAACATAGAACTGACTGTAAAATCCCAAACCTTAAGAAATTTAGATCCCGACCTGAAATGTAGAACCAAACTGCTCAAGGAGCAGTTTGGGGGTGGGAAGGTTAGATTGAGATTGCATTGGTAGATTGAGCATTTGAACTTTTTAATTTTACATCTTTAGTGTAAGGGGTTTCAATCAACGGGTATAAACTATAAAAACCAGCATAAAAACAGAAAAATGTTGAAGGTCATATTCCGCTCTTCAAATGCCTTTTTGACTCGAGCAAGTAAGTCTAAGGGGTTCTCTGAACCTGGTACCCTAAGCTCAACTGAGTTGGGAGCTGCCAACCTAAAGCTAACTACAGGGGTCAACTAGAAAGTAAGTACGAAGAGTGGACTTACACATAAGACGCTAAAACATCTTTAACTTTTCTGTTTAAGGCTTTATGACTCGGGTAATTAAGTCTGAGGGGTTCTTTGAACCTGGTACCCTAAGCTCAACTGAGTTGGGAGCTGCCGACCTAAAGCTCGCTACAGGGGTCATATAGAAAGCAAGTATGAAAAGTATTGCACAAAGATGGTAAAAGACAAGGACATTAAAAGAAAAAGTCGTCCATATGAAAGAAAAATGGAATAAAATGGTATAAGCTTTGTTGATCGAAATTCCTAACACTTTGTTAATTTTTCTTGGTCTGTCGTGCATACTTGTCTAGTCCTAACTGCCTTGTGTGGAAAAATGCAATTTATACATGTTTAGAAACCACCTCAATAGGAAAGACATCGTGATATGAGAGAAAAGCAGTAAGGTTGTGATCATCCATGAGAGGGTAAGAAAAATCAAAAGAAAATCATTGCTGACCACACGGGATTTGGGCTTACTCTTGCATAAAAAGTCACACATTGTCAAGTTTATTTTTGCATAAGTTTGCATCTGATTTTGGCTATTCACACACTCACAATGAAGTTGAGCATCGGATGAATGAAAATATTTTATGTTGTTCATATTTCTTTGTCTAAAGTGAATCATCAATTTGGATTGTTAAAGCGCATGGTGAATAAGATGACAAAAGCAAAAATATAGTTTTTATTTAATTTGCCGTTTTACATTTATAGTTTAGTTTTATTTTGTTCGAGGACGAACAATAGTTCTAGTTTGGGGGTGTTGATAAGTGTGTTTTATACACTTATTTCTATCCTAAAAGTAGGATTTTATATGTTTGTTTTAGAATATTTGCTATTTATTTTGTGTTATTTGTTTACATTTCAGAAATAATCCCAAAGTTGAGAAAACAAAGGAATTGAAGCTAAAATTGAGCAATTGGATGTAAAAAGTGTCAAAGTGAGCAAATCAAGAATTGAAGCAGTCAATCAAATAGCTAATTTGAAGAAAAAATTGAATTTAGAAGAAATCAGAAGTTCAGGGGCTAAATTGCAACAATCAGAAGTTGGAGGACTTGCTGTGCAATTAAAAGACAAGGACCAACTTGTAACATTTAAAAGTCAGAAATTGCATTAAACCGTAATACCGTGATGTCGCACGTGCGACCAAAAAAAATCAGCGACTGAAGGTTGGCTTTTCGAGGCCGCGATCGCGCACTTTTGAACTGTGCGGTCGCACGGTAGTCCCGACTGGGCCGCAGTTGGGCTTTTTGCGCGGATTTTAGCCAAATTCTCATATTTTTGACCTAGACTTCATGAACATCTATAAATAAGAGACTTGGGGCACGAAATTAGGAGTTCCCAACTTGCTAAATTCATGTCAAAACGCTGTCGAAGTGCCGAGGGATCCAAACCACGCCAAGATCAAGATTGAAGATATAATTGCAAGGAGATGAATTGGGTTACATCTTTTCATATCTCTTGTTATTTATTTTCTATTATGTTTCTAGGCTAGGTTAATTGTGTTGGAATTGTGATGAAGTTTTGATTTCTTGACTCCATATTTTAATCTATTATTTAATTTATGCAATTCATGATTTTGAGCAACCGAATTATACTTTTTCTATCATGCAATTACTTGATCACTAGTTGTATGATTTTAGGTTGTGATTTCTTAAGTTCGAAAGATTAGGATTTCATTAGACTTGTTTCAATTGCCACAAAGTCCGATAGGGTATAGAAATATACCCCTATGCTTTGTGTTATCTGCTATACTATTCATAGTTCTTTTAATGCTTTCTTGCACATTCGTATTCAACATAGAAATATAGTAGGGTCGTGTGTATGAATAGACGTTATTGCTTGTCCGAAAGGAAGTTTTAACAACACTAGGAATATGGATTTTCAAAACCGGTGAATTGTATTTAAATAATTGGTTAAGATATGGATGATAGAGTCAAAATGGATTCATAATTCAAATGCATTTATTTTCATTCGTTTAAAATCAAAATTGTCAATTTTTTAGTTTAATCTTTATTTTAATTCTCAAAATCTAAATTCTCAAACTCAAACAAATTTCTTGTTCCGGTTATGGTAGTAGTCTAAAATACGATTTAAAACAATCTCTGTGGGATTGATACTTGGACTCACGTCCACTTTATTACTTGCGCGACCCGTGCACTTGCGGAGCGTTGTCAATAATAATTGTATGTCTAGTAAATCTCGGCGTGGGCGTGGTTCCATATGGTTCTGGTTCCTAGGGAATCTAACTGAACCAAGAACCGATGGTTCTTTGGAAAAAAGAACCGTTGATTCTTTTTGCAAGAGAAAAATCGAACCGGAACTGAACCGTTTGGTTCTTTTGGTTCTGGTTCTAGTTTCAATTTCCTAAACTTAAATTTTCAAACTTAAACGATGAAGCAATGGTAGATTTCGGATGGTAAGAGTCGTAGGACGATAAGGTCATCGACCATGATCAAAATGAGAATACAACACTCAAAATCCTTGACATCAAAATATTCACTCCATTCCAAACAGTAACGTATCTCTTCATTCGCGTATACGTGCTCCTTCTAAAATTCTTCAATTTCTACTCGTAATTCTCCACGTTTTCATGGAACAGTCGAACAAGTCCAGTAAATCCTTGAAAACAAAATAACAATTAATTGTAAGATGAAGAGTGAAAATTTATTGTTTATTGATTCTCGAAGAACTAACGGCAAAAGGCTTGAAGTTGAACGGCAAAACTAGTGAAAGAAAAATGATTTTTTATCTATGATTTTTGTTTATTACTTGTTTTGCTTATAATTATTGTAATGTTGAATAAGTTAATAGTTGTTGGGTAATTGATATTGACTAATGGATCGGATAACATGCATTAAGATTCAGAATTCTGGATTTTTTTTAGTTTTTAAAAAATTATATTTTAAAAAAAAAAAAAAAAAATTGTGTTTTGTTCTGGTTCTTGGTTCTGGTTCTGGTTCAAAATCAAGAATCGGAACCAGAACCAGAACCGCTTATAATTTTGATAGAACCGAACCGAACCGAACCGAACTGCTAGTTCCGGTTCTTTTGCCCAGGCCTAAGTGAATCCAAACATGCGGCTTGAGATATAAATAATTTTAGGATGGAGAGATATTAGTGATAAAAAAAATGGGGAGAAAATAAAATCACGTTCGATATCGACATAAAAAAATGTACCATGTTCATAATCGCACTTCTTACATTAAGAATGGAGTATTTTATTTGAATTTCTAATTAAAATTTTTGAATATACAAACTTTTATAGATTTTGATTAGCTTTTAATTAATTTTTTTGAATATACAATTCTTTCCGGAGAAAATTCTGGTATCACTTTGCTTAATTATTATTCTTTGATATAATTTAATTATTATTTTTCTATAAAATTTTAAATGTGTCTATTTTCATAGAAAAATGGAAGGAAACGACGAAAAAGAATAGAGCGAAAATATAAACAAAGAATATTAAAAAGAAAAAAAAAATATAACAAATTCAAGAGATGGAAATAATTTTTTTAGTCGTGTATTTAATGTTTCTAAAAAATAACACGAAAGAAGGAAAAAAATGTATAAGAAACAAAATTACAATTTAAAATACATACATACATACATACATACATACATATATATATATATATATATATATACATTTCAAAATCTTGGAGATTAATGAGAGACAAATTAAAAAATTTTGTGGTTGTATTTTCTGTTTAGAGGTTAGTACATAGAAGATTTAGTGAAGATATTTAAAAGTCATTGATATTTTGAATAATACAAGACTTTCAAAAGTCTTTATATAACACACCATGACTTTTATGAACTTTTAGAAATTCCATTAAAATCTACTCCAAGCTTTTTATGGAGGTTCTAAAGCCTAAATTGAATACACTAAAAATTTTCAAATCTTTTAAAATATTTAAAAGTCTTTCAAAATCTACAATGAATAATCTCCTCCACCCCCCCCCCCCCCCCCCCCCCCCCGAAATGTAAACATACTCGGAAACAAAATCTATTAATCATTTTATTTGTAATCAATTACATTTCAATAGATCTGAAATTTTACAATTTTTCACTGCCAAAAGCTTTTCCTCGAGGTGGGGTGGGGGTTGTGGAGTGGAAGGAAAATGAAGATAGTCGTAGAAGGATAGGCGCTCGCAGAAGGATGAGTAAGGGAAGCTTCAAGCGAGGTGGAAAATTAGGGAAAGATTTATCCACTGTGAAATATATATATATATATATATCAAAAATTAAAAAAAAAAAGGAAAAAAAGAGCAAAATGACATCGTTTCAGACATGAACGAAATGATGAACAATACTTTATCATGTGGCTCTTTTATATAGGTAGGGATAATGATATATTTTTTAATGGCGATGTTTTTTCTGGAGAATGTGTAGTTAAAAAATTGAAAAATATCGAATAGTATTTTAAAATTGCCTGCAAATTAATTTATTGAGATAATGCTAGAATGAAAATGAGTTTGTTTTACTTTCGTAGCAAGAAAAAAAATTAAGATTTACCAATTTTAAAATATTTATATAAACATAAAATTCTTCTAATTTATTAAATAATTAAATTTCATGAAATATATATCATTAATGATTTCTCAAATTTAAAATCAAGCATTAATTTCAGTTTTCTATTTACAAAATTAACTTTTCAGAATGATAAATCAAACGTATTTTTAATAATTTTTAATAAGATGTTAATAAAATATAAAACTATAATTAAATTTCAAACAAAAAATTGGAACAGAGACAAAACTTATTTCAAGTTCATCCCCATTGTAATTACACTTGAGATCCCTCAACTTTTAAACTTCATTATTTTAGTCCTCAAATCTTGATTTTTTTCTCAAAAATGCCCTTATTTATTTGCCACTTAAGTGCCTCAACTTTATGATTCTTTGAACGTTAGTCCCTAAATTTAACTTTTCTCTCAATTTAGTCCTTCAAAACTTTGCTTTATAGTTCATTGCCTTCAAACGACTATAACTTTTGATCTACAACTCGTAATTAAGCTTTGTTTTTTGTATTGAACTCTAAATTCAATCATTTTTCTAATGGTGTATTATGTACTCCTTTATTAGACATGCATTTTATTTTGGGTTTATTTATTTATTTATTTATCTTTTTTGTCTAAGATACGCTTAAATATTTTATGGTAGTTTGCAAACAAACTTCTAATTTCACCAATATGAAGTACAACGTGGAGAAATTTGATGGGAGGATCTATTTTGACTTGTGGCAAGTGGAAGTCAAGGATGTATTGATTCAGACGGGACTGCAGAAAGCTTTGAAGAGAAAACCAACCTCGAGTTCTGACAAAGAAACTTAATCCAGCAATAGCGATGAAGATTAGGAAAATTTGAATTTGAAGGCTGCTTGCACGATATGGCACTAGTACAGAAATACTCATTCGCGTCGGTTGTAGAGACGATGTATATGATGCATGCGCGTAAAGTCTTGACTTTACGCGTCGATTGTAAAAAACGACGCCTAAAGTCGAACTTTAGGCATCAGTTGTAATATTACAACCGACGCCTAAAGTTGTTTTTTTTTTTTTTTTTTTTTTGACTTTAGGCATCAGTTGTAATATTACAATCGATGCCTAAAGTTTTTTTTGGGGGAGTGGGGGTGGGGGATGCATCACATTTCTTTCATCCATTCCGCTGTAGGTCAATAGAACTTCAATAATTCAAATATTGCAATTTTTCCATCTACTAACTAAAAATCAACAATACAAAATTAACATCCAAACTAAACTAATAAAAAATTCATTTAAACCAATTAGTATATAAAATCATAAATTCAATCATACATATATACAAACACATCTATAATATAAATACCCATATCCCTACTATATATAAGATCCACTTACAAAATTACTATTCATGCGACGAAAAATGACACTTTCAGTTGAATAGTGGAACACGCTTTTTGGTTAAATTTTATTTCCTGTACTATGACTCTCTCTCTCTCTGGCCGTATAGATACGCATAAGGGAAAGGGAAAGGAACTTCTCATCTCTCCTCTTTCCGCACACTCTCTCTCTCTCTCTCTCTCTCTCTCTCTCTCTCTCTCTCTCTCTCTCTCTCTCTCCTTCCTTCCTTCGAGATCCTTCTCCTAGGGTTACAGCGTTTGGCATCGATCGCAATCAAAGGTTCGGATTCTTTTTTCCCGTTCGTTGTTTTGTATGGATCTATGTATTTTATCCCTACTATATATAAGATCCACTTACAGAATTACTATTCATGGGATGAAAAATGACACTTTCAGTTGAATAGTGGAACACGCTTTTTGGTTAAATTTTATTTCATGTACTATGACTCTCTCTCTCTGGCCGTATAGATACGCATAAGGGAAAGGGAAAGGAACTTCTCATCTCTCCTCTCTCTCTCTCTCTCTCTCTCTCTCTCTCTCCTTCCTTCGAGATCCTTCTCCTAGGGTTACAGTGTTTGGCATCGATCGCAATCAAAGGTTCGGATTCTTTTTTCCCGTTCGTTGTTTTGTATGGATCTATGTATTTTAAGTGGAAACATACTTTTTTGGGTATTCGGATTACTGTTTGATCTTTAATCTTGGGTTTTTTTTAGTTTGGGAAAATATGAGGAAACATATTCTAAACACGGCTTGAATCCGATTTCAATCAACCTGAAGACAAGCACGTCAAGAATATCCATTTTACGCTTTTTGCCTACTTTTTGTTTTCTAGGTGTCATTGAATTTGATTTTCATCTTGAAGAATCAAGAATGGAGATCAATTGTAAACCTCAGCCCCCTGAAAAATTGGGTCAATGGAGATCAATTGTAAACCTCCTTAAATCAGTAACCATATTTGAAAAATTGGAAATAAATTTCACCTTAAGTACGTACATTTATATGTAATAATCATGTATTCGTTTGTGATTTGTCTTATTTTCCGAATTAAAGATTATTTTAAGATTTTATTTTTGTGTATCAAGTTCATTTCTCTTTTAGGCTTTGCAGTTCACCAACTTTAGTATTTTAATTTATTTTTGCCTTTGTTTTTCCCCTTTCTCATGTTCTAAAAGAATGTTTAATATTTTTACCTTTAGCTTAATACCAAGAATTTTAATAGGTTTTGAAGTAGTATTATATCAAATATGAAGCGGAAAAGTGTAAATCGAAATTGCAACCAGCTTGTTACTTCATGAGCCCGGAGTATTTTTTTTTTTTAATCGATGAAGGAAACACTCCTGCTCAATTCTCAAATGGTAAAGACAATAATTAATTCCAGTTTTTTTTTTTTTTTTACATATGTTTGTTTAACCTTTTTTTATCCCATTTGTTTCATATATGTTTAAAAGCAAAATTCATTAATTATATTCTTTATCCTATGTTACTACATTTTATTGTTGTCTGTTATGAAGGTGAGAGTATAGAAAGTTCAAAAGAAGCTGAAATCTATGGAAATCAGAAGCAAAAACTTTCTGTAACATTAATTAATACAAACATTGGTGAAAATAACGCAAAAAGAACCAAAACTCGGGCCTCAAAGAGGAATGATTTCTATATGTTCGAAGAATTAAATATTCCAGAATGTATTTCCTCTGCTTGTTTCTTCAGTAAGTTTCTTTCTGCTCGATTTTTTTTTTTAGCTTCTTGTTTGTATACTAATTGGTATAGATTTCTCCACTTTTAATCAATTTTGGGCAGTAATTCTATGTTTAGTATTGGAAGTGATATTGATATGGTATTTTGTGGAAAAATGAAATAGGTATGTGAACTTAGATTAAAGACAATTTGGATATTGCTTGAATAAATGAATTAGGCAGTTGAGAGGCTGAAGAATATATTAATATATAAATTTTTAGAAGCGCCTAAGCATATGTGCGTATATTTTTGTGCACTCACCAATGATTAAAAAAACACAAGCAACCCACATACTCTACTCTCTGTGGGCTTTTAATTTTCATCAAGAAATTGTTATCTGATATTTAAAGATTTCATAAAGCAATGTTAGAATTTGCTATAAAGAGTAAATTTCCTCTTACCTTCTCCAATAATGTCAAAATAGGGTTTCACCCCTTAAAAACCTGAACTGAAATTGGTTACCTCGTCTAAATATTCTCCACCTCCTTTTAAGTATCATTTATTGTTTATTTGGTAAAAATCTTGTGCTTATGAACAAAGAATGTGATATTTCATTGTAAAATATGTGATTGAAAATTAATTTGAGGAAATATGTGTGACTAAAAAGTGATTTGGGTAAATGTGATTTTTTTTTCCCTTTTTTGTTTTCCTTTTTTTTATTTTTTTTATTATCTTGGTGGGTTTGTTGTAAAATTAGTGATATTGAAATGGATGTCAAGATTTGAGTTGAGGAAGTAAAAGGTGGGGAAGATGAGAGGAGCTGGAGCTAAAATTGAGTTGGGATTTAGGGTTTTGAGATTTTTGGGATTGGAAGTAAGGGTTAGCGTTTTCAGTATTTATAATTGTGTTGCTAATTGCTTTATTTATTATATATTTAAGAAAAATCTGAATAAAATCTGAAGTTTTCAACATCAGGGATGAGTCAGGAAGTTCAAGGAGATACTTGTTATGTCTCCTCAGTGTTACCTTTTGTTACTTGTTTTCTTTTTTTCAACTAAATGCTTAAATTTTTAAATTTTCAATTTCAGTTTTATTACAAATTTAAGTTTATCCAATTAATAGTTAAGTTTGTGATTGTCATTGAAGGGTAATTGCCCGTTGACTGTGGGTTAGGGAAGGGGAGAAAAGGTGCTTGAATTCCGAGCTATTGCTTGCATGCATAGGTCCTCCGATGTCCATGCCGACAATTGGGAGTCATGTGGTTTACTTCCCTCATGATCATAGTGAGCAGGTCTTTTTAACTAATCTAATTAAACTCTGTTTTCTTTTTCATTTGTTTGATTATGATGAAATTTTTATTTAAGCACTGCAATTTCTTTGCTTATGTATGTAATTGATCCTATTTGAAATTGCTGGCCAGGTTGCTGCCACTACTAATAATAAAGAAGTCGATGCCGATATGCCAAATTACCCGAGTTTGCCATCCCAGATGCTCTGCCAACTCCACAATGTTGCAATTCATGTAAGTTTTTAGCTATATATGTTACTAATTCTTGTGTATATCCTACATATATTAAGATATCTCTTGATTGTCGAATTACTATCTGTGCTATCCTTTGTTTTGTTCATAATTGTTGATACGTTTTAAATTCTATTTGAGAATAAGTGAACCCATTGATTTAATGAATATGTGGCCTTGTAATTCTGCATCTATAGGTATTCAAGTTTACATTCCTTGTTGGTCATCCATGAAACAGTCACCTAATTTTTTTTAGGTGGGACCATAGGAGGCCCCTTCCTTCTATCCTCAGGTGGGCTTAGGAATATTTTGCTATTAGATTTGCCTCCTCTTTTTTATTTTTTATTTTTATTATTATCGTTTTTTCTTTTACCTTTCTCACTTCTAAATTTGTACAGAATTTATGTTGAACCATCTCCTAAAAGCTTACCCTATTAACAAGGAGATAACTTATATATTTAAATTGTGTTTTGAAACTTCTCCTTAGACGTTAACTGAATTCATTGGAGATTATGGTCTTTAATAGATTAACGTATTGAATTTCTGTTTTGTGAGTGTATTTAAAAAAAGAAAAAATCGGGTTTATGTTGACTACTGAGCTTTGTGGATTCACAGGTTTTGAAAGTTGGAGACTGCAATACTACTTCAAACATGGTAAAATAGAATTTGGGTTCTTAGAGACAAAGTGTTTTTTTTTTTTCTTTTCATTGTAAATGCTCCCTAACCTTCATTCTTCCGTGTGTTTATTTCATTTACTTGATTCCACCATCTAAACATTTTTCAACACAAAAAATGTAATAAAATGTCGATTATAATGTGGTTGTTTTAGTCTAACAATTTAGTGGTTTTTGTATTGATTTTATATTTACTTATATTCTTGATTAATATTTTTATAACATTATTTTTTTTTTATAAAAATTACATAATTTATAATAAAATTGTATCACATTTCTGATTCCAGCAACTTATAAATGACTGTGAGCTTCCTATAACATTAATTCTTGCAATATACAAAATTTGTTGTCGTTATTTGGCTTTTTGAAGTTGCTCCAAGAGACCATTAATATTCTTTCTCATAGTTTGGTCTCAGTTGTATTGTCAAATTTGAGGTTTCTGACTGGACAAAGAATACATATCTTGCTCTATTTAAGTCCTATAAGTAGCTAAATCTTGTAGGAAATATCCTTACATTGCTAGATCTCGCTTAATAGACTTGGAACCCTATATTAAACATAGGGGATATGATCTACATGACATTGAAACTTCCGACAAGTCATACTCCCAACATTCCTCTTCCCATTAATTACATGATATACTTAAACAAACTTTTCTTTTTGAACAACTGTAGATTCATAGAAATTCTTCTTTGGATTTAATAAGTCAATTCCATTTATAAATACATGTGTGTATAACTCTGTATGTTTCATTTCATGGAGAAATGAATCCTGGTTTTAATGTTTTTTCCAGTTTAATTGTATCTTAGGATTTATGCTGTGATTTTTATGGTCGTGAGCTTTTTTAACTTAGTGATTTCACTAACTTTATTGAGTATGTTAAAAGGGTTAATTTATGGCATCGAAACGTATATTGAAGGAACTCAAGGATTTGTACAAGGATACTCCTACATCATGCAGTGTTGGTATACAAATTATCTTTAATGTGCTTATTGAAGTTTAGTATTTGGGTCCATTTTAGTCAATGATTTTAATGTACTGTAGTATTAGAACATGTTCAAAAGTTATTCAGTAGAATTTTTGAAGTTAGGTGATAATTTGTTATTCTTTTTGAAAATATGGTGGAAGCTTTATTGTCTTGTGGTTTAATATTGATATTGATATATTGCTTTACTTTATGTTAAAGTTTTCAAGAGGATATTTAAAATTTCTATTTGGGAGATTAGTTTTTTTGAAGAGTTTCAAATTGAATTAGGTGATGAAATACTTGAGTCTTTTGGGCTTTGCAGAATAATTAAGCCCTATAACCTTGGCAACTGGTAAATTCACTTTTTTGTATTGGATTGTGTCTTTGGTCTTATGAAAAGTTGAAATGATAATGTCCTTTTTTGTTTACATGTAATAAGGTTCCTAATTCTACTTTTGTAGAGGATACTTCTTTAGGTTGAGGAGAGGGTTTGAACAAAGGATGGACAACAAATTCATGTAGTTGCAAGAAAAGTTGTAAAATTTGATGCTATACTCACAAATAAGTTTTTTTTTTTCTCATTACTAATTATACGGGAATAAACACAAATATAAACCACTTCGTGCAACGCACGTAATTCTTACTAGTATATATACAAAATTAACTAAATATATTAATTAGCACACATACACAGATAAAATATATAAACATATACACATTTATATACATTATATATAATACATATATTTACGTACATTATACATACATAATATTATTACATATATTTACATACATTATATATATATATGGAGGTGGTGGAGGCGCGCGGCGGCGGTGGTTCGGGTGAGATAAAGAGACAAAGAGCGAGGGGAGGAATGTGGTGGTGAGAGTTGTCAGGGAAATGGAAGAAAGGTGGTGGTGGTGGTGGTGGTGGCGGCGACGTAGTGCGGTAGTTCGGGTGAGAGAGAGAAAGAGAGAGGCGGGAAGAGATCGAGTAGTGAAAAAAATAGAGATGATTTGCGTGTTTTGCTGATAAGTATATAAAGGAAACCCGAAGAACAGACGCGTAAAATTGGAGAATACGCGTCGATTCTTATTGAACCGACGCGTATTCTTAGGTTTTACGCATCGATTCAAGAACCGACGCATAAAACATGAGCTTAAAGAACCGACGCATATTATTTAGCCTTAAACTCTATGCATTGGTTGTAATATTACAACCGACACGTATTTAAATTATATTTACAAAAATGTCACCGTCCTTTTATAGACGTCGGTTTTACTAAAAATCGACATATATTCCTCATTTTTTTGCTCATTTTTGTACTAGTGTGACTTTGTTTGGCCAAGAACGTTCTTTTAAATATTTTTGGGATATCTATTGTTGAGGAATTGTGGAAAAAACTGGAAGAGTTGTATAAGACGAAGAGCTTGTCAAATAGGTTGTATCTGAAGTTTTTTCCAAACTGGAATCTATTGGAGTTAAAATTGATGATGAGGATTAAACATTGGGACTCATCTGGTCTCTTCCATCCACGTTTGAGTACATCAAGCTGATTTTGATGTACGAGAAGGAAACAGTGAATTTTTCAAAAGTTACAAGTAAGTTGATTAGGTTGAAGTGACAGATTATTTGAAAATGCTTTGCTTGTAACTGAAAAGTGGAAGAGAGGTAACTTTACAGCAGATGGATGTTAAAAACACATTTTTTCATGGCAATCTTAAGGAGAAGATTTATTTAGCTCCACCCCCTGGTTTGTTTTCTACACAATCTTGTGAAGTTTGTAAATTGAAGCGTTCACTCTATGGTTTGAAACAGGCTCCACGTGTTTGGTTCGATAAGTTTCGTTCAACACTCCTTAGTTTCTCCTTCATCCAAATTCAGTATGATTCTTCTCTATTTCTATGCAAGACTGCTAGTGGAATTGTATTGCTCCTAGTGTATGTGGATTATATTGTTATTGCTGGCACAGATGACAGCCTAATTTCTTAGCTTCAGGAGCATCTACAGAGTTCATTTCATATGAAAGACTTGGGTCAATTGTAGTATTTCTTAGGACTAGAGGTCCACTCTACCCAGCGGGTACTTTCTTGTACCAACATAAGTACGTTTGATAATTAATTAATTTGCCTGGCCTTCAAGATGGTCGTGATTCGATACTCCTTTGGAGGTAAATGTGAAGTACAACATTGACAAAGGTGATTTTCTCTCTGACCCCTCTTTGTACAGACAGTTGTTGGGAGCCTAAATTATCTGACTATTACCCGACCTGATATCTCATATGTTATTCAACAAGTCAGACAATTTATGCAGGCTCCTCGACATCTTCACCTGGCGGTTGTTCGTCATTTTTTTCTCTATTTGTAGGGTACGTCTGACCGTGTGGACTTTTCTTTCCCATAAACTCTCCTATTCGACTGGTTGGTTATAGTGATGCTGATTGGGCTGGTTGTCCTAGCACTCGACGTTCAATCACATGTATTTCCAATGATATATTATGGGCTCCATGAAAACATATGTACTAAATGTTGTGCACTAATTTCTTCACGTACTCCGCACAAGACTTTTTCGTTTTGCTTCAATCTCTAACAAATTCGAGTTTTTCCTAAAGCAATCAAAATAAACAAATAATTAAGTAATATCAAACTCTAAAATACTCACAATTTTTTAAATTTGAGATAAAAAAAATAAGTAAGAAAAACGTACTTATCAAATCCTCCAAACTTAACCTCTTGTTCATCCTTGAATAAGATAAAGCATAGAATCCCACAAACATAACAACACATAAAATTCATGACACTAACACTTGTTAAATAACTTGCTGATTTACGTCAGGATTTAAAACTACAGTAATCTCTGAAAAGTTTTCAAACAATGCTATACAAGTTTTAATTCAATCCATGCTCGACGTGCGTGTGTGTTTAGTCAACTCAATCATCATAATGCGCTAAATAGGTGATCTCCTGACCCTTAGTGGTCAAATTTCGCTTTCCCTCTCGTTAGATGCTGTAAGACCGCTTTTCAATTTTACGTGTAATTTTAAATTTCGCTCAATATTTATGTTACTGTGATTATAAATTATAAAATTGTGATATTTAATGTCTATAATTCGAATTATTTTGCAGTGGAAGGACTTGAACGCCGTCTCGATCGATGTGCCAATTAAAAAGTTTATAAATTGTTTATGAACTCTATGTGTAATTAATTATTTTTATTTGTTAAGCTTGTTAAATTCTATTTGTCATTGAGTAGTAAGTTGTTTAAATTTCATTAAATTGAGATTGGGAAAAGGTTTAGGGCGAATTGAAATTTTATTGGGAGTTGTGGACTTAAATTTCTAAATTGAGAGAATTGAGGGGCCAAGTTGCAAATTCCAAAAGTTTATATCCAACCCTCATTATCTCTCTCTCACTCACGCTGCTCTCTCATGATCTCTCTCTCTCTCTCTCACCGATCCCATCTCAATCTCAATCCCTTCTCTCGTTTCTCCCTCGGTCTCTCCTCTCACCACCATCGCCCACCACCGTCGCCCACCACCGGCAGTAAGCCCCCCTCTTCCCCTTTCTCTTCACGATACACACACACACACACACACACACAAGAATCGCAGTCACGCACACTGCACACACGGGTTTGCACGCACACACACATACACAAATTCATATGGAATTGTATGTATATATTGATGTACATACGGATTGAATGTAAGTATATATGTATGTTCTCACAATTTTTAGATTTCAGATTTAGTAATGTATATAAATGTATGTATAGATTGTGTTGTAAACCTAAATTATGAAATTGGTAGCTTAGTGGACTATTTGGTTAAAGTTTGAATTATAATAATAAATTTTTTATATTTTCAGATTTAAGTTTGGTTAGATTTCGAATTATAATTTCTAATTTGGGGATTTGGTAATGCTTATGTATGTGTGTATTGATGTGTGTGTGTGTGTATATATATATATAGATGTATAATTCCCACAGTAATTTTTCAAATTTGGACTAAGTATGATTTCAAAATTTAATTGATTGATTTCAGTTTTTAAATTTAGGTATTTAGTATTTATATGTATGCATTAATGATAGGATTCAAAAATTATTAAATCGATTTGTTTAATTGATTTTCTTCTAGTTTAATGAAGGGTTAAATTGAGAATTTTAGAATTTGGGAAAGTGGTATAAACGTGAATAACTGTTTGGGTGAAGTTTGGATATATGTTGGTTTTTGAGATTTGTGAAATTGTTGGGACTTTATGGGAGTGGATTTTATAACGTTAGGTTAAATTATGTAACTTTGAGTTTGAGTTTAAAAATGAGAGTTTCTAACGTGGATTGAAATTTATCCCTTATTTTCGAATAAGATTTAATGTTTTAACTTGTTTAAAGGAATGATGAATAGATCAAATTGAACTGAAAGTATATTTTACTAAATGAATAGATGCAACTAAGATTTTGGTACATTGACGACACGGGCAGTCGAAGCTCCTCCACTTGCAAATTCAGATAACGGTAAATACTAAGGATGTCAAGTAAGTTAACTTCCCCTATTTTCATGAAAGTAGAAAGTTAATGTGAAATTAATGTGCGTAAGTGATTTCGTGTTAATTACTTAATGTTGATGTATTTGAATTGTGATATGCAAGTATGTGTATTTAAGGAAATGTTCAAGCATGCACATTATCATGTCCTTGCATCATTAAACATGCATTGGCATCGAAATGGTAAAGTCAAATGTTTTAATGAAAGGAATGTGTCAAAGTGCAATTTTTGTCAAAAATTATGTATCCCAAGTTTTTGAAAGAATTGGTGTACTTCTATGTCATGAAAGATGCGAGTGGGAAATGGGGCGCGGGGGACCGGCGTACCTGAATGTAATGAGCCGCTTTGCGGTGGAATGAAGTGAATGAGCCGCTTTGCAGTGGAATGAAAGGAATGAACCGCTTTGCGGTGGAAATGTGAAAGTTAATCTGGTTCCAAATAAGAATTGCCCACTGTTATCTGATTGACTAGAAGTTACACCAAGTGAGCTCACGATGGAAATGAAGTGAAAGTTTTGAAATGTTAAGTGAAAGTTTGAAAAGTTTGAATGTTCTGGAAAGTAAAATAAATGGGGATACATATATGAAATTTTTAAAGCATTCATGTCATAAGCATGCATTTCATGCATAAAGTTTACTTACTGAGCTTTAGCTCACCCCAATCCCTCCCCAACATTTCTGGTGATGAAAGTTAGGTGATCCGAGGAGAGCACTCGGCAGCTGACTCAGGCTATACCCGCTTCAACCCTTTTAAAATAAAGTTAAATTAGAATTTATTTCAATCTCATTATTTGTTCTTTAATACATGTATTATTGAGGTTAAATTACCTCTTATTTCATTTGCTAAAGTTTATTTAATTGGAATTATATTGTTGAGGAGTTTGGGGCTTATCGTATTGGTTTGGATGATGTTTGGGATTGAATGAGTTACAATGTGTATTTTAGAAATGGTTTTGATGTCCCTCTACAGGTTGGCTATATCCAATTTACAGAGGAGACTCTGTCGAAATTTTTGTAAAATTTCATAATAGAAAATGAAAATGTTGAGGTTTTAAATGATTTCTTTTTCCGCATTTAAGTAAAGAAAAGTTAACACGCCTAGGTTTAAGATTTTGAACTTGGGGTGTTACAGATGCACTCTCCCCTAAACTTGTTATTTTCTCTCAAAATCGGGGTATATTTTCTAAGGCTGTTTCCTAAATCACTAACTTCTTTCCCGCTCAAGTTTAGGACTGTCCAACCAGCAGCAACAACTCTTTATGTTTGCAATGATTCTCCTTTAATTGAGCACAGAGCGCCCCATCCTTCAAACTATCAGCTAAATTCTAATGGCATGCAGTACCCTTCTCCATTAAGCTAATAGTGACCCCTGTAGCGAGTTTTAGACCGGTGACTCCTAAGTCAGTTGACCAAAGGGCACCAAGTTTTGAAATACCCCTACATGCTTAATCACTCGAGTCACTGCACTCCCAAGAAAGGTGTCAAATGAATGCAATGTCCTAATTGTTTTTTTTTTTTTTTTTTAACAGAAATAAATCTAAAAGATGCATGCATGCTCCTACTTTATGCAAAAGATTAGATTACAAGCATTTGGTCATTATCTAGCTTCCTCTTGTGTTCGTGATAAATTGCAAGCGCACGATATTGTTAACAAGTAATAGAGTGGACTTTTGAGTCCGGATTGTCGATCCCATGAAGACTATTTATTTGCTATCGATTTACTTTAATTCAAAATAATTCCTAGACTAAAGCATAAACTAACTAAGAAAATTATTTGCAAACGATTCCAAAAAGACAATAAATCGAGACATTAATGATATAAACAATTCTAATAACTAAGAAATAGAAAATTAAACTAAAAGTAACTAAATTAAACTGTAAAAGCGAGAAATTGAACGATGAATTTTCTTAACAATAAATAACTAGTGGGACTAATGATTTCGAAATAATATTTTAGCTTAATTTCGCATCTCAAGTTGTTTTCTAAAATTATATTTGATCGAATTCACACATGTATCTAATTTACCTCTCTTGAGTTCAAATTAGGCATATTTAACTAAGTCAATCATGTATCTCTACAGCGGATCAGATTTCTCCTTAGCTAAATGCATTAAATTACCTAGGAATTCATAAATGATCACAAGCAACCACAAATTCATATCTCTATTTTTGTTGAAATTGTCAGATTTTACAACATGATCTAATTGTTAACATACCTCTCGGATTATGAAAACGACCATTAAATCATGAATTAGTGGCCAGTTAATTCAAGTATAAAAAACATAGTAAAATCAGTACATGAAGACAATAAAATCCCAAACTTGAGAATTGAAAGTAAAACTGGAAATATTAAATCTACGTCATCAATCCCAATATTTAAATTTAGCTACTCATGTTCTTGAAAGAAAAAACAATAAATAATGAAAATAAAACTCTGAGTTTGAAGAATTGAAGAATTAACATTGCCTCCTTACACCATCAAGTATCCACCGGTCGCACGCAACTCTGTCTTCGTGTATAACCAGTTGGCTCTTCCTTTTCATTCTTGCTCCCTGCCGCGCCACTACTTTGTGTTTCTCTCTGGTTGGCTTCTCCCAATTACCCAAGAATCTGCCAGCCTTTGGTGTTAATTCCTCCCATGCCTACTACAATTATTTTATTCCCAGCAATTACCTCTAAATTTGTGTGCACAACCAACCACAATTCAGCCGCCTCTCTCAATTCTCTCCCTTGAACTCTCTCCTAGCAGCCTCTTTTTCCCAATCACTCGTCTACCTCATTCCGAGGGGATCCATCTTTCAGTCCACATTGCAATTGAATTTAAAGCCCAATTGTTAATGCCTCAAATTTTCAATTAATTTAACTTGGTCTTTGAGTCTTTAATTGTGTAAGTAAGCCCTTGAGTTTCAAATGTCTTCAATCAGCTCCACTTTTTATTATGTATTTGCATCAATTCCTCATCTTTCTTGAAATTGGGATAAAATCTGAAATAATAATAAATAACAATAATTAAGTAGAATTTATTCAAGAAAACAAAATAATATCCTAATTTTGACCGATAAATAAGTATATAAAATACACTAATCATTCTGTCTGTCAAGATTACTCCACACATCAATTTTGGATACATGGAATAAACACACCCCCAAACAGTCACCACTACCAGTTTTACACCCTCAAATTGTCTAACTAATTGGTCAAAGTGATTAAGTGGTATTTTTCATATGGGTTTGTATCCTTAGTTCCATAATCCAACCTATCATTTCTATCCAAGTGTCACCTTTATGCGCGATAATCAAATTGACTATGTGTTCAAATAATGATCTAGCATGAATCACAGTACTCCAAGTATAGCACATCTGTCCACAATTCATTAATCACACAGTTTCAAACATGAATTACCAGCAATGCTATTAAACTTAACAAACAAACATGCAAAAAACAAAAGAAAAACATTTTTTTTTAACTAAAAGCAAAAATTTAACTCAAATTCTTGCGCACACCCCCAAACTTAAGTATCACAATCTCCTCAATATGTCAAAAAATTATTTAGCTAATAAAAACACAAGAAGGTAGAATTTACTCCCCTGGGGTATGACTTAAAGTTGATGGAGACCATTGATAATTCTGCTTGTTGGATGTCAAGAGAATCATCTTTCTTCCTCATTGGTAGACTAGAACTTTTCCTATAAGAATTGAAAATAAACATTAGTGATAACATGTAAGGTGTCAAAATTATCAATGAATCCAAACCAAGAAGATTTGCAATCTCTAACTTTTATAAAAATTATCTTAACAGAGTGTATCTTTCTGCAAAAATCATATAAATGGGAAAAGATAAGTTTTACAAATTATTTTGAAAATCGAAAATCTTGGTGCAACCTTATAAATAGGGAATTTTTTTTTTTTTTTTGCATAAAAATCTATTAGTAATAAGGGCAACGATGAAATTTTTTCATTCAAAGCAATAAAAACTCCAAAAAAATTGTGGGACACATGTCCTCAATTCTAATGCAAATCCTTATGCAAACTATATGATTTCAAAATTAAAGAACAAAAGTTTAGAGTTGAGAAGTCGGGTTACAGCCCTTTAGTTCTTGATTTATAGTCTCAAACTTGACTGTTGAACAATACTTCAAGGCACTCTAAATAAAGCTTTTGATAATCTGCTATACTTATTGAAGTTGCATTTGCACCCAATTGCATTTTTGCTCCAAATTTTTATGCTGCACTGTTCAAAATCAGAGGTAATTTTACTTGCCAAAGTTGCCTTTTGCTCCAAATTTTTATGCTGCACTGTTCAAACTGGAGCAAGAATGTGATTGAAAAGTGGGTTAAAAAATGTGTATAGTTAAAAAGTGGTTTTAAAAAATTTGTATAAGCTTCAATTATCTTATAATCTTTATAGACAAAATTATTGAACGGATACTAATATTTTTAATCATTCATAGTTTTAATAATTCTGTAAAGATTATATGATATAAGATTTTCGATATAATTTTTTGATCTGTCACGTTGCCCGATTATATATATATAAACAACTGCCCATTTCAACTTATTATTTTTGGAAACATTTTTTAATTATTTTCTCCTTTCCAAAATGTAAATGTTGTTGCTAATTAAATGCTCATTGGATTTTCAAATGTTTTCAAAATTGCATGACTTCACTAAATGAGAATATTGAATGCTATGCAAATTTATTTTACCTCTAAATAACATTTAAAATAAAATAAATTAAACATATAAATGACTAAGTGAGGATATAATTACAAATTCATTATATTATAATCTCTTTTAAATTATCTACTCTCCTAAATGCATTATAATCTTTTTTAAATTTGTAGTTAAAAATTAAGAAAAAAAATAAGTGAAATAAGATGTGAGACTAAAATAAATTATCGGCGTCAAATATTTGCCTTAAAAATGTTATCATATTGAAATAGGAGTTTTTGTTATTTATTTAAATGAGGACCACCTAATCTTAGCTCTAAAAATTATAAAAATGGGATTAATATATTTAATTATAAATAAATTTCCTAGAATTTGTGCAAACTAATCATTTTTTTAAGAAAATTTATGCTACAAATTATTTGGTGTATCAATGAATACAAGAATTTCAGACTTGGTTATCTATTAAGAAGAAACACTTTGAATGCAGAGATTGATTTGTTGACAAATTGTACGGTATTGTAATACAAAAATAATGTTTATTATTGACAATTTCATTACTGGAATTAGACCATATATATGAATTTAATAAATATTATTTTTTGATTCAAGTAATTACATAAGAAACGGTCAAATTCGTGCATCACACTAGTGAAATGCTAGTTGGCTCAATATCTCAATTTGAAAAGAAGAAGCTGAAATATCAAAAAGTGCACAATCAAAAATGGACTTTGCTTAAGGAGTGGATACGCCTAATTGTTTCAATAAAACTTTACTTAAATGAGCGAATTTTTTAAGAAGAAAAGCTAATCGTTGGGCCCATGTTTATCTCCTAAATTAGTGAAAATATTAATAGAAATTATTTATGTGATTGAAATATTTCTCTATTTATTTTAGGAAAATATTAGAATTCGACCCAATTAAGAAAATTAAATACATCCTTATTTCTAAGAAATTATTCCATATGTGAACACTTCCATATTCATTATTGGGTCAGCCATTTTCAACAAATTTCTAGTCCGAGCAGCCATTTGTTACACCCAAGCCAAGCCATTTTCTTGACTCCTTTTTGAGCCCTAGTGGGTCGTTGGAATTGGAGGGCCTATGTACCTAGCACTACATTGGAGAGGACTTGGAAAGCGGGCACAACACTTTGATTGGAATTGAAGGAGGCGGCACTAACAGGAGAAAGGAAGGAGTAGCCACGGTTTTCGAATTCATCTTCATTAGAGTTTGATTTTTTTTTGCTTAATTATTCTTTTAAGTTTTTAATCAATGTTGATGGATAGCTAAATCCATTATTCCAGTTCAAGTATAATGGAAGTGTTGATTCTTCAAGAATTGTGAGATCTAATTAATTTTATTGTTTTTTTTTTTATCTCTTTTCTATTTATATCTCTTTTGTTTGTATCGAAGTTGGTGTTTTGATTAATTAATATAAAGTGCACGTTGTTTTAATTGTCAAAATGATACTTAGCAAATTAGAAATCTAAATTCATAATTGTTTAGAGATTCTAATACAAGTGGTAAATAACATAGTTGATTATAAATAGATTTTCAATTTATGTTATGAAGATATATAACCTAGCTTAAATGATACCACGTATGAATTTGTTGGTTAGAATTTGTCGTTTCTCTAAAAATTAATGCTATTGGTAAATTAAATCCTAAGATCATAGCTAGGGTTGTTTATTGATTAGGGAAATAATTAACGAGCGTCTCTTGATTATTGGGATAGTAAGGAGAGATAGGTTGTTAGATTGTATCAGTGACCATAACCAATTTAGAAAATGAGTAAATGATTTTATTTTTGCATCCATGATCAATTCTATGATTATACCTTGGGCTGGATGTTTATTTAATTTGATATTTTTATCACTTTAATTCGCAATTGTTTATTTACAAATTAATTTCACATTCAAAATTCAAAATCCCTCTGTTTTTAAATTACTTTTTTAATTTCCTCGAAGAATTAAATCTTACCAATCCCTATGGACTCGACCCTGCTCATCACTATCACAATTGTTTTAGAGCAAGATATTATTATTTGTTGGATTTGAGAACAATGAGTGGTGTCCCACATTGAAATGTTGGAAATTACACACAAATCCCCTCTCTAATTAACCCCACAGAAACATTTGATGTTCAAGAAATAATTGAGCAAACAAGAAAATAAAATAACAATGCAAAATTTACGGACCGCCAAAGTTTTTCACTATATAATATATTGGTACAATTATATAGACTTTGCATTCACCAAAACTCCTCAAGTATTGTAGGAAAAATAACCAAGTTTTACAACATCTACCAAATTCTACTTCTTTGTACAACACACAAAGAACCTATGAAAAACCAAGATGCTAGACTACATTTTTCCTCACAATACTCTCTAGTCAATGTACTCTACAACAAAAGAGAATAACACGAGTATTTATAGATTAATTCACGTCATGGCATATCAATTCGGCTAGGATACCTTTGGAATTGGTTTCCTTGGTCAATTGCTCTTCTTAAGATTTAATCCACCTAGGAACGTAATCGATATCAACAAATTTCACAATTTACTTTCCATTAGAATTCGTGTCCTAATTCAGTTGAATTACAAAACATATTCTCCAATTACAATTAAAGTCCTCCAACTTTGACAATTTGAGGCAATTACCCATCTCCACCTTGCCGAAAACGAGCCAAAATTCAATCATCTCTTTTGTTCAAAATAATTGGAAAACAAACAGGTAAGCTTTTGACACACTTTGACAATCCCAATTCTCAAACTAGAGAATTAACATACTCCATTATATGAGTATAACAAGTACTCAGAATTATCAACGAACTCCAAACCTTTCATCGGTTCATGTCGAAATAAACCTTGCTAAAAAATTATGGTGCAACCCCCATGTTTGGCTTTCCTTGTAGCTCATCAGCCATCGACATCAATTTCACAATACAACTTGCATTAACGCCAAATCAATGCCCATGTGCAAACACATGTACCCATTAGCAAGAACACATCCTCTATCATGGTAACTGGCTTCATGTCATAAGGAAGTCTCATCTTACTAAAGTACATCATCACCACCCTCCACCAGGAGAGTCGCATTGTCCACCTCCGAGCAGTTAGCCGACTCTGCTCCACATTTTGGACAATTTCTTCTCACATGACTAGATTTACCACAGTTCCAACACATTACCTTCTTCTTCATGAAGTTATCCCTCTTCCACTTTTCGGTAACAAACAATGCATTTTAAGATGAGTTGTCAATTCAACCTAATCAACTTAACTTCGAAAATTCCATCGTTTCCTTCCCGTACACAAAAATCAGCATGATGTGCTCAAATATGGATGGAAGAGACAAAATGAACCTTATCCACATCATCAATCTTAACTCCAATAGATTCCAGTTCAAAAACAATCCCATTGAGAACACTAAGATGGTGTAAGATTTTCGTACCTGCATTCATTCTCGAATAATGAAATCGCTCCTTCAGATACAAGTTATTTGACAAGCTCTTCATCTGATACAACTCTTCCAATTTTTCCACAGCTCCTTCATAGCAAATATCCCACAAATATTTGCAAAAACATTTTTTGCCAAACAAAGTTGTAACATGCTAGCATCCTTCAATTCCAAATCTTCCCAATCTTCATCACTCGTGCTGGATTTAGTTTCTTTGTTAGAACTCGGGGTTGATTTTTCCTTCAAAGTTTTCTACAGTCCCGTCTGAATCAATAAATCCATGACTTGTACTTACCACAAGCCAAAATTGATCTTCTAGTCAAATTTCTCCACGTTGTACTTTCCAAATATATTTTCCTTTGCTCCAAAAAAAATTTCGAACCACCTGATGCTTTGTTAATTAGACATTAATTTCCCCATCGACGGCTCATTGTTGGAAATTACACACAAATCGCCTCTCTAATTAACCCCATAGAAATTTTTGATGTTTAAGAAATAATTGAGCCAACAAGAAAATAAAACGTAAAATTTACAGACCGTCAAAGCTTTTCACTATATAATAAATTGATACAATTATATAGACTTTGCACTCACCAAACCCCCCAAGTATTGTAGCAAAAAATAACCAAGTTTTACAACATCTACCAATTTCTTCTTCTTTGTACAACCCACAAAGAACCTATGAAAAATCAAGATGCTTGATAAGTGTATTTTATACACTTATATGTATGTCTAAATTAAGAAATTATTGTCGTTTTAGAATATATGCTCTTTAATTTATGTTTAATTGTTACTTTGCATAAAATATCCCAAAAGATGAAGAATGAAGCAATTAATGGAAAAATGACATAATTGGATGTTACCTGGAGCTTAATTGAGCAAGTGAGAGATATGTGATAACAACCAGGAAAGGTTCATGGTTCTAGAGTGAACGAATCAAAGGTTGGAGGACCCAATTGAAGGAATTGAGAGCTTAAACGGGTAAATCACGAAGAATATAAAGTTTGGAGACTAAATTGCAACAATTAGAAGTTAAGGATCAAGGCGGCAATAAAAAGGTAGGGACTAACTTACACAGTCGCGAAAAGATGACTATCGCGATCGCCGGATATGAATAGGGTGATCGTGTGAAGGTTAAAAAATGAGACCCGAGACCTTTTCACCTCAACCACGTGATCGCCAGGACTTTGCCTACACGATCGTGTGCTTATCCGCTGGGCGTGACATGGGCTTTTTCTGCGATTTTTATCTGGTTTTCTTCTCTTTTGCCCTAGGTTTCTCCCTAACCTATAAATACAACTCATTAGGCACGAAATCAAAACCTTTGCCTCTCCACAGAACGAGCTACAATTGAGATTTCAACATCAAACCTTGGGAAAATCAGGCATTTCAGAGGGCGCGTGAATTGAAGATAGTAGAAGAATTGAGACTTAGTGCATGCTTTCCTTTCTTCTTGTTTTCAATGAACATTATATTTTATTGTTTCTGTTCTTTAATCAAGATGTGTAACTAAATTCTATGTTGGGATGAACGATGTAACCTAGTTAGCTATTTTAATTCCATATTCCTTGTTTTAACGATTCAATGCATGTGTTGATTTATTATTCCGTCTAATGCGTGAATGAACTGGCCACTATTTCATGATTTTATGTGTTATTTTCATAATCCGAGAGGTGAGTTAATAACATAGATCTAGGTAATAAATCAGGTAATTGAACGAGAGATAGAGATATACTCTTGTTATTATTGCGGTCGTGTGTGAATTCTTGCGTGCAATGCATCTAGATAAGGAATATTCAGACCCTCTGTAGAGATACATGGTTCACTTATTTAGATAGAATTGATTTAAACTCGAGAGAGGAATTTCAATGTACATTAGTGAATTTGACCGAATGCATAATTAGGAAATAAAACATGGAATTGAAGTTAATTTAATTGGCTAGGTAAAATAGTGAATCCCAACTATTTTACAATCGTTTTTAAAAAAAATCAATTTTGTTTCACTTTAATTCTTTAGTTTATGTTCTGCAATTTTAGTTTAAACAACCAATCATATTCATTTGTTCAAATAAGGCATAGAATTAACACATTTAGGAAATTAATAGCAGTCCTCGTGGGACGACAATCCGGACTCTAAGGTCCACTTTATTACTTCTCACGACCCGTACACTTGTAGGAGTATATCGCGTCGCGAGATATCAGTAAACAATGCTATATTACATTTTTCCTCACAATACTCTCTAGTCAATGTGCTCTACAACAAAAGAGAATAACACGTGCATTTATAGATTAATTCAAGTCATGGCATATCAATTCGGCTAGGACTCCTTTCGAATTGGTTTCCTTGGTCAATTGCTCTTCTCAAGATTTTAATACACCTAGGACACGTAATCAATAACAACAAATTTCATAATTTACTTTCCATCAGGATTCGTATCCTAATCCCGTTGAATTACAAAACTTATTTTCCAGTTACAATTAATGTCCTCCAACTTTGACAATTTGAGGCAATTACCCAACAGAAGAGTCATTGATTAGATTTTGGTGAGGTATGAATGGTTGTTTATCGGATCAATATCATGAATAACAATATCTGAGCTATCAAATAAATTCGCCGTCGATACTTGAATAGTTATAACATAGGAAGTTCTTTTATCCATACCGAATCCAAACTTTGATTCCTGACCAATCAATCCAAAATTCCTTTATTTATCATTTGTTTCCCTTCTTTTTTCTATAACGTACGGTAATGTAAATGTAATATTTTGATGGATTTAAGGCATTATTTTGAATTTTTGCAAATGGATTAAGATTTCAGAGTTTCTATGTTATGTTTACAAAGTTTGAAAGTCCAATGCATTCTCGACTTTGATTATGTGGGCAGTGGATTTGCTTATTGTTTTATCAGTTGTTTATTCCTTTTGGAGTTACTAGTTATCAATAGAGATGAAGTTTGTTTATTCAGTCTTCATATTTGATAAGATTGGAGAGTTTAAGTTGACTAATTGCTGTAAATTATAGAAAGACTTGGATTAAATTTTGATTTGAACCTTCTTCAAAGCTTAAGGAGGGAAGGGAGATTGGAGACTGATTAAGTAAGGGGTGTTTTAGAAGTTTAAAAAGGAGGAAGAGGCTATTTCTTGAATAAGGAGAATAAAGGACTCTCATACCGTTTGTCATAGGCTAGATGCTTCAATATTGATCTCAATTCCGCTCTAACTCATTGACTATCCTGGATACGCCATCTTCGTCCGTCGCAAAAGGTCGTCGCCAACTATAAATATATTGCGACAAAAAGTATTGTCGTAGTAGGTCAAAGATGTTAAGGCTTTAGCTTAGTATTTATTTTCATGTTTTTGACTATGATACTTGTCCTCGCTATAAACATACTTATGCGACGACAAGTTGTTGTCACAATACACTTTGTTTTATAATTTAATATTTTGCAAATTACTTTTAATCATTTTTAACAAATTAATAGAAATGATAATAAAAACCAAACAAATACAAAAATAATTTTAAAAAGTAATTTATAAACACAAATATAATGTTTGTATTTTGTACAAAAAAAAGTTAACTTGTAATTACAAAATAAAAATGAACATATGAATCTCCTAAAGACTTATCCTGGTCATTTGGCTCAGGATGATCCGATGCTCGAGGCTCAAGTGACAACTGAAATTTTGACACTATGGTTGCAAGCTGTGTAAATCTATTTGAAAGAAGAGGGTTAATAGGACAGAATTAGAACTTCTGATGCTAGAGCTGAGGTTAATATGGCTTATGCTAAAATCAACCTCTTCTTATTAAACAGGAGATCTTCTTGAAGTCGAAATCCGGTATCAAATGGACTTTTGAGGGAGATAGGAACATAAAATTTTTCCACGCTGTGGCTAAGAAAAATAGGAGTAAAATGGGGAGTGTGAGGAGCTATTAAATCCGATACCAAATATTATTACTGCTGATGAGAACAAAGAGTTGAATATGCTTCCAAAATTTTGTTGCGCCAAGGATAACGAATCCAACCACACCAAGTAGAATAAACCAAACAATAATATGCAATCACAATGTGAATAAAACAACCAATCACACAATCAACAAACTCACACATACTTGTAAATAAAAATATGAATACCGATTTATTTGACGTGAAAAACCCTCCAATGCAAAGGAAAAAACCATGGGACCGTAGTCCACCCTAAATCTTCCACTATAACTTCAAAGTAGGTACACCAAGTGTTCTTCCCTAATCAAATAGGGTCAACCAATATATGACAATACAATAACACCTCAAGAAAACAAAGAAATCATCACTAAACAAGTGGAAAAACCAAAGATAAAAGTTGGAAGAAATTCACCAAAACAGGGACTGAAGTCTGTCAAGAATAACCACCTGTAAGAACCTCCAAATGACGATCCAACCGTCAAAATGTAAGTCTATATGTCTACAACAAGCCTGCAAAATTTAAGCCCAATAGGAGAAGAGATGACTGTAAGATGAAACGGATTTTTGAGCTGCTATGTTCAAATTCGAGAATGGACAACTTTTCTCTCTCCTCTCCTTTTTGGTCTAAAACCTTTCCCAACTCCGTCTATTCTTGTTTTAAGGCTTGCCCTAGTCTTTTTACTCAAACCTAAAGTGTGAAAATAACACTTTTCATCCCCAAACTTTGTAACAAAGGTTAAGTAAGTCCTTCTCATCTATATGGGCTCAAATAGATAAAATACATGGGCCATCCTCATAAAAGGGAAACCCAACAAACTTGATGAAATTAAAGATGTAGTGTTTTCATTTAACAATGATAGCGCCGCAGGCCCAGATGGATTTGGAGGTTCATTTTATCAATCTTGTTGGGATATTATCAAACAGGATCTATGGGAGGCTGTTATTGATTTTTTAGGGGAAGATCATACTGGTTGGGGCAGCTGCTACTTCTATAATCCTTATTCCCAAAAAGGAAAATCCTTGCTACTGGAAAGACTACAAACCAATTAGTCTGTGCAACATGATCAGCAAAATACTATCCAAAGTACTGACATTGAGGCTTAATAAAGTACTACCAAAAATCATTTCTCAAGCACGGAGTGGATTTACTCGGGTAGTGCTATATTTGATAACATCTTGCCCAAGAAATGGTCTATCATCTTGACAGAAAGGTGAGAGGAGGAAATGTTATCCTTTAACTTGATATGGCCAAAGCGTATGATCTATGTAGCACTGACACGGATACGAGTGTCCGACACGTGATTTTTCGTAAAACCTTAGACACGACATGTTGATTAGTTTTTTTAAAAAAAATTTAATTTAATAATTTAAAGAAATATTTTTTTTGAAGTGATTTTTTATTTTTATCTTCCACTTATGTATTTTACTATGGTGAAAAAGGGGGGTTTCACTTATTTTGTACATTTGATATTTTTATTTGGGATAAAATTGTAAAGGGAAAAGTACATAACTATATAACTAAAACTTTTACTTTTTAAACATAACAAACTTAAGATTTTTTTTAAAAAATCAGGTATTAATTAGTTAATTAATTAATACAATATTATAATAATTATAATGAGTTGCCAAACAAAGACTAATATTAAATAATAAAATCAAAACAATACATATTCCACAACAACTCCATCTCAACCCAACCCTGCACTCACCCCACCCACTCCTACAACCAATCCCACCCACCCACCCAATAAAATAATTTTTTTCCTTCTACTTTTCCACTCACCCCCACGCCCAACACCACCTTACCCACCCCACCCCACTCCTCCCCAACCCAACGCCACCCACCCACCAACCACCCCGCCGCCACTCACTCACTCACCCACCCTACCACACCACACCACAAGAATGATTTTACTTCTATTTTTTTCTCTCATCTCACCCACCCACCCACCTCACCCCAACCAAACCACCCAAACACCCACCCACTAGTCCCATCTCATCCCACCCATCCACCCACCCCACCCACCCCACCCCACTCCAAAAATAAGTTTTTTTTTTTGAGATATTTTTCCACCCTTCCCCACCCCACCCGACCATACCCTACCCCACCCCACATCACAAACAATGAATTTTTTTTACTACTTTTCCATAACTCGCCCAGACCCTACCCTATCCTACCCCGCCACCCCCACAAAAAAAAAAAGATTTCTTCTAATTTTCGACTCCCTTACCAGCCTCGCCCCAGACCCTACCCCAACCCACCTCATCCAAAATGATTTTTTTTTACTACTTTTTCACGACTCGCCCATCCCCTGCCACGTCCCCATCCTCAACCCCACCCCACCCCACCCAAAATTAATTTTTTTCTCCTAATTTTTCACACCCCTACCCACCCCTCCCCGACCCTACCTCGCCACCCACCCACCCCACCCCACCCCACCCAAATATGATTTTTCTTCTATATTTTCACATCCCACCCTAACAACCCCACTACACCCCACCCTAGCAACCCACCACACCCAAAAATGATTTTTCTTCTATTTTTTCACACTTCACCTCAATCGCCACATCCTATTCCACTGCACCCTACCCCCATCCAAAAATGATTTTTCTTCTATTTTTTCGCACTTCCCCCCAAACGTCCCACCCCATCCCACCGCACCCTGCAACCAACCATACCCCATCAAAAAATTATTCTTCTATTTTTTCACACTTCACGCCAACCACCTCATCTCAACCCACCCTACCCCCACCCCACCCACGCACCCACCAACGCAAAAAATAATTTTTTTCTTTTACTTTTTCAACCCCCAACCCGACCTCGACCCCACCCTACCCACCCACCCACCCCACTCCACAAAATTATTTTTTTCTTCTACTTTTCCTCACCCTGACCCACCCCACCCTACCGTACCCCCACCCACCCAAAAAAATGATTTTTTTCTTCTACTTTTCCAACCCCGACCCCACCCCACTAACCCACCCACCCCGACCCTACCTCACCATAAAAAATAATTTCTTCTACTTTTTCTAGCCCCACCCGGCCTCTACCCTACTATCCCCACCCCCAAAATCACAATCAATAACATAAGTTGACACGAGATCGCAATTAAGTCACACAAGGTCACACAGAGTCACAATTACAAATTTAGTTGTAAAACTTCACCCCTCCAAAGTCACAGTTGGTCACACAATATCAAAGTTCGATCACACAAAGTCGCAGTTTGGTCAAAAGAGGTCACAGAAGGTCACAATTAGGTCAAACGAGGTCATGGTTAGATCACACGAGGTCACAGGTCGATCACATAAAGTCACGCTTCGTTCTTACAAAGTCACAGTTCGATCACACATAGTTATATTTGACACAATTGTAGGTCATATCACGTCCTCGTCCAATGGTCACACCAAGTCACAATTGGTCACAATCTATATAATTGGTCACAATGATCCATAATTGATTACATATTATATATTTAGTGGTCATAGTTACCTAATAATTGGTCATAGTCATCAATAATTGATCACAATTTATTTATTGATTGATCAAAACTTACTTATTTTTCTTGATCACATTTGCACTTATCATAAGTCGCACAAACTCACAATTAGTCAATATTTTGATCACATTTACCTATAATTGATCAAAATTATCATATAATTAGTACGTATTATTTATTTATTGGTCATAATTTACACGTTTCCTCAATCACAATTAGTTAACATTTTTGTTACAATTACCTAATATTTGGTCACATTCTGTATTCTTAGTTTTCTTGGTCACATCCCCCATTTCTCACAAGTCACAATTAGTAAATATTTTGGTCACATTAACCTAATAATTGGTCACATCCCGTACTTGATCACAAAAAGTCACGATTTGAACATACAAGGTCACAGTTCGATCACAAAAAGTCTCAATTCGGTCATACAAGGTTATAGTTCAATCACACGATGTCATAGTTAGATCACATGTGTTACCAAACTATGACCTTGTGTGATCGAACCGTACCTTCGTGTGACCAACTGTGACTGTATATGATCGAATTGTGACTTTGTGTGACTGAATTTTGCAACTAAACCAATTGTGATCTAACTGTGACCTCGTGTGACCAAACTATGATCTTGTGTGATCAAACTATGAACTTGTGTGATCAACTGTGACTTTAGGAATGTGTGGGTAGGTGGGTGAGTCTTTTCAACTAAATTTGTAATGTGACCAATTGTGTGACATGTTGTGACTTTGTATGTGGGGGTGGGGTGGGGTGGGGTAGGGTGGGGTGGGGGTGATCGAATTATTAGGTCAGTGTAACCAAAATGTCGATTAAATGTGACTTTGTGTGACTTATGACGAGTAAGGAATGTGACCAATTATTAGATAATTATGACAAAAAATATTAACTAATCATAAAAAAAATGAGTAAGTTGTGACTAATAAATAAATAATATGTGACCAACTAAAACTTTTTGTGACCATTGGACAAGGAAAAGTATAAGAAAAAATCATTTTTGGGTGGGGTCGGTTTGTTGGGTGGGTGGCTGGGTGGGGTCGGTTTGTTGGGTGGGTGGCGGGGTAGGGAGGGGTGTGGAAAATTAGAAGAAGAAAAATTATTTTTAGATAGGGGTGGGGTTGGTGGGTGACAGGTATAGGGTCGAGACGGGGTGTGGAAAAGAAAAAAAATTATTTTTTGGGTGGGGTTGTTGGGTGACGGGCGTAGGGTCGGGATGGAGTGCGAAAAAGCAGGAAAAAAATCATTTTTGAGTGGGGTCAGTTGGTTGGGTGGGTAGCGGGGTAGGGTCGGGGGCGGGGTAGGTGGGGTGTGAAAAATTGAAGAAAAAAATCATTTTTGGGGGGTGGGTAGAAATGGGATGAGTGGGTATGGTGGGGTGGGTGCAAGGGTAGGGTCTTGGTGGGGTGTGAAAAAGTGGAAGAAAAAAATCATTTTTGGGTGGGGTGGGGTGGGGTGGGGTCGATTGGTTGGTTGGGTAGCTGGTAGGGGCGGGATGAGTGTAGAAAATTAGAAGAAAAAAATCATTTTTGGGTGGGGTGGGTGGCGGGGTAGGGTGAGAAAACATGGAGAGATAAAAAAAATTCATTTTGTGGGGGTGGGGTGGGCAGGGTGGTTTTGGGGTGGGGTTGGTGGGGCTTGAAAAAGTAGAAGGAAAAAAATCATTTTTGGGGTGGGGTGATGTAGGGCTGGGTGGTGAGGTTGGGTTGGTGGGTGGGGTCGGGGGATGTGGATAGGGTGAAATCAATTTGTCACTTTGCGATGAGATGGGGCAGGATAGGGTCAAGTGGGGTTAGGTCGGGGTGGGGTGGGGTGGGTTTGGAAAGTGTAGGAAAACATCGAGAGAAAATAAAAATAAACTTATTTTTGGGGTGGGGTAGGATATGGGTGGTGAGGCGGGGTGGGTGGTGGGGTCGGAGGATGTGGTTAGGGTGAGATCAATTTGTCACTTTAAGATGAGGTGGGGTAGGGTGGGATGGGGAATGATAGGAAAATATTGAAAGGAAAAAAATAAAAATTATTTTTGATGTGGGGTGGGGTGGGGTGGGGTGGTGGTCTGTGGCTGGGATAAGATCAATTTGTCACTTTGCGATGAGGTAGGGTAGGGTAGAGTCGAGTGGAGTGGGGTTGGGTTGGGGTGGGTGGGGTAGGATGGGGAAGTGTAGGAAAATATTGGGAAAAAATAAAAATAAACTTATTTTTGGGGTGAGGTAAGATATAGGTAGTGAGATGGTGTGGGTGGGTGGGTGGGGTCTGGGGATGTGGTAAGGGTGAGATCAATTTGTCACTTTGCGGTGGGGTGGGGTGGGGTCGAGTAGGGTTGGGTTGGGGTGGAGTGGGATGAGGAAGTGTAAGAAAACATGGAGAGAAAATAAAAATAAACTTATTTTTGGGGTGGGCAGGGTGGGTGGGTGTGGTCGGGGGATGTGGTTTGGGTGATATCAATTTTTGTCACTTTGCAATGAGGTCGGGTAGGGTCGGTGGGGTTGGGGTTGGGATGGGGGTGAGATGAGGAATGATACGAAAACATCGAAAGAAAAAATTAAAAATTATTTTTGGTGTGGTGTGGGGTGGGGTGGGTGGGGTTGGGTGGGGTGGTGGGCGGGGCATGGGCGGGGTGGGGTGGGGTGGGGTGGGGTGGTGGTAGGTTGTAACATCAAAATTTGAAATTTTGATTTAATATTATATTAGTTTTAATATAATATAGTAGATAATTATGTTTATATATCATTATATTTATTTTTAATTATTAAACACATAACTAAATGAATTAATACTTGATTTTTTAAAAAAAAAAGATTTCATTCACATGATTTTTGAATTGCATCTTTGAAACATAAAGTTTTATGTAATTTTCTCAATTATAAAAATGTTGCCTTGGCCCAATTCAAAAAACAGGCCCACGCACCAAATCCAGTACATTTAAAAATTAGGATTATGACAGTCATATGTCATTTCAATTTCAAGCTCTTCCCCTTTCAAAGCTTTCTTCCTCATGTTTTCATCAGGTATGAGTGTACGACTACTTCTTTTGGCAATTTTTTCTAGACAGACGTTTTAAAATCTTCCTCCTCATAAGGTAGAAGTAGTTCTGGCCATGGTTTCCAATACAATTTTGTTCAAACATTGAGATAGAAGGTTAGTTTCTTGTTTCAGTAAATCCTTCCCCTTTATTTCAATTGCGCCGTGTCGGAGATTTCTTCCCAGCATGTCGACGGTGCACCTGCATCGTGTCCAGCATAAAAAAAAATAGGAACAAAGAGGGCACGCCACCTGGAATCTCCGACACGTATTGGCAGGGTGTCGGTGTCTGACACGTGTCAGACACCGACACACTGGCTGGTAGGGCATGTCCGTGCTTCTTAGCGAGTGATAGAGTGGATTGGAAGTTCCTACAAAAAGTGCAAAGGAAATTTGATTTTGATGAAGATTGGATGAACAAAATCAATTGATGCATCAGTAGCTCTATGTTTTCTGTTATGATTAATGGAGAGCCGAAAAGGTTTTTCAAGACTAACAAGGGGATTAGAAAAGGGCATCCTATATCACCTGCGCTCTTCATTATCTTGGCAGAAAGTTTATCTAGAGGTTTGGAAAATCTGTTCACAAGGCAGAATCTTTTGGACTATGACTATGGAGGAAATGTACCGATCTCCCACCTTGCATTTCCTGATGATGTCATTGTATTTACGAATGGGAGGAAATAGGTGGGAATATGGGGAAATGGCCAGCCCAATTTGTCATTTTATGGAAATGGCCTTTGATCAAATTTTTTTCATTTAAAATAATAGTAATAAAAATAAATTTTATTGTTTCCTAATATAACCTTCAGTTTCAATTTCAAAAATCGTCTCCCATTTCAAATACTCAATTAGAATTACCCGACTCTTAACCTACCCCTTCGACTTCTCCTCTCCTTTCCGGCTTTCCCTTGGTTTTCTTCTTTCAGCAAAACGAATTAGGCAGACATCTTCTTCTTCTTCTTCTTCAAATTCAAGAATTGGTGCATTCTTCAGAAGGAATCTTTGGATTTGGGTATAATCTTCCCAGAGGCTGTTCTGGTACGGGTTCTCTACTTGATGTCTTCTCACTTTCTTCACCTATTCACTTGGATCATACACTGAACCGCCACGCTTCTTAGCTAGTTGCTTGTGTTGTTTCTTTATTTTAAGCATGGTAATTGCGTGATGTTTTCTTGGGATTCTTTTTCTGTAATTTTGACAAGTTCTTAATATTTGGTAGATTAACCTACCATCAGGGGGTTAACCTACCTCAGTTTCGGTTAACCTACCCTTAGCAATCTGTAAATCGCCCTTTGATGGTAGGTTAACCTACCGAGAACCCTGAATTGTGACAATGATTTATATGATTTGGTGAGGTTATGTGGCTCGATTTGTTTACCTTCGGTTACTAGTTTTGGATATTGTTTCCTTCCCTTCCAAGTAGCATTAAAATGATGTAGTAATTTATACCGAATCTCTGTTGATGATGCCATGAAAAAGGATATAATGAAGAGTTAACAGATGTCTTCTAAATCTAATTTGATGTATTCTTAATTTTTTTTTCTGAAGAGGTAGGTTGACCTACCCTAGAATCAAAAGGTCGGTTAACCGACCTTGGTCGGTTAACCTACCATTACCATCAGGTATTAACCTACCATATACCATATGGTATATGGTCGGTTAACCTACCATTACCACCATCAATGAATTGATACCTAATGGTAATGGTAGGTTAACCGACCATATACCATATGGTATATGGTCGGTTAACCTACCATTACCCTTACCTGATGGTAATGGTAGGTTAACCGACTAGGCATTTGGTAGGTTAACCTACCTGATGGTAATGGTAGGTTAACCGACCAGGGTTAACTAGGTTAACCTACCTGATGGTAATGGTAGGTTAACCTACCAACTTTATTTGGTTAACTAACATTTTGTTGTTAGAACTTTCTTTTGAACACTATATTGTTATTAAATATTTTTCTGTGTTTCTTCTTTATTTCTTTGTCCATTTTCATAGCGTAATTAGCACACCCATTTGACTAAAATTGTCTTATATTATGCAGGATGGAGTTTCAAGTGGACATCAATGATCGGTTTACAGGAAAATGTACGAACCTCTGTAACCTAGATGCTATAGATGAGGTTTATCGCGTACTGGATGCAAATCATCGACAAGCTTTCCGTCGGTCTTGTTTTCGAAAATTCTATCATATGAGAAAAATGCAGTTATCTGGCCAACTCATCCATGGTCTAGCATTGAGAAAGCTGAAGTCTGAGAATAAGAATGAGCTATGGTTTGGAGTCGGGAATAACAAGGCTGCTAGATTTTCATTCGAAGAGTTCACTCTGATTACGGGGCTGAACCCCGAGGATGAAGCATTGTACAAAGATCAAATATCGGTGACCAATAGACTGGCAGAGACATATTTTAACGGAGCTAATAAGATTGTTCCCGCCCAGTTAAAACTTGCCGTTGAAAATTGCGAAGAAATGGAAGACAAGTACAAATTGGGTTTGGCGTATGTCTATGAGTCAATTTTGAGATCCAAACACTACAAGACATCTATTGATATGCATGTCTTGAATATAGTCGACGATAGATATTTATTTAATCAATATCCAATGGGAAGAAGGTGCTATAATAGCACGATACATGCTTTTTTGAGGAGTTGGGGAGAAATTGCATCAAAACTCAAAGAGGGGAGGAAGAGCGTCTATAATTATTCCCTTGAGGGTTTTCCTTACGCATTGCAGGTAAATAGCAAACACTTGTAGTTCTTTATACTGTGCTTTATTTTTAGATGTGAGAATGAATAAATGATCATGTCTGTTTGTAGGTATGGGCTTATGAGGCTTTGTCGGCCATTGGCAATGATTTTGCAACTAGGAAACCGGTGATTAAAGTTCCGAAGATGGTGAACTGGACGGCTACTGGAGTATTTGAACAAAATGAAATCAGTTCCGTTTTAGACCATCCACAGGTGAGTAACTGTTATATGGTATTATTTTATTACCTTCACACAATAATGTAAATGGTATGTAAATATTAACTCTGTCAACTTTTTAGATTGAAGTTCGTGTCAGACTAATGGCTACAGAGGTTGAGAAGAGGCAACGGTACATGCAATTGTTTGAACCTTTTTCAAGACGAGCAGACCCAGTCCTTGATGCTTATATCCACGAGGATGGAGGTGATGTTATGGCTGATAATGAAGGAGGGGACGACAACGTGGATCTTCTCCAGGGAGATAGAGTCTCTCCTCTTCGACATGATGAAGATCCAGGCAGTGGGAGAGATCAGATTTCTTCACCAAGACAGGTATAGATAACCTACCAAAGAGGTCGGTTAACCTACCGTTGACCGACCACTTTTGTATGTTCACCTACCCTCAAATTCAAACCTCAAATTCAAAAGGTAGGTTAACCTACGAAAGAGGTCGGTTAACCTACTGCTAACCGACTACTTTGGTAGGTGATAACCTACCATCAAATTCAAAAGGTAGGTTAAACTACCAAAGAGGTCGGTTAACCTACTGCTAACCGACCACTTTGGTAGATGTTAACCTACCATCAAATTCAAAAGGTAGATTAACCTACCAAAGAGATCGGTTAACCTACTGCTAACCGACCACTTTGGTAGATGTTAACCTACCATCAAATTCAAAAGGTAGGTTAACCTACCAAAGAGATTGGTTAACCTACTGCTAACCGACCACTTTGGTAGATGTTAACCTACCGTCAAATTCAAAAGGTAGGTTAACCTACCAAAGTGGTCGGTTAACCTACCTCTTTGGTAGATGTTAACCTACCATCAAATTCAAAAGGTAGGTTAACCTATCAAAGAGGTCGGTTAACCTACTGCTAACCGACCACTTTGGTAGATTAACCTACCATCAAATTCAAAACCCACCTACCGTTAACCGACCACTTGGGTATGTTAATAGGACTTTGCTGTTTAATCTTTTTGTGATTTTCTTTTATTCCCTTGTCCATTTTCTTATTGAATTAATGCTTACTTTTAATTATTTGATTTGCTTAGGTTCCATCTTCAGTACTTGATGTTGCACATGAAAATTCACATGCTAGTCAGTGGGCTCCTCATGTACATCAACCTTCTCACGATTTGGACTTCATATTGGAGGGCTTGAGGATGCACATACACCAGATTGTTGCTCCTAGATTGTTCAATTACATGGATCGGATGGAGGAGCGACTGCGGTCGGATATACTATCAGTAAACAACAAAGTTGATAGCATGATGGAGTGGATGCAGCGCAATCAAACTAATGAAAATTATCAGTACTGGGAGGATGGGCCCAATGATGGATGGGGTGGAGGTGGAGGATGTGAGGGAGAGGGAGGTGAGGGATATGGAGGAGGCTGGGGTAAGGGATACGGAGGAGGCGGAGGTGAGGAGACGGAGGAGGCAGCTCCTAGGGATGTAGAGGAGGGGGAGGTGAGGGATACAGAGGAGGATGAAGTTAGGGAGATAGAGGAGGCGGAGATTAGGGAGACAGAGGTGGCAGCTCCTCGGGATACAGAGGAGGCCGAGGTGAGGGAGACGGAGACGGAGGCGGTATAGGTGAGGGAGATGGAGGTGGTGGAGATTAGGGAGACAGAGGTGGCGAAGATTAGGGAGACGGAGAAGGTAGAGATGAGGGGTACGGAGGAGGAGGGTATAAGGGAGGCAGAGGTGGCAGCTCCCGGGGATACAGAGGAGGCAGAGGTGAGGGAGACGGAGGTGGCATCTCCTAGGAATGATCCTCCTACGAAACAGACGGCCAGAACATATTCACGTAATAAGAGAAGTCTGGCCAGTCAGATACCCGAAGCTGATGTGAGACCAATGGAAAAGCGACTTCCAAAACGATCAAAGTACTTATCTTCTCCATTCACAGCTTAGGGAAAGAAGAGAAAATTTGAGGATGGCTCTACATTTCTTCCCTTTCAGAAGATTGATCCAGTGAAGGAGAAGGCATTTGATACTTGGTATTCACAATTAAAGGACGGGTAAATATCCTATCTATATTTTTATCAATTCAATTTTTTATAATTTATGTCCTTTAGTTGATATTGTCCTTTTTAGTGTCGCATACGAGTTAGACTGGGTCAAAATAAATGACGCGAAGAAATGGTTTAAGGAGGTCATGGATTCAGGTGCCTGGCTCGACTCCTATGTAAGTAAAACTTAAGGATTTGATCACATTTTATATGTTTTTTTCTGAACTATTTGATAATATATTTTTTTTTTTGCCTTCAGCATGTTGATTTGGCGATGTATTTATTGCGGCTCCGGGCAAAGAACTACCCAAAAACATTCAACAGACCCGTTGCTATACTGGACAGTACATTTCTGAATCTTTTACAGTTTGCTTTGACGGAGGAGATCCAATGCGTAGAGAGTTTCATAGATGGTGATTCTCCAAAGTTGGGTAAAAGATGGCGAGGTTGTACACATCTGTACATACCTGTTGTGGAAAATAGTCATTGGATTGCGGTTGAGGTATGTTTCGGTGAAGAAACTATATATGTGTATGACCCGGATAAAAGTTGCCTTACGGAAGGGCAATTAAAAAATATATTGAACCCACTGACTACACTTCTGCCGAGCCTTTTAAAGAGAGCAGGCATATCTACTATGAGTGGTGATTTTACAATTGAAAGGGTCGAGAACACTGCAAAGCAAAGTACACAGTAAGTTGTTTTAGTACGATAAATATTGTGTCCATACTGTTCTTCTATTTTGCTACAAAAATATACTCATTATTTATTATCTCATTAATTGCAGAGGAGATTGTGGTATTTTTACCATTAAATTTATTGAATTTTTAAGTGCTGGAGAGGAAGCTGAGAAAGTCCGTAACCTGTATATGCTCCAGTGGAGAAAGAAATTGGCGATAGACTTACACGGACTTGATTATGATCCTTAAATTTATATAACTGAATATTCTTTGTATTTTTGTAAATTACAATATCTGTAAATGACTATAATTTTTGAATATATTTTTTGGGATTTTCATGACCTGGCCACTTGCATATATCAATTTTTGGATACTGGTAGGTTTTTCAGCAGGTTAACCTACTCATAAAAACTCAGGTCGGTTAAATGGTAGGTTAACTGACCTTTAACCTACCCGTTAACAGACGTGGTCGGTTACTGGGTAGGTTAACCTACTAGTTTCATATCAGGTAGGTTAAATGGTAGGTTAACCGACCTTTAACCTACCGTTAACAGACGTGGTCGGTTACTGGGTAGGTTAACCTACTACATATCAGGTAGGTTAACCGACCTTTAACCTACCCGTTAACAGACGTGGTCGGTTACTGGGTAGGTTAACCGACCTAGTCGGTTTTTGAGGGTTTAAACGACTGAATAACCTAAACACTAAAAAACTGACTAGGTAAGTTAACCTACCCCTTAACCGACCACTTTGGTTAATAGGTCGGTTAACCTACCTTTAATCTACCTATTAACCGACTTGATTAGTTAATAGCTATGGTTAACCTACTTAGTCGGTTATCAACTTTTGTGGATCGATTTGAAGTGTGACATGAACAATCGATTTCAGCAATCGAGGTCCTACGGTGGCATCTTCATCAAATCTATTAAAACGTTCGATCAATTATTAAGTTCATTATTAAGTGTGACGTGAACAATCGATTTTACCAATCGAGGTCCTACTGTGGCATCTTCATCAAATCTATTAAAATGTTCGATCAATTATTAAGTGTGACGTGAACAATCGATTTTACCAATCGAGGTCCTACTGTGGCATCTTCATCAAATCTATTAAGACGTTCGATCAATTATTAAGTTCATTATTAAGTGTGACGTGAACAATCGATTTTCCCAATCTGAATCAACATTAGCAACTTTCTCAAATCTGTCGCTAACGTTTGATAAATTATTAAATTCATTAAGTGTGAAATTGGACGAAGGATTTTACCCATCGAGGTCTTACGTTGGCATCTTTCTCAAATTTATTAAAACGTTTGATTAATTATTAAATTCATTAAGTATGACGTGAACAATCGATTTTACTAATCGGGATCAAGTTTAGCAACTTTCTCGAATCAATCAAAACGTTCGCTCAATTAGATCAAGTGTGACGTGTTGAATTTATCGAATCTTTCTTTTTGGTAAATGACTAAAAAATTAGAATTTATTGTTTGGGATTTTCATGACATGACTTGTATAGGTCTAATTTGATTGTATATACTAGTAGGTTTTTCAACAGGTTAACCTACCTACTAACCGACGTGGTCTGTTACAAGGTAGGTTAACCTACCCCTTAACCGACCACTTTGGTTAATAGGTAGGTTAACCTACCTCTTAACTGACCTGGGTAGTTAATGGCTATGGTTAACCTACCTAGTCAAGACGTTTCAAACCCCATCCTAGTCGGTTAACTGGTCGGTTAACCGACCATTTAACCGACCTAGTCGGTTAACCTACCTATTAACCGACCAAATCGGTTCAGAGGTAGGTTAACCTACTACAGAACTGAATAGCATGCATATACGCTATTTGATCAATATGGTAACCTTATAAATATGAACAATTAATACTACCACAATTACTAGTCTATTGTTTTATTGGATAGTGGTACTCGATCATTACATCGTAGTTGGTTGTGCCCAGATGCACCACACCTACCAAACTTACGTGTCGTAGAAAACTCTCCTGTCGATGGTATCCTGCTTTTGCGCTTACGTCCACTTTGTCTTGGTTTCATCAACGGTGGCAAGATATTCAACGTCCATCTAAGGTGTTCTGGAACCTCCCAATCAATTTCATTTGGTAGAAGCATTATAGTATCAGAGTATGCTGCTTTCCAAACGGTAGTAGTATAATATGGAGAGCACAAATCATATGCAGAATTCCCTGCCTGTCTTGAAGCAGCAATAGCGTGCTCACATGGAAACTTATCCAACTGAAACTGCCCACATGTGCAAGTTCTATCGATTAAGTTAACAACAAAATGCTTGATTCCATTACCCACATCAAACATATATTCATCCATAGGATCCGCTACGAACTTCTTGGACAACTCAAGTTTATTCCGAATTTTTTCCTCCATTGCTGGGGTTAGTATACTTGTACAGTTTTCTGCATTGATGCGCCTCTTATAAAACCATTTTTGCAATTTGCACCTGATATACTCTACCAAAGCAAGTAGTGGACACTCTCGAGCTTTTTTGAATACCGAGTTCAGGGACTCTGCATTATTTGACGTCATGATGTTGTAACGGATCCCTGTAAAGTGTGACCTAGTCCAATGTTTATAGTCAGCATCTTTTAAATAACCCCAAAGGTCGGGGTTCCTGCTAAGAATCTCATCCATATGTTTATTAAATTCTTCAACTGTATATGCATATGCCGCTTTTTTATACAATGACACCATCCCGGAGATGTGACACTTGACCTTTATGTTGCCTTGTATATGGTATATGCAATAAGCATGATGCGCATTAGGAAAAACATCTCTTACACCCTTGAGTAGACTCCCATTCCTGTCAGACATAAAGACCAGATCTTCAATATCACCAATTATTGTCTTCAATTTTTCAAAAAACCATTTCCATGACTCATTATTCTCAGAATCTACTATGCCCCATGCGAGAGGATAGATTTGTATATTTCCATCTTGACATGTTGCCACTATCAGTGTACCTTCATATTTTTCTTTCAAGAATGTTCCGTCCACAGAAATTACTCGCCGCATCGATGAGTGAAATCCTCGAATGCATGGTCCAACCGCCATAAAAAAGTACTTGAATCGATGACTACTTGGATCGGTGTCAACACATACCACTGTGCCAGGATTAGATCTAACCAAATTGTGGGAATACACTACCAATCTAGCATAGCTACCATCAGGTGAACCCATTAATATCTCTAAGGCACGTTCTTTAGCCGTCCATCCTTTCTGATAGCTCATACTTACCCCAAACTCCCGACGAATGTCACTGATGATGTTTGCAGGTCTGTATTCTTGATTTGGATTTTGAAAATTATGCATGACATGTGTACCAATAACCCATGACCTCGCTTGTCTATGATCATTTCTATGTATACCCAAAGAACAAGTATGTTCACGTACATAACGACGAACTTCAAAATAATCACACTCCTTATACTTCGTAGCATGCAAACGCCATTTGCAACTGTCATCTATGCAAATAATTCTGTATGTACTCTTATTTGATTTTTTAACTTTGAATTCAAAGTTGTGCTTCAATGCAAGCAAATGAATGTATTGTTGTAGATCTTTCTTATTCTCAAATACCTAATGATCTTTCAAATCCTCTTCCTCAGGAATCACATGTGACGTATGAGCGTACCTTAAACAAACTTGATCCAGCCTCAAATATGTGGCTTGATGTGCTACCATGTGCAGACAATGCAACAAGATCCTCATTAGTAAAAAGAATTTCAGCTTCATTCCGTTGAACTAGTTCTTGTCCACATGTAGGTAAATTAACATTTTTCCCATTTTCCTCAATAGTGTCACCATTGTTGTTTCGAACAACCTCCAAATCATTCCAGTAATCATCTAAACCGCAGTTCCCATCATTGTCATCATCCAATCTCATCTCAGAATCTACATCATTACGGACCTCATTTTCAAATTCATCATTAACTGCTATATGTTCATGTTCAACATGATCTACAACATGTCCGTGTTCAACTGTGTTTACTGTATGTTCAAGTTCAACATGATCTATAGAATGTTCATGTTCAACAATACTTGCTTCAAATTCACGTTCAATGAGATTCTCGCTCACAATTGTTACACAAAGGGGAGAGAGACTGACCTTTTCTGTTGAGTTCTAGGAGCCATTTCACTTGCCTATCTGAAGTAATCTTGACTGGTGGAACAGAAACTTGTGTACTATTATTAGGGAAATGAAATCTCATCTCCAAAGTGTGTAAAGAAGAATCAATATGAAGAAGCTCTTGTACATCGTGATATAATTCTGTATACGTTGCATTTTTTGACAAAAAAATTGCTTCTGTTGCTTCTTCATTGCTCCAATTCCATATCCATTTAGATTGATCATTCTTCACAAACTCCCCATAGTAACAAATAGGAATTAATGTAGTATCATTCATATCTGCATTTAAAAAAATTGAAAAATGTTACGTGTTAACACCAGAATTCATTAAAGGAATTTTTTTTTGAACAATTAAGCAAGCAGGTTAACAATTGGTTAGCAGACTGCAAAGTTAGTTAACAGACTTCACTCAGGTAGGTTAACCGACCAATATTGGTCGGTTAACCAACCTACTGCAAAGTTGGTTAACTGACTTCACTAAGGTAGGTTAACCGACTTCATTGAAGTAGGTCGGTTAACCTACTTCAGTTAACCTACTTACTGAAGTAGGTTAACCGACCAATGAAGTCGGTTAACCTACCTGTGTGCGTAAAATCATATTACCCGCTGTCTAGAATGAGATTTTTGCAATGGATGAAGTTTACACTAAAAAATTCATCCCAAAACAAGCAAAACTCATATAAATACAATTTAAACAAATCAAAGCACCTCAAAATGAGATTAATTTTGGGATATCTTACCAATATCAAATGCATAAAACTTAGGGTTTTTATCAACATTTGAGAAGATGATGAATAGTTCTGTTACAAATCCAAAGAAAGATTACATGGAGAAGATCACAGATAGTAAAACTGAGTTTATTATAATGTGGGTAGCTGGGGGAAGATCTTTATTGATGGACACGATTTTGAGAGAGAGAGAGAGAGAGAGAGAGCCGTTGGTTTTTCTTGAGGATTTTTCTGTTCTTCTAAATTATTATGTAAGTTTGAAAATTTATCAAGATAACAAGGATAATTTAGTCTTTGTATAAGGATGGAGGCCATTTTAACTTATCAAACAAAAATTTGCCTTTTTAACTTAATGTCTTTTGACCGTGGCCCTTTCAATAAAACCCCCAATACGAGGAAATAGAGCTTAAACAACATTATTGAATTCCTGAGATTGTATTCTAAAGGGTTCGGCCAAATCATCAACTTGTCCAAAAGCTCTCTCATTACAACCAAAGACTAGCACAAGCAAATTGTGGCAGAAACTACTGGTTTTAAAATGAAGGATCCACTAACATTTATCCAGATTTTGCATTCACATTTGACATATATCATTTTTACATTAACACTAATCCACTTTGGATTCACACTTTTTAGTTATCAGTATTAAAATTATTATTTAATTATTATTTTTTATTTATTTGTTGTTCTTAATATTTTAAATTCTATGTGTAGCCATCAATATAAAAATTGTGTTTTAATTATTAATGGTCAAATCATTTGTTATTTTTAATATTAAAAATCATCTTTTTTGAAATATATATGTGGTTGAAAAAATTTGCTGCTTATAAATAATTTATAGAAAAGGTTATTGAACGAATGCTAATATTGAAGACTTAATGCTTTGATTTCTTTTTAATTAGTAATATCAATCGAATGATTAGTATTTTTTAATCATTCTTAGTTTAATAATTTTTTAAAGATTATAGGGTATAAGATTTTCTGTATAATTTCGTGATCTCCAACTTTGCTCAATTTTCGTATCAAGATAATTGCGAGATTTTCAAATTATTATTTTGACTACTTATTTCAATAAATAAAGTTTTATTGGTTAAATTCAAATATTTTTTTACTTATTTTCTAATTATTGTGATTGATGTTTTTGAATGAAATTGAAAAGTATTTCAAATACGAGAGTCAAATGTTGAAGTTATGAGAAATATATTAATACATTTCACACGTATCAATTTTTGCACACATTATGTTATATCAAACATGATATACCATTAAAAAACTACTAAATTTACATTTTTAATGAAAATAATAATTCATAAAAATTATTGAAATAAATAGTAATTTATTATTTAAATATATAAGTTAACGTTTATTATTCAAATAAGATTTTAATAATTTTAATTAGTTATGTTATTTTTTTAAATTCTAATAATTATTGTATTAGAAAATTATTTTTTATACATTTATACAAATGTTGATTATGTGTAAGTATTAAAATTTTACGAATACTTATTGAAATCGATATTGTGGATAACAACTTTCGTGCATCGCACGGGTGAAAATACTAACTATATATAAAGCAAGAGCACTTCCCAAAAATAGGTTTTGGAACTTTTCCCATCTAAACCGTCTTCCATAAAGTGGAAGTATTTCAATGAACCAGAATACTTTTGATAATTATACTATTATTTTGAAATAAAAAAAAAATGTAATGTGGGTATCGAATCGAAGATCTCAACGAGAACTTTAATACGAACTCATGAGTGAGAGTCAACTATAAACAAGTCATTTCTAAAATCACGTCAAAGATTAAATATAAAAGTTTTATTTTGTACATTTTACTTTTTCCAAATGTCACACTATTTCAAAATTATTTTATTTAGGTAATGATATTTTTATTTCCTCAACTATATTTAATTTGATCATAAATAATTAATTTTAATTCAAGTTGACACCCATATTACTCATTTGTTTGTTTATTTACTCATTTTGTTTTAATTAGTTTTATTTATTTATGTATTGATTTTGTTTATTTATTTATATTTATGTTTATTACTATATATTTAAATAATAAAAATATGTAAAATACATATTACTGACTTGAACAATTAGTTTAACTAGTTTTTATCAAAATAGGAAATAAAGGCACGCATGTTAGCAAACTCATTATTTTTCAAAATAGAGTGTAGTTAAATACATTTATTTAAAACGAATAAAAATAGTCTTTTCCTGTAACATAACATTTTGACTACTGGGTGAAAAATAAAAAGTCACGTTGTATTAGAAATTATTGAATAAGTTTTGAATATTTTGATAGTTTGTATCTATAATTTTTTTATTTTTTTTTATGAATTTTGTCATTTATGGTGGTTTCACATTGTAGACTGGTTTATATGAAATTTAACTATTTGATTTTAATTTTTTTAGAATTGTTTTTTGTGAAAAGTGATTTTTTTAGAATGTATAGTTAAAAAATATTATGAAAATTATAAAAAATAATTTTTAAAAGAAGGTGTGATTGAGAATGAATGTTAAGAAAAAATGATTCGTGAAAAATCAATTCCATATGGATAAGTAATAAAGAATTATGTCTTGTGGATTAAATAACCGCGCTGCTTTTACGAATCGAGATAAATAGCTGATTTCTTAGTATATAAAGTTAAATGTATTTGCAATATACATTCATTAAAATTTAATTAAAACTAACTTTTCGTGTTGCTTAATTTCCTACATTCATTTAAATATATGACTGCATGTATTTAATTTGTAATGTTAAAGTAAAATAAGAAATGAAATATTTGTTTAATATATTTAAATATCAAATATTATAATAAGATAGTTGGTACCAATTTTAATAGTATTATTCGGACAGTGATAAATTATTTGTCATAATCTAGAAGTCATTGGGGTTTTTTTTTTTTTTTTAGTAGTAGTAAGTCATTTAAGGAAATTGTTACAATTGTGGTAACTTAGGGGGGAAAAAAATTGGCCCCTACTAGGTACACTTTATTATTTAAATCCTCATTTTTTAAAATCTCGTTTCCAACTAACATTCTATTAATAAAATAATTTACATATAAATAAAAAAAAATCATACTTCTTAGCAGCTCATTGTACCAAAATTTACAGTTACATTAAAGTACATTATTTGAAATAATGAGTCTCAAACAGGTGCTTAAGTATACATTCTCCACAAAATCATTATTATAAAATACATTTTGTAGATAATGAGGGCTTAAATAAGGACTAAATATGCTCTCATGAGAAAAACGTAATACATAAAGGGAGATATTGGGCCATTTTTTCTGTCTAAAACATTTCCTAAAATGGTAATTAGTAGTATTAATTCACTATTTATTATTCATTTTTGGACAAAATTCAGATTTAAAATAACCTAATTGAATGCAGATTTTTAAATAACTGCATTTTTTCAGGTTCCGAAATTTCTTGATCTTTTTCCCCCTCTTAAAAATCAATTAAAATTTTTAAATTCGTAAAAATAAAAAAATGTCAATATCACATAAATATTTTAATTTAAAAGTAGAAAATGAAAGAGGATGAGCATTTATCAATCTATTTTTCTTTGGATAGTTATATTCACACCACAATTTTGTATATCTACATCACATTTTAATTACATAAAATATTTTTAATATTTACTCACTTTTACTTTTATGTCCTCTAATTTTTTCCAAGTCATTATTATTCTTAACTTTCAATTAATTAACATATTTTGTTTTGAATCACAACTTATATCCAAATATTCTGCTAATATGCATTTAAAAGAGGGGAAAATATTTATTTTTGACTTTTGTATTGGTTATTCACTTCAATTATTTAAAAATACGAGAAAGAAATAAGTTTTTTTGGCCCTCGTAAGAAATATTTTGGACAAAAATCATATTTATGAACAATATATGAAAATAAATAGATGGTTCATGATAAAAGGATTATATATAAAACTTGGGAGCATAAGTGTAAAAATAAGAAAAGCTTTGGAATATAAATTAAAAATAAAATTTGGTGTAATTAACAAATGTTGTGGTTTTAATATAATTTCCCTTTTCTTTTTAATAAAATTGTCAACATATATCACAAATATATCTATTTTTTTTACTTATTATAAATTCTATTTATAATGTGTTCGACAAATACACCTCACGATTGATGTTATTTGTGTTTTCTATGTAAGATGTGTGTTTAAAAATTGGAAAGAGAAAATATGCGTGGTTAAAAGGTGGTATTGGAAATTGTGTTGATTATAATCAACACTTGCCGAACAGAGGCTTAAATGTAATTTTTCTTTTCCATTTTAAGTTTTAAATCAAATCAAATTACAACATTTAAAGAAATTCCTGGAATGATAAACATACGAACTGTAAAAAAAAAATTAAAAAAAATTAAGGTATATGTAATGTACCTTTTTTGTAATTAATTGTCTTCCTTCATTTCTCATTTTTAATTAAATGTTCATTTCATATATTAACATATAAACTCAATAAATATGAGTAACAAATGATCGATCATTGCACGAATATAACACTAGATATGATAATGGCAGGTAACTCTCTAAATATAAAATTAAACACATAAAACACATTGTGGTCATGTGGCAAAAACCCCATGAAGGTTGGCTAAAACTTAATACGTGATGCTGTCAAAAATCCTAACCTTGACGTAGCAGGATCTGATGATACTTGATTGTTGGAAAAGATGATGAATTCGCCTTAGATGACCTGCAAAAAAGGCGAGGAGGAATCTCCCCGTCGCCCCTCCGGTGTGAGAATTAGTTTTCTGAAATAGAGAGAAAATATATAACTAGAATATATGTAAAGAATTATGAATGAATAATATGTGATCAAAGGAGTTGTATTTATAGGGCTGAAAAAGCCCATAACTTCCTTTATTTAAGGAAGAAGTCATTTTGTTATAAACTTACCTTTTAAGAAGAATTCCTTACTTATAAGGATTCAGTTTCCTTGTGGATCATGTATTGCCTTGAGGCTCAAGTATATGGCCCATTAACGAGGCCCAGTGTTGAGAGAGGTTGGGAAGCCTGCAAATACGGGCCATAGGTTGGTAAGAAATGATCTTGTCTTCAAGTGTCAAACTGAAGTAGGAGATCGGGATGACCCAACTCTGATGAGACCGACCATTTTGCTGAGGCGCAACCGGTTAGTGTTGAACAGCGAGGAGGTCGGCCATGTACCGACCATGGAGTTCTCGGCAAGAGGTCGGTCAAAGGAAGACCATGACCTCAAGAGGTCGGGTCATGGAATTCTCCTTAATTTTAGGGAGTAGGAAAATAATACCGATCAATGCCCCCGTGCGTCAGAGATCGGGACAAGATTTGTGGGCGCATGACAGCTGTTACATGTGATTTGCCAACTCATCACATTTATTGTTTTAGTCATAAAAGAATTGCCTTATGATGTTGACACGTGGCAGAAAAATAACTTTTGGATTTTGAAATTTTTCCCGGCTAATTTGCCTATATATATGTGGTCCCCATAACCTCTTTACGTTTACTTTGCAAATTTTGAGAAATCAGAGAACTCGTCGGGCGACTTACATGACCTCTACTCCAACAAAGTTTTTCTAGCATATTAGGTAAGCTCGGCCTATCCCGACCTCTCTAACTCTTTTATTATTTATTATAGGGAAAGTATGGCCAGACGTATGACAGTGGAAGACCTTAGGGAGGTAGAAGATTTAGATGAACCTCTAGAGGTCTAGCCATTAGGATTTTACGAGCCCCCACCTGATTTTGATGAGGGTGAGTCTGATAATGGGGAGGAGGTCGAGGACAATCCTTGGGTAGTGAGGGAACCTAGGAGGGTAGAACTCGAGCTACCAACCCATTACAACAAAATGAAGGAACACATGATCGAGGTAGACATGAGGAGATACGAATTAGTAGATAGATATACTATCAGGGTCCCGGACAGGGACGAGTATTCTTATCATTGTCGGGAAGGGGAGATGGTTGTGTACCACGAGGCCTTGGTGGCCGGGCTTAGGTTTCCCCTGCACCATTTTTTTTTGGATTTCTTATTAACCGCGAGCATATTTCCCGGTCAACTTGCTCCCAATGGGTGGAGAATCCTTGTATATTTTTTCATATTGTGTAGGAGCTTAGGAATAGAGCCCACCGTTAACCTTTGCAAATGTTTGTTAGAACTTAAGTACTTACCCTGATGCAATAGCTTTGTGTATCTGTGCGAGAAGGGTAGGTTCCAGGTTCCATGGGTTCCTTCCTCCATAAAGTATTGGAAGGAAAGGTTTTTCTTCATCAAACCCAAAGAGGGCGAGACCCTATTCTGGCCGACCTTCAGAAGACCCGATGTGGATAATTTTAATAGGATGGGTAGTCTGAGTGAGGAGGCCGTGACAGAACTTATGGCTATGCTATCCGGGTTTGTGACTTTGGTTTGCTAGCTGAGGAAGCCAGTGACCTAGCAAATAGTGACATTCTGGACCAGGCCAGACTTGACCTTCAGCCCGGTAGGGTTCGGCCTCTTAAATTACGTAATTGAAAATGCCCTTCTTTGCTTTATGCTTATCTTCGTGGATTTTTCAGGAGGCTTTAATCTTCTCATCCTTGTTTCAAGAATGGCTTTTAACTCTGAAGTTCTGAAGAAGGCCGCACTTGCTAAGGCTCAAAGTGCTCGGGCGAAGAGGGCTGTTGACGGAGTGACCAGGAGGCGCCCTCAAAAGAGGGGAAGATCCGGAACTTCAAGCTCGGGACAAACATCCCGATCTCAAGAGGATATCCCACCACCAAGGGAGGAAAGGCCACCCAGGGGTCGGGCACCTCCTCCTTCCGACTCCGAGCTTGAGGCTGACAATCCTTCTCTGGCTGACTGTAGGAGGAAGATGCAAGACTCCCTGCATCCAGACCTTGTGAAAAAATACCAATATGAGATCGGTCTGGAGCGGGGAGTGGAACACATAATGAGCGCGGCTCTCCAGGTAGTTCTTGAGATTTTGTTGTCATTCTTTAGCGAATATACATATTTACACAAAGGAAATTTTTACAACTTATTTGCCCGATCTTCAGATGTTGAGCATTACCCGGGGAGTTGCAAACTAAAGCATTGAGCGGGGTGAGACTGCGAGTCAGCTAGTTCACTCCGTTCAATACGAAGCCACCCGGGCCATGGAAGACCATGACCTCAAGAGGTCGGGTCATGGAATTCTCCTTAATTTTAGGGAGTGGGAAAATAATACCGATCAATACGGATGGGACCCTTAAAAAAGATGGATTTGCTTTTGGAGGTGGGTTATCACTGTTTTCCATGACTTCTATTGAAAAATTTCGATTATGGAAGCTGAGATAAAGGCATTGGAGAAAGGATTACAACTATGTAGTTATCATGGATACAAAAAAAGTCTGGCGACTCCATGGCTGCTTACCAGTTATGTATTTCTTCCAATAAAGGCCCTTGGAACATACAATATAATCTTGATTGTATAAAAAATTGCACAAATAGAATTCCTTTTCACTCACATATGGAGAGAAGGAAATGGTGTGCCAATTGGCTTGCTTCGTTGGGTCACAAAGAGAAATGTTTCAAGATGGTTGCTAATAATGAATTTTGTAGGATTTTTAAAGGTATAATCAGACTTCATAAAACTGGGCTTCCAGCACTCAGAATGGCAGAACAATAATCACAGCACGATTATTGTTTTTGCATTTTTGTAAGATATTTTCAAGGAAATTTTATAATGCATTAGTATAGAATAGTAGGTTTGTGATGACCCGTTAAAGTTTGGGAGGTAAGGTACATAACTCCCCCTCCGAGCATTGTAAGTTTTTGTTTGTTTACATTAATAAAAATATATCCTAGACTTGAATTTTCGAGTTAGAATTTTTCTTCAAAACACACACACACAAAAACATATTACTGACTTTAACAATTAGTTTAGTTTAACTAATTTTTTTCAAAATAAAAATAAATGCATCTTAGCAAACTCATTAAATTTCAAAATAGGATGTGGTCTAACACGTTTATTTAAAAATTAAAAAAATTGTTTTATATATATATATATATATTTCTAACATGACCCTTTGACAAATTAGTTGAAGAATAAAAGTCACGATGTATTGGAATTTATTGAATAAGTTTTGAATATTTTTATATTTTGATAGTTCGTATACATTTATGATTATTTATTAATTTTTTTTCATGTCATTGATCGAGTTTTCATATTGTAGACCGGTTTATACAGGCTTAACTTTTGATATTCATTTCTTGAGAATTTTTTTTGTGAAAAGTGATTTTTTTTAGATTGCATGGTTAAAATGTAGTATGAAGAATTGTACAAAATGATTTTTCAAAGAATGAGTGATTGAGAACGAATGTTCAAAAAAAAAAAAAGAAAGAAAGAAAGAGAGATTCTTGAAAAATCAATTTCATACGGGTAAATGATAAAGCATTATGTCTTTTGGGTTAAAAGTTAAATGTATTTGCAATATACATCCGGTAAAATTTAATTAAATCTAATATTTCATGTTGCCTAATTTGTTACATTCATTAAATATATGACCATATGTATTTAATTTGTAATGTTAAAGTAAATATGAAACAAATTTTTGTTTAAATTATTTAAATATCAAATATTGTATTAAGATAGTTAGTATCAATTCTAATAGTACTATTCAGGCAGTGATAAATAATTTGTGATAATCTAGAAAATATTTTGAAAGGACTAATTATGTCAATAATAATTAAAATGTAATAGTTATACAAATGATCATTGAATTTTTTTTTTTTCTTTTAATAGTAAGTCATTCAAGTTTTCGACTTTTAAAATTGTGGCCACTAGGTAAAAAATTGACCCCTATAAATTACCCTTTATTCAAAGGGCTAATTAGCCCTATTCATAATTTAATCTTTAAATTTTTAAAACTAGTTAATTCTAAACTATTATACTAAATCATGTGTATAAATATAAATCAAATCCTAATCATTCCTCTTTATCTCTCACCCCTCTAAAAACTCAGATTGGTTCTGGCAACAAGCATCCATCACCACCACCACACACAAAAAATGTACACCACCACCACCCGCCGTCACCATCGCCTCCGCCACCACCACTTCTACAACCACCATAGATTCTCATTTTGCACTGGTTTGAGTTTGTTGACTTAGAGAAAAGAACACAGAGAGGATATTAGACTTGTCAGCGTCCCTTTCTAGAGGCCTAAAGAGAGAAACCATGGCCTCCTTATCCTTACAATCCTTCTTTTCTCTCTCCAAACCCAGACCCAAACCCAACAGTAATAATACCCCAAACCTTCCTTCATCCACCACCTCAAACCACCCTCTGCCACCGTCAAGATTTTCTCAAAACTAAGGAATAAGAAGCTATCTTTGGCGGTGCTGGATTTAGTGGGCAACGAACTCAATGACATACCTGCGCAGAACGTCGACAGAGTTGACCAGCAAAGTGGCATGGTATGCATAGAGAGGGAAACAAACGGAACTAATCTAGAAACGATGCTGGGTCAGGTGTGGGGGGGATTTTGAACGGGTTGTGGTGGTGGTGGTGAGATGATGGTCATGTTGTTGAGACGATTGTTGTGGTGGTGGTGGGGGTGGTGTAAGACCGATAGTGGAGGTAGTAATATTGAGACAGTAATTAAAATTACAATTATAATTAATTATAAATTGATATAAAGTTACAATTATATTTTCGACGGTGGTCCAACTACGGCGGTTGTAGTGGTGGTTGATTACAAAGTACATTAATGTAATTAATTATAAATTATGAATTACACTAATATTTTACTAATTAATAATTTATAATTATAATTAATTACAAAATTGAAATAAAGTTACGATTGTAACTAATTACAAAACTTGATTGTGATTTAAAAAAAATAAAAAAATAAAAAAAAAATAACTGATTTTGAAAATTATTTTTATACTTACGTAATTAGTTACAAATCACCTAATTACAAACAAATTCATACATAAATGTGTGTAATTGTGTACTTATCCCTTACTCAAAACCTCATTTTTTTAAGACTCTTTTTTAACCAACATTCTTCTATTAATAAAATAATCTACATATAAATTCAAAAAAATCCCTACTTTTTAACAACTCATTCTCTCAACTTCTTGTTATAAACTACATTATTTTAAATAATCGGTCTCAAATAGTGACTTAAGTACACATTTTTCGAAAATTCACTAATATAAGACTCATTTTGTAAATAATGAGGGCTCAGATGGCAACGATGTTTTCTACAAGAAATATGAAGGTGATGATGAAATTGCCAAAAAATCAAAGATGGGAACGAGTTGCACAAGTGTCCAATGGTAGGAACGTTTCCAATGACCCAAATAAAAACTAATGGAGACACTGATTTCGCTAGTTGTATGCTTATGCAACATGATGTTTATGTTAATTAGCCAACTCATAAGACAAAATAATATAATTCACGTCCACTAACTTAAATCTAAAAAAGACTAGAAAAGGAAAAGAATTGAAGAAAAATTTAAAAAAATAAATGTGTTATTCAGAAAAGATTTGTGTTAAAAACTAGATTTTGACACTGTCATCCGGTCACAGACTATCCTAAATTATTTGAAAAAGTAAATTAGCTTAGTTATTTAATGTGATATTAGTTCTATTGTTATCAAAAACTTACTTATGAAATTGAATATGAAATAACTTGACATCAAATGAAGAATCATGAACCGAACATTTGAATATAAGGATCAGAATCATGGCACATTGATGGAACGTTTAATATGGAGACAAAATAGAGGCTTAAACACGATTGGAAATTGCTATCGTAAAAGTATATTTGTCCCCTCTATCAAGATTCTTAGGGTTTGATGCAAATGGCTTTAGCAAATTAATCAAGCCTACAAATCGAGTACACATAAAGCACAACGCATAGTCGGAAGAAGAACAATAAACAATGGAAAAACCAAGTTTTATGAAATGAATTGATCTCTCAAAGTTGTAGAGTTTTAGAATGTTTTCTCTATATATTTTTTCTATCAACATAACATTATATATATAGTAATCAATCTACCTTATATGAAAACACATTATTCTTTGACAAAATTAAGGGCACCTTTAGGTGCCAAAAAAATGCCTTAGGGATCAAAAGATACCTCTCAGATAAACCCTTGCGATCGCAAGGTCCAGTGCCTTGAGATCACAAGGTACAAAGCAAAAATAGCCTACTTAATAACCAGGCTGCCTTGTACTCATTATTTTGTAATTTATTTTGTGCACTTTATAAACTTCAAAACGATCATCTTTAAACTTGTTTTATTTTCAACTAAGACAAAAAAAAAAATTGCTTTGTACTCATTAAGTCTTTCACTTGATAAATAATTTAAAGTTTCCAGTAAGACTAAAGAATTTGCTACTCCCACATTTCTAGGGTAGATTTGTAGTCATTAAGTCTTTCACTTGATGAAGAAATAACTTTCTTCTTTAAGTTACAATTTCTAATTCGATCAAGTAAATTGATTTTTTAATGTATATCATTTAGTTGAAAGAAAATAATATCTCAATAAAATGAACAAAATTTGTTATATAACGATTTAATTGTCTCCTAAATGAGTTCAATAAATCTTCTTTAAATGGGCTTGAATCTTACCCGCCCCCGCCCCCAACAATTTGATATATAATTCAAATTTTATTTGAGTGAATAATTTGCATTATGAATCACAATATTCATTGCCAATCCAAATTCAGCTTTATTTTAAATTTTCTAGTATTATTATCACTTTCTATTTTGGAAATAATATAATTCCCACAAGATATCAAAACTTGATATCTAGTCTTAGTCTCATATGCTTTTCAAATAAATTTCGACTCCAATGGAAAAAAATATACTTTTATATTGTTCTCAAAAACTTACTCACGAGATTAGAAAGTAGATTTGGTAATAAGATTTTCAACTTCTACGCCTCCTAATTTGTTTCTTTGTGTCATCCATGAGACCACGAGCATCTCCAATGCATTTCATGGATTTGGAGCAAACATGTGCGCGTCAACAAATTGATGGAATTGATTAAAAATTCTTTTCCAATGGACTCCATTGATTATAATGTTAAGCTGACGTGGCTTGAAAAAAATAATAGACAATGTGAGATGCCCCGTCTAGATGTAGACGTTCCTTGAGACTTGATGACTCAGTATTTTATTAAATTTATAATGATTTTAACTATAATAAAAGACGTTAAATCTAGGAGTTCAAAATTGGAAATTTATTTTTTATTTTATGATTATTTTAACTATAATAAAATAACGTTAAATCTGGAAGTTCATAAAAAAAATGGAGTTCAAAATTTGGGAGTTTGTGTTCAAAATGGGACATCCAAAAAAATGGAATAAACTTTGTTTTTTAACCGAAAAAGTTTGAATATATTAATAAACATTGTTTTTAAAATTAATAATAAAAATTAAAAAAAATTATGCATTTTTAATAAATTTCATTTATCAACAAAAAATTGTCGCTAAATAAAGTTATATAAAAATATTAGTCCAAGAAAACAAAATTTAAATTTTATATTACCAAAAAAATTAATATTATTTTAATTATTTTGCGAATGAGTTATTTATTTTATATTAAAAAAAAAAAAAAGGTCACCTTATCAAAATTGTGTAAATATAGAAGGATCCATTTGTCAAGTCTGTTTATTCACGTTCTCTAGAAGTCCTTCTATTTTATTACAACGTGAGTCCCAATTAATTAAGTACATTGGAGATGCCCTAATGATCCATCCAATTAAATGAAAACAAACGAGAATTTCTCAGTTCAGAATTAAAAAAGTCAAAATACACACACACAAATCCTTAACATCACAAGACAAACAGAGGTAAACAGAAAGCATAAAGCATATCACAAGATCAAATTAGGAAGCTTAGTGGACAAGTATTTGATTTCTGGGAACTCTTGCAACTGTATTCCGTTTTATTCTTCTCCGCTTGTGAAAAATCTTTATGAGTACACGGTCGACTTCATCAAAATATCTGTCTCTCCATCTTTGAGAAAGCAAAAGTGGTAAGGCAAACATTCCTAAGCCTGTAGCAAAGCCCAGTGAAACAAATATGTAAACCCAATCAATCTCAGTTTCAGATTTTGGGGGTGGGACACCATCATCCTTATTCGACTTGCAACTTACGCTCAGTGGAAATCCGCATAGTCCTGCATTTCCTTTATATGAAGCTTCTGAAATTGTATTAAGCTGATGGCCTGAAGGGATCGGGCCAGACAGGCCATTAAAAGACAGGTTCAGAAATGAAAGGAATGTGAGACTTTCAAGCTCCTCTGGGATCTTTCCAGTTAGGAGGTTCATTGAGAGATCTAATGATTCAAGTTGTGCCATGTTCCCAATTGATGCTGGGATGGTTTCTGTGAAGTCATTGGAAGATAAATTGAGAAGATGAAGTGATTTCAGATCCCCTATTGAATCTGGTATCTTCCCATTCAACTTATTTCTCGAAAAATCAATGGTCGTGAAGGCAATTAAAATTTTCTCAAGTTCCATCTTTATTCCTTTGATAGATACTGTCAGCGTATCTTGATAGTAAATGTTGTTCATAGGGTTGATTTGAAAGTGAAGGTAATTGTATTCCGATTTCGCTTCAAAGTTGGAATTGATCATTCCTTGCCAATTCGAAAAGTAGGATGGGGACAAAGCACCAGTGAAGTTGTTGACAGAAATATCAATGATTTGAAGCCTTGGCCACTCTTGTATAGCCCCAGGACATTGAAGTTCTCCATGGAATCTATTGGATCGTAGAACCAGGACTCGCAGGTTGGTATTCGTCAACATGCAAGGAAAAGTATCTTCAATCCTGTTGTCTTCAATGTTCACAAGTTCCAAAACAGAGCAATTAACCAGAGATCCTGGAAACTTCCCTGTCAATAAATTCTGACTAAGGAATAGACTTCTTAGACCACAACCAACAGAAAATGTGTTGGGAATATTTCCACTAAGCCTGTTCATCCCCAGATTCAGAACCTCAAGATAACCACCATTGAAATTTGTCAGACAAGATGGTATACTTCCGTTCAATGAATTATTAGACAAATCAAGGATACAAAGGTAAGAAGACTTGCAGATAGATTTTGGGATTACTCCGGTGAAGTTATTACTGGAAAGAGAAAGAAACTCAGTATCAAAACTAAATTCAGTACCAAATAGATTAGTAGGTATGAAGCCATTGAATTTGTTGTTTGAATAGTCCAGATACATGTAGAGATCTCCCCGTAGAATTGGTAACTCTCCGTGGAGCTGGTTGAAGCTTAAGTCAAGTACAAAGAGACGACTAGGAATACTATAAGGCTTCTCGAAACTGGTGAGCTGATTGAAAGAAAGATTCAAATGATTAAATGCCCCATTATTAGTTTCCCAAATCCATGTAGGAATTTCTCCCTTGAGTTGATTGGCTGAAAGGTCCAGGACTTCCAAGTTTAAATGCTGCTGTGTCTGTGGAAACTCCTTCAACTTGCAAGAAGCTAATTTTAATTCCCTGATGTCAGGAAAGAAAAAAGAGATTGAATTTTCAATGTTCAAATCAACTGCCAAATTGTTATGGGAAAGGTCAAGTGATGTTAGATTACGGATCCCTCTCATCATTTCTAGCCGGAATGTGCCACTAAAGAAGTTAAAAGAAAGCAAGAGAGAATGCAGCTGCTCAAATTTAAAGAAAAACTTCGGAATCTCCCCTTCTAGTTTATTAGAACTCAAATCTAGCTCAAGTAAATGGGAGGATGCTGGATAAGGAATCTCTTCAATTTGACCATCAAACAGATTGTTGGAAAGCACAAGATCCTGTAAAGATGGGAGCACAAATAGAGCAGATGGAAGTGAACCAGTCAGTCGGTTATGAGAGAGGTCTATGTGGGTAAGTTTCTTACACATATGAAAGTGCGGGATCGAACCGGTGAAGAAGTTAGAAGACAAGTCCAAATAAACGAGTTCGGTAAGGTTTTTCATCGTGGAGGGGATTTTTCCACTGAAATTGCAAACCGACATTTCTATCCTGGATAACATGGTAAGGTTACCGATGGAATCTGGTAATGAATCTGAAAAGTTTGTGTGGCTAAGCACCAAAGCCCTAAGAGCACTTGTCCGTGGAAATTGCGGTAGGGTTCCACAGAGTAAGATATTGCCAGATAAAATCAGATTCTGTAAAGTGGGTACCTGGAAGATCTCTCTTGGAAAGAATCCTTGAAGAGAACATTCTGCAAGACTCAAGGTCGTCAATTTTGAGAAATTCGCAAAGAAGAGTGGTACCGTTTTGGACAGATCATTGCCGTCCAGCTGGAGAATTGAAAGAGAACGAAGTTGCGAAAGGGAAGAATCTATAAGGCCTGAAAGAGAACATCCACGCAAACTCAACTCTCTCAAATTGGGTAAAGATGAAGATAAAACCTGGCTCCAACTCTTCTCCTGAGCTGAAATATAAACACCATCAAGGTATAGTTCTCTAAGCTCAGTAAGATTCTGAACTAGCCTTGTCAAATCTGGATTCTCAAGTATCAGGTTTTCTTCACAATATCCACGAATGTTAATTATGTTATTGTCAATGGAAGTATCGGAGAGATCCAAACTAACCAACTTCGTCATTGTTGAAAGTTCAACAGGAACTTGTCCATCAAAACAATTTCCTGACAGATTTAGGTGTGTCAAATTTTTAAGATTGGAAAGCCTCCTTGGAATCTGATCGCCAAACCAGTTGAATGCCAGATTCAGCTTCTCAAGATAGTGAAGTGTAAAAAGACTAGTTGAGTTCTCCAAAGCAGCAGAAATCGATTCGAAATCAAGCTCCAAGCTTATCACATGGCCTGCATCATCACATCCTACTCCTTCCCAAATGCAACAGTCCTCGTTCTCATTCCAGGTGACCAATTTTCTTGATTCCAAAGGATCGTATCTGAATTCGACTTTCAACTTCAGTAACAAAATTTTCTGATCTTCTCGGCATCTGCTAAGGCTGCAGACTGGAGAAAAATATGTTATTAAGAAAATTGAGGTTATGAAGATAGATAAAAAATGCAGAGTGAGCATAATTTTCATTTTGAAGAAGAGTAACGATGCAAGAACCCTGGTTTTTGGAATGGAGCTTTTGAAGCTGCCATTAGAAATACTATCACAATTTAATATAACTGTGTCTTTGTCATCTTTTATTCAACTTTGAACACATTTTCTTGACTTATGGGACATAAATTTCGATGCCTTATATCCTTGTCACAGTTATTGAGCTTGTTAAAAACACTGTTAGTTTCCAAACTTTAAGAAGAAATTCTGGTTAGTCATTGTTTGAGTGAGATTTTTTATTTTCATCAAAGTAAGTCAACAATTAATTATAATTGCATATCTCATGGGTCCCACAATTTTTTAACCCCACATTTTATCAACATTTATCAAAATTCGTTAAAAACTTGTTTCATTTCTATCAATGAAGGGGTAACTTCATTTTGTTCTAATTAACTGACTTCTTAAGTCCTGATTTTCATCTCCATCGAATGACGAAAGGACATGTGATTCTAAGGAAAACAAGAGAGAACTTCTCCCAAACTACTTGTAAGATTGCTTCCATTCTCCAAAACCTTCTACCAAAATACGCAAGGAAGAAGATCAATATTTAACGTCAACCAATAAGCCCAGACGTATCTCTTACAAGGCCCTTATTTTTTTACCTTCATTTGAATCATTTCCCATTTTTCTTTCTTTTTAAGTTGACTAAAGGAGTGACATGTGGATGTGTCATTTTTTTTACGTCAATAGAAGTAATTCGTAACCTGTGTATAACTTTGAAAAATCCAACCTTCAAGGAAGGACTGACTTAACACTTTCTTGACTTTCAAGCACGAAATTTCGACATGTTTTCCAATATGAAAATTATAGATTATTTATTAGCTTAATTGATTAAATAAGCAGAATATTTGATAATTGATTACGATGCAGTAGAATATATTGATTAACCCCAAAACTCGTTGTTACAACATGTCCAGCTGAACGCAAAACTCTGTTTAAATTTGTACCAAGTCCTCAATCTCTTCTACAAGTAATAAATAAGTCCGAATTTATAAATGACAATAATAACTAAAATAAAAAAGCATAATTATGTAAATTTAAGAGAATAAAAATGACAACCCAAAACCTTATAAATGTAAACGGGTTTGAAAAACTGATAAATTATAACATAAATCTAGTAACCTATGGAAAATTTGATGGGCTCTCAAGGCTTATAAAACATAGACTCGGGTCGTTAACAGGTATTTTCAGACGAAAGAGAAAGGGACAAAGATAAAAGACCATTTCAGTCTGGATATTAGTCAATGACAGTAGTTTTCCACTAAAATGATATTTCTTTCTTTCATAACCTGTTGGATACGTTGTATTAAATAAGAATAGACATGACATTGGAGAAAATTTATAAACCATTCATTATATTTTGCATAGCTATCAAAAATGTTATCGACAGTTTAATTAATGACGAGAAGTTCGTTCGTCTTGATATTAGCTAGTCAATGGCAGTAGCTTTCCCCTAAAATGATTTTTCTTTCGGAACCCGTTTGATACGTTATATTAAATAATAACAGACATGACAATGGAAAAACTTATAGACCATTCAATTATATTCTGCATAGCTACCAAAAATGTTATTCACGTTTTAATCAAGGTCGAGAAGTTCGTTCGTCTTGATATTAGTTAGTCGGTGACAATAGCTTTCCACTAAAATGATTTTTCTCTCGAAACCCATTTGATATGTTATATTAAATAATAACAGACATGACAATGAAAAAAATTATAGACCATTCAATTATATTCTGCATAGCTATCAAAAATGTTCTTGAGGTTTTAATCAAGGACGAGAAGTTCGTTCCTCTATTTCGTAAAAAAAAATATATTTGCATATAAACATAGAATTTATTATTTTTGGGTAAAATATGTAGTTAAGCCTCCGTTCGGATATGTCACCTCAGATTTTTTTGGTTTTTTTGTTGTTTTTTAGGTAGATGGATGATTAAAAATTGGAGAGAGAAAATATGTAGGGTTAGAGATTGATTTGAGAAATTGTGTAATTTAAAAAGTGGTTTATAAACCACAATTATTACATTACCGAACGGAGGCTAAATGATTTTTTTTTAAAAAAAAAATTGTGCAATTAAAAGTGATTTGACAAGCGATGGGATTGATTCTCCTCCCTATGGAATAGGTAAACCAAAATGAGATTAAATGAAACAAATTAATTTAACAATCCTTGAACTGAACGCAGTGATCATTCTATAAGCGTATGTATAATCAGTAATCATATTCTTCTTTTTTTTCCCACAAAAGAACGAAAACTTTACAGTTGTTACACTAATTTGTTAGGACTTGAAATTATGATAAACAAGATTTTAGGGTTTTTTCGTCAACGATTTGCAATGCTATCCAATCCCTACCAAACAAGTCAATAGGTCATATGACTTCTTGTTCTCCTCGAGCTGAACTCGCCCTAACATTCTTGATGTAAGATCGCTTTTCATTTTTACGTACAATTTTAAATTTCACGTAATATTGTTGTGAATGTTATTATAAATTATAAATTTATGATCTTTAATGTCTATAATTGGAATTATTTTGCATTGGAAGGACTTGGATGCCGTCTCGATCAATGTACCAATTTGAAAGTTTATAAATTGGTTATTTTAATTATTTACATGCATTTCTATGTGATTAATTGTTTTACTACTTAAGCATGTTATTTTCTATTTTATTATGCTAATTTGAAACTTGGGGAAAAAGCTTAGAGACACTTTAGGCCTTATTTGGAAGTTATCCACTTAATTACACTAAAGAGGAGAATTGAGGGACTTATGCGCAATTTTTGAAAGAAAAAATTAAAATCCTACCCTAAACCTCCCAACCCTCACTTTCGTTCCCTGCCTCATCTGTCTCTCGGCTCTCTCTGTCTCTCGCCTCACCGAACCTCTCCCGACCACGACCCAACCACCACACCACCAACCTCGCGGTAAGGAGCTCCCTCTCGCACGCACACACACAACGCAGACACACACACACCTTCACGCATGCACACATACACACTTCGATACACACACATATATTTATTGATTTTTGTGTATGTATGTATATATCAGTATGTATATGCATTTACATATGAAAATTTCAGATTTTGATATGTATGCATATATGATTTTCGATTCAAAACTTTTAAATTGAATTTCACCTGTTTAATTCTCTGAATCTGGAATTTGATATATGTATTCATATGGGTGTATAATTTTCACAATGGAGTATTTTAGATTTCGAAAAATTTTATATTAGTGTGGTTAATTGATATTTTTAGCCTGATTTCGAATTTTAAATTGTTAAACTTCAGTTTTGGGGTAATGTGTGTATACATATTTGTGTGTGTATGTATACATTTCAAACTTGTCAATGTATGTGAATTTCCAGATTTTGATAAAGTATGAATTTAAGTTTGTTAATTTATTTTTCGTGCTTAATTATGAGTTGAAAATTGTGAATTTCTAAATTGGGAAAAATTCCATGAATGGTTAGAGTTATTCTTTGAGTATTTTGTACATTTTGGCTTAAGTTAGATATAACTTTTAAAATTTAAAAGGCGAAAAAGTCTTCTAACTCGCAATGAAATTGGATTTTTGTTTTTAAAATATGGCATGCTAGGTGTTTGAAATAACTTTAAACCTCATTTGGATTAAATTAAAGTTTTAACTTTGGTTAGGGGTATGGTTAGTTCAAAAAGGATAGTGATTGTGTTTTGAACTAGAAGTTTTGCCTAATTTGATAAGTGAGATTTCAATTTTTTTTTTTCTTTTTGCCTTCGAGTTTATCTCTTATTTCGAGTATGGTATTATATGTGTTGGACCTAGCGTAAGGTCACGTTTGGGATTAAATTGTGAATGAAATAGAAGTTTTAAACCTTGCTTAGAATTTAAAATGTGATTTTGAACTAAACGTATATTTTATTAAATGAATGGGTACAACTAGGATTTTGGTACATTGACGTCACGGGCAGCCAATGCTCCTCCACTTACAAATTCAGAAACGGTAAATTACTAAGGACTGCAAGTAAGTAAACTTCCCCTATTTTCATGAAAGTAGAAAGTTAATGTGAAATTAATGTGCGTAAGTGTAAGGCCGCTTTTCACTTTTCATGCAATTTTAAATTTCACGTCATATTTATGTTAATGTTATTTGAAATTTGAAATTTAATTAATTTTACGTCAATGATTTGGAATTGTTTTGCAGTGGAAGGATTTGGACGCCGTCTCGCTCAATGTGCCAATTAGAAAATTATAAATTTGTCTACTTGCAATTTATGTGAACAATTGTTTTATTTCCATAGCTTGCTAATTCCTATTTTTGTCAAATTATTATAAGTGGTAAATTTTAGGATATTTTGTAAATTTATGATAGATGTGTACTTAATTTTTGAGACTTAGGGAGAATGAGGGACTAAATTGCAAATATCCTAAAGATTACACCTAAACCCTAACCTAACCCTCATTCTCACCCGACGCTCTCTCTGTCTCTGCGCTCTCTCTCCGTCTCTGCGCTCTCTCCTCTCCGTCTCTCGGCTCTCTCCGTCTCTCTCTCGCGATCTCTCACACTCACACTCGGTCTCGCTCTCTCTCACGCTGAACTCTCTCACTCGCACACCTCACGCTCGGCTTCTCTCCCTCTTGCGCAGCCTCTGACCGCCGACTGCCACCACCAGTAAGGCACCTTTCTCTTCACCGAACGCACACACACAACACACACACTTAATTGGTGTATGTATATATGGAATTGTATGTATTTGTTGATGTATAAATGTGGTATGTATATAGTTATATGAACATTTCAGATTTTTCAGATTGAGTTGTAGTCAATTTCGAATTTTTAATTGTTAACCTCAGATTTGGGGCGTATATATGTGTGTATGTATATGTATGTATGTATGCACCTTTCAGATTGGTAATGGAAAATTTACACTTGTATAATTTCAGATTTTTAGTCTATGTAGATAATATTTTTTTAAGATTCAAAATTTATGAACTAATTAGTGTAATTGAAATGTTTAGTTTCATTTTTGATTTAGGAATGGTAATTTTCGAAAATTGAGGAAAATTTTGTGAAGGTGTATATAAATTCAGAATTTTTAGAGTTGTTATTTGATCATTTTGTTAATTTTGGTTTAAGTCAAATATATTTACTTGAGGCTAAAATTAATGGGTAAGAAGATTTTCTAATTCACAATGAAATTGGATTTTGTGTTTAAAATATGGCATGCTAGGTGTTTGAAATAACTTTAAACCTCATTTGGATTAAATTGAAGTTTTAACTTTGGTTAGGGGTATGGTTAGTTCAAAAAGGATAATGATTGTGTTTTGAACTAAAAGTTTTGCCTAATTTGATTAGTGAGATTTCAATTTTTCTTTTTGCCTTCGAGTTCATCTCTTATTTCGAGTATGGTGTTATATGTGTTGGACCTAGCGTAAGGTCACGTTTGGGATTTAATTGTGAATGAAATAGAAGTTGTAACCTTGCTTAGAGTTTAAAATGTAATTTTGAACTAAAAGTATATTTTATTAAATGAATGGGTACAACTAGGATTTTGGTACATTGACGACACGGGCAGTCGAGACTCCTCCACTTGCAAATTCAGAAACGGTAAATTACTAAGGACTGCAAGTAAGTAAACTTCCCCCTATTTTCATAGAAGTTGAATGTAAATGTGAAAGTTATGTGTAAATGACTGTCGTGCAACTTACTTGCTTTGATGAATTGCATTCACATTATGAAAGCATATGTTATTGAGAAGAATGTTCAAACATGCACATTATCATGTCATTGCATCATTAAGCATGCATTGGCATCGAAATGAGAAAGTCAAATGTTTTAATGAAAGGAATGTGTCAAAGTGCAATTTTGTCAAAAATTATGTATCCCAAGTTTTTGAAAGAATGGGTGTACTTCTATGTCATGAAAGGTCCGAGTGGGAAATGGGGCGTGGGGGACCGGCGTACCCGAATGTAATGAGCCGCTTTGCGGTGGAATGAATGTAATGAGCCGCTTTGCGGTGGAAATGAATAAATGAACCGCTTTGCGGTGGGAAAGTGAATGTTAAACCGCTTTGCGGTGGAAATGCGCATTTAATCTGGTTCCAAATAAGAATGGCCCACTGTTATCTGATTGACTAGAAGTTACACCAAGTGAGCTCACGATGGAATGAAGTGAAAGTTTTGAAATGTCAAGTGAAAGCTTGAAAAGTTTGAAAGTTTTGAAAGGTTAAAGTGAATGGGGATACATATTTCAAAGTTTAAAGCATTTCATGTCATAAGCATGCATTCATGCATAAAGTTTACTTACTGAGCTTTAGCTCACCCCAATCCCTCCCCAACATTTCAGGTGATGAAAGTTAGGTGATCCGAGGAGAGCACTTGGTGACAGACTCAGGCTACACCGCTTCAAGTTTTTAAAGAAAATAAAGTTAAATTTTGAAGTTAATTAAGTTTATAATTAATTATTTCTTAATTCATTCATTTTATGTTGATAATTGTTTGGTTGAGATTAGTTTTAAATTAGTTATGGAAATTTCTAATATTGGTTATATTATCACTTATTGCATTTAATTGAAGCTTATTGATACAAAATGTTGTGTTGAGGAGTTTGGGGATTGAGTTTGAAATAATGTGGTGATGTTGGAGTTTGAAGTAGAATTGAGGTTGTATGTTGAATATTGGATTTCTATTTGAGTTGAGTTTATGTTGTAAAATGGTTTTGATGTCCCTCTACAGGTTGGTTAAGTCCAATTTATAGAGGAGACTCTGTCGAAATTTCTATAAGATTTTAAAATAGAAAATGAAAAGGTTGATGTTTTTAAATGATTTTTTTTCCGCATTTTAATGTTTAAACACATTAAATTTCGCATTTAATGTGAATGGAAGTTAACACGCCTAGGTTTAAGGTTTTGAAACTTGGGGTGTTACAGTAAGTGATTTCGTGGTAATTACTTAAAGTTGATGAAAGTTAATGTGAAGTTAATGTGCGTAAGTGATTGCGTGTTAATTACTTAAAGTTGATGTATTTGATTTCCGATATGCAAGTATGTGTATTTAAGGAAATGTTCAAGCATGCACGTTATCATGTCATTGCATCATTAAGCATGCATTGGCATCGAAATGAGGAAGTCAAATGTTTTAATGAAAGGAATGTGTCGAAGTGCAAATTTTTGTCAAAAGTTATGTATCCCAAGTTTTAAGAAAGAATGGGTGTACTTCTAGTTCATGAAAGATGCGAGTGGGAAATGGGGCGCTGGGGATCGGCGTACCCGAATGTAATGAGCCGCTTTGCGGTGGAATGAAGTGAATGAGCCGCTTTGCGGTGAAATGAAATGAATGAGCCGCTTTGCGGTGGAAATGTGAATGTTAATCTGGTTCCAAATAAAAATTGCCCACTGTTATCTGATTGACTAGAAGATACACCAAGTGAGCTCACGATGGAAATGTTAAGTGAAAATTTTGAAATGTTAAGTGAAAGTTTGAATTGTTTGAAAGTTTTGAAAGGTTAAAGTGAATGGGGATACATATTTCAAAGTTTAAAGCTTTTGATGTCATAAGCATGCATCACTTGCACGAAGTTTGCTTACTGAGCTTTAGCTCACCCGATTCTCTCCCCAATATTTCAAGTGATGAAAGTTAGATGAGACGATGAGAGCATTTGGTGGCAGACTCAGGCTATACCTGCTTTCAATATTTGAAAATAAATTTAAATTAGAATTTATTTAAGTTCTAAGTAATTATTTCTTAATTCATTTATTTTGATAATTGTTTCGGTTGAAATTAGTTTAAATGAGTTATGAAATTTCTAATATTGGTTCTATTACCACTTATTTCACTTAATTGTAACTTATTGATATAAAATGTTGTGTTGAGGAGTTTGGGGATTGAATTTGAAATAGTGTAGTGACGTGGGAGTTTGATGTAGAATTGGAGTTGAATGTGGAATGTTTGGGATTGAATGAGTTGAGATGTGTACTTTAAAAATGATTTTGATGTCCCTCTACAGGTTGGCTATGTCCAATTTACAGAGGAAATTCTGTCGAAATTTTTGTAAAATTTTTATAATAGAAAATGAAACGTTTAAATGTTTTAAACGATTATTTCCGCATATAATGTGAATGGAAGTTAACACGCCTAGGTTTAAGACTTTGAACTTGGGGTGTTACACCTGAATAACTCGAAATTCTCAAGGTACTTAATATTTTTCGAGTTGATCACCTTGAGCCTCAAAACTTGAAAATGAGAAAAAATGTTTTCTCCATGCCCTTGTAGAAAGTGACGATGTGCAACCTATCAACATGTGTTACAAATAACGGCTAGTCACATTCAAGATTAGAGGGGCTCGCTACAAGTCATAATAAATTCGAAAAAAGATAATCTAATCAAGATTATTAATTATATTCCTTAAATTATGATCTCTGATTTTGGGTAAATCTAGGATAATAATTCAAAGAATCTATCATATCTTGAAGTCTTTGTCTTTCAATTTCTGTTTTAATAGTTACTCTGGGCATTAAAAAAAAATAGTACACAAGATACGTAAAAACATGTAAACAAGATATTTAAACAATATAAGTATATTCAAATAATAAATTAAAAAATGAAGACGATATATAATCCACCATAAATAATTAACAATACATCTTTTTATTTATGAGTTGGGGGACTAAATTGCAATTTACAATAAAAATAAAATCTAAACCTAATTCCTCCCCCATAAGAAATCGAGACCTCTCACTCTCTCCTCTATCTCTCACTCTCATCTCTCTCCCTTGCTCTCGCTCTCTCCCTCCCCACCGTTAGCCTCGCTGTGATCACCACCACCACCCCACAGCTCACTTGATAGAATGCATTCTGCAATGTCAAACCCAAATTCTTCGGTCATTTTGCAAAACTGTAAATTCAAATTTTTGCTTATGTAGAGATTTCAAGAAAATCAACCCAAAAAAAACGAAGAACTTTTATTGATTTTCAAACAAACAACAAGAAAAATCTGTATCAAAATTCTGGTTTAATACACAAAAATGCAAAAACACAAATCACAGAACTCGTACAAAAAACTCTCTGAAAACTCTCAAAAATGGAACAAAGTGTGTTTACAATGAACACATGAATACTCTCAAATAGTTTCACAAGAATATTTACAAATTTCTTCTGAAAACAAAGAGAAAGAGAGAATCGTCAAGAATCAAAGAGGCGTATGGTGTAGAGAGAGAGAACAGAGATCAGAGACGGATGAATTATTCAGAATCAATTGGATGAATCTGGACATTTGCCTTTTCATCTGGCTTGTAGGATAAGATTGATCCAACGGCCTTAACTGCTCCAAGTGGATAGATCAAACGGTCTGAACTGATTTAGTTATGATATGATCTGGACCAAGCATCGAATGGGGACATTGAGCCATTGGCAATATGACAGTGATCTACGTGCAAAACGGAGTAAGTTTCATGTTGGAATCGAGTCGAGAAGGCGAAATGATCAAGTCAAGTCGAGTAAACGAAGTAATTTGGGCAGAAAAGTCATTACGACCGTAATAGAGGACATTCACTGTCGTAACCCATATATTCACAGCCGTAACTCCGTAACTAATAAAACAGTTTTGGATCAGAGAGGCCTTTACGGCCGTAAAAGAGTTCTTCACGGCCGTAATTGAGCAGCGCCAGATTTTGCGGGGATTTTTCAATTATTTTATTTCCTTTTTGGTTTTTAGGTTATTTTCCTAATTTAGTGTTCTAATTTAATTAGAATTCTATTTTGAGTAAATTAGCGACGAGGTTATTTTGCTTATTTATATTCTTTACCATGATTGTAAACAGGACAGTTTGAGTTTTGAGATTAATAATATTTCAGAGAGGATTCTCCAAATTGAAAGGTTGAGGAGTCCCTTTTTGTGTCCTTCGAGAACAAATCCGACTTATCAAATATTGTGAAATATTTGTGGCGTTAAACTTATCAAATATTATCGCGAATATTTGTAGCGTTTTCAATTAGAATCTTATCAAGGAAATTGACAAGTCCTTGTGGTGTTTCGAAAACCTTGGATCTCGATTTCGCATCGCCAATCTTCGCGTCGTGAATCTTGGGTCAAGGTCCTATCGTCAATTTTATCTTTTCAGTATTTTAATTCTTGTTTATTTTTGTGTTTAAATCTGATCTAGATCTTTCCTAGGTTTTAATTTCGTTATTCCACGTTGTTCGACGAAATTCCTCAATTGGGATCTCATCAAGTTAGCACCAAAGAAAGCGTTATACCAAAATGCGACTTGGGCCTCTGGTTAGACTGGAAATTGGGCTCAGGATTATTCAGGGAGATGGGCTCTTCACTGAAGAAATAAGAAGGCTCAGATTCCGGTTTGGGCTGAACTAATAGGCTGTAGTTTGGGCCAATTGTCCTCAAGGGCTGCCAGTCTCGTTTCCAGGAAGTGAATTTTTGCCTTCCGCAGGGATCGAACCATGTACCTAGGGGTTTAGGACAATGATTCTTAAAATGCAATATCTTGATTGCTCATTTATTGGAATATTATCTGTGCTGATTTCATCTGATTAATCTAACATTGATTGTGTAAGGGGTTTTCGTGCCTAATTTTGAGTGATATCGCAGATAACATACAAGAATCAGAACGAAAAACAACTGGAAATTGGTGACCCAGTTCTGCAAATTTTCCTACATGTGGGGGATCAGGATCGAGCCCATTCCACTAGCCACAACCGTCCAATGAGGTTGTTTAGATACAATTATTCATGCAAACCAGGTAGCAATTGTAGCTACGCAACCCACAAAAGATTGACCCAACCTAAGAACGCCAAAAGAATCACAATTTATGGATCCAATTAAACCAATTGAATCAAGCAAACAATACAATCAATTGATATATTGACCTCTTGATCGCAAATAATATTAATTCTCACCCAAGTTTGAGCAAACAAGAATAAACTCGGAAGTTCGACTTTTATTCAATGAAGAATAAGTTATTGAAAGCAAAATAGCCTTACAATAATCTCTCTAAGTTGTCTGAATAATAATGTAACACCCAAGTTCAAAAATCTTAAACCTAGGCGTGTTAACTTCCCTTTACTTAAATGCGGAAACAAATCATTTAAAACTTCAACATTTTCATGTTCTATTATAAAATCTTGCAGAAATTTCGGCAGAATCTCCTCTATAACTTGGACATAACCAACCTATAGAGGGACATCATACCCATATTATGTATACAATTCTCAACTCATTCAAACCCAACATTCAACATCCAATCATAATTCCCAAAATCAAACTTCAACATCAATTCCCAAACTCCTCAACAATAACATCTTAAAGTAAATAATTTTTAAACTTATGAAATATGATATAAACAAATCACAGGGAAATACCATAACTTTTTTTAACTAAAACCAACAAACTAATCAAAAGAATTTATCAATAAAAGAATAACCAATGAAAATAACTTGTAAAAGTCCTTGATTCAGTCCTAAAAGAAATAGAATTATGAGTACTGTCTGAGTCTGCCGCCAAGTGCTCTCCTCAGATCACTAGCTTTCATCACCTCGAATGTTGGGGAGGGATTGGGGTGAGCTAATGCTCAATAAGTAAACTTTATGCAAGTGATGCATGCTTATGACATGAAATGCTTTAAAACTTTGAAATATGTATCCCCATTCACTTTACTTTCCAGAACTTTCAAACTTTTTAAGCTTTCTCTTAACATTTCAAAACTTTTACTTCGTTGGTGTATCTTCTAGTCAATTGGAGAGCAGTGGGCAATTCTTATTTGGAACCAGGTTAAAATCCACATTTTCACCGCAAAGCGGTTTAACATTCACTTTCCCACCGCATAGCGGTTTAACAGTTCATTGCAAAGCGGTTGAACATTCCGTCGCAAAGCGACTTAATTCGGGTACGCTGGTCCACCGCGCGCCATTTCCCACTCACTTCTTTCATGATCTAGAAGTACACCCATTTTTTCTTTAAAACTTGGGATACATAACTTTTGAATAAACTTGCACCTTGACACATTTCTTTCATTTAAAGACATTTGACTTCCCAATTTCGATGCCAATGCATGCTTAATGATGCAATGCCATGATAACGTGCATGCTTGAACATTCTTCTTAATAATATATACTTTCATAAAATAAACGAAATTCATCAAAGCAAGTAAGTTGCAAAATAGTCATTTACACATTTCAAATTTACATTTACATTCAACTTCTATAAAAATAGGGGGAGTTTACTTACCTGACGTCTTTAGTATTTACCGTTATCTTGACTTGAAAGTAGAAGAGTCTCGATGCCAGTGATGTCAATGTGCCCATAAATCTTAATTATTCTCATTCATTAATAAGGTATAACTTTTAAATTAAAATGTGACCTCACGCTATGACCAATACATTAAACATCATATTCGAAACAAATAACCAATTTCAATGCACATTAGAAGGTCTTCTATCTTTTAATTCAAACTAAAACTCAAATTTACATAGCTTAACCTAACGTTATAAAATCACTCCCTTAAAACCCTAACAAATTCACAAATCTTAAAATCAGCATATATCCAAACTTTATCCAAACGGTTAACTAAACTACAATTTTCATAAATTTCAAAAATCAGAAATTTATATATACATACTTTAAAAAAATCAGAAATTTATTCACGTTTATACCACTTTCCCAAATTCTAAAACTCTCAAATTAACCCATCATTAAACTAAAAGAAATCAATTAAACAAATCAATTTAATGATTTTCGAAATCTATCATTAACGCATACATATAAACACTAAATACCTAAATTTAAAAACGGCAATTAATCAATTAAATTTTGTAATTATACTAAGTTCGAATATGAAAATCTACTGTGGAAATTACACATCTATATATACATATATACATCAATACACACATACATAATTATTATTAAATCCCCAATTTAACGGTATAATTCGAAATCAAGTAAACTTAAAACTGGAAATATGACAAAGAACACACATTTACATACACTCAACACACACACACACACACACACACATTCATGTGTGTGAAAGTGTGTGTGCAGGTGCGTGCGTGCGTGTGTGCGTTATATGGCAGCGGGAGAAGGGGGCGAAGTAGGGCCTTACCGAGGGCTGGGAGGTGGTGGAGGCCGAGGTTGTGGTCGCCGGTGGTAGTGATGGTGGCTTCTGGTAGGGGTGGCGACGATGAGGGGGAGAGTGAGGTCCGATCAATTGGGTAAGGGGTTAGGGTTAAATTTTGATTTCTCTAGTAATTTGCAAGTTCAACCCCCAACTCTCACAATGCGAATAAATAAGTCCCAAACTTCTATTTAATCTCCAATTACCGCTAAACTTTCCCCAATTTCAACTTAATGTATCCTGGCCATTTACAAATTTAAATAAATTGAAATAAGCATCTTTAGCAATTAAAATAAACACTTAGACACATAATTGCACGTAAAAATTTATAAACTTTTTAATTGGCACATTGATCGAAACGGCGTCTAAGTCCTTCCACTGCAAAATAATTCAAATTATAGACATTAAATGAAAAGCGGTATTACAAATAAGTTGTCTGTAAATAATACAAAGAACAAGCCTATATAAAGGAAAAGAAATAAAATCCTAATCTAATTAGGAAACTAAATAAATAACATAATCTAATTGAAAAAGCAATTCCTAATCTAATTAGGAATCTAATAAATTTAATCCCTTTTATAACAATAAGGGTGGAAATTAAAAAGTTACCAAAAACTAGACTTTTAATTGAACTAAAATGAAATAAAACATAAAAATTCACAAAATTCCTGCGAAAATCTACTTACGGCCGTAAGTAGTGTGTTACGTCCATAACCGTGGAACAGAAAATTATTTACGGGTTTTTTATTCTTCTTTGATTTTCAACTTGATTTCTGGACTCGAGCCCAACATGAAACTTGACTCTTTAGTCGCCAAGAATGTGTCCGTAACCGTGGAACAGAAAGTTATTTACGAATTTTTTATTCTTCTTTTATTTTCAACTTGATTTTTGGACTCGAGCCCAACATGAAACTTGACTCTTTAGTCGCCAAGAATGTGTTTTCATCCATTGTTGCTTGAAGACTTGTATTCGGACTCTGGATCATATCATTCCCTCCTTCTTGAGGATGATTCGTCCTGAATCATAGTTTGATTCATGGTGTTTTAGTGCACCACCTAGATCAAAATAAAAATTCTTGCTTCCATGACACATAATCAACAAATTGCACTCATTCAATTGATAGACTCGAATGTATTGAAGCATGAGTTGGATTGGCCATGCTTGGCGTGATTTTGTCTTCCAAGTATGAGCATCAACCTGCAAGAAAGAATTAAGCAAAATATGGTGGGGATTGTTAATTTCTCCATAAACAAGGTATGGATCCTTGTACTCTTGATACAACACTTCCACATCCTCTTTTTGAACCATGAGGCTCTTCTCTTCACTCCCCTTAATCTCTTCAACTTCTTGCTCAATCTCCTCTTCTAAATTTTATACTCAACTTCCTCTTCCACATTTTTATTTTCAACCATCTATTCCACAATTTTATTCCTTTCCTCCCCAACTTCCTCTTCCACATTTTTATTTTCAACCATCTATTCCACAATTTTATTCCTTTCCTCCCCAACTTCCTCTTCTCCTATCTAAAATTTTGGATTTTTTTTTTTATCTATTTTGACTTTCAACTCTCCCTCCTTCTCAACATTCCTATCCCGAGGTTCCTTTTGCAATCCCACTACAACTTTCCTCTCACTCTCCTTTTTTACCTTCCTTGAATCGTCTAGTGCTTCCTCGAGTGTCAACCCATACGTTGTGAATGCTTTCCCTCTCGTAAGAATCCTGTATATGTGCATACTCTTATAATATATATTGCTGCCCTCATACGAATCCATGATTTTCCCAAAAAAATATGACAAGACTTTAAAGGCACTACATCACAAAATACGTCAACAATATATTTTCCACGGGTGATAGTCACTAGGACTTGCTTGGTTGCATGGAACTCCCCAAATTCTCTCATCCATGTCACACAATAAGGTCTACTGTGCGGTATTAGAGATAATCTCAATTTTTCAATCATGGTAATATTAGCAAAATTAGTGAAGCACTCTCTATTAATTGTCAAAGTGCACACCTTCCGATCCACATAGCATCTAGTTTGGAACAACAAATCCAGATCATAATCCATCCCTTAGGTGGCAATTCAAGAAATCTCAAGAATAGATAATCTAGACACCAATTAGCATGAAGGAATTTATTTTCATGCTCAAAAAATAAACGGAAGAAAGAAATTTTCAAGAATGTTAAGAATTAAAGAAATTCAAGAAAGTGGTTCTTGAATTTTCGAATTTTGAATTTTTATTGATAAAGAAAATAAAAGAAATATTTTTTTAAATAAATCCGAAATTCGACTATGAGTGTGATGAAATAAACGGAACTGAATTCGGATAAAAATTGAAGAAGAAAAAAACGCTTTTGAAATTTTGTTGGATTTTATATGGATAAAAAAAATGGAAAATTTTACTGGCACAAAGAAAAATAAGAAACAAAAAAACTTAAGAAAAGAAAGACTCAACAACAAGAAATGGATAATTCGCATTGTGAACTTTGTGATAAATACATGGAATTAAACTAGGATGAAAAAAGATATAACCTTGATTTGTTTTGGAGCCTAAGCTCTGATATCAACTGATACAAACCACGTAGAAATTGTAGCTACGCAACTCACAAAAGATTGACTCAACCTAAGAACGCCAAAAGAATCAAGATTTATGGATCCAATTAAAGCCAATTGAATCAAGCAACCAATACAATCAATTGATAAATTGACCTTTAATCACAAATAATATTAATTCTCACCCAAATTTGAACAAACAAGAATAAACTCGCAAGTTTGAGTTTTATTCAATGAAGAATAAGTTGTTGAAAGCAAAATAGCCGTACAATAATCTCTCAAAGTTATCTGAATAATAAGTTTTCTTTAAATAATACAAAGAACAAGCCTATAAATAGGCAAAGAAATGAAATCCTAATCTAATTAGGAAACTAAATAAATAACCTAATCTAATTGAAAAAGCAATTTCTAATATAATTAGGAATCTAATAAAGATAATCCATTTTATAACAATAAGGGTGGAAATTAAAAAGTTACCAAAAAATAGACTTCTAATTGAACTAAAACGGATAAAAATTCACAAAATTCCCGTAGAAATCTACTTATGGCCGTAAGTAGTGTGTTACGGCCATAACCGTGGAATAGAAAATTATTTACAGGTTTTTTATTCTTCTTTGATTTTCAACTTGATTTTTGGACTCAAGCCCAACATGAAACTTGACTCTTTAGTCGCCAAGAATGTGTTTTCATCCATTGTTGCTTGAAGACTTGTATTCGGGCTCTGGATCATGTCAATTATCAAACCACAAAACTGTGCGCACAATTCCTTCTGAAGGAATTAACAAAATCAACCCCTGAACTCCACAAATACCGCGCCCAAACACTATATATGGCCCAAATATACTACATGTGTTTACACAAAAGAGGTGCAAGAAATTGCCAAAAATGGAAAGGAGATGTCAAACAGAGTATTGCGTAGGAGAGAGGTCTAAGAGAGGAGTGTTGTGCATCTTTTTAATTTGGAGAGAGAGAAAGTCAATCCTTTATTCAGCCCACAAAAATTAAGAATATAACAAAGCCAAAAATGATCTCAGTCATTTGTCAATCATCCAACGGTCCAAATAAAATCTTTTAATGCCAAAATTGCACCGCGGTCCTTAAAGTTTCAGCTGGTTGCCAAATTGGCCCTCTAAGCATAAAACTTTATATCCTCCCCGCAAACATATGGGAAAATCACACACCACAAGTTTGTGTTTCAATAATTGAAATCGAGAGGATGTCAAGCCTTAGGTAAAATATCTACAACTTGATCTAAGGTATAGTGATGTGATCCAAGGAAGGAAGTCAAAGAAAAGAACAAGTTACCGTGGATGCAACAGCACAATCTAGAGGGAAAAAGGAGCAAATTTCGTGTAGGGCTCGAGTTGAGGATCAAATTGGACCAATGCAATTCAATGGGACGAAGACAGATCTGGGACTTCAACCACACGATCACGTAGTGCAATAATGGGGTGATCGGGCGAGGTGTCAAAAAATCAACCCAAGAATAAAATAGCCTTCAACCCGATCGCGGAACTTTACACTGCGCGATCGTACTGTTCACTTATATAGGGTTTAGGGAGTTTTATTTTATTTTCCTTATTGATTTATTATTTCTGTAAATTAGAGTCCATTAGCGACTAGACCTTCATTATTGTGAAAGACAACTTTGATATTATTGAATGGAATTTGAGTGTTTTATCTAGAAAAGCGAGGAATTCCTTTTCTTGTTCTTCGAGAACAACCCATCAAACTTATCAAAGAAACTGACATCTTTTCTGGTGTTCGAAAACCTTGGTTATTGTTCTGTATCGTAAACTCTTGCATCGTGAATCTTGGGTCAAGGTCCTATGATCTAATCTTTTATTGTTATATTTCTAAATTTAGATATTTCCCGCGTTTTCGATTCGTTAGGCATTTCCTAAAAGGAATTGCATCAAGTGGTATCAGAGCTTGGATCCAAATGTAGTACTTTCTTGATGTTTCTTCCTCATATTTTCCAGTCTTTGATCCATAAAAAGTTCCAACAAAATTTAAAAAGTATTTATTTTATTCAATTCTTATCCAAATCCAATTTCGTTTGCTTTACCTTATTCGTAATCGAATTTTTAGATTAAAAAAATTCAAAAATTCATGAATCCCGAAAATATACCGAAATTTCTCAATTTTTAAAATTTCTTTGTTTTCTTCATTTCTTCATTTGCCTTATTTTATTGAATATGTGATTGGTTCTTTGGGAACTTGTAAAGGGAATTTTGATATACAAGTTAAAATAAAAATGTGAGGAATTTTTTTCTTTTCTTATTGAGAACTAACTATGTGTGATGGGAGAGCGAGATTCATCTTCTTCATCAGTATGTGACAACAAAGGAATTGACAAGAAGTAATCAAAAACTTCATCAATGAGTCATAACAAACAACATGGAGGTATGGATAGGATGGGTAGGAATGATGTAGGTATGACGGCAGTCATGCAGGAAATATTTGAGAAATTGAAGACTAGAATGGATAGGTATGATGAAAATATAACTCAGTTGCATAGGGAACGAACTCATACGAGTCCTATAGATAGGATGGATGATGAGAGGGATCATAGGAGAGGAAATAATTCTAGGTATGGATATGGGTTTGATGATGAGAGATTTGGCAGTGAAGGGGGTAGTATACAAACATCCATGGCTAGTGTGAGAAGGAAAAGGGATATAGGAGATAAGTATGGAAGAGGGTATAATGGGAGGAATCATGATGATAGGGATAAAGTGGATGGTAACCTGGGTAATATAAAGATGACCATAATGCCTTTCCATGGGATGAGCGACCCCGAAGCTCATTTAGATTGGGAGAAGAAGGTGGGGTTACTGTTTGCATGCCATAACTATTTGGAGGAAAAGAATGTTAGATTAGCAGCGGTGGAGCTCACTGATTATGCCATAATTTGGTGGGATCAATTAGTGACGGGTAGGAGGAAAAATTGTGATAGACCGGGGGATACATGGGGTGAGATGAAAGCTATAATGAGGAAGAGGTTTGTCATAAGCTACTATAATAAGGATATTTACCAAAGGTTGTAGGGTCTTACACAAGGTTCTAGGAGTGTGGAGGAGTGCCATAAGGACATGGAAGGGGCTATGATTAGGGCCAGTATTACATTATCTCTTATTTGTAAGGAACACTCCACTTGTGACACATCATACCAAGCTTGAAACAGGTCAAAATCATCCAATTGATATCAAAATAAAACTTCAAGTGATTGCATTACATCTCCAAACCCGGGAAGTACTTGAACCCCTATCTTATGTGCTTTATTTATTTGATTATATCTATTTGGCATACATTGAGGTCAATGTATATTTCTAGTTTGTGGGTGCAAATCTTATTCTTTGCATTCGTTTAATTCTTTGGGATACAAAAATAACTCAAAAATATAAAAACATTGAAAATTTTGAAAAAAAGAATTGAATTTTTTTTTGAATTTTGTTGACATGTTTATTGCTTTTGAAATAATTTGGATTAACTGTGTGCTTTAGTTAGAATAATGGAAAACATTAAAAACTTGATTTTTCTTGACTAGTTATTCATGTTTGGCTTCATATTCTTGAGTATATAGCCATTTTTAAATTATTACTTGTATACGAGTATGTTTAACATATGTGGGGTATATTTATGCAACATGTAAACATATGTGGGATATATTTATGCAACATGATCATATGAATGACTATATAATCCTGAAACTTAGATCTTTAGATATTCCGACCCTAAATCAGAACCAAACTGCTCAAGAAGTAGTTTGGAGGTGGAAATGTTAGTATATGCAAGTATTGATGGGTTGAGGATCTGTGGTTCTTGGTTTTGCTCATTTGGCTGAAGGGGTTTGGTCAACAGGTATAAATTAGAATACTATATTGTCATTTTTGAATAAATTCTACTTAATTGTTTGTTATTTGTTTATATTTCAGAGATTATCTCAAAATCATGTGAATGAAGCAATTAATGGAAAAGAAGAGCTTTTAGATGATAATTGGAGCTAAATTGGACAAAAGTAGATGATGTCAATAGGGAAAGTCAAGAGGAGCTAAGTGCCAGAAATCAAAGCTTGAGGGCCAACTTGAAGAAGATGATTGTTTAATCGAGTAATTAAGAAAGTTCTAAAATATGAGCACTCAATTGATCTGATTGGAAGATGGAGGACTGAAGGTGCAAAGAAAAGATGAGGACGTACTTAAATGGATTTCAAAGTTGAAAATTGCGCTGGAAAGTTTACATTGCGCGGCCACATACCTTTCTACTAATTGGCCGCGCATCCTGACCAAGAATTAATAGAACCTCAAATCTGCAACTGCATGGCCACATGGTTTAGACTTGCATGGTTGGGCCGTAGAATAATGCTACACTCACAACCATTCTCGCACAACCAATCTTACAACCAAGGCTGAGATTACTATATTACCCCTTGTTAACTGATTTTTTACTCCTCCCCACCAATTTAGTTTGAACTCGTTCCAAACCCTCCAAACCTCCCAAAACCTACGTTTCACCACAAAGGGAATGGTCATAGAGAAGAAGGGTGCCCAACCGATCTTGACCACCTATCCCGCTGGCGATTCAAGATTTCACTATAACATACATCCTACATGTAGGGAGTATTTTCATGTGTGGTCGAGTTCTATTATCTATGCCAAAGACGTAAACTATACCTATATCTATTCCAACCACCCAACCCGCCGGCGAATCCAAATTTCAGTCTGAGGCTACATCCCGAAAGTAGGTAGGTGGTCCTTTGTTGTTTGTTGAAACAGATAATCGGCTACATTATGCAAGTTGGTATTTGGGTTCTTCGTTCTAATTACTTGGTGTGCTTCATAATAACTATTCAAAATGAAGAATGGTCATGTAATGATTAACCTGAAACCAAAACAGAAACAAAGGAAGTAGTGATTAGGGCAGTGCAGAATTTTAACACTTTCAAAATGTTTGCAAAGGAAGTATTTTTTATCCCCCAATTGAAGTGAAGATTAGAATGTATGTATTTTAGCACTACCAGTTCTCTATAACACCGGAAGAATTTTACAGTGACCTCTATAATATCGGCAGAATTTTACACCTTCTGTATGTTGCCATAACAAAGGAATTCTAATCCATGTCATTATGTTTGTAGATTTATTGTTTATGTAGTTGTTTAATTGATTTTTCTTTTGTGTGTTTGGCCATTAATCTAATTCCTTTTCATTACTTATCCTAACAGCAGGTACAATGGGAGACAGTAATGATGATTTGTGCCATTGTAGTAGGCCAACGGGGCATTGGGCACGTGATTGTCCTAATAAGAAGACGTGTCCATGGTGTGGAGAGAGCTACTTGAGGTGGTTCGGTTGGAAATTATGACGCAACTAATCTCGCCCATGATCGATGTGATACAAATAAATTGGATTGAGAAAATATAAATACGCAAAAATAAAATGCAAATACGAAACACAAAGATTTACGTGGTTCAGCAATTTGCCTACGTCCACGGACCCACATCAATATATTTCACTAACTCGAAAAATGAGGAGTACAAAAATATTACACTGTATTTTTATCTGTCTATATAAAATTTTACTTATCAAACCTCCCAAGTACTGTTGTAGGTAAAATATTCAAGCTCTACCACATCTATCAATTTCTACTTCTTTGTACAAGTCATAAAGAAATAAAAATCAAGATATTAGACTACAATTTTTTATCACAAAACTCTCTAGTCACGTACTCTAAAAAAATGAATAACATCATCTATTCATAGGGGCAACTACCATATAGAAGAGTCAAATTCCAATTCAATCAAAAAAAAAAAAAAAATCTATTTCCTAATACTAAAAGGAAATCGAATGATTTATTCAAAAGAAGCTCAATTTTTATTTTAATTCCTTTTTGCAATATGAGTCCCCCAAACTCCAAAACAATACTAATTGAAATACTTTTCAAACACATCAAATAAGTATTCAATTAGAATTTGTTTGAGGCAATTATCTCAATATAGAAATGTTCTCCTGCCAGACATGAGTCCACCCCCTTGTATCTATGTCTGGTACCTTCTCCTGCCAGACATCTGGCAGGAGAACAAAACCATATCCCAATATACTACTCCTCTATTAAAATGTTGACGACATAATTGATAGCTGGCAGAAAATAATTAAAAAAGAATTGTTTATGAATTTTCTTCCATTATTTTATCAGGATTAGAAAGAAACGACACTTTATTGGAAATCTAATTCCGTTGACTAATATCAAGACTATAAAATGGCATTATGTCCTTCAAATTTAGTCCCTTTCTCTTTCGTGGAAAAATACCAATTAACGTCGATCGAGTCTATGTTTTATAAGTTTTCTCGAGTCTTTTGGCTATTTTTTTCCTGGTCTAATGGCCCCTACACACATACAAGGACAAATGAAAGTTACGGTTTTTTTCTACGTTGAACAATAACCCTAGTATTTAATTATCAATTTTTATGTTCATGGAGATTCGGAGATAAGTGATCAACAATTACTTATATGGTCTTTTATGCTGAAATAATTTGTAATTGACCAAGAACTTATAAAAGTTAAAATATTGGCTTAATTAGTTTGGTGCAGGTCACCTCTTTCATTGATAAGAAGCGATAGGTTTCTGAGTGATGAAAGGTTTAATGTTGATGGATAAATATATTACCACCACCAATTATACTCAATAAACCACATTATAATACAACCACTAATAAAACATAATTTTTATAAATACACCACAAAAATATACAAATATATCCCTTCTCTAATTATAAAACAAAAATATATATATATATATAATGACATGTACACCACAATCTTCCTTTCTCTATCTGCCCACCCTACCACCATCTCCAATCCACCATTCGATTTGTATTTTCCGGCATCATTTAGCACTGATATCATAAAACAGCGGCATCTCTCATAAACATTTTCCCCGTATGATTTAAAAATGGTTAAAAATAATTGCTTATGAGAAAAATCTTTTTTCTGTTCAAATTAAAAGGCCAGAATATTCAGTCCTGCCAAGTACCCGAAGAAATGCTAAAAACCCCATCTTTCTTGGAAGAGAGGCAAAATTGTCCATGCAAAGAGTTTGAAACTTGGGATTCCATCCAAATGGAATTTGGGGAATGCAATTTTGGACTTGTATTCAAAATGGGGCCACATTGATTTTGCGGAAAGGGAATTTTTACGCGTAGAGGAGGAAAGGGATGAAATTGCTTGGAATCTGATCTTGTTAACATAATTTCGTAAAGATTTTCGAAAAGGGATAAAAATGACATGGAATTCGATCATGTTCACATATTCTTGTAAAAGGTTTTTGAAAAGAAAAAATAAAAAATAGCAAGAAGAATAAGATGGTTTCAAAAAAAATATACAGAGAAGAAAAGAGAAGAAATTATTTGGAAGATTGTGGTGTATATAAAAAGAGTAAATATATTGACTCCACACTTTTTGTTATCCACACCACATTTTAATTGTAATGAAGATCTCTATTTTTTCCTTATTTTTTGAATTTACCTTGCCAAGTTTTTTTTTATAATTTTTTTATCATCAACTTTTTATTAATTTTCACATCTTTTCTTTAGAGACGATTTTCGTTCATAATATTTGTTACGGGTGCGAAAAATACTTATTTATCTCTCATATTTTTAAATAATCAACATAAATAACTAATACAAAAATTAAACATAAATTAATTAATTGAATGTTATGAATAATAATGCAATTTAAAAAAAGTTAAGGACACAAAAGCAAAAGTAAACAAACATTGAAGATCTTTCTTGCAATTAAAAGATGGTGTAGATATAAAAAAGTGTAGTGTGAATATAATTACGTACCCATATAAAAATTAGTAAGAGAAAAATTAAAAGATTAATTATGTAAATTTATTTATGTCTATTTTGTAAATAAAGAAAATATTTAAAATTGTAGTGTAGAAAATAAGTTTTGTGGTGGCAATTAGGGGTGGGCGTCGAGTAGTTTGGTTCGAGTATCTTAAGAATCAGAACCGAACCATGTTTTTCGATTCTTGTAAAATTGAACCATTTGGATCCATTGAATCGAAAGAACCAAACCAAAACCAAACTATTCGATTTTGGTTCTGATTCGGTTCTACAATAATAATTATTTTTCGACGACCTTACCAAGGAATATCAAGGCTTTGGGAAGCGAGCCAATAATCAAAATAAACTTCTACCGAATATACCAAAACTTAGGATTCCAAAAATCCTTTCACCCCGGAGAAAACATAAGATTTTCCATGAATTGAATATATTCATAAACCAAAATAAAAAATAAATGGCCTGTAAGGTTTTTCAAGCAGGGCAAAAAGCCATATTTTGCATGGTAAACTTGTGTGATGAATCATGAATTTTTAGTGCATTATTATTAAAATATTTTTAATGCATTATTATATTTGTATTTAAATATTTAATTAACTTCATCGTTGTCATTTACAACTTGGCTTATTAATAAGTTAGACTTATTCTATTTTAATTAATTAAGAATTTCAATCCAAGTGTAAAGTTAAAGGTTATAATGAGTTAAAGACGTAACAAATTTCATAAAAATAATTTAATCATTTTCACTTTACCAAAAAATATCACAAATTTTTCTGAATTTTAGTTTTAGGACAACCAATTAAAACCATCAAAAAATAAATAAGGATCAAAGACCTGGTTCTAACTTCGATTTTTCGGTTCTAAAGGCGGAATCAAGAATTGAACCGAAAATCAATCGGTTCTCGATTCCAAAACCAATTTCCTATTTTAGTTTTTTAAAATCATACATTTCCAATTTTTAAAACCATACAGTTCCTATTTTTTCGATTCGATCATATCGAATCCCTTTTTTGCCCACCCCAAGTGGCAACATAGCCACCCAATGTTCATAAGAGATATGTTTTATAGGTTAATTAAAAATAATAATAATAATAATGAGACGAAAATTATTAGGAAAGAATCACCATTACAGATGATTTCCACTAATCGAGGCTTCAATATTTGTTTGTTCGGCAATCACGTTATAAGTTGCAATGATTAGAACTTATAATTTACACAATTTTTCAAATCATTTTTTAAAACATATATTTTCTCTCTCCAATTTTTAACCACACATTTTACCTAAAAAATACAAATAATCAAATTAATGAGTTGCCAAACAAAGGCGTAATTTACTAAATTACTTTTTTTTTTTTTTTTTTGTCCAATTAAGATTTCTTTTTTCAAGTAAACTCAAAATTGTAAGTTCACTACAACAAAAACAGCTTATAGCAATGCGCAAAAAATGTTGCGAAAGGCTTTTTGCAGCGTTCGTGTGCATGTTGCAAATCGCAGTGTTTCCGTAAAGGGAAAGGAAACGACAACGTTCATTGCGTGTTGCAAATGGATGAATTGTGCATTGCGGTAGACCTTTGACAACATTCAATGTGCGTTGCGGTAGACCTTTGGCAGCTTTCATTGTGGTGATTGATACTTTTGACAATGTTCAACGCGTGTTGCGATTGATACTTTTAGCAACATTCTTTGCGCGTTGGGATTGTTACTTTTAGCAACGTTCTTTGCACATTGCGGCAGATACTTTTAACAATGTTCTTTGGTTGATACTTTTGGCAACATTTACTGCGCATTGCTGTTGATCTTTTACCTTTCTTTTTAATTTTAATTTTTTTTCCCAATTTTTTCCAAATCAGTATAGATAATTCCACAAATTATCAACAAATTTTTCAAACACATGCGTAATATGTAAAAACGTAATATGTAAAATATGAAACACGTGTTCTATAAATAAATGAACTAATCAAAATAAATTGCTAACATTTTAAAGCAAATTAGATCAAATATATTTTATTACAAAACAAATGTTAATGTACTTTATTGTTTCAAAATATTCTACAATGGCACATGAATGTTAATTCAAGTACTTAAAATCATGAAAATTTTATTCTTTATCATGACTTCAATGCATCCAAAAAATACTCAAACTCAAAATGTGTCACAAAACCTGTAAATTAAAAAGAGTAATGATTAAGTAATATGAACTTTAAAATCAATCATATATCTATTAATCCAAACATAAATTATAATCTTAAAACTTCTATGGAAGATATAACTTAATTCAAAGCAATATATCCATCATTTCAAAAACAATAAATTCTAACTGAGATCAAATCCTCAATTTCAATGCACCTTATGACTTCTACTAATCCACTACTTCGATTAATCAAACAAAATTTCACAATTTAACCGAACTTTACCAAATTATTCCATTAATATTTTAACTATTAATAAATCTGAAAATCTCGATTCTCAAATTAACTCAACAATAAACTTACAAAAAATCAATTAATCTAAGTTAAATTGTAACTCATCCTTACTTTACTAAATTATTCAATTAATATTCTAAGTATTAATAAATCTAAAAATCTCAAATTAACTCGACAATAGACTTAAAAAAATTAAATTAAACTAACTGAAATCATAACTGAAAAGAATTAGAAGCTAAGAAGATTTGTGTGTTTTGATGGATAACAATTGCCATTCTCCATAAGAAGCGGCGTAGAGATTAGTTCCTGGGCTAATGGATGGACAAATCCCACAACATGTTAAACAGAAATCCTCTTCATTCTATACTAGTTCTAGATTCTTGAACTTCTTGAAGAATCACAAATTCCAAATTTTCAACCAAACTATTTGGTTACCCAGTCAATTAATATATAATGCTTACATGTGCAGTCTATCCCCGAATATCCACTTCCATCTACCCAAACAAAGCCTCAAGCAATTCCTTTGGCATTGAAATGCTCAGAATACAATAGTACTCAAACAAGTTTCATTAGTTATACACGTGAAAAGGGAAAGATCAAAATATTAAAAAAAATTAACAGAACAACTAACTTTTTGTTACTTCAATTAAAATATTTGTCACTAGTTACACACGTACAGTATGGGCTAGCTTTTGATTAAGCAATAGCTATGAAAAATAATTAAGACAACACCTCGCGTTAAGTTGAAGTTGTTAGGCAACTTACTTGAATGTTTACTACTCCTGGTACTCCAGCTTTAAAAACCAAAACTACTCGTTTGGGTTTTCTTTAAAATAGCTATCTCCTTTAAAAGATTCTTAAATAGTGGTAGATCTTTCGAATGTATTCCTTCTTTGAAATGCTCGATTCTGATTAAAACAAAATTTCTAGTTTCCCCGTCGCCCTTTACCATACGAACCCAATAAAACAACCATCAAACTCCAAATTATCATTCAATTAATACAACCAAAAAAATCCCCACAAAGTTCATATCTCAAATTTTGAAAATTTAGAAATAAATTGGAAGAAATTAAGGGTGTGTTTGATGAATGATGGAAAAAGAAAAGGAAAATTAAGCTAGAGAAAATATTTGGAAGGAATTTAACTAAAAGATGCATCATTTACTTGTACCTAGAAAATATTTGGCATGAAAATTTTTCCTATCAAACAAGAAACAAGGAAAATATTTCCTTTGATTAGACAACTTCCATAGAAAATATAGGCAATCAAACACACCCTAAGATATAGACAAACCGCTGATCCTAACAGGGGCTCGAATTTGAAGAAGAATGGGCTAAGAGATAAATTTTGGCGGACGTTCACGCAAAGCTGTCAGATCTTCCCCTCTGAAAGCTGCACATGTTTACCTCTTTTCCATTCCAACAACTTCGTTATTTATATCATCAAGCACACCCCTATCCAACACAAACGCTGTGTGTGTGTGTGTAAAACCACGTGCGAGTGTACGACTGAGTGTGCTCGGGGGTGTGCATGCGCGACTTTGTGTGTGTGTGTGTGTGGTTCGCAGGGGAAGGAGGGCAGAGCGGAGGGAAGGGAAGGGAAGGGAAGGGCTTACCGGTGTTGGTGAGTCCGGAAATCGAGAGTCAAGGGGGGAGGAGAGGGAGCGACGCATCGGGAATTGAGAGAGAGAGAGACACACACACACACACACAAAAGAGAATGATGGTTTGAAATAGGGATTTAGGTTTTGATTTTTAACTTTTTGGTAATTTGCAACTTGATCCCTCATTTCTCTCCATGTATAAGAGTAAGTCCCAAAATCATTAAGCAATGCGCAATGCACGTTGCCAAAGACTACCCTTTGGCAACGCACAATGCGTGTTGCAAAATGGGCCTTCTGCAACGCACATTGCGCCCTGCGAAAGGTCAGTCTTTGGCAACATGCATTGCGAAAGTACGTATTGCACGCTGCCAAATGGTAGCCTTTTGCAACGTGAAATACGTGTTGCTAAAGGCTAAACTAAAGCCAACATTTTCTAAACATTGTAAAAGCTTATTATTAACAATACTCACTTGCTGAATGTTGCTAAAACTCAAATAAATTAATCAAAGGAAACATGCAACAAGTGAATGTTGCAATTGACCACTTTTTGTAACATGCGATTAACGAATGTTGCCGTTTATATGTTGCAAAAGGCTCTTTTTCTCGTAGTGGTTAATAAACAATAATTTGGCTATATTTTAGACATTAAAATTTCTCCTCCGAGCATTAATAGTGAAAATTGTAAGACAAATTTAGTTTCTTGATGAAGAAAAGAAACGGAAGGAAAGAGACGAGAAATAACAGGTTTCATTTAATTACGTCCCTATAGCCATGTTTATACCTATGAATATAAGGCTTTGGTTCATAATGAAATACAAAAGAATTTTATTCGTTCTCGATTCTCTTGTATTGTTAACTTCTGTCTTAATTTCATTATTATTAACATGATGATTCAGTGTTTCTTTTAGGATGAAACTACATATCTTTGAATTCGCTCTTAACGTGAAAGAAAATAAAAGAAAGCATGGCCAACCCTGGCCTTGAACTAGGCCGTCGCCTTGGGCCACATTAGTTGGGGGGCCTCTTTAAAAAAGAAAAATTACATGGAGCCCTATATAGTAATTTCAAATTTTAACAATAAGATGGTGAAGTTTAATTTTTTTTTTAAAATCAGGTGCTAATTACCCAATTAACATTTATTAATTAAATATTTTATTATTAAAATTTAACCAGTTATTACATATTAATTTTCATCCAAACAAATTTATTAATTTTATATAGAAGCCTAAGTCCCTCACTCCCTCCCTCCCTCTCTCTCTCTCTCGGATGTCGACGACATATCTGCGACCGGAGATGTAAGAACTCTAGCGGGAAGCCTCGCCACTGCAGTTGCTGGAGATCGACCTTAGAAGAACCATTGTGTCGGCGCTAGCAGCGAGATCATAGAAGATCGTCATTATACTCTCTTAGCCACTAGAGATAGCCATTGCGCCTCCGCACTGCCATTGCACAACCGTTCTATGCTCTCTCACTGCACAATATCATCAGTCGAAATTGGGGATGAAGTGGGAAAATTACTCGACGAGGCGGCCTAACGTCGCCACACGGCAGTGTCTCTTCACTATTGGTCATTGCATGGAGAGGTGTGCTATCTACTTGACTTCTGCGATGGTGGTGGGTTCCTATTTGAATATCTGACTCTTGTTTATTTGTGTATATTCAATTTGATTATCAACTAATTGTCTTCCCAACGTGGTCCCTTTTTCAAAGCTATAGTATGTCCGTTTAATATACAAAATGGAATTGTAGCCAATGATGTTGAGTTGATGGTGCAATGATGGGGCAGATTTTTTAATTTGTAATTACATTTTTTGAATTCTATAAAGTCTTCTTTTATCGGCATATATGTCTTTCATTTTAATATTTAAATATTGCAACATTTACAAAAAAAAATTTACTTAAGAACCTCAAAATAATTAGTTGCCTAGGTCCTCAATATTATCACGATTGGCCCTAAAATAAAGGGATTGTGATTTAACTCAAAAAGGGACATACGGATAGAAACTCACATAACAATTTATTTATTTTTTGCTTTTTGTTTTTTAACAATTCTTGAAGAATATATCTATTGTATTCCTGGAAAAGCACCAATTGCATGACTGAACATGGGGTTGTAATTTTTTAAAAAGATTTATTTGACGATATTTATATTGTATATTATGTTGATAGTGATAAGTACATTTTATACACTTATTTATATATCTAAATTAGAATAAATTATTGTCATTCTTGAATAATTGCTACATAATTGCTTTATGTTTGTTTAAATTCTCCCAAAGTCACAAGAACAGAGCATTGGAGCAAAAAAATGCACATTTGGAAGCCAACTGGAGCTGAAAAGAGCAAAATGGATTTTGGTGATATTAACCGAGATTTCTAAGAGGAGCTAAGTAGAAGAAATCAGAATTTGAAAGCTTAATTGAAGATGGATCAAAGTTTGGAAGAAGATTTGAAGAGTTTTGGAAGTTCGGGGACTAAGTTATCACAATCAGAAGATGAAGGAATCACGTGTAAATAAAGTACAAGGACTAACTTAAATGCACCAGGAAAGATGAAATTGCACTGAAGCAGCTGAACTGCGCGGCCTCGGCTTCTCAACCTGGTGGCTGCGCGACATTTTCAAAATTAACAAAACCATTTTTGGTACAACTGCGCGGCCACCAACATTTTGTGTGTAACGACCCGGGTCCCACTTAACGGGTTGTCCCGACCGTTAAATGACGGTGTACTGTCTCCACTATATCAACACGAGCATTTTCAGCATGCTTTGTCTTCACTCGCACTCTACCCGAGAAAACTTCTCAAGAGGTCACACATCCCAGAATTTCTCCAAGTCAAGTACGCTTAACTGTGAAGTTTCTAACGATGGACTTCCGGAAAAGAAGGTGCACCTTGTTGGTATGAGTAGTACCTATCATTTCTTTTAAGCTTTCTTAGTTGGGGTATTACAGTTATAGTGAGGACAGTACGCCGTCTTCTAACGGCCGGGACAACCCGTTAAGTGGGAATCGGGTCGTTACAAATGGTATCAGAACCGATCGCCAGTTGAAAAACGAGAACTAAGTGCTACGCCATAGGGCGGGAGCCACCTTTAGAATCTCAACGCCTGGCAACAGATCCTCAGATGGGTTAAACGCGATGAGAACGTCGCGAATCTAACAAGGGGTGATTGTAATACCCCGACTAAGAAAGTTTAAAAGAAATGATAGGTACTACTCATACCAACAAGGTGCACCTTCTTTTCCAGAAGTCCATCGTTAGAAACTTCATAATTAAGCGTGCTTGACTTAAAGAAATTCTAGGAAGGGTGAACTCCTGGCAAGTTTTCTCGAGGAACGTGCGAGTAAGGACAAAACATGCTGAAAAGATCTATGTTGGTACAGTGGGGACAATACGCCGTCATCTAATAACCGGGACAATCCATTAAGTGGGACTAGGGTCGTTACATTGTGTTTGCGGCTGCGCAGCTTTCCCCACGATGTTTGAGCTACAAAGTTCCCTACAAAATTTTTTTGTAGGGAAAAGTCTTTGCCCACAAATATAAACATTTCCCTACTAAAAAAATTTGTATGCGGATTGTAAAATTCTTGTAGTGAAAGGACCTTTGCACACATATTTAAGAGGCACAATTCAAGTTCCTACTGTCAAGATCTTGGAAGCATTCTTGGAGGCAAAGGCGTGAGGATCAAAGACTAGCAACAGGGATAACCACTTTGTGCAAGAGTTCTTTTCTTGTTATTTTTGCTTACAAATGATGTTTAGTTTAGTTATTTACTGTGCTTTGATTACTTTAATTATGAATAACTAAACCTTTTGTTGAGATTAAATGATGTAGGATAGTTTTATACTTTTAATTGTATTGTTCAAGTTTTACAGTTTGATTGGATGTTTATGATTTTATTTTGTAATTAATGCATGAAATTGACCACTAATTCATTGATTAAATGGATTGTTACCATAATTCGAGACGTGAGTTAATGATCTAGATCTAGGAGTAAAACTTGGTAATTGAATGAGCGATAGAGATATACGTTTATTGTTATTGCATTCTTTAATTGAGTTTTTGCATTCCATGCACCTTATAATTACAACCTACTGTTCATTAACACAGTTGACTAATTAGGTAGAATTGACTTAAACCCGAGAGGGGAATCTCATGTTTATAAGTGAGCTTGATCGATCACATAGGTAGATTAAAACTTGAACGGTGAAATTATAAATATTTACTACGTGAACTTGTGAAATTCCAACCTTTCATATAAATTGATTTAAAAACACATTTATTTAATTGATTAGTTGCTTTAAGTTTAGTCATTTTATTAATCAAAATTCTCAAACAATTGTCTTAAAAAAAAAGTGAAAATTAGAACACTTTTAGTACTTAACCCTAATCCCTGTGGGTATGATAACTCAAACTAAAAAAGTCTACTTTATTACTTGTATGTGACATTGTACACTTGCATTTAATAGAAGAGATAGTTCAGAAAATTTATAATTTTTCTATCAATATCGTGGATTAATAATGTTGTGTTGTTTTTGAAGATGTACAACTTTATATGTTTATATAAAGAATAAATATTAGATTATTACTCTAAAAAAGCATAAATTTCTTATGTATTATTATTATTCTAAAAAATAATGTATTGTTCCTAAAAAATCAATTTTATACAAATCGATACTCGAAAAAAAAAATAATTGTTTTCTCATTCTTGAGTAAGAATAAATGCATGATTTTCAATATTCTAGAAAAAAATATTGTTTGTGCTTTCGAAGAAGCACAACTTATAAACATATCAATATCTTAGAAAAATATTGTTTCCCCAAACTTTTCGAAGAAGCAGTGATTCATGAATATAACTATTTTGATTTATTGAAAGAAAAAAAAAATTCTTTCGATTTTCCATAAAACTTACTACAATCCATGGTTGTAACTATTTTTTTTTCTTAACGAGTAACAATGAAAGGTCTTGATGCTGGAGCTCTTTTCTAGCATCGAGACTTTAAGCCAATATCTTAAATATAAAATGGTCCTCAAGCATATTTTTCAATAAAAGATGGATTACTAAATTAATTCAAAGGAAAAAATACAAATATAAAATAGTTTAAAGATACATTTTCAAATATAAGAAAATTGTGATTTTTATTTCAAAACAAGTCATAATTAATTATAAATATATTTTATTGATTAAATAAGTTAATGTCACCATAATATACAAATTATGGTCACAATCACTAATCAAATTTTATAAGTCACAAATTATAAAATTAATTGATCACGAATTATTTCTCAATCATAAATTATAAAATAATTTGGTTATGACTTATTGTTCGATCATAAATTATCAAATTAATTTGTCACAATTTATCACTCGATCAGAAGTCATAAATATTGTAGGTCACAACTTACTTCTCGGTAAGAAATTACAAATTTTATTGGTTAATTACGACTTCTTTCTTGGTAAGTCACAAATTATTTCTTGGACTTATTTTTCAAATAAAATTTACAAATTTTTTAAGTCACAAATTATTTCTCAACTCCAAATAATGCATGTTATAGATCACAATTTATATTTCAGTCACAAACCTTGAATTTTATAGGTCACAATTTATTTTTGTAACAATTCACAAATTTTATACATTACAACTTATTTTACTGTTACAAATTTTTAGGTCAAATATTATTTACTTAGGGATGTCAATAGTTTGAGTTTGAAGCGAGCAACCTTCCGCAAAGTTTATTGGTCCGTTTATATTTTAAAAGTATTTTGAAACATTTTTTTTACTTTTTTACTTTTTTTCAATAGGAAAAAACAAAAAAATATGAATAAATAAATTAAAAAAGTTTCACGAGTCCACGAGTATAGGGCCCTCCCAACAAGGGGTGAATAAATAAATCGTCAAATAGCAAAACTGCACAAAACCGAACAAATGATTTGATTTGGTTTGGCTTGATTTCAAATGTGAAATAATTTTATTTGGGAAAATTCCAAATCGCCTTAAACGGTTCGATTTATATTTCAATTGTCAAAACAGCGGTTTCAAATAGCTAACCTGTCAAATTTTACAAAATAAAAAAATAAATAGAAAAATAAAAATAAAGGAAAATACTCAATTTAATAAATAAATAAAACAAATATAGCACATTTTTTATTCTCAACAAACAAAATTAAGGAATCAAAGATTAATTTGATCCACAGTCATTTTGAGAAAAAAAAAATTGTTTATATATTTCATAATCATCATCGAAGAAAATTTTTTAAAGTAAAATTTTTAATGTAAGAGCACTAGTACAAATTTGTCCAAAAAATAATAAAATGTAAGTCACTTTTTACAACGATTGCCTATAAAAGAACGATGACATTTTTGTAAATAAATTTTAACTATAAATATCGGCTCTTACTAAAAATCTACGAAAGAAAAAACATCGGTTCTAAGACTAAAACCGACGTCAATAATCTGGATAAACCGACGTATAAGGTAATAAAACCCTATTCACCAGTCCCCATGACATATCTTCGTCCCCAGACATATCTCCCTCGGATCCCTCTCAACCTTTCATCTCTCTCTACTTTCTCTCACCGCCGCTACCTTCTCCCTCATCTCAATCGCCGACCATAGCGGCCTGCACCACCACCTCCTCCTCATCATCATCTTCACCCGCCATTGCCGACCATAGGGCCAGATCTACAATATAGCTTCCATTATCAATAGTACTTTCTCTTTTGTCATCGTCTTCACGCTTGAAAAGCCCAGGGTTTTCGCACAACCAACAGTTCAGACCCTGGAAGTCACTAATCGACGGTTGCCGATCAGACACTGGGTTCTATTTGTGGCTGATTTCTCCCTCTTTTTCCCTCTACCTTAAAAGGGGATTTTGACCATTTTTTGTGTGAATTGATTCGACTGGATGAGGTTCGATCCATTGATTTTTTTATATTTATTTTTGCCCGCTTACATATGAGCTAAAATTGCAAAATATCCATTTTTTATTGTGTTTTTTTTCCCCCTCTAGTAAGTAGAGTTTTATTTCATTATTAGTATAAGTCTAGCTTTTAAGTTCTACCTACTACACAGCGGTTTTCTGGGTAATTGATTCTTGTTAATTTGTTATGTACAGCTATCATCTAAAAACTTTAGTCCATGTTCACTTTATTGTTCGTTGTGGGCGTTTTTTGTATATTTCGACAAAAAATGTTCAAAACGCAAACGCGGAAGACGCTTTTTGGAAAAAAAAAATTTTTTATAGAATTATCTTAACTTAAAACTAAGCTTAATATAAAGTTTTTATTTTTTTTATTATCCCAACTTGGAACTAAGTTTAAATAAAATTTTATTGAATTCAATATCAACTTTAAAAAAAAATTAAGTAAGAATTTTTATTGTTATATTTCAAAAAATGCACTGATAAATGGACTCTGGTGGTTTTGAAAGAACTTGCATTTTTTGAATTTTAATAAAAGTAGAGTTTTCTCAAATCCTGAACTTGATCAAGCTGTGTTAATATAAACTCTTAATGTTCACATTAGTGTGTTGCATGTAACCATATTTTAAGTGTATTGTGAAAGGAAATTTGAGTTTGAGTTAGTAGTATTCTGTAAGCAAATTAATTAAAAATAGTTTAAGTAGTATTCTGCAAAATTTCAAACATAACGTGTTTTTCAACTTTTCATTTTCAAAAACAGTTTTCAGAAATGACAAATCAAACGCGTTTTCAGCAAATTTGAAAACAAAAATGAAAACAGAAAATACAAAACATTTTCGAAAATGAAAATACAAAATAAAATATAAAAAGAATGTCACCTTAGAGTAATAGGACTTAATTAAGGCATATCTTGTTAATAGGATTGTTCTATAATGAATGAATAGGATTAAAGGAACAAGAAGGCGGCAAAAATTGCAAGTATTGTCCAGTAATGGCTGCCAAATATTCATTTGGAGTTTTGAGATGCTAGAAATAAGTTATTTAATTAACCTGGGTGTGGGGTTGTAGTCTTGTAGATTTCCCTTCTTAGGCCATCTTCAATGGTTTATCCCAAATTTGGGGTAATCTTTATCCTAAATTTGGGGTAGATTCAAACTCTTTTTCCAACAGTTTAACCTCAAATTTGGGGTCAAGTGAATAGTATCCATTTTTCTTCTAATTTTTTAATAATTATACCTTGATTATAAATTTGTTAATTAATAACTTTAATTTAAATTGATAACTAATGCATAGAATAGATCAAATTAAATTATTGTGAACAAAAAATATTTTTTAGGAAAAATTAAATTAACAATTATCGAATTATAAGATTTCAAATTAAATAATAATTATTATAATATTTACAAATACAATTATTACTATAATAACAAATTATTGGACTAATTATAAATTTTTGGCATTTAAATTAAATATGAAAATGACAATTTGGTAAATAAAAAAGGCAATCCCAAATTTGAGGTTGTGAATAGTCACAATCCCAAATTTGGGGTGTGATTTGGGGTACCATTGAAGATGATTTTACCCTAAATTTGGGATTTTACCCCAAATTTGGGGTATGGTTGGAGATGTCCTTAGCTTCTTGCTGAAGAAAGTTCTTGGACCTTATTCGTTAAACTGCAACATATTTTTCTAATTGTGGTGCGTGCTTGTTTGTGATTTATATATTTTCCTGTCTAATTGACTTCTTATGGTGTTCAGATCTTCCATATGCTGATGAAGAAGAAGGCTCTGATATAGAAGAACTCATTGATGGGTTTAATTCTGTAATTGTTTTGGTGCATTATTCATATTGTTTCTATTAGTTTTTTTATGGAAGGGAATTAATGGGGGCGGGGGGACGGGGGCAATGTACCAGACCTCTGCCTCAGTTGTGTTCTACTCCAGTACGTGTGCTAATCTACTATTTTTCTTTGAGTTGGGGTGATTGGATTTAAGCTCTACTCCAGTACGTCTGCTAATCTAAAGTAAAGTAAGTGTTAATCTAAAGTAAAGTAATTTACTAATGTCATCTTACTCTTTTATGATATGACGGTTGCAGAGATGAGGAAGATGATTCTACCCACACATTCACCGGCCGTACAGGTGGACTTCATTTTTATTTTAGGTTGCGTGTGATATTTTTGGGTTAAAGCCTACTTTTAGAGGTTGTTTGATAATGGAAAAAATTTCAACACAATTTTTCAAACTCAATCTCAACCATCCATCCTTAATCAAGCTCACAATTTCTGACTTTTCAAACATTTTTTAACTACACATCCATCAAAAAATAAAATAAAATCACAAAAATAAAAAATTTTCACATTACCAAACAGGCTCTTAGACTCATAGTTGAGTGCTATACTGAAATTATGATGCGTGATGAACTTATTCCAAAGTTTACTAATAGAGTTCAATTGGAAAATGTATATCTTAAGTAGGGTGGAAATGTACCTGTGTCCAAATCCTAATCTCGGGGAATGCATCTTCCTTTTTTTAGTTTTTTATTGCTTGCATTTTCTATGTTTTTTGAACTTTGGCACTACTTTTCGCCATGAGTAATGAAAATAACAGCAACCAAAATAAAATCTGGTTGGGTTTTCCTCTAGTTTTTACTATCCACGGATATACTATGGGGAAAATACTGGGATTTACTCTACTGTGATGCCACTGAAATTTGATGGATCATTGTGCATAATGGAAGACAACAGGACATAGCCACAATCCTTATGAAGGATGTTACAGAGGATGTATGGCTCTCAGAAGATGGGCATTTGCATGGAGGATAATGGGGCTAAATCTGGGCCAATTGGTGTAATGGGGTATGGGGATTTGCATTCTTTAAGCTTGTCCATGAGTCCATGTACCCAATTTAGCTGTGTTACTGGTTCGCGGCACATTGAAGTAGGCCTGGGCATTTATCGGTTGGTTCGGTTATTAAAAGAATCGAAACAGAACTAAAACTTTCAGTTCGGTTTCGGTTCGATTCCTTCAAAGACAAGAACCGAACGGTTTTGGTTTCAGTTCGATTTTCGATTATTTTTCGATTCCAATTAAAAAAATTAAATTTGATGCAAATACAAAAAAATCTAATTGTTTACAAAAATTAAAGGTAAATACAATAAAATAAAGTTTCCAATTAAAATTAAAGTCCAAATTCATGTATATTATTCTACGAATGTGAATCTTAGAATCTTGATAGTTAAAAGTTTTTTCTACTTTAAAATCATTCTTATTTGAAAAGGAAATTACGTTGAGGAAGTAAGAACATTTGAATCTCATTAAAAGTAAATTTTACAAAATAATAATACTATAGTAGTGTATGAAATGACTTAAAAGTAAATTACTAAATTTCATAATAATAGTGTGTAAAATAAACAAAATTTCATACATTGTATAAGTGTCTATACATTAAAGCGTGGTTCTACTTGAAGAAAATTGTGGGTCATGGATTTCTAATTAAAATACTATCAATCTAGAAAATATTTTTCAAATGGAAAAATTGTGAGTAAATTTATATTCCTCTAACCCACTGTCTACATATTAAAGAGTGAACATAAATATATTTTGTTGTATAATTCAATAAAAAATAAAAAAAAAAAATATTTTTATCAGTTTTGATTTCGATTTTTCGGTTTTGATTTTAAGAATCGATTGGTTTCGATTTTTTTTTAAAACAATCGGTTTCGGTTTTGGTTTTGAATTTTTTTTTTTAAGAATCGAAATATCTTCGTTTTTTGGATTTGATTTTGGTTTGATTTACTCGATTCTTTTTTTTTTGTCCACCCCTACATTGAAGGAGAGGGAAGCTTCAAAGGAAGCAAGGATTGCTACAGTCTTTTGTAGTGATAACAATTAGCCCCTTCTTTGGTAGTTTTTTTTTTTTTTAGAATAGTTTATGTGAATAGTGAATTTAAAAATAGTTGATCAATTTCAATTTTGAATGCGTGTATTTTTTAGTTTTTTATTTATTGATAGACCTTTGAATTTGATTTGCATATATTTTCAAGTATAGCATTTTGCATTCATAATTTGAATGTAGTTGTGGTTTCACCTAATTTCTCGATTATATAATAATAAAAAAAAGAAGTTGACTTTAAGCGTCGGTTGTTGGTCAACAAACGCCGCCTAAAGTCAATATTTTTTTTTTTGGGACTTTAGGTGTCGGTTGTTGACAGCAACCGACGCCTAAAGTCAACTTTAGGCGTTGTTTTACAATCGACGCGTAAAGTTGAGACCTTACGCATCTCCGTCAAACACATGGCTTGTACAATCGATGCCTTTTATCTTTAACAATCGACGCAAATAAGTCTTTTTGTACTAGTGGAGCTAACTACAGTTTCTTAAAGAAAATTTTAAATATTTGCTTCTATATAATTAGTTTGTTTATAAATATGGATTGATTCACAAAAATGCACTCAATTAGAAACTGAATACTATTATTGAGCTACTTTCAACTTGAAATTTTAGATGAACATGTGTCTTTGAGCTCGCTTTGGAATGTACTAATTCATTTGTTGGCATGCCGCGGTTTCAAACTCCACCAAACTGCAAAAAATAGTTTTGTTTGGTTTGATTTAAAAAATGAAATGGTTTGTTTTGAAAAAATTTCAAACAATTTTAAATGGTTTGGTTTGAAATATTTCTACAAATCGCCCTACTCCCAGCATACTCGATTGTTTAGGGTGAGGTGGCCCTAATGGGATAGGGTCCCAGTGGGACTCGAGTTCATCGAATTTTTTTACCATCTCTAATTTACTGATCACAAATTATAGGTCATGGTCAATCTTAATCCTACCCAGGCACCACTACCACACAAACACATACACGCCATCGAACAAGCGACGTGAAAAATAACACCTGCAGAACATCACCAGCATCGACCTCCACTTACATTCCACCACCCCAACCACTACGCCAACACCTAGACTCAGCCTCAAATACAAAAGCGAGAAATCACCTGCAGATCAACACTAAAATATCAACGGATTACACCACCACATTTGCATATTAGACAACACCACCACCGCAGACACAAAAAAACTAACACAACCTGCTACGATAGGCACAATTGCGGTGCCATACATCACAAACATGCTAAACAAAGCTAAATACAAGTGCACACATCACAAACCTATGGAACACGACTTGCTACACACCATCGAACACATAATAAGCTACAAACCATCCGCACACATCACAAGATTGTCGATCTTCGCCGTACATCGATGCACACATCACGTGTAGCACACAAGCGCTTAACTGTTTCAACAAGCAATTGATCGAGACATCATAATCGACTCAAAAACATCAAAGGGACTCCAAATAATAATTGCGGAGTCATCACGCAGGGTTGAGGCTTCTCCTATACTAGTCAACTTAGGACTCAGGTCATCATCGCTACTTGGTCAAAATCTCATCGTGAGACATTAAATATATCGCAACGAAATGCAATCCCACCCAAAAAAAATTCGAAAATTGAAAAAATTCATTGGGAATGCTTTGGTATAAATATAAACAATTAAAAAATAAATGAATGATATGAAATGATACAATTTGAATGGCAAAAATTCATAAACTTATGAAAAAATTCATAAACTTGTTGACATTATTGTGGTCCATATTCTTATCAAATCTCATTTATGGAAAAATTCATTAAGTTACGAAAAAACTCATAATCTTGCAGGCATAATTATGGCCCATATTCTTATCAAATCTCATTTAACAATAAGTAAAGTATGTAAATACATCATACTGGAGTTCAAAAGCCACAAAGAAATTAAAAAAAAAAAAATAATAATAACATAAAGTTATGAAAAAATTGAAAAAATTCGATTTGGGAATGCTTTGGTATAAGTATAAACAATTACAAAACAGATGAAAGATATGAAATGATACAATTTGAATGGCAAAAATTCATAAAGTTATGAAAAAATTTATAATCTTGCTGACATTATTATGATCCATATTCTTATCAAATCTCATTTATGGAAAAATTTATAATCTTGCTGGCATAATTATGGTCCATATTCTTATCACTCATTTAACAATAAGTAAAGTATGTAAAGAAAGATAATGATATATTGTGCCGCATATCAGTTGACCAAAAAAGAGAGAGGAAAAACACACCAGTTTAGACGGGAAAATGAAGCCAACTATCTTGTTATAATATATATATATAAGATAAAGATAAAGATTATTGTTGAGACCATGCCCAAAAAGGAGCTTAATGAATCACCAGCAAGGGCCCAATAGAGGCCCAATGGGTCTTGGCCCATGACCAGAACTTAGGGACCCCCTTGGGCCTACTGCTGAGGCGGAACATCACACGAACCTCTCTATCTGAACTGGTTTATAGCTAGCCGAGGTGCCATATGGCAAACAACTCGGATAGGTGATGGGTCAACGGATGGTGTCAGAGATATGTGACTTTCCCCAGTTGACTGTGGCTTGATGAGACGTTGCCTTTACAGAGGATGTGACAGCCGCCCATCTCCTACCAAACGTAGCAATGATTACTTCAAGGAAATTGGTCCACCTCTCCAACAGCTAGGGCGAAGACATGTGTAAAGTCCACCACGTGCCACCATCTAAAGACTGTAACTTCTCCTATAAATAGCACACACTTGCCTCCAAATAAAGGGTTGGTAATTCAATACTCTAACTTAATATTTTACTCTCACTCCCTTTTCTCTCTTTTACACACTTATATTTTCATCCCCCAATTTATATTTGCTGCAAATGAGTACTGACTTAGGCATCAGAGTGCAAACGGGGGCCACCTCGGCCCCCTTTGCAAGCTGATTGTTTGTCCTAGTGAGCAGGAGATCCACGCGTTCAAGAGGGAGGAGCTGAGACGTGTTGATCCAAGGTCTACCAGATTTTGTGGTCAACATTTTTGGCGCCGTCTGTGGGAAACCACACTTCTAACCACGAAATCACGTGGTAAAAAACAACACAAAACCTTGAAAAAAGGTGAAGAACCTCTTGAATTAAAAGGTGAAAACCCCTGAAGAAGGCTTAAAACTTTGAAATATAAGTTTGGTAACCTTGAAAAAGGCTTAAAACTTTGAAATATAAGTTTGGTAACCTTAAAAAAGACTTAAAACTTTGAAATATAAGTTTGTTAACCTTGAAAAGGGCTTGAAGCTTTGAAATATAAGTTCACGAATTGCTGTAGACATGAATGAAAGTGATAACGATGTCAACCCTCGAAGAAACAAAGGGGAACAACACAGTGAGGAGGAGGCTCCCCAAAGACCTCTTGAGGACATAAATGAGGGGGTGACCCAACCTAACCCTCCACGCCGGCATCGAAATTGCCGCATGCTGCGAGATATGACTCGCATGGCAGCCCAAATGTTGAAAGTGCAAAAACAGCAGATAGAGCAAACTGCTGTGATGAACGCCTATATGGCTAGGGGATACGTTATAAATGAACCCATGATGCCCCCGCAGTACTTGCAGCCACATTAATCACCATCTGATGCAGCCACTGCCTCATATTATTACCAATATCCACAGGCATTTGACGAGGTGGAATCTGTTCCTTTCGACAAAGTAGACCCAGTGCATGAAGCACCAAGAGAACAAGGTCAACCCCCTATTAACCACAGGGAGGCTTCGCCCTCAAAGTCCGGCAGCGTTTTTAGCCGAATAGGGGGATTATTCAGGGGCAAACGAGGAGGCCGAACTGACCAAGGTCAGCACAGTGCGGCTGTAGGGATGACAATAATACCCACGAACCCGATACCCGATGAAGACCCGATATAAATGGGCGGGGATTGCCCGACTAAATGGGTTCGTGGGTAGGGTATGGAGGTAAATTTTAAAACCCGACATGGGTATGGGTCGGGTATGGGTTTTACTACAATACCCATACCCGACCCGCATACCCATTAATTTCCTTTAAAAATTATAGAATTTAAAACAAAAGTGATTGTTTAAAAAAAAAAAATAGAACTCAAATATCTATTGACATTGTTATCGTCTAAACCTTAATATATTTAAATTATTGTCTTTGTTAACGTCTAAAAAAATTGTTCAAATTCGCTTGTATAATTTCAACATATAACAAGCTTTTTTCAACTCAAATTCAAGTGAAGCCCAATATTTAATTGATTCAAGTTAATCCGGAGCACCTATAACCTATTTATAACCTAAAAAAATAATAAAAAAATAAATAATTAGTAATGGGTATTGAAGCAAACCCGCCTCCGACCCGCACCCGACCCGCACCCGACCCGCAATTTTTAAATTGGTATATGGGTAGGGTATGGAGATTGTAAATATTTAGTGGGTAGGGTACGGGTTTGGCAAACCCGACCCATTGCCATCACTATGCGGCTGTGCCTAGAAATAGGCGGGAGCAACGGGCTGAAGAAGCCCTTTCACGGAGCCAAATTCCTAGAGATAGGTATGATGCATGGGGCGAAAAAATTGAGCCCCACACATGAGCCTAGAAATAGGCGGGAGAGAAGAGCAGAAGCAGCCTGGACCCAATCTCAGGGTGGCCTTCCGACTTTTCAAGCAGCCAGGATTACGTTCAACCTCCCTGTGACCAATACCATGACGCGATGAATTCTGACCATGGTGAGAACAGTGAATTACCGTCATACGAGCTGGATGATGAAGTGGAAATAAGCCCCTTTACGGAGGGCATCTGAAAGTGCCCGGTGCCCCATGACTTTGAAATGCCAGAAATAACAAAATACTCTGGCAGAGGTGACCCTGATGATCACCTGTTGAATTATCCTCCCAACATGGAAATAGCTAAAGCCACTCTGGATCTGAAGTGCAAAGCCTTCGCTCTAACACTTGAGGGAAGTGCAATACGGTGGTACAAAAAACTCCCTCCTGGTAGCATACACAGTTGGAGAGATTTGAAAACATCTTTCAAAAATGACTTTGTTTTTTCCAGGCCCGGCCAGCTCCCACTCCAACGCTTTCAGGATTTAAGGCAAGGAAGAGAGGGGTCTTTGAAGAGCTACCTAGCCCGGTTTACAGAGGAAATGCACATTTGTGAAAACATCACCGAGGCGGAGATGTTTTCTGCATTAAAAGGAGGCCTAGAGATGACAATCATGTTTTGGAGGGATGTCCGAAATAGAAAGCCGAGGGATTACAACGCCTTGGTAGATTTGATGAAGGAGGAGATTGTCTCAGAAGAAATGGCTAGGGCCAGAGATAACCATCCACAAGGGAGATACAATGTTGGGTACCCCAGCGAAGGGAACCAGAGGAAGGGAGGTAATAAGGATAGGTTCGACAGTAACCGAGGTGGTGCGCCACATCCATTTTCGAGAACCGGATCCAGTTATGCGGCGGAGATCACGGAGGCTATCCCCAATTTGCACTCCAATGCTCCTGCCCCGAATCCTCCCACAGCCCATGGAAGAATGGAAGGTAGCTGAAATGGAAAACAGCATATGATTCGGGCCTACTGTGCGTACTATAGGTATTATGGCCACGCAACGGAGGATTGTAGGGAAATCCACATGTTGGCGGACCAAAAGGTACACGGAAGGAAGGGAGGTGATTTCTCCCCTGACAAAGGAAAAACACAAATCCCAAGTAACCAAAAGTTCAATCGAGCTGATAGGCGAGCTCCATGGAAAAACCCAATGAAAGAAAGGATTGATGGTCGTCAAAGAGACATGAGCAAGGATCAGAATAACTCCCCGGCACATGCTAAAAATACAAGAGAACCACCTATGCCTACAAATGATTCGCCGATTCGCGAGATTGACACAATATTGGGAGGCCCCCATCCAGGTGGAAGCACCAATAACTCCCAGAAACAATATATCAGAGAGGCCAAGCAGCACGCTAACGTGAATGATCACATCCATTCACATCCTGCAGGGATGTCCCGAACAGAATCCATCACGTTTACGCAGGATGACGCTATTGGGGTACATTTCCCGCATAATGACGCGCTGGTTATCCGGGTAGTGGTGGCTCAGAATGGATTGTCACGGATGCTGTGGATGATGGTGCTTCGGTGAACGTGATTTATGGGGTAACTTTTGATAAAATGAGGATTAGTACCCCACTTATTCCAGTCTCAGATCCAATATATGAATTCACTGGAGACAGCATAACTCCCAGAGGATCCATAACTCTTATGACGAAACTAGGGCAAGCTCCCACTCTCTCTAGAATACCCATGGAGTTCTTAATTGTGGACAAAATTTCCTCCTATCACGGCTCAATTGGGAGGCCAGGTCTCATTGACTTGGGGGTTACAACTCATACGAAGTATATTTGCATGAAATTCCCCACGGAGCATGGTGTAGCAACTGTCAGGGGGAGCCAAACTGAATCACGGGCCTGTTATACAAACGCTATTCAAAAATTTCAAGACCGGAGCTTACACATGATTAGTGATGTGACAATGGCCGAGGCTGCTCCAGACCCTGAAAGATTGGGTGAAGGGTCCTCAGAAAGTGAAGATGTCACAATGATGCCGGAAGAGGATCTAGCATATCTGGACCCAAGAATGACCGGAGACAGTTGCTCTACCCCAGCCGAAAGGCTGGAATGCTTTTGTGTTGATCCACTTGATCCAATCAAGGAGTTGCAGATTGGACTAGATTCGCCAGTTGAAAACAAAGATCAGCTGAAAAGCTTCTTGCTTGAAAATCTCGATGTATTCGCATAGAAACATGATGACATGATCGGAATTGATCCTAAAGTGGCCTGTCACAGACTCCAACTTGACCCAAGAAGCCCCGGGCACAGGCAAAAGAGGAGGCCGATGAGTTCTGATAAATATGAGGCCTTGAAAGAAGAGGTGACGAAGCTATTGAAAAATGGCTTCATCAGAGAATCATGGTATCCGAAGTGGGTGTCAAACCCTGTTTTGGTTCCGAAGTAAAATGGGAAATTGAGAGTATGTATTGATTTTTCGAATTTAAACCAGGCATGTCCTAAAGACAGTTTCCATCTTCCTCGAATTGATCAATTGGTCGATTCTATAGCAGGACATGAGATGCTGAGTTTTATGGATGCATACTCCGGGTACAACCAAATCCCCATACATGAGTCTGATGAGGAGCACACCTCGTTTATCACGGATAGGGGGCTCTATTGTTATAAAGCCATGCCATTTGGTTTAAAAAATGCCGAGGCCACCTACCAAAGGTTGGTAAATCGTATGTTTTCAAAACAGTTGGGAAGCACCATGGAAGTATATGTCTATGACATGCTGGTCAAAAGTATGGTCGCCATAGAGCATGTCCGCCATTTGTCAGAGGCCTTTGACATTTTGAGGAAATATCGGATGAAGCTCAACCCCGTGAAATGCGTCTTTCTTGGATTCATGGTGAACAGGAGAGGGATTGAAGCCAATCCGGATAAAATCAAAGCTTTACTAGACATGCGCTCTCCTCGGAACCCAAAAGAAGTGTAAAGCTTAACGGGAAGAATTGCGAACCGCTTTCCCTGTATTTAGCCTTGTCAAAGGAGGCTGTTAGCTCAGTATTGATCAAAGAGGAGAATGGGAATCAGCTTCCGGTGTATTATGTACGAAAAGCCATGCTGGATGCAGAAACACGATACCCAGACATGGCAAAACTTGCTCTAGCATTAGTCACTGCGGCTCGCAAAATCTGTCCCTACTTCCAGTCGTACTCCATCCATGTTCTCATGAACTTTCTGATGAGACAGGTATTATAGAAACCAGATGTATCAGGGAGCTTAATGAAATGGGCGATAGAAATTAGCCAGTACGACCTGTATTATGTACCTCGGACAGCTATAAAAGGCCAAGCATTAGCAGATTTCATAGTTGAGTTCACGCATCCGCCCGAGGTGGAGATGATTGATAACATGGATAACAGCCTTGAGTGGAATTGTTCGTTGATAGGTCCTCGACTGAAGGAAGATCCGGGGCAGGGATACTACTAGTGAGTCCAGAAGGATACAAATTGCACAGTGTGATCCGCTTTGGATTTAAAGCCTCAAACAATTTTGCAGAATACAAGGCGCTCCTAGCTGGACTGAGGCTTACAAAAGCTCTTAAAATTAAGTCAGTAGTGGCAAATAGTCACTCACAGCTTGTTGTAAGCCAATTTAATGGACAGTTTTTTGCCAAAGAGCCAGCCATGATTGCATACTTGAAGAAAGTAAAGGACTTAGCTGCCCACTTCGAAAAAATTGAACTGCTTCATATTCCCAGAACTGAGAATTCTAATGCAGATGCTTTTTCTAAACTAGCAAGCAGTAAGGATGCTGAGCTCCTAAATATGGTGCCAATTGAGCACATGCCGATCTCTTCCATCGAACAAGGAGCGGAGATTTTGGCAATAGAAGAAGAAGGTTCTTGGATGAATCCTATACTGGCATACTTGAAGCATCAAACCCTACAAGACGAGCTGGAAGCAGCTCGAAAGTTGCAAAGGTATGCTGCAAATTTTGTCCTCTTGGACAATCTGCTTTATAAACAGAGTTACACCTCTCCTTTGCTACGATGTGTTGGGCCGGAGGAAGGACAGTATATAATGAAAGAGATTCATAAGGGCATATGTGGCAACCACGCTGGAGCGTTATCACTAGCTCGGAAAGCCCTCGAACAGGGAGATTTTTGGCCAACTATGCTAAAGGATTCCCATAACTTCGTCCGCACACTAGTACAATAAGATTCAAAGGCGACGATTGTAAAGCGGAAAAGGCGTCGATTGTACAGGAGAAGCCTATTGTAGCGACGCTAAAACTGTATACTTAAGGCATCGGTTTTAAACCGATGTCTTATCTTAATTTAAGGCGTCGGTTGTTAAGTAACAACTGACGCCTTAAGTAAATAAAGACGTCGGTTATTGAATGAAAATCGACGCCTTTTATATGACTAAAGGCGTCAGTTGTTTATAACAACCGACGCCTTTTAATGACTTGAGGCATCGGTTGTTTTATAACAACCGACGCCTTTAGTTATACTTATAGGTGTCGGTTTTTGACAACATCCAACTCCTTTTAGTATGATTTTTTTTAATTATTCATTTATTTCCATACATCTGGAGTGATTGAATCAGAATACCTTTAATACGACTGGAAAATACAAGTATATTTTAGAAAAGAGTCAGGACATCTATCCCAAAGGAATAAAGCACATATTTCAATTCAACCTTTGGCTTGGGAATAACATTAGAGCGAAGGCTGGCAGAACGTTCTTCAAGCATTGCTTCTGAAAATCCAGTACCTACATAGAAAAACAAGAATCTAGAGCACTTAGACATCGAGGATACGAGTATTGAATTCTTTTATAGCCATCAAACTGTATTGATAAGTTGTTTGTCATGAATGTAGAAGATCGAAATATGTTCTCTCCCATGAAGGTAGAAGATATATGTTGGCAGTATAGCTCAGCGCAAGAAGTAAATAGCCTACCAATTTTACAAATGCTTTGAAATTCCTCTTTGTTACTATCGTAACAACCAAACAGAAAAGCACCATATACACCTACAAAAAAAATATAAAAAATCATTAGCCATGTTATTCAGCAGGAAACACAAACTGTACTCAAATTACACGACTTGCACTAAAATAAATCCACTGATAATCGGTAACTAGGAAATAGAGAGGATCAACTTCAATTAGAAGAGAACAGAGTCATAAACATAGTCCATTGGATTACAGGATTCTGTGTTCCACGCATCTAAAGAACCCATAGATGGTTGATATAGTCTAAATAGGGAAGAGATTTTGATAACCTTACCGGTACGTTTTCCCCGTCCATGTAAAGCACCAATTGGTACCAAATCCAGAGAGTCGCCAATACTGCAGAGCATAAAAGATCCAGCAGAAAGTTCATTATTAAGCTTACAAAGACTATTAGCTCAAAATAGCAGGTCATTGCACTAACCTGTCCATGTAATCCTTTTTCAATTTTAACCAATTATGTGACCGTTTTGACGGCTCATATGTAGCATCTTTATTCATAGTCTTGATGATCAACCCTTCGCAACTGCCAAGTAGGATGAACCAATGACATAAAACACGAGGGAAACATTTATTGGTAGTTAAATAGTTCTGTGAAATAAAAGTTGCTAAGTCATCCAAAAGAGCAGCATGAAACAGCTTAAACTTACTCAGAATTTTTATCATTGTAAACTGGAAATGCAACAACAAGAAACTGAAATAGATCCACGTTTGATAAATGGTAGTCTAAAATAAGTTCAAAAATTTAAACAATTTTAGCACTCATATGGGCCTTGTGCTCATAATAACTAGGATAAATGCAGTATATTTGATTATCAATACATCAAAGACCAAAACCTCTGCTTGAAATGAAATTTAGGGGTCCACCCACCCATAATAATTAACATGGACTAATTACAGATTTCCATAACATCCAACTCCTTTTTCACATCTCTACCAACCTTGATATGCATTCGAGTTTGCTAGAACATTGTACTTAGTTGATTTTATTCAATTATAAAAATAAGCTAAAATAAACTTCCTCCCTATTTGTTCATTTTCAGTATGCTTTTACACAATGAGCTAAGGGTCCAGTGGCGAGGTTAGCCATAGAGAGATCCACTTTTCTATGCTTATAGGAAAGAAGAGATGAAAAATGAATGGAAATATTTGGATGATCCAAGCAGACGAAACTTGGAATGACACCTGTCTCAGAAACTAGGCAATCAAACTGTACTCTACGCCAAATAACCCCCTCAAAGCAAGACAAGTAGCAAGAGCGACATAAATACCCTCTACAGACATCAAAATTATAATAGTTCACTTGTAAAAAAGTATAATAAAAATACAAACTTAACTGTACTGAGTGTACTTATAGGAAATTAAGCAACCCAGAATATGTTGTGTCATCTCCATATCAGTGAACAAATATATATATATATATATATATCAATGATAAATGTACTCTTCCTAAGATATCAACTGGATACCACAAAAGAACCTTATACAAAGTGTGTGCTTTGCATTTCTAGAAAAGAACCTTCTGCCCCTGAGAGAAATAAAAAGGAAATGAGGGGGGAAAAACATAGATATCTCCAGTTCTGTCTCAACAAAATAAGCATGATATCAGCTTAGACTAAAATTGTGTCCCCTGCATTGAGGAAAATGTAGGTCCCAGGACAAGAACATCAATTCATTATGTATGCACAAAAGCATCACTGCCAGGAGAATAAAAATAATAATAATGATTAGTAGCAGCAATAATAGCAACAGAATGGGAAGTAGATATATGTAAAAGTTTGCTTTCCAGGTCATGAGCGAAGTGTAAATAGCATTATTTATTAACATTAGAAATTTGATAAAATAATAAAAAGCACCTAGAATCAACTGAATCTTCAAGAAACTTTTGTATTTCCTCAAGATCATTTGATGTTATAGCAGTGGAAAACTGGAGGAAACTGCATTCTTCCTCAAATGACTTGTAAAGATACTGGACGAACCACAAGCTCAAGAGGTGAATATTATATGAAAAGAGAATAAAATAGATAATGATCAAATAAATAACCAGAGTCCAAAACTGGGAGACAAAAGCAAACAAAACATAGAAGATTACTAAGCTAGTATGGAACTGATTTCACTACTCCATGAAAGATTGTGAACCATCAATATAGAAGTTAAGGTTCATTATTTAGAATGAAAGATCATCGTATGGACATCAACATAAAAAATTTACTATGAGAAAAGCTAGAGAAAAGAACACCAGAAGATATTTAAGAGTAACATATGTAATTTTCCTCTAGAATTACCCCAAAAATAAGTTCCAGTTATCAAGCAACAAATCAAATTAAAGAACAGAGATTCAAAGGCCAGGCTTATAGTTAGTGAAACACGTTAAGCATTTATGAAGTCAGTCCCAGGATTCTGAAAGTCATGGAAAAGGTGCTGAAGATTCTTAGTTGAATAGTTGGAGCTTGAGGAATATTGAGGACTAACAAATATAAGGGTCAAAGAACATAAAAGAGCTTAATCATTTAGGATAAATATATAGGAATAAAGACAATGATTTGTCAACCATATAATCAAAAAATGAACAGAGGGTTTCACCAAATAAAAATGAAGAAAATGTATTAGAAATTTCAGATAGCTAAGACACGGAATGTTGTACCTCTCTACGAACGGCCAGTTGCTCTTGTAGAAGTTGTTGGCGCACGGAGGGAAAAGAGAGGGGGTGGTGCATGGAGGGAAAAGAGAGGGGAGCGGGGTGGGGGTGGTGCGCGACGGAGCAAGAAGAGAAAAGGATGGCTCGCGATGAGGAAGAGAAAAGAGAGGCTCCCGGAGGAAGAGAAAGAGAATACCGGCGGCGGGGGAGAGCTGTGATGGCGGCGGAGTTACACGGCCGGTCGGTGGTGATGGTGGCGACGACGACGGGGAGAGGTGTGATGAACATGGGCTTGGGGAGGTTTTTATGTGCTGAAGACTTAGGTTTTAGACTTATTAAAATCGGAAATACCTTACTTAAAGGCGGCGGTTCCTTTAAAGAACCGCTGCCTTTAATTAAACGGCGTCGATTTTTTTTAAGAACCGACGCCCTTACTTGGGCGAAAAAACCGGCGTCGGTTCTTACTAAAGAACCGACACTTTTTTTAAAATTTTTATTTACAATTTTGCCACCGCATTTTTTGAGGCGTCGTTTTTTGAGAAAAACGACGCAAATATGTTGTTTTTTGTGTAATTTTCTACTAGTGGTAAGTGCGATAAATGTCAGAGGCATGCAACCATACCGCATCAGTCGCATCACAAATTGACTATGGTAACCAGCCCCTGGCCTTTTGCGAAGTGGGGAGTTGATATCGTTGGTCCTATGCCCTGAGGTACTGGTAACAATTGTTTCGCAATAGTGGAAATTGATTACTTCACCAAGTGGGTCGAGGCGAAGCCCCTGATGAGGATTACTGAAGCCAACACTACCAAGTTCATCTGGAAGAATATTATATGCAGGTTCGGAATACTGCACTCATTGGTTAGTGACAACGCAAAGCAATTCAAAAATAGAAGTATTGACGAGTTATGCGATGATTTGGGAATCTGTAAATTATTTTCATCCCTACAGCACCCAAAAGCAAATGGGCAGGTCGAAGCCGTGAACAAAACCATAAAGAACACCCTGAAAAGAAAGTTGGAATCAAAGAAGGGTGCATGGGTAGATGAACTCCCGCAAGTGTTGTGGGTACTTTGGACTACTACGCACACCGCAACAGGGGAAACACCGTTTTCCATGGCGTATGAATCCGAGGCGGTATGTCCGGTTGAAGTTGGGGTGCCTTCCTTTCGCCAAATCCATTATGACGACGCAGTAAATGAGGAAGCACAAAGGGCAAACTTGGATTTCCTCCTAGAAAAAAGGAATAACTCCCAGGTGGTGTTGGCTAGGTACCAGGAAAATATGGCCCGCTACTACAACAAAAGGGTGAAAAATCGGTTCTTCAACATTGGAGATTTGGTCCTTAAAAATATCCTTCTACTCAAGAATCAGGAGTAGGGACTTTAGGCCCTAATTGGGAGGGTCCTTATAAAGTCACTGCCGAGGTGGTACCCGGTGCATATATGATCGAAGACCTATTTGGGGTTCCTTTGTGTAACCCTTGGAACACGGATCACCTTCGTCACTATTTTCAATAAAATCAAGTTTCCCTTGAATGATTATAAGGTCTCCACATAATTTAATGAAAATTTGAAGCGAGTTACGTTAAAAATTGCATCAAGTGCTCTTCGTTAAACATGTCGGATGTTAAAAATGCTAAAGTTATGTTTGTTCATGAGAAAGAATAACTCTACCTATATCAAGCGACGATAAAATGATGACAGCACTATACTTGAACTTCATCAAACAAGGGACTCTTATAAGCCCGCACTGCGCTCACTACGTCTTGGCTGAAAGTAATAAACCATCAGCAGCAGCTCGTTTAAACTAATAATCGTAAGAAGGTAGAATCGCAAGTACTAAAAAGTATAACACAAGTATGATCTAGTGTTTATCAAATCAGACCTAACCAGTAAACATAAATGTCTTAAGCTGCTTAGATCTGAGGGACTATCAAATATACAAAGTGTTTAACAAGTATACAAAGTGTTTAAAGTGTTTAGAGGCGTTCAGAGAGTTCACATCGTACAAACCAAAAATTTGTGCACACAACTATTGAACTTCACAAAATGATCAAAATATTGAACTAATTAAATCGTTACATTTACAATTCAAAATTTGAGAAATAACTAAAAACTACCACTACTGCATTTATTGAAGGATGCCTTTTGCAGAGTCTCCGCCTAGTACAATTTGGCAGGAGTCAGAAGGATCATCAATAGGAGGGCCTTCCTCTGAATCTTGTGGCTCTGGGTATAAGGCCTCGATCTGGGAAATGTGCAAGTTTGGGAAAGACTCTTTTACATCCCCCAAGGCTATCCTAGCCCCGATGTTCCCAAAACCCTCTGCATAGCTTCATACTCAGGGGTCTCTTCAAAAGTGTTCTTGAAATTCTGAATTGCCTCCGACACTCTGGCCCCCACGACCTCCTCCACTCTTCCTGCAATGGTACACTCTAAGGTTTCAGTAATTCTGGAGTCAATGTATTTCTCCAAGGAGGTATAATCCTCATCAGCTTTCTTCCTAGTCTCCACTTCCTCTTCCAGCTTAGTGGTAATTTCTGCTACATCGGCTGCCAGCTTGGCCTTCATAGAATTTGCTTCCGCTAGGGCTTCAGCTGTGACGGACAGCGCGCGATTGGAGTCGTCAAGCTTCTTGCACAGAGTCGCCACGTCTGACTCAGAGGCCCGGAGGTCATGCCTTAGCTTCTCGTTATCGTCCTGAAGGCGCTTCGAAAGAGCCCTATCCTCTGAGGACGACTTGCGGGATATGGACAATTTATCTTTAAGATCATTAATTTCTTTCAGCATGTTGTCCACATGACGAAGTACAGTCTTTGCATCTTTTTTGTCTCGCTGCGCTTCCACCACAGAGGAATCCACCTCGTCTATAAGGGCCAGCGCTTTAGCGTTCATGGCCTTGGCAGCAAGTAACTTCCGGGAGGGGGTGGCGCTGGAAGAAAAGGCGAACCAGCCCTCAGTCCAAAACTGTTCAGCGACCAAGGTAGCCCTAGCAGGAGGGGAGTTAGGGGAGTCGAACAAGGAGGGATCGAAAGTGACATCCCTGGGAAGGACACTAGCCTTAATTTGCTTGAGCTCTTCGGCCCCCACAGGTGTCGCTTCATAAGCCAGCCCCGAAATTGACACGGAAGGCTCATCCTCCAAGTCTTGAGTCTCCGGTGGCAGATGTGCAGAAGTGGCATCCTTGGCCCTCCTAAGCCTCTTCAAACTAGTCGTGCATTAAATCCTAAGAGCTTGTTTAGGATTGTTCGTGGCTAGAATTGGTTCGAAGAACTTGTTTTGAATCAATACACATAAGGAAGAATTTAGATAATCAGAGCTTGTTAATTATTTATGATTGATAATTGAATAGGGATATAAACACGTTACAAGGAAAAGTATAACATTAATTAAGGGTACAACCGAACCCGAGAACAAGATTCCTCCTCATATTATTTCTCTAGTCATATTTAATTGTTTATTTTTATGCATATTTTTTATTCAAGCAATTTCAAATAACAAACCTCCCCATTCAATTCTAATTGATTGAACAACTAAAATTACTTTCCGTTCCTCGTGGGATCGTGTAACACCCCAAGTTCAAAATCTTAAACCTAGGCGTGTTAACTTTACTTTACTTAAATGCGGAAAAGAAATCGTTTAAAACCTCAACATTTTCATTTTCTATTATGAAATTTTACAAAAATTTTGCCAGAGTCTTCTCTGTAAATTGGACATAGCCAACCTGTAGAGGGACATCAAAACCATTTTTAAAATACACATCGCAACTCATTCATTCCCAAACATCATCCAACCATTACGATAAGTCCCAAACTCCTCAACAATATAATTCTAAGTAAATAAACTTTAGCAAATGAAATAAGAGGTAATTTAACCTCAATAATACATGAATTAAGGAATAAATAATGAGAAATTGAAATAAATTCTAATTTAACTTTATTTAAAAGGGTTGAAGCGGGTATAGCCTAAGTCAGCTACCGAGTGCTCTTCTCGGATCACCTAACTTTCATCACCTGAAATGTTGGGGAGGGATTGGGGTGAGCTAAAGCTCAGTAAGTAAACTTTATGCATGAAATGCATGCTTATGACATGAATGCTTTAAAAATTTCATATATGTATCCCCATTTACTTTACTTTCCAAAACTTTCAAACTTTTCAAACTTTCACTTAACATTTCAAAACTTTCACTTCATTTCCATCGTGAGCTCACTTGGTGTATCTTCTAGTGAATCAGATAACAGTGGGCAATTCTTATTTGGAACCAGATTAACATTCACATTTCCACCGCAAAGCGGTTAACATTCATTCCACCGCAAAGCGGGTGATTCACTTTATTCCACCGCAAAGCGGCTCATTCACTTCATTCCACCGCAATGCGGCTCATTACATTCGGGTACGCCGGTCCCCCTCGCCCCATTTCCCACTCGCATCTTTCATGAACTAGAAGTACACCCATTCTTTCTTAAAAACTTGGGATACATAACTTTTGAACAAAGTTTGCACTTTGACACATTCATTTCATTAAAACATTTGACTTCCCCATTTCGATGCCAATGCATGCTTAATGATGCAATGACATGATAATGTGCATGCTTGAACATTCTTCATAATAACATATACTTTCATAAAGTAAATGAAATTCATCAAAGCAATTAAGTTGCAAGCAGGCATTTACACATTCCACACTTACATTTAACTTCTATGAAAATAGGGGAAGTTTACTTACCTGACGTCCTTACCATTTACCGTTATCTGGATTTGCAAGTGGAGGAGCCTCGACGGCCCATGTCGTCAATGTACCAAAATCCTAGTTGTATCCATTCATTTAGTAAAATATACTTTCAGTTCAAATTGATATATTCATCATTCTTTTAACATTACGTTAAACAAATTAAAACAATAAATCTTCTTTCCCTTTTCATTCTTGTGATCATTTATTCCAACAAAGTATTAAGATATATTAAATACTTCCATACAATACTCGAAATCAAAAGATTTAAACCATTCGACAAAACGTATAACTTTCAGTTCACAAACACATTCGTTATTCATTTTAATAATAATCAAACATTAACCGGGATTAAAACTTCAATTTAACCCATGCGTGACTTTACATAATAACCAAAACACATAAAACCATATTCGAAAATAAGAGATAAATTTCAATCCACGTTAGAAACTCTCATTTTAAATTCAAACTCAAACTCAAATTTACATAATTTAACCTAACGTTATAAAATTATCCAATTACCATTCTAGTTATTCATAATCTGAAAATTAACAACCTAGCTTCGAAATTTAAACCAAGTCTAACTATGAATTTACACACAAGTATATCTATACATTACCAAAAATTCCAATTAATACATTCGAAATTAGACTATAATCCAAATCTGAAAATATACGAAATATACATGTATATAATTTTCCATAAATTTGAATTTACAATTTTAACTCCGAAGTCAATGATAAATCTAAAATATGAAAATTTAATCAAACAATTTAAGAAATCTAAGATTTATACTTAAGGATGATATTTACATCAATACATACATATATAAGCATTACCCAATCCCCAATTTAGCAATTATAATTCGAAATCTAACCAAACTTAAATCTGAAAATATGAAAAAGATTATTATTATAACTCAAACTTTAACCAGTCTACTAAGCTAACGAATTCATAAATTAGGTTTACAACACAATCTATACATACATTTATATACATTACTCAATCTGAAATTTACAATTAAATTTTGAATCTAAATAGAAATCTGAAATGTACAAATACAGATAATACCCACATACATATCAATACCCATTTTCGTGGGTTGTGCTTGACGTGCGTGCGCGAACTCGTGACAGTGTGTGTGCGTGCGTTGTGTGTGTCTGATTCTCCTTGACTGTGTGCATCTGAGCGTGCGTGTGTGTGAATGAGGGAGAAGGAGGGGCTTACTGTTGGGGGGTGATCGCCGGAGAGCAGACGCCAACGAGAGACCGAGAGAGGTGCGATGGGCTTCGGTTGAGGGTAAATATCGTGAGGGAGGTGAGATGAGGGAGAGAGCGACGAGAGGCAGGGGACGAGGGAGTGAGGAGAGATGAGTCTGAGGGTTAGGTTTAGTAATGAACTTTTGGTGATTGCTAATTGGTCCTTCAAGTCTCTCTAGGGACATACTTAAGTACACCTCTATCATAAATTTACAAAATACCCTAAAATTTACCACTTATAATAATTTGACAAAAATAGGAATTGGCAAGCTTAGGAAATAAAACAATTATTCACATAAATTGCAAGTAAGCAAATTTAAAATTTCCTAATTGGCACATTGAGCGAGACGGTGTCCAAGTCCTTCCACTGCAAAACAATTCAAATCATTGACGTAAAAATTAAATTAAATTCTCAAATTTCAAATACATTAGCATAAATATGACATGAAATTTTTAAAGGGTACGAAATGAAAGGCGGTAGTACAGATCGACCCTTACTCTCGCTACTACATTATTAATTAATATTTAGCGAGTAAGGAATTATTTATTATTTTGGTGCATTGCGACACGCATCAAATTTTTGAGTCCGAGTCTCACTAAAGAATGACATTCCGAGCCATAAGTTCGTAGCGCTATGTAATGATTCCCAGTCGATTGATTGCAGAATAATTATAAAACACTGGATATAACAAATAACGAAATTAGGGCAAAACTACAATCCTATGGCTGTCCTGTAATGACCCAAAAAATTTGTCTTATTATTATATTAAATTATTCACATATAACGGGACCCACTTGAAAATCAATTGAAAATTTAATTTATTTGACTTATATAAAAGAGTCTATTCGACATTAAATAAGACTTTTAATTTAGTTAACGCAATATAAATGAATAACAAATAAGAATGTTAAGTATTACTTTAAGTATTTTTAGCAATTAAATAAACCGACTATCGATTCCATAATTGGGAAGATATGGATTGAAGTGTGTGGAATGTACTTCAAAGTGGAACTAAGAATTTGTTCTAACGTTGAAAAATAATAGACCAAAGTTAAACCGTAAACTTTAGGTTAAAATAATAATAATTAAAATAATATATATATATATATATATATTATTTATTTATTTATTAACAACGAATTTCTCGTATAGTTTCGGGACGCATAAATTCTTAGTTCTATTATCCGTCTTGACTATTCGAGAATACCATCACGTAGAGCATTGAACGACTTTCAAAATGGCATATTGCAGACATGTATTCGGTTGACGTACGTGTCTCAAATAATTTAATAAAGAAGGTTGGCATTCGAAATGTTAGTTTTAAACGGCTTATTTTGACAAGCTGCAACTTTTGCTATAGTTGACCATATTGCATTTCGGTAAGGATACGAGAAACTAGATTGTGGGTATTTTAGAATGGTATATTAAAATTTCAATTTTGATATGAATAAGAGTACCGAAAATTAAGACGAAAGTAACCACTTGAAAAGAAATCGAAATAAAATAGTTTTAAGTGGTACACTTTGACGAGCGATAACTTTTACCTCGATTATCGATTTTATGATCCGAAAATATCGTTGTAATGTATTCCTTGATAACTTCATATTGGCCCCAAGAATTTTCTATTTCGACTTCATATGACCCTATAATTGTTTTAGTCATTTTAGTAATTTTTAATAATTTTTGGGACTAAATTATAAATTTTATATTTTTTTGGGACTTAAAGAGCAAATAAAATAATTGCAACTTAGTCCTCGATCGAAACTATAAATAGGGACAGTCGTTGTACGAAAAACACAGGGGGAAAAAAAAAGAGAGAGGGAACTTCGTTCCCTTTTTATCTAAGGGGTCGACCCCCCTATTTAAAATAAGGGGGGTCGACCCACCCTTATATCAATTGGGGGGGTCGACCCCCCCTAATTATTTTGAAAGGGGGAGGGTCGACCCCCCCCCCCCTTCCTGTAAAGGTAATTGTTAGTTTTTGTTTATTTTATTTCTTTTATTATTATTATATATTATATTATATTATATATTATATATATAGATAACATTATATAATATAATTAGATTTATATTATTAATGTTATGATTATTATTTTGGATATGAGGATTAGATTAAATGCTTTATGAGGTATAATAAAGTGGGTCAATCCCTTTAATATAAAGTTGGTCCGTATAATTATTTAGATAAAATATTTTACAATAAGATGACGGGAGGAAAAAACGACTCTAAAGTATATATACACAGTTGATTAGCGAGGACTTTTGTCATCTCTAATTTCAGTCGCGGGAATTCATGGCGCCATTTTTTGTGATTAGTGATGACACACGCTAGTAAATAGAGACGACATGAGTCGTCTCTATTGCTCTAAAAAAAAGGCTGGATACTTTCCCGCTATTTCTGGGAAGTCGTCGCTATCAAGCATTATATTGAGACAACAGTTTTGTCATAGCTAATAATGAGGAAGTAGCGATGACTATTTTTGTCGTCACTAATTTTCGTCATTTTCGCTCACTTTTATTGTAGTGGAAGAAACCAAAACTGTTGAAAAATGGAGCTAAATGTGGAAAATAAAGCCAACTTTGTTGAAATTGGCAAGCCACCATTAATAGTCCATGTTCACACCTATTTGGTAAGACACCATTAGCCTACAATCCTCATATGTTCACACCTATTTTATTCCTTCCATTGTTGATTCTTTGTCCAAACTTTCCCTATAAATAGAGGGCAAAACCTCAATGAAAAATACACCACCACAACAAAGAGTGATCTTGTGTAGAGAGCAACACAAGAGAGGCATTTCACAAAATAGGGAGAAAAGTGAGTTGGAGAGAATAGCCTTTGCATAGGCAGATAAAAATACAGTGTAGTATTTTTGTACTCCTCATATTTCGAGTTAGTGAAATATATTGGTGTGGGTCCGTGGACGTAGGCAAATTGCTGAACCACGTAAATCTTTGTGTTTCGTATTTGCATTTTATTTTTGCGTATTTATATTTTCTCAGTCCAATTTATTTGTGTCACATCGATCCTAGGCTGGATTAGTTGCGTCCTAATTCCCAACAATTGGTATCAGAGCTTTGGCTCATTGAGATCTTTTGAAATTCTTAGTATGCTCTGTGGTTGCAGCTTTGACTGATCTTCCACATCAGAAAAGATTTCTTTAGACTGTTTTGTGATCGAATGGGAGCAATGTCGACAGATGAGAAAATATCCAAAATTGACAAATTTGATGGTTCAAATTTTGGATTTTGGAAAATGCAAATGGAGGACTATCTGTACCAGAAGGATCTATACAAGCCACTAAAAGAAAAGCCAGAAGATATAAGCCAGGGGGATTGGGAGTTGCTTGATCGAAAAGCACTCGGCACAATCAGGCTGACGTTGTCAAAGTCAGTGGCTTTCAACATAAAAAATGAGAAGACGACAGAGTCTCTCATGGCAGCCCTTTCTAGCATGTATGAACAGCCATCTGCAGCAAATAAAGTCCACTTAATTAAAAAGCTGTTCAATATGAAGATGGCCGAAGGCGGAAGATTTGGAGAGCACCTAAATGAATTCAATGAAGTGACGGACCAGCTAAACACAGTCAAAATCACTTTTAGTGATGAAGTTCGAGCTCTGTTAATTCTTGGGCAGTTTCCAGACAGCTGGAATGGTACAGTCACAGCAATTAGTGGCTCTGCCGGAAAGTCAAAATTGAAGTTCGATGATGTCGTAAGCATGATCTTAACGGAGGAGATCAGACGACAGTCAGAAGGTGTCTCAACTTCAGGATCGGCGTTGAACGTGGAAAGCAAAGGCAGGAGTTCCAACAGAGGAAATGGGCGGGGTAACGGCAAATTCAGAAGTGGCAGATCGAGGTCCAGAAATCCAAACAATTCCAACAAGACAAAGGTTGTGGAATGTTGGAAGTGTGGCAAGACCGATCATTACAAAAATCAGTGCACAACACCTCCAAAAGAAAAGGAGGACAGGACAGAAGTCAATGTTGTGGAAGAGGAAGCGGACGATGCTTTGATATGCTCTTTGGAGAGAAAAACGGAATACTGGGTGATTGATTCCGGAGCATCTTTTCATGCTACCTCAAACAAGGAGTTTTTTGTAAACTATACGCGGGGTGATTTTGGTAGAGTCTATCTCGGTAATGATCAACCGTGTGACGTGGTCGGAAAGGGTGATGTACAGATCAAGATCAATGGATCTGTGTGGAAGCTGAAGGACGTGAGACATATTCCAGAATTGAGGAAGAACTTGATCTCCGTCAAGCAATTGTCGGGAGAAGGACATGTCACCACCTTCTCTGGTGATAACTGGAAGATCACCAAGGGCGCCATGATTATCGCTCGAGGCAAGGATACTGGCACCCTCTACACAACGGCGGATGCTTGTATGACAATTGCAGTTGCTAAAAGCAAGGAGGGCCTAAACTTGTGGCACCAGAGACTTGGGCATATGAGTCAGAAGGGACTCAAGTATATGCATGCAAAGGGGAAACTACCAGAGCTTCAGTCTACTGATATAGACTTATGCGAGAGTTGCATCTTTGGGAAGCAGACCAGGGTGAGTTTCAACATTAGTGGCAGAACTCGGAAGCAAGAGAAACTTGAGTTAGTCCACACAGACGTTTGGGGACCAACCGCAGTTTCATCCATTGGCGGAAAGTCATACTTTGTGACTTTCATTGATGACCACTCGAGAAAAGTGTGGGTTTATTTCTTGAGACACAAGTCCGAAGTATTCGATGTGTTCAAGAAGTGGAAAGCCATGGTAGAAAATGAAACAGGATTGCGAGTAAAGAAGCTGAGGTCCGATAACGGAGGAGAATATACGGATATGGCGTTCAAGAAGTTCTGTTACCAGAATGGCATCAAAATGGAGAGGACGTTGCCAGGGACTCCACAACAAAATGGAGTTGCAGAACGTATGAACCGGACATTAACGGAGAGAGCCAGAAGCATGAGGTTACATGCAGGCTTGCCCAAACAGTTTTGTGCAGAAGCAGTCAACACAGCGGTGTACCTGATCAATCGAGGACCCTCGGTACCGTTGGAGTACAGGATACCGGAGGAAGTATGGAGCGGAAAAGAAATAAAACTTTCCCACATGAAAGTTTTTGGATGTGTCGCATATGCACATATTAGTGATCAGGAAAGGGGCAAGCTAGACTCCAAATCACTAAAGTGCACATTCATTGGATATGGCGGAGATGAGTTCGGCTACCGCTTATGGGATGACCAGAACAGAAAGGTCATCAGAAGCAGGGATGTCATATTCAACGAGAAGGTTATGTACAAGGACAGAAATGCAGTACAGTCCGATGACACAGTACATGATGGTCCAACATATGTTGAGTTGGATGATGCTCCAGAAAGTAGTACGTCGCAGCAGACAAAGGAGGATCTGCAGTTACAGGAGCCTGTTCTAGAGACTGATGCATCACAGTCTCCAGTCCCTGTTCTTAGAAGGTCAACCAGACCTCATGTTCCAAATAGAAAGTACATGAGTTACATGTTACTTACTGATGCAGGTGAACCTGAATGCTATCATGAGGCATGTCAGGTCGGTGATTCTGGCAAGTGGGAGCTTGCAATGAAAGATGAGATAAAGTCTCTCATCTCTAACCAGACGTGGGAACTAGCCGAGTTACCTACAGGAAAGAGAGCTCTACACAATAAGTGGGTGTACAGAATCAAGGAGGAACATGATGGATCAAAGAGATACAAGGCGAGGTTGGTGGTCAAAGGTTTCCAGCAGAAAGAAGGAATTGACTACACGGAAATATTTTCGCCAGTTGTGAAGCTGACAACAATCAGATCAGTCTTGAGTATTGTTGCAGCAGAGGGTTTGCACTTGGAGCAGTTAGATGTAAAAACTGCTTTCCTCCATGGTGACCTTGAGGAGGAAATATATATGCAGCAGCCAGAAGGCTTCTCATTCAAAGGAAAGGAGAAGCTCGTTTGCAAATTGAAGAAGAGCCTGTATGGCTTAAAGCAAGCCCCGAGACAGTGGTACAAGAAGTTCGACGGATTTATGCAGAAAAATGGCTACTTCAAATGTAATGCTGACCATTGTTGCTACTTCAGGAGATTCGAGTCCAGTTATATAATTTTGCTACTTTATGTCGATGATATGTTAGTAGCAGGCTCAGATATGGACGAAATCAAGAAGTTAAAGATGCAGCTGTCAGCAGAATTCGAAATGAAGGACTTGGGTGCAGCGAAGCAGATTCTCGGAATGAGGATTTTCAGAGATAAGCAGAAGGGTATCTTGCAGTTATCTCAGGCCAAGTACATTAGTCAAGTTCTGCAGAGATTTAACATGTGCAGTGCGAAGGCTGTCAGCACGCCACTAGCTAATCACTTCCGTCTATCTAGTGATCAGAGTCCTAAGACAGAGGACGAGATAAACTTCATGGCTAAAATACCATATGCCTCAGCCATTGGAAGTTTGATGTATGCCATGGTTTGTACCAGACCAGATATTGCTCATGCAGTGGGAGTTGTGAGCAGGTTTATGGCAAATCCAGGAAAGCAGCATTGGGAAGCAGTAAAGTGGATATTAAGATATCTACGAGGAACTACTGATAGATGCTTATGCTTTGGACGAGGCGAGGTGACTCTACAAGGCTTTGTAGATGCAGATTTTGCTGGCGAGGTAGATCGCAGGAGAAGTACTACTGGTTATGTTTTCACAGTAGGTACTACTGCAGTTAGCTGGATTTCGCAGATACAGAAGATTGTTGCTCTATCCACTACAGAAGCAGAGTACGTGGCAGTAACCGAGGCTAGCAAAGAAATGATCTGGTTACAGGGTTTGTTGGCAGAATTGGGATTCAGTCAGGAGAAGAATGTTTTGCACAGTGATAGTCAGAGTGCGATACATCTGGCAAAGAATTCAGCATTTCATTCTAGAACCAAGCACATTGGACTCCGTTATCACTTCATCAGGTCTCTTCTAGAGGATGAAGTATTAACACTAGAGAAGATCCAGGGTAGCAAGAACCCAGCCGACATGATGACCAAGACAGTAACAAAGGAAAAATTGGAGCTGTGCTCAGCTTCAATTGGTCTTCTGAAGTGAAGACAAAGGAAATGACTCACACCATATTTCACAAGGAGTTGCAAGAAGGAGATATCTCCGGGGAAGCCACATTTGTCCCCAAGTGGGAGATTGTTGAAAAATGGAGCTAAATGTGGAAAATAAAGCCAACTTTGTTGAAATTGGCAAGCCACCATTAATAGTCCATGTTCACACCTATTTGGTAAGACACCATTAGCCTACAATCCTCATATGTTCACACCTATTTTATTCCTTCCATTATTGATTCTTTGTCCAAACTTTCCCTATAAATAGAGGGCAAAACCTCAATGAAAAATACACCACCACAACAAAGAGTGATCTTGTGTAGAGAGCAACACAAGAGAGGCATTTCACAAAATAGGGAGAAAAGTGAGTTGGAGAGAATAGCCTTTGCATAGGCAGATAAAAATACAGTGTAGTATTTTTGTACTCCTCATATTTCGAGTTAGTGAAATATATTGGTGTGGGTCCGTGGACGTAGGCAAATTGCTGAACCACGTAAATCTTTGTGTTTCGTATTTGCATTTTATTTTTGCGTATTTATATTTTCTCAGTCCAATTTATTTGTGTCACATCGATCCTGGGCGGGATTAGTTGCGTCCTAATTCCCAACAAAAACCACTTAGGGACTTCTACTGAAGTTGTTCCCCTCCTAGTATCCTAGCTTACCAAGAGAGATTCAGCAGCTTTGCAGGGTTGGATCCAAAGGTCCGTCCAAGAAGCAAGGGAAATATCTGGTGGAAATGGATCCAGCCGAATGTGCTGTGACTACAGCGATGAATAGTTACAGAGTTGTAATTCAAATGTAGAAGACTGTAAAATATTTGAATAAGGTAAAGAAACAACAGCAACAACTTCGGGCCGAAATAGACGATAAATGTAGAGCTCTGGAGGAAGAAAAGTTCATTCGCAATGCTGCTCAAGATTTTGCAGTTACTGTAAGGGAAGCTTAGGCCTCAGTTGAGGAGAGATTGAAATCAGAAGAAAAGAAAAATACAACCTTTAGCAGAAGATCATCAAGCTTCAGCAGGCCTTAGAGGGGGAATGCGAAAAGAATCAGTATTTTCAAGAACTTTCAGAGAAGGCTCAAGCTAATTTGAAAATGGCTAAAGAGCGGGATAAAGTTGATGCTGCTAAAGTGATTTCTGACTTCATCTTGATTTTGAAGCTATTGAATTTGAACTCTATATAATGGGCATTAAGTCTTTTACAGATGAGTCTAAGGGGAGAGTTCCTAAGGTCGACATTTAGTGGTTGAGATCGAATGTCGCTCAATTGGAGGAGAAGGAAAAACAACTGAGGGTGGGGACCGTAGAGAGAGCTAATGACCCTCCTTCCGAAGTTAACATTTAGTATGCATCTTCAGCATTTTGTAATGCCCTTCGTGTTTTTTTCTTTTAACATAATAACTAGTTCTATCATCCGATATTAGATATATACGAAGTATTTAAATGTAAAAAAATAAACTTACAAAGAAAAAATTAAATTTTAAATATGGATTATTCCTCATAGATCTGTACATATTTATGAAGTATAAATGAAAAGGTACAAAGTCAAATTCACAAAATCCACTATAATGACTTCGATAAGTATTTGTAAAATTTTAATACTTATACATAATTAACACAAATACAAAATGCATAAAAAATAATATTATATTACAATAACTATTAAAATTTTACAAACAATATAACTAATTTAAATTATTATAGCTTCTTTTCATAATAAAAGCCAATTTATATAATAGATATATAATATCTTGATAGATGCTTCTGTTATTATCCTGTTTGGAGAGATTTTTTCCACCAGTTATATTAGATTTTGATTTTTCGAAGTCTAAACCCGCATTAAAATATTAATTTAAAAACATCAATCACAATAATAATATATATATATATGATATCTAATTCAGAAAATATGATTTGTGATATTAAAGATAGCAAATGATATTAATAAAAACATAATTTTAATACTAGTAGCTACACATATGATTTATAATATTAATAACAACTAATAAATAAGGATTAGTTAAAACAAATAAATAAGGATTATTCCTAAGTTATTTAGACTAAAACATTTTCGGGTTAGTCAAATATTTTTCTACACATTTTATAATATAATTTTATATTCCTTAAAAAATTTGATAATTATTTTTCAAATTAGTTACAATATCATTATTCGGGACGGGGGAACCACTTTTCAACAACACATTTCCCCAATAACACTTTTCAAATTAGTTCTTTACATTATTTGTTTTAAATTAAACATGTTTTAAACAACACATTTTCTCAATCCATTTGTTCACGACATATTTTACCTCGAAAACATTACAACCTTTATTTTTAAACAAAAAAACTTTTATAGTATTTTCGACTAGTGGTTTCTTTTTGATTTATAAATATGTTTTTTTTTTTACACAATTTTTCAAACAAATTTTTAACTACAATATTTTTTCTTTCGAATTATCTACAGGAAAATATTCAAAGGAAGAAAAAAAACCAAATAAAAAAATGTATAAAAATTAAAGAAAATGCGGCTGTCAGCTGACCGTCGCATTTTCTTGAGAATAGAAAACATAAAAAATAAAAGAAATGGGCTCTCAGCCTTTTGGGAAAAAGCTCAAAAAAAATGTTTAAGAAAAGGATCATGATAGAGGTATAGGTGCCTGTATATACAGGTCACTCACTGTAGCAGAAAAGACTGGAGAGAAGTTTACTTAAACTTCTGTACTACATTGAGTAACCGGCATGTACAGGTGTATGTACACCAAAACATTTTCCTTCAAAAATATTATAAGATAAGATTAAAGATAATATTGTATGGCGGATTTTGGCTGACAGTCAATTTTTTTTCTTCTTCCAGTGGGCGGTATTTGTTGGGGGATTTTTGGGCGAGCAAACCTTTTCCACCATTTTTCTTTTATACAGTATTATTTTATTTCACTCATGCTATGTACAGAATTTCTGTCAGTGATAATTATTTCGATGAAAATTTATGATTATATCTTGAAAATTTATGATTATAATACTGATAATTATACATATGATTTTTTTCAAATAAAGTCCATCATGCGAGAGTGATTGTCACTGACTCCAGTTATTGGTCATGCACATGACGCAATCATATGTAATTTTTAATGACAATGGAAAAAAACAACTTTTTAGTTAATTTGATTTTGAACATAATATATTTAAACTTTCGTTTAAGTTTATTTCTTAATGTATTGTTTACATATATTTTATTCGTCAATATATATTTATTTATTAAGTAATATTTTTTATTTTTTCATCCTTTTTATAAATATGCCAATTGAAGAAACGAGTAAATCTGTCAAAATTAAAAACAAAATGATTAGATTTATTTAACTTATGCATTGGTAATAAAAAGTTGTTACAACAAATTAATATTCATGTAATATGCACACTCAAGAACATAATCAATTAATTGACGTATTAGGAAGTAAAATTTCAATGATTTTATTTATTTATTTCAAAGTAAATCAATCGACATGTAAAAGAATTGGAACTAGAACTAACTGGAGACCATAATCAGTTGAAATGTTTACAATTTTCAAATCATAAAATGAAATAAAAAAGGCTAATAGACATTCACGGAATTAATTAATCGACTTCCCAAAGAGTACTATAAGAATTGGTTCTAACTGTTTTAATTTGATAATTGATATTTAAATATATTAAACAAATATTTCATTTCATTACATGTAAGAGTAAATGCACTACAACTAAAATTTACAAATACAATTAACTTTACATAAAAAATAAAAAATAAATAAAAATTATGCATCTCAATTTATAAATGAATGCTTAAACCACAAAACGTAAGAATTTATCAATTTTTTTTTTTTTTTAAGGGAAATATCCCAGCTTGAACAAATTCTAGGAACCAGGAGTACTACACCATTACAGACCAATAACATCAAAGTCAAAGGAGTTGAATACAATCAAAATAACAATTGTTTATACTACTTTTTAATCACTTTTTTGTATAAAATTGATTCTTCCAAAATAATTGTATTCAATGTTCATCCTCAACCACGTATTCTTTAAAAACTAATTTTTCACAATTGTATGTACTACTTTTTAATCACACATTCTAAAATAGAAAATCACTTTTCAACTTTCATTTTGAACTATTTAATTGATTTATTTGACAATTATTTTATTTTTTTATATCACTTTCCTTCACTTTCTACCACACATTTAAAATTATTTTAATTTATAGTCTCTGTCAAATATACATTTATTCAATAATTTTCAACGAAACGTGACTTTTTATTTTTCACCGAGTAGTCAAAGCGTCATGTTACCCAAAAAAATATTTTTGTGCATGTTCAATAAATGTGTTGACTATATTCTATTTTTATTTTTGATAGAATTCAATTAACTAATTCTTAAAGTCTGTAATATATATATATTACAAATTGAACTAGTAAGTTTATCGGAAACTAAAGTTGTAGAAATTAAAAAGGATAATTGAATTTACTTAGAAAGATCGGAGATCTATTATTTCTTTCAATTTGATAAAGGAAAAATTGTGATTAATTATTTAGGTCAAATTAAATTAGGTAAGAAAGGACATGTATTATTTTAAAACTTAAATGAGATAAAAAAAATGGATATTGGAAAAAGTAAAGAGTATAATTAAAACTTTTACCTTTAGTATTTGAGTTGATTTTATGAATAATATGTTTAGAATTTGCTCTCATTTGTTAACTTATATTAAACTTCTTGTTGAGATCTTGAATTTAATATCCATATTTCATATTTTTCGACTTCAAAATAATGTAATAATTATAAAAAGAATAAAAATAATCTATAATATTACTTTTTATAGATGTTCTATTATTCACAAATCCATAAATCATTTATTATATGTTGCGTTAATTAAACTCTCATAATTCATTTATGAAAATAAATTGATAAAATTAAGATTTCCTAAAATGGAAGGTAAAAATAGGGAGAAATTTGAGGAATTGAAGCAAATATATAACAATTGAATGAAAAGTGGAGCTAAATCATGCACATGGAAGTTGATGAAGTCAAATGAGATGCTTATTAGAGCTAAAGTGGAAGAATAAAGAAGTTCGAGGACCCAATTGAAGAAATCAAGAGAAGAAAATAGGTAATTGAAGAGAAACAGAAGTTCGGGGACTAAATTGCTCTAATCTGAAGATGAACGACTTGCGGCTTAATTAAAGAGTAGGGACCAACTTACGGAAAATAGAAAGTTAAAAATTGCATCAAACGGTATAATTGCACGGCCGAAACCATAAACACCTTGCGGTCGTGCGAAATGAAGTTAATGGTCAGAATGCAAAGCGGTGTACCATGCAGTTGCTACAATTCCTAATGTGCGGTCATGCACTTGTCCGGTTGGGCGGCGATTGGGCCTAAAAATGCGATTTTTTTCACCCGATCTTCTACTTATTAACCTAATTGTGGCCTAATTCGAGAGACCAGTAGGGAGGCACTAAAATCAAACTATTTGGGAGTCACTCTTCCACAAAATACAACTTAGAACATTCAATTTGGGGAGGATTCAAAGGGAGATTGTGAAGATTAACAAAGTTTGGGACGGATTCTTGGTGCAAGAAGATGCTTAGTTTTCAATCCTCACAAATTCGGGTTTTATTTATCCTTTTATTTGTTGTTTTTCATTTAGAGAACATGAGTTGCTAGATTTTCATTCGGGATTAATGATGTAAATTTAATATTTCTTGTTTTATTTCAATTCTCAAGTTGATGTTGTCCTTTTATGTATTGATTTTACTATTACTCCTAATGCATGAACTAATAAGATACAAGTTGATTGATTTTGTGAATTATAACGACTTGAGAAGGAAGTTATACATTTAGACCACGTAGTAAAATTCAATAATTTCAAAAAAAGATAGAGATATAATTTTGTGGTTGCATGTGATCATGTAGGAATTCCTTTGAGATTTTATGCATTTTAGCTAAGGAATAATCATGATCCAATATAGAGATATGTGGTTGACTTAGTGAAATATGACTAATTTGAACTCGAGAGAGGTAAATTAGACACGTGTGAATTCGATCAAAGACAATTTTAGAAAACAAATTGAGACGTGAAATCGAACAAGAAAATTACATCGAAATCATTAGTTCCGATATCTCTTCATTGCTAGAAAAATCATCTTTTAAATTTTATTTTTTTTATAGTTTAAAAGTGTTTGCTAGTAGTTTAACTTCTTAATTCTTAATTCTTAGTTATTTGAATGGTTTATTTCTTAAAGTTAAATCAATTTATTGTAGTTATTTGGTTCTTTTGCTCTTTAGATTTTGTAGTTTACATTTTGCTTTGTTTTAGGAGCTTTAGATCAAAGTGAATTTATAACAAATAATCGAGTCCTCGTGGGGAAGATATTCTGGACTCAAAAAGTCATTTTACTACTTGTTCATGGTATCGTACACTTGCGATACGAGAAATTGGACAAACATAGCTCCATCATTCTTTAGTCCGAATGGCATGACTTTTTAGCACTACAATCCTCTATCCGTAATAAAGAAGGTATGCTCCTCGTCATCTGGACTTATCAGGATTTGACTGTATCTAAAATAGGAATTCATAAAACTCAGGAGTTTTTGTCCTGTAGTGGCATTCACCATTTGATCAATTCTCGATAAGGAGAAAACTATCTTTTGGACACGCTTTGTTGAGGTCAGTAAAATCTATGCAGTCTCTCCTGCTGCCATTGTTCTTTTTTACAAGTACTGGATTAGTGACCTATTTTGGATAATGGGATTCCCTTATGAATCCATTGCTCAAAGGTTTGTCTACTTCCTTTGCCAAAGTTGTATATCTCTCCGAATTTAGAGGTCTCCTTAGTTTTGCTTGGGTCGGACATTTGGATCCACGTCAAGTTTGTGGCAGGCTATTTTTGGTTCTATTCCTTCCATATTAGAGTGATTTGTTCACTTTTATCTCGCTATGCGAAATACCCCCGCAAGTGCACGGGTCGTGAAGAGTAGTTAAAATGGACCTAATAGTCCGAATTATCGTTCCCACAAGGACCGTTTACTAAGTACCGAAATGTGTAAATTCTTATCCCTATTTGAACAAAGAAATGAGTTTTTGATTGTTTGGAAACTAATGCTAATAATGATGACTAAAAGATTAAAACCTTGCACAAGATTGAGATTTCACAATTGCTTATTGTTTTTAAGTATAATTGAAAGTGGTTGGGATTCACGGGTTCACCTAGCCAATTAAATTAATTCCCGTTCCAGATTTTATTTTCTAAATATGTGATCGATCAAGTTCACTGAATTAAGTTGAGATTCCTCTCTCGAGTTTAAATCAAATCTACCTAGATAAGTCAACCATGTATCTCTACAGCGGGTCGAATATTCCTTATCTAAATGCATTACATGCAAGAACTCACACATGATCGCACTAATCACGAAAGTATATCTCTATCTCTCGTTCAATTAATGAATTTATTACCTAGATCTATGTTATTAACTCACCTCTCGGATTATGGAAATAACACATAAAATCATGAATAAGTGGCCAATTCATTCATGCATTAAACGCAATAATAAACCAACACATGCATTACGGCGTTAAAACAAGGAACATGGAATTAAAGTAATTGACTAAGCTACATCGTGATTCCCAACGTTAAAATTAGTTACTCATAATGAAGGAATAATAAAAACAATCTAAATCAAAATTAAACATATTGGAATTTATGAATTCAACAATAAGAAAAGAAGTCTTGCACCAAGAATCGAATTCCCGTGCTAAGCTTGTAAATTCCCGTGCTTTTCCGTGCTTGAGTCTCCTCGTCAATTGAATGTTGAATTGCCAAGAATTCTCCAATATTCAGCTCTGCAAAACGTGCTCTCTAGTTGCCTCTCGTGATCCCCTCTAGGTTAAAATCCCGCGTATATTATATTCAAATCGCGCATAAAAGCCCAATACAGGCTCAGTCGGACACCTACGCGATCGCGTGGTTTGGGTGCCCGCGATCGCGTGGCAAACCTGTTTTTAGTTCTACATCAAATTTATCGTCATGTCGCGATCACTAACATGGGATGGTCGCGATCTTGACTCAACGTTTTTCCAAGCGATTTTCCATCTTTTCCTGAACCTTCAAGTTGGTCCTCTAATTTTATTTGCAACATGTATCTCCAACTATTGATTTGATCAATTTGACCCCAGAACTTCTGTTTCTCTTCAATTTTCCTACTTTTGACCTTTATTTCCCGTAATTGCTTCCTTGTTCCTCTTTTTGACTAAAATCTGAAATAACAACAATTAAACGCAATTTAGGTAGAATAAATTCATAAATCAACACTATAAATTCTCATTTTGGCATATCCCCAAGTGTATAAAATACACCTATCAAATACCCCCAAACTTGAATTATTGTTCGTCCTTGAACAATAGATAATGGCTTACAAAATCAAATAGACAAGAGATAAGATATTTTTGTTGTGCCAACATGCTTACCATATGCCTCCATAGTCCAAATCAATTTACGCTCTAAGCAAGAGTTATGAACAACAATGCAAAGTAATTTCTAGTTATATCATGCCAGATTTTCAAGTGCGTGTGTGAATAGCCAATGTCAAACGCATACTTATGCAAAAGATGTGCTCAACACTGTGTGGCTTATTATGCATAATCCAGCCCAAACCCCATGTGGTCAATCTATGAATTCTAATGACATTCCTTTCAGCGCTCATGGATGATCACCACTTTCTGCTTTTCTCTCACATATCCCAGGTTTCTATCTCTGTGGGTTTTAAAAATTCTCTTTGCTTTTCCCTCACAATGTAGTCAGAATAAGAAATATGCGTGCATAACCAATCAAAAATCAGCAGTCCCCAATTCTACAACTTCAACCACTACAGCTCAGTCAAAAAGCTTATACCATGCAAATATATATATACATGTATACTTTTTTTTTATTATGGACGACTTTTTCTTTTAATGTCCCTGTCTTTTACCATCTTTGTGCAGAACTTTTCATACTTGCTTTCTATATGACCCCTGTAGCAGGCTTTCAGATCGGCAACTCCCAAACCAGTTGGCTTTAGGGCACCAGGTTCAAAGAACCCCTCAGACGTACTTGCCCGAGTCATAAAGGCTTAAAAAGAAAAGTTAAAGATGTTATAATGTCTTATGTGTAAGTCCACTCTCCGTACTTGCTTTCTAATTGACCCATGTAGCGAGCTTTAGGTCGATGACTCCCAATCCAGTTGGCTTTAGGGCACTAGGTTTGAAGGACCCCTCGGACTTACTTACTCGAGTCAAAAGGCATTTGAAGAGCGGAATAAGACCTTCAGCATTTTTCTGTTTTTATGCTGGAAATGGTTTATACCAGTTGACCAAACTATAATGCCTAAAGTGCAAAACCAAGAACCACAGACCTCCAACCCGTCAATACATACAATTTCCAACCATTTTACCCCCAAACTTGCCTTTTAGCATGATTGGTTCTAATTTAGGGGTGGGATATCTTATGATCTAAGTTTAGGGATTTTCAAGTCATTTTTAAATTCAAATTGCATGAACTCTGCCCCACATGTATTAAACACAATCCCACACACAAGCAATTCTCCAACACTGGCTATGTGCGCAGATAGTATGAATCTAGCAAAACATAACTAGTTCAAAAATAAGTTCATGCTTTTTCATGTTGTCCAGTTTTTCGAGCTTATGCACAAATTGATTCATACTATTTCCTAGACAATAAGTATGTCAACACAATTTTTAACTAATTTTTTTTTTATTTAAACATCAAATAAAGGACCAAGCAATTGCATTGATTAATAGAGGTTTGAAGAGTTACAGAATATCAATTAATACAGACCCATATGATCAAAAGTAAATACAGCCTAAAATTTAACCACTACCCCCAAACTTAAAAATTTACATTGCCCTCAATGAAACAATTATACAAGGAAGTATAAAAACTGGAAGGCAAGGTAAAAAGAAAAAGATCAGGAACTTCCTGGGGGTAGGTCCTGCTGCTGTGGCGCAGATGGGCCTGGGGCGTCAGTATCCAACCTGCCTTCTATCCTCTCCAGTCTTGCTTCAATCCCCTCAGCTCTCCTTTCTATCCCCTCCAATCGGTTCTCAATAGAGAAGAGCTGGGCTTGCACCCGCGAGATCTGACCGCTGAATTCTGTCATCGTATGTCGCATGATGCGCTGCTCCCCAGTTTTGTTACCCTGAACCAGACGGTCAAGTCGTTGTTCCAGGATTTCCAGCTGCCTGTGCTGTGCGACCTCAGCTTCTCTCCTCATGTTGATAGCACGAGTTAGGTCAGTCAACTCCAATAGTATCTGCCGTAGGAGCCTCTCATCACCGAGGAGCTGGTATATGTGCTGGTGCTGCTGGAGCGGCTGGTGCGGATGGTCCTGCTGGATCTGCTGGTGCTACCGGATCAACTGGGGCAACAGGATCCTCTGGGGCTGGTGGAGGAGCAGGTGGGCCCCGTGGTACCCTAGGCCGCGTGCTTTCTCGAGTACGTCTGCTGATAATGGCTCCGAGAGGCGCAGGCTCTTCATGGGGCAAAATATTCACTCCTTCGGCCACGCAGATAGCACTGATCAGACAGGGAAACATGATCTGGCGGTCAGAGTCCAGCTGGGATGCAAGTGTAATAATAAAATCAAAGATATGCCTCCCCAAATCCAACTTGCGTCCCCTGGCTAGATGATGAATTAAACGAGCCCTGTCTTCATTGAACTCTGTCCTGTGTGAAGTGGGATCGATGTTATGGCACATGAAGATGTGTAGAACCCTGATACTCTCAGTGAGCTCCCCATGTTCAAAGCGCCCCGGCTTCTCCAATTCCACATTCTGGTGGCCGTACAAAAAGTTTGTAATCATATCAATCTCCAAATCACTAGGGACCTGCTCAATCCCCTCTCGTGTCAGCTCTAAAACCCGCTCAATGACAGCCGGAGAAAATCGGATCCATTTACCACGCACGCAGGTCTCATACCTGTGAGGGGCACCGTCTGTCTCAATGGCATGATTGAAATTGGCTAGGAACTCCTTGACTAATAGTGGATAGGGCTTGTGCGGCGTGCCTGCCAATTTGTGCCAACCTGCTCTCTCAATAAGGTGGGCTAGCTCGGTATCTGGGAAATCGGCTAATATTACCTCACGTTCATTCCAAATTTTCTTCCCTTTAAGCAGCACCTCATATCTGTGTAATTCTTCGCTCCCCAAAAACCTTTGAATATCTCCTATGTTCCCTTGATCGGCCTCGGGATCCGCAAAGGAGGCTCCTCGTTTCCGCTTAGATGGACCAGCCTTACTTTTCCCTTTCTGAGCAGCTATGGCCTTCGGAGTCATTATTGTACCTACAAAGAGAATACTCATCATTAGAACCAATGTGAGATTGGGAAAATACAAGAATAATTGCACACACCCCCAAACTTGTGAAAAAATCCACAATATAAGATAGAGAATTCCAGCTTAACTAGTGCTTTTCCACCTCGGTTATCGTGCCGAAAAAATAAAATTTTCGAAAAGTGTCCCAAGCACAATAAAGTAGATCACTTCATGAGTCACATAGCAAAATTGGAGAGCAAACAGATAACAGATGCATAGAGAAATGGAATGATGAAGTGGTGACGGGAGCTTGCAATGGCTCTGCAGTGACATCAATGGTGCTAGGGATTGAAACAAGCACATTTGTGTAATGCAATGTATCAAAATGCGAAATTATAGCACACAGTCGGTGAAAAACATGTAACAAAGAAATGTGCTCGAGTGGATATCTCAAATTTCAACAAAATCCTCGTTGGGGCATTATATCGAACACATTGTAAGCATAAGAAAATTAAAGAAGAAATCATAACAAAATGCCAATTGAAGGTTCCCAAAATGATGTTTCTATCATAACCACACAAAATCCATCCAATACTAACCTAGCCCATACTCCAAAAGATTAAAATTTCGAATTATTCAAATGTAGGGCACAAACGGTCAAAACGGAAGAAATATGTGTAAATTCCCTGTGATTACATACCTTGGATTAGGGATGAGGTGTGGTAATGACTTGATTTTGCACCAATTTGATGGGATGAACTAGAAAAATGGTGAGGTGAGTGAAAATGTGGCGAGGGGTAGAGGAATTCTCGGCAGCGTATAAAGAAATGAGTGTGTGCTGCCGGGTTTTTAAATTGAAGTTCTCACGCCCAGTTCACCCACGCGATCGCGTGGTAATCCTAATAGCGATCACGTGGTTATCGTAAAAAGAATATGTTGAAAAATTGGACGCGAGTCGCGATCACCTACAAGGTAAAATCGCGATCGCGACTTAACCATGGTTTTTTTTTTTTGAATTATCATGAAAAATGCCATACACCCACAAAATGATTGAAAAGCCTGGATGATCATGATTACCGACTTCTAACCTTGTTCAACTAGTGAGGGGGCTCGGGCCTCACGACTAAAACTTATAGTGCTCAAAACTTCCTAGAAATCTGAAAATGTGCCTAAAATGCCAAATCATGTAAAGAAGAACTGATATGAATGAAATGTGCACAAAAACATTTTAACGAATACTAAAGTACCCAAAGATTAGCTAATGCAAATGTCATGAATGCAATAATGACAAAGAATTGATAAAAACTGCTAAACGAAAGTAAAAATAAAACATAAGTAAGCAAGAGAAGAAAAATTGGGTTGCCTCCCAACAAGCGCTACGTTTATAGTCTCGAGCCCGACTTTTTGCACATCTTTATCATGGAGGCTTGAATGATCCTCTTGAGCCCCTGCACAACTTGCAATTACCTGTCTTGCACTTCTTAATCCTTTTCCTCACTCTCTTGAAGTCTAATACTTCATTTTCCACATTTTGTTGACTAAAAGTTGGTTTTTTCTCCTTCTTCAAGTTATTCCTCTCCTGCTTCGCTTCTAAAATCCCTCTTTGTACAATCGAAGCATTCTCAAGTTTTATCCCTTGCTCCACATTTTCTTCGGGTTTCTGGATAACTCCCTCCACCTTGAAGCAACTTTCTTTTAGAACTTCAAGGTCTTGTCTTGGCTTGATACTGAAAGTGACTTGTTCCTTCTCGACCCTAAAGATGATTTCCCCTTTTTCGATGTCTATGAGCGCTCGCCCTGTAGCAAGAAATGGTCTTCCAAATATCAGGGGCATCTGAGAGTCCTCCTCCATATCAAGGATTACAAAGTCAACTGGAAAGAAGAACTTGTCCACTTTCACAATCACGTTCTCCACTATCCCATATGGATACTGTATAGACCTGTTAGCAAGCTTTAGTGTGATATTGGTTGGTTTAGGCTCTCCCAAACCAAGTTTCCTGTATACAGACAGAGGCATTATATTAACACTAGCCCCTAAGTCACACAATACATTATCGAAAGTGAAATTACCAATAGTGCAAGGGATAGAGAAACTCCCTGGATCTGTTAGTTTCTGTGGCAACTTCTTTTGGATAATGGCACTGCATTCCTCACTAAGAGCTACTGTTTCATGATCTACCAGCTTTCTTTTATTTGATAACATTTCTTTCATGAATTTCAGGTAGAGTGGCATTTGAGCTAACGCTTCTGCAAATGGGATATTTATGTACAGTTTCTTGAATATTTCCAAAAATTTTCCAAACTGCTGTTCCAACTGATGCTTTATCAGTCTTTGTGGATATGGAACTGGAGGTGCATATGCTTTGACTGGAGGTCTAACTCGAACGTCTTCTTTGGCTTTTTCTTGAATTTCAGGAGTCGACCTCTGTTCTTTCTCACTTTCATGTTCTTCCACCACATCTTTCCTTTGGTTCTTCTGCTTCTCATATTCTTCTATAGTCACTTCAGATAGCTGAACCCCGCTCCTTGTTGTTATTGCATTAACATGCTCACGAGGGTTTGTTTCAGTATTACTGGGCAATTTACCTTGTTGTCTTTCTGAACTTGCGTTTGCCAACTGTCCCAATTGAATTTTTATTTCTTTAATGTCAGCTTGATGGCTTTGCAGCAGCTGCAGTATCAATTCTTCACTAGAAGTCTTCTGAACTTGTTGTTGTTGTTGCTGTTGTTGTTGTTGCTGAAACCCTGGTGGTCGTTGGGTATTTTGATTGTTAGCCCATGAAAAGTTTGGATGCTTCCTCCATTCAGGGTTGTATGTCTGTGAGTACATACCTCCTTGATGCCTCTGATTGTTCCCAAAAAAATTTGCGTGCTCTTTATCCAGTTGGCCTTGATATGCCATAGGACACTCTGATAGTGCATGATTCTCAAAACAGTAATCACAGACTATGGTTGTCTGAGCTGCAAGCACTGGTTGCTGATTCATGCTGTCAAATTTCTTCATCAGTGCGTCCAATTTAGCATTAATAGCTGTAATTTCATTTACCGCAGCTATTCCACCAGATTTCTGTACGGTGCGATCGGAGTACCACTGATAACTATTTGCTGCCATTTTCTCGAATATTTCGGAGGCTTCTTCGTAAGTCAAATCCATCACAGATCCACCTGCAGCTGAATCTGCATGCTTCTTGTTGTCATTTGTCAACCCGTTGTAGAAAGTTTGTATGAGGATCCAATCAGCTATTCCATGAGTAGGACATTGACGAACCAGCTCATTAAACCTTTCCCAAGCCTCGAAAATGGACTCTCCTGGCTGTTGGTTGAACGAAAGGATTTTGCGCCTTAGCTTTGACATCCGACCAGGTGGAAAGAACTTGTCAACAAATTTTTGACTCATTACTTCCCAAGTAGTAATTGTGTGAAGGGGTAGCGTGTAAAACCATGCCTTTGCCTTGTCTGCCAATGAGAAGGAAAATAGTTTCAGCTTTACAGCGTCATCCGGAACTCCATTCATTCGCTGCATGTCACATAATTCTTGAAAAGTTCGCAGGTGTGCATGTGGATCTTCAGACGGCAACCCATGAAAGACGGCAGAGTTTTTGATCAGAGAGATCGAAGAAGTCTTGATCTCAAAGTTATTGGCAGGTATAGCACTGGAGGAATCATATAATCCCTTAATGCTCGCCTTCCATTGTTCGGTTGATTCTGTTGTTGAACTACAATTTCTGCTGGCAGATTGTTTTGGTTATGCTGAATTTGGTTATCTGCCATTGCTAAATCTGTGTGTTGAGCTGCTTCCAACTGTTGTTTGAGCCTTTGTCGAAAAGTACGTTCAATTTCTGTATCAAAAGGAAGCAATTCAATAGATTTAGTTCTTCTTAACATGAATTTATAAAGACAAATCGAAAAATAAAACTAAACTAAATTAGAATAAAGCAAAACAAAATTCAAATTAAAGTAAGAATTTATTGGTATCGATATTAGTAAAAAAGTCCCCGGCAACGGCGCCAAAAACTTGTTCACTTTTATCTCGCTATGCGAAATACCCCCGCAAGTGCACGGGTCGTGAAGAGTAGTTAAAATGGACCTAAGAGTCCGGATTATCGTTCCCACAAGGACCGTTTACTAAGTACCGAAATGTGTAAATTCTTATCCTATTTGAACAAAGAAATGAGTTTTTGATTGTCTGGAAACTAATGCTAATAACGATGACAAAAAGATTAAAACCTTGCACAAGATTGAGATTTCACAATTGCTTATTGTTTTTAAGTATAATTGAAAGTGGTTGGGATTCACGGGTTCACCTAGCCAATTAAATTAATTCCCGTTCCAGATTTTATTTTCTAAATATGTGATTGATCAAGTTCACTGAATTAAGTTGAGATTCCTCTCTTGAGTTTAAATCAACTCTACCTAGATAAGTCAACCATGTATCTCTATAGAGGGTCCGAATATTTCTTATCTAAATGCATTACATGCAAGAACTCACACATGATCGCACTAATTACGAAAGTATATCTCTATCTCTCGTTCAATTAATGGATTTATTTCCTAGATCTATGTTATTAACTCACCTCTCGGATTATGGAAATAACACATAAAATCATGAATAAGTGGCCAATTCATTCATGCATTAAACGCAATAATAAACCAAGACATGCATTACGGCGTTAAAACAAGGAACATGGAATTAAAGTAATTGACTAAGCTACATCGTGATTCCCAACGTTAAAATTAGTTACTCATAATGAAGGAATAATAAAAACAATCTAAATCAAAATTAAACATATTGGAATTTATGAATTCTACAATAAGAAAAGAAGTCTTGCACCAAGAATCGAATTCCCGTGCTAAGCTTGTAAATTCCCGTGCTTTTCCGTGCTTGAGTCTCCTCGACAATTGAATGTTGAATTGCCAAGAATTCTCCAATATTCAGCTCTGCAAAACATGCTATATAGTTGCCTCTCACGCTCCCCTCTAGGTTAAAATCCCGAGTATATTATATTCAAATCGCGCATAAAAGCCCAATACAGGCCCAGTCGGACACCTACGCGATCGCGTGGTTTGGGTGCCCGCGATCGCGTGGCAAACCTGTTTTTAGTTCTGCATCAAATTTATCGCCATGTCGCGATCACTAACATGGGATGGTCGCGATCGCGACTCAACGTTTTTCCACACGATTTTCCATCTTTTCCTGAACCTTCAAGTTGGTCCTCTGATTTTATTTGCAACATGTATCTCCAACTATTGATTTGATCAATTTGACCCCAGAACTTCTGTTTCTCTTCAATTTTCCTACTTTTGACCTTTATTTCCCGTAATTGCTTCCTTGTTTCTCTTTTTGACTAAAATCTGAAATAACAACAATTAAACGCAATTTAGGTAGAATAAATTCATAAATCAACACTATAAATTCTCATTTTGGCATATCCCCAAGTGTATAAAATACACCTATCATGACTCCAAGCAAACACATCCAAACTCTTTCCTAAGAAGTCTATAGTTCGATTATTTGTCCTACACGTGTCCTACACGAAGCTCTTTCCCCGATTGATCGGGACATGAAATTATTACTTCAAGCTACTCCACTAGTTCTGCATTCTTAGGAAGGTTTTCTGCTTTGGGATCAATTTCCAAATTGGTAATCGCATTTATTCTTGTCTTTGGGTATACAATATTGCAACTCCTAGCTATGTCTTGATTTCCTCGTACCACATCGCATCCATTTGGAGAGGGAAACTTCATCACATATTGGTAAATCAAAGTCGCATATTTAAGCTCGTTGAGTATTGGCCTTCCAAGAATGGCATTGTAATTTGTTGGTAGGTCGATCACCACAAAATTTCAATGGTCCTTTGTTATGATGGATACTCTCCGAGCCCCAATATTAGCTCAATCTGCCCCTTTGCATTATCGAATCTCATGAAAGTCCCTGTAATGACTTGTAGTATGGTTACAATAGACTTTTATCAAAGCCCATTTGATTGTATGTCTGCAAACACAGGATGTTCACCGAACTCTAGTTATCCACCAAGTTCCTATGGATGTTGACATCGGTCACTGGCTTCATGATTACTAGTGCGTCATTCTGTGGTTGGAGGACGTGGTTCACATCTGATTTGAGAAAAACAACACATTCTAGCTCCTGCAGGTTTGTGAAACACCAAGTGGTATTGACCTCATTTGTGAGTAAATGTATGCTTCTAGTACATTCTAGCTCCTGAGGTTTGTGAAACACCAAGTGGTATTGACCTCATTTGTGAGTAAATGTATGCTTCTAGTGCCACTCTTTTTCTACTTCGTATGCTTCATATGCAATCTATTATTTAGGATTAGTAATAAAAAATAAAAATAAAAAATAAAAATTGAAAATTTTGTTGACATGTTTATTGTCTAGGAAATAGTATGCATCAAACTATGGCTTGAATAATTGGGCAACATCAAAACTTGAATTCTTTTTACTATTGTAACTTGCTTGATTTCATCTTCCTGCTCACATAGTCATTGTATGAATTAGTACTTGTGTAGGAATGTGCTTAATACATGTGGGGCGAATTTATGCACATTGACTTAGGAATGACTTGACTTGATAATACCAGAACATAGATCTTAAGATATCCCGTCCCTAAAAGAGAACCTCAAGAAGCAGTTTAGGGGTAGAATGGTTAGAATGTGCATGTATTGATGGGTTGATGGTTCGTAGTTCTTGGTCTTATTCTACTCTTTGTAGCCTTTTTGACTCTAGCAAATAAGCTTGTAAGGGTATAAAAACCTGGTCCCCTAAACTCAACTGAGTTGGGAGCTATCAGCCCAAAGCCCGTTACAGGGGTCAATTAGAAATCTTAAGGAAGAGTGAAATTACACATAAGACAATCAAACATTTTTAACTTTTCGATGTCGACTTTTTGATTCGAATAATTAAGTCTGACCGATTCTGTAAACCTGGTGCCCTAAACTCGTCTAACTTGAGAGTCATCGACCCAAAACTTACTAAAGGGATCACATAGAAAACAAATGAGAAAGTATTGTAAAAAGATTGTAAGAGACAAGGACATGAAAAAAAAACATGGTATAAGCTGTGGAGACAAAGGGTTTAGAGTTGGGGATTGCTTACCATTGGTTTGTTGTGCATGCATACTTCTAATTCTGACTATCTTGTCTAGAAAAATGGAGTGAAAAATGTTTAGAAAGCACTATAGATAAAAATTTGGAATGTGAGAGAAAAACAGCTAGTTGTAATCATCCATGAGTGATGAAAGGAAAATTATTAGGTTTGACCACATAGGGTTTGGGCTTGACTTTGCATAATGAGAAAATGACATCCAAATGTCCATTGTTCAACATAATTGCTTCATTCTCATGAATTTGGGAATATTCCTACAATGTCAACAAATAACACTACAATAAGTAATATTTATTCAAGAACAACAGTGCATTATTCTAATTTAAATGTATAAATAAGTGTATAAAATACACTTATCAAACACCCCCAAACTATAATTATTTTTCGTCCTCGAACAATCTAGAATTAATTAAAGAATCAAAAATTGCAAAGTAACAAATGTTTTCGTCTTGTCAACATGTTCACCATAAGCCTCAATAATCCAAGTCACACACACATCCAAGAATCTGATTTTTGCTTTTAATTGCATTGTTCAAGTTTACGTATTGATTGCTTGTGAATGGTTTTATTTTGTGATTAATGTATGAATTAATTGGCCACCAATTCATTGATTCCATGGGTCGTTTTCATAATCCGAGAGGTGAGCTAATGACCTAGATCTAGAAATAAAACCTGATAATTGAACGAGCGATAGAGATATACGTTTGTTGTTATTGCGGTCTTTACTTTAGTTCTTGTATTTTATGCACCTAATCATTACAACTTGCTATCTAGAAACACAGTTGAATAATTAGGTAGAGTTTATTTAAACTAGATAGGGGAATTTCATGTGCATAAGTGAGCCCGGTCACATTAGTAGATTAAGCCTTGAAAGGTGGAATTAAAAGTATTGACTACGTGAAATCGTGACATCCCAACTTTCTTCTTCGTTAAAAATACATTTTAGTTTACTGTTTAAATTGCTTTTAGTTTACAATTTAGTCTACACAAGCCATCTTTTAATTATTCAAATAAAACGAAATTTAGAATAACTTCGGTACTTTGTCTTAATCTTTGTGGGACAATAATCCAGACTCTTTGTTAAGCTTGGTAACGCTGTTTAGTTTATAAACTGAATTATTTTATGATTTTAAGGTAAAAAGTAATGGTTGAAAATTGGAGAGAAAAATGTGTGTAGTTTAAAAAGTGATTTGAGAAATTATGTAATTTATAAACTAGTTTATAAACCAGTTTATCTTATTTACAAAATGGATGCTTAGTCAACAAGAATATTTCAGCATCTGTTTAGTAAAAGTCATTTAAATTTTTTTGTTTATGAACGATCCCGTAATATCTCTTTGGAATTTTTTCTGAAATTTCAATAATTTCGCACTAGTATTGATTAACTCATTTCTTAGGTCAATACGCGTCGATTGTAAAAGCGATGTATTTGGTAAGACACATAAAGTCTTAAATTTACGTATAAATTGTAAAACGATGCCTGAAAGGCCACTTTAGATGTCAGTTCTATTCTAGTATTAGAATTGACGCCTAAAGTTAAAGAACCAATGTCTAAAGTGGCCCTTTAGTCTTTGATTCTAGCTCTACAGCCCACATTTATAATATTTATTTATTTTTTTCATTACACCAAATTCCCCTATAGGCCACTACACTGCTAATCATGACCTGCGGTCACCTGAACGTGACCGACATTGACCTAGGCATTATCCAAATGCATATGACCAAATCTATCTTCATCTAACATATATATAATCAATACATAGGTAATAAAATTAAATAAAACAACATTTATATATACAATGTTGTTAATTATTATACAAATATGTACATGCAAGTTTGAATGAAAAAATTTACATACACTCGTCAATGAAGTATTTTGCCCATAAATTTTAAATCTCAGGGATTTCCTCCGTTGAGAAGTATTCTTTAAATGCCTAAAAAATTAAAATGAATTATTAGTTATTTGTTAATAAAATATAAATTCAAAATAAAAAATTCCTCATTCTTCAATAACTTATACCATTTCTAAAGAAGCAAGTTGAAAATGTTCTGTAATTATTTCATACATGCTTCTCATAACCTAATAGCCACATTCAGAAACTCTAGGTTGCTGAGGACACTGAAATTTTCACATTGAAAACTAATATTAGTAATCTAACTAAATTGAATATGGAAATAATTCAGAAATTTGTAATAAATTTAAAATTTGATTTTTTCACACCTTTACATTTTTCCACGATGTATTTCCTTGTGTCGTCCTCTTGCCTACACATGCCCATTATGTTTTTAAGGCCCTAGAGTTTCAATAAATTATATGAATAAGTTACAAAATAATAATAATAAAACACAAATTTCCTACAGAAATTTTAGCAGAGGCTCCCCTATAAATTGAACTTATACAGCCTGTAGAAAGACTCTACTATTGAAAACTATCACAACATAAATGCATCAATTTTACCACAAATCTCCACAATTATTCCATTAAAATTATCCTAACTTACCCACCATGCACTTATACACAAAAAGGCATGACCAAGGAAGTAATTACTTACACCTTCAACAACGGCTTGATATCTATGTTACGCTTACATGCCGTAGCTAAATCCAAAGAGTACACCGTATTGGTTTGACAAGAAATCACTAGCAACATCTAGTGATTCCTACTTATTATGAGCATGTAAATATAACTTTAAACATCATATGACTAAAATTACGTGAAAAAGAAAGAATATAAATGGTCTTACTCTTGAAAATACGTTACTAGAATGAATTGCTTGTTTTGCATTGTCTTCATCGTTTCGGCCATGTAAGTTACAACACCATCTGCACTGGTTCTTACCATAACCGATGCAATCTGTGTCGGAGACATGAATCCAATCAATTCAACACCGTATTGCTGACACAGCCCATTAAGGTACCTAAAAATAAATAAAACAATAAATAGAAATAAAATCGGATTTAAATTGAAGTTATAATTTGTGTTCAATAGTCTTACATTTGAAAATACTTGTAGGATAGATGTATCCAACCATTGCATCGCAAGCAAATCGGTGATGTCTCCAACCATAACATAAATACCATCATCGTATGTATAATTAAATACAGAGCATCTACGGGAAACTAAAACGAGTCAGTACCAACAGGCAATCGAAGAAGCAGAGTGTGTAAAAATTTGCAACCATCACCCTAACGTTGTAACATTTCATCATCAAAAATCGCAAGTCGTCAGGTAGATGAAATTTTGAAACTCTGAGGCTTTTTTCCTTCGTTAGATCTTTTTGCCTTTTTTGGTGATTTTTCCTGCAATGAGACATTTTTTATCATCATAACATGTATAATATAAATTTTAAAAAATTAATATTGAAAGAAGCTTTTATATAACTAAATGTTATTACCTCTCAAATCAGGTAGATGACATTTCGAAACTCTAAGGCTTTTTCCCTTCGTTAGATCTTTTTGCCCGTTTTAGTGATTTTTCGTGCAATGAGACATTTTTTATCATCATAACACATCTAATATAAATTTAAAAGAAATTAATATTGAAAGAAACTTTTATATAACTAAATGTTATTAGCTCTCAAAAAATCACCAACTCTTTAGGCCATTGAAAGAAGCTTCCCCCCACCTGGTGTAGTATTGAGATGACAATAGAAGAAAGAATGCTTCTATACCATTTATAACATTATCAACGAAAACCTTAACATTATCGGTCAAGAGTGGTTGATGGTGCATCACGATCTCGGATCCGAATGGATGAACCATCACGCTCGCCAATATTTGATTCTCACCATCACGACTTACAATGAGACGATAAGGAATTGGCTTCTATTGTTCAACATGATTGAAAATCAATGTTAGTCCTTACAGTTGAAATAAAATCAATAATGTTCAAAAACTAAATAATTTAACATTAAATACCTGAAGTCCATCAAATGAATCTGGATTAATAGAGTGGCAACTACTGTGAGTTGTGGTCGGGCTGTGGAGTTATGTCTATCTCGGCATCAATATTTATGCACAAGCACGTCCGGATCAACAACTTTATTGTAAATTGAGTTGAAGGAAATTTTTTTTTTTATAATGACGTGTCTAATATGTTTTGGGAGTATGCCTTGAACAGCAATTGATAACAAGTGCTGCATTAAGAAATTACAATCATAGGACTTCATACAAACCAATTTCAAGTCCTTCATCGATACAATGCTTTTGATGTTTGATGAGTATTCAGATGAAACCTTAACAGCATTTATGCACTCACAAAAACTTGTTTTCTCTTTTCTGGACAAAGTATAGCAAGCTGGGGATAAATAAGTACGCTTTTTTTACTCTTGCGATGCTAACTTATTCGGTATACCCATTTCTACCATGTTTTTTCTGATTTTGATACCATCTTTCGTCTTTTCTTGAATGTTCAATAATGTCCCAATGATACTATCACATACATTTTTTTTCACGGGCATTACATCAAGACAATGTCTTACAGATAAATGTTGCCAATAGGCTGGATCCTAAAATGTGGACCTCTTCTTCCAAAGATTCTTTTGAGGAGGCTTAAAAGGTTTTCCAAACAAAACATCAATATTTTTGACTCGTTCATATACCTCACGTCCTGTTAACAGCATGCGAGCTGCTCGAGCCTTGATTTTTTCGTTGAAGGGCTTTTTCTTCTGTCGATAAGGGTGGTCAGTAAGGAGAAATCTTCTAGACTCATAAATACATTTTTCTTATAGTTTTTCAACCAAAGATCAATCGTGTCTTCTTCACAAACAGGACATGATTTAGGTCATTTGTTAATCCTTAGTATGACTCGTCAAGTTACCATAAGCTGGAAAATTATTTATAGTGCAAAATATCATAACACATAAGGTGAGATTCATCTGGCTATGTGCATCAAACACCAACATGTCTTCATCCCACAACAATCTTAAATCCTCAATTAGTATCGCTCGGTAAACATCTATGTCATTCCCCGATTGTTAAAGCCCTAATATTAGCAAAGACATGATGTGCTTGCGCTTCATACATAACCAAGGAGGAAGATTGTAAAATGCCAAAAGAACAGGTGCTATGTTGACTACTCGTGTTACCGTGGGAGTTCATCCCATTAGTACATAGTACAAACCTAAGATTCCTATCTGCACCCCCAAATTCAGGAAACATCCTATTAATGTTCCTTCATTGAGGAGAATTGACCAGGTCCCTTAGTTTTCCATCTTCTTTTGTCCCTTCAGAATGCCACCACATATTCTTCGCATCATTTGTATTGGCAAACAAACATTTGAATCTTGGTATTACGGGTATGTTCCATAACACCTTCGCCAGAGGGATTTTCTTATCCTCACAATTATTGTTGAAATTCTTTCTCTTATACCGTGATGCCTCACACTTTGGACATAGATGCAAGTCCTTATAATCATTTCGATACAGTATACAATCATTTGGACATGCAAGTATCCTCTTGATCTCCATACCCATTGGGCACAACAATTTATTTGCCTTGTAGATTGAACTAAAAAACTCGTTACTCTCCAAAAGCATCTCTCATAAAATTTTCAATATTGTCGTGAAACTCTTATCACTCCACCTAATCTTTGCTTTCAAGTAATACAACCAGACAACAAAGACTTTTCAGAATCATTGAACAAGCTATCGAATATATGAGGCTTTTCAATAAAATCCCCTTTTATATCACGTATCATTTCGTCTATCATATCATTATCCACATCTTTCTCATCATTTCCCATATTAATCTCACCATTATTGCTCGAATTATTATCCTCTTGATCACCATCATCATTACCAATGCTCATCCTGGGAAGCATACTTTCACCATGTCATATTCATCACATATAACCTTTCTTAAATCCATGACGAATCAAACGGCTCTTCACTTACTCAGAACTACGAAACTCTCAGATTCTTACAATCACAACAAAAACACAAAATCATTGCTTCACCTTTTTTTTTTGTGTTCCTCTACATATTTCATAAACTCTTCAACCCCTTTTACATATTCATGTTTATTACATTTTCCATGCATCCAACCCCGATCCATATCTAACGACCTATATGTGAAGATATAATTAAAAAACTTATTAATTTTGTGTTAAAAATTTTCATGACAGGATTTTAAATCAACTATATATTAATAATTGAAATCAAATTAGAGAATTTTAGTTTCGAATCTTAAAAATTTTACTAGGATGATTGTATTTTATCTAGTTATTTATTTAGCAACGTAATACAATATATAGTGTACATTTTTGCAAAAATCTAGTCATGGTATCCAGTGGCTTGGTCATGTCCAGGTCACTTCAAGTCATGTCTAGGCCACTATGGGCCATGTCCAGATCACTACAGACCGTGTTCTGGTCACTATAGGTCATGGCCGGTGCGAGGTGGTGGCGTAGACAGTGTGTGTGGTGGTTTGTAAGAGAGAAGAGAATTTGAGACAGAAAGAAGAAAGTTTGAAAGAAGGTAGCATTGGTGGGTGGCAGTGGTGGTGGTGGCAGCGGCGTCGGCGTGGCCAATGGGAGGTGCTGTAGCATCAGCATGTGTGGTGGTTTGTAAGAGAAAGAAGAGAGAGTTTAAGAGAGAATTTGGAAAAGAGAGTGAAAAGAAAGTGTGCGCGATTTTTTTTATAATAGCTTAGGCCTCGATTCTTATTAAAACCGATGCCTAAAGTGAAATCAGAAATGATGGCTATTATCAGCCGATGCACATTACACGTTGGTTTCTGTTGAAAAATCAACGTGTATTGTTAAAAAATTACAAATATGCCACCGTCTTTTTATACACATCCGTTTTACTAAAAATCAACGTGCATTCCCTTTTTTTTGTCAATTCTGTACTAGTGTTGATTGGTCATATACAACTATTTTTTACTTTTTAAAAAAAGACCAACGAAATGTTAAAGTGATGTTATTTATAAACAATATTTATTTAACATATTTATTTATAATAATAAAATGTGTTTATTTCCAATGTCTAAGCCACGTTATCCATAAAATAGAAAAGAAAGAGGACACGAACTTTCATATCTATTATAAATTATATATTATGTGAATGACCAATTACCATTGTACCCCTGTAAACTTTTCATTATTATGATTGTGTCATTGTCCACCCCTATAAATAGGGGCCTAAACTAATTCATTTTACACACAAGTAATGAGAAGCATTACTCATTTTCTCTCCATCTTTATCTCTTTCTCGTTCTAATTTTGATTGTTTTACAACACGTTATCTGCACGAGTCTCTAGCCAATTGAGTAATACGAGGGAGTATGCTCTACAGTTGCATCTAAATGATGAGCCTCCATATCAGAAATCTAATTATTATTAATCAATGTTTCATTTCCCAAATCAAACACTATTGGCTTTAGAAAATAACCCACATATTGTAGATCTAAAAAATTCAAGAAAGATGGAAACTCTACATCTTTGTATGATTCGAAAAGTTCCATAGGAGGAAAGAAACATGGTCTCGATGTTGTGCAAAAAGAAAAGTTGGAAAATTGTATAATCTGAAACTTTCAAAGCCAATCTACACAAAACTATACATCCAATTGACGATCGGAGACCAGATCTGAAACCACGGCGGTGAGACGATTCTCCGGCACCGGCTCATATCGACAGCAGCGCAACGGCATGGTGCCGCATGAGGCCCACCCGTAGACGTCGACGTGGTGCGTGAGGGCGAATTCGGCGACGGTCGAAATAGACAGTTTGTTCGTATCAACATTTTTTATTTTTCTATAGTCTTACTTTTCTATTTGGTGCAGTTTTGGACATTTTCTGGTGGTCGAACGTGGCGGCTTTGTAAAAACTATTTTTGAAGCAATTCCAGCGAGATTTTGAACTTCGGACCAAAAGTAAGTTTGTTCTAAATTAAATTTCAAACCTATTGACGATTTCGATTTATTCATACATAAATATATTAAAATATTGACGATTTTTCCCTTGATAATACGTTAAATATATATTAATCGTAATTTAACGTACTGAATCAATCATGATTATTGATCTTATGATTAATATTGACAAAATATATATTACAAGTGTTTAGTACTATTGTGTGATCAATAAGGTACAAATAATATAATTGTTACCATGACGTAATGTATTGAATTATTGATTAAATATAACTCATTATCGTAACAGACTGGACTATTATGAATACCTTGACTTGAATTATGACTTGCTCGTTTATGAAAGATAATTATTTCATTATATTGTTACCACCTATATGGTTGGTTTTATCAGATCTAAACATATTACGTTACCACATATATGGTCGGTTATACAAGTTTCAAGCATATTACGTTACCACCTATATGGTTGGTTCTACAAGTTTCAAGAATATTACGTTACCACCTATATGATTGGTTGTACAAGTTTCAAGCATATTACGTTACCACCTATACGGTTGGTTCTACTGATTTTAAATATTTCTACTCATATAAATTTAATATATTGTTGTTATTTGATATTTCAACAAATGGTGCTAGAAGTTACCATTATCAAAAGTTAGAAAATACTTTATGGTACCAGCAGTTACCATTACCAAAAGGTTGTTGGATTATAATAAAATATTTTATCAAATGGTACCAGAAGTTACCAATATCTGTATTGAAAGGACAGATGAAAATAGTTATCCAACGAGAAAAATGTTGATGTATAATAAGATAATATCACATGATATCACGGATATGGCTAATGTGAAAATAATCTCATCAGTATTATGAGATAAATATTATATGATTGCGATAAACAGATTTGGTAAAAAGTTCTTGCACAAGCACTTATGTACTCCAGAAGAAGTACATATGTACTCCATAAGAAGTAAAGATTATCATCTAAACATACTGAAATGATATTATTATTATTGCTTCTGAAGAAGCATAAAGGAGTTATACTGAAACATATCAAGAAAAGAGAAACATGCAAAACATGAAAGGGGGAAACATTTATGATCCTCAAAAGTAGAGGTGTGTATCAAGAGTAATAATACTCCGTACTCTACCATCCCTAATCTTTTTGTGTGTCTCAAGAGTGAGAATACTCCGTACTCTACCACTCCTAATCCTTTTTAGGTTCACAAGGTTAAGTTCAAATATTCATCAATATTAGAGATGTGTCTCAAGAGTAAGAATACTCCGTACTCTACCGCGCCACAATATTTTGGAAATTCACAAGGATAAATTTACATTAACCGGACTCCATTTTCACTTGGTACCCCTTCCTTGCGACCAATCTATCTTAACTCCTGCTGGATCTTATATTGGAACATATGATTGTAACTTTTCCAGTAGTTCATTGATTGTGGGAGCAGAAATAAGGATCCTCCTAGAAAATGGAGAGATGAATCCCTATTTCATAGCATAATCAAGAAATGTTAGTAAACCATCGAAGAAGTTGTTAACATTTAAAAGCCAAATAGATTTAGTATGGAGACCTAGCTGAGCCCATGAGGTAATATTAAAGATTTCCTCTAAAGTACCAAAACCTCCAGGAATGGCAATGAAGGCATCAGAACCATATAACATGCAAGTTACGCGTTCATGGATAGATAACGTCTGTACTTCATGCCCTCATGTTTTGCATGCGATATCAGCTAAATGAACAGGTATAAAACCTATCACTCTTGCTTTCTCCATTTCAGCGGATCGTGAAACACAACCCATCAATCCACTACTGCCCCCTTCATATACTAGATTGATACCTCTCTCTCTCCCAACTTCTTCCCTAGAAGCACTGATGCTTCTAGACACTCAAAGCCTCTTCCAATTTTTGATCCACAAAGTACACAGATAGTTTTGATCTATCGAAGTTTTGATTCTTCCATCTTTTAAGTGTATAATGAAGGAAAACTTACAAGAAACTATTATTTTGGGATGCATTAAACTACGAAATTATCTGACTTTTTAAACTTGAAAATATTCACTATTTACTGCTCTTCTTTTGAAAAAGTTACTATTTACTTTTGACTAAATGACACCACTGTTGATCTTGTCTCTGACAACATATATTTTTCTCCATAATGGATACTCTTTCAGTGATCTCTCAGTAACAATCTGTTAATACGTGAAGGATGAAAATACAAAATACTTTGTTAAAATATATACACTATACTGATTTACCTTGTATCAATGTTGAGTAGCTAAAACATCATTGTTTATAACAGCCTGGCAAACAGTATCTTTTGTTATTATATTTTTGAGACTATAACGGTCTTTATCATTGTTGAATTGAGCCCATAAAAATAGTAGCTCACACTGCACATACCCACAAGGGTGCGTCTCAAGAGTCAATTGAATATCATCCAAAGACTCCTTACTCAGTTCACCCTTAATGAAATCTATTTTATCATCTTGATTTCTAGATGAACATCCTATTGATTTACAATGAGTATCACATGTGCATCGAGCACATTTGTAGCAACCATTTAATCTCTTTGCTCTTCGCTTCTTTGCAAAAATACTCTTACCTAATCCAGGCATGTGCTTAGAAAATGAATCTGGTAATTCACCAGTTAATCGAACTTTTGCTTCGATCAACCAATGAATATCTTCTGGGATACCTCGATCCATCAGCAGCCTCAATCTTTCAAGTCGAACTCGGTAAATCTTTTTCAAAACATTTACTTGAAAATTAGAGTAGTATTTGCGAATATTTGATAATATAACATCCATTTTGATTGATCTGATCTTCTTCCCAAATGATATATTTAAATGCATTATTTAATGCGTAAAAGAGCGGGACTCCGTGTGTCATTGATTCCACCAAGAAAAGGGAAAGATTTGTAATCAAAAGATGGGGACAAAGATCATTTTCTTGTGATTCCATTCTAATCACCTTTTTAGATATACCAAATCAAGGTATACTAATTTATAAATTCAAACAAGAAAATATTGTATTGAACCAGAAGTTCATACGTACAAGTGAAATATGTATATAGTATGAACCAGAAGTTCATAAGTGAAATATACATTGTATTGAACCAGAAGTTCATCGATATTGTATTGAACAAAATATTCATACATAGAAATGAAATAAAATCGTATTGAACCAGAAGTTCTTTAATAAACGGTTAGATTATCAAAAGTTTCAAATTATTTTTTATGAGAATAACTTATTCAGAAATTGTTTATCATACAACGATATTCTATATCAAACAGGGATTAGCTCAAGAAGCTTTATGATATGTAAAAGTGCGATATGTATACAATCCACCAAAGCGCACTTAGATATATAATTTAGATTATATCCCTAAAAGGATGACATGTGTTTCGTCATTTTATCCGATTGATATAATATAAGATTTGTGAACATTATGGGGAAAACACGCCTGAAGCATAATGACATTTGATTCCAAAAAAAAATATCTCTTGAATAATTGAGATGATCCCTTTGAGGCTAAATACTCATGGTGAGTAAAAGGAATATAGTTAAATGATAAGCGATTTATGTACTTGGTCTCTATATGTTATATTGAGATGAAATGGAATCAAATACATACACAACTCTCTTGTAAAAATGAGGTTGGTGAAATTATAAAACTTTGACCAAATATAAAATCTCAATGTAAGGATTATTGTTAAAGGACCTGAAATTCAAACACTTAAATGTGTAAATGCAGTAATTATTTGTACAAATAAAAGATATTACACAGTCGTAAAAGACGACTAGTTGCGGGCAAAATATTTTATAGAACTAGCATGACATACGATAGATAGACTATAATCTAAATTACTAGCTTGAGCTCTTTGATATACCAATGAGTAAGATCAAAATGTATGATTCTCATCTCGGTACTTTGGGAGTATTCTTTGATGTACCAGTTAATCGCGGTGCATTGGGATTTCAAGTAAAATGATTGTAGATTATATGTCTAAATTGATATATATTTCTATGATTGATTATACTTATACAAATCAGAAATTGTGGTTTATGAGATGTAAGAATATACATGTATAATCACTGAAAGATTCAATATACCCAGATTAGTATCATTATAGAATGATACAAATGACTCCATGATATTATATGTTGAAATTGAAATTGGAGTGTACTATTTATGACATCTGAGAAATTGATCATTCACTAGAAGTAAATTTAAAAATGAATATTTTATTATTTACCAGAAGTGAATATGGAAATAAATATGTTTAATTATTCACCAGAAGTGAATTCCAGATTTGATTATTCACCAGAAGTGAAAGATGCAATTGGTAAATTAGTAAAACATTGCTTAATATAGCACGTTATGACATCATAAATGTGCTATGAATGATTTATATAAAGCTCATCATAAATGATATGTTTGACGAAAAGATTTGTGATTGCATCAATATACTTGTGATATTTCATGAAAGTAATAAATACGCGTTACACTCTTTTTCCCTAAGCTGGGGTTTTGTCCCACGGGGTTTTTCTAGCAAGGTTTTTAATGAGGCAGCAGTTGAGGCGTATTAATGAGAATTAATGAGAATAATGTACTCTTTTTTCCTTCGCTAAGGTTTTGTCCCACAGGGTTTTTCTAGCAAGGCTTTTGAGGTATTATCATAGCTATCGACGAGCTATAAATCAGCAACACATTGTTATATTGGAGTGATATCAACAAATGAAGAAAATCATAGACATCTTATGAAGAATGTTATGATATCGGCTACACAAGGAGATTCGTATATATACATTCCAGACAAAAGATGATATCGATATTCAAGAAGTTCATGAATCCTCGATTGCACACTTCAGGGAGAGAATCATGCTGTACTCTTTTTCATTCATCCAGGTTTTATCCTACTAGGTTTTCCTGATAAGGTTTTAATGAGGCAGTGGTTGTACTCTTTTTCCTTGGTTCAAATTTTATCCCACTCGGTTTTACTAACAAGGTTTTAACTAGGCAGCACTTCAGAACTTCAAGATTCAGTACATGATTTGTTCTACTCGAACATTAGACTCAATGATTGACGATGGTTAATATCAGGGGGAGCAACTGTACTCTTTTTCCTTCACTCAAGTTTTATTCCACTGGGTTTTCTTAGCAAGGTTTTAACGAGGCAGACAATTGCGGAATAGGTCATTCAATGGGGAATGTTATAAATTATATATTATGTGAATGATCAATTACCATTGTACCCCTATAAACTTTTCATTGTTACGATTGTGTCATTGTCCATCCCTATAAATAGGGGCCTAAACTAATTCAATTTACACACAAGTAATGAGAAGCATTACTCATTTTCTCTCCATCTCTATCTCTTTCTTGTTCTAATTTTGATAGTTTTACAACAATATCCACTAATACTGTCAGATTATTGGTCATTGATTTATGGGGCAAATCAGATTTATCTCCGTAGTCAACCAATAAGGTTATGTTTGATTGCAAGAAATTTTCCAAAAAAAAAAAAAAAAAATAGTTTCCTACTTTCCAAGTTTAGGTTGTTTGATTGCCAAATTTTTCCCAGCAGAACATTTTCCAAGCTGCTCTCTCATGCCTCTTTTCCTAGTTTGGTTGAAATTATTTTCTTTAACTTTTGGTAAGAAATTGTTTTCCATGTTAGTTGGAAAATGATTTTGTGTCACATTTGATCAATTTTATTGTTGTTAATTAATTTATTTTTTCTAAAAAAAAAATTATTATTATCTGGTACTAATGTATTAAAAATAGTAAAAAATGATTAAAATAACAAAATTTTACTTTATTTTCGTGGAAAATAATGTTAATCGAACAACAAAATTTTAATTTTTTTTTTTTTAACTTTTTCCACCTTGAAAATTGAACAAATCAAACACTTTCAATTCATATTTGTCACAAAAATAATTTCTTGCAAATCAATTTGTTGAAACAAAAAAATTTTCCTACCATTTTTCAGCCTCGCATCAGACACCCTATATGATTTTCAACTCACAATAGAATTCAAACAGAAAAATATCAAACTATAACGACAAAAAAAAAAAAAAAAAAAAAAAAGCCATCCACAACATGAGCCAACGTGTCTAGATTCTTTGAGTACTGGGAGTAATGCAGATAGGCCACAAGAGCCTGCCACATGGCAATGAAAATCTGCATCTTTGGTGCAGCTTCTTGTCTTAGGATTGCTGTAGCCCCACCATAAGAATTAGTCTCAGTTCATTGTATTTCTAGTCCAATTGTCCATTCAGTTGTCTTCAACCCTCCGAGAAGCTGCAATTACCATACAGACAAGAATGGCAGAGAGCGCGGTATCATTTCTTTTGAATCAGATAGCAATACTTTTCCAAGAAAAAAGACAACTATTAGGAGGACTTGATGAAAAAGTCCTGCAGATCAAAGATCAATTGGAGTTCATGCAGGCTTTCTTGGGAGTTGCTGATGCAGAAGAAGATAGTGATCCTCAACTAAAAACATGGGTTAAGAAAGTCAGGGAGGTTGCTTATGATTCTGAAGATGTGATCGAAACATTTATGCTCCAATTAGAACATCTCCGTGCAGAAGATGGATGTTGCGGCTGTGTCCAGAAGATTTGTATCCCCATAAAGAATCTCAGAGCTCGCCATAATATTGCGCTTGATTTGGCTAAAATCGAGTCAAGGGTCCAGAAAATTTCTAAAGCACATCAGACGTTTCAAAGCAAATACGGTGCACAGTTGAGATCTAGCTCTACTCGCCAATTGTTTGATGGACGAGTTGATGCACTTTTGGTGGACGAAGCTAAGCTTGTAGGAATTGACAGGCCAAAAGGATTGCTCATTAAAGAGCTTCTTGATGGAGAAACTCGGCTTAAAGCTGTTTCTGTGGTGGGAATGGGAGGGTTGGGGAAGTCCACATTGGTTAAACGGGTTTACGAGGACGAACAAGTGAAGGGGAAATTCCAGTGCCGTGCTTGGCTCACAGTTTCTAATTCCTTTAACATCATGGAGCTTCTCAAAGACTTGATTCGACAGTTGCACCGTAAAATCAAGAAACCTGTGCCTGTGGAACTGGAACACTTTAATGAGGTTGAATTGAAAGAATACGTCAAGAATTTCCTCTCTGAACGTCAGTATATTATAGTTTTTGATGATGTATGGAGCCCTGAGTCATGGGATTCTCTCAAGCATGCACTGCCTGACATCAATATGAGTAGTCGTGTAGTGCTCACTACAAGGACACTCGAGGTGGCTAACTTAGCCTCTCGGTCGGCACATCCAGGCTATATCCATGAAATGGAGGCCTTATCCTATGATGACTCTTGGACACTACTTTGTAACAAGACTTTTGGAGACGAAATCCCCCAACGTCTAAAAGATTGTGCAGATGACATATTGAAGAAATGTGAGGGCTTGCCTCTTGCCATTGATGCTATTGGTGGTCTATTGGCTACGAAGGACAAGAACATAGAAGAGTGGAATATAGTTCGTAGCTACCTTAACACCAAGCTAGATGGTGATGGGAAACTTAAAAGAATACAACAGGTACTTCTCCTAAGTTACTATGATTTGCCTTACTATCTCAAGACTTGTCTGTTGTACTTGAGCATTTTCCCTGAAGATTATATGATGGAGGATATGAGATTGATTCGGTTATGGATAGCTGAAGGATTAGTGCAAGAGGAAGGAAGAAGGACAAAAGAAGAGGTTGCACTTGATTACCTTAAGGAGCTCATTAATAGAAGCCTAATTCAAGTTGCAGAGACATACGCAGATGGAAGGGTACGTCTATGTCGTATCCATGATATTGTCCGTGAAATTTTTGTTTCTAAGTCAATTGAGCAGAATGTCGTAAACACAGTAATAGGAAGAGATTCAAAGTTGCCTGATAAAGTTCGACGATTTGCAATACCTACTTGTTTAGACAGCAGCCTCCTTCCAGATACGAATAGGTTGAAATATCTTCGATCACTGGTATTATCAGCACCCATAGATTCAAGCTTTGAATCATTCTTATCAAAGCTGCTGTCAGGTGGTCGAAAGTTGCTGAAGGTGTTGGACTTAAGAGATGCTCCACTAGAAAAGGTCCCAAATGATGTTTTCAAACTTTATCATCTCACATATTTGAGTCTGAGAGGGACAAAGATCAAGGTCATTCCAAAATCAATTGGACAGCTTCAATGTCTAGAGACTCTAGATCTTAAAGGCGCTGAGGTCAATGCTTTACCAATTCAGATCCTAAAACTTAAAAGGCTCCGACATCTCTTAGTATATAAGGATAACCCTGGGCTATTCTTTGATTCTGTTCAAAGTTTTAAGGCTCCATACACAATAGGATGCTTATCATCCCTACAGAAGCTTTGCTATATAGAGGCAAACCAAATGGGTGCAACCACAACAGTGAGAGAGATAGGGAGGCTAACCCAATTGAGGAAATTGGGTATTGCTAAATTAAGAAGAGAAGATGGGAAGGAGCTTTGTTCATCCCTCGAGAAGTTAACTGAACTACGCTCGTTGAGTGTTTTCTCTTCCATTGGAGAGGATGAGGTCATTAACTTGCAGTATCCTCTCGATTTTAAATTTCTTCGATCCCTATGGTTGGTGGGGAGGTTGGAGAAGGTACCACAATGGATACCTTCTCTTCACTCGCTGACTGATGTAAGTTTGAGGAGTACTAAGTTAAGCAATGATCCATTAGATTCCCTTCAAGATTTGCCTAGTCTAGCATGTCTTGTACTTGATGGGACATTTGAAGGTGAGAAATTGGAGTTCAAGGCTGGAAAATTTCAACGTCTCAAGAAATTAGATATTTCGAGATTAAATGGACTAAGGAAAATCGTGGTGGAGAAGTGCTCCATGCCAAATCTTAATGTGCTATGTTTGTGGATTTGCAAGTTGGTAGAGTTACCTATTGATTTCCAGCATTTGAACAAGCTTCGACACTTTCAAATCTATGATATGGCCAAAAACTTTGTCGAGGCACTTGAAAATCAGAAACGAAGTGAAGGAAGCAATTGGAAACTAGCTCATGTCCCCAAAATTGTTGTTTTAGCTGAAGGTGGTGAACCAGGATGGCGATACTTGTAACAGAGATTCTACTCGATTGTAATAGTCTTGTACCATTTTCTTTATGTCTTATTGGATTGAGTTTTCACTATCAAAAAGTAGCTTTTGCTCCTATTTTATTGCCTATTTTATTTTTTTCTTCAATGAATGTTCGTTTGTTTGTGAATTTAAATAAAATATGTTGTAATATAGAAGAAATCTATATCTATATATTATACTCTCTATAAAAGAGTTAACTAGAGAAAAATATTTTTTTTTATCATAATACTCTCAATAATAATTTATTATAATAAAAATAAGGAAATATATAAAATAGCTAACTAGAGAAAAATATTTTTGAACCATAATACCCTCGATAATAATTTATTTATTTTTCTTTGTCCTTAATTAATTTTATTTTAATTGAACTAAATCACTACTTTTGGAAATTCTGGTCCAAATGATCTTGGGCTAAATTTTGATGGGTAAATTTAGCACATTCAATAGGACTCTCAAACAATAGTTAAAGTTAACATGTTTATTGTCTCTGTGACAGTGTTAAACTAACAAAAGTTAACACATTTATTGAGGATGCTCTAAAAGAAATAGAGAAGTCTTGGTTAAAAATAAATAAATCAAATGTTATCATTTAAGAGTCTTGATTTTGGAGTCAAATAGATAATCAAGGACAACTTACATAAGACAAAATATATTACCACCACAAATTATATTAAATACATCACATTATAAAATATATACGGTACACCACTAATAAAATATATTTCTTATAAATACACCACACTAAAAATACAAATATATCCCTTATCTTTTAATTGTAAAAAACAAAAAGTGATAGAATTTTTACACCACAATCATTCATCTTCTTCATACCCCTTTCCTCACGTACAGAAATGAAGTCCTCTTGGATAAAATCTGGGACTGCATCATTGGAAGAAAAGAAAAATAAATAGATTTTGGAGATGAAGAAACTGAGATGATTTGTGATCCCTTGTAAGTCGTAAGTGATCTTTGGACAACAATAAGCTGGAGATTTACATTGCCTGAATCGCCTTCCTAGAACTTGAATTCCTCTGCAATTCCAGTTAAAGCATTTTTTTTTTTTTTTTTGCCAGAATTAATTCTGGTCTTAGAAGAAAGAGGAAGATAACAACGTTATCCCAGTCAATTCCAACGAAGAGGATACGGCCAAACTAGTGTTAGAAGCAATACTAGCCATTGATTTCTTGCTGGATGGGTTTGGCATTTGGCTCCATATCGAGTGTAAGATAGTCATTTTCGTTATCCACTAGGTCAGTGACCATGTATGGAAAAGGAGGATTGGATTAATTCGATTGAGCGTTCCATTGTGTAGCACTCAAGATCTGTCACAGATAATGAGAATCTCGATTATGATAGCCGGAAATAATGAGGGTATAATTTAATTAATTAAATACGTCAATTTTTCCTCTCTCTTTTTGTTTCAATGGGTTGAAGGGATCTGATCTTAAATTTAAGGGGAACTAGTATATACACGTGGGATGCACGGATGACACTATCTTTATATTTGTTTGCAATGGAAAGTGATGAACAAAATGGCATAATAAAGTGATGAACAAAAAGCAATATAATTGGACGTTGGTAATCAATATTTAAGTTCGGTAGATTGACAAAATCAAACTAAGTTTTGAAAAATTTCTTTAAAAACAACATTTGTAGTGGAACTTGTTGGATTAGAAATCATTGAGGGGCATCTAAAAGAAATTGTTCTAACATACCATCTCAAAATTCAGTAAAGAAATTCATGAATTAGAAATACATCTCCAAATCTAAAAGAACTATAATCCCATTGTGCAAGTAAAACAAAAATATTGAGGAGCATCTAACATACCACAATTTCTTCTAGCTCCTCCTTGACCTCATTAACACCAGCAACATGAGCAAAGTAACAGTTTCCTCTTGTTCAGACATTTTGACTCCACTGGAACCTCCAGTCTTGCGATTTATAAGTTTTCTTGGTGAATTTTGTGTAGTGCAAACAATTACATGTACCACTAAAATAATAAGTATAACCCACGGAAACACTGCTCCCAACATCATTATGGCTACTCCGATCAAGTATCGAGAGTACGTTTGGCGGCTCCACCTCGATCAATACCTCTCCTCAACTGCTTCGCCATCTAAAAAAAAAACTTGTTTAATTTTACAAAGACACATCCCATAATATAGATAACCACAGAGGATGATTATAGTATCTTCCCAAATACAAATGCTGAACAACATCATTCTGCATACATGCAAAATATAATTCTCATTAATTGAAACCAAAACAGTTTATAATACTCACAAGTAATTTCCAACGGTAATATTTTATTCAAATTATCAGTCTGGCACTACCCACATTCTAAAATCAAAATTTCCCAATAAGTCCAGGAAGCAAATTACTCAAAAAAAGGGGCATATTGTTGATATATATACTTACATTAGAATCCATATTTATATGTGGGCAGGACATAAACATCCAATACAAAGCTAAAAAAATAAAAATAAATAAATAAGAGAGATTTTTTGAAATAATGTTCTTTGAAGTTGACTCCAATCCTGTGTTCTTCCAAGACATTTTGTTCTCTTCTTAATTCAAGCAATACCCATTTGTAATTACCTAATGATATGAGTAGAGCATATTCTCTCTATTATAAAGAAATCATTTAGGAACAAATTAAGCAGTCTTATTTCACAATGAACACACAATTATATCCTTCTAAAGACTTTGCTTAACTAAAGTAAATGCTAATAAACAACAACAGTTTGGTGTCATTCACCATTGAATTTTAAATCATTTATCTAGTTCAATGACCTACATCCAACCTACACATCGTCTCTTTCTCAAAACATTATTTCAATGAAATATGTCTAATCAAAGCTCTGTGTCTGGGATCTAGTTAAATAAATGAATCGAAAATTGATTGTAGATTTGTAATCCTAGATAGCTTTAAGTATATGCAGATACACCAACAATTAAAAAATAATATAGCCCGTGAAAAGTGGGTACAAATATATAGAATGCTTAAATTATAACAGTTCCAAATTATTCTTTCGTGCAACGCACGGGTGTGATACGTATACATATATATAGAATGCTTAAATTATGACAGTTCCAGATTGCTGATGCCTGATTGCAATGTAACTCATTATCATTCTACGGAACATCCCATACGTAGTATAGCAACAAATAAAATATCTTTTTGTCTGTAAAATACTGGATAGAAATATAGCATTTAATCCCTTTCATTTTTTTCCCAGCAATGTGAACAACATATGATCAAATTTGACTCGTATTAAAATCTCTGCCCAATACCATAATTGTCCTACAATAGAAAGACAAAATGTTTACTAAAGAAAACACTGCCAATTTCTGTTAGTAGGTTTTGAGGTGTCAAAACTACTAATATTATGTCAAGGTCTACTCTTTTTGAATTTACAACTGCTTCTAAAAAACAATTTTCACTTCTTCCATAGTTAACATTATTGACTGTTATAATGCAATTGAATGAAACCAGCCATTTGACTATTAAAAATACATGGATAAAGAGCATGTTTGACTAAATTTAAAAATAAATAAGTTATTTTCTAAATTTGAAATCTCACATTTAAAGAGCCTCTTAAGGTTCCCAAATACGTATGGGGAACAAAGAGGAATGAACTAAGGGCTTCATGAATAGGACATGCAGAGTCATTGTGCATACTTGAAGATCCCAAACCTTAAAACTTTACCTCTTGATTGAGAAACCTTCATAATAATGAGTGGCAGGCTGCAATTCATTTTCTTCAAGCACTTTTGCCGTGCACTTTTAGTATGTACTGTAATAATACAAACCTTTTTAGCAGAACCGAGCATATTAATATTAACTTTGTCAAAGTCTTAAGCCATAATCTTCACTTATAACCTGCATAAATCGCCATCAGTTGCTGCTATTAAAAAGCAGCATTAAATATAAATTTTTAGAGCTTATCTCACCTCTCCACCTGTAAGAATGGCAAGATCCTCTAAGTTTGCTCTTCTGTTATTCCCAAATCCAGGAGCTTTTACCGCACAAACCTACAATGCCCCGTGAAATAGTTGTAAACTCTAGGATAAAGGTGTTGGCCCTTAGAAGCAGCATATCCAAAAAAAATCATAAAGTTCAATCATAACTTCCAATACAAATATAAGAATGCACTTGATGAAATCATAAATGGCTCATAAATTATTCAAATACACGAACAATTACCTTTAGTCCAACACGATGAATGTTGATTAAAAGCATAGTCAATGCCTCACTTTCCATATCTTCAGACACAATTAGCAAATGACTTCTCTATTTTTTGTTAGGAAAATCATGAGAGAAATCCTCAATCACGAACTTATTTTTTAAGAATCTAGCAAATTATAGGAAGACAAAAATAAGAACCATAGGCATTAAAAATCTCAGCTATTACCTTTACAGCCATCTCCAATACTCTCACAAGTGAGTTTATATCCGAAATTTTCTTGTCGGGAATTAGGATCAAGAGAATTTCCAGTTCCTATCTACATAAAATCAAAACAATCACACGTAATAGATTTGCTAGATTCTTAAAGTCATCATTTTGCACACTGCAGCAGAGGGTTTTGATTCTTTATGAACAAATCTGAGAAATTACAGATTCGATTGAAGCAAGAAATTCTATTTTTCTTTGGTCTGAACTTCATTGAATAGAGCACGATCATCATCTTTCTCTCGACAGAGAATCACGTTCTCAAGACTATCCTCTCTTGTGATTCCCAGCCCTCGGCCCTCTTTTGATATTTGCATCGTTGTTCACTCATTACTACACTTTTGCTAAAAATAATACACAAAAAGGAGATGCTAGCCATTCTAGAAATCAAAATCTAAATAACATAATGCTATATAAATTTATAATTTACATTATATTCTGAAAATCAAATAACATTATAAAAATCAAATAATCTAATATCTAAATCACAAATTCAAAATAATCTAAAAATAACAAAACCAGAAATAAGAAGGAAAGAATTACAGTCAAGGGCGAGAAAATGGGTGATCCATCTGTACCCTACCCTGAATTAAGATGAATGATCAGAAAGCATCCAGAAGTCAAAAAAGATCAATATAGCCTACCATAGAAATTAATGAATGACAATATTTGTAAGCAATACATTGTTTTACAGAAGCACTACATGTTTCATCAGATATAAAGAGCACTTAAATGATCACAAAATAAAAGATCTGACAGAAAGAAAATATCTTAACAGTAAAAAGATTGCAGTACAATAAGAAATGAAACGGGGTTGCTTTAGTTCGACCGTTACCTAGTTTACAAAGGACGGATACAATGACTTGTTAAATGTCCTGCAGAATAGAGAAGATTGATAAATTATAGATTTAGGACTAAGATGTGTGTTTCTTGGTATCCATAAGCTGAGACCTCCTCGGTATTACACGCTTGAAAAATTTTGCTTCAGTAATAGCTCATAGGAAATATCATGCATTCAGATCACTATTGCACTCTATCTTAATTTTGTACATTACTTCATGCACAAATATATAAAATAAACAATGAAAATGGAGTGTTCTTCCGACATACGAAATTCTTCCAATAATTCCAAGCCTAATCTTTTCAAAAAAGCACATATAGTACTTTTGTGTTTCCGAGCCAAAGTTCTAGCACAAGAATGGATTGTGTTGAAGACATAAGATAAAATTTATCATATTTCAACACGAACTATTAGATGATGCCACAAGTTCGGAACAATTAAAGTGATTGTTGTACATTTACCACTTAGAATAAAATAATTTCCCAAATAAATGTGATGTTAAACACACTAATGCCATAAAATTTTTACATCGGACATGACAAGATAGAACATTTTCACAAATATAAGATAATAAGATAAAGAAAATGAAATTTTACCCAAGATATCTCAACAACTTGAAGCTAAGCCGAGTAATTAAATAAGTATCAGATGCAGCCCTCCCCATATTATCCTGTCGAAAAGAATGGCGGCGGCTACCAGGGACGGTCGAAAGGCAGGTGTCACTGGCAATCCTCCTCTGCCTCTGCTGATACGAATTTGAATTGGCAGAGGAAGTGGGTGAAATTTTGGTGAAACTCAAGGTTCTTGAAATTAAGGATCTGGTCTCCATTTTACCATCATCCTCAAACGATGAACACCAAAGGCATGAACGAAACACACCTCTGTTATGAGCGTGAAGGGCTTTTGAGTGGTTGCTTTAAGCTGCCTTATCTCACGTCTTCTTTCAAAGGTTCCAAATGATTCGAAGCTCGGCAGAATTTGAAAAATAGGTATGATAACCTAAATGAGGAACACTTTTTCTCAAATAAATAGAAGTATGGAAAACAAATTCTCACTTTTCTTTTGCTTCTTCGACCACCAACAGAAATTTTACTTGAAATGTTGAAGCTTTAAAGTTAAAGAAAGAACACATTTCAGAAACAACATAAAAGTTAAAACCATTTACCAACTATTTGATTATGTGAAAAAATCAACATAGAAGCTGTCAAGTGTTAACCACAAACCTTCCTTGGCTGATGTCTAGTGAAGAAGAACGGTGTGAAACTGAATCCAAATCTAAGCTCGATTTCTTTTGCTTCCTGGACCACCAACAGAAATTTTACACCAAAATGCTGAAGCTTCAAAGTTACGAGGAATGGTGTCTAGTGAAGAAGAGCGGTGGCCGACGACAATCGACAAGATTTATGACCAGTTGAGCTGAACGAAACCGACTGGATTTACCCTAGATGAAGTCGATGGCAAAAGAGAAGAGAAGAGCCGCTCTCTCCTAAACCCCAGTTTTTTACTGAAGAATTCTTTACAACGTTGACGGGCGGGATTTTTTGGACTTTTTTTTTTTTTTTTTTTGGCTGATGAGCGGGAATTCATGGGCGGGAAATCATTTCCCAACTCTTCTACTATTATATATTAAATAGATAGATTTGGTTGTGTAGTGATGTATATTATTCATTTTTTATAACTAGTAATATTCACCCGTGCGGTGCACGAAAATATGTTTGTGATAGTGATTTCAATCAAAATTTATAAAATCATATTAATTATACAATCATTTCAAATAAAAATATAATACAATAACATTTTAATACAAATATTATCAAATTCAAAAATTTTAAAACGACAAAACTAATAAAAATTAAGAAATCCTGATCTTTGTATGATTTTTCTTTTAAAAATTGTTTTTTTTCTTTTAAAGAAAATATTTTTATTTACTATTTATATGTTTGTTGAACTTTTTCTTCTAAATAAGTAATTTTATCTTTTTTTATATATATATATGTTAAAATATTTTGAAACAAAATATAATATAATAAATAAAATTAACAACCATAAATCTATATTTATTTTGAATTGATAATTTTGAAATTAAAGAATATTATTATTGTATTTTTTGTATATTTAATTTTATCTCCAAATGTTGCTTTATTTGTAAAATAACTTTTTTTAAGAAAATTTTGTGATCTTTGAAATAATTATTAATTTTTTAATTAAAATCATTTCGACCCGGTCCGACCTTCTGACCATTGAGTTGTTGCCTTTTCAAGTCGAACTGGTTTGAGGTTTTTTAAATACTAAATATTATATAACTTAATGATATAATTTAGAATGAATGGGATATCGAGAAAAAGTACAAAAATATAAAATAAACTTTTACACTAGATTCTTCGGACTTTTTTACGAACAAAATATTTATAGTTTGTTTTCACTTGTTATTTTGTATTAAACTTTCCATTGAGATCTTCAATTTGACATATATATTACATATTTTTTGACTTCAAAATAATACAATAATTCTCACAAAATTAATAATTATTACAAAAAAATAATTTATAGATAGTAATATAGAACTTAAAGGATATAATTTAAACTGAATAGGATATCCAGGAAAAATAAAAGTTTTTACATTTGATCATTGAGGTGATTTTACGAACAATATATTTTTAGTTTTCTCTCACTTATTATCTTGTATTAATCTTCTCGTTAAGATCTTCGAGTTGATACTTATATTACATATTTTTTCGACTTCAAAATAGTACAATAATTATCAAAAAAATAATAATTAATACAGAAAATAGTTTATAGAAAGAATTATAGAACTTAAATGATATAATTTAAAATGAATGAATTATTGAGGAAAAGTAACAAATAAAAAAAATTTACATTTGATCTTTTAGACGATTTTATGGATAATATGTTTACAGTTTGCTTATTTTTTAGCTTGTATTAAATTTTTCATTGAGATATTCAATTTGACACTTATATTACATATTTTTCAACTTCAATATAATACAATAATTATCAAATGAATAATAACTATTACAAACGAAAAAAATAGTTTATACATTAAAATAAATTAAATTATTGATGTCATTAATAGAATAGCACGAATTCTAATGCTATTAATGACACATGTACCATAATAATTGCTAAAATATTTAGTGCATGTTTGATACTGTTTAAAAAGAGTTTTTGAAATGAATAGTGATTTTTAGAAGAATGAATATTTGAGATTTTGGTTATTGTAGGCATGACTTTTAATAGATGGTTGAGGAAATGGTGTTCTACCGATAACCTCAACATTAATATCCTGAGTCACAACTCAGGGAATGATTAAATCGAACTGTGCAGTGAATGGCAATAGACTGGTACGTGTTCTTACGGAGAGAACTGCCAATTCATGCATGGAATCAATGAGTTGCAGTCAGTTTTTGTATTGTCCTACACCGTATTTAGATTTTTTTGGTGAACTCTACCTAATGCAAAAGTGAAGAGGGCCTCTTTTTGTATTGTATTGTCCTAGTGATCACTTAATTGTTTAACTTGTGTTGAGTTTGTTTTGTCAAATTCCCACTGGGATGGTGATTTTGTTTAGCATTTAGTTTTAGTTTGAAGATGAATAAACTTCCAATTTGGTGCAAATAGCAACTCATTTCTCCCTTTATTTTGTTATTATAATGATATGTTAATGAAGTCAGATTTTTTGGCACTTTCATCTACATAAAAAACGGATGCAATATTGCAGCAGCTTATGGAAACACTAGTGGAAAATGGCAAAATTCCTTAAAATCTGTTACCAAATGATTTACCACTTGTTAAGCTTGGAACTATGCAATATTTAGAATGCTCTGAAATTGTCCACAGTTAAAGAAATGCTTTTCTTTCTCCATAAGCTACAGAAATGCATAAATGGACTTGCAAAAGGTTTTCGCACTTCTTAATTATATTATTGTATCCGTCAATGTACAATGCTTTAGTCAATAGCCATAACATTTGATTTTGAATAGAAGGTCTATGGGCTGCCAACCTATACTACTGTCCGAGACTTTCAATTTCATCTTAGTCTGTGGGTGGTCTTTTCTTAGTGTACAATGCTTTAGTCAGTAGCCATCTTAGTATAATTACAGCCAATAGCCATAACAATTTTTTTCCTCATTATTATTATTATTATTATTATTATTATTATTATTATTATTATTATGCTATCACTAGTACAGAAATCATCAACAAAAATGAGGAATATACGTCGATTTTTAGTAAAACCGACGCCTATAAAAGGACGGTGACATTTTTGTAAATATAATAAAAGAATGGGCGTCGGTTGTAATATTATAACCGACGTGTAAAGTTTAAACCTAAAGAATACGCGTCGGTTCTGGTTCTTCAAGAACCGACGCGTAAAACCGGAGAATACGCGTTGGTTTTTGAAGAACCGACGCGTACTCTTTAGGAAGAAAAAAAAAAAAAGATTTTAGGCGTCGGTTGTAATATTACAACCTACGCCTAAAGTCAAAAACCTACGCCTAAAGTCAAAAAAAAAAAGACTTTAGGCGTCAGTTGTAATATTACAACCGAAGCCTAAAGTAAAATGTAAAATAAAAATAAAAAAAAGACTTTAAGCGTCGGTTGGTTGTAATATTACAACCGATGCCCATTCTCCGATTTTCCGCGTATTCCTTTATTTACTTATCAGCAAAATGCGCAAATCATCTCTATTTTTTTCACAACTCGATCTCTTCCAGCCTCTCTCTTTATTTTTCTCTCAACCGAACCACCGCACTATGCCACCACCACCACCACCACCACCACCACCACCACCATTCCTCCATTTCCCGGCAACGTTCATCACCACATTCCTCCCCTCGCTCTTTATCTCTTCCTCTCCCCGAACCACCGGACTCGCACCTCCGCCGCGCGCCTCCACCATCTCGTAAGAGACCCACCAACCTCTTTATATACATGTGTTTTTATCTATATGTATATATTTAATGTATGTAAATATATGTAATAATATTTATACATGTATAATGTATGTAAATAATATGTATATATATGTATTATATATAATGTTTATAAATGTATATATGTTTATATACTTTCTCTTTGTATATATATGTATATATATGGGTATTTATATTATAGATGTGTTTGTATATATGTATGGGTGTTTCAACTAGTTATTGATTTAATTTTGTATTGTTGATTTTTAGTTATTAGATGGATAAATTGCAATATTTGAATTATTGAATTTCTATTGCAGCGGAATGGATGAAAGAAATGTGATACTTCCCCCGCAAAAAAAAAAAAAAAAAAGACTTTAGGCGTCGGTTGTAATATTACAACTTTAGGCATCGGTTTTTACAACCGATGCATAAAGTCAAGACTTTACGCGTCTGCGTCATATGCATCGCCTCTACAATCAACGCGTATTGCCTACTACAACCGAAGTGAATGAGTCATTCTGTACTAGTGTATCTTAGTGTACAATGCATCACTGATGTGTTCCAGACCCTCAACAATCGGAGTCATAGCAGGCTTGACGGAAAAAAGTTAAATATTCAAGCCAAATAAAAGTTCAATCCAATCAACCATGTCGGAATTAGATGCATAATATGTGTTTTTCGAGTAGAAATGGGCCACTAAGCAAAACTCATGGGCTAAAGCCCTTGAGCCGACTGATTTTATGGCCAAATTCCATCATTTAGGGCTTCAAAACAGCAAGTCAATTATGCAGACGGAAATTAGAGTTTTTGCGTATTTTTAGGTTAAATTTTGTTTTTAATTATTTGTTTGCCTATTTTAGAATTTTAGTCTAATTAGAATTCTATTTTGAGTCAATTATCGGCTAGGTTATTTTACTTATTTATATTCCTTTCCATTTATTGTAATTCAGACTTCGATTTTGATATAAACAGTTTTTATTGAGGATTTCAATAAAAGTTATAGGTGGATTCCTATATTTTTCAAACTTATCAAGAATATTTCTTGTGGCGTTCAAATATCGAATTTATCAAATATTTGCTAGAATATTTGTGGCGTTCAAATTAGAGACTTATCAAGGAGATTGGGCAAATCCTTGTGGCGTTTCGAAAGTCGCGATTCTTTATTCCGCATCGTCGAGCCATCGCGTCGTGAATATCGGGTCATGATTCATTTGTCCAACCACAACCTGAATTCGGAACTTTCCAGCGTTTCTTCCGCGCTTCGAACCCCATCAATCATACTACTTGTATCAGCGTACAATGCTATTGACAGTTGTTTCTTAGCTAAAAAATGAACAAAAAACTTCTTGCTTTGACTATAGCATTGTACACTAAGATAGTTATTCACTAAAGCATTATACTATAGTCATATGTGATAAATGAACACTGATACTACTGTCCGAGACTTCAAGTCAGATTAAATGCAGCAATGTGCATTAAATCCAATTACAATCAGCCCTTAGCTGCTTCTTAGCATATAATGAACAAAAAACTTCTTAACATGTTCTATTATCACAGATATACCACCATCAGCAACTTCTTGCAAATAAAGTGAGGTATTAGCATTTAATATCTTTATTTCTTTTCATTCCAAGTATAAAATAAATAATGCAAGAACTAAAGTAAAACTAAGACTACCATGGATATTTCATATCTATCAAATGATGTCCTCTTCAAATATACTTCCATCCTACAGGTAGCACAGAAATTGGAAATGGTTCCATTTGCAAACCAAATTAGGTGCTCTCTCTTCAAAAGCGCAAATTTGACATCCCTTGCCAGTGCCACCGGCCACGTTCTCTTTGGGAATTAAAAGTCTTCAAACAATTAAAGTCTCAGTCATACTTTTGTTGCTTTGATTATCTACTACATACTTTGGTTTCCATCTTGCAACTCAGTGTACAGACATTATAGATGTACCATCAATCCAAACCTTGAATAGCCGTTAAATCTAGGGGTGGACAAAATAACCGAACCAGACCAGACCAGAACCAAACCAAACCAAGCGGTGTGGTTCGGTTATACATAAAAAAAATAATGGTTTGGTTCTTAGAATCAAGAACCATTAGGTTTCGATTTTGGTTCCGGTTCTCTTTCCAGAACCAGAACCCAGAACCAAACTCAATTTTTATATATATTATTTTTTTACAAATTAGTGGATATTTATCCCACAAAAAAATTCAAATATGAAATTATAAATGTGAAATGTACAAAAATATTATTTACCATATATTTTATCTCATTTTCTATTAAACAAAGATTTTAAATCATAAATCTAAATTCTAATTCTAATTCATTTTTCTTCTTTTCAATTATAGATACGCATTCACACTGCTTTACTTGCACTCCTATAACACAGCAATTGTTGCACTCCTTAGTCACTATTGACGGCATTGATGTTTATTTTTTAAAATTTATGTATATATAAACCTTGCCCCAATTCGTCAATTCTCAAGAGTTATCACAAACTCAAATTGCAAATTTCATCCCTAACTCACACGGTACCATGATAGAATGGGACTCAGAACTTCATCGTAACCTATAACTACAAGTCTAAATGGCATTTATCTTCGATTATCTATGTTTCAACGGGTCGGCGAGCTTCCTTTAGGCGAGTTTCTTTTTCTTCGACTTAGAATAACATGTTACATTTTCTAAATTTTTGTTTTGTTAACTAAAAATTTCATTTTCTATTTAGTAATGATGTAGATGGATTCTAATGAAGAAGCGGATATAAACATGTTTTAATTTGCATTTATTATTTAAAAATTCAAGCAATGGTCCTAGAACCAAACCAGACCAAACCAGAACCGAGCGGTTTGGTTCCGGTTTGGTTTCATATCTTTAAAAAAATCAATTGGTTCCATTAGTAAAATACCATCGGTTTATGGTTTGGTTTGGTTCTTCTGGAAGAACCAAACCGAACCAGGTTCACCCCTAGTTAAATCTATTGCTATCATCCCACTCTCCACCATAGTTCACAAACACTGTCACCATCTCCATTGTTGCTGATTCCCAATCAACAAATAAATAGAAAGAAAAAAATAATTGACAAAATGAAACCCACCATCTGATAATGCATTTGCTTGTCCCAAATGCAGGTGCTAATCAGATACAACAATTATAACACCTTCTATTTCCTAATCTGATAACAAACTTCATGAGGTTTATTTTAATCAAAGCATGCATGATAACATAAATGCCAATGCAATATGAAAAGATTTATTCATCATTGAATTTTTTAGATGATTGAGAGTGTAAAAAATGAAAAAAATCTACTTTTCTGTTGTTCTTTAAATGTTGTCTGCATGAATAAATTCATGAAACACCTTGTTAACCTAACATAAATATCATTTTTATTCGGTTATACCTATCTTAATGGTAAACATATTTCAGTTCCTTATCATCCATGACATCAATTGCACATGCTCCAAGTTTCCAACACCAAGGGCATAGAGTGCAGAATCCGTGCTTATCAACAAAATCATCAATTTTGACTTCCATTGTGCTTATGCTAGATGAAAACAAAAAGAGATTATATTTTGCATATTATATTTTGGAGTACTCTAACTCAGTCTTCACTGACGCCATTGCCGAACTGGATGTGGCAGCCTACATAAAGCCTACTATGAGCCCGGATGATGGAGACGACTGGCTCCATCGCCTCCCCTTTGTCCTCTTCTCTGTGTAGACTGAGTTTTAGAGAATGTGTGGAGTGGGGATTTGGGAAGAAACCGCTTGAATTTTGTGCTTTATCGTTGGTCATGGAGTAAATTTAGAGTAACTATCCACTAATTTTAAAACTCACGTAATTAATAACTCTCAAAATTACGAAAATATTCCAAAAAAAAGTCAAAATAAAAACATAATTTAGATTCAGTTCACAATTGAGATCCTTATCAAAATTAATTGACCAAAATCTCAATTATCTTTATTAATATACAGATTTATAAACAACACAATGTACCAAATCACTTTTTAACCATACATTTTTTATCTCTTCACTTTTCAATCACATATTTTACCTTGAAAACATAAATAAACCAAATTATAATTGCTACAGTGTTACCGAACAGATTCGTATTATCCTGGAAATAAGTCATCTCCACCTAGATGTTGTTGTCATGACAGTCATGAAGGTAATTGCTTTCCTATCATTTGTTGTTATAGTCCTCGCATTCTTATGACAACATCCATCCTCAAGGCATGATATATAATATTTATCTGATATAATTATTGCTTTCTTGCTGAAGTGTATTATATAGTAAATAGAAATTAAAATCTTGTATTTTGTCCCATCTATTCTTATACAATACTTGATAACAAAAATGCACTTAAAGCTTTGTTCGAAAAGAAATGTTTTTGACATTTAACAGATAATGTGACCTCTGTAGCTACCTAATGCCCTGCTCATGTAGCATTTTGATTTGTTTGTTGTGTTTTACTGTTCTGTTTATCTTAAAATCAACTATATATCTGTTTATTTATCATTTTAACTTTCTAATCAGTTGTGAAAGTTGTAGACACCCCAAAGTTCGAACTTATGTGTGGAATAGTCACTATTAAAATGAAGACATCATTTTAAAAATTTTCTAGATGATCAAACATACAAGTCTAATTATCCTAAGTTGAATTACCACAAATCAAATATCATAAAACAGTAAATAACAAACGATGTGATGACTGAAAAACCCAATGTGGAAAAAAATCTGAGACCAAGCCAATTACCTCCACTATAAACAATTTCGGTTACAGTTAGATTTATGCAGCTTCCCTTACTAGACAACGTAAATCTACCCCCTGCTAATCCAAGATACAGCTACCTCCAGCAGCTTCCAGATCTTGATGCTTATTCCAAGTGGATACCCTAAGAACTCTCCGTTCTTGTTAACTTCCTGCACTTGTAGTCCAACCTTCTTCAACCTCCAGCAGCTTTGAAGTTTCACAATTGAAGAAACAATCAATATGTCAAAGGATTTCAAGTGTTTGATTAGAAATAATTGATGTTTTCCTAATTTGGGTTGTTGGATCACAAGAAGAATATTAATTTAATCAATGGTGAATTTGATTCTTGGATCTTCAAATCATAGGATTAGGTATACGATATATGTATATGTTATGGCTTTGAAATATAAACAACAACCTCTCAGAATTACGTGCATAGGCTTGGTATATATAGTAGAATGACATGGGCCAAAAAAATAAGTTAAAAACAGACTTAAGGCACGTTTTGGCCGTCGACCGCTCGAGAGGAACTCGACCGATCACTTTTTCCTTAATGACCGCTTCAGCACTATTCAAGCGTGATTCTAGCGGTAGGATTCTGGAAATCACACTCGAGCATAAGGCGGGCATGATCTGTAGCTTTGGAATTTCTACCTTCTCTTTTCAACCAAACCCTAACCTACCTTATCAACAATAAAAAATTACACCCAAGTCCTTGAATTTTACAAATGTTCAATTTAGTTCATTATTCACAGAATTTCCAAGTTTTAAATAATAGGTGACTGCAAGGTTTTTGTAGCGCCCCGAGTTCTAAATACTCGGAACGCCACTACTTTCTTTCAAACTCATTTTTTCTAAATAATAAATTTAGCGGAAAAATAGCTGGATATTTAAACTTTGCATGAAATATTATTAAAATCCTTCAACCAAAATAAGTTCAAGTTTTTCAACAATCGATAAAATAAAAATTCATATGAACGTTAAATTATAAAGTTGAACTTTCAAATAAAACATTTATTTATTTCCTTGCCACTTGTGTCCATCACTCGCCACCGCTCTCGAAGTCTGCAAAAATTGTTAATAACGGGATGAGTATTTCAAAGAAATACTCAGTAAACTCATAATGAAATAATTCATTTATTCCATAAATTGCACATAAACATGTAATCATGCTAAATATATCTTTTGCATAAAATCATAAATATATAACACATAATTGCGGAAGGTAGCCTCGTCTTGTCTTTTTTTTAACATGCAAATGTGCATGAGAGTTATAGCGCTTATAGCATTGCTTCTTTTTTTCACAAGCCATTTTCGGGAGAGTCTTGACCCATCTTACCCCTTATGGCTAATTACATGATCATAACATCACTTTTCTCATAACATCAATTATGATTTACATAATTTCACATTCACATGCAAATCATAGCTAAATAAATTATTAGGTATGAGTCTACCTCAAAAGCTAATGAACTCAAGTCGAGCAAGGGAAATTTCAAATCTCTAACTTTCCGTTCGCGTCGTCTAGCCAAAGGAAATAAATTTAAATTTGAAATTTGAAATAAATTTGAGTGTTTTACACAAAATAAAATAATGTGGACTAACTTTGACGTTTTTAATAAGATTAAAACTTAAAGAATTAGGACTTCAATAAAATTTTCAGAATAAACTGACTCGGATATTTTAAAACTGCAGGGCTTAAATAACAACTGTCTAAGACTTAGGGCTGAAGATTAATACTTTAAAAATAAAAGGGGTTGAACTAAAACACTTTTGAAACATGAGGGGCTTAGGGGAAATTTTGGAAAATCAATTTTTGATTATATAACAAAATTCATCTCTCTTTTCATAACCAAGATAGGAGATAGCGAGAGATGTGGGGAGGAGAAATGCAGAAAGGGAGAGGATGATTTATATATGTCTGAATGTGATGAGTGTAACGTATAGATTTATTTCAGGCATTTTCAATTTCCAAAACTTGAAAAGATAAAAAAAAAAAAATTGAAGGCTGTGGACGATGGTGGAATATTCTGCTATTGAATAAAGATTTGGATGTTACAGAATGTGGAAAGGATGGATTTGGCTGGGGTTACGAAATCTGTATGGATTGAGTTTTAAGATAATAATATCAAAATAAAGAAAATTTGGATATTGGATTTAAATAAATAATTCGATTTAAAATGAAATAATAATTTCGGACAAATTTAAAATCGCAAATCGGACTTAAAGATTTAAACGGATTTAATTTCTTTTTTGAAATCTTAAAATAATTTAATTAGCTAGACGAACACGTTTTTCTTAAAAAAAAATGGATGAAATTGTAGTGACATATACTAATAAATTTAACCTTTATAATAATAGAATTTTCTCGGTCGCTACAGTTTTAGAGGAAGTTCGGACATAGATAATTTTCCCAGTTATATCATATGTCATGCTTGAAGTTTTTTTTTTTTTTTTTTTGGATGCTCTCTATCTTTTTAGTTCTAGGACGGTCCTACAAAATGATTGTTGTGCATATCTAAAATAAAAAAAGTGAGATGTGATCAATAATGTGGTTATAGGCTCCATTATACTTCTTATATTGCTGTAACAATTCTTTTCCACCTATTCGGTGGCTATTTGGCCACCAAATCTTTATAGAGTGCTCTTCAACTATGCTTACGGTTCTGTTGCTTCATATTATTGGGCTTGAGGAGAAACATCGATAAGCCACTGAAAAATAATATAGTTTGCACTCTTTCACCATGTGTGGTGGCTTCATCATATTCATGCTTTAAATGTAGTTCATCTAATTTATAAAGTTCACACTCTTTCACCATCCTGGTTGTCATTCTGTTTGAAGTGCAAGGTAAAGTTCCATGTAATCGAGAACAATCATAATGTTCTCTTTTCGATTTTTAAAGCTCGTGTCATTAAGTAGATTAATATAATTAGTTGACAATTATTGTAGTAGTGGAGTCGGTAACTGGATCGAAATCGTGAAAATTTGAAAGGGAAAATTGCACTGTACACTATAAAAATTGTACTAAACTGATATTTACTTCTCACTGGAGAAAAAATTGAAAAATACGGTGGATGCTGTCTTCTTCCCCAAGCCTGCCATCGCTCCACCACCAAATCCCCAGCGTCACCACCCCCATCAACCGCCACCACCCCCTGCATCAATTACTAGCAAGGGCATTGAACACACACAGCAACAAGGCACAAGCTAGCATCGATGCAGAAGCAGGGCTACCTTCGAAAATTTTAGGGAAGAATTCAAAACTACATTCAGATTCATCTATGCATTGGAGCAATAGTTCATTGGTGTTGGGACTATAACCCGTGACCAGTAACATTTGATTATTGCAACTTGCGGGTGGGATTGTATTTTGCAAAGGATAGGGGGTTGAATATTTGTTTGGTTGTATTCTATGCTCTTCAACTAATTCATGAATTTAAGACCACAAACTAATGTGATTAGCGATGGTGGTGGTTGTAGCAATGTAGAAAATGGTAGAGTTGAGAAGACGGTTGTCGTCGTGGTGACTGTGGTGGTGGTGGTCGGTAGTTGTGGATTATAATTTATACCTAAAAAGAATAGTGCATGAAAAGTGTTTGATTTAATGCTTGAGACATAGTATCATAAATTTTTTGTAAAGTATCATGATGTGATACTAAAATTTTGTCTTAAGTATCATAAAAGTTTGATAAAGTTTCACGTTATGATACAGAAAAATTTAAAAGTATCACAATATGATACTTGTGTGAAAACAGTATTTTTCAGTAAAAGAAAAAAGAAGTATTTTTCAGTGAGTTTTGAAAATGAAGTAAGTTTCAATTATGATATCAAAAGTTGAGTATTTTTGCAAACGCCCCAATTTGAAATGGTGGTGGACTTAATCACAAGATAACTCGCACAACATTGATATTTATTCTTTGGATAGAAATATCAACTTGTGAGTACTGTTGTCAATCTAGTAATCAAATATTGATAATGAATATGTCAAATAATAAGTCTTTGATTGATTGATTGCTTGACCCGATCCTTTTCCATATTTGTCCAGAAACTCCATGATGAAAGCTAAACTCTATTTTATACCATTTGTGAAGATCACTATATCATCAGCAAATGCTAGATAACATTTCCTCCATATTCATAATCCATGCCAGTCAGCCTTGTGAACAAATTTCCAAACCCCAGATAAAGTTTCAGCCATAATAATGAATAAAGCAGGAGAAATGGGATCATCTTCTCTAATTCCCCTGCTGGTTTTGAAGAACCCTTTTAGTTCTCCATTAATCAACATTGAAAACTTGGAGCTACTAATGCTTCTGTAAATCTTTTCCACCCATTCGTCATCGAATCCAAATTTCCTAAGCACTTTTTGTAAGAATTCCCGATCCACTCTATCATATGCTTTAGCCATATCAATTTTTAACATGACATTTCCCCCCCTAACTTTTTGGTTAATTTGATAAATCAATTCATGCGCAAGTAAAAAGAGATTGCCCTTCCTGGAGTAAATCCAATTTGCACCTTCCCGTGAAAATTCTCATGTAAGCACCAAATGTTCTGAAATCTAAAGGAGGATTTGATTTTCTCCAACTTTTCCCACATATTGCCATTAGTCCAAGTAAACTGATTATTCTCCATATGTATTTCATCAACTTCACATTTTAGTAAAAATTCATTGAATTCTTCCATAGATCTTAGATTGGGCTGGTAACCTCCTTTCCTTTCCTCTTTCAAAATGGCATTAAAATCTTCTCCAATCAACCAAGGTTTATTTAAACTTTCTGAAAATTTTATGACATCATTCCAAAGCAATCTTCTAAGATGTAAAGTGCATTTAGCATAAACAGCAGAGACGTAAGCATCTTCACCTTTCCCATTGATTTGAGCTGTAAGGACTTGCTCTTTTTCTTCGAAAATACTACACATCATTTCATTCTTCCAAAATACCCAGATTTTACCATTGCTATTAATGTTGTTAAACCCGACCCGGCCTGACTTGGAAACAAAAAACAACGGGTCATAAAACACCAAAACCCGGACAAAACCCGCAAGACCCGAGCGGGTTTAGTGTAAACCGGTACCCTTTTTCCCGGGTTAAATTCAGGACTTTCTTTATTTCTTTTTTCCATTTAACAAATATTAAATATATTAAAAATTAGACTCAAAACTCGTAGGGGCTGATCCACAATAACCCCGCACTGTAGTTTAGGATGCCAAGCAGCCATATTATAAAGCAATTCAACCGCCATTCAATCATTTCTGTTCGATGTGGGATTCATGTTCCAGTTTTATTTTATTTTCTTTTGCTTTTAATTTTCTATTTTGGCCATGAAATGCATGAACCAGTGGTTAGCCCCATGGTTTGGGATATCTCCTTCCAAGGTCAGTACATAGTAGGGGTGGGCATTAACCCACCCAATCCGCCAAAACTGCCCAACTCGATCGTTATGGGTTGAGTTTTGATGAAAATTGGGTTGGGTTGAGTTCTAAAAAAAAAATTTTTTTGGGTTGGGTTGGGTGACAAACCCAATTCAACCCTACCCAACCCAATCAAAATTTTAAAAATATAAGACCATTTAAATTTCAAGAATCTTAAGCCATTTTTTAATTTGGATGAAACTCAAATATGATTTGAACATATTTTAGTTTTATTAGCAAGTATTCAATTTATTATATTTGAGTTTATTGTATTGTACATAATTTATTTGAGTTAATAGTTGATTTATGGGTATAATTTTTTAATTTTCTAAGATTTTTAATTAATTGGACCAAAGAACAAACCACCCAACCAAACTCGACTGAAACTTGATTGGGTTGGGTTTGAACTCATGTTTGGGTTGGGTTGAGTTGATTTTTTATCAACCCGACCATAATGGGTTAGGACTTAGGATCGGGTTGGGCAAAAAACCGACCCGACCCAACCCAACCCACGCCTAGTACATAGGTTCGAGTCCACACAAGGGACTTTTTAAAAGTTTTGAAATAAATTATTGTATAATAGATATAATTAGCAATAATTAATATATATTTTCGTTGATTTGATAATTCTAAAATTAAAAAATATTATTATTATAATATTTTATATCTTGTACATATTCAATTTTTATGTAAAAAATCTTAAATAAAAAACATTATTATTCTAAATTCCTATTGTTTGGTTTTTCATTATTTTCAACAATATTATTTAATACACGGAGTCGACCCACTGATCCTTAATCGTTTGCTTTTTCCGGGTCGATGCTCGATCCGGGTTTTAAGACATTGCGAATAACAATGATCATGATTCATATCCCAACTTCATTTGATACTCCTGAATTTTACATTTATACAGCATAGGTTCTGCTCAGGGGCGGAACTGCCCTTGGGCTTCAGTCCGCTGAAGCCCACTAAGGATTTTGGAAGAATTTGCAGTTCATTTGGGCGTCCAATTGCTTAGCCCACCAGAAAATTTTACTGTCTTCCTTCCTCCAGACCAGCTCGGCAGCTCCACTGCTCCTTCTCCAGGGTCCAGGTGTCAATCCAACAGAGAAAGCCCACAACTATACTACAAATCAATCACAAAATCTTGACCCAATCCATTATTCATATCAAGTTCAGAGAATTAGAGTTAGAGCAAACAGCAAACCCGATCCACATTCTCACTTTCCGGCGTTCTGTCCCAGGCCCCTCCTTGAGCGGCGCCGACTGGTCACTGGTGGTTTGGTCCGGTAAGTGAAAAGTGACTGAATGAATGGGAAATGGGAATGGAGTCTGGAGTCTGGACCGATATGTTTGGTCCTTGATATAATGTTTAATGTAAGACTTTTTTTTTTGGTCCTTGATATAATGTTTAATGTTAGACTTTTTTTTTGTTTTTGTTATTTATTAATTTGGTAGTTTATTTATTGGTTATTAATTGTTTTAATTGTTGAGTTTTTTGATTAATTTATTTTATTTATTTAGGGCTTATGTAGAATTGGGGATTTTGTGGTAATTAATTTATTTATTATAGAAAGGGTTTGTCTAGAATTTTTTGTGGTAAATTGGTAGACTAGTAGATAATTTTTTTATTAATTAATGGCTTACTTAGTTTTTTTGTGAGTTGTGATAGTTTAAATTTATTGATTTATTTATTTTACCACTTGATTATTGTGATGAGAATTTTTTGATTGAATTTAGGCAATACATATTTTTGCAGATTGATTAGAATGCTAAAAAGAAATATCTTTCATTACTTTAATAAGAAAGATGATGTTGGATCATCAAACACTCCAAATGTTCCCCAAGAAACTCCTATTTCAAATAAAAGACCAATGCCTGAGAATGAATGTCCTGTTGAGAGATTGCAAAGTGACACTCCATATTATGAACGAGATCCTGGAAAACGCGTCCCAATATCTCAGTATCCAGTTCATAGACAAGATGAGATTCGAAGAGCATATGTAGAAATGAGACCATTTCAACCTATATATGATTATCCTTACGTTAGATTTGGGAATCAAAATCGTCGATTTCAATCATCTTGGTTCAAAAAATGGCCTTGGGTTGAGTTTTCCGTAGAGAAGGAAATTGCATTCTGTTTCCCGTGTTATGTGTTTGAAAGTGCATTCTTGGAATTGATACGAATGTCATCGTTGATAAATTTTATCGTGTGGGGAGTAGGAGAATGCGTCACTAGTAACAGCTCAAGTTATTTTGTATTTACACATTTGCGGTGCTTTTTTAGCTCTTAGATATTGACATTGAATTATAATTATTTTGTTATATTTACGAATTTGAAGTCTAAATTATTCTTATCTTTGGCTTGAAAAAAAAAAATGGGGGTCTCCCCCCCCCCCCCCCCCACCCCCCCATTTTTTATCTAGCCTACTACAATTTTAAATCCTAGTTCCGCCCCTGGTTCTGCTACAGATATCAAGCCCAAATTATGCATTTTACTGATCATTTTCAACCTCTTGGAAGGAATTTGAAATTCCCCTTAAATTCCAAATCATTATAGAATTCATCATGACTTTGCTTTAGGATCCTGCCTCCCTTTTCCCCTTTGATGTCTGAGCTTCATAGGACTATGAATCTTAGGTGGAGGCTGAGATTCAGTTACATCCTTTTCCTCAGTAACTATATCAACCTTCTGGCTTGAAATTAGATTCAATTTAGTGGAGAAACTACTCCTCTGTAATAGATTGCTAGTCTGCTCATAAATACCACCTCCTGTGTTATTGATATCATATTCTCCCAGATCAATTTCAATATTATTTATTGGAATGACTTCGGTATAAATATCAGGCACATTAAAATTAAACTCTGTTGATTCCCATCAAATCAGTGTCTTCCTCCAAGTCTCTAAGGAAATCAAAACTTCCACTCTATAAGGCTTGTGGATCATCTTCCAATATTTGATTAACAATAACTTTGCCTTTCTCTCTGCTTTGTTCCTGTTCAGAAGTATCAGATTTCTTCTCATTATCTGTTATAGCATCAGTACTCTTCCCTGTCTCTTCATTCAATTGTAAATCCTCCTTTGTGTTTCCACTATCAATTAAGCTTCTACTCAAATCATTTGATGGTGTTTGTTTCTCAACATCGATTATTTTAGATGTTTTGATCAGATTATCTTCACTTATCATAATATTCACACATGACGGTTCTCCCATTTCAACTTGTTTCTGCTTCTTGTTTATCCAAATCTCCTTCCCTTTCTGAAATTCTTTCTTATCACCATTGTTTTCAAGTGCAGTAGATTGCTTCTTCTCATCTCTTATTGTATCTTTTCCAGCATTCTTCTTCCAAAAACGTTGATTGACATCGTGATCTAGATGTTTGCTAAATTGACAATAGTTGGGGATCTCTTCATACACAATATTTTGCCAGATTGCAAAGGAATCACTTCCAATACGAATTCTATCTAATCTTGGCCTTTTAATATCCATTTCCACTGAAATTCTGGCGAAATTAGTCCCAGACTTAATAGCAGTACCTACATCAAGCTTCAAAGGTTTTCTAATAGTGGAAGCTATAGAAAATAGGATAGCCTGATCATAAAAACAAGAGACAGCTTGGGTAAGGCTATCCATACCGGTACAATAGACGATTCGACTGAGGGATTGAAATCATAAGTTTATTATAGTGTACGCATCGGAGATCCTCTGATGTACCAAATAGATTTCTGAAAAATTCTATAATAATCCTCTTATTTCTTGAAATTTTTGATAATGTGCTTATTGTCCAGATTTCCAATCGAAAAATCCCCAGAGTCTCAGAGCTTTAAATTCCTGTTGAATAATATGATTTGAAGGCTTCAGATGCGGAAATTTTCCAACCAATGCGAGCTTAAACCAAGCTGATAATTTCTCAATTTCCTCGTTAGACACCGGAATGAGGAGTTCATTACCGTAGTTTATCGCTTCCCTTGTACAAACATTTTCAGATTTTCCATCATATGCTATTTCATTGAATGATTTGATCTTGGCATCAATCTCAGGTTTCTTTGTATTGAAAATATCCGCTTAAGTGTTAATTCTCCCGTTCACTGGCAGATTGGGGTTTCCCCCATCTCTTTCCCCAAAATCTCCCTTCAGTATACTTTCCAATTTAAATCGCCTTCAAAAATTGAATTTCAATTGATTCGCTTCAAAACTACAGATCCGCTGATTGATGATTCTCAGAACAGTATTTGAATTATGTAGAAAGGATATGGAATTTCCAATTCAGATTGAACCACCGTCTTCAATCTGAACTGTGTGTGTAATCGCACTTTCACTGTGTGTAACTGAGTTGTTTTGCTATTTTTTATTATTATTATTGGGAAAGAATTTGATTCTGCCAAACCCAAAGAACAGTGTACTCCAAATGAATTTGGACTCTCGACATATGTTGAGAATATTTCTCGATGGAAAAAATTTGATCAACAACGATAACTACAAAAACTGAATAAGCCTAATGCTTTCATTGAATGAAACAATCGAGTCTTTTTATGCATCGACTCTGATCCAGGATTGTTTCCAAAATGTCATAGTGACCATAGCCATGGAAAAGAACATAAATAGGACTTTCCTCTTCCTTGCTATACTCTTCATCGTAATTTGCTATTTTTATTAAACTACCACTGCCTCTCTCTGTCATGAAGAAGCCATCAGCAACTTAGGTTCTCCACCCTAAACATAAAGCTGCTTAATTCTTTTAACATTTGCATCGAAATCTTCCTCAATAAAACATTCCATTTCTTTTTGCCTCTTCAAAAGCTCTTCAACAACTTGAGCTCCTAATTCATCAGCAAGCTCTCTCTAGCGGATCTCACCAGGAGCCTTCTCTCCATTTCTCAAACATGCAATGAGTGCAATTGCCCTAAATAAACACCTCCCTTCCGCTGACACCCCAGTGACTCTGTAATTAGAAGAGCTAGGATTAGCTGAATCAGGAGTTATTGCATTAGTTTTGAAGCTATCAGAAATGTCGTCTGCAGATATTAAGACTTCCATTGACATCGGAATGAAAATCTAGCAGCTGACAGATGCCAAAAAGAAGCCAAGCCGAGTCAGGATGGTGTAGCCAGCGCGCCGGTTGCTCGTCCCAAGCCACATTCCATGAACCCTCATGATGCGAACCCGGGAGGGGGTCCGCGTCGTAGCTCGCGGAATAACGCTTGGAAAGTTCCGAATTCAGGTTAGAACGGACTGTGACACTACGACCCGAGCCTCACGACGTAAGAACCATGGGTATATTAAACCCGAGACCCGTTACGATGCGGAAACAAGAATTGTAATTGTTTGAACGCCACAAAGGATGTCCACTCCTTTGATAAGTTCGATTAATTGAACGCCACAAGATTTGAATCTTGATAAGTTCGTTGTTTAAAGATAAATTCTCACCTTTAGGGAGAGTAAAAACACTCAATAATTTTATTCATCAAAATCTGTTTTTAATATTACAATGAAGACGCCTTTATATAGGCTACCAGAATAAAAATCCTAGTCTACTAAGGAAACTAAATAAAATCTAATCTAATTAGGGAATAGATAAAATCTCTCATTATGGAGTCTTAATTTAATTGGAAACAATAATAAAGACAAAGTAAATATAATTCTATAATTATGGAAATATAGTAAATTTCCGTCTGCATCATTGATTTGTCAATTTGAAGCCCCCAAACGATGGAATTTGACCCTAAAATCAATGGGCTCTAGGGCTTTAGCCCATGAGTCTTTCTCAGTGACCTGTTTCTACTCGAAAAACATATATTATCCATCCAATTCCAACATGGTTGACTGGATTGTACTCTTGTTTGGCTTAAATATTTAACTTTTCTGTCAAGTCTGTCATGATTCTCATCATTCCCTCCTTCTTCAGAATGATTCGTCCCGAATCATAGCTTGGTTCATGATTTACAGCTGCCCCACCTAGATCAAATGGGAAATTATGGATTCTATGACATGAATTCAACAGGCAGCAATCCTCCAATTGGTGAACACGAATGTATTGAAACACGAGGTTAATTTTCCAACCTGAATTTGACTCAAACTTCCATGTGTAATCAACCTGCCAAAAAGAGTCAAATAAAATGAGGAGGGAAATGTTAGTTTCATGAGGTACAAGGTATGGATCCTTGTATTCATGATGAATTATTTCCAATTCATTTTTCCCAACAACAAAATTCCGCTCTTCACCTCCTTCCTTCTTTGCAATTTCTTGCTCAACCTCTTCTATCCTTTTACTCCCAAACTCAACCAATTCTTCTAACTCCACATTCTCACGCGCAACCTCCTCTTCCAAATTTTTGGACTCTACCACCTCTTCTAATTCTTCATGCCCAACTTCCAATTTTTCCTCATCAAATATTGGAGTTTGATCACCTAACTCCACCTTTTTATCTCCTACCACAAAATTCGGGGTCTCTTCAACTACTTCTAATTCATGTTTCAAGTCTCCCTCCTTCTTTTCAACATTCATATCCTGACACTCCAATTTTAAATCCCCTCCAATCTCACTTTCACCCTGTTGTAATTTAGCTTCAGCCTCCCTTTCACTCTCCCTCTTTTTTAACTTTGCTTCTTTTCTAGCATTCCATTCATACATCATCATTTCCTCATAAATTTTTGTTCGACTCTTGACTCTTCAAAAGCGCCCTTGCATTAATCTCTTCATCCCAATCAACTCCAATTCCAATCCTAGGTTTATGGTTACGCCTATATTCCCTTTCACGCCGTTGAGCAAGTTCTACACTATGCATATCTACTGAGTTCTTAACCTTCCCAAACTTCACATCTAATCTCGCATCAAATTTCGCTTCCAATTTTGCACCTAACTCCTCAAACCGTTTCTCCATCATGACAAGCATATAAGATTTATGGTTATCTTTTCTAGATGATGAATTTTCGTGAAATTTGGACATTCTGGAATGGAATGGAATAATAGTTTGACACAAGGACTAATAATGAATTTTCATTTTGACTTGGAAGGCAAGGAATATCAAGAAATTAAGGAAATTCAAGAAAGTGGTTCTTGAATTTTGGAATACTTCCTTTTTTTTTTTTTTTGAATAATTGATGAATTTTCGGATTAAATAAAAAAAATAAAAAAATTATTTATATATATATATATATATTTTTTTTTTTAAAATCCAAAATTCGACAAAAAACACGGCAAAACAAACAGGACAGGATTTGGACAATAATCGAATAAAATAAACAAGATTGAATTTTTGATGGATTTTTGTATAAATCAAATAATGGAAAAAATTTTATTGACACGAAGAACAAGAAAACTTGAAAGACTCAACAACAAGATATGAATGATTTTGTGCAGACTCTATGATAAAAATACAAAATCAAACTGGATAGAATAGAAAAACAAAACCTAAATCCAGAGTCCAGCTCTGATACCATATGATGCGAACCCGGGAGGGGGTCCGCGTCGTAGCTCGGGGAATAACGCTTGGAAAGTTCCGAATTCAGGTTAGAATGGACGGTGACACTACGACCCGAGCCTCACGACGTAAGAACCATGGGTATATTAAACCCGAGACCCGTTACGATGCGGAAACAAGAACTGTAATTGTTTGAACGCCACAAAGGATGTCCACGCCTTTGATAAGTTCGATTAATTGAACGCCACAAGATTTGAATCTTGATAAGTTCGTTGTTTAAAGGGAAAATTCTCACCTTTGGGGAGAGTAAAAACACTCAATAATTTTATTCATCAAAATCTGTTTTTAATATTACAATGAAGACGCCTTTATATAGGTTACCAGAATAAAAATCCTAGTCTACTTAGGAAACTAAATAAAATCTAATCTAATTAGGGAATAGATAAAATCTCTCATTATGGAGTCTTAATTTAATTGGAAACAATAATAAAGACAAAGTAAATATAATTCTATAATTATGGAAATATAGTAAATTTCCGTCTGCATCATTGATTTGTCAATTTGAAGCCCCCAAACGATGGAATTTGACCCTAAAATCAATGGGCTCTAGGACTTCAGCCCATGAGTCTTTCTCAGTGACCTGTTTCTACTCGAAAAACATATATTATCCATCCAATTCAAACATGGTTGACTGGATTGCACTCTTGTTTGGCTTGAATATTTAACTTTTCTGTCAAGTCTGTCATGATTCTCATCACCTCACCACCCTTCAACCTCTCTTGCTCGTGCTCGTGTCGACACAACATCGTCGCCTGCCGCCACTGCCTCCATTCCAAAGGAAAAATCGAGTGCCATATTGACACTGCACCGGTGCACTTCGTCAGACATTTGATCGAATGATCCCGTTGATCTCCACCGGCGACTACTGGACACAATGAACTCCTAACAAACCGGTCGTAAAGCGCTGTCGCTAAGCCGTTGGTGTAGGATAAGGAGAGTAAATGCCTGGGGTGTGCGCAGAGTACACCAACCATCACCAGAATGGCGAAATGGTGAGTCCTAGTAATGTATTGACAGAAACATAATATCTTATTTATCATTTGTTTTAATTAATGTATAATCTTTTTTAACATTTTCTCTTATTTTATAATCGTATTGTCGATAATAAGATATTTTTCATCTATTTACAATTTAAACTCTTCACTTTCCAACTAAAAATATTTTAAATAAAACAAATAACTCTCAGATAATTTAATGTTGGGTAAACAGTATAAATGGTCCCTAATGTTTGGGTTTATTGCAAAAATAGTCCCCAATATTTAGATTTTGGCATTTACACCCTCAAATTCACCAAATGTTGCAAAATTGTCCCTATCGTTATATTCTGTTAATTACAACCGTTAATTGCACTATTTGACCTTATTTTTCATATTTTCATTAGGGTATTTATGTCTTTATCTATTTTTCACCTATTTTACCTCTAATTGAAAGGTTGTATGCTGATAATATCCCTGGAATGAAAAGGTTTTGACGTATTAAGTCCCTAATCAACAAATGTTTGGCGTATTTAATTCCTAACCTACAAAAGTTTGGTTTCTTTAGCCCCTAACATATTAATTCATTGCTTGAGACCAATTATTTCAAATAATGTGATTTGTAATTTTAATTTTTTGAAGAATTTGTGGTTAAAAAGTAAGATTTTTTTTATTTATGTCTAGATTATTTTATTGATTAAAAACATTATTTTTTTAAAAACTCATTTTTAATCGTACATTTTAATTTTAATTATTCCAAATAATGCGATTTGTAATTGTTATTTTTTGGAGAATTTGTGATTAAAAAGTAAGATTTTTTTTTTATTTACGTCTAGATTATTTTATTGATTGAAAAACTTCATTTTTATTTAAAACTCATTTTAAACCTCACATTCAATAAATAAAATTATCTATACATAAATTTATAAATTGTTTAACAAATAGTGACTTATTAATATGCAGAGATTGATTAATTAAAATTCAACAACAATATGTCACACTATTTGATTTGGATAAAAAAAATTAGGAATTGAATAAAAAACATTTAGGGGTTGACAAAAAAGGGAACTGAGCCTATCGAATTGAAATCGAACTGAAAAAATTGAAGTTTATTCTTTTTTTTTTTTAAAAGGAAAAATTGAAGTTTATTCTTGATTTTAAAGTTAATAAAAGATTTAACAAAAATTCACCACAATAATAGTTCAACACGTCGGTAAAAAACAAAAATTCATAGATTATTTTATTGACATAATGTGCGGTTGAAAATGAGTTGAGAAAAATGATATTTTCAATCAATAAAATAATCTAGACGTAAATAAAAAAAATATCTTATTTTTAAACACAAATTCTTCAAAAAAATTACAATGTGCGGCTGAAAATGAGTTTTTTTAAAAAATGATGTTTTCAATCAATAAAATAATCTAGACGTGAATAAAAAAATATCTTGATTTTTAACCACAAATTCTTCAAAAAAATTACAATGTGCGGCTGAAAATGAATTTTTAAATATTTTTTTTTTCAATTAATAAAATAATATAGACGTAAATTAAAAAAAAATCTTGCATTTTAACTACAAATTCTTTAAAAAATTACAATTACAAATCACATTATTTGAAATAATGGGTCTTAAACAGTGAATTAATTTGTTAGGGACTAAAGATGTCAAACGTTTCTAGGTTAGGGACTAAATATTTCAAACGTTTGTAGGTTAGGGACTTAGTACGTCAAAACCTTTTCATTTCAGGAATGTTATCTGCATACTAATAAGTGTGTTTTTACACACTTATTTTGTTTCTAAATTTGTAATTTAACTAAAAAATTGAGCAAGTATCTACTTATTTATGTCATTTATAGTGTGCGATTATGTAAAAATTATATATATATATATATATATATATATATATATATATATAACACATAAAAGCAGAAAAAAAAAGAAAAAAGAAAAAAAGAAAATGGACAAGAGAAGATGGAAGCAGCTGGAGAAAACGTGAAAGATGGACTGTAAAGTGGTTGCAGAAGCCTATCTGAAAAGGAAGAAGAAAAAGCATGGATCACGCAGCTAGAAAGAGAAGGAGAATATGGACAGCCTGGAAGCGCATGGGAGAGACAGCTTGCTAAGATCAGGGGTTGATGATGCTGAGAATATAAATAACTGGCTGGGGAGTGAAACTGGGAGGGTCGGGACTGCAGGTGATAGCTGCAGTTGAGCTGACTGGTTTGTTGCTGCTGAAGAAGGGAAGCAGCAGGTTGCTGCCATTGCAACGAGGAAGAAGTTGGGTAACTGCTGATCCAGAAGAAGCTAGCTGCTGATACACATGGTGAAACCAGAAGGAAGGTTGCTGCAAGCTGCCGAATTTACTGGTTCGAAGTTGTGCTGAGGAGAGCCTGCTGCTGCAACGGATTGCTGCTGCTGGAAAAGGTTGCTGCCATTGCTGGAAGAAGGTTGCAGCCGGGAAAGGAGAGCAGCTACTGCTGCTGGGGACCGGAGACTGCTGCTCAAAACCAGTCAGCAGCTGTTGCTGCTGGCGGAGAATCAGCTGCGAGCAAGGAGTTGGTTGGAAGGCAGCTGGTTCATACACAACTGCAGATGACTACTGTGGAAGATAGGGACTAAAATGGACAGAAAACATTGCTAGGAACTGAAATGCGCTTGCATTAAAGTTGGAGGACCTTGATGCAAATTCAACAATTTTCTAAATCCGGGTTTTAATTTTACTACTTAATGTTATTTTTATTTTCAAAACGTGTGTTTAGTTAAAATTTACGTGTTGGGATGATTGTTGTAGTTTAAATTTCACTTAGTTAATTTAAAAGTTATTTACATATTTTGCGCTATTTAATTTCAAGCATTTTAATTATTGTCATTTAATTTTGAGTATTTAAATTTAAGTTTAATGTCATGAATTTATTTATTTCAAGTATTTAATTTTATTTACAAAACTTAAGATTAATTAAGTGTTGTTTAAATGAAATCATGAATCTCAACTATTTTAATTTTCCATTTTCCGCATTATCGTTAGATTTCAGAATTTACTTGTTTAAATTTTACATTCAAAACAAAATCCCAAAACTTTATTTTGTAACTCTTTTGTTAAAATTAAATTAACTAACATGTGAAATTGAAGTATACATTCCTCGTGGGATCGACAATCCGAACTCTAAAAGTTCACTTTATTACTTGAACGTCGTGTGCTTGCAGTAAACGATTTCAGCGATTACATACAACCTTTCAATTGGATGTAAAATATGTGAAAAATTAGATAAAGACAAAAATGCCCTTTTGAAAATATGAAAAATAAGGTCAAATAGTGCAATTAACAGTCAAAATATAACAGCATGGACCATTTTCGCAACGTTTGGTGAATCTGAGGGTATAATGCCAACAATTTAAACGTTGAGGACTATTTTCACAAGAAACTCAAATGTTGGGGACCATTTGTGCTGTTTACCCTTTAATGTTCATAAACATCCTTCAACTAATATGAGAAAAAGAAAAAAAAAATGTGTATTCTTTGAATTAATTTTTGTACTTGTAAAAAGAAAAAAGGAGAAAGAATTAGAAAATCATTTTCACCTTCTACATTTTTATTCTCTACTAGTGATATTCCAATTTTTAGTTTCTTTGTCAAATATTAATTTAAAGTTGATTATATTCTTAACACACCCATAAAAATAGAGTGCTGTGAAAATTCACTTATTTTTTAGAAAGCCAATTATTGAAGTATGATGTGTGCAAATTTTTTTTTCTAAAATATTAATTGTATAAAAAAAAATTAATTAAGTTTTGTTTTTCAATCAATTTAAATTCTTATTGTAATAAATTTTTACGTTGAAATTCTGAAGTGCAAATTTTTTGAGAAGATCATTTGTTTATAATGTAAGTTGGTTTATATGTATATATTTTTATGTTGTATTCAAATTTTAACTTGAAATTTTAGTTTTTACACTTTATAAAAATGTCACGAGGTATGTGCAACCATAAGTTAATATTCTGTAAATATGTATTCTATTTTGTTCATCTCGACTCTTGTTAGTGTTTCTGAACCCATTTTATTATCATATGTTTATTATGTCAAACGATGAAAAGAAATCACGAGGGCATATTGTTATTGTTTTTGTTCCATTAAATCAATGAACATGTCTCATTAGGTTGTAGCAAAATCTGAGATGACAGCTTCTGTTGGTTGTAGTGGTTCTATCAATTTAAAGAAATGTGTGTGCTACTTTGGGATTCACAGCACTATGAATCAATTTGTTGAGCTCGAAATTTGAAGGCACCAATTTCAGAACAATTTTCCTAATCAAACATTACTATAATTAAATATGATATCTTATGTGTCTCAAATAATCATCCTTAACAGGGAATCTAGATTAGACACATCTCAGTTTTTCACAGACATTTATGATCAAATATTGTTCGTAGTTCTAACTTTACATGCATGATAAGCATTTCTTTACGTTGTATTACAATTGGTTTTTTCATCTTGATTCTAAAATCTGGATAAACTATCAAATGATATTTATCATTCTTTTTTTACTACACTAATGGGTTGATTATGAACTATATAACACATAGAAGAAGAAATCCTTGAGCCCCAATTTCTTTGAATAAGGTAGCATAAGAATACATTTTAGGAGATACAAAATTTAAAGAAGTAGGAAATTAGTAATTAGAAGAAAGAAGATTGTATTATTGATAAGGGTATTGCGTACTTAGAAATTTGAATAATACTTAGGGTAAATTGAGTTCGATATTGAGATTGTTTAAATCAACACTTTGAATATATTTTAAGTAAAACATGTAGGGAAATTTGGATAATTTTTATTCAAATTCAAAAATATATATACTTGAATAAAAATATCATAATATCACATGCATCGCACAAGTTATATACTAGTACCTTAAAAAGGGGAAAAAGAAAGACTCGCTGCAAATAGAAAGCTCACAACAATGGCCTTAACAGTCCGCTGGAGAAGAAACCCTTTAATCACGTCCTTTTTGGGTATCAAATTCTTCTCATCCTCATCTTTCCTAGTATGCAGCCTGTAAATTACCCAATGATCCAAGAAACACATATTTCCGAGAATATATCCAGTACATCTCTATTGGCACAAATGTTTCCAATAATTCATCAGACACTTGAATACTCTCTTTCATTATCCTCATAATCAAATACACATGGAAAGAAAGCTCCTCTTGCAAAAGAAAACTTGCCCTTCACAAAAAAGAGCAAAGATATATGGTATGGGATGGATTGAAAATTGAGAAGGCCAGGTAAACACAAACCTAGATGAAAAATTTGTTACAACAAAAACACATATTACACAAAGATCCAGAAAATTTAATTCGGTTCTGAAGCTTAATTTAAACATAGTCTATTTTAAAATAAATAACTCTTTCATTGTACAAAGTTTAAAATGAGGATAATTCTCAAAATTTGTGCTTTTAAGCTCAGAAACATGCTTTTATAGAAGAAACAAAGAAATGGAATTACAAGTCTTCAACAACAGCAGGTGCATCTAAGTTGATGCAACTATCGACATACCATTGTATGAAGAGAGAAGAATCCAATTTCGTAGAGCATTTCAATTCATCGCTTGATAATGTCCTGGGATAACAGGATCTAATATGGTCGGAATTTCCTTTCAGATCTCATATGTTGTATATGCTTTTTATCCTGCTCAAATTTACTTCGCAGCATCATAATCTCTTGAAAAAAACACAAATTCCACAAGGTTCAACAATAAAAGAAAAGAGAAGTGGAGCCTAATCAACAATATAAGGGGGAAAAAAAATTCAACATGGTTCAACAATATGTGAAAGGGCATGCTAATTGATATTTGGTTACCGCAAACCGCTTGTAGTACTTGACTAATAGGATTAACAAATTCAGCAGGACTAATCCTGTTCCAAATTCAAAAATATTTTAGAAACCTTTGAATCAATAAAAAAATTCAAAATGTTCGTAAAAGATTGATCCGAAACAAGCATAGCATAAAAGTAAAGAAAATTCAAAATGACCTTGTATTGTAAAACATGGTGAAAAGGATATTGTTGGCAGCAACATGGGCAGCTGCTGAAAAATTCCAATATGCATATTGTCACTTGATAACACAAACAAAGATAAGTTGGTTGGTTGTTAGTTAGTCCGTCTTATACCAAAAAGAAGCTGTTGCCTTTTGTCCCTATTAACAAGAATAAGTTTAGGTAGGGGTTGATAAGTGTATATTATACACTTACTTCTATCCTAAAAGTAGGATTTTACTTGTTTGTTTAAGAATATTTGCTATTTATTTCGTTATTATTTTGTTTATATTTCAGGAATAACCCCGAAGTCGAAAAAACAATGGAATTGAAGCCAAAATCAAGCAATTGGATGATAAAAGTGTCAAAGTATGAAAATCAAGAGTTAAAGCAGTTAATCAAAGCACCATTTGGAAGAAAAATTGAAGAAGAAATAAAATTTGGAAGAAATCAGAAGTTCAAGGGCTAAATTGCAACAATCGAAAGTTGAGGGACTTGTTGTGCAATAAAAATATAGGGACCAACTTATACGACGTTGAAAGATGAAAATTGCCTGAAGAGCTTACACTGAGTGATCACATTAGATTAAACCATTCGATCGTTTGACCTGTATTTAAAAAGTTAGAATATTTTCTTCATAACTATGCGATCGCACGGATTTATATCGTGCGGTCACATGGTATTCCGCTGGGCCGAATTGGTTGGGCTTTTGCACGAATTTCAACCAACTTCTCCTCCAAGTAACCTAGAGTCCGAGCATATCTATAAATACAAGACTTGGGGCACGAAATTGGGGGTTCCCAACTTGTGAGATTGATGTCAAAAGCTGTAGAATTGCAGAGGGGATCCATGAAACGTCAAGAACACAATTGAAGATCAAAGATCAAGGGCATGAATATGGTGACATCTATCCATTCTTCTTGTGATTTTTATTAAATTATGTATCTAGGTTTTTATTGTTGGAATTGTGATGAAATATTAATTATTGATTCCATATTTTAACTTCACATTTATATTATTCAATTTATGAGTTTGATGCAATTAATTATGTTTTTATTCTCATCTATGATTGTTGACCCATGATTATTGATGTTTGTGATAGATTTCTATGTTCAAAAGAGTAGGAATTTATTAGACATTGATTAATTTCCACGAAGTCCGATATGGGGATAGAAATATACCCCTATACTTCGTGTTATCCTTAAGAGTGTTCATAATTGGTTAATGATTTTCTATATGTTTGGATTGGTCATAGAAATATAGGCTCGTCTCTTGTAAAAAAAGGTGTTAATGCATCACTCGAAAGGGGACATAAACAACTATAAGAACATGAATTTTTAATGCTCATACTTTGTTATTAAATGTTTAAGTCAAATACATGGTTGATATGATTAATGTGGATTCATAATTCTAACATATTCATATTCATCGTTTTAATAAATCAAATTTTCTTATTTTTTTAGTTTAATCATTAGTTTAGTTTTCAAAACAAAATTCTCAAATTCAAAGCTTTTCTCATTTCGGTTAAAGTTAATAATTTAAAATATAATTTACAACAGTCCTCGTGGGATCGATACTTGGACTCACGTCCATTATATTACTTGTGCGATCCGTACACTTGCGGTGAGCAACAGGGGCAAGGATGAATGAATCCAAAACCTTACGATAAATTTAATGAAAAAGATATTAGAATATGTCATGTTGTAAAAAATATTATTGAATCTTGTTGTTCCTTATTTTTACGAATTAGTTTCCGACTGCACTTATCACATTTTCTGTATCTAAGCTTATCTCATTTTCAGATTTAAACACTGTTAATGCTAATGGAAGATAGACGTTTCATCATTTAGTCTGTTGTGGTATCAGATCTATAAACCGATCCAATTATTTTTTTCATCTCTCAAAATCATCTTCCATGTTATTCAACTCATGGACACCGAAATCAGTAACCCAGCCATTCTCAATACCAATGAACAAAACCAAACTCTTGTCAGTATTAACGTTGCCGCACAAGCTCCTCTCAAACTAACCTCCATCAACTACCTCTCATGGAAACTCCAGTTTCAATCTCTCTTCATTGGCTATGATCTTCTTGGCTATATTGATGGTTCCAAACCATGCCCACCAACCACCATTACACAATCAGAAACAACCACACAAAATCACTGCTATGTTCTCTGGACCCGTTAGGATCAGTTGATCCATGATGCAGTCATTAGCTCCATCTCATCGACCATCATTCCATTTATCACTCAAGCCAAGACCTCTAAACAAGTCTGGACCATCCTAGCCACTGTATATGCCAAACCATCTCTTGGCTGCATCAAACAAATCAAAAATCAACTAAAAAATACCATCAAAGGCTCCCTTGGTGTCATTGAATTTGTACAAACCATCAAACAAAAAAAAAAAAAAAAAAAAAAGTAGAAGATCTTTCTCTTCTTGGAGCCCCACTTGATGAAGAAGAAATCACAGATAAAATTATCGATGGTCTTGGTGATGATTACAAAGAATTAGTCTATGCTGTCCAAGCACGAGATACCTCTAACACCTTAGAAGATCTCCATGAAAAAACTTCTAAACTTTGAAGCTCTCTCTAATCAGCCATATTTGAGTATCCTCAATTTACCAATCCCACTTACAAAACAAACAAAAAATGGTGCCCCTTTAATCCTTAACACAATACCACAACCAACTAGCGTCCTTCCTTCACATCTACCCATCATACACTTGCTGCCACCAATGCAGTTCCCTACTCCGAATCCACTTATTACCATCTATCTCAATCCAAATTTTGTAGTTTAAATCATTCATGCATTGCTTGACAATCGATAATTCTCATGTAATTAACTTTCTTTTCCAAGATAAATTAAGTCTATCCTAAACATGAAACGAATTTATTCCTAATCCAAATACGAATGTTTAGAACATATTAAATCACACAATTATCAATTAGATTACACATGTCATAGTGTTATTCCTAACATCTAGTGCTCATGTGTTGATCATGCAATGTTCAAACCTATTATGACTTTTTCAAGATTACAACAAGCAACAATATATTTAATTAGTGGTCAATCAATCAAATAATAACAATAATGTGATATCCCGTTTTTGTACTAGTCAAAAATCAAGGAATTATTTAGTCAAAGTCTAATATTCAATTGGTCACGTCAAATAAGGGCTCAAGTTGAAGAAATGATTTTATTGGGACTTAAATTATAAAATGCAAAAGCATGAAGGCTGAGATGATAGAAGATATAAATTTAAGGATTTAGTTTTCAATTAATTGAATACAAGGACTTAATCTTATTTTATATGGAAGTTTGGGGTCTTGGATTGCAATTTATGCCATGATTATCTGATAGGTGTATTTTATACACTTGGTGATATGCCAAAATGAGAATTTATCGTTTTGATTTATGAATTTATTCTACCTAAAGTGCATTTAATTGTTGTTATTTCAGATTTTAGTCAAAAAGATGAACAAGGAAGCAATTACGGGAAATAAAGGTCAAAAGTAGGAAAATTGAAGAGAAACAAAAGTTCTGGGGTCAAATTGATCAAATCAATAGTTTGAGATACATGTTGCAAATAAAATCAGAGGACCAACTTGAAGGTCAAGGAAAAGATGGAGAATCGCGTGGAAAAACATTGAGTCGCAATCGCGACATTCCCATGTCAGTGATCACGACATGGCGATAAAAATGATGCAGAACTAAAAACAGGGTTGCCACGCGACCGCGGGAACCCAAACCACGCGATCGCGTAGGTGTCCGACTGGGCCTGTATTGGGCTTTTGTGCGCGATTTTAAGAGAAAACACTCGGGGAAATTAACCTAAGTTGAGACAAAGCGCAGGAGGCAAGCGGAGGAGCACATTTTGCAGAGCTGATTATTGGAGAATTCTTGGCAATTCAAAATCCAATTGACGTGGAGACTCAAGCACGGAAAAGCACGGGAATTTAGGAGTTTAACAAGGGAACTCGATTCTTGGTGCAAGACTTCTTTTCTTATTGTTGAATCCATAAATTCCAATATGTTTAATTTTGATTTAGATTGTTTTTATTATTCTTTCATTATGAGTAACTAATCTTAACGTTGGGAATCATGATGTAGCTTAGTCAATTACTTTAATTCCATGTTCCTTGTTTTAACGCCGTAATGCATGTGTTGGTTTATTATTGCGTTTAATGCATGAATGAATTGGCTACTTATTCATGATTTTATGTGTTATTTCCATAATCTGAGAGGTGAGTTAATAACATAGATCTAGGTAATAAATCCATTAATTGAACGAGAGATAGAGTTATACTTTCGTGATTAGTGCGATCATGTATGAGTTCTTGCATGTAATGCATTTAGATAAGGAATATTCGGACCCGCTGTAGAGATACATGCTTGACTTATCTAGGTAGAGTTGATTTAAACTCGAGAGAGGAATCTCAACTTAATTTAGTGAACTTGATTGATCACATATTTAGAAAATAAAATCTGGAACAGGAATTGATTTAATTGGGTAGGTGAACTCGTGAATCCCAACTATTTTCAATTATACTTAAAAACAATCAGCAATTGTGAAACCTCAATCTTGTGCAAAGTTTTAATCTGTTAGTCATAGTTATAAAAATTAGTTTCCAAACAATCAAAAATTCATTTCTTTGTTCAAATAGGGATAAGAATTTACATATTTCGGTACTTAGTAAACGGTCCTTGTGGGAACGATAATCCGGACTCTTAGGTCCATTTTAACTACTCTTCACGACCCGTCCACTTGCGGGGATATTTCGCATCGCGAGATATCAGTGAACATTATCCATTAATTTACAAGATAAATATCTATCCCTCATGTTTTTGGAGAAAAACACGACAGAGGAAGAGAGATAGAGCTGAGCCGAGAGGGAAAGAAATGGAAGGGAAAAAGGGAGAAAAGATCCAAGTCGAGTTCATTCTCCTTCGACTTCTTTATCTTCCCGTGTCCATGCTTAAATTTCAGCTGATACAGACTAGATTTTGATCGAATTTTTGAAACCAGTGAGAAAGGAATAGCAGCAATGAAATTGGAACTTTGACCATTTTTATCAAGTTGCTTGAAATAGTTCTTCTTTTTGGCTACATCTCAAGGTAAGAATTGAAACTACAAATTTAAGAGTCCATTTTTTGCATGTGTATATTTATATAAGCAGAATTAGGAAGAGAAAAGAGATGGTAAATCAAGTAATTTGAGGAAAAGGTTTAGATGAATTGGAAATATTTTAACTAGAAAATCCTCCGATGATCATTTCAGGAGACGGCATGGGGGTATCAACGCAGTCTACCCTACCGAATTAATCATCATCCAATATATTAGACTTGTGAGTGGAAAAATCTAAATTATTTTTAAATATTGATAAATTGTTTATATAATTACGTTTAACGTCATTATGTGATTTATTTGTCAAATTACGTGATTATTGTGAAATATTATGAGAATATGATATTTGATTGAAATTGGAAAGATTGTGAAATAATTATAAGTTGAAAGAAATGTAAGATTTGTGATGGAAATCAATGAAACGTGAGATGGATATGTGAAGTTGAAATCGGCCAGAAAAGTACCCGTGATTATATGTTTATTCTAGTTCACTGAGGCGGCCTTGGCCGTGTTCTATACTGCACCTGAGTGGTCTTGACCGGGTATGATATTACCCTGATGCGGACGACCGTGTAAGATATAGTTCACTGAGGCGGTCATGACCGTGTTCTAGAATTAATTATCAGATGTCTTTGAGACTAGCCGAGAGGCAGTCTATACATGTATGACCAGATTACATATGTTAATCAGAGGGTACATTTTTGGTTGATTTGTTAGGGTATGGCCATACCTTGAGATTTCAGACTATGCTGATAGTAAACTATAGATGATATGATGTGACAAGCTATCATGTTATTATGTGAATTGTCTTGAGATGTAAACTTGATTTTCGATAAAAATGTGCAATGCTTGTCTATGTTTTTACACAACCAACTTCCATCCATCAATCACATCCATTCCCTACTTCCACCCACTCCATTATACATCACCACTCCACCAACTTCATAGTCCATCCTCACAGTCACTATACGTTATCTGACTTCTCTCACAACCCACACCCCAACTAATTTTTCTAGCCAGGTTACCTCGACTGCTTGAGCTCCATTCAACTCCAAACCACCAATTTCACTCACCTCCAAATCATCATCATCACCAACCCCTTCATCAGCCTCATCATAATCACCAACCTGCACTGCCACAACCAATTCCATTTCAACCCCATTTCCACAATCTGCAACATAACCACCTCCATTCATCACCAACTTCATCACCGCCAGTCGCCAACAATCACCTCAGCCATTATCATCAATCCACACACACACAATCACAGTCCGAACCACCACAGGACCACAGCCATCACCACCCTCTGCAACTCACAGCTGAGCCACTGCCATAGCCAAAAATCGATCTCAACACACACTCACTGCAACCACCTGCAGCATCGCCTATATCACCATCACTGACCGCCACCTCCACCTTCATCGCCTGGACCACCAACTGCCGCCAACACATCACGGCCAAAACACCATCTCAGCCACAACATTCCCATCAACCCCAGTCACAAATCAAATCCAAATCAAAACCCAGAATAAGCCAAGCCCAAATACTTACCACGACCGCCGCCGTCTACTCGCCGGAAAATCGCGATTCAAGCCTCGATTTTGCACCCATTTTCGCACCCATTTCACACCTAAACTCCATAAGAACCCAGCCTACCCCACCTTCGCCGCTGGCCGCGCCCAGCGTCGGCGCTTCATCGACGAAATCACCGGTTGCGCAGAGGGAGATCCCCGCCAGGCGTCGCTCCTCCCCTCTCTCTCTCTGTGTCTGAAATGGGTAGAGAGAGTAAGGATTTATTTTTAATATTTTTGATTTTCAGAATTTGCACTTTGGTCCCCAAGTTCCAAAGTTATTTAATTCAGCCCTACTGTTTTAAAACCTATTATTTCAGTCCCCTTAAGTTCTAAATAATTTTAATAAGCCCTTCATTTTTAAAATCACGTATTTCAAGCCCTACAATTTAATATTCATTTTGAGCTTCGACCCAAGTCTTGAAAAGCATTCATTTTAGTCCCTCAACTTTCAAATTATTCATTTTAGTCCCTCAACTTTCAAAGTATTCGTTTTAGTCCCCGAACTTTCAAAATCAGCAATTTCAATCCCTCAATTTTAAGTAATCATTTTTAAACTATAAATTTCAAAAGACTAATTCGACTTAATCTTCTGATTGGCTAGACGAGGCGTACGGAGAATTAAGGAATTGAAGTCGTTTCCCGCTCAACTTTGCACTCGTCAATTTTAAGGTAGACTCGCCCCTATTAATTGATTTAAATTATGATTGCATGTGAATGTGTATGTTATGTGACTTGTGAAAAGTCATTTTTTATGAAAACGAGCCTGTATTCCCTCGTCAGGAATAATGATGATATGAGTATGATATGAGTATGCGGGCAAGATTGAGAAAAGGCTCCTTGAGGGAGCTCAATCCGCTACAAGAAATGATGATGTTATGCATAACATACGTGCCTCATGAGCACGAGACGAGACTACCAACACCCGATTTTCTAAAGAGCCTATGATTTTCAAAAGAAGCCAAGTGCTTTACTGCACAAGAAGAGACTACCCACACCCTATGTTTCTAAAGAGCCTGCATTTATGTGTTCAATTATATTGTAGATTAATTAATGGGCGATGAGTCTACTGAGTATTTCTATGAAATGCTCATGTCTATTTTAACAACATTTGCAGATCTCGGAGAGGGTGGCAAGTGATGGATGATTGTGGCAATAGACGTTAAATGGTTGAAAACCTTATTTTAATGATTTCCGTATTTCCAAACATTGTATAATTTTGAGAATTTCAGTTATTTGAGAAATTATGACATTGTCAATTGCTTTACAATATTAATGGCTCGATTTATTATTTCGAATGGTTTCATAAATGTTTTCAATTTTATCGACCATTACAGTTTATTTAATACTGCCAAAAAAATGAATTTCAATTATTTCTTCCGCTAAAATATTATTTGAAAAGTTAGATCAGACGATGACGTGGCGAACCGGGTATTTAGAACTGGGGGCGCTACAATACATGTATGTTCTTATATCTCATAAACCACAATTTCTGATTTGTATAAGTATAATCAATCATTGAAATATATATCAATTTCGACATATAATCTACAATCATTTTACTTGAAATCTCAACGTACCGAGATCAACTGGTACATCAAAGAATTCTCTCAAAGTACCGAGATGAGAATCATACATTTTGATCTCACTCATTGATATATCAAAGAGCTCAAGCTAGTGATTTAGACTATAGTCTATCCACCATATGTCATGTCAGTTCTATGAAAAATTACTAGCTTTACACATTTAAGCATTTGGACTTCAGGTCCTTGAACAATAATCCCTACATTGGGATTTTATATTTGACCAAAGTATTACAATTTCATCAATCTCATTTTCACAAGAGAGTTGTGTATGTATTCTATTTATTTATCGATACCATTTCATCTCAATATAACATATAGAGATCAAGCACATAAATCTCTTATCATTTAATCATGTCCATTTTACTCATCATGAGTATTTAGCCTTAAAGGGTTCATTTCAATTATTCAAGAGAAATTTATTTTTGGAATCGATTATCATTATGCTTCAGGCATAATTACGCTTCAAGCGTATTTTCCCCATAATGTTCACAAATCTTATATTATATCAATCGGTTAAAATGCCACAACACATGTCATCCATTTAGGGATATAATCTCAATCATATATCTAAGTGCGCTTTGGTGGATTGTATACGTATCTCACTTTTAAAAATCATAAAGCTTCTTGAGCTAATCCCTATTTGACATAGAATATTGTTGTATGATAAACAAATTCTGGATAAGTTATTCTCATAGAAAATAATTTAAAACTTTTGATAATCTAACCGTTTATTATAGAACTTCTGGTTCAATACGGTTTTATTTCATTTCTATGCATAAATATTTGATTCAATAAAATATCGCTGAACTTCGGTTCAATACAATGTATATTTCACTTATGAACTTCTGGTTCATACTTTATACATGTTTCACTTTTACGTATGAACTTCGGTTCAATACAATATTTACTTGTTCGAGTTTATAAATCAGTATACCTTGATTTATTATATCTAAAAAGATGATTAGACCAAAATCTCAATAAAATGATCCTCGTCCCCTTCTTTTGATTACAAATCTTTTCCATTTTCTTGGTGGAATCAATGATACGCGGAGCCACCGCTCTTTAACGTGTTAAATAACGCATTTAAATAGATCACTTTGGGAGAAGATCAGATCCATCAAAATGGATGTTATATTATTAAATATTCGCAAATACTACTCAAATCTTCCGATAAATGTTTTGAAAAAAATTTACCGAGTTCGACTCGAAAGATTGAGGCTGCTAATGGATCAAGGTATCCTAGAAGATAATCGTTGGTTGATCGAAGCAAAAGTTCGATTAGCTGGTGAATTACCAAATTCATTTTCTAAGCACATGTCGGCTTAGGTAAGAGTACTTTTGCAAAGAAGCGAAGAGCAAAAAGATTAAATAGTTTCTACAAATCTGCTCGATGGACATGTGATACCCGTTGTAAATCAATAAGGTATTCATCCAGAAATCGAGATGATAAAATAGATTTCATTAAGTGTAGACTGAGTAAGGAGTCATTGGATGGTATCAGATTAACTCTTGAGACGCACCCTTGTGGGTATGTGCAGTGTGAGCTACTATCTTTATAGGCTAAATTCAACAGTGATAAAGACCGTTATAGTCTCAAAAATATAATAGCAAAAGATCCTATTTGCCAGGCTATTATAAACAATGTTGTTTTGGCTACTCAACATTGATACAAGGTAAATTAGTATAATGTATATATTTTAACAAATCATTTTGTATTTTCATTTTTTGCGTGTTAATAGATGGTATCTGAGAGATCGCCGAAAGATTATCCATTATGGAGCAAAATATATGCTGTCAGAGATTTTATCAAAAATGATGTCATTTTAGTCAAAAGTAAATAGTAACTTTTTCAAAAGAAGAGCAGTAAATAGTGAATATTTTCAAGTTTAAAATGTCTGATAATTTCCCAGTTTAAAGCATCCCAAAATAACAATTTCTTGTAAATTTTCCTTCGTTTTATTCTTAAAAGATGAAAGGATCAAAACTTCGACAGATTAAAACTATCTGTGTATTTTGTGGATCAAAAATCGGGAGAGGCTTTGAATATCTAGAAGCATCAGTGCTTCTAGGGAAGAAGTTGGGAGAGAGAGGTATCAATTTAGTATATGGAGGGGGCAATAGTGGATTGATGAGTTGTGTTTCACAATCCGCTCAAACAGAGAAAGCAAGAGTGATAGGTGTTATATCTGTTCCTTTAGCTGATATCGTAGGCAAGACACGAGGGCATGAAGTATAAACATTATCCATCCATGAACGCATAACTTGCATATTATATGGTTCTGATGCCTTCATTGCCATGCCTGGAGGTTTTGGTACTTTAGAGGAAATCTTTAATATTACCTCATGGTCTCAGTTGGGTCTCCATACTAAGCCTATTGAGCTTTTAAATGTTAACAACTTCTTCGATGGTTTACTAACATTTCTTGATTACGCTGTGGAACAGGGATTCATCTCTCCATTTTCTAGGAGGATCCTTATTTCTGCTCCCACTATCGATGAACTACTGGAAAAGTTACAATCATATGTTCCAATATAGGATCCAGCAGGAGTTAAGATAGATTGATCGCAAGGAAGGGGAACCAAGCGAAAATGGAGTCCGGTTAATGTAAATTTATCCTTGTGAATCTCCAAGGTATTGTGGGTGGTAGAGTATGGAGTATTCTTACTCTTGAGACACGCCTCTAATATTGATGAGTATTTGAACTTGATCTTGTGAACCTCAAAAGGATTAGGAGTGGTGGAGTACGGAATATTCTTTACTCTTGAGACACACACAAAAGATTAGGGGTGGTAGAGTACGGGGTATTATTACTCTTGATACACACCTCTACTTTTGAGGATCATAAATGTTTCCCCCTTTTGTATTTTGCATGTATGACTCGTTTATACTTCTTCAGGAGTAATAATAATAATATCATTTCGGTATGTTTAGATGATAATCTTTACTTCTTCTGGAGTAAATGTGTACTTCTTCTAGAGTACATAAGTGCTTGTACAAGAGCTTTGATCAATTTTTTTTTATCTCAATCATATAACATTTATCTTATGATACTGATGAGATTATTTTCACATTAGCCATGTCCGTGCTATCATGTGATATTATCTTATCATACATCAACATTTTTCTTGTTGAATAATTTATTTTCATCTACTATTTCAATACAGATATTGGTAACTTCTGGTACCATTTGATAAAATATTTCATTAAAATATAACAATCTTTTGGTTATGGTAACTTCTGGTACTATCTGTTGAAATATCAAATAACTACAATATATTAAATTTATATAAGTAGAAATATTTAAAACCGGTAGAACCAACCATATAGGTGGTAACGTAATATGTGTATTTAAATCTGATAAAACCAACCATATAGGTGGTAACAACATAATGAAATAATTACCTTTCATAAATGAGCAAATCATAAATTTAGTCAATGTATTCATAATAGTCCAGTCCGTTACGATAATGAGTTATATTTAATAACTCAATACATCACGTCATGGTAACGATTATATTATTTGATCACACAATAGTGCTAAACACTTGTAATATATATTTTGTCAGTATTAATCATAAGATCAATAATCATGATTTATTCAATACGTTAAATTACGATTAATATATTTTAACATATTATCAAGGGCAAAATCGTCCATATTTTAATATATTGATCATATGAATAAATCGAAACCGTCAATAGGATTGAAATTTAATTTAGAACAAACTTAATTTTGGTCTAAAGTTCAAAATCTCGCCGAAATTGCTTTAAAAATAGTTTTTACGAAGCCCCCACGTTCGACCACCGGAAAATGTCCAAAACTGCACCAAATAGAAAAGTAAGACCATAGAAAAATAAAAAACGTCGATATGAACAAACTGTCTTTTGACGCCATCGTCGTAACAGTTCCCACGTGCCAGCACGCGCCGAATCGACATCTGCGCATGGGCGTCACGCGTTGCCGCGCCGTGTCGCCGTCGTAGTGGTTTCAGATCTGGTCTCCGATCGTCGATTGGATGTATAGTTTTTCGTAGATCGGCTTTGGAAGTTTTGGGTTATACACTTTTTCCACTTTTCCTTTTGCACAACATCGTGATCATGTTTCTTTCCTTATATTGAACTTTTTGAATCATAAAAAGATGTAAAGTTTCCATCTTTCTTGAAGTTTTTCAGATCTACAATATATGGGTTATTTTTTAAAGCCAAAAAGTGTTTGTTTGAGAAAAGAAAACATTGATTAGTAATAATTAGGTTTCTGATACAGAGGTTCATCATTTAGATACAACTGTAGAGCATATTCCCGTCGTATTACTCAATTGGTTAGAGACTCATGCTGATAATTTGTTGTAAACTATCATAATAAAAGAAAAAAATAGAGAGATAGAGAGAATATAGAGAATTCATTCTCATTTTCTTTGGTGTGTCAAATACAAGTGAATAAGGCTCCTATTTATAGGAGTGGACAATGGCACAATCGTAATATGTAAAGTTTACAGGAGTATAATGGTAATTAGTCATTCACATATTTTGTATTATTTATAACAAAATTAAAGATTATTGGGAACATAGAATAGACCATTAGCACATGATTAGAGAGTAACACTTTGCAATTATGATAGCAATTAGTTTAATTTCAAAACTAGGTACTTACCTTGACATCCCATGTTAAGAGTAAATGGATTATAGAGATATGATTACATAAATCATATGATTCATATCCGTTTTCGTTTAACAATTTAAATTTATATATATATAAATTCTACGTGTCGGGTCATTATTCATTAACGAGAAATGAATCAGATTATAAGTGTGTAGAAACCAGCGTGATAAAGATTTAAATATAAATAAATAAATTTATCGACCTACCTTCTTCATGTTGTAAGCCATGTGTTTAGGGCTAAACTTCTCCAAACTGTCATAAATTCTTCTTGCACACTTGAAGGCATGGACTTGCATGAAGCCTGGCATATCGGTAACCAACACTCTCACCTGAAGAAATGCAGCCACTGATCCTGCATTCACTTCCACATGTGAAACTGATTTTCTTGTTTCTATAATTGACACTGATTTTCTCAATTCTTCCACCTCTCCTCCGCCTTCTGCCGCCTTCAATCCGCCATGATCAGCACTTTCTCGATAGTTTTCGACCTCATTAGTCCCCAGCCCTGCGGTTTCGACTTTTTAACGGTGGCCAGATAGTTCGATTCCAGCTTCAAATTTCCAGTTCCCATATTATAGACATAGATGTTTGCTTTCTTTTGCTTCTCATCATATGCTGCCATTGCTCACACACTCTTGTTTTGTTTGACAGTTTTGGGTAGTTTGACTCTCTTAACTTTATTTTGAAGTTTATATATGTGCAGCGTTTACTATTTAAAAATTGCATCATGAGTCCCCAACTTATTTCTAGAGTAGCAATTTGGTCTTCAACCTACAAAATAGATTAAGTTGGTGATTAACCTTTCAGTATAATTGCACCGCTAATTCCCGTGATGGAAACTATCCAAATCATTGTTAAATCTTCATATGGTCTCATTGAAACATGCATCACTTATAATATCTACACAAAAATTCAAGTTAGGACGCATATCTATGTTCTTGAAGTTTAACCTCTATTTGATTTATATTAAAAATAACTAAGTACTTAATTTTAACCACATATCTTAATAATAAAATATTCTGCACATAAACTTAAAATTTATTTCATTTTCAACTATACAATATCACATCAATAACTATTCAAAACAATTTTTTTACCAAATAATATACATTTAATAGAGGCTTAATATGAGACTAATAATTTTAGACAGACTGGCGTTTACGACTGGTTTGTTTCCTCCTTTTTAAAGTTTAGAGATCAACTTGCAGCTTTTGGAACAAGTTGAGGATCAGAAGTGCAATTTTGTCTATATATGCAATCCCATGGAATCATGGATTTGCACCAGAAATTTGCATCAAAATAATTAAGTTGATTAGAAAAACGTAAAGATGATTAAGAGAAGCAAACCATGTGGTATTACCGGCTGTAATTGTGTATAATTTAATAGTGGGATTGTCTATGAAAGGAGAGATTTGATTTACTCTGTTATTTATTCAACCAATGGAGTAATGTATATTGCATATTTGTCTCCAATTGATTTGTCCCAAAACAGCCACTAACATTCATGGACACCTTACCTTCTAACCACCCTTAATATTGTAGGTCCCACCTAGACCCCATACATTAATTGTTGAGTTTTTATTTTGTTTTGTTTTTTCTTTCATTTTTTGGATATTTTTCTGTGTCCCTTTAGAGTGGCCCTTGACTATTTTGAACTGATTTTCAATAATTAACATGTAATTAGTAGCTTCCTGGATGGATATCCATACATGATTATAGAATTTCCATTCATAAGAGTACGTTTGTTTAAATATTTTAGGCACCAAGTTCCCCCCCTCCCCCACCCCCAATCATGTTCAGCTCAGGGAAAACCATTCGATAATATTGCAAGAAAATAAAACCAAACTAGGAAAAGTCGCGACTCATAGCTAAAGATGAAACAATGAGTACCATATAAGAGATAACCGAACCATGTCCAGCCCTATATAACCATATCGATCTCATGTCCTCTCTTCATACTTCGAATATCATGTTCAAAAAGTTTATCGTTTACTTATAGTTGTACTTGTTGGATAACTTGGTATTTATAATTTTACGTCGATCTCATCATTGAATTATGATCTATTAAGATCATAAATAGATGTTTCACAAATATAAATCAGTAATAATATTGCATCATTGATGAAAATTTTCATTCGTCAAGGAGACAAGGACATGAAATTTTGTTCACAAGAACATGTCCCATAACATTGGCCCATTGCATTTTAGCATTTATAACATACCCTTTAAATATCTTGGGAAAGGAGCAACCCTAAACATGTTAGCATATTCTACTGGATGAAACTAAACAATATAATATAATCAACAAGGATAGTAGTGTCCAATTGTCAAATGAAGATTCAAGATTGTTAGGATCTTATCATTATTGTTGTTATATGCCTTGAGACAATTTGGAAAATAAATCTCAAAGGTCTCATGTCAAAGATTCATTATGCTCGAATTATAGATATGGTGAAGACTGTTGAGAATTTCGACACGTCGATTCCCACTTTACTTTTCTCACAGGATCTTTCGATGTTCAAAATAAAATAAGCAAACAAGAAAATAAATACGAACACAGAAATTTACGTGGTTCAGCAAAATGCCTACGTCCACGGACCCTCGCCAAAGCTTTTCACTATATATTAAATTGTTACAAATATATAGACTTTCACTTACCAACCAAATCCCACAGACCACAGAGAAAATACTACAAACGAGCTTTACCGCATATAATTTCTACCCTTTGACTTACACTACAAAGAGTTACAAGAAACTTCACAATATGCTAGGCTCACAATTTTCTCTCTTTGATCATAATGTGACACTAATTAGCACTCTCTCATATGTTTGTGATGGTGTCTTACTTCCTTGAATTCCTTCTCTATTTATAGAGAGGATTCTACATGAAATTCTCTTAACACCAAAACATCATGATTAGTCAAAACTAATCATCATTCCAAGACATCATAATTAGTCAAAACTAATTATCATTCCAAGACATCATAATTAGTCAAAACTAATTATCATTCCAAGACATCATAATTAGTCAAGACTAATTATCATTCAAATACCATAATTAGCTCCACCATCTTTTGTTTCAACTAGGCACTCATTATGTTTCACTAGGCACTTGATTAATTTGGGTCAAATACCCAACAATCTCCACCTTGACACAAATTCGTCCAAGCCAAAACCAAATTCAAATATTGGGTAACAGGAAAGCATTTTTCCACTTTGACAGTCTCATACTCCACCATATGAGTATAATCACTCAGAATTATCAACGAACTCCGAGAATTTCATCGGCCCATGTCGAAACAAAATTGCTGAAATTTATGGTGCAACTCCCATGTTTGGTTCTCTTTGGAAGTTCATCAGCCATCGACATAAAAAAAACCACATACCTTGCATCTAAACCAAACCAATGCTGTATGCGAACACAGTAGCCGTGTCAGTAAGAACACATCCTCTATCATGGCAACTGACATCATGCCACGAGGATGTCCCATCTTACTCAGAGTACATCATCACCACCCTCCACCAGGAGAGTCGCATTGTCTTTCGAGCAGTTCTCCGAGTCCGCTCCACCTTTTGGACAATTTCTTCTCACGTGCCCGGATTGACCACAGTTCCAACATGTCACCTTCTTCTTCATGGAGTTCCCTCTCTTCCACTTTTCAGTAACAAGCAAATTATTATTAGATGAATTATCGTCTCCACCTAATCGTCGCTCTTCAGAGATCAACTTACTTGTAACTTCTGCAAAGTCCACCGTTTCCTTCCCGTACATCAAAATCGGTTTGATGTGCTCAAACGTGGATGGAAGAGACCAGATGAGCCTCAACGCTTTATCCTCATCTTCAACTTTGACTCCAATAGATTCCAGTTCAGAAACAATCCCGTTAAGAACACTAAGATGGTCAGAGATTTTTGTACCTGCGCTCATTCTCAACGAATGAAACTGTTCCTTCAGATACAAGCGATTTGACAAGTTCTTCGTTTGATACAACTCTTCCAGTTTCTCCCAAAGTTCCTTAGCAGCAGATATCCCATGAATATTTGCAAGAACATTCTTGGCCAAACAAAGTCGTATTGTACTAGCAGCTTTCAAATCCAAATCTTCCCAATCTTCATCAGTCTTGTTGGATTCAATTTCTTTTTCTTTGTCAGAACTCTCAGTTGGTTTTCCCTTCAAAGCTTTGTGCAGACCCGCCTGAATCAAGACATCCTTGACTTGTACTTGCCACAAGCCAAAATTGATTCTCCCGTCAAATTTCTCCACATCGTACTTGACAGACATATTTTCTTTTTCTTCAAATTATTTGAACCACCTGTAGCTCTGATACCACTTGTTGGGAATTTCGACACGTCGATTCCCACTTTACTTTTCCCATAGGATCTTTCGATGTTCAAAATAAAATAAGCAAACAAGAAAATAAATACGAACACAGAAATTTACGTGGTTCAGCAAAATGCCTACGTCCACGGACCCTCGCCAAAGTTTTTCACTATATATTAAATTGTTACAAATATATAGACTTTCACTCACCAACCCAATCCCACAGACCACAGAGAAAATACTACAAACGAGCTTTACCGCATATAATTTCTACCATTTGACTTACACTACAAAGAGTTACAAGAAACTTCACAATATGCTAGGCTCACAATTTTCTCTCTTTGATCACAATGTGACACTAATTAGCACTCTCTCATATGTTTGTGATGGTGTCTTACTTCCTTGAATTCCTTCTCTATTTATAGAGAGGATTCTACATGAAATTCTCTTAACACCAAAACATCATGATTAGTCAAAACTAATCATCATTTCAAGACATCATAATTAGTCAAAACTAATTATCATTCCAAGACATCATAATTAGTCAAGACTAATTATCATTCAAATACCATAATTAGCTCCACCATCTTTTGTTTCAACTAGGCACTCATTATGTTTCACTAGGCACTTGATTAATTTGGGTCAAATACCCAACAAAGACTATATAGTATTGGGACCCATTTGAAGCATATAGTTTGGTAGACATGAAGTCCTCGAAAATAAGAGTCCCAGAAATATTTTCAATTCACAATAAATGTTTTAAGTAGTGGGGTAAGAATGTTTGTTTGAAATGAAAATTACTAGCTACCAACAAGTATAATTGCTTATAGCTAATCTTGGAAATTAATAGCATTCTTTGCCGTGGGGTTATGGGTCTTCAATTATTGCCAGTATGATTCTCACTATGAACGGAACAAATATGGACGTCTTTTCCTATCCTTGATGAATCTTGTCTACGGGTGTATCTGTTGTAATGTATGACTCAAATCGAGTGGAAATCGCGGATACTAGAAAGTGGGGCAATGCCGGAGTGAGAGGAGCGTAAGTGCATCGAACAGAGCGGAGATCCGAAAACGAAAATCCCATTATTAAAGGTAGACATTAACCGACCGAACCCTCCGAAACCGCCCAATCGGTTTGGGTCGATTTTTCATGAATATTGAGTTGGGTTCGGGTTTTGTTTAAATTTTTTTAGTCAGGTTGCGAGTTGGATGAAAAACCCAACCAGAATAAAAAAAAAAATTATTTTATTTTGATGAAACTTAACTTATTTAAATATTGATTGAACATATTTTAATTTTATTAGCAGGTGTTCAATTAATTGTATTTGGGGTTATTGTACTGTACATAATTGATTTGAGTTAATGATTGATTCATGGACTTTTTTTTTTCCTTTTTCAAGATTTTGTACCAATTGGGTCAAAGCCCAAACCGTCCAACCCGACCGAAACTTAGTTGTGTTGGGTTGGATTTAAACTCGTAGTTGGGTTGTGTTGATTTTTTATCAACCTGACCATAGTAGGTTGGGTTCGGGTTGGGCAAAAAATCGACCCAACCCAACCCACCTCTACCCATTGTACATGGTATGAATCATCTTCCAACCGTTCACAAGGAAAATGCTAAATAAACAACTTAATTTGAACAACCTAGTGAACTCCAACTCACATGGGTGGGAAATTAGGTTGTTTATGTAGCAAAGTCTCATTCACAATGCCGTTCAGTTCACATTCTCAAGGCAAAAGAAATGCAATTTTTTTTTTTTTTTTTGGATGTATGTTGTGCAACAACACATGAAAAACTATTATTCACTAACATATCTGCAATGCAACCCCAACAAAAATTGAAAGCTGGAGATTCTACTTTGCTTTCACAAAGATGTATGCATTTTGTGTTTATTTAGTCTCAGATTTTGAGAGGTAAGATTGTGCCAACGAGAAACACTTGCCTTTCTGCTTTTTGTATTCGTTGTATCTCAGGAAGAAGTAACCCAGATAATCAAAATCAATTGGAGACATTTTTGCCCGGCATTGATCAAACTAAAGTCTCAAGGAAATGCTTATAGTTTAAGCGTTGACAATAGAAGTTGAGAACAAAATTATTACCTGGATTAAAGCCCATAATGCCCAGTACAAGTGTGAAGCCAACATTTATGCATTTGTTTCCACGTACAGAGCTTCAAGATCTTTGTCAGATACCTGTTAACAAAGCTAGTTTCAGGTTTAAAGCCTCGTTCTGACTGTTAGTGGCAAGCATGAACCATAAAAGCAGCAAGTTCGCCGTCATAACATGCAACGAGTTTTTCTGTCAACCAAATTATTAAAGAGCACTGACTAAAGAACCTAAAGATCTAAGCGGATTATGAGAAAAGAGAAGTATATCTTTTTATTTGCTTTTGATAGATAAAGAAATAAAGATCATATGAAATCCAACAATAGGAAAAGATGGTTCTCAACAAATTGAAATTACAATAAGAAAAAATGTTACTTAGCCCCTGTTTGACAACCATTTTTAGAAACTCATTTTTCTATCATACTCATTTTCAACTGCATATTCACACAATAAAATATTTTGCACGTAAACTCATAACTCTTTCCTACTTTTAACCACACATTTTCCAAAAAAATCACCATTCAAAAAATTGTTTTCCCAAATAATGGTTATCAAACAGGGGCTAAAAGAGTAAGACCATGGTAATGATGGAATCACATGCATAATATCAGTTTTGCATGCAGGAAATCAAAATGAAATAGATATATCATATATAGGGGAGAAAAAGAAAGAATGAAAGCAGTAGAATTGAAAGTCGAATAAAATATGCTCATACAGAACATGATATCAAGGAAATAAATCAAGTGAACAAGCAAAAATTGTTGTATCTAACTTCCTAAAACCTTGTTGACTTGAAGTGGCAGCGAACTTTTCCCTATGTAAAAGTAACGTCAAGAAGGAAAGTGTGATGTAGTACAAGCGATCATAAGTTTGAAAGATCAAATAATTTTTCTTGCCACACAGGGTTGTTTACTAATTGACTAGACGCGTCTAGTTAAGAAAATAAGTAGATGGGAATCGAGCTTGCACAGGTAAGGACCAACCTGGAATTGAGGCATGAAAAACATTCACAATTTTAAACGGCAAACGTGAGAAGTTTATCACTCCTGCTTACCTCTTGCGATTGATCATGGTTTAAATAGTTCCTGAAGAAGTGATACTGTTCATCCTAATTTGGGTACCTGCAACAGCATTATGCCCAAAAACAAATGCATGATTTCTATATTTTGTCATTACATGGGGAAAAAGAATAAAAAATAAATTTGACGAGGAAGACAACATACAAGCTATAGTCACAATTATAGCCAGCATATTCGTTGAAGTGATTCCCAATGTCAAAACCTCTGTAACTGTAAGACCCATACTCGAAGTCGATGAAGTAAAGTTTCTCTGTATATTTACCCAGACAAATAAGATTTCATGAGAAGTAAGCAAGTGATATCAACTGATAAAACATTTAGATTTTCGTGCCCCATGTACATCGACTTGACCCTGGAGGGTGGTCACTTAGGCAATTGGATGTTAAGAATGCCTTTTTACATGGCTATCTCAAAGAAGATGTTCATATGGTGCAACCACCTGGGTTTATTGATCAGACTCGGCCCTCCTATGTCTGCAAACTCAATAAGGCGATATATGGTCTTAAACAAGCTCCACGTGCCTGGTTCCATCGTATGACCTCCTTTCTTTTATCAATTGGTTTTGTGCAAAGTCTAGCAGATTCATCCTTATTCATCTTTCGACATGGGCCAAATATCATTTACTTTTTACTATATGTTGATGACATTGTGGTCACTAGCAGTAACGACAGACTACTCCAAAGCTTCATTGATGTGTTGGGTCGTGGCTTCGATATCAAGGATCTTGGTACTCTTCATTATTTTCTGGGTTTGCAGGTCATCTCATTCGACGGTAACATTCACATAAGTCAGCTTCGGTATGCCCATGATTTATTGCAAAAACATGATATGCTTCTCAGCAAACCGGTTGGCACCCCCATGTCTGCCAAAATCAACATCTCCGCCTCTGAAGGCGACATTCTCCAAAATCCTACAATCTTTCGGGAAATTGTCGGATCCATGCAATACCTCACCATCACCCGTCCTGACATTGCTTTCGCTGTCAATTCCATCTCCCAGTTCATGAGTCAGCCACGCCAACCACATCTTGTTGCTGCCAAACGCATCCTCCGTTACATCAAAGGAACATCTGATTATGGCCTAGTATTTGGTCCCCAACGACATCCCACTCATGTTGCTGCCTATGCTGACGCTGATTGGGCTGGTTGCCCAAACACTAGGCGTTCCACTTCCGGCTACCTTGTTTATCTTGGCACAAATTTGGTTTCTTGGTGCTCCAAAAAGCAGCCCACTATCGCTCGCTCTAGCGCTGAGGCTGAATATCGGTCACTCTCACATGCAAGTGCTGAAACTACATGGTTAGCTTTCCTTCTTTATGAACTTGGTGCACATCTTCAATTCCCAATACTGCTACATTGTGACAACCTCAGTGCCACATACATGGCCTCAAATCCAGTTTTCCATGCTCGAACTAAGCACATAGAACTGGATTACCATTTTTTTCGAGAGAAAGTGGCCCTTGACAGCCATCGGGTTTGCTTCATACCCTCTGTTGATCAGCCGGCCGACCTCCTCACTAAGCCACTACACAAGCATCGTCATGCCTCTCTCGCTAGCAAACTTGTCCGTGCTGGACCGCCAAGTTTGAGGGATGGTGTCAGATTAATTGCACAAAATCATGCAATAAAGAGTCCCACATAATCAGCAATTCCAGAAAATCTGCACACCATTGATCAAGCCATCAAGAGTCTGTCCAGCTAGAGTTTAGGATCGGTTTTAATTTTGTAATTACAATTCTTTATTACTTCATGTAATTATGCCTAGACACAGCTATATATATTGTACATAATATATCTCAATAAATACAAGAAAATACAATTCAACATAAACTGTTAGGCAAACAGAACAACTTCTGCATCTCAAATGACTTCTTTTTGTGATAAAACAGTCATATACATTAATGGCGATTTATTGATAATGGTCAAAGGGTATGCCATCTAAGCCATCCTTCAGGAAAAAAAATATAAGGAACATCTGGTACAATTTTAACCCCTGTTCGGTAGCCATTATCTGAAAACTTTTTTTCTACGTACTCATTTTCAACCACACATTCACACAATAAAGTATTCTGAAGGTAAACCCAAATTTTTTTCCTATTTTTTAACCACGCGTTCTCCTAAAAATCACAATTTAAACATTATTTTTTGCTAAATAATAGCTACCAAACAGGGGCTTAATAACATTGCAATGACGTCAAATATAAAAACTTACTAGTAGTTAAGAAAAACAAAACCGTGTGAATATACCGGCCTCAACTCTTAACAACAGAGATTGCAAATGGAAAATGAGAAAAGATACCTTGAGCTCAGTGACCTCACGACGAATTTCAGCAAAAGATATTGTCTCGTATTTTTCCTGCTTTTCGCTATCATCAAACTTGAGGCTTGATGCTGCATTCAAACATTTAGTAGTGTAGATGTGAGAAAAATAAAGTGAATTGACAGGTGGACATGTCGCCAATAATATGACACAGATAATCTTATTTTGACATAATATAGATGGGTCGTGCATCATAGTAAACCATAATGCATATCACAAATAACAATATTTTGCAAGAAAGATCAGTCATTAATTAAAGAAAACCTTTTTCAAAGAACTTGAATGTTTCATTCCATAGTTGAGGTTCTTTAGAACCGGGAATTTCTACCTGGTGGAATTTGCAAAGTTGTTTTAGCCACAAGCTTTGGCTTTCTCATGAGTCATGTCTGTCAAGAAATTGAAACAAAACCAAGACTCCAATAGTAATTCTCATCACAAAGAGGAATTCCTCTGTTATTGAACTGTGTTCAGATTACTGCAGGACGGGACCAACAGATGGAACTTAAAAATCATGAAAACATTTCGAGAGAACACAGGTGTGTCACAACTCAGAAGTGAAGCATTTTGAGAGGAACCTTCTTTCCCAAAAAATTCTAGAATGTCCCATAAAAGCAAACGCCAATGAGAAAATTTTAAAAAGATGTAAATTCTGCAGTAATTAGGAGAAAAAATGGAAAATCTACAAAATAACTCAATTTTTTTTACTGGGGTTGCACTTTACATACTACCTGCCTATGATTATACTTTCGCTTCCTTTATGGATAGTTTATACAAGTACAGATTATCACCAGCAGTAAAAAATTAATTAATTATTAATTTTGTAAAGTAACCATTTTGTGGTATACATGAACTATAGCTGATCGAAATGCAATTTACATATTTTCCAATGTAAGCAAATAAAAAAAATAAAAAATGAAGTGTTTCTGTACAGTGGACTCTGATAAAACAAAACATGACTAGAAAACACTAATGGGAAAGTTAAAATGTTCTAACATGTTTTTGAGTTGTCTAATTAGCAGGGTCTTCAGGAATCTTAATTTCAAGAATCATGTGTTATTTGGAAAATAACCAGTTTGTTTATATTTACAGAATATAAAGAAGAATATATTGTGTGAAAGTAAAAGATAATAAGGCTAACTATATACCACAAGAGAACAGTAATAATGTAATATCTTATATCTGATTGAATGACCAAAAAAATTTCAAAATATTTGCCAGTTATTTATGCTGAGCTGAGGGGGGAGGGAGCACAGTTCAAAATGGCACTGGTGAAAGAGGGATGCTTGAAAAAACTAAATATGTATACATTGGTACGACCAACAGCCAACAGGCAAAATCACATGTCAAAAATTTGATGATAAATAATCTGCTCAGATAATCTTCAATAAATATGATAAGCTGGAATCCAGCCGCGAAGCTTCACAGATTTATTTTATGTATTGGCCTACAAATTTTCTCTTCAATATGCTTACCTGATGGGGTAAGGGTACGTGCATTAATGAATGATTGCACCATGCCATTACCAAAAACGCCAAGCAATTTGGCTCCAAATCCAGCCGCTGAGAGGTATGGAATATCCTAAACACAAATTTAGCCCCACCAAATTGCATTAGAAGTTTTTTATAGCAGGATTAAAATGATGACAAGTCTCTATACAAAAAAATCCATTTGGGCTTGGAAAATATTTAGTCTAGATGATATCACAGCTAAATTCAATTATTTAAAGATTGGTGAACATGATTGCATAAATAATCTACAGGATACTTATCAAAGGAAACTCGGACTACCTGCAGCTCTCTTTCACGGTTGATTACATATATTCAGTATTTGGTCCTGTGGAATATAGTGATGGTCCACTTAATCCACATGGCACCCTATGATTGGCACTTCACTTACCTATGGGATTTGAATTTGAATAAGAGGGGGAAACCTTTTCTTGTTTCAAGAGACTTGGCACATTCTTGGGTGGAGAGGTAGAAGTGGGAGAGGTCCAATATCTCCGGCGAAATCTTGCTACCTCTGGCGAACCTAGATCCGGTTTCTATTTCTCGAGGATGACGGTGCCATGTTCCGGTGTGTTTAAGTGGTCATAAACTGAGCTCAAACAAGGAACAAGAAACAAGGTTGCAGGACATATTTTCTCTTGCTGCTGGGTCTTCATTTTAAGGCTGGAAATGAGTTTGGAACTCAACAAATGGTATCAGAGCTACGGTGAAGTAGTTGAGCGAAGGAAGCAGTAGAAGAAGGTTGAAAATCGGACCAAGAAGCAGTAGGCAGTGTGGAGCAAATATGTCCAGTTTCTGGCCGGACTGAAAAAGTATGATTCCGGCCGATCCAGAGATCTGATCGACGATCGGCCACCGTCATTAGAACGGGCTCTTTGAGGAGAAGACTCGCCTAAAATTTGGGGGCGATCCGACGGTTGAAACCGAATTTATTTTCCGGAGAAGAATATGCTGGCGAACTGAAAAACAGCGATTCCGGCCGGTAGGGAGCTCCAATAGCGAAACGGTCACCACCGTTGAGTTCGTGACGACGAGGAGCATCTTCCTGTGATTTTTTGGAATTTTCCGGCAGCGGCGGTAGAACTCCGGCGAGGCGTTTCCCGACAGAATCTTCAGCTCGACCTGCTCGTTCCATTTCCGAAGTCCATTTTGCAAAATCAACTCTCGATTATACGAACATTGAAAAGTCCGCTCGGTTTGTATTGGCTATCCCTTTTTTTTTTCCATTACGTATTTCATATTCTAGAGGCTATTGTGAGGTGGCCACATAGTGTTGGGGGCTACCTTGCCGGTAACCATTGCTTGTTGGTAGAACTCACATAGGATTGGAATTTGACTACGTGCTTAATTTCTTGAAATTGTCATGTGTTACTTGTTATTATATTATTTGTGTGATCATCTTGAAGAGTAATTTCGGTAAAATTGGTTTGATCTTGCATTTGAGTGTGGGTAATTGCTTTGTGCTAACTTGTTTGAATTTTCATTATTTGCATTATGGGTTCTCGTGTTGAATTGTCACAATTTAACGGTAAGGGAGATTATTCCATTTGGAAGCAAAAAATGAAGGCTATTTTAATTCAACAAAGAGTTTCTAAAGCACTTGAGGACCCTAGTACTTATTCAAAAGCATTGCTAGATAAACCTGATGAAATTGCTGAGATGAATGAAATTGCACATAGTTGTATAATATTGTATTTATCTGATGATATAGTGGGACAAGTTGAAAAGCATACGACTGCTAAAGATTTGTGGGAAGCACTTAACAAACTTTTTTTGACAAAATCTTTAACGAAGAAGATTCACTTAATTCAAAAACTTTTCAACTATAAATTGGATCAAGGAAAGGATCTTGAATCTAATTTGAGTGAGTTTAACAGTCTTGTCAGGTGTTTGACCCACAATGGAAAGAAATTTGATGATGAATATCTCGCTACTATTATGCTAAATGCCATGCCTGAATCTTATAGAGATGTTAGGAATGCTATTACATATGCTAGGGACACTGTGACCTTAGATATTGTAGTTGAGGCTTTAAGGGCTAGGGAACTCGAGATGAAGAGGGAGTCAAGGGGTAGCAGCTCGAGGGAAGAGAGTTTGTTTAGTGGTTTTAGAGGGAGAAATGAGTCGAGAGAAAACCACTTCCAAAGGAAGAAGGGTAGGTCCAAGTCTCAGGATAAGAGTGTTAAGAAATGCTACTATTGTGGTAAAATTGGACATTTCAAAAGAGACTGTGATGACTTTAAGAAGAAACATAGACCTTAGCAGAGTGATGATCAGAACCTAGTTGCTGTAGGTGATGCTTTTGATAGTCTTCATATGATGACCGTGACATGTGATGATGATAATGTCGACAATACCCTTCATAGACCACAAGCAATGAATGTGTCTAAAATTGATTTTGACAGTGAGTGGGTTTTAGACTCGGGTGCCACTGTCCATATGAGTCCTGTTAAATCTTGATTTTATAACTCATAACCCTCATCTTCTGAATGTCAGGTATGTCCCGGGCCTTGCGAGGAACCTCATTTCCTTGGGCATTTTGGAAGATGAGGGTTATGAGTACAGATCTCATTTCGGTACTATGAAAGTGAGTAAAGGCTCTCTAGTTGTTATGAAAGGTCCCAAGAGGAATGGATTGTATATCCTTGAAGGTAAAGCCTTAAAGGCCTACGAGTCTGCATTATCTACAATTTATGAAGATAGATCAGATCTTTGGCATAAAAGGATGGGACACATAGGGAACAAGGGGTTGAAGTGTCTTAGTGATCAGAGTTTACTAGGAAAGGATAGTATTATACCTTTAAGCTTTTGTGAGACGTGTGTTCTAGGAAAGTCACACAGGGTTAGCTTTGGGATAGGTGAACACAACACTAACAGACCCTTAGACTACATTCGTGCTGATTTGTGGGGACCAGAAAAACATCCTACAAATGGAGGTAGTAGATTTTTCCTATCTATTGTTGATGACTACTCGAGGAAAGTTTGGGTGTATCCCCTTAAATCTAAATCTGACACTTTTGGTAAGTTCAAGTCCTGGATTTCCTTGGTTGAGAAACAAATGGGGAAAAGTGTAAGAACTCTTAGGACGGACAATGGTCTAGAGTTTTGCAACTTTGAGTTTGATACCTTCTGCAAGGATAGAGGTATCAGAAGGCATAGGACTGTGAGATCTACCCCCCGGCAGAATGGGGTAGCTGAGAGGATGAATCGGACTTTAATGAATAAAGTTAGATGCATGCTGATTAGTTCAGGGTTAGCTAAAGGCTTTTGGGGTGAAGCTGTTTGTACCGCTGCCTATATTATAAATAGGTCACCTTCTAGTACTATTGACTTTAAGACTCCCCAAGAATTGTGGACTGGGAAACCTCCAGATTTGTCATACCTTAGAGTATTTGGTTGTGCGGCCTATGCACATCAGGTTGAGGGTAAGTTAGACCCTAGGGCTACTAAGTGTGTCATGTTAGGTTATCCCGAGGGAGTGAAAGGTTACAGGTTATGGGTTTTAGATGGTAAGGGCATGAAAGTTATCAACAGTCGAGATGTGAAGTTCAATGAACTCGATATGCATTGTCTTAAGACCATAAATAGACAAACTGAGAAGGGGGAATCTTCTATGAGAAGAAGATTGACTTTGAGGTGAAGATAATTCAGAGGGTAGTAAAACTCAACCTCAAGTAGAAGCGGAACAAGAAGTCATGGTAGAGCAACCTGAACTTGAAATTCCTGAAATTCCTGAAACGGAAGTCCCTGATCAAGAAACATCTGCAGGTACTAATTTGGAAAACTACCAATTAGTGAGAGATAGGGAGAGGAGACAAGTTAGACCAAATATGAAGTACGTCTCTTCTAATTTGGAAAACTACCAATTAGTAATATATTTTTTTTAATTTATGCATAAATTAAAAAAAAATAATCTTACTTTTTTAACCCAAATTATCCAAACTTAATTTTCAAATCGATCGGTTCTCAAAATCGAAAACCGAAATCGAGAGTAGAACTGATAAAAACATATGTGTTATTCAATTCCTAAAATGATGTCTAATGTGTGTAGAATTTATTATTTGTGTTTACCAATACATTAAAATGTAAATGTGGTGAATTTTTGTTAAATATTTTATTGTGCACTTTAGAAATTCAAAATATATTTTTTTAAACTCATTTTCAATCACACATTCTATCAATAAAATGATCTACAAATAAATTCAAGTTTTTTTCTTTTTAACCGCAAATTCTTCAAAAAATTAGAATTACAAACCACATTATTTGAAATAATAGGTCTGAAATAGGGCATAATATGTTAGGAACTAAATACGGCAAAACGTATAGAGAGTTAATAGATTAGGAACTAAATACACCAGACGTTTGGAGGTTACAAACTAGTATGCAAAATATGACTTTAATATGTTATGGACTACTATCGCAAGAAACTCAAAGGTTATGGACCATTTGTGCTATTTACACGTTTTTAATGGTGAAAATTAACGGAATCTAACGGTGGGGAACATTTTCGCAACGTTCGGTGATTTTGAGGGTATAAATGCCAAAATTTAAACGTTGGGGACCATTTTTGCAAGAAACTCGAAGGTTGAAGACCATTTGTACTATTTACCCCACCTTTGGGTTACTCGCCATTTTCTTCGTTTTTATAGGAAGACATTCCCGGGAAGTAGTGCAAAAGACAAATTTGGGCCAAAGGAGTTAGGAAAATGACTCGCTTTATTGTTTTGAGGTCGTTTTCTATTTTTATTTTCGAAAATACTAAAAACGCGTTCTCTTTACCATTTTTGAAAACGCATTTTAGAAAATAAAAAAAATTGTACACAAAACGCAAAACGTTCAAAACCTCGTTTTGAATGTAATTCAACAAAAAATGTTCAAAACATGGAAAACGCGTTTTGAGGTTTTTTTTTTTTTTTTTTTGTGAAATTATCTTAATTTGGAATTAAGCCTAAAATAAAATTTTATTGAATTTAATATCAATATTACCCACAAAAAAATAATAATAATAATAATAATAATAATAATTAAGTGAGAATTCTTGTTGTTATATTTCAAAAAAATATCTTGATAAATGGACTCTGTATTTGTTTATTTTGGCTTAGGACCATTTGTATTCATTTTGTTTACATGGACTCATATTTAATTGTGACTTGAACATGATTGTGGCAACAATAATAAACTAATTTCTTATAATATTTTTGAAACTTGATCATTAATGACTTTATCCATTTTTATAATATTTTTCTAGTCATTATTAAATTAGTCCAATAAAAATTAGATAAGCTAATTTCTTATAATGGAAAGTAAATCTTCAAAAGGCAATTTTTTTTTTTTTTTAATTTAACCTACAAGCAAATTAATTATAAATAGTCAAAGTAATATTCTACAAAATTTTGAACATAACATGTTTTCCAGTTTTTCATTTTTAGAAACAGTTTTCAGAAATGGTAAACGGAACCAATTTTCAGCATATTTAAAAACAGGAAATGAAAATAAAAAATAGAAAATGTATTCAAAAATAAAAACAGAAAATGAAATACAAGCAGAACAACACATATTTTCTTGGGTACAAATCACGTGCATAATTAAGGATGTCAACGAGTAGAGCCGAAGATCAAGGGTCGAGCTTTTTTGGCTCGAGCCGAGCTGAGCCAAGTCCCGAGCTCTTTATTTTATTTTATTTTTATAGCAAAAATTCATAAAACTTTTATTGAAAATGTATATATATAGCAAGTTGAGTAGAGCTTATGGTCGAAATTCATTGATCAAGCTTCCATCGAACTTTTTATAGCGTGCTTTTTTTGGCTCGAACCGAGTCAAAGCCCGTCTCTCAAAATAAAAGTTCGGCTCGAACTTTGACTCGAAATCTCGAGCCGCTAGCCGAGCTTAGCTCGAGATTTTTTCGAGCCGAGCTCGAGCGGCTCGAGCCAACGAGTCGTTTTACCATCCCTATGCATAATTAACAGATTAACAGAAGGGAAACTAGGAATTGTATTAATTGGTCCCCCAACCTATTGTGAAATCATCGATTTAATCCTTAACATTGAAAAAGGACAAATTGAATCCTCAACCTTTGTTTTAGTCGCCAAATTGGCATTCAATAAAAGAAATCGTACAAATCTTTTAAATATTGCCGCGTGATGATCTTCATAAAAACACGTCAATTTAAATTTCAAGACATAAATCAAGTTGGAAAACAAAACAAAGTTCCACATTTGAGGGTCGTGTGACAATATGTTAAGAATTTAATGATTATTATCATTGGATACTAATTAAAAACAATTAAGCTGCGTTTGATAGCGATGGTGAAATTTAAGTGAAAAGAAAATTAATTTCGGAGAATTAAATTTCAGGGAATTGAATTCATGGGAATTTGATGTTTTATGTGTTTGATTTGTTTAATTTTCTAGGCGAAAAAATTGGAGAATTTTTCAACTTTTATTATTTGATTGACATTATTTTCCATGGCAAATAAAGCAAAATTTAGCTATTTTAATCAAAAAAAAATTAAAATTTTCTCACATTTGTACTTGATAATAATAATAATGTTAATTTTTGGGCAAAAAATAAATCAATTAACAACAATTAAAATGATCAAACATGATGAAAATGGTTAAAAATTTTACCTGAAAAATAAATTGTAGTAGCTAGCTAGGAAAACTAGGGGTGGACAAAATAATCGAACCAGAACCAAACCAAACCAAGCGGTTTGGTTCGGTTCTACATAAAAAAAATGGTTTGGTTCTTAAAATCAAGAACCATTTGGTTTCGATTCTGGTTCTGATTCTCTTTTCAGAACCAAGAACCAAACTCAATTTATATATATATATTAAAAATTAGTGGATATTCATTCATCTCACCAAAAAATTCAAATCTTAAATTATAAATGTGAAATGTACAAAAATATTATTTATCATACATTTTATCTCATATCCTATTAGGCAAAGATTTTAAATTATAAATCTAAATTTTAATTCTAATTCATTTTTCTTCTTTTCAATTATAGACACTCAGTCACACTGCTTTACTTGCACTCTTAACGTAGCAATCATTGCACTCCTTAGTCACCATCGACGACATTAATGTTTATTTTTTAAATTTTATGTATATATAAACCTTGACCCAATTCGTCAATTCTCAAAGGTTAACCCAAACTCATATTGCAAATTTCATCTCTAACTCACACGTCACCAGGTAGAATGGGATTCAGAATTTCATTGTAACCTATAACTATAAGTCTAAACTGCCTTTATATTCGATTATCTAAGTTTCATCAGGTCGACGAGCTTCCTCCAGGTGAGTTTCTTCTTTTTTGACTTAGAATAACATGTTACTTTTTATAAAAAAAATTTTTGTTACCTAAAATTTTCATTTTCTATTTAGTAATGATGTAGATGAATTCTAATGAAGAAGCGGATATAAACAGGTTTTAATTTCCATTTTATTATTTAAAAATTCAAGTAATGATCCCATAACCAAACCAAATCAGACCAAACCAGAACCGAGCAGTTTGGTACCGATTTGGTTTCATATATTTAAAAAAACCAATTTGTTCCATTATTAAGAAATCATCGGTTCATGATTTGGTTTTGGTTCTTTTGAAACCAGAACCAAATCGAACCACGTCCACCCCTAGGGAAAACGAATTCCCCAATTTGAAGTAACACTCACGCGTGACTGAAAAATAAGGAAAATGAATTGTTCAGAAAATAATGCTTGTCAAATACAAAAAGTTGGAAAAAAGACTGAAATTTTTTTGATTTCCATGGAAAAAAGAGTTTTTCAATTGCACCCTTAGAGGTGGACATTTTTCATTGATCACCCGAACCAATCATAAATAATTAAAAAAAAAATGAAAAGGTCAATTCTTACATGATGGTTTTGGCTAATTCCGGATTTTGAATAAAGAATCGAAACCACTGGCGGATCCAGCTATGGGCGAGCCGGTTCGGTCGCTCGTGCTGGATCCGACCAGATTTTCAGATTAATTAATTAATTAATTAATATTATTATTAAAAATTTGTAACAGTCTAGTAATGTGTTTGATTGAGAGTTTAATGTGTTTGATTGGTTTAATTTTTTAAGTGAAAAAAGTGAGAAATTTTTCAACTTTTATAATTTAATTGACATTGTTTTCCATGAAAAATAAAGCAAGATTTAGCTATTTTAATATATATATTTTTAATTTTTTCATACATTTGTTCTTGATAATAATAATGTTAATTTTTTGAAAAAAAATAAGTCAATTAACAACAAAAAAAGGATCAAACGTGACGAAAATGGTAAAAGATTTTTCATAGAAAGTAAAATTTCCTCCCCCTTAGAAAACGAATCTCTTCAAATTAAGAAAAATACCAAATTTCAAGACAAGTTGGAAAACGAATTCTATGAAAAATTTAGGTAAACAAACAGCGTAAAAGTTGAAAAATTACTTGGAAAACGTAAGGCTATCAAACACAGTCTTATATCCATTACCCATGCCATCCGTTCAATCCATTTGATGCTTTGGGAGACGATTTGTTGAATGACCGTTTGTTGATTTACGTAGAGCGCAAAAATTTTAAACTCATTGAGAATAAGGCAATTTTGCAATACTTTCAAAGTATGAGACCTTAGAGAATGCAGTTGTCTAAGTTTATAACTACGAAGTATGGTTATATCATGTATTTTCCTACTATTTTTGTTTGTGTTGGACTATATTTTCATATTGAATGAAATTACGTTTTAAAGCATTTATATATTAGTAGAATTTTTAATATTTTTTTAATTAAATAATATTTCGTCATTGAGGGTCAACGGTTAAAGTGTCAAAGTTCGCTCTAGCTCAACCAGAATTCAGGATTCGCCGCTGATCGAAACTTTCATATGATCGATGCATTGCCCTAGTGATGTTAGACATTTGGCATCACATATATCTACTTCTATTAGTCTCAAACTTTTCGTCTTTGTCCTATTTATCTTATCTAGTCTTTACGCATGTTTATGTATGGCGTTTTTCTACCCAAGCAATGAAATAATTTTATCTTGGACTTACTCGCAAGTATTTTTACTCGCCTTGTCCCCCCACTTTACTTGTTGGGAAGAAAAGGACGATCAATGTGACACAAAAGTTACCTACTTGCCCAAATGGTGGTCCACTCTTTTTTGTAACGTAATCATTATAATTTATAAATCAATTTATAAACAATACAATTTTTTAAATCATTTTTTAATCATCTAAATTTTCTTTCTCCACTTTTCAATCACATATCTTACCTCGAAAATTACAAAAAAATAATTTAAAAATTGCTACAGTATTACCAAACACTCTATTATGGCCCCTACGGATTACCCTCCTAGAGCCCAGGGCCATGAAGAACCTGGGGTCCAAGGTTAAGAAATTCCTATCCTTTTGAAAAAGGGAGAATTACATTAGGCACTCCTTTTAGTACTGCACATTGTTTAGATTCTTATATTACATTTTTTTAAAGCTAACCAGATAAATTTAATTAAGGCAAATCACTCTACACAACGCACGAGATATAAAACAAAAATACAATCAATCCAGTCTCTAACGTAGCAAGAAATGCAAGCAACTAGCTCTCGGGACACAAGGTTGAGGGAACATAATATCAATTCCGCTAGCAATCTACAAGGTGAGGAGTTCGAGTTCTGATAGCAACGCTTTGGACTTGGCTTCCTTGCGAATTTGATCAGTGGTCAAACTATTAATCTCTAGCCAGTTGAAGCATATCCCGCAATTTACATCCATTACCAAAATTCAGGGCAGGACAATTGGAGGGACCCCAAGGTGAGGGCTTCACCTTTAAGAAATGCAAGCGAGTAACCCACTTTATTTCAATGTCTAGGAATATAGCAACAAGAACTGCAATTTACATCCCCAAGCAAAGCTTCAAAAACAATGAGAATAGAAGCACTATGCCGAAGTCTATCATCCTCGGCAAATAGCTAGGGCCTAAGTGCAGCCCACATTTTTTTTAGCCAAGAGCATACCTTCCCTCAAACAACGGCCTCCCTTTCCTCCAGTGGATAACTTCTAACAATAACTTTCGAGCATGTCGCTATAGCTTGAATTAGTCATGGTTGAAAATACATCATTGTCGTGATAAGGTAAGGGAGGGGCTAGAGATATATCAACTCTACCAACAAGGATAAACTTATAATCAGCGATAATTATATGAGACTAAGAAATTCTTCTCTAAGAATTTCAAAATGAAATATATGGGAAAGGAAACCTATGTGATTGGAATTGAAACATTTCAAGATAGGTCAAAATGATTGTTAGGGTTTTCTCAGAAAGCGTATATCAATAAAACTAGTATTTCACCTGTGCGATGCATGAAAGTTGTTATTCACAATATTAGTTTCAATAAGTATTCGTAAAATTTTAATACCTATACATAATCAATACAAATCAGTGTTTAGAAAACAGGAATTCGGTTCAAATCGGAAAAGACAACGAGTTAGGGGTCAACAAATCTGACCATGTCAAACTGGTTTCAATTAAAAAAATTAAAATTTATTTAAAAAATCATAAAATATTCTTAAAAAATGAGTTATTTTAGAAATAAACCAAGATTTACTTATTTAGAAAATAAAATCATTCACAAAAATAGCTTTAAACAACTTGATGAAAACAAAAAAGCCAAAAAAAAAGGTTAAAAAATCGACCAGTTCCAAAAATCGGATATTTCGACCGGTTTTTAGACTGGAGCGGACCGATTTTTCGATCGTTCCCGATTTTCCCGGTCGAACTGGTCGATCCGGTTCGATTTTCTAAACATTAATACAAAACAAAAGACATAAAAAAAATAATATTACATTACAATAACTATTAAAACTTAATAAACAACATTACTAATCCAAATTATTAAAAGCTTTTTTGAATACTAAATGTCAGTTGTATATTTAAATAATATATGACTGTTAATTTCAATAATTTTTATAAGTTATTATTAATTTCATTGAAAATGCGAATTTAGTAATCTTTAATGATATATCATGTTTGATGTAATATTATGAGTACAAATATTGATGTTATGGAAAGATATGAGTATATTTCTCATTATTTCTTCATTTGTCTCTTATATTTAACTTTTTACCCCAAATTTCATTCAAAACTATCAATCATAATAATTATAAATGTGTATTTAATCTTAACCCAACAAATATTTGTATTTAATCAATAAAACTATATTTTTACTTACAAAATCAAGTAGTCAAAATAATAATTATGTAAATCTAGCAATTATTATGATATGACACGGATGACGTTGAAGATCAAAAAATTATATCGAAAATATTATAACATATAACATTTGCAAAACTATTAAAATTATATATATACACTTAAAAAAATAGTATATCATGTTTGATGTAATATTATAGATACAATATTGATTATGTGCAAAGTATTAATATATTTCTCATGATTTATGCATTTGCCTCTCGTATTTAAATTTTTCTAATTTTCATTCAAAATATCAATCACAATAATTATAAATGCATGCTTACTCTTAAATGCACAAATATTTGTATTTAATCAATAATAAAACTATATTTTAACTTATAAAATCAAGTTGAAAAAATAATAATTATGTAAACTATTTGTATTCAATCAATAATAATCACACCAATCACAATAATTATAAATTTGTGTTTAATCTTAACCCGAAAATTATTTGTATTCAATCAATAAAATTACTTTTATTTACAAAATCAATAATTACGAAAATCTCCAATTATCATGATACGACAATCTGACAACGTTGAAAATCAAGAAATTATACTAAAAATCTTATATCGTATACAATTATTTAAATATCATTAATCATTCTTGACTATAATGTTAATATTTATTAATATTAATAACTAAAAAATAAAATCAAAGTATCAATTATTCAATATTAGTCTCCATTCGATAACCCTGTTTATAATTTGTTCGTAAACAAAACATTTTTTCACCCAATTTTTAACTACAAATATTTTTTCAAATCATTTTTCAAACACGCAATGGAAGCTGAGTTTGTGGCATGCTTTAAGGCCATAGTTCAAGGAAAATGGTGCGAAACTTTATTTCAGGACTTGAAATTGTCGACGGTATTGTCGAGGTGCTGAAACTTTATTGTTACAATTCTATAGCGGTCTTATTTTCAAAGAATGACAAGTATTTTAAAGGTGCTAAACACATGAAATTAAAGCATTTTGCTGTTAAAGAAGAAGTTCAAAAATAAAGAGTGTCAATCGAGCATGTTAACATCAATCTTATGATTGCAGATCCATTAACGAAAGGAATGACGCCAAGGACATTTAATGAACATGTCAAAAAAATGGGCATTCTTAGAAATCATAATTGACATTACGTAATTTATTGTTTTTGATAAAATAGTATTCCTGTCATAATTGTTGGTACATGAACATGAATGTACTATATGAATGTTGACAGGAATAGTCTTTACGAAGATATTATAGTTAAATAATTATAAAGCTTCTTATTACATATCATGTTAAGTGATGACTAATATCGTAGTACATGGAATGGACTATATCGAAATGATGGTGTAAAACTGCCATGACTCTTATTAGTCTTTACTTAAAGATGATATATTAAGTGACCAATGTGCGAGCGATTTTAGTTTGTGATATGCACATTACGTTATAGGCCACATAACTGATAATATTACATAGGTCAAGTGGGAGAATGTAAGACTAATTTGACCCATGTAATATTTTTAATTAAATTATTACATTAAGTCATTTATTAAATCAATAAAATCCTATTGGTCTAAAGCTTGTTAACGAGTGGTTTCTCAACTATTCACTTTGATTAAACGTGGGTAGTTTTATGGACCAAAAGAAACTACCTCTCTCTATTAATAAATAAGTATGAAAAATCCATTAATTAATAACATACAATTGCTGAGGTTGAGATAGAGAAAGAGTTCAGCTCTCATGTCCATGAAGGGCAGGAGCTTATCCTGCCAAATAGAGAGAGGGGAGGGTGGGGGTGGAACCCACTGCCACCCACCCCATAGGGGGTGGGATTTTGTGAAGTGTTGGGCAATAAAATATCTTGCCCTTCAAGGGCAAGAGATCTATTCTGGAGAGAGATATTCTTGTTCACTTTGATTTTTCATATTCCTTTTCTGAAAGAAATTATATAATTGCTTCCAGTATTATTCTAACATATGACAACATTTTATCCTAAAGGTTAATATATCCCACATTATACTACAATTTTCGGAATACAATTGGTGCTACATCTCGTGAATGCAACAACATTAGAACATTATGGACATGTTCATAGCGAGGTGCAAGCTCAAATGAGAGAGATACCGTTACATGGCAATGCCCAATTTTGCTACCAAAATGGCCAAAGTTTTCGCTGATGCAGCAGCCCCAGAACATGAATGCCAAGTGATGTTTGGCGGCATGGCTACACCTTTGCCCTTTGGCAGCACCAAGATAAACAAATCCACCTTATAAATATTTGATATTGGTAGAAGTCCGAATTTTAGAAGAATGTAATTGAAATTATTAAATTAAAAATATGCTCCAAAAAAGTAATATGTACCCCTCGATAAGTTACTCTACAACATATTTGTATCAATGCAATTATGCATCAAATTGAAGCTTCAAGCCTCTGTCTGGGACCGGATATTTGCCCAAAAATTTAAGTTGTGCACATTAAAAGCAAGTCAACAATATACGGCACAGAGAGAAAGAATGTTGTGGGCCCTGAAAAAGCCAAATAAACTGTAACAAAAATTGATAAAAACTTCTCCGAAACTTGGTCTCAAACATAGGCGAAAATTTCAATAGAGATAAAATCCACTTCGTTAAAAGTGAAAGTATAGATGTGATGTCCCTTATTGATGTTGTCAAAAATATATGAAAATCAATTAATGACAACAAAAAAAGTTGGGGATAGGAGCTAAGTATTTTTTGTGCTAAATTTGACTTTACATACACAATATATGATGAGGTTCGTGTGTCTAATGCGGAAGAACATGCTCTTGCATACTTGGAACACTTCGATGGTCGTTCTTCAAAGAAATGACCATAATTTTTGCATATGGTGTCCATTTTAGGCACATTAGTACTTTTCGGAAAGGTCTCGAAGATACCCATTGAACTCACCGCTATGCTGTGATGTATGGTGGATTTTTGGGGTTTTAGAACGTTTACTGAGTCAAAACGACAATCAAAGTCTCTTCTTTTAGTATTTTTCATTATTTGCTTATTTCGTTTGTAGGCCCAGCCCATTAAGGAACTGTTGGCCCTTTAGGTTATTCATTATGCTCTTATTTAAGACTTTATAACACGATGTAGGGTTTCTTGGTTGCTTATGAAATAAGAAAATGCCTCTTTTTCTTGAGTGCAATCATTGTTATTAAAATATCATTATGTGTTGTAGATTTGATCTACATCAATATACAAGGTCCAATTAGAAGATAGCTTCACTTAAAGATGACAATGAGTCATGAAATGGGTCGGATCGGATCGGGACTGTCATTTTTCGTCCCTCGTCCTATTGAGGTTTTTCCCCTTTTCCTGTTCCTATCCTCTCGTAAAGTTGGGATGAGGACATGTTTTGTTCAGTGCACCATTCATTTTTTATTTTTTCTTTCATTTTTTTTTTTTCCATTTTCATGCCATGGTCATTGTTTTTTTTTAAAACTAGTATTTGCCCCCGTGTGATGCATGAGACATGTAAATGATTATTTATTAAATATGAAGTTTAAAAAAAATAAGGAAAATGTGATAATAGAAAATGATAATAATTGCACAAAAAAGACGGCAATCATTTATAATTGTCGTTAAAGGATTACAAAACACAAACTATTAATCAAAATCTTGAAAGACTTCTTTACATACCACGTCTAAAAAAATCATTTGTCTTGTACATCGGCAATAAGTTTTTATTTTTTATTTTTTTTGTTGAATATTTAGTTTTTTGTGAGATAGGAAACTGTTATGTCTCCCTAAGTAAAACAACATACATTTTTAATTATGTTACTTTTTAATACTATTTTAAAAATCTAAATTTTTAATTATATTATTTTCATAACATAATTAAGTTATGTTCTTTTCAATGTGTTTTAATTACTATAATAACCTTCATAAACCAATACTAATAAACATATCTTTATCTTTATATCTATATATATATAAAAATAGAAGTGCCGTAAAAAAATTTTCCCGCCCATTTTCAGTTTCTATTTTTGGAATTTTTTTTTTTTTCAATTGAATTTCCGGATTTGGAAAATGAGTTGTTGACAATTAATGAGACATTTAATGTGGGAAAGTGTGTAATGCATTGTAAATAGGCACTTGACTATATGTATTGAATGCTAATAATTTGTCTATTCGTATTCTCTCTCTATATATATACTATCTTAATCTATATCTATATATATATATCTATATTATATATTAAAGCAGAATAGCCGTCAAAATTTTTCCCGCCCATTTTCAGTTTCTATTTTTGGAAATTTTTTTTTTTTTTTCAATTGAATTTCCGGAATTGGAAAATGAGTTGTTGACAATTAATGAGACATTTAATGTGGGAAAGTGTGTAATGCATTGTAAATAGGCACTTGACTACATGTATTGAATGCTAATAGTTTGTCTATATATATATATATATATATATATTATTTTAGGGAACTATATTCATACAACACATTTTTTAAAATTTACACCATAGTTTAATTGCGAGATAGATCTTCGTTATTTGTTTAGTTTTGCTTTTATATTCTTAACTTTTTTTAATCGCGTTGTTATTTATAACATTCAATTAATTAATAAATTTTATTTCTAATCGCAATTTTTATTCAAATATTCTGCTAATTTGCATTGAAAGGATGTGCAAATATTTTTTTTAACTTTTGTATTAATTATTTATTTTGATTATTAAAAATATGAGAGATAAATAAGTGTTTTTTTTTTTCAATTGAATTTCCGGAATTGGGAAATGAGTTGTTGACAATTAATGAGACATTTAATGTGGGAAAGTGTGTAATGCATTGTAAATAAGCACTTGATTACATGTATTGAATGCTAATAGGTTTTCTATATATATATAAAATATAATATATTATTTTAGGGAACTATATTCATACAACACATTTTTTAAAATTTACACCATAATTTAATTGCAAGATAGATCTTCGGTGTTTGTTTAGTTTTGCTTTTATATCCTTAACTTTTTTTAATCGCATTGTTATTTATAACATTCAATTAATTAATAAATTTTATTTCTAATCGCAATTTCTATTCAAATATTCTGCTAATTTGCATTGAAAGGATGTGCAAATATTTTTTTTAACTTTTGTATTAATTATTTATTTTGATTATTTAAAAATATGAGAAATAAATAAGTGTTTTTCGCCAACAAAACAAATATATTGAACAAAAATCGTCTCAAAAGACAAGATGTAGAAATTAATAAAGAGTTGATGATAAAAAAATTATAAAAATTTTTAATATAACTATTATAATTTGAAGTAGTTTTATTGTATGTAAAATTTTAATAATTATTTTAATATAATATTATTTTTTATGCATTTTGTATACTGGATAAATTATGTATAAGTATTAAAAATTAACAAGCACTTATCAAAATTCATATTGTTAAATTGCAACTTCCGTTGTTTTCCAATCTAAAATACTTTCCAAAAATTGAAATGCATTAATATTCATCATTAATTGCTTTATAAAAAATAAATTTTATAAAGAAATTAATACATTTGGAAAACTACACATTAACTTTGAAAAACAAAAATAGCTTTACTTTTTCTTACATTATTTGTGCATTAATTATATATTAAAGCAGAACAGCCGTCAAAATTTTTCCCGCCCATTTTCAGTTTCTATTTTTGGAAAAAAAAATTTCAATTGAATTTCCGGAATTGGAAAATGAGTTGTTGACAATTAATGAGACATTTAATGTGGGAAAGTGTGTAATGCATTGTAAATAGGCACTTGACTACATGTATTGAATGCTAATAGTTTGTCTATATATATATATATATATAAATACATATATATATATATATATATATATATATATATATATATATATATTATTTTAGGGAACTATATTCATACAACACATTTTTTAAAATTTACACCATAGTTTAATTGCGAGATAGATCTTCGTTATTTGTTTAGTTTTGCTTTTATATCCTTAACTTTTTTTTAATCGCATTGTTATTTATAACATTCAATTAATTAATAAATTTTATTTCTAATCGCAATTTCTATTCAAATATTCTGCTAATTTGTATTGAAAGGATGTGCAAATATTTTTTTTAACTTTTGTATTAATTATTTATTTTGATTATTTAAAAATATGAGAGATAAATAAGTGTTTTTTTTTTCAATTGAATTTCCGGAATTGGGAAATGAGTTGTTGACAATTAATGAGACATTTAATGTGGGAAAGTGTGTAATGCATTGTAAATAGACACTTGATTACATGTATTGAATGCTAATAGGTTGTCTATATATATATATATATAAAATATAATATATTATTTTAGGGAACTATATTCATACAACACATTTTTTAAAATTTACACCATAGTTTAATTGCAAGATAGATCTTCGGTGTTTGTTTAGTTTTGCTTTTATATCCTTAACTTTTTTTAATCGCATTGTTATTTATAACATTCAATTAATTAATAAATTTTATTTCTAATCGCAATTTCTATTCAAATATTCTGCTAATTTGCATTGAAAGGATGTGCAAATATTTTTTTTAACTTTTGTATTAATTATTTATTTTGATTATTTAAAAATATGAGAAATAAATAATGTTTTTCGCCAACAAAACAAATATATTGAACAAAAATCGTCTCAAAAGACAAGATGTAGAAATTAATAAAGAGTTGATGATAAAAAAATTATAAAAATTTTTAATATAACTATTATAATTTGAAGTAGTTTTATTGTTTGTAAAATTTTAATAATTATTTTAATATAATATTATTTTTTATGCATTTTGTATACTGGATAAATTATGTATAAGTATTAAAAATTAACAAGCACATATCAAAATTCATATTGTTAAATTGCAACTTCCGTTGTTTTTCAGTCTAAAATACTTTCCAAAAATTGAAATGCATTAATATTCATCATTAATTGCTTTATAAAAAATAAATTTTATAAAGAAATTAATACATTTGGAAAACTACACATTAACTTTGAAAAACAAAAATAACTTTACTTTTTCTTACATTATTTGTGCATTAATTAGATTAATATTTTATTAAACTTTAATATTTGTTCTTTTTTGTTTAGTTAAAAATATTAGTGACAAATAAGTTTATTTACACTTCTTAATAGATTTTTTTTTCAGAAAGCAGTAATTTTTTTTTAGAAAACGGTGACTATTCATTTTTTTAATTATTTGAATTAAACTTGCTTGCATCAACGTAAGAGGTACTGATGATAATTAATAATTTATTGAAACTAAAACTAATTATTATGTCATCACATTGATATACATTTGAATGGTATTATGGAAATCATTTTACATAGTGAAATTAATTACTATGTTATGGATAACGCGTTGACTGCATTTGGTCCCTGTTTGAGACCCATTATTTGGAATAATGTGATTTGGAATAGTAAATTTTTTAGAGAATGTGTAGTTAAAAATTGGAGAATATTTTTGGATTTATGTGTAGATTATTTTATTGGTATAATGTGTGGTTGAAAATGAGATTTAAAAATAATAGGTACCAAACAGGGGCTTGATAATGCGTTTAGTGCAATGGGAAATGAAATTGAAATTATTAAGGATGTTCATTTTAATACTTAAAAACACAACTCCAAACAATGTGCAAATATCTGTTATTTTTGATAAAAAATAATATCAATTTTTTATCGAACAACAACTTCATTTTTTTATTTTTTTATTTTTTGTGAAAAAATGTAGAAAACTTAATAACCATTTACTACTTAAATATATAAATTGATTTTTTTTACTCAAAGAAGCTATTATAATTTGAAGTAGTTTTATTGTTTGTAAAATTTTATTAATTATTTTAATATATTATTTTTTATGCATTTTGTGTACAGGAGAAATCTTAATATATTATTATTATTATTATTATTATTATTATTATTATTATTATTATTATTTTATTATATATATCTATATTATATATTAAACCACAACAGCCGTAAAAAAATTTCCCACCCACTGTCACTTATTTTTTTTTTTTTGAAACCTTCTATTTTTTTGTGTTTTTTTTTTCTGATTTTCGATACAATTGTTTAACATTAATTATCAACTTGAATATGTATTGGAACAGGTGGAAGACGTGTCATGCCAGTGACTTTTCATTTGTTGATGTTGAATTGATTAATGAGGTGTGGATGGGAAATGGCTTTTCATTTTCCCATTTCATATTAAATGCTCGATGCAATTTTTATTTGGCCGAACTTAAGTATTAATTAGTATTAATACATTTTTTTGAATAAAACAAATATAAGATTAATTTTAATAATTGTCTAAAAATTATATGATCTAAAATTCTCGATATAATTTTTTGACCTTCAGTGTTATCCGGTTGCCATGTCATGATAATTGCAAGATTTGCGTAAGTATTATTTTAACTACTTGATTTTATATGTAAAACTATAATGTTATTGGTTAAGAATGAATAATATTTTTTTAATAATTCTTAATTTTAATAGTTTTGTAAAGGTTATATGGTACGATTTTTGCTATAATTTTTTTACTCCAACATTGTCGATTGTTATATCATGATAATTGCTAGATTTATGAAATTGTTATTTTGACCACTTGATTTTATAAGTGAAAATATAATTTTATTGGTCAAATGCAAATATTTGTGGGTTAAGATTCAGCACGCTTTTATAATTATTATGATTCTTATTTTTGAATGAAAAATTTAAAGCTTAAATACGAGAGGAGAATGCATAAACCATTAGAAATATATTAATACATTCCACACAATCAATATTGTATCCATAATATTAAATAAAAAACATGATACACCATTAAATAAACTACTAAATTTGAATTTTCTTTGAAGTTGACAATAACTCATAAAAATTATTGAAATTAACAATCATTTTTATTGGTCAAATACAAATATTTGCTCTTAAGATTAGACAAAAGCTTATAATTACTGTGATTGATGTTTCTGAAAGAAATTTAGATAAAATGTTAAATACGTGAGGAAATTGCAAAAATTGTGGTTAAAAGCGAATAATATTCTTTTAATCATTCTTAATTTTAATAGTTGTGTGAAGATTATATGGTATACCATTTTCGTTATAATTTTTTTGTCACCAACGTAGCATTTTGTCATATCATGATAATTGCTAAATTTATGTAATTATTATTTTGACAACTTGATTTTATAATTAAAAATATATTTTTATTGGTTAAATACAAATATTTGTGGGTTTAAGATTAAGCACACATTTATAATTATTGTGATTTATATTTTTGAATCAAAGTTGGAAAAACATAAATACGAGAGGCATAAATCATGAGAAATAATTGATACATTCCACAATATATTTATATTTGGCGAATACTTTAGTATTATTTACCAATGTATTAAGTAAAATACTAAAGTATCCGACAAACATAGCATCCTCAATATCTCACTTATTTTTATTTATGGATTAAAATGGTGTAGTATTGAATTTATAATGCTTATACTAAAATTAAAAGAAAAGTGTTGACATATTTTATTACAAATCAAATTTGTATTTTCAATTGGAAAATTGCATTCGTACAGGGCTTGTACCTGTAGGATTACTCTTTTCAATATACCAAAATTATTCACTAATTTTACAATATATTTTGTACGATACAATATCCGTGCATCGCACGGGTGATGCACTAGTATATATAAAAACAGAAGTGCCGTCAAAAAAATTTTCCCGCCCATTTTCAGTTTCTATTTTTGGAATTTTTTTTTTTTTTCAATTGAATTTCCAGAATTGGGAAATGAGTTGTTGACAATTAATGAGACATTTAATGTGGGAAAGTGTGTAATGCATTGTAAATAGACACTTGACTACATGTATTGAATGCTAATAATTTGTCTATTCGTATTCTCTCTCTATATATATATATTTCCTGCAATTTTTATGAATCCTACAAGAAATAATTGTTAACATAACATTTATTTATATTCCAATTCATTCATTTCACTCATTAATCCATCCAAATTTGTAATTGTTTTAACACCGATGAATCATTTCATTGTACGTGTTTTTAATATTTTGAAAATCAAGCTAATTATATTTAGGTAACAATATTCATACAACACATTTTTTTAAAATTTACACCATAGTTTAATTGCAAGATAGATCTTCGATATTTGTTTAGTTTTGCTTTTATATCCTTAACTTTTTTTAATCGCATTTTTATTTATAACATTCAATTAATTAATAAATTTTATTTCTAATCACAAATTCTATTCAAATATTCTGCTAATTTGCATTGAAAGGATGCGCAAATATTTTTTTTAACTTTTGTATTAATTATTTATTTTGATTATTTAAAAATATGAGAGATAAGTAAGTGTTTTTCGCCAACAAAACAAATATATTGAATGAAAATCGTCTCAAAAGACAAGATGTGAAAATTAAAAAGAGTTGATGATAAAAAAATTACAAAAAATTTTAATATAACTATTATAATTTGAAGTAGTTTTATTGTTTGTTCTTTTTTGTTTAGTTAAAAATATTAGTGACAAATAAGTTTGTTTGCATTAATATTCATTATTAATTGCTTTATAAAAAATAAATTTTATAAAGAAATTAATTCATTTGGAAAACTACACATTAACTTTGAAAAACAAAAATAACTTTACTTTTTCGTGCATTATTTGTGCACTAATTAGATTAATATTTTATTAAACTTTAATATTTGTTCTTTTTTGTTTAGTTAAAAATTTTAGTGCCAAATAAGTTTGTTTACACTTCTTAATAGATTTTTTTTCAGAAAACGGTAATTTTTTTTTTTTTAAGAAAACGGTGACTATTCATTTTTTTTAATTATTTGAATTAAACTTGCTAAATCAACGTAAGATATACTGATGATAATTAATAATTTATTGAAACTAAAACTAATTATTATGTCATCACATTAATAAAATTTGAATGGTATTATGGAAATTATTTTACATAGTAAAATTAATTACTATGTTATGGATGACGTGTTGACTGTATTTGGCCCCTGTTGGAGACCCATTATTTAGAATAATGAGGTTTGAAATAGTAAATTTTTTGGAGATGTGTAGTTAAAAATTGGAGAATATTTTTGGACTTATGTGTAGATTATTTTATTGGTATAATGTGTGGTTGAAAATGAGTTTTTAAAAAATGAGATTTAAAAATAATAGGTACCAAACAGGGGCTTGATGATGCGTTTAGTGTAATGAGAAATGAAATTTAAATTATTAAGGATGTTCATTTTAATACTTAACAACGCAACTCCAAACAATGTGCAAATATCTGTTATTTTCGATAAAAAAATAATATCAATTTTTTCTTGAACAACAACTTCAATTTTATTTTTTTTTATTTTTTATTTTTTTTTTGTGAAAAAATGTGGAAAACTTAATAATCATGTACTACTTAAAATCAATGATTTTTTCTTAATTCGTAAAGATAAAAAAAAATAATAAATAAAAACATTGTCAATATCGTATAAATATTTTTATTTAAAAATAGAAAATGAAAAAGGATAAAATAAGAACGTTCATCAATCTATGTTTCTTTTTCTTTATCTTTTCGTTTTAATAAAATTCTGAGCATATATCACAGATAAATCTATTTTTTCCACTTATTACAAATTTTATTTAAATGTAATTTTTCTTTTCCATTTTAAGTTTTAAATCAATTCAAATTACAATATTTAAAGAAATTTCTGGAATAATAAACATACGAATCATAAAAAAGTTGAAAAAAAATTAAGTTATGTTTAATGTACATTTGTAATTAATTGTCTTCATTACTTTCTCATTTTTAATTAAGTATTAATTTCATATGTTAAAATATAAATTTGATATATGTAAGTAACAAATGGCCGTGCATCGCACGGGTGTAACACTAGTTTTTATATATTATAACAATAAAGTGGCCAGATATAACACCACATAGTTTCCCGCTTTTTTTACACTTTCCTAAAATGGAAATTCATGATTTATAGAGATTGTATATATATATATATACATTTCAAAATTGCCTTTATCTAGAGAATATAAACAGTCACTTTGAAAATGATTTTATCTCATTTTTAGTAATGTTATATAGTTGTTTTAATTAATAATGATAATATTGTAATAATAAAACAGTATTTAAAAGAACGTAATCTCTCTATATATAAAAGATTCAAAATCTCAATTGACATTATTCATTCAATTTCATTGACACTACTTATCCAATTTCAATTAAACATTATTAATCCATTAAAATTAAATAATATTCACTATTCATCCAATTGCAATTAAACACTATTCATCCAATTAAATTAAATATTATTCATCTAATTTAGACATTATTTATGATTCATCTAATTTAGACATTATTCATCCAATTAAACATTATACGAGCAATAATTGGATGCACTATTCATCCAATTAAACACTATGCAGGCAAATTACCCTAATTTTTCATCAATTTAGGCATTATTCATCCAATTAAATTTAGACATTATTCATCTAATTAAACAATAAGCGGGCAACAATTGGATTTAATGCACTATTTGGTCATCTGTCCAAAGATCACCTTGGACATTTTTATGGAAACCTTCTCATGTTCCTATTTTTATCGTTTTGTGTTACTTATTTTTTTCATTAAGTTAATTATGAAAGTTCAAATAAAGTCGTAATAGAAATATCTTAATATTAATGTGAAGTTTTCGCACAATACTTTGTTACATTATTTTCTAATTATTGAACTGTAGAAAAAATTTTAATCATTTAAAATGAACCACTAGCATCGTATTTCATCTTTCATTAATTTTTTTTTTTCGTTTTCTTTTTTGGTTTGTCCGAAATTATAGGTTACTTTCCTTATTGAGATTATATTAATGTCTTAATTTTTTAATATACCCATAGTTAATATGCATTGTTATCAACACATATTAATTACTTATTATTTAATGTAGGGGTATATTAGGTAAAATGTAAACAAATTTATAGTTTCAACATATAATAATTATGTTTTCTTAATTCGTGTAAAAATAAAAATGAGTCTATATTTATGGGACAGGTGGAATATTAAACAAGAAATCATTATTCGAAACTTCTCCTATAGAAAAATATTGACAATTTGCGTACAACACACGCAACAAAACTAGTTTAATTAAGTAATTAAAAAATAATATAACGAAATATGTGTATATATATTTTTTAATTAAATACGTGTTATGCTAATAATAAAATAGTATTAAAAATAACGTAATTAAAAATGTATGATATTTTACCAAAGCTATAATAATTAATCAGTATTAAAGATAACGTAATTGTTGGAGAATTTATTAGTAAAATAAAACAGTATTAAAAACATATATAACATAATTACAAATATGTAATTATGTTATATATGTTTTTAATCATTTATATGTCTCATGCATCACACGGGGGCAAATACTAGTATTAAAAATACCAACTAATTAATAGTTGAATATATAACAAAACTAATAATGAGATAAAATCATTTTTAAAGTGGCTGTTTATATTCTCTAGATAAAAGCGATTTTGAAATGTATAGAGATAATCATTTTTTTTTTTTTTAATTTCTATAAATCATGAATTTTCATTTTAGGCAAGTGTAAAAAAATGTGAGAAACTATGTAGTGTTATATTTGATCACTTTATTTTTATAATATATATATATAAAGATCTGTAGAATAGTCCCAGTTCCCTCTAGAAATGTCATGAGCTTTTTCATTTTTGTGTGATTACAAACTTATATCTTGAAATGAGCATGATAATGTGGTGAAAACTATGTTCCCCATCTCCTTCCTGAAGCAGTGACCTCAGTTCCTATCCTCGAGTACTCTATTAGACGAAAAACCCTCGCCTATGTTCAAAATGGAATCCAACAGATATGGTACATTTTCGTTGTTCCTAACATCACTAAAAAAAATTATGTTCTCATTTAAATTAACTAGTTTTTTTTCCACGTGCTCACGTCTTATTTACGCGATAAAATAATTTATATACTTTGTATTTTCTGTATAATAAAATTATTAAAAAAAAAATCATTAAAATTTTTTAACTCTCATGTTTGTGTCGAATTAAGTAATATTAGTAATTTAAATAGTGAAATAATTATTTATATGAAAATTACTCTTGATTCCTCCTCCTAAAAGTCACCAATTGATCCCACCAAGTAATAGCGTAATCGGATAATTCAAGTACAACTACCTTAACATTTTTCTCTTTAGAATAAGTGTAGCAATTAAAAATCAACTTCATCTTCTTTCCCACTCCAAGTATACTTTCGGGTCACTCTTATCCTTAAATGACGGAATTGTCATTTCGATGTTACTCATACTACTATCCACTCTATCCCCAATAAGATCTCTATCCATCATTCCTTGCCTAACTCCTCTATCCACAATTGTACAATAGTCAAAATCACTATCTTCTTCATTCTCATCAACCACTTCTACTCTCCGTCCTCTCCCACCTTGCCTACATGCATTAGGCACTTCCCGAGGTTGTTCAAGTCTTTCTAACCTACCTATAACATCCTCAAACAACCGCTCAAATCGTTGTATCATCTCATCCGACATGTTGGCTCAATCGTTGTTTTTTGTAGTAAAAGATTGTTCAGGAATCCTAAACTAAGTAATTTTATGCCTCACGTATTTTTCACTCGTGTATCACTCAATTTGAATTTTTCCCTCTATTAATCTCATCACTCTTGTCTTTTTTTACTCAATAACTTTCACACCAATTGCTTCAAAGAACAAACCCGAACTCAAGCAAGTATTAATCCCGAATAATTCAAACTATATATGAGGGAGAATTCAATGATTCATTAGAATAAGATCAATGAAGACTTGGCAAAGGTAATTTGGCTCAATGAAGGAATTTGACACTTTAAATTGGAGACTAGAATTAATTCAAGAAGGTAGTTCTTGCATTTGAATTTGAATTTTTTTTTTCTGAAAAATTCAACTATGATAACAAAGAAACAAATGAAATTTGATTTGGATAACAAACGAATCAAATAACAACTTTTGAATTTTTTTGGATACTTTTGTGGATCAAAGACTCAAAATTATGAAGAACGCGAAGAACAAAATTAAATGATTCAAGAAAACAAGAAAAGATATAACTTTGATTTTTTGGAGCCTATGCTCTGATACCAACTGCTGTGAACCACGTAGCAATTGTAGATACGAAACCCACAAAAAATTGAATCGACCCAAGAACGCCAAAAGAATTACGATTTAGGGATTCAATTAAAATCAATTGAATCAAGCAACCAATGCAATCAATTGATATATTGGCCTCTTGATCACAATAATAATAATTCTCACCCAAGTTTGAACAAACACGAATAAACTCACAAGTTCGAATTTTATTCAATAAAGAATAAAGTTGTTGAAAGTTAAATAGCCTCACGATATAATTTCTCAAAGTTGTCTAACCTAATAATGAAAGTTACAACCCCTTAAATAGGGTGAAAAACAGACTTAAGAGACCTAAGACAATGAGAAATGTAATTGTTTCAAATATGGAAAGAAAATAAAAAATGAAATTTCTCGTTTTCAATTACGGCTGTGAGAAAATACTTACGGCCGTAAGTCCAATTTTCCAAGAAAATTCAGTTTTCACCTGAGGGATGATTACGGCCATGACCTGGCTTATTTACGATCATAATTGTGGCCTCTTCAACTCCTGCCTTGACTGCTTGGATGACGTTGATCCACCCGTCTTTTCGGTTAGACTCTAACATGAAACTTGCTCCCTTCTTAGTCAAGAATGTTGTTTTGTCCATCGTTTCTCGTACTAGCTTGTTCATTGCTTCTTTGGCCTTCTTCGTCTACAATCGAGTCATCGATCCTCCTTCAACTATCAACGGATCTTTGCATGGACTTACACTCGTGATTTGAATCACATCACTTATTTATCTATAAATATATTTTAATAATTTACAAATTTATCTTTTTCAAATTAACTCTCATGTTAGCGTCCAAATAAATAAAACACTTTATTTTTTTATTTTAATTATTCAAAAAGTTATTAGTTTTGTGAGATTATCTTAACTCAACTATAATACTACCAAAATCTAGTATTAGATAAAAATTATAATGTCTATATTTAAATGAATTAAGGAGTCAATAACACAAAAAACAAAGTTAGATAAACTAAGAATATAAACTTCAAATACCAATTTATCATTCGAAAAGTTATATATTGTTCTTAAGCATAAAATATGATAATTAATCGTACAAATTTGAGTTGATTTAATGTCATAATGATTGAATTTGAAAAACTGTAAAAACATATATGTTGAATTAAAATGTGATAAAATATTGAAAAAAGTTATCAATAAACATGTTTTACAAGTTATATCATTGAATATAAGAATCTTACATTAGAAATTTATTTTATTGTTTAATTAAATTAAAGTCACTTGAAAAGTCATTCAACATTTATTTATATGGATTCTCTTTTTAATTATTTATAATATAGACAAAAGTAAATTTGATGTGGAGACATTATTATCAATTACAAGTTTCCCTCACATCCATACTTTTATATATACTAGTAGTAAGTACGTGCTTCGCACGTCTTTTATAAAAGATGAATAATAAGGCAAAATTAATAAAGATGACATATTTTTTAAATTAAAAAAAAAAATGTAAGTTTAAACCAAAATTTTTGTTTTGAAATTATTTATAATTTTAATTAAAATAAAATTATTTTTCTCTTATGAATTAATTAATGATTTTAATAAGAATTTAAGAGTGTTATTGACAAAAGATAAAAATATCTAAATGTATTTTAGATTAAAATAATAACTAATAATATTTAATGAAAATAAATTAAATTTTAAATGTAATATCAAAGGTTTTCCACTCGTTCACACTTTTATTGTTGTTGTTATTGTTGTTGTTGTTGTTGTTGTTATTATTATTATTATTATTGTAGATGTAAATTAAATTAAATAAATGAAAAAGATAATAACATGAGAATAATAATATGAAATCATATTACAGCATTGTAAATTATTAGATAATAAATTAATTTAATACTAAATAAATGAGAAAATATAATAATATGAAATTATATTATAATTTTTTAAAATGTTATACAATAAATGTAATGAATTATTTAATGTTATTAAATAAATGTGTAAGGATAAAATGGGTATATAATTAAATATATATAACTAAATATATGATGGTACCCTAAGTAATTAATTGGAAGATGGGTTTAGTTGGTATAAAGGAAAAGAAATGAGGGTGAAATTGGAATGTGAAAGATTTTTCAACATTCATACTTGAAGTTAGGGGTGGGCGTCGAGTGGTTCAGTTCAGGTATCTCAAGAATCGGAACCGAACCATACTTTTTCGGTTCTTGTAAAATGGAACCATTTAGTTCCATTGAATCGCAAAAACCAAATCAGAACCAAACCATTCGGTTTCGGTGCTAATTCGGTTCTACAATAATAATTATTTTTCGAGAGCCTTATCGAGGATCATCAGACCTCGGCAAGTGAGCCAATAACTTGAAATAAACTTCTACTGAATATACCAAGATCAAGGATTTTGAAAATTCTTTCACCCCAAAGAAAGTATAGGTTTCTTCATGAAACAGAAAATATTCATAAACAAAAATAGGAAACAAATGGTCTAGAAGGTTTTTCGAGTATGGCAATATAGTAAACTTGTGGGATGAATCATGAGTTTTAAATGCATTATTGTTAATTATTTTATATTTGCATTTAAATATTTAATTAACTTCATCGTTGTCATTTACAACTTCCCTTATTAATAAGTTGTCTCATTCAATTTTCATTTACTAAGAATTTCAGTCCAAGTGTGAAATTAAAGGTTACAATGAGGTAGAGACGTAACAATTTTCATAAAAAGAAATTAATCATTTTCATTTTACCCAAAAAAATTACAAAATTTTTTGATTTTTAGTTTTAGGACAACCAATTAAGACCATAAAAAAAAATATGGATCAAAGACCGATTCTAACTTCTATTTTTCAGTTCTAAAGGCGGAACTGAGAACCGAACCAAACCAATAGGTTCTCGGTTCCAAAACCAATTTCCTATTTTATTTTTTGAAAACCATACGGTTCCGATTTTTTCGGTTCGGTCATATCGGTTCCGATTTTTTTGCTCATCCCTACTTGAAGTCATTGTTCATGATTTACAAGAGTCCCTTTACGTCTTTGAATGATTTTTACTAATAAATTAAACGTTAATTTAAGTTCATGTTTATAATCAGTATTTGTAATTAATTTTCAACCATACATTCACACAATTAAATATTTTGTACGTAGCCTCCGGGGCACATGGCGCAGCGGCAAAAGGCGAACCTTGTACTGGTTGTATCCATGTAAAGTCACAAGTTAGATTATTTGCTCTGTGTTGCACATCTCACGATTTATTTTCTCTACAGAGCCCCATGGAAAGGGTTGGGGGGGGGGGCAGGGGCATTCATGATGGGATGTTACACACAAAAAAAATAAAAAAATCTTGTACATAAACTCATTTTTTACTTTTTAACCACACATTTCTAAAAATCATTGTTCGAAAACTCGTACTTCTCAATGATCATCAAACTTGGCTAAGATTAATCCTTCAAAACTTATACCCTGTTGCAGGTGTCAATTGTATTACAAAAAAGAGTATTTATAAACACTTGTAAATAGACCAACAAGTCCCAAATATGTTAATGAGATCCAAGAAGGTCAAACCTCGATACGAGTGCCATTGAGACCCATGATGAGGTTTAATACTAAAGAGGTTCAAAATTCAAAGCTAAACAAAATGATTAAGTCGTAAGAGGAGCCAAGAATCAAGTTAGAGTAAAAAATCACAAGTGCTGGAAGTTACTCCATGCGGCCGCTCACGCCATTTGAGCGATAATGGTCCGAATGTCATGGTTACTGTTTGAGCGATAACCTTACGGCCACTCAACACTAGACCACACTGCCGCTCGATTACTTATTCACAGAACTTGCGAGATTTATCCTTATTTTCGGGTTTCTTTTTTCTTTTCAATAATTGTACTATAAATACCCAATATTCTCCAAAACCCTAGTTTTAACTTTGGTTCATTTGAAATTTCTTCTTGTATGAAGACATTTAAGGTGAGGAAATCTCAACCTTTTATCAAGCCTCTTTGAGGTAATGTAGTCAACTTCATGTAGAGTTTAATTATTCTTGTATTGTTGGAAGAAATCTTAGAATTTGTTTATTTCTGTCCATTAGGTTAGGTTTCTTAACATTTTAATTTTGGTTAGATTAAACTTGGGTCAAGGTTTATTATTATTATTATCAATTTTAGCTTTCTTGGGTTAATTCAAATTGTTGTGAAAATTTTTGGTCAAATACCAAGGGGTTCACATCATTTGGTATTAGAGCTTAACTCTAAAATTGGTATTTCTATAATTTAAATTCTTGTTGTTGTTCATCATATAAAAAAACGAAAATTAAAAAAAAAAATCAAAGTGTTTGGTACAATGCATCAAGGAATACTATTACAACCATGTTTGAAATTGCGTTTGACACGTCACTCATGGGACCCATTGATCATTTAAGTGGGCCTACGACTAGATGGTTGTCACTTGGCCGAGGCAGCCCGGGGCTTGCTCCGTCTATAGCCGAACTACCTTCCCAAGTAACGCCATCTGAGGCAACCTTAAGGACTGGAAGTTAGGTTAGGGAAAGACATCATTAGAACATGACCTATAAGCAAACGGCAATTTGATGGGACAATGCCTTTACCGTTGATGTGATAGCAGCCGTAACTATATAGTAGGCCGTAATGATTATGACCAACTTAAATGGTTAACTTGGCCAATGGCTAGGGAGAAGCCACGTGTAAAGACTAACACGTGTCGTGTAATTATTAAGTGGATTCAACTATAAATAGAACACGTTGATATCCAAGAAAAGGGTTAGAAACTCAATATACAAAATCTCACTCCCTTTTCTCTCTTTTACACAATTATATTTCTCGCACCCAATCTATATTTATGAGAAATGAGTGTTGACTTAAGCATCGGAGTGCAATTGGGAGTTAACTCGGCTTCCTTTGCAAGTTAATTGTTTGTCCTAGTGCGCAGGATATCCACGCATTCAAGGGAGAGGAGTTGAGACGTGTTGATCCAAGGTCCTGCCAGATTTTGTGGTCAACAAATACTACACTATTAATTCATATGTGTTCAACATTTATGTCTTACTAAATACTTGTGATTGTTCAATCTCATTGCTGAAGTTGTGTTCTTAACATCTGGTGAATTACCAGATTCATTTGCAAAGAAGCGAAGAGCAAAAAGATTAAAAAGTTGTTATAAATGTGCTCGATGGACATGTGACACCCATTATAAATCAATAGGGTATTCATCTATAAATCGAGATGATAAAATAGATTTCATTAAGGGTGGACTGAGTAAGGAGTCTTTGGATGATATCTGATTGACTCTTGAGACGCACCATTATGGCTATGTGTAGCGTGAGCTACTATCTTTTTGGGCTCAATTCAACAATGATAAAGACCGTTATAGTCTCAAAAATATAATAGCAAAAGATCCTATTTGTCAGGCTGTTATAAACAATGATGTTTTGGCTATTCAGCTTTGATACAAGGTAAATCAGTATAGTGTATACATGTGCACACACACACACACACACACACACACACACACACATTTTAACAAAGTATTTTGTATTTTCATTTTTCGCGTATTAACAGATTGTTACTAAGAGATCACTGAAAGAGTGTCCATTATGGAGCAAAAAATATACTGTCAGAGATATGATCAAAAGTGGTGTCATTTAGTCAAAAGTAAATATCAACTTTTTCAAAAGACGAGCAGTAAATAATGAATATTTTCGAGTTTAAAAAGTCAAATAATTTCGTAGTTTAATGCATCCCAAAATAACATTTTCTTGTAAGTTTTCCTTCCTTATACTCTTAAAAGATGGAAGGATCAAAACTTCGACAGATCAAAACTATCTATGTATTTTGTGGATCAAAAATCGGGAAAGACTTTGAGTATCTAGAAGTATCAGTGTTTTTAGGGAAGAAGTTGGGAGATAGAGGTATCTATCTAGTGTATGGAGGGGGTAGTAGTGGATTGATGGGTTGTGTTTCTCAATCTGCTCAAACAGAGAAAACGAGAGTGATAGGTGTTATATCTTTTCCTCTAGCTGATATCGCAGGAAAAACACGAGGGCATGAAGTACAGAAGTTATCTATCCATGAACGCATAACTTGCACGTTATATGGTTCTGATACCTTCATTGTCATGCCTGGAGGTTTTGGTACTTTAGAGGAAATCTTTAATATTACCTCGTAGGCTCAGCTGGGTCTCCATAATAAGCCTATTGGGCTTTTAAATGTTAATAACTTCTTCGATGGTTTACTAACATTTCTTGATTCATCTCTCCATTTTCTAGGAGGATCCTTATCTCTGTTCCCACTATCAATGAACTGCTGGAAAGTTACAATCATATGTGTCAATACAAGATCCACCAGGAGTTAAGATAGATTGGTCGCAAGGAAGGGGTACCAAGCGAAAATGGAGTCCGATTAATGTAAATTTATCCTTGTGAATCTCCAAAATATTGTGGGTGATAAAGTACAGAGTATTCTTACTCTTGAGACACACCTCTAATATTGATGAATAATTGAACTTAATCTTGTGAACCTCAAAAAGATTAGGAGTTGTAGAGTACGGAGTATTCTTACTCTTGAGACACACAAAAAGATTAGGGGTGGTAGAGTACGGAGTATTACTACTCTTGAGACACACATCTACTATTGAGGATCATAAATGTCCCCCCCCCCCCCCCTTTGTGTTTTGCATGTATCTATTTTCTTAACATGTTTCAGTATGACTCATTTATGCTTCTTTAGGAGCAATAATAATAATATTATTTCAATATATTCAGGTGATAATCTTTACTTCTTTTGGAATAAATATGTACTTCTTCTGAAGTACATAAGTGCTTGTACAAGAACTTTGATCAAATCTTTTTATCTCAATCATATAGTATTTATCACATAATACTAATGAGATTATTTTCACATTAACCATGTCTGTGCTATCATTTGATATTATCTTATCACACATCAACATATTTCTTGTTGGATAATTTATTTTCATCTGTTATTTCAATATAAATATTGGTAACTTCTTGTACCGTCTGATAAAATATTTTCATTAAAATTCAACAACCTTTTGGTAATGGTAACTTATGCTACCATAAAATATTATCTAACTTTTGGTAATGGTAACTTCTAGTACCATTTGTTGAAATATTAAATAATAACAATATATCAAATTTATATGAGTAGAAATATTTAAAACTAGTAGAATCAACCATATAGGTGGTAACGTAATATACTTAAAACTGATAGAACCAACCATATAGGTGGTAATGTAATATACTTGAAACTTGTAGAACCAACCATATAGGTGATAACATGATATGTATATTTAAAGCTGATAAAATCAACCATATAAGTGATAACAACATAATGAAATAATTACCTTTCACAAATGAGCAAGTCATAAATCCAATTAAGGTATTCATAACAGTCCAGTCTGTTACGATAATGAGTTATATTTAATCAATAACTCAATACATTACGTCATAGTAACAATTATATTATTTGTACCTTATTGAGCACACAATAGTGCTAAACACATGTAATATATATTTTGTCAATATCAATCATAAGATCAATAATCTTGATTGATTCAATACGTTAAATTACGATTAATATATTTTAACGTATTATCAAGGGCAAAATCGTCCATATTTTAATATATTAATCATATGAATAAATTGAAATCGTCAATATGTTTGAAATTTAATTTAGAACAAACTTACTTTTGGTCCGAAGATCAAAATCCCGTCGGATGTGCTCCAAAAATAGTTTTTAAGGAACTGTCAAGTTCGACTGCTAGAAAATGTCCAAAACTGTATCAAACAAAAAAGTAAGACCATAGAAAAATCTGGAATGTCGAGATGAACAAGCTGTCTGTTGCGACCGTTGCCGGATTCTTCCTCACGCTCCGGATAGACATCTGCGGGTGGGCCTCACGCGCCGCTGCGCTGTTTCGCTGTCGTCGACACGCGCCGGTGTCGGAGAATCTCCTCGCCGCCGTGATTTCAGATCTAGTCTCCGATCGTCGATTGGATGTATGGTTTGGCGTAGATCTACGTTGAAAGTTTCGGATTGTACAATTTCTCCAATTTTTTTCTTATTGCACAACATCGAGACCATGTTTCTTTCCTCGTATGGAACTTTTTGAATCATACAAAGATGTAAAGTTTCCATTTTTCTAGAAGTTTTTAGATATACAATAAATGAGTTATTTTCTAAAGCCAAAAGTGTTTGATTTGAAAAAGTGAAACATTGATTAATAATAATTAGGTTTCTGAGGTTCATCATTTATATACAACTGTAGAGCATACTCCTGTCGTATTACTCAATTAGTTAGAGTCTCGTGCTGATAACGTGTTGTAAAATTACCAAAATCATAATAAAGAAAATGGAGAGGTAGAGAAACGAGAGAAATTTTCTCTTCATTAAGGTGTGTATATAGAATGAAATAATGCTCCTATTTATAAGAGTGGATAATGAAACAATCGTAATAACGTAATGTTTACAGGAGTATAATAGTAATTGGTCATTCACATATTTATATTATTTATAACATTTGATACAGTTTTGATCCAATACATGGTGAATTTCTTGTTAATTTTTATATTTGTAGTAGAATGTTTGGGATTTATGGTTTATAAATATTACATAAATTTAAGGCTGGGCCCAACACCGTGACTCGAGTAATTGACCCGACACAAACCACATCGACTGTCATCGAGTAGGAATGGGTCGATTTAGTTATAAAATCGGGTCGGGCACTCGGGTCTAGCCGGTTTAGATTAAAAAACAAAACCCGTTCATTTTCTTCCTCGTTTCATCTAGTGAAGACAGCTGCAAAACCAGTGAAGAAGGGCACTGCAATTTATCTTCCACGGCTTAAGCAATCTGGCTATATTTTCAGTGCTGGATTCATATGTAAATTCTTTTCCAGGTTTTGTATTAGATGGCTTGAATTCTGGGATCAATTCAGTGAAATTGCCTGTATTTTGAAATGACAATGCATCATAAGTGCTGGTTTCGTCATGTTGATATCAGTCTGTAGTTTCCTTTCTCATTGACCTCTCGTAATTAAATGAGAAGTTGAAAATCCACCACAACGAGAATCGGAGTTTGTAGTTGATGTTTGAATTTTTCGACAGTGTAGGTTAATCACGTATTCATATTTATTTAGTTTTCATTCTTCCAATCTTTCAACACTCTTTTAGTCAATGAATATGAATATTGATTGATTATTTTTAATTAATTGCAGGTTTTTGAGTAATGTTTCCTCTGCAAGTTAGAAAGGAAAAAAAATAAATATTTTTTTAATTGACACAGGTAATCTGAGCCAACCCGAACCGACTCAGTTCTGGTGTTATGAATGGTTGTGCAATATATCTCGGATCTGTTACATCCAATTTGAAGATATTGATATGCGATGACGATGATAACCCAACAAATGTGACGACTAACGTTGTTTATAAGGATGTTTCACCAAATTTGTAATACTCTTAATAACAGAATCCATATTTTCACTATTTATATTAGTACTCGTTATTATTAATTTTTATTGACTTTTTCTCATTTTTTATGTCAACACATTGTACTTTATTAATGAAGTATATCTGTTCATCGTACGGGTGTGAAACTAGTTTCTTTTAATATTATTTCCGAGCTTTGAATTGCTTTAACGAAATCGATTCATGTATCCCGGTTTCTGAAGCATTCACTGAATTCTATTGCACAACGTAAACCAATTCAATCCATGCTTAATCATGTCTATACACATAATAATTTTTAAATCAATTGAAGAGACGGTGTTTTGACTCCCTGTTTACTACTGCGGAACAATCTTTCGATTGTTTTAATTTTCCAACTCCTAATAATTTATGCCCCAATTGTTTTGATTTTCCAATTCTAATCAATTCGATCAATTCAGCATGTATTATAATTTTGATTGTGCACGTTAAACCAATTCAATTATGTACTAATGCATATATGAACACAAATTATTTACACTTCATGTTTTAATTCATTTAAGTACTACTTGCTTTTAGTTTTTACATGTGTTGTAAATATACGGTAATTATGATTATTAATATTCCTTGTGTTTTTAACCTGATTAAATATCTTTGTTGACGTATACTTTCGTATGAAAATATAAGTCAAGAAGAACATCTTATCAAATATGAATCTTCCCCTCTTTCTTTGACTATGTATTCCGATTGAAAATGGACACAACGCCTAACCAAATAATGTTATGGTGTCTTGTTTTGAAAGAAAATAATTGAACACGAGGTTCAGATCACCAACGAACTGAAGAAATTATATTATTCTGAAATTCAATTTGTATTTGATCTGAAATCCAGTATTACCATTCAGATCGGAGAATTCGAAAGTTTCTTAAGTAATTCTTGTATTAATTGTCCATTTAACTTGCATGTAACTCTCGTATTTATAGGTAAAACGGAGGTGGAGACTTAATAATTACATTTTCCTGACGTTAATCTGGATTGACACCGTTGATTGACGTTTCTGTTAGACTTCTGACACACGAAATTACATAATCTTGTCAAAGGGAAAAGACTTATAAAGACAAGCCTAATTGATTTGACTATTTTAAGGGGTACAAATAAATAAACGTCCTTAAATCTGAACATGCTGAAACTCTTCCATTTTGGCGATTTAGGCCATAGTGTTATCCAGATCGTTCGTTCGTCGTTTAACTAGATTGGGATTTTCGTTCTTGCCCCCAATGAATTCGTCTTATCAATTCAGCTCGTTGACTGGTGTTGGTAATTGATTCAAGTCCATCCCGTTGACTCGTCGTGGTGGTTGACTCCTGACCATCTCGTTGAGCAACAATCTTCAATTTTATCATATAAATTGATAATTCATCATGTTATTGCTCTTGAAGTAGTAAAACAGTATAATTTAATGTTTTCAGATCCGACCCGACCATCGAATCGATTGAGGGACCGGGTTAAGGGTTAGAGGGTCAATCTGGGATCGACTCGGGATCAACTCGGACATTAAAATAATATTAAAAAATATAAAAAAAAAATAACAAGATTGAAGGGAAAAATCGAAGTAAAAAAGGGTCCGAGTCGACCTGGTTTTAGGGGTAACCTGGTCTAGTCGCAAGTTTCTCGGTCGACCCGGCAGGTCAGGCCGAGTTTTATAACATTGGTATAATGAATATTTAAGAAGGATTTTAATTGTAGATCCGTCTATTATAAATATTTTTTTGTTGTTCTTGAATTAGCACAATATTATAATTAATATTTTAGAAGAATGTTACTTGCTCCTAAAGAGCATAAATTATGAGCGTTAACTTAATATTCTTGAAGAAGTAATAACAAAATACAACGTGCTCCTGAAGTAGCAAATATATCGAAGAATATGCCACAAATATAATTTTAAATTAATATTTATCGCCGAAGGAAAACATATAACACATTTGATGTTAACAATGACTACTTGATTAATTCTTTACGATATTCTTCAAAAACAATGGTATTTTCTCTTGTTTTATTGTATAGGTACCCAAATGACAAAAATCACTAAACTCAAGTTTGTTGAACTCGACATATCTAGCAAAAATCATCTATCATGGATCCTAAATGCTGATATTCACCTTATCTCGAAAGGCCTGGAAGAGACTAAAAGAAAAAAACAAAGACTCCCTCCAACATTGTGCAAAAACATTTATCATCTTTCGTCACCATCTTCATGATGGATTGAAAGTTGAATATCTAACTGTGAAAAATCCACAGATTATTTGGAAAAACTTGAATGAAAGATTTGATCATAAGATTACCGCAGCCCTTCCCAAAACCCTCTATGAATAGATGTATCTTCACTTGTAAGATTCCAAAACTATCGGTGAGTACAATTATGAATTGTTCATAATATGTACGAAATTAAACTTGTGGGGAGAAAATATCACTAATGAAGATGTGTTGGATAATTTTTTTTCCACTTTCCATGCATTGAATGTACTCCTGTAGCAGCAATATCATGAGCGTGAATTCAAAATCTACTGAAAACTCATATTATGTCTATTTGTATCTAGTCTAACTCTTAATAATATACAAGTTTATTCACTCATTAACCTTTGTTTGGTAAAATATTTTTGTTTATAAATAAAGATTGTGATATTTTTAAGATCACTATATTGTTAAAAAGTGATTTGAAGAAATATATGGGTTTAAAAAGTGGTTTTTAAAAAATAGGTTGTTTATAAATTAAACACCTTATTTCTTTTTATAAGAATATATTTTAGCCACTGTTCGGTAATGCAATGATGGTAGATTATAAATCAATTTATATTTTATACAATTTCTCAAATCACTTTTTAATTCAATATCTTTTCTTCCTCTAATTTTTAATCAATAATCAGATCTTACCTCGAACTCTATGAAAAAAGAATTATTCTAGTTTCACAATCTCACTCACAATGTGGTGACAATTCACTCACATTGGAGAATTTTGAGGGTCCCACTCCAATGTGAGTGAATTGTGACCCACATTGTGAGTGAGATTGTGATTGTAGCAAGATTGATGAAAAAAACCCAAAAAATCTGTAAACATTACAGACGGGGTGATGATAACCATTACAGCAAATCAAAGAAATAGACATTCAACAGCCCACAAGACCGAAGTTGATGGGAGTTTACAGTTAAACAAATCACGATATTCTAGCCCAAAAAACGCCTCAATAGGCTCAACAAAGGGCCTGACTTTTGGATTTGATTGCTGTAAATTGCCATAACTCTGAATAAAGGGCCTGGCTTATGGATTTGCTGTAAGTTACCATAACTCCGGACGGATCAATGATCAGTAGAGTTTTCTGATGCAGAAGATCACCATGAAGGTGCAACTGCAGAGCATACTGGCTACTACTATGATCTTACTTCATATCATTCCTACTTATGCTACTTAGAACTTTGGGAAACTAAGGAAAAACTGGAAAATTTTAGAAGAACATGATTATGAACAAAGATTCTGAAATTTATTGCTGAAGACTCGATGCCCTTACAATGGAGAAGAGCTCTCCTTTTATAGAGGAGGGAGAGGCAGAAGAAGACATAACAGACTAAAGGCGTGGCCGACAAGGAGGACACGCGTCAAAACAAACTTACAAGCCTTATCAACTTAGCTGGAAATAAAGATGCTGGAAATAATTACAGACACGCGTCATTCATAAAATCTTACTTTTAGAAAAGCAAGATTTCAGATCAGAAATAATACAAAACGGACAAACAACCTTTATTACAGACTGACACTTGACAGAAAAAAGGAAAGATTCCTTCTTTAATAAAGACGGTATTTTGTCATGGTTCATCCAGGTTCATTGTGTCTTCTTCCTGTGATTCTCCTGGTAGTAAGGGTAATCCATGTTGATTTAACCATCCAGTGTTATGATGATTTGGACAATTTTGTTTGTTATGGTCCCATTCTTTTGCCATTTCCAAAATTTTTAGTGATTCAGAATTCACCACTAATTTTGTTAGATTCGTTAGAGACCATGGATCTTGTGAGTTTTGACTAGTTTCTTGGCTAGATTTGCTTGATTCTCCTGCTTTTGTTTTTCCTCTTTCCTTTTCCAAAAGCTGTTTGTATGATAGCCTTGTATCACTGGGACCAATTTTTCCTTCATTATATGCCTTTTCCTTTTGCATACTGTAATGCAAGCTGTTGAGTAATTTGTCAGTGATCTCCATTTGCCTTTTCCTTAGCTGGCGTCCTTCTGGAGTTTTTTCTGAATATCTTGATGTATCACCCAGACTTTGTGTTGGCCTTCCCTGGTATATCTGTCCATATTGCATATCAAATGCGTAATCATAATCTGTGGTATATGAATCAGGGTATCTTTGTAGATGAGTATCCTGATAAGCTTGGATATCTTGTTGGATCTTTCTGGTATACTCAATTGGCAAAGCTTCCCATGGAGCATCATCTGAATAATCTGGCCATATTTGTGGTGGAATTGTCTGATTGATTTCTGCCATGCGCCTCTGGAAATTACGAAATTCCTTTGGATAGTGCTCCCAATCTTTATGCATATTGAAAGGCTGAACTGCATATTCCTTGACACTGCTGAAATGAGTATAGACCTGTGATTCTGTGAAATAACCCTGTCTTTGAAAAATTAAGATCACATGAACATTCCGTGCAGAAGTTTTGAGATCTTTAAATTTTAAAGAAAAGGCTTGGAACATTTTAATCCAGTGTGAAATTGGGTGAAACCATTCAAAGAACCTTTTTGCAAAATAGTCAAAACGCAAATCATTTTGATAACGGGTGAAAAGCTCGAGGGTACTTTGAACATCAAATAAAATCCCGATTTGCCAATTTTCTAAAAGGTACCATAGAAAACAAAGAGTTTCTTTTGAAAATTTGACTGCATGGTGCCTGAGATCAAAACGGAATAAGGTGAAAAAGGGGTAATCTGGATGAAATCCTAGACCACCGAGTGTTTCAATTCCGGTTTGTCTTATAACAAGGGACTGGTATTTTAACATGAGTTCTTTTGATCTAGTTTTGAGGGTTTTGGATCTTATGAGTTCATAGAGTTCAGGAGGAAAAGGAGTAGAGTTGTTGAAGGGAAATTGATTTGAATCCATCATGTAGATAACTGGAATTGGTTTTGGAGGTAATATGAGGGAAACTTTTGGTCTGGAAAGGAGATCTGGTAGGAGGTTGTGTTTTCCTTTGATATGTTTGACTTCAAATTCAAAGTTTGAGAACCATTCTGCCCATCTGAGTAGTTGAGAGTTTGGGATTTGTTTCCTTTTAAAAGAAAGCTTTTTTTGGAAAAGCTGACATATCCATTTCCACTAAGAATTTGTGCCCAATAAGATGAAATTGGAATTTTTCAATTCCTCTTTTGACCGCCAGTATTTCTTTGAAAGTGGAATGGTAATGCTTTTCTGATTCAGTGAATGATCCACTTTTGTATCCACAGATTCTTCTTTTTCCTCCTTTCTCTTCAAGTAAGACAGCTGCCCAAAAACAATCACTTGCATCTGTTTGAAGGACACGTTTTCCATCCGTAGGGATTTGTAGGGCTGGGAGATCTTTCACCTTTTGTTTGATAGATTTGACTGCCTGAGTTTGAGTGGATGACCATGGAGGAGGATCTTTTTTGAGTATGAGCTGGAGTGGTTTAATTATGGAGGAAAGATGATCAATGAAGTCCGCCATATAATTTACAACTCCAAGGAACTGTTGAACTTCCTTTTTTGACAAATTTTCATCTGGAAATTTGAGAAGTTCTTGACCAACATGAGGTTGAAGTGAATATTGACCATCTTTAATATGCATTCCTAAGAAATCAGCTTCACTAACACCAATCACCATTTTCTTCTGGGAAAGCATAATACCATGTTGTTTAACAATATCTGTGAACTTAGAAAGCAATTGACCATGAGATTCTTCATCTCTAGAGAATAATAAGATGTCATCAATGTAGACCAACGCTGTTTCAAGTAATGGATCAAAGATTTTTGTCATTGCTTTCTGGAAGAGTGAAGGAGCGGTCTTTAACCCAAAAGGCATAACAGTCCACTGGTAGTGATGATTAGGAATACAGAAAGCTGTTTTGTGCCTTTCTTCTGGTCTGATTCCTAATTGCCAAAATCCTGCTTTAAGATCAAATTTTGAAAAGATCTTTGCGCGAGACAAATTTGCAAACATTGTCTTTCGATCTGGAAGAGGAAATTTGTCATCAGCAAGAAAGACATTCAATGGCTTGTAGTCAATGACAAGTCTTAATTTCCCCCGAACTTGTTCACTTCTTTTGTTGACATAGAAAGCTTGACATGCCCACTGTGAATTTGTTGGTTCAATAAGTCCTTCATTTTGCAATTGAGAAAGTTCTTTGGTAGCAAGTTGAAGATGTTCTGGATTCATTCCAAGATGGCTAGCTTTTGTGGGGTTAATATCTTCATTTTTCTTGAAAGGGAGAGAAATGAAGAAATGTGAATTTTTCCAGAGGGGATTTGTGCATTTAGTAAGAAATTCAGAATGAGATTCTGCACAACAATCTCGGATAAGTGTTTCGGTGATGTTTGGAATGGTGTAGGAAAAATAGGATATCATTTGGATGTATGGCTGGAAATAGGACTTGAACCTGAGACCATTAGAACGAGGAAAAACTTTCTTATCCCATAACTGTTTAATAATATCCCATGCAAGGATAATATCTTTACCAGGCAAAGATGAACCTATTAATTTATGGGAAATACTGAGTTCAGGGAAAAACTGGATTTTAACAGGCTTGCTGATTATTTCTGTTGAGAAACTTTCTCCATTTGCTGCCTGAAAAACCTTTTTGTGATCTCGCCACATATGCTCAGGGAGAATGGTAGGGTTCAAGATGGAGCATGCAGCACCAGTATCAAACAGTCCTGCAACAGTAATTGGCCTTTCATATTTTCCTGTCAAAATTTTTACCTCAATCATAGGTACTGATATGGATGAAAAGGCTGTATTAACAAGTTGCACGCCATAACATTCTCCTGTGTCTTCTGTGTCGCTGGATTCATCAGAATCATATTCAATGGTGAAGACAGTTTGTTGAGTTTGCTCATCTTCTTCAGAGAATAATGATTCAAGGTCTTCATCATCATAATCAATCTTTGTGGCTGTGAAAATTTGATGAAGAATTTTGTCCTTTTTCTTATTTGGACAAGCTTTTGCAAAATGACCCTTCTTTCGACAGATGAAGCACCTGTTTTCTTTATTCTTTGTGAACTTCCTCCTGAAAAATCTTTTCTTTTTTCGAAAAGGATTAAAAGCTTCTCTTCGGGAAAGCCTTAATCTTCTTTTATGGAATTTTTTCTTTCCTCTGCATTCACAATCTTTCATGTTTCTGCCGCACTTGATTTGTAAATAAGGCTTTTCACAAGCCTTTTCCAATTTTTTGCCAGTTGCATTGATATCTTTGAGGAAAGCATTTTGGTTGCACAACTTCTTCAGTGTTTTCATTATCCAATTATGAAGTTCTCCAAAAGAAGTGGCATTTAAAGGTTGACCTCTTAACTCCATGGTCCTTAGTGTTTCTTGCCCAAGAGGTTGTGGAATTGACTCCAGGTATGCCTGTTTGATATTTGAATCATCTGGTCCTCCAATGAGATAGTATCTCTGAGCAGCGTTCTTGAAATGTTTTTCAAGATCTTTTGGATTATAGGAACAACACTTTAATTTGAAGAATTCTTCTCTGGCAATTTCCTTGTCATGATCAGATTTTCCACAGAATTCCCAATATAATGCATTTAAAAATGCATCTGTAGTGTTTGTCTCCTGAGTGAGTTGGCGTTGTCTGTATTCTCCCATTGAATCATACCAATCTCTGAGAAATCCTGTGATCCTTGCCAAAAAGGCTTTTATGACCTTTGTATGGGTCATGTTTGGCTTTAGGAGTTCAGCAGTGCACCAGGCTTTCATTTCTTGCATCCTATATTTCCACTGTGGAGGAGGGATATCATCAAATGTAAACTTTGGAGGAATAGCACCATTTGTAGAATGATAATGATTAGTCGTATGGGATTCCATCTCCTCATCAATAACTTCAGTTTCTTCAATAATAGGATCATTTGTTCTTTGAGTTTGACCTGTTTGGGATTGACTTGTCTATTCCTGGTCAGCCATATAGAGGGGTGGAACATTATCTTCAGACTCACTAGATGTTTCTTCAAGAGATTGAGAAGACTCAGACTCAGAGGTTTCGGTAGTTTCAAAGGTGTTGGTGGCAGTATGGATAGGAAGAGTATGGGCTTGTTGGAGGAATGTGGAAATGGGATTCTTTATCATCATTTGGGGTTGTTTTTCGGATGGATTTTCTTGTATGGATAAAGGTTTTGTTCGTTGGATAACTCTGGTCTTTTTAGGAGGCATATAAGCTTTTTTCTTTTGTTCCCATTCTTCAGGTGTGAAAAGGGTTGATGTAGATCCTTCATAAGTGGAGGAAATCAAAGGTCCTGTTTGAGAGATTTGAAAGGTTGAAGATGAGGATGGGTAATATGGTGTTGATGGAGGGATCAACGAATTTGACTCAAGAGATGCAAGCTGAGTTTTTAGACTTCTGATTTCTTTCTCTTGAATATCAAAAGGTAGTTGGTTTTGTAAACGAGACATTATGTCTGCATGGAGAATTTCAATTCTTTGTTTACAGGCTTGGAGGGGTGTGAGAAGAATTTGAGTTTGATGCTGAAGAGTCTGTTCAATCCTCTGTTGACTTTGGTCAATCCTTTTTAACAGGGCATTTTGTTGTGTTGCATTCTCTGACTGCCAGTTCAAAGTGGTTTCTGCTGCTGAGAGTTGTTGCACTGATCCATCTGACTTCCTGATGTTTGGATTTTTGATCTTCCATGAATGAGTGGAATGATCCTTTTCAAATGTCTCCAAAGGAGGAAAATCTTCTCTAGTTGGGGGATGAAACATGGATATTGAAGATGGGGGAGGATTATTATCCCAATCCCATTTTTTATGATAATTGCTGCAATCATCGTCATCGTCATCATCCCATCCAGTAGGAACAATTGGATCATCATTTGTGGGAGGTGGTGTATATTTGACATAGTAGTCAAATTTTTCCGATGGTTCTCCAAGTAATCCAACTCCTGGATTATTGTTGTAGAAGGCTTTATGTAGTCTTCTCTGACTGTTTTTCTTAGACTTCCTTCTTTGTCGGGGAGAATCTTTTTCTTCAAGATCTGCTTCAAGGCAACTGGAACAATTGCAAACATCCCAAAAGATATGTCCAGTGTTATCTGCTTTATTTCTGATCCACAATTACTATGTTTCCAAATTTCAATATGCCTATTTCTGATCCACAATTACTCTCAGCCTTGAAAGTTCAAATCCAAATTGTTGGAGCTGTTCCAACATCCCTCACATATGCAGCCACTCTTCACTATCAAATGGTGTACAGAATCCAAAATCATTCTCTGGATTTTGCCCAATCTCAAGGGACAGATGATGCTTTACTTCTTCATGTAGAGTCGGATCATGTTCCCAGTTGTACATATGTGCCTAGACAACTTCCACGATCAGAATTGGTTAAGCTCATCCCAGAAACATGGGTTACAAGTTATGAACAAGCTCACAAGGGAAACAAAACCTCCTCTTCAATACAATCCACTGAACCTTTTTTCAGAAAAAAGTCTAATGGAGATATTGAGATTGCATTCAAAAGAGAGACAACTGAAAACAAACCTCCCTGCTTCCATACACAATTCATGTATACTCAGGAAAAAATTCCAATCTATGCCTTTGATGCAAATGGAAGGCCAGTTTATAATAAAGCAGATAACACTGGACATATCTTTTGGGATGTTTGCAATTGTTCCAGTTGCCTTGAAGCAGATCTTGAAGAAAAAGATTCTCCCCGACAAAGAAGGAAGTCTAAGAAAAACAGTAAGAGAAGACTACATAAAGCCTTCTACAACAATAATCCAGGAGTTGGATTACTTGGAGAACCATCGGGAAAATTTGACTACTATGTCAAATATACACCACCTCCCACAAATGATGATCCAATTGTTCCTACTGGATGGGATGATGACGATGACGATGATTGCAGCAATTATCATAAAAAATGGGATTGGGATAATAATCCTCCCCCATCTTCAATATCCATGTTTCATCCCCCAACTAGAGAAGATTTTCCTCCTTTGGAGACATTTGAAAAGGATCATTCCACTCATTCATGGAAGATCAAAAATCCAAACATCAGGAAGTCAGATGGATCAGTGCAACAACTCTCAGCAGCAGAAACCACTTTGAACTGGCAGTCAGAGAATGCAACACAACAAAATGCCCTGTTAAAAAGGATTGACCAAAGTCAACAGAGGATTGAACAGACTCTTCAGCATCAAACTCAAATTCTTCTCACACCCCTCCAAGCCTGTAAACAAAGAATTGAAATTCTCCATGCAGACATAATGTCTCGTTTACAAAACCAACTACCTTTTGATATTCAAGAGAAAGAAATCAGAAGTCTAAAAACTCAGCTTGCATCTCTTGAGTCAAATTCGTTGATCCCTCCATCAACACCATATTACCCATCCTCATCTTCAACCTTTCAAATCTCTCAAACAGGACCTTTGATTTCCTCCACTTATGAAGGATCTACATCAACCCTTTTCACACCTGAAGAATGGGAACAAAAGAAAAAAGCTTCTATGCCTCCTAAAAAGACCAGAGTTATCCAACGAACAAAACCTTTATCCATACAAGAAAATCCATCCGAAAAACAACCCCAAATGATGATAAAGAATCCCATTTCTACATTCCTCCAACAAGCCCATACTCTTCCTATCCATACTGCCACCAACACCTTTGAAACTACCGAGACCTCTGAGTCTGAGTCTTCTCAATCTCTTGAAGAAACATCTAGTGAGTCTGAAGATAATGTTCCACCCCTCTATATGGCTGACCAGGAACAGACAAGTCAATCCCAAACAGGTCAAACTCAAAGAACAAATGATCCTATTATTGAAGAAACTGAAGTTATTGATGAGGAGATGGAATCCCATACGACTAATCATTATCATTCTACAAATGGTGCTATTCCTCCAAAGTTTACATTTGATGATATCCCTCCTCCACAGTGGAAATATAGGATGCAAGAAATGAAAGCCTGGTGCACTGCTGAACTCCTAAAGCCAAACATGACCCATACAAAGGTCATAAAAGCCTTTTTGGCAAGGATCACAGGATTTCTCAGAGATTGGTATGATTCAATGGGAGAATACAGACAACGCCAACTCACTCAGGAGACAAACACTACAGATGCATTTTTAAATGCATTATATTGGGAATTCTGTGGAAAATCTGATCATGACAAGGAAATTGCCAGAGAAGAATTCTTCAAATTAAAGTGTTGTTCCTATAATCCAAAAGATCTTGAAAAACATTTCAAGAACGCTGCTCAGAGATACTATCTCATTGGAGGACCAGATGATTCAAATATCAAACAGGCATACCTGGAGTCAATTCCACAACCTCTTGGGCAAGAAACACTAAGGACCATGGAGTTAAGAGGTCAACCTTTAAATGCCACTTCTTTTGGAGAACTTCATAATTGGATAATGAAAACACTGAAGAAGTTGTGCAACCAAAATGCTTTCCTCAAAGATATCAATGCAACTGGCAAAAAATTGGAAAAGGCTTGTGAAAAGCCTTATTTACAAATCAAGTGCGGCAGAAACATGAAAGATTGTGAATGCAGAGGAAAGAAAAAATTCCATAAAAGAAGATTAAGGCTTTCCCGAAGAGAAGCTTTTAATCCTTTTCGAAAAAAGAAAAGATTTTTCAGGAGGAAGTTCACAAAGAATAAAGAAAACAGGTGCTTCATCTGTCGAAAGAAGGGTCATTTTGCAAAAGCTTGTCCAAATAAGAAAAAGGACAAAATTCTTCATCAAATTTTCACAGCCACAAAGATTGATTATGATGATGAAGACCTTGAATCATTATTCTCTGAAGAAGATGAGCAAACTCAACAAACTGTCTTCACCATTGAATATGATTCTGATGAATCCAGCGACACAGAAGACACAGGAGAATGTTATGGCGTGCAACTTGTTAATACAGCCTTTTCATCCATATCAGTACCTATGATTGAGGTAAAAATTTTGACAGGAAAATATGAAAGGCCAATTACTGTTGCAGGACTGTTTGATACTGGTGCTGCATGCTCCATCTTGAACCCTACCATTCTCCCTGAGCATATGTGGCGAGATCACAAAAAGGTTTTTCAGGCAGCAAATGGAGAAAGTTTCTCAACAGAAATAATCAGCAAGCCTGTTAAAATCCAGTTTTTCCCTGAACTCAGTATTTCCCATAAATTAATAGGTTCATCTTTGCCTGGTAAAGATATTATCCTTGCATGGGATATTATTAAACAGTTATGGGATAAGAAAGTTTTTCCTCGTTCTAATGGTCTCAGGTTCAAGTCCTATTTCCAGCCATACATCCAAATGATATCCTATTTTTCCTACACCATTCCAAACATCACCGAAACACTTATCCGAGATTGTTGTGCAGAATCTCATTCTGAATTTCTTACTAAATGCACAAATCCCCTCTGGAAAAATTCACATTTCTTCATTTCTCTCCCTTTCAAGAAAAATGAAGATATTAACCCCACAAAAGCTAGCCATCTTGGAATGAATCCAGAACATCTTCAACTTGCTACCAAAGAACTTTCTCAATTGCAAAATGAAGGACTTATTGAACCAACAAATTCACAGTGGGCATGTCAAGCTTTCTATGTCAACAAAAGAAGTGAACAAGTTCGGGGGAAATTAAGACTTGTCATTGACTACAAGCCATTGAATGTCTTTCTTGCTGATGACAAATTTCCTCTTCCAGATCGAAAGACAATGTTTGCAAATTTGTCTCGCGCAAAGATCTTTTCAAAATTTGATCTTAAAGCAGGATTTTGGCAATTAGGAATCAGACCAGAAGAAAGGCACAAAACAGCTTTCTGTATTCCTAATCATCACTACCAGTGGACTGTTATGCCTTTTGGGTTAAAGACCGCTCCTTCACTCTTCCAGAAAGCAATGACAAAAATCTTTGATCCATTACTTGAAACAGCGTTGGTCTACATTGATGACATCTTATTATTCTCTAGAGATGAAGAATCTCATGGTCAATTGCTTTCTAAGTTCACAGATATTGTTAAACAACATGGTATTATGCTTTCCCAGAAGAAAATGGTGATTGGTGTTAGTGAAGCTGATTTCTTAGGAATGCATATTAAAGATGGTCAATATTCACTTCAACCTCATGTTGGTCAAGAACTTCTCAAATTTCCAGATGAAAATTTGTCAAAAAAGGAAGTTCAACAGTTCCTTGGAGTTGTAAATTATATGGCGGACTTCATTGATCATCTTTCCTCCATAATTAAACCACTCCAGCTCATACTCAAAAAAGATCCTCCTCCATGGTCATCCACTCAAACTCAGGCAGTCAAATCTATCAAACAAAAGGTGAAAGATCTCCCAGCCCTACAAATCCCTACGGATGGAAAACGTGTCCTTCAAACAGATGCAAGTGATTGTTTTTGGGCAGCTGTCTTACTTGAAGAGAAAGGAGGAAAAAGAAGAATCTGTGGATACAAAAGTGGATCATTCACTGAATCAGAAAAGCATTACCATTCCACTTTCAAAGAAATACTGGCGGTCAAAAGAGGAATTGAAAAATTCCAATTTCATCTTATTGGGCACAAATTCTTAGTGGAAATGGATATGTCAGCTTTTCCAAAAAAAGCTTTCTTTTAAAAGGAAACAAATCCCAAACTCTCAACTACTCAGATGGGCAGAATGGTTCTCAAACTTTGAATTTGAAGTCAAACATATCAAAGGAAAACACAACCTCCTACCAGATCTCCTTTCCAGACCAAAAGTTTCCCTCATATTACCTCCAAAACCAATTCCAGTTATCTACATGATGGATTCAAATCAATTTCCCTTCAACAACTCTACTCCTTTTCCTCCTGAACTCTATGAACTCATAAGATCCAAAACCCTCAAAACTAGATCAAAAGAACTCATGTTAAAATACCAGTCCCTTGTTATAAGACAAACCGGAATTGAAACACTCGGTGGTCTAGGATTTCATCCAGATTACCCCTTTTTCACCTTATTCCGTTTTGATCTCAGGCACCATGCAGTCAAATTTTCAAAAGAAACTCTTTGTTTTCTATGGTACCTTTTAGAAAATTGGCAAATCGGGATTTTATTTGATGTTCAAAGTACCCTCGAGCTTTTCACCCGTTATCAAAATGATTTGCGTTTTGACTATTTTGCAAAAAGGTTCTTTGAATGGTTTCACCCAATTTCACACTGGATTAAAATGTTCCAAGCCTTTTCTTTAAAATTTAAAGATCTCAAAACTTCTGCACGGAATGTTCATGTGATCTTAATTTTTCAAAGACAGGGTTATTTCACAGAATCACAGGTCTATACTCATTTCAGCAGTGTCAAGGAATATGCAGTTCAGCCTTTCAATATGCATAAAGATTGGGAGCACTATCCAAAGGAATTTCGTAATTTCCAGAGGCGCATGGCAGAAATCAATCAGACAATTCCACCACAAATATGGCCAGATTATTCAGATGATGCTCCATGGGAAGCTTTGCCAATTGAGTATACCAGAAAGATCCAACAAGATATCCAAGCTTATCAGGATACTCATCTACAAAGATACCCTGATTCATATACCACAGATTATGATTACGCATTTGATATGCAATATGGACAGATATACCAGGGAAGGCCAACACAAAGTCTGGGTGATACATCAAGATATTCAGAAAAAACTCCAGAAGGACGCCAGCTAAGGAAAAGGCAAATGGAGATCACTGACAAATTACTCAACAGCTTGCATTACAGTATGCAAAAGGAAAAGGCATATAATGAAGGAAAAATTGGTCCCAGTGATACAAGGCTATCATACAAACAGCTTTTGGAAAAGGAAAGAGGAAAAACAAAAGCAGGAGAATCAAGCAAATCTAGCCAAGAAACTAGTCAAAACTCACAAGATCCATGGTCTCTAACGAATCTAACAAAATTAGTGGTGAATTCTGAATCACTAAAAATTTTGGAAATGGCAAAAGAATGGGACCATAACAAACAAAATTGTCCAAATCATCATAACACTGGATGGTTAAATCAACATGGATTACCCTTACTACCAGGAGAATCACAGGAAGAAGACACAATGAACCTGGATGAACCATGACAAAATACCGTCTTTATTAAAGAAGGAATCTTTCCTTTTTTCTGTCAAGTGTCAGTCTGTAATAAAGGTTGTTTGTCCGTTTTGTATTATTTCTGATCTGAAATCTTGCTTTTCTAAAAGTAAGATTTTATGAATGACGCGTGTCTGTAATTATTTCCAGCATCTTTATTTCCAGCTAAGTTGATAAGGCTTGTAAGTTTGTTTTGACGCGTGTCCTCCTTGTCGGCCACGCCTTTAGTCTGTTATGTCTTCTTCTGCCTCTCCCTCCTCTATAAAAGGAGAGCTCTTCTCCATTGTAAGGGCATCGAGTCTTCAGCAATAAATTTCAGAATCTTTGTTCATAATCATGTTCTTCTAAAATTTTCCAGTTTTTCCTTAGTTTCCCAAAGTTCTAAGTAGCATAAGTAGGAATGATATGAAGTAAGATCATAGTAGTAGCCAGTATGCTCTGCAGTTGCACCTTCATGGTGATCTTCTGCATCAGAAAACTCTACTGATCATTGATCCGTCCGGAGTTATGGTAACTTACAGCAAATCCATAAGCCAGGCCCTTTATTCAGAGTTATGGCAATTTACAGCAATCAAATCCAAAAGTCAGGCCCCTTGTTGAGCCTATTGAGGCGTTTTTTGGGCTAGAATATCGTGATTTGTTTAACTGTAAACTCCCATCAACTTCGGTCTTGTGGGCTGTTGAATGTCTATTTCTTTGATTTGCTGTAATGGTTATCATCACCCCGTCTGTAATGGGTTACAAGTTATGAACAAGCTCACAAAGGAAACAAAACCTCCTCTTCAATACAATCCACTGAACCTTTTTTCAGAAAAAAGTCTAATGGAGATATTGAGATTGCATTCAAAAGAGAGACAACTGAAAACAAACCTCCCTGCTTCCATACACAATTCATGTATACTCAGGAAAAAATTCCAATCTATGCCTTTGATGCAAATGGAAGGCCAGTTTATAATAAAGCAGATAACACTGGACATATCTTTTGGGATGTTTGCAATTGTTCCAGTTGCCTTGAAGCAGATCTTGAAGAAAAAGATTCTCCCCGACAAAGAAGGAAGTCTAAGAAAAACAGTAAGAGAAGACTACATAAAGCCTTCTACAACAATAATCCAGGAGTTGGATTACTTGGAGAACCATCGGGAAAATTTGACTACTATGTCAAATATACACCACCTCCCACAAATGATGATCCAATTGTTCCTACTGGATGGGATGATGACGATGACGATGATTGCAGCAATTATCATAAAAAATGGGATTGGGATAATAATCCTCCCCCATCTTCAATATCCATGTTTCATCCCCCAACTAGAGAAGATTTTCCTCCTTTGGAGACATTTGAAAAGGATCATTCCACTCATTCATGGAAGATCAAAAATCCAAACATCAGGAAGTCAGATGGATCAGTGCAACAACTCTCAGCAGCAGAAACCACTTTGAACTGGCAGTCAGAGAATGCAACACAACAAAATGCCCTGTTAAAAAGGATTGACCAAAGTCAACAGAGGATTGAACAGACTCTTCAGCATCAAACTCAAATTCTTCTCACACCCCTCCAAGCCTGTAAACAAAGAATTGAAATTCTCCATGCAGACATAATGTCTCGTTTACAAAACCAACTACCTTTTGATATTCAAGAGAAAGAAATCAGAAGTCTAAAAACTCAGCTTGCATCTCTTGAGTCAAATTCGTTGATCCCTCCATCAACACCATATTACCCATCCTCATCTTCAACCTTTCAAATCTCTCAAACAGGACCTTTGATTTCCTCCACTTATGAAGGATCTACATCAACCCTTTTCACACCTGAAGAATGGGAACAAAAGAAAAAAGCTTCTATGCCTCCTAAAAAGACCAGAGTTATCCAACGAACAAAACCTTTATCCATACAAGAAAATCCATCCGAAAAACAACCCCAAATGATGATAAAGAATCCCATTTCCACATTCCTCCAACAAGCCCATACTCTTCCTATCCATACTGCCACCAACACCTTTGAAACTACCGAAACCTCTGAGTCTGAGTCTTCTCAATCTCTTGAAGAAACATCTAGTGAGTCTGAAGATAATGTTCCACCCCTCTATATGGCTGACCAGGAACAGACAAGTCAATCCCAAACAGGTCAAACTCAAAGAACAAATGATCCTATTATTGAAGAAACTGAAGTTATTGATGAGGAGATGGAATCCCATACGACTAATCATTATCATTCTACAAATGGTGCTATTCCTCCAAAGTTTACATTTGATGATATCCCTCCTCCACAGTGGAAATATAGGATGCAAGAAATGAAAGCCTGGTGCACTGCTGAACTCCTAAAGCCAAACATGACCCATACAAAGGTCATAAAAGCCTTTTTGGCAAGGATCACAGGATTTCTCAGAGATTGGTATGATTCAATGGGAGAATACAGACAACGCCAACTCACTCAGGAGACAAACACTACAGATGCATTTTTAAATGCATTATATTGGGAATTCTGTGGAAAATCTGATCATGACAAGGAAATTGCCAGAGAAGAATTCTTCAAATTAAAGTGTTGTTCCTATAATCCAAAAGATCTTGAAAAACATTTCAAGAACGCTGCTCAGAGATACTATCTCATTGGAGGACCAGATGATTCAAATATCAAACAGGCATACCTGGAGTCAATTCCACAACCTCTTGGGCAAGAAACACTAAGGACCATGGAGTTAAGAGGTCAACCTTTAAATGCCACTTCTTTTGGAGAACTTCATAATTGGATAATGAAAACACTGAAGAAGTTGTGCAACCAAAATGCTTTCCTCAAAGATATCAATGCAACTGGCAAAAAATTGGAAAAGGCTTGTGAAAAGCCTTATTTACAAATCAAGTGCGGCAGAAACATGAAAGATTGTGAATGCAGAGGAAAGAAAAAATTCCATAAAAGAAGATTAAGGCTTTCCCGAAGAGAAGCTTTTAATCCTTTTCGAAAAAAGAAAAGATTTTTCAGGAGGAAGTTCACAAAGAATAAAGAAAACAGGTGCTTCATCTGTCGAAAGAAGGGTCATTTTGCAAAAGCTTGTCCAAATAAGAAAAAGGACAAAATTCTTCATCAAATTTTCACAGCCACAAAGATTGATTATGATGATGAAGACCTTGAATCATTATTCTCTGAAGAAGATGAGCAAACTCAACAAACTGTCTTCACCATTGAATATGATTCTGATGAATCCAGCGACACAGAAGACACAGGAGAATGTTATGGCGTGCAACTTGTTAATACAGCCTTTTCATCCATATCAGTACCTATGATTGAGGTAAAAATTTTGACAGGAAAATATGAAAGGCCAATTACTGTTGCAGGACTGTTTGATACTGGTGCTGCATGCTCCATCTTGAACCCTACCATTCTCCCTGAGCATATGTGGCGAGATCACAAAAAGATTTTTCAGGCAGCAAATGGAGAAAGTTTCTCAACAGAAATAATCAGCAAGCCTGTTAAAATCCAGTTTTTCCCTGAACTCAGTATTTCCCATAAATTAATAGGTTCATCTTTGCCTGGTAAAGATATTATCCTTGCATGGGATATTATTAAACAGTTATGGGATAAGAAAGTTTTTCCTCGTTCTAATGGTCTCAGGTTCAAGTCCTATTTCCAGCCATACATCCAAATGATATCCTATTTTTCCTACACCATTCCAAACATCACCGAAACACTTATCCGAGATTGTTGTGCAGAATCTCATTCTGAATTTCTTACTAAATGCACAAATCCCCTCTGGAAAAATTCACATTTCTTCATTTCTCTCCCTTTCAAGAAAAATGAAGATATTAACCCCACAAAAGCTAGCCATCTTGGAATGAATCCAGAACATCTTCAACTTGCTACCAAAGAACTTTCTCAATTGCAAAATGAAGGACTTATTGAACCAACAAATTCACAGTGGGCATGTCAAGCTTTCTATGTCAACAAAAGAAGTGAACAAGTTCGGGGGAAATTAAGACTTGTCATTGACTACAAGCCATTGAATGTCTTTCTTGCTGATGACAAATTTCCTCTTCCAGATCGAAAGACAATGTTTGCAAATTTGTCTCGCGCAAAGATCTTTTCAAAATTTGATCTTAAAGCAGGATTTTGGCAATTAGGAATCAGACCAGAAGAAAGGCACAAAACAGCTTTCTGTATTCCTAATCATCACTACCAGTGGACTGTTATGCCTTTTGGATTAAAGACCGCTCCTTCACTCTTCCAGAAAGCAATGACAAAAATCTTTGATCCATTTCTTGAAACAGCGTTGGTCTACATTGATGACATCTTATTATTCTCTAGAGATGAAGAATCTCATGGTCAATTGCTTTCTAAGTTCACAGATATTGTTAAACAACATGGTATTATGCTTTCCCAGAAGAAAATGGTGATTGGTGTTAGTGAAGCTGATTTCTTAGGAATGCATATTAAAGATGGTCAATATTCACTTCAACCTCATGTTGGTCAAGAACTTCTCAAATTTCCAGATGAAAATTTGTCAAAAAAGGAAGTTCAACAGTTCCTTGGAGTTGTAAATTATATGGCGGACTTCATTGATCATCTTTCCTCCATAATTAAACCACTCCAGCTCATACTCAAAAAAGATCCTCCTCCATGGTCATCCACTCAAACTCAGGCAGTCAAATCTATCAAACAAAAGGTGAAAGATCTCCCAGCCCTACAAATCCCTACGGATGGAAAACGTGTCCTTCAAACAGATGCAAGTGATTGTTTTTGGGCAGCTGTCTTACTTGAAGAGAAAGGAGGAAAAAGAAGAATCTGTGGATACAAAAGTGGATCATTCACTGAATCAGAAAAGCATTACCATTCCACTTTCAAAGAAATACTGGCGGTCAAAAGAGGAATTGAAAAATTCCAATTTCATCTTATTGGGCACAAATTCTTAGTGGAAATGGATATGTCAGCTTTTCCAAAAAAAGCTTTCTTTTAAAAGGAAACAAATCCCAAACTCTCAACTACTCAGATGGGCAGAATGGTTCTCAAACTTTGAATTTGAAGTCAAACATATCAAAGGAAAACACAACCTCCTACCAGATCTCCTTTCCAGACCAAAAGTTTCCCTCATATTACCTCCAAAACCAATTCCAGTTATCTACATGATGGATTCAAATCAATTTCCCTTCAACAACTCTACTCCTTTTCCTCCTGAACTCTATGAACTCATAAGATCCAAAACCCTCAAAACTAGATCAAAAGAACTCATGTTAAAATACCAGTCCCTTGTTATAAGACAAACCGGAATTGAAACACTCGGTGGTCTAGGATTTCATCCAGATTACCCCTTTTTCACCTTATTCCGTTTTGATCTCAGGCACCATGCAGTCAAATTTTCAAAAGAAACTCTTTGTTTTCTATGGTACCTTTTAGAAAATTGGCAAATCGGGATTTTATTTGATGTTCAAAGTACCCTCGAGCTTTTCACCCGTTATCAAAATGATTTGCGTTTTGACTATTTTGCAAAAAGGTTCTTTGAATGGTTTCACCCAATTTCACACTGGATTAAAATGTTCCAAGCCTTTTCTTTAAAATTTAAAGATCTCAAAACTTCTGCACGGAATGTTCATGTGATCTTAATTTTTCAAAGACAGGGTTATTTCACAGAATCACAGGTCTATACTCATTTCAGCAGTGTCAAGGAATATGCAGTTCAGCCTTTCAATATGCATAAAGATTGGGAGCACTATCCAAAGGAATTTCGTAATTTCCAGAGGCGCATGGCAGAAATCAATCAGACAATTCCACCACAAATATGGCCAGATTATTCAGATGATGCTCCATGGGAAGCTTTGCCAATTGAGTATACCAGAAAGATCCAACAAGATATCCAAGCTTATCAGGATACTCATCTACAAAGATACCCTGATTCATATACCACAGATTATGATTACGCATTTGATATGCAATATGGACAGATATACCAGGGAAGGCCAACACAAAGTCTGGGTGATACATCAAGATATTCAGAAAAAACTCCAGAAGGACGCCAGCTAAGGAAAAGGCAAATGGAGATCACTGACAAATTACTCAACAGCTTGCATTACAGTATGCAAAAGGAAAAGGCATATAATGAAGGAAAAATTGGTCCCAGTGATACAAGGCTATCATACAAACAGCTTTTGGAAAAGGAAAGAGGAAAAACAAAAGCAGGAGAATCAAGCAAATCTAGCCAAGAAACTAGTCAAAACTCACAAGATCCATGGTCTCTAACGAATCTAACAAAATTAGTGGTGAATTCTGAATCACTAAAAATTTTGGAAATGGCAAAAGAATGGGACCATAACAAACAAAATTGTCCAAATCATCATAACACTGGATGGTTAAATCAACATGGATTACCCTTACTACCAGGAGAATCACAGGAAGAAGACACAATGAACCTGGATGAACCATGACAAAATACCGTCTTTATTAAAGAAGGAATCTTTCCTTTTTTCTGTCAAGTGTCAGTCTGTAATAAAGGTTGTTTGTCCGTTTTGTATTATTTCTGATCTGAAATCTTGCTTTTCTAAAAGTAAGATTTTATGAATGACGCGTGTCTATAATTATTTCCAGCATCTTTATTTCCAGCTAAGTTGATAAGGCTTGTAAGTTTGTTTTGACGCGTGTCCTCCTTGTCGGCCACGCCTTTAGTCTGTTATGTCTTCTTCTGCCTCTCCCTCCTCTATAAAAGGAGAGCTCTTCTCCATTGTAAGGGCATCGAGTCTTCAGCAATAAATTTCAGAATCTTTGTTCATAATCATGTTCTTCTAAAATTTTCCAGTTTTTCCTTAGTTTCCCAAAGTTCTAAGTAGCATAAGTAGGAATGATATGAAGTAAGATCATAGTAGTAGCCAGTATGCTCTGCAGTTGCACCTTCATGGTGATCTTCTGCATCAGAAAACTCTACTGATCATTGATCCGTCCGGAGTTATGGTAACTTACAGCAAATCCATAAGCCAGGCCCTTTATTCAGAGTTATGGCAATTTACAGCAATCAAATCCAAAAGTCAGGCCCTTTGTTGAGCCTATTGAGGCATTTTTTGGGCTAGAATATCGTGATTTGTTTAACTGTAAACTCCCATCAACTTCGATCTTGTGGGCTGTTGAATGTCTATTTCTTTGATTTGCTGTAATGGTTATCATCACCCCGTCTGTAATGGTATCAGAGGCTCACTCATTTTCAATTATAGCCAATAGCCAAGCATGGTTTACGTGTTTACATAAGTCACGCGCCTGAAAAGAGGTCCATTATCTTTTGATTTTCCAGTATTCCCATCTTTCCATCTTCTCCATAATGATCTTCTGCAATCTCCACTCCATTAATGGAGGAGTCAGAAAGTCCTATTTCTCTCTCTAAAATGCCTTAGGAATCAACGCCGCACTACAAGTTAAAATACTACTACTAGTAATCGCGGCTTTTTCCGTACAAAACGATCCCTCTCTCAGTCTTTTCTAGGGTTCTTAATGTGACCTTTCTCACCGCTTCTAACCCTTTTTTTCCATCTGCATCTGTTGCTTTTTCAGTGTCCCATTTTGTCATTTTTTTTTTATTTTTTGTATTCAAAACCCTTTTCATCAGAAACCTCTTTTCACTCCATCTGTAGCTTTTACTACTATTTTTCAAAATGTCGTCGCCATGGTTCACTGATTCAGCAACCGGTTATAAACGTTCTGGTCGTCCTTCACAACCAACTTACCTGCCACCTTTCCGCCGTGACGATAACGGCACGATCAACACATCCTACCGTGGCGGTGGCGGTGGCGGTGGACGCGGTCGGGGACGTCTCGGAGGCCGTTCTGGTGGATATTTCCACGATGAAAACCCCAACAACTTCCCATTTGATATCCCTGAGAAACTCAACGAGTTGGATATCAACAAAGAAAAAGAAGACGACACTTCTACAATGAATGCAAGTGCGTACGATGATACGCCAGTGGAAGCGTCCGGCACTGAAATACCTCCACCCGTGACGTCATTTTCTGAAATATGTTTCTCGAGCCAGGCTCTGATTGACAACATAAAGAGGTGCAAGTACGTGAAGCCCACGCCCATACAGAGGTACGCCATTCCAGTGGCCATGGACGGGAGGGATTTGATGGCATGCGCCCAGACTGGGTCCGGTAAAACGGCAGCGTTTTGCTTTCCTATTATCAGTGGGATTCTTATGGCCAATCAGAAGTACAAGAGGTCTGGTAATCCTCACGGCATAGCTTGTCCACTGGCTCTCATACTAGCTCCTACTAGAGAGCTGTCATGTCAGGTGATTGCTTCTTTTTTGAGTTTTTTTTTTTTTTTTTTTTTGTGGGGTTCGCTTTTCTTTTTTTAATATTAATGTAATAATGAATTATTTTTTGTGTTTATAACTTTTTTGGCGCTGGGCTGTGCTGGGGTTCGTATGTTTTTCTTATTTTATTTATATATTTTAGCTTCTGTCATGTCCCTCCAAAAATATTTGTATGCCTCTTCTTTCTTGCCTTTATTATTTGGAGATTTATTTTACTGTTGGGTTTTTTTCTTTGTATGATAGATGAAATTTCACTAGAATGTTGTTCTGATTTGTTTGTGATCAGATACACGAGGAGGCAAAGAAGTTTTCCTATCAAACTGGAGTCAAAGTTGTAGTTGCTTATGGTGGGGCTCCAATGTTCCATCAGGTTTGGTTTGGTTTCTGATGCTATTACTTGTTAGAAGGCTTTTTTATGCATCAAAACTTGCATAGTTATGTAGTATATATTATTGGCTATTGTTTTATGTTAACCGTCCTTTGGCTAAATTCTGATTGTTGTATATTTTAATTGTAAAGTTACAAAAGTTAAATGGTTTAAGTGGACTGTTTGAAAGTAGCATGATAAAATTAGATAGCGGGGACACAAATCTTTTAATGATTTTTTGTCAATCATTTTAGTTAAATTTTCATTAATAGTATTTTATGGTTTTGTTCTTAGTTAATCTCGTTCTTGGGTAAAAGCAACAGGGATTGTGAAGAACAACTAGAATGTCTTTTTCTAGTTTTCAAAAAGCTTTCTATTTGTCATTCTTAATCATTTACATTTCTGCATTCTACTTGTTGAGGACATTTTATGATTCCATTGTAGATAATTCAATCAAGCCTTTCTACGTTTGGCTCTTGCGCTGATCGGTTTTCAACTTCTATTTTTTGCTTCTACAGCTGCGCAATCTGGGAAATGGTGTGGACATCTTAGTTGCTACCCCTGGCCGCTTGGTCGATATGATAGAAAGAGGAAGGGTTTCCCTGAAGAATGTCAAGTATTTAGCTCTTGATGAGGCTGACAGAATGTTGGACATGGGTTTCGAGCCTCAGGTTCGGAGGATTGTTCAGCAAATGGAGATGCCTCCACCAGGTGCAAGGCAAACATTGCTTTTCAGTGCAACATTTCCAACTGAAATACAAGTTCGTTTGGATCCCCGTCCTCTCATGTTTCTAATAAATTAGTGAAAATGAATTACCGTGTTTAACTGTTTACTCCACCAATGTGATTTTTTTCATATTATGTCTATTAATTTTTCTGCCATTTCACTCTTTCAGAGGCTTGCATCGGATTTTCTATCGAACTACATATTTCTAGCTGCTGGGAAGGTTGGCTCAAGCACTGATCTTATTGTTCAACGAGTTGAATTTGTTCCTGACGTGGATAAAAGAGATCATTTGATGAATCTTCTTCATGCCCAGAAGACAAATGGGATCACTGGAAAGGTACACCCACTGGCATTGTAGTTTCCACTTGATTTATGCTTTTTCCTAACCTTGAACTTATCTAGTGAAATTATATTTTTGCAGGATGCTTTGACCCTTGTTTTTGTAGAGACAAAGAAAGGAGCTGATATGCTGGAACGCTGGCTGTGCAGAAAAGGCTTCCCCTCTACTGCCATTCACGGTGACAAAGTTCAGATGGTTAGTACTTTAGTCTTGATAAGTTTTTCGATGTATTGTGGAATGTCTAACTGAAAGGTTTGCCTTATGTTGACATTTTTCTTACTTGGGATGGGATTGCATTCAACACGTTTCATTAAGTACATACAATTTCTATGTGATTTGTATTCTGTTTTGGATTATAACGACAATTGAATATGACTGGCACGGAAAATTTGTTTAATGTCTTTCTAACTTTTGGCATCTGGTGGGAAGACTCTAGGATGTACCTATACTCTTGCAACACCATTGAGTCGATGTCCTACACATGTCGGACACTTGCACGATATCGACATATAGCCTATACGTGTTTGACACCGACGTGATACCGACATGTGACGGATGTTCCAGGTGGCATGTCTAAATTATTATTTAGTTTTGTACACTTGGACAAGTTGCCGAAGTACTGAGTCATATATTTCCGACCTTTTGAGGGGACACTTGTCAACATGCTGAAATTAAAGAATATGAGTTTATAATAAAGAAAAAAATTAAAAACATTAATATTTCTTAAATTTGGTGTTAGGACGTGTTTTATTTGTATTTTTTTGAATAATTCTGTTTTGGCTTGTCAGTGTCGTGTTATATACAACACTTCTGTTCGTATGTGTGCTTCTTAGGTGTTCATAAATTAGTTTCTCTTCTCACAGGCCTAATTTTTACTTGCTAAATGGAATATGACGCTTTTAATCTTATAATAATAATAATAATATAATATTATTCTTTTCTTTTGTTTATTTTTTAGATATGTTGCCTATAAGCAGTTTGATTTAAACGAAATGTGAAATCTGGATTCCTTCCTCGTATAAACTAGCACATTATTTACCTTCAGACTGTTGGCATGATCGTATGTTCCTTTACTATGCAAATGAGTATCTTTGCAGAAAAATTCCATGAAAATGTTAGCTGATATAATTTTTCACCTTCTTTTGATGGATGAAGGAGAGAGAACGGGCATTGAGATCATTCAGGATCGGACTCACTCCAATTTTGGTGGCGACAGATGTTGCTGCACGAGGATTGGATATATCTAATGTTTCTCATGTTATAAATTTTGATTTACCAAAGGCAATAGATGATTATGTTCACAGGATAGGTCGGACAGGACGTGCTGGGAAATCTGGTTTTGCCACAGCATTTTTCAGTGAGAAGAATGCATCTCTTGCAAAAGACCTTGTCGAACTGATGAAGGAAGCAAATCAAGAAATTCCAACTTGGCTAAAGGAATATGCTGAGACAACTTACATGTCTGCTAATGGTAGATCTAAGCGATTTGTAGGCAACAAATTTGCTGGTTATGATTATAGAAGTGGCGATGGCGATGTGGATGGTGGTAATGGGGACTTCTCTAGCCATTATGCTAATGGTACTGCTACAGCAAGTGTGTATCCCTTTTCTGCTCCAGACACTTCCCAATTTGCTACTTATGTTGTCCCTGTTGGTGCTGATGTTACTGGTATCAACAACAATTCGTTTGCTGCGGATTCAAACAGCCATGGATATGATTATGGTTCTGTCGTTGCAACTGGGTGGGATTGACTGTTCTGCCCTTGTTATTTTGTTCACAGTCCAACATCAATACAGTAGTAAAAGATGTAAAAACAGATAGTAAAGTACTTTTGCCTTGCTGAAGAGTATGGGATGGAAGATACGGATCTTTATTTTTGGTGAGTTTTTTTGTTGTCAGATTGTTGCTCCTGCACTCGAACGGTTAATTTGCAAGTGTCTTTTTTGCATAAACGGAGCGGAATTCTGATTCTAGATGTGTTTATGTTTCTTAAATGGCCTTCGTATCAAATGTCCATTCCTTCTCCATTGTGGTTTTTTTTTTTCTTGGTGTAATGAGAATAGCTACTCTAATCTCTTAATAGCATTTTTAGTTTATGAAAGTTGATGTTTTAGACTTCTTGCTGGTTCCATTTATCCTAGATTTTACTGCATTTTGTTTCACTGTTGCTGTTCTGTTGGCCATGTTTTGTATGGAGAATAAGGGTTCACGATGCTGTTAACTTAGAGCTTGTTTGGTAAAAGTAAAACAACTTTTCAAATTCAATCTCAATCTCAATATCAATCATTCATTTTTAGTTAAGATTACAGTTTTCTACTTTTCAAATATTTTAAACTACGCATCCATAAAAATATGAAATAAAATATTACAAAAATCAAAAATTTTCACATTAACAAATAGGCTTTAGGTTTTGATGCACTTGGTTTTTTGACTCTCATTATGCAGATGGTAATTATATTACCAACACAAAATTTATTTACTACACTACATTATAATCACACTACAATTAAAATATATTTTTAATAAATACACCACAATAAATTTACAATAATACTCCTAATCCTATAAAAACTTTAAAAAAAAAAAAAATTATTGTGGTGTACTCATCATCCCAAATTTTTAATATTTCTCCCATTTTTCCTCATCATTGCCACCCATTATTTCATTAATTACAATTAATTAGGTTCAAATTTCCATATTACACATTTTTTAATTGATGTTTGATATATAATTGAAACAATAAGATATTCAATTTCATATAAACATAGTAGGTGGTTGGCTTCTAAATATTTAATACACATTTTTTTTTTAAATACTAGATGCAATTGGAATCACTAATTTTTTTTTTAAATACTAGATGCAACTGAAAACAGATAGGTGGAATGCAGTATGAACACGCAAATATATGTAATTGAAAAATCATAGAATTCGAAAATCGAATATAAAATTTAATTGAAAATCAAATATAATTAAATAACCAAAATTCTGGGTGACATCAAAATATAGAGAACCTTGAATAAAAAAAATCTTTCACTAACCTAAAGTCCTAAATTTTAATTTATGTTAATGTTTGCATGATGTTATTATTTGAAAACTCATATGAAATTATTGTATTAACATCTATTCTAATTAACTTGGTATTGAAAAGTAAAAATATAAAATAACAAGAAGAACAAGATGATTTAGAAAAATAAACATAGAGAAGATAAGAGAATATTTGAAAGATGTGATGTATATAAAAATTATTTTTAGTGAGATAATATTAAAAAAATATGTATGTAATTTTATTTATGTCTATTTTTATAAATAAAGAAAATACTTTAAATTGTGGTGTAAAAAATAAATTTTGTGGTGGCAATATAGTCACCATAAATATAAAGAAGAAAATAAAATAAATTTATTTGAAAGATTGTGGTGTATTTAAAAATAGTGAGAGAAAAATAAAATGATATTTTTGTAATTTCTTTTATGTCTATTTTAGTCAATAAAGAAATCACTTAAAAATGTTTTGTAAGAATTAAGTTTTGTGATAGCAATATAGTCACCCTATGTTGCCAAGGGTAGTTTAGAAAAGAGCAAGAACTTATTTTTTTTAAAGACGGGTATTATTTAATTTTTGCACTGAAATATTATATTCAGATTGAGACAATCCTATCCCATTCCTTGTATTCCCTATTATTATCCCCTTTGTTAAAAAAATAAAATAATAATAAATAAATAAATTGATTATCACTTTAGGGTAATTAAACATGCTGTCAATGAACTGTACCCTTATTTGAAATCAGGTCAATAATAAGCTTTAATTCGCAGCAATCTCACACTCAATAGTTACTACAATTCGACAATTTCAAATAAAACTTACTAGTGTGAAAATTTAAGTTAAGACTATTCAATAGTTACTACAATTAGACAATTTCAAATAAAACTTAAAATTGATGGAATCTTCATGCCTATTTTCAAGTTACCTAAGTGAATTTATCTACGGTCAATGAACTATTAATTCGGGACAAATCACGCCACTTAACTTTAGTTAGAAGGTTCTAAAAATGTTTTGTTGTTATGTTATGTTTTTTAATTTAATATTATTTTGAATAATTTAAGCCTATTAAAAAATAAAATAATGCATACATAATATCTAAAATCATTAATACTTTTACTTTAATAATTTTTTAACTACACAATTTAGGTGTTTTAAAAACATAGACAATATCAAAATTTTCAATTAGTTTTTTTATGTTAAACTCATAACTATTATACAAATAATTTCCTTTTGTCTCGTTTTGTTTTGATATTAGAAGTGGACATAATGAAAATTAATTGTAACCAACTTTAATAAGTGAATTTTGTGTATATATAATTGATTTTGATAAATAATGTATTTTTGTCAGGTATTTTCGTATATTTATACCTTTGTCATTATTAGTTATTTGACCCTAGTTCTATTAACATATTTACGCAATGATTATAATTTATAAATCAATATATAATCAACACAATTTCTCAAACTATTTTTTAACTATATATATTTTCTCTTCAATTTTTAGCCACATATTTACCTAAAAAATATCAAAATAAACAAAAAAAAAAAAAAAAGGCAACTTAGGCCACTGAACGCATTGTAACTAGGAAGTGTCTAGTTGAAAACTTTGAAATTGTCTAATTGTAGTAACTATTGAATAGTCTTAAGATAAATAAAATAATATATTTATTAAGAAACACTTTTTTAGAACCTTAAAGTTGAAGATCATGCTTAGGCTTGGACAAAAGAATCGAAATCAGCGGTTCGATTTGGTTCGATTCCGGTTCAGTTCTATCAAAATTTTAAACGATTTTGGTTCTAAAAATCAAGAATTATCGATTCCGATTTTGGTTTTGATTTTGATTTTGGTTTTGGTTCCGGTTTTTTGTTCAGAACCAAGAACCAAAACAAAACACGATTTTTTATTTTTTTTAAATATAAATTTTAAAAAAAATCATCAATTCCTAATCTTAATGCATGTTATCAGATATATTAGTCAATATTAATTACCCAACAATTATTACTCATTAAACATTACAATAATTATAAGCAAAACAAGTAATAAACAAAAATATAGATTAAAAATCATTTTTCTTTTACTGGTTCTGTCATTCAGCTTCAAACATTTAGCTGTCAAGCCTTCAGCCGTCAGTTCTACGAGAATTAAAAAACAATAAATTTTCACTCTTCATCTTACAATTAATTGTTATCTCATTTTCAAGGATTTGTTGAACTTGTCCGACTGCTCCCTAAAAAGGTGGAGAATTACGAGAAGAAATTGAAGAATTTTTAGAAGGAGCACATATACGCAGATGAGGAGATACATTGCTGTATGGAAGAAGTGAATATTTTGATGTCAATGATTTTGAGTGTTGTATTGACGGTTTGATCAAGGTCGATGACCTTACCGTTATACGATTCTTACCATCCGGAATCTACCATAGCTTCATCGCTTAAGTTTGAAAATTTTAGTTTAGGAAATCGGAACCGGAACCAGAACCAAAAGAATCTAACGGTTCAGTTCCGGTTTGGTTCTTTTCTTTCAAAAAAGAACATTTTTCAAAAGAACCATCGATTCTTGGTTCGGTTAGAAATCAGAACCATATGGAACCACGCCCACACCCAATCATAGCGTGATTCCCTGAATTAAAAGTTCAATCATGTAAGACTAAAGTTCAGTGACGGGGGGTGAAATTTACTTCGCTAACTTACCATAATGCTAGGAGATTATGTTATTATTAACGGTCACTAGTATTTACCCCCGTGTGATGGATGGAAGCTACTTTCTCAATATCTATTTCGTTAAGTATTAGTAAAATTTTAATCAGCACAAATATAAAATGTACAAAAATAATGATATTCAATTATAATAATTATTATATTAAATTTTAAAAAACATAACCAATCCAAATTATTAAAAAATTATTTGAAAAGTAAATATCAATTTATATATTTAAATAATAAATGATTTCAATTTTCATTCAAAAAATCTATCACAATAATTATAAATGTATGTTTAATATCAACCAACAAATATTTACATTTAACCAATAAAATTATACTTTATTTACAAAATTAAGTAGTTAAAATAATAATTACGAAAATATCCAATTATCATGATACGACAATCGGACAACGTGAGAGATAAAAAATTATATCGAAAATCTTATACCGTATAATCTTTACACAATTGTTAAAAATGTAAATGATTAAAAATATTAACATCCGTTCGGTAATTTTGTTTATAAATTTATTTACAAACAACACATTTTTCGAAATCACTTTTTAACTATATACATTTTTTAAAACCACTTTTTAATCATGCATCTCGAAAATGAAACATCAATATTTTTGTTTATAAACAAAAACGTAGCTTTCGAATTGATGTTTAAGTATTTTCTATAAATTTATTTATAAGCAATACAATTTTCATCCCTACTTATCTACAGGAATTTAAATAGGACATTAATTCAAATAAAAATTATATTAATCAACACGAATTTAAATAGACATTAATCTATTTTTATTTTTTTCCCCAAAAATTCACCCGTAAATTAAAGTACAATGATGTGACTGTTCCGAATTAAAGTTCAGTTGCCTGATTGCAAATAAGAGTAGATGACTGGAGCAGAAATGACCCTATCCCTTTTATTTTGATAAATAATTATAAACCGCCAAAATCTTGAGTTTAACAGTCATAATGTGCTTATTAGGATGAAAACTTGAGACGTTTGGCAAGTTTAGTACGTGGAGGCTAGATTATGGTACGTTCATGTTGCCCCTTTGGGGTCCCGTCTACACGACGTAAAAGAGTTCCCGAATATCTAATACAATATAGACTGAATTCGCATCCAGATATACATGGAAGGCGAACCAAGGGGAAAGAATGTTCTCCTCAATATTATTTGAGCGAAGCTTAGACAGCTAAGTTATCAAAAAAAAAAAAAAAAAAAAAGAAATATCCCTAATCTTGTGGAGGACCTCCTAGTGTAAGGCCTAAAGATTCAAGGCGAATTTCATCAAGCAAACACTCAAACTCGTATTAGAACCAAAAGAATGGAGACAGGTAATGTCATGTTCAAGTAATTAATTTTGTATTACACTTAAAATAAACAAGACAAAGTATTATTTATGCATATACATATCATCATCATCATCATCATCATCATCATCATCATTGATAAAATTAAGGCTTATATTTGTGGAAAATTATCATAAAAATGACGTACAATTTGCATTCTTATCTCATCCACATACTAATACAAGTCTTCATGTCACCCCTTATTACATGTATACTCTTTCATTCAGCTTTACATTACAACATTACTCAAGAATCATCTAAATAATTTCCCCACTTTTAAATGAATCACATTTTATTTTTACACAAAGTTCAAAATTTCGGAAAAATTCTTCGTGATGCCAAGATCAGCTACCATTTACTTCTTAATTATTATCTCTTCAGGAAGTTGAAAGATTTTATTGCATAAGCAAAGATGACTGCAAATAACAAGCAAAATCCAACCACCATAGTAGCCCCAATTCCAATGAAATCATGCCGAAATCCGAAAACATTCTTCAGTAAAAGCTTTGTAGACACTGAATGAATTCCATCAGAGAGCTTCACAAGTTTGTCACTGTCAGAATATTGGGAAGAAACAAGGCCATAGAGACTCCAGGCTATAGGGTTTGCCCAATAATACCATCTCCACCATATAGGGATTCTCTGTAATTGCAGAAGAAGGTATGTAATGCTTGAGAATATGATGTGTTTCCAATTTCAGTAATAATCCAATGCATATAATCTTTCAGCATGTTAGTAGTTTATTTTCAGCTTCCTTGTACGTGTAGATTATGTTCTGGATTAATTCTAATCTCTATTTTTAGGTCAACAATAATCCAAAAAGCAATCAGAATATGAGCAAAACACACACAAATATGTAATACTCCCTCCGTCCCACCACAAAGATAGATTCGTTTTCCTTTTTTATTTTTCCAAATTATAGGTCATTTTCCTTGTTGAAAGCATATTTATATCTTAATTTTCTGATATGCCCCTATTTAATATGCATTATTATCAACAAATATGAACTACTCATTATTCAATGTAGGGGTATATTAGGTAAAATGTAAGTAAATTTATAGTTTCAACATATATTAATTATGTATTCTTAATCTGTGTGAAAATAGAAACGAGAGTCTATCTAAATGAGAAAGAGGAAGTAGTTTATAGATCATTTTCTGTTGGCATAAGAGCTTTTTCATTTATGTTCAGTGGAAATTAAACACAAAAATGTAATAGTTCACCCTCGTAGAGAGCTACGTTTTCCAAGAAGTACACAAAGTAAAACTTGCATGTCTCGTGCACAAAGAGACGGTTCCCCTAAAAATCCTTTATACACGTAGAAATAGTAGAGTGACCTGATAAATTTGGAATGCAAAGTATACCCAATATGAATGCAAAGTATACCCATGAAACTAACGGATGACGAAAATTGAGTTTCACCATCCAAATGGATAAAATGAAACAACTCAAAACTTTTTAAACAATATAACAAGATGTTGAGTGCCCAGTAGAAGAAGTGTATTTCTAGTATCGACTTAGAATACTAGTTTGATCACGTAGATTGCACTGCAAAACTAAGATCACGACTTAATCCTATAGTTCTAACATTCACATTGTCTGAGGAAACATCAATTGCATAAATCAGGCATTGCCATTACTTTAGGTCTTCAGAAACAAGAGTTCCCATTCTTTATCGAGTCACTAATACCTATTAATTTGATTTTTTCTTAGGAGCTTATTGTAATGTACTCTTTGCTTTCATGATTCTTTAAGTAAAACAACAGCTGGAGATAATTTCGTTACCTTGTAAGGTATCATAAATCCACTGAAGAGATTCCAAAGCATATAGAAAGGGGCAGCAATAATGGCAGCCACGTTATGATTGGGCGTCACAGCAGTTGTCATCATCCCGTAAAAGGTGAAATACAACATACTAAAGTACATAAAGAATATGTACCAAATAAATTTCGAAGCAGTCCACTCGAAGGAGGCCATTGAGTAGAATATTGTGCAGTAAACTAACGACTGCATGAATACGTAAGGAAACTCAATAGCAACCTGCACCAGATAAGATTAGTATCATTGACTGTGCAAAAAGATTAATGGCACCTTTGATAGGAAAATTTCATAGTACTTATGAAAATAAGCTAAAATCCTGCTATGCACTTTGTACCAAACATGCACTAAATATAAGAAACAGAGATATGATGTTTCAAAAGAGCACCAGATACAGATACAACACCTGAGCAAATGCAAACGGTAATGCAGAATACATTCCTGCCGCTCTTTCTCTGTATGAAACAAATCTTTCAACAGAAACAACTGGTTGAACAGAAGTGGCATTGGTTACTCCAATGAATAGTACTGCTGCATACATGGATCCCATAGCATTGAATATGTCCTGCTGTGTGTCCCTACATTGTACGAAGCCAAATAAACGTGGGCTCCAATTTGTGATGTTAAAAGTAAGGCTCTGTTCTGTAACACTGTAGCAATTATAAATTGGTTTATTTATATTTTTTTTTGGGTAAAATGTGTGGTTGAAAATTGGTAAGAGAAAATGTGCGTGGTTAAAAAATGGTTTGGGAAATTGTATTTGTTATAAATTGTAATGATTGCGTTAAAGAACAGAGCCTAAATGGAAAGAAATGATGTCAATATACGACAATTATTCGATGACATTTTTTATAGCATTGCAGTAATCCGTTTATCTGACAAATACTCTCCATTGTCTAATCTAATAAAAAATAAGCCCGTGTCATGGGTAAACCTTTGCGAACCAAATTTCCAGCATATTGTTCCCAGCATTAGTGATATAATTAATGTGTAGAAGAATCGAACTGCAGTGTATTGTGGGTTTCGCCAGTAAGATAGGTTCTGCTTCCAAAGGCAAGCCACAAACTGATCAAAATATGACTGAGAGTACTTGGTGGGAAAATGCAGATCTTTTGTATCGCTATTTGGTTTGCTTAGCCTCTCTACCAACTCTTTATTAAACCTGAAACATAAAGACCAATAAATTATGAAAATAATTGTTGAAATGAAAAGGCTAGTTCAAGAGGCAAAGTTTGCATTATAAAAGAGAGCATACTGAAAAAGGTGTGATCTTCGGTAAATTTCAGCAAAATCAACACCAAGACGGGCTTCTTCAACAGATGTAGTGGCCTCTAAGATCCATGTAGCAGGATTATGTCCATGTCTGATCCTCGGCACACCATCAACTCCCTAAATAGTAAGTGTAAAGAATATGAACGTTCAACAACTGCTTAATAATTCAAGGTTCCAAATGCAAACAAATATCTGACCTCAAAATACTCAATTAGGTTGCTAGACTTGGGACCAAGTGGCCCTGCATAAATGAGCTCTCCTCCCCGTTTCATAAGTAAAAGCTGCAGTATCAGACGAGATTTCCAGATTAGAATCAGGTATTCAAAATGCGATGTTATAGAATCTTGAATAAAGATATTAAAAATTTCATTGCCAACTTAGGCACGGAGTATTTTAACTTTTGTGATTTCTGAGAAAAGAAGCAACCTCATCAAAGGATTCAAAGATGTCAATGCTGGGCTGATGGATTGTGCAAACAATTGTTCGTCCAGTATTTACTATATTTCTCACAGTTCTCATCACAATGGCTGCAGATCTTGCATCCAACCCTGATGTGGGCTCATCCATAAATACTATTGAGGGATTGGCTACCAGTTCAACAGCAATGGTGAGACGTTTTCTTTGCTCTGTTGACAGTCCATCGACTCCTGGCAGACCAACCAAAGCTCCTCTCAAAGGAACAAGCTCCACAAGTTCCATTACCTCCTCAACAAATGCCTGAAATTATGATCCTTCATAAGTCACCTTGTGTCTAGAATGAATGAAAAAAAAAATACCAGATGAATTTTATCACCTTTTGTGTTTCCAAATCAATATCAGATGCCAAACGTAGCCAGGCAGAGAACAGAAGAGATTCGAGAACAGTCAAGCAGGGAGAATGAATGTCATTTTGCTCACAGTAACCTGATATTCGAGCAAAAGTCTCTTGCTTTTTTGGATAACCAGATATATTGATACTCCCTTCTATAAATCCTCCAGTCTTTCGGCCAGCTAATACGTCCATGAGTGTGGTTTTACCAGCACCACTTTGTCCAACTAATGCAGTAAGCACCCCAGGTCTGAATGCTCCAGTAATATTATTCAATAATTGCAGTTTGTCCTCTAATACTCCTTGCTGCTTCAATTCCTGAAATAATGATTATAAAATGTAATCAAGTTAAAACAGAATGGAACAAATGATGCTTGAGAAGAAGCGAGTGCCTTACGCACCAGGGGTACATCCACATAGTAATTTATATTGCTGAATGACAGGGCAAGTTGTTGAAAAGGAAGCACCATGCCTTTTTGTTTAAAACTTTTTCCTGAGTAACAAAAATGAAAAACGAGCATTTTGTTAGCCAAGAAGTTCCAACCATCAAAGGACCCTAGATAGAAAGACTAGATTGCACACACAAAAGGCCATGTATGTCTTACTTGCTAATGAGCCTGAATACTGTAAAAAGTCTCTTAGCTGCATAATAACTGGATGTCCTTTCTGGTTCTGGTCTTTTTCCTGAAGCTTTTCCTTAGAAACAATTGCCTGATGGCTCACCAAAGCTTCAATAAATTTAAAATAAAAGGAACCAGAAAAAGATGTTAGTTTCTTTTCCTGTAAATATTTTTATGCCTCATGGATTGGAATGGACATTAAGGATTTATTTAAGGAGGGAATCACTTACGGTTCAGGTAGGAAAGGAAGAATGTAAAAAGGACGTTGAATAGAATTATATATCCAATTAATGCACCAACACCAATCCAGTACCAATAACTCTCTGGAAACAGACTGCGTGACTTGAGCAGTGCCTTGCCTAATGATAAATTTGAGTTGTCTCCACTTCTCTACACGGACAAACCACGTAACTGTTGCTAATTCTTTTTGGTGAAAATAAAATGAAATGTTATTCAGAAGAGATGCCTCTTAGTCTTACGTAAAATCATACAACTGTCCTTATAAATCTGCTCAAGTTTGAAAGATCCTTAATTTTCATCAAGTATTGTCGAAATTGTTTTTAATTTCAGCTGGAAAAACCCTTGGAACTGCTGCTGGATCATATCATATTCTTATATGTGGTTGGAAGGAAAATGTGGTCACATCTTCAAGCAGATGGACTACAAACTTACCATCTCAATTAGTTTTGCATTTGTTCCTTTCCACCAACTTCAATAACATTTATCAGATGAAGAAGAATGATCATTCAAAAAAGTATATCAATGCACATATATCTTTTCTCCTAAACTTTGTTCCTTCTGATAGTGCCACCAAATTATTAATCAAGTTCTTATACGCAAGGGCTAAGCTTAAATGCTCGAGTATAAGTACCTTATCCCAAGAATGACCAAGAAATTCATTCACTGAAGCAGCATCTTGAGCATACATCAGTGGAGAAATCCAAAAACCCCAGATCCACCACGCAGGGATCCGATCTATCAAAGTCATAGAGGAGATAAAAGATCAATATTTGGGTTCTTAAAGGAATGCAGCCATTGAGTTGAATAAGGTGGCTATAGACAATCAGTTTACCTCTTGAAATAATGTATCCTCCAAGAACCATCACTATCAACATGGCAAAGGATCCAAAAGTATTTGCCACAATCATGTTGCGACCCAAGGAACCCATCAGGCGAAAAAGAGCTATAGACATTTGATGCAGAAAGAAAAACAGAAAAAACTGTCGGCAAAATCTGCAATTAGATGTATTAATGGCAGATCCTGCTGTGGTCAAATATTATTATTATTATCTGGTGTGGAACTTAAAAATTTAAATTCACCTTGTAATGTTTGGATCAAACCCAACCACATAATAGGTAACTGCCACCCAAAAACCAGACTCGATCATTGAAATTGGAATACTCAAAAACCAAGATGGTAATGTATAAACCCAACATGGGTAGAAGTGCAAGTCCCTGTGCTTGTAAAGAACTGGAAGCTTAGCAACCAACATGGAAACCTCCGTAAAGCCATTGAAAAGAATAATCACCATTGAAAAATATATATCTCCAAGATAAAGCCCTCCATCATCAATTGTGTCACGGTGCATCGTTGTCCGTAAAAAAACAGTCATGGTAATCAGAGCAACCAAAAGGAGCTGCAAATGGAACATTGAACTTCTGCATTAGTGCAGGGATCAATAATTATTTAGCAAGAATCTTAAGTAGTAACTCAGAAAAAAGGTAAAAAATAAATAAAAAAATAAAAATTCCATTATATGAGGGGATCTCTTTCAACAAATGAATATTTTATGATATTTTATTATTATACTACCTGAATAAACTTGAAAACATATATAAATGAATTCCTTTTCATAAGTAGTAACTGCCAGTCAAAGCTGGTTTTGAGAAGTTGCATTTTCTTGACCCCATATTTAGAAGTTGCCAAGGCTGCTGGATGGTTATAGCGCTTATCAAATGGGGTATCTAGCTCCTCATATAAATTCTTCCCAGTACTGTAAGAGCGAAAAGCTTCAACAAAATTCGCTACTGGTATGTATCGGTGTGGGCAATCAGGAATGGCCCAATATTGCTTTTGGTCCTTCTCAGATAAAACCTACAAGATACAGACTTTGAGTAAACTTAAAATCCAGAAGAGCAGATTTTTCATAGCAGGTTATTCTGATGCCTACTTCTTGAAGGAAATCCGCAACATTCTTTCGCTCCGGACAATAAAATCCCATATAAGCAAAGAATTCAGGAGCAGCTCCACGGGTCCCCTGGTATACAATTTGACCCTCAGACAAGAGAATAATATCATCAAACAACTCATAAGTCTCGGGAGCTGGTTGAAGCAAAGAAATCACTGTGGTTCCACCCAGTGCACAGGTTGAATGCCTTAGATACTTTACGATTTGATATGTAGTAGAACTGTCAAGACCAGTGGATATTTCATCCATGAATAACACTCTTGATGGACCTACTAATAATTCACCTGTCAAATAGATATGCCAATTCAGCTCAGGTTTATATAAATATCTATAATATGCTTGCCATGATCCAAAGTGCTTGATTTTAATCCACGTACCTGTCGTGAGACGCTTCTTTTGGCCCCCAGAGATTCCTTTAAGCATTTCATCTCCCACCAGTGTGTCCGCACAAAGGTCCAACCCTAAAATCTTTGTGGTTTTTATGTAAATACATAAAACTTGGTTTCTAATAGATAACTTATTTACACAATGAGAAAGCTTGTAACGAAATACCTTTAAAATGTACTCCACAACGAGTCCCGAATCCTTCCCCTCCAAAGCCAACGCCTGTAAAATGAAAAAAGTATTCACTGAAATCAACTCAAGAAAGGATAAATATTTGTATAATGAAAAAATGCTCTACCATAAAAATATATGTACCTTCACGAATATATCAAGATCTTCATCAGGCTTAATCCCAGCAATCTTTTCTCTTCTTGCAAGTTCCAGAAGCATATCTGTTACAAGTTTTAAGGTCCGAATCTAGGTAATCTATAATGACAATTATTCACAGAAGTTCAATTGAGCTTACCATATTTAAACCCTACACCTTGACATCGAGCAGAAAAATCAAGAGTTTCTCTTACGGTCATCTCTGCTACATGCCAATCTTGTTGGCTGACATAAGCAGCTGTCCTTTGGGGAACAAATTCGTTCAGACCATGTCCATTATAAGTTATTTCCCCTGAAATCTTTAAAAAAAGTCGAGGTTCCAGTCATCACTTAGCATGCAATTGCATGGCTACGATACAGTAACCAAATTACGAAATGACTGGAAAATTTTTATTACCTGCAAATTCGATTTTTTAAGACGTCCAGCAAGGGCAAGAAGCAGCGTTGTCTTTCCAGAGCTTGGAGGACCCATTAATAAAGTTAATCTACAAGATAAATTAACACATGATAAAATACTTGGAAGTAATAAAATCCATAGTACAATATGAAAATGATATCATTATTACATGCCTTCCTGGTCGAATTATCCCACTAATATCGTCCAAAATTTGCAGTTTTCTTCGGCTAGAGGATATCCTTAGCTGCCTGAATAAAGCCTTAAAAATTTAAATAGAAAAAAAAAAAAAAAAAAAAAAAAAAAAAAAAAAAAAAGTTAGATGATAGAAAAATATCAATTGATTGAGCCACTCACTATTAGTATACTCATAACCTACTAGTTAGTTAGTGTACCTCAGTCATGTTGAATACAAAATTTGGAATTGTTGGCAAGGCTCTACTACCAAGGTGAACAGAAGATTCAACTTTCAAATGCTGAAATCTGACTTCAATCTTTGGGAATTCCAGATCAACTCTGCAATGCCACAATATAAACCGGTCAAAACGTAAAATAAATCTTAGATAGAAAATTCCTAATGTTTAAAAACTTATTGAATAAAAAATTTCTATTACTTAAATAAAAGAGATATTTAATACTTTAAACTTAATAAGTTATAATAAAGGAATAAAATACTAATTATGGACAAAAGTTCCATTGAATTTGTAACAACTCAATTATTATTTTTATTAGTCAAACTTCTACTAGTCAAAGTCATATATGGAATAGTCAAGTCAAAGTCTAATTAGGACCAAATTATATTATTTTATTTGTTGGGGTTATTTTTCTAAAATTTATATAAGTTGAGAATTTAATTAAATCAAGGAATAAGAGTTGGAGACCTACTTGACAATATTTGAAGACTTTACATAATATAATAATACTAATTATATCAACCAATTGCCAAACCAAAGGACAAATAGAGGCTGGAAGACACAGGAAGATTCGGGAAATAAAGAAAAGGAAAAAGAAAGAAGAAAGAAGAAAAAAAAGAAGGGAAAAAGAAAGGAAAGGAAGAAAGAAGAGGGAGCCATCCAACTCAAAGTGTGTTTTTGTGTTATTCTATCTTATTTTCCTAACATTAAGAGGTAAGTGGTAAAATATTTATTGTTCAATAATATGTAAAATTAAGGCTTTTGATTTATAGTTTAAATGTGAGTTATATATGAATGTGGGAATGATGATTTTGGTGATTTTAATTGTATATTTAAGTATTGAAATAAATGTTTGATATTAAAGATTAGGGTTTTATGTTATTGGGTTAAACTAGTGATTAAGTTGAGATAAACTTGTATTTTGGTTTGTTTTGTGCTATAAATGGATTTGTTGGTGTTGGTAATGAATGTTGGTTTAGTTATGAATAGGGGTAAATAAACTAGTAAGTTTGTAAAAATGGAAAATTGGGATTTAGATAAATGTGACTCTAATTTTGAATTTTAAGTGATATTAGAACTGAATTAGTCTTTAGAGGTGATTTTGTGTTCCTAAGTAAAAAGGGTAAGTATGGTGTAATATGAGAAAACAAGTTTAATGAGTTAATTTAAGTATGAGATTCTTTTACTATTTTATTTATTAAAGTGGTTTTAAATGTTGATGTGAAGATTTTATTTTATCTCAGGAGGTGACGAGGAAGTTGGCGTTATATACTGACCAAGCTAGTGGACGGTCAATTATTTTGTGAGTGGAAAAGTTATTCTTTTAAAAACTTAAAGGAATTCACGTTATTCAAGTTTTCTATTACATTGATTTTCTTTAAGTTACAAATGATTTTGAAAGCAATGGCTTTTAGCATGGTTATCACAATAAATGTTTTATAATTACGCTTATTTAAGCATGATGGTTCTAATACCATTTTTACGAGCATGATTAATCAAGTTGAGCATGTTTGATTTCAAAACCACCAGAAGTACCCGATGTGGTTATCTGTTCTTGTGTTAGTGCACGGAGGGGGCCTTGGGCCCGTGTATTAGCGGATCTTATTTGAGATCTTAAGACTCTGTCACGGAGGGGGCCTATGGCCCGTGTTCAGATGATCTTAAGATCCACTCTTATGCACAGAGGGGGCCTATGGCCCGTGTGTAAGGGTGCATATATGAGGTCTTTCGGACCCACTTTTGCACCCAGAGGGGCTTTGGTCCGGGTACGGAGGTACCTAGCAGTCTACGCGCGTATGACTAGATACAGATTTCATATGATTTGGTTGGATACCTTTGGTGTGATTTTCTTATGTATTACAGTTTATCAATTATGCCACAGATGATTATTCCACGATCTTTATGATTATTCTTAGCATGTATGATTTGATTTAAAGTGGCAAAAGCTTATGAAATAAATTATGTTTTCAGAAATGGTTTATAAAATACTTTTATTTCAGAATTTCCACTCACTGAGTCACAAGCTCATATTTTCCCCACTTTTACAGTATATGAAGAAAAATAAGAGTTTCAGCAGCATCGAAGGAGCCTTTCCAGCTCTCGAGGAGCTTTGTAACATTGTCATTTGTAGGAGTTACTTTGGTAAGCTCTTAGAAGTCACATTCTAGAAAGGTACATTGGGTTATGCAGTTATCCTATATAAGTTATATACTTTGTCAGGAATGTGTTTGGTGATGATGTATTATGGATTGTATATATGTAAAGAAGTGGATTAAGAATTGTGATTATTTTATTATGTCAAATATCTTGCTTGAAAGATTTGGAAAGTGATATAGTTATTTAAGATTGCATGTTGAGGATTTGTCATTGTTTTACAGGTTGGTTAAGTCAATATTATAGAGGAGATTCTATCAAAATTTTATAAATTCCTATGGGATTAAAATTATATAAAGTAAATATTGAAAGTTGAAGAAAAGTCAAGTTTGCCTTGGTGGTGGGTTCAACATCCATCGGCGCACGTCACGTTTCAGGTCCAGTAGGGTGATCTGGGAAGGGTCGTGACAAAATTACTTTTAAAAAAAATTACAAACGTAGTGGAATTATTAAGCATATAATTTATAGAGAAGAACCTATTGAAAATGGGTCAAAAGACCCGGTTAAACCACAATCTGTGTAAACCACTCACCGGTTTTAATATTTTTCTCAAATAAAATATTCCAGTTTTACATTGAAAACGGTAAGTTCATTTTTCTGTAATATGTAAAGATCAACTTTTTTTTTTGGTAATATGTAAGGGAACTCAAATGAATATTAAATAAAATCATTATTTGAAAACTCGTTATTTTTGTAATTTTCAAGGGAACCCAAAAAAATATTATTCAAAAACTAAGACTATATTTGCACCAAAATGGGGCTCAAACAAGGGCTTACTTTTAAATTTTAATTGAGTATTTCTTTATCTTCTATTTGACTTTGACTTTTGACCCTCGACCTTTTACCTCTTCTGGCTCAACAACCGGTTCGATTTTGAAAACACGGTTTTTATTCAATGTTGTGATGTAAACTTTTTACAAATAGTAGCTAGATTTGCAACTTGCAAGCCTCTCGGGAGAAAATGTGCCAAGCAGGTGAAATGTTTTCAGACGTAACATGAGATCTACCTAGGAGTGGACAAAATAACCGGACCAGACCAGAACCAAACCAAATCAAGCGGTTTGGTTCGGTTCTACATAAAAAAAATAATGGTTTGATTCTTAGAATCAAGAACTATTCGGTTTTGATTCTGGTTCGGTTCTCTTTCCAGAACCAGAACCAGAACCAAGAACCAAACTATATATATATATATATATATATTTTACAAATTAGTGGATATTCATCTCACCAAAAAATTAAAATCTATAATTATAAATGTGAAATGTACAAAAATGTTATTTAACATACATTTTATCGCATTTCATATTAGACAAAGATTTTAAATCATAAATCTAAATTCTAATTCTAATTCATTTTTCTTCTTTTCAATTATAAATACGCATTCACACTACTTACTTACACTCCTATAACACAACAATCGTTGCACTCCTTAGTTACCATCGACGACAATGATGTTTATTTTTTAAATTTATGTATATATAAACCTCGACCCAATTCATCAATTCTCAAGAGTTAACCCAAACTCAAATTGCAAATTCCATCCCTAACTCACACGGCACCACGGTAGAATGAGACTCAAAATTTCATCGTAATCTGTAACTATAAGTCTAAACCGCCTTTATATTCGATTCTCTAAATTTCAACAGGTCGACGAACTTCCTTCAGACTAATTTCTTCTTCTTTGACTTAGAATAACATGTTACTTTTTCTAAATCTTTGTTTTGTTAACTAAAAATTTCATTTTCTATTTAGTAATGATGTAGATGGATTCTAATGAAGAAGCGGATATGAACATGTTTTAATTTACATTTATTATTTAAAAATTCAAGTAATGGTCTCAGAACCAAACCAGACCAAACCAGAACCGAGCGGTTTGATTCCGGTTTGGTTCCATATTTTTGAAAAAACCAATTAGTTCCATTAGTAAAAAACCATCGGTTTACGGTTTGGTTTGATTCTTCTAGAACCAGAACCAAACCAAACCACGTCCACCCCTAGATCTACCCAACTGTGACGCCCCCACAAAAATTAATTAATAAACACCAACTAAAATTACCTCTCGAAACGACGTCGAACACGTCTGAAGAACTCCTCCCAGTCTTCTTCCACTGAGTTCAATAACCGTTCCAGTATAATTTTATGCTCCTGCATTTGTAATTTCTCCACATCAATTTCCTTCGAATCTCCCACAATGTTCTTAAAAATTCCCCGCCGTACACGTCTGTACGTCGGCAGCCTCTCCAGCGCCGCCCACCGTAGCGCCTCCTCGTCGTCCCCTTCCTCCCTAAACGACGCCGACCGCGCCGCCAGATTCTCTGCCGAATTCCACATCGATGTCAAAACTCACTGCAAGAAACCTAAAATTTGCAAGTACGAGAAAACATGCGGTCGGCTGAGGATTTTAGTGTGAGGATGTGGCGGTGAAGATGAGTGAAGAAGACTTTGGGGCTGGCATTTGTAGTTGGAATTATTAATAATATCTTGAGCTTGCAGATTCAAAAGTTTGCGATTATTTCAACCAAGCCCAGCGAGTTAGTTGAACTTTGCATTAATGCAGCGCTTTCTCTCTCTTTAGGGATAAGAAATTTCTCTTTTTTCATACTCTAAAGTCTAAAATACTTGCAGAAATTGCTGTAAATCTGTCCTTTTCCAAATTTGCACCAGCATTTATTGCTTTTACATACATCTGTAATCCGTCTCTCTCCCCTTTTCTATATATATATATACACATTTGCATGTATATGCGACGTACAACTTCTTAGGCCAAATGTACAGTCAAACTGAGTTCTTGACTCGCGTGCATTAACGGGGCTGTAAGAATTGGGTTGGGGTGGATGAACTTTGTGGGGTTTACTTTACAGCTCTGCTTACAGAGAAATCATTAAATGCTGGAGAAAGAAACTGATGGTGGTGGTGGGGAGATAGCTTGTTGAGTCATGTTTGGCTATGCTTCAAAACATTTTACTTACAAGTAACTTTCAATATTCTTTTCTTGTTTGGCCAAGCTTTAGAAGCATAAAAAAGAAGGATGGAAGAGAAATAATTGAAAGCGGAGGTGAACCTCCAAATTATTTCGTTTTCGGTCAATATCACAGTTAACATTTAGCCCTTGTTTGGGAGAGATTTTTGACAATTTTATCAGATTTTGATAAATTTAAATTATCTTTTTTACCCACATATATTTGCTTGAGGACTTATATGTGCAGGACAAAATTGTAATATAAAGCATTTAGCCCACAGTTTCAGGGTAAGAAAAGTCAAATATATCATGCTGATTTTATCAGAATTTGATAAAATTGGTGAAAAATCCCTCCCAAATAGGGGCTTAATTTATTTTCATCAAATACATTTATTATTGATTATTAATGTTGATCTACAAGACATTCAAATATTTTTTCCTTCGCCAATAATACATTTATATTGTTACATTTTCGATCACTATTAATATTTAATTTATTTCATTAAATACAATTATTATTAGCTATTACACTAATCTACACAACACACACACACACACATGTCAATAACACTCTTAAATTCTTACTAAAATCATTAATTAAATAAAGTTAAATCTCAAAACTCATTTTGAAAAAACAAAATTCAAAACTGAATTTTTGTTTAAACATACATAACATTAAAAACTTTTTTTCATTATAAAAATATGCTCCTAAATTAATTTGATTTGTATATGAACATTTTCCATAAATATTTTATAAATCAATTTTCAATTTACCTAATATTTTATAATGTCATATTATATTTTTTGATTGCATTGATTTTTTCCTTCATATATATGATTGATAATTGTAAATAAAGCATGTCAATATATATACTATATAAAAATGTATTTTTATCATGCAAGGATAAACATACAATAATGAAAATGATATTTTTATCTGAAAATTCTCCTAATTTTACTTGACAATGTCTAAATAGAATAAACTGTAGTGGTTATTGATAAAAGGTGTTGTATGATTTTTAATTATCATCTTTTACATAAAAAAAAATATTGGTTTTGAATTCAACAAAAATATTAGTACTTAAAAACATTACACGTATCATAAATTATATAGATTATTAGTAGGATAAAAAAAAAAAGTAAAAACTTACTTTTAAGGTATTACATTGGAAATGTTACTATTCAAGTAACGTCTTTTAATTTTTCAATTTTTGATATAAAAGTTTATTTATTTATATACAAAATATGAAACTTATGAATAAGAAAGATGCTAAACATGCTAAAAAATAAGAAAGATACTTCGTCATAAAATAATCGTTAAACGAGTAACATTTATTAAATTAATAGTAAGGATTAGGGATGGAAATGGGTAGGGTTCGGGGAGGGTCGGGATCGCCCCGTCCCGAACCCGAAAACTCATAACCCCATTCCGTCCCGCCCCGCGAACAGGCGCGGGGCGGGACGACCTCACGCCCCGCTCCAAATATATATATATATATATATATATATATATATATATATATTTTTTTTTTTTTTTTTTTTTTTTTTCAAAATTGGTAATGAGATTTTACGTGAAGAATTTAGACGTCGAACTGGTTAGAGTTTTTAAGTTTGAATTTTAAAGATAATATGTATATATTTGAAGAAAAAAAAATCAATAAACAATATAATGGTATAGTGATTGTATATTTTCATATCCCTAAATTCCACCAAGGTTCAATTCTTCTGGACTTCATTAAATTTATTTTAGTTCCTCACTCCAAAATTTAAAAAAAAGAAAAAAATTACCTGGTCGCGGGGTGGGGCGGGTCCGCCCCAAAACCCTTCGCGGGGCGGGTCGGGTCCGCCCGAAAACCCACCCCGCGGACCCGACGGGGCGGGTAATTTCGGATCCTCCGAGTTTCGCGTCCTTCGGGTTTTTTTGTCATCCCTATTAAGGATAATCGTGTTTCCCAAATTTGTTGGGTTTTAGCTGAAATTTAACTTATTTTGCTCTTAGAATTGAAAACTAGATGTCTTAGATCTAGCTGCACAACAAAATTTCAATTCAATTTCATTTTATAATTTCAAAATTACATTAATATTCAATGTGTAAAGATTCAAACTCAGAAAACACAAAGATTCACAAAGTTTATTGAATCCACAAAAGTTTTTACAAAAATACAATAAGAATTTGTACAAAATCACAAGGATTTCACAAAGTAAATCAGACAAAAAATCACAGACAAATTGCGTTACAAAAATCTCTCAAAATCGAACAAATCGTGCTTACAAAGAGCACTAAAATCACTCTCAAAACTGTATCTCAAAGTTTCTATAAATGAAGAAATAAAAACAAAGAATTTCTTCGTAATAGAGAAGGATTCAGAGAAGAAAGAAAATCGCCTCTGAGAGAGAGAGAGAGAGAGAGAGAGAGAGAGAGAGAGAGAGAGAGAGAGAGAGAGAGAGAGAGAGAGAGAGATATCTGAATCAGAAATGGATCAGAATGAACTAGGACGCATTTCTAGACCCTTCATTTGGCATATAAGGGTAAGCTCAATCTAACGGCCTAGGACGCTCCACATGTTGATCTAACGGATGTAACAAATTCAGTTGGAACATAATAAGCATGTTTTGGAAACACGACTTGGGCCCGAGTTATGGATATTCTTTTAGGTTCAACAGGTGATGCAATTTGGGTCGAATGAATTCCTTAGTTTTGGGCTGAACTTGCTGGACCAATTACTAACAGATCTTCCCCTTAATTGGTGCAGTCAGCTTTCTTAGTTGATTTCCTGCAAAGGTACAAATAAGCAATATCAAATTTAACAATGTTAAGCAGTCTAAGAGTATCTTTAAATTTAGCTATAGGAATCACTTTAGTTCCAGCATTTGCTGGATTAAGTTGAGTAGGAATTTTTACAAGTTTTACAAATCTTTTTTCAGTAATGTCTTTAATAAAATGAAATTTTACATCAATATGTTTAGATCTATTATGAAAAACAGGATTTTTGCTGTGATATAAGGCACTTTGACTATCAGTTCATATTTCAACCTCAGATTCATTTAAACAACCAATTTCACTAAGTAATCCCCTCAGCCACATGCATTCTTTTACTGTATCAGTGGCTGCAATGTATTCTACCTCAGTTGAGAAAAGAGCAACTAACTTTTGTAGTTGTGCTTTCCAACTGATGCAGGAATCATTTAGAGTAAAAAAGTAACTTGAAGTAGATTTTCTATTATCAATATTCCCACCAAAGTCAAAATCTACAAAGTCTTTATGTTTAAAACCATTTACAGACTTAGAATACATTAGACTAAAATTTAAAGTTCCTTTCAAATATTTTAGTAATGATTTCAGAGCTTCCCAATGTGGTTCACCTGGGTTGCTCATAAATCTGCTTTAGACACTAACAGAGAAGGCAATATTAGGTCTGATTGAGACCATGATGTACATCACAGAGCCTATTGCATTGGAGTAGGGCACATTGTGCATCATGTGAACCTCTTCAGCAGATTTAGGACATTATTCACTTGATAATTTGAAATGAGCAGGTAAAGAAAGTGAAACAAGTTTTGAGTCAAACAGATAAAACTTTTTCAATACAACCTTTTTTATTCAGAAAAAGATTTCCAGCAGATCTATTTCTAAAAATGTCAATTTCAAGAATTCACAAAGTTTATTGAATTCACAAACGTTTTTACAAAAATACAGTAAGAATTTGTACAAAATCACAAGGATTTCACAAAGTAAATCGAACAAAAAATCGCAGACAAACTGCATAACAAAAATCTCTCAAAACCGAACAAATCGTGCTTACAAAGAGCACTAAAATCACTCTCAAAGCTGTATCTCATAGTTTCTACAAATGAAGAAATAAAAACAAAGAATTTCTTCGTAACAGAGAAGGATTCAAAAAAGAAGAAAGAAAATCGCTTCTGAGAGAGAGAGAGAGAGAGAGAGAAATTTGAATAAAAAATGGATCAGAATGAACTTGGACGCGTTTCTAGAACCTTCATCTGGCATATAAGGGTAAGCTCAATCTAACGGCCTGGGACGCTCCACATGTTGATCTAACGACTGTAACAAATTCAGTTGGAACAGAATAAGCGTATTTTGGAAACGCGACTTGGGCCCAGGTTATGGATATTCTCTTAGGTTCGACAGGTAATGCAATTTGAGCCGGATGAATTCCTTAGTTTTGGGCTGAACTTGCTGGACCAATTACTAACACAATGTATATGAATTCACAAATTAATATGTATTCAGATTAATCAATACTTTTATCTCTTGAAATTGTAAAAATGAAGGTTGAAAAATACAACTATACATTTTTTCCATTAAAAAATAAAATAAGAAGAACTCGACTTAATTCATTGATCTAAGTCTAAAGTCTCATTATTATTTATGCTCTATTTGATCATACTCTAACAATCATAAATTTATTTATTTATAATTTTGAGGTAAAATGAGTAGTTAAAAAGAGGAGAGATAATTTATTTATGTAAAAGATATGATTATTAAAACATCTCCCATAATGATATAAAATAAAGATTTAGGTCTCCAAAGTGGCTGAAAATCTCCGATGGAGATGTGCAAAGGAAATGCATTTTGTATTATTCGATGCAACATGTAAAAGAAATACATCCATAAGAAGCAACAATTGAATTTTGATCTTTCCATTAGAGAAGATTTGAATTTAAGGGTATGTTTGATTGGAGGGTGGAAAATGAAAATGAAAATCATTTTTTATGGAAAATATTTTTTCACATTCACCCAAAGAAAATAAAGTCAAGGATTTCAAGGAAAATTCTCACTTTTTTGCCTTGGATGGAAAATAATTTACATGAAAAATTTGTCAATCAAACACTTGAAAATGAAATTTAACTAGAAAATATCTTCATTTCCATCTTTTATCATGCAATCAAACACACCCTAAATGTAAATAAAGATGCAAAAATGATTTTGAAAATATCAATTTTACACGATCGTTGAAGATAATCTTATAATGTTAATCAACCACGATACTCCACAAGGCAAGGCACTTGTTATTTGTAAAATAAAATGATTTGACACGCGAAAAAAGGAATTTGGTTGGATTGGGTCAGTTTTGAAGTGACGCCAGCAGAAATGGATGTCGTGTTTGTTGGATTTTTCTCGAATAGCAACGGACGTAACGGTTGAGACGTCAGTTCCCATTTTAATGCTAAATGGATGACTAAACAGTATGGTGGCACCGTGGTGCAGACAGAGACTCGACTAAATATATAAAATAATGGGGATAATGCGTACATAAACTTTACTTTTCCATAAATATCAAAATTTGAGAAAAATTGCAAATAATGTGTCAAGACGGACGGATCGACTAAATTCGTGAAAATCGGTCCGGATCGATCCGGGACCACGGACAGACGGTTCACGAGTTAAGAAGTTATGAATCGCGGGTTAAACCTTCGTGGGCCGCGATTAACTCACTGACTCGTTAAAAAAAATTGTTTTTATTAAATATGGTAACATTGAAAATTTTTCTTCTTCTAAAAATTCTAATACAATTTTTAAAGCAAACTTTTATTTTTTTCTCCCTAACAGTTAAAAAACGTAGGCCCCGTTCTCTTTGCTGTTTTGAGCCCGTTTTGAGTTTTCGATTTTTGAAAATATCGAAAAAGCGTTCACTTTGCCCATTTTCAGAAACGCGTTTTCCAAAACGTCAAAAAAATACATAGAAAACTCAAAACGATTTTTTTTCGATTTGGATATTTTGTGTTAAAAAATCCAAAACGCGCGTTTTGGATTTTTTTTTTTTTTTTTTTTGTAAATGTGAAATACTTCCTTCACTTGAAGTTCTTATATTATTTTGTCATTATATATAAATCCATGTTAAGATTTTTTTTTTTGTAATTTTTTTATTTATTATTATTATTTTTTTATTTTTAAATGTGAGACACTTCCTTCTCTTGAAGTTCTTATATTATTTTGTCATTATATATAGATCCATGTTAAATTTTTTATTTTTTTATTTTTTTATTTTTTTTTTACTTTTTGTAAAAGTGAGACACTTCCTTCACTTGAAGTTTTTATATTATTTTGTCATTATATATATAGATCAATGTTAAGTTTTTTTTCTTGTAAATTTTTATTTTTATTTTTTTTATTTAAAGTAAGACACTTCATTCATTTGAAATTCTTATATTATTTTGCTATTATATAGATCCATGTTAAGATTTTTTTTTTTTTTTTTTTGTAATTATTTATTATTATTATTATTATTTTTGTAAATGTGAGACACTTCCTTCACTTGAAGTTCTTATATTATTTTGCCATTATATATAGATCCATGTTAAAATTTTATTGGTATGGGGTTAAATATTTTTTTAGTTGAAACAATATTAATAATGAATTTATTGACATAGAGAACTAACTGATTTATTAACATTAAAATTAATGTAATTCAACAAATCAACCATTTTTTACATATAAAATATCACAAAATAAATATATCAAAAAATTACAAAGTAAACACATTTTTCAGTTTTCTATTTTTGAAAACAGTTTTCCAAAATCACAAAGAGAACATGTTTTCAGCAATCCCAAAACAAACAACCAAAATCCAAAATTCAAAACAAAATCCAAAACTCAAAATCCAAAATCGAAATACAAAGAGAACGGCCCCGTAATGTTCTTTGATAATAGTAATTAGAAATACATTTAGTGTTTAATTGTTATTTGTTTATATTTTTTTTTTAAATTTGAAAATTTAGAAATAATTCATATAACATAAAATATAATTTTAAATTCTATGTAAATATTTTATGGTATAAATATGAATTTATCATTTTAATCATTTTGTATTTAGAAACTTGAAAGAAAAAATTGTTATAAATATGAAAAAATTTATATTTTTATTTATACGAGTTAAATCAGAACGAACCCTTGACCCGCATGGACTCGACCTAATGAGCCAACGGGCGGGCGTGAATTTTAGTTCCAATTTTGCGGGCTGATCCGGAACCGACCCGTAACCCGCAGCGAGCGGACTTTTTTTCAAGCGGACCGTTACCTGGCTTTTATGTTGGCGGGCCGACCCGACTCGGACCACCCGGATTGACACATCTAGTCATGGTTCACAATCATGGTTATCAAACTCAAAGTCCTTCATTCGGACAAATTATCGGATTACCAAATTATTGATTTACACAACAATTCTCGAGTTGGATTGACCGGTCTACCCAGTTTTAATAACTATGTTCACAATTTGTTTGAAAATAATAATGAATTTAGGGTTAATAGCACAAAAGGTCCCAACGTTTGACATGTATTGTGCAAAACGTCCCAACGTTTTGATTTTTGACGCTAAACATCCCAACCTTTACAATTTTTGGTAGAAGACATCCTTTCTGTCACTGCTAAAAATTTGACAGAAAAGATGTCTTCTACCAAAAATTGTAAAGGTTAGGATGTTTAGCGTCAAAAATCAAAACGTTGAGACATTTTACACAATACATGTCAAACGTTGGGACCTTTTGTGCTATTAACCTATGAATTTATATCAAATAAAGAATATAAGTGAGATTGATGGATGGATGTACAAGGATGACATGCGAATTATGTAAATTTATTTTCCACCATACTTTATATTCAAGAAAGGAGTTATTCTCTTTATATACTTAACATTTGTCTCGTTTATCATGTTTTGACTTATGGGATATGTGCCTAAAAGTGTCAGGAATTTATCGAAATGTAATATAATATTTGATATTTATTTAAATTTGTAGTTCATTATTATATGTTAAACATTTTTCTAATATATATATCGAGGAAATCGATGAAAATTTTCAATAAAATATTAAATTTTAAAATATTGTAGATAATTTACAATTTAATTTGTCTTTTAACAATATCAATTATTTTAACTACTTTAAAAAATATTAGTAGTACTTCAAAAATATTACGAGTGTCATTCATACTTTACAAAAGACGTGCATAGCACATACTTATTATTATTATTATTATTATTATTATTATTATTATTATTATTAATTAATTAATTATTAAAGGGTAAATATATTGACACCACATTTTTTGTTATCCACACTACATTTTAATTGCAATGAAGATCCCTAATTTTTCCTTATTTTTACATTTACCCCGTCAAGTTTTTTTTTATAATTTTTTTCATCATCAATTTTTTATTAATTTTCATATCTTGTCTTTAAAGACGATTTTCGTTCAAAATATTTGTTACGAGTGCAAAAAATATTTATTTATCTCTCATACGTTTAAATAATCAACATAAATAACTAATACAAAAATTAAACAAAATATTTGCAGATCTTTTCAATGCAAATTAGCAGAATATTTGAAAAGAAATCGTGGTTAGAAACAAAATATGTTAATTAATTGAATGTTATGAATAATAATGCAATTAAAAAAAAGTTGAGGACACAAAAGTAAAAGTAAACAAACAATGAATATCTTTTTTACAATTAAAATGTGGTGTATATATAAAAAAGTGTGGTGTGAATATAATTACCCATTATTAATTAAAACTTAAAAGTGTAGATGAGGGAAAAACTTTCAATTTCCCATTTTATCCTTAATTTTTTATATTAATGGTCAATAGTATCCTTAACATTCAATTTATTTTCTTTAGATACCATTATTATTATTAATGTTAATGTTATTTAATTTTATAATTATTAAAACTTAAAAGTATAAATGAGGGAGAAACTTTCAATTCCCCATTTTATCCTTAATTTTCTTATATTAATGGTCAATAGTATCCTTAACGTTCAATTTATTTTCTTTAGATACCATTATTATTATTAATGTTATTGTTATTTAATTTTATAATTTATTATCATCTTATATTATTTGATGGCGTTCGTGAACCCCTAATTGTACAAAGAACGTCCGTTCACATTTTTCAATGAAAAATTGATAATATCATTTTTTAGTATATTTTGATAAAAGTTGATGAAATGCTTGACGGGTTAACAATCCAAAAGATCACTAAACTTTCCCAAAGGTTTCCATCATGTCACTGAACTTTAGAAATCACCTTATTAATCACCGAACTTTGAAAATGCCACCCCATCCATCACTTTAGCAATATCTGTTAACTAACCTAACGTTTTTTTTTTCTTTTTTCTTTTTAATTTCGTTATATCTTATGTGACAATTTTTTTCGACACATGGACGTCAAATGTGAAATTGTTACACATGTGAAAAATCATATTTTACTAAACACGTTTTATTGAAAAAAAAAAAAAAAATTTGGTAAATCGTTTAAAACATATTTTTAAATAACACAATTTCTCAAACCACTTTTAACCACACAGATTTTTTCTCATCACTTTTTAATCACATATTTTACCTCGAAAACATAAAAAAACATGTTTTGAAATACAAAACTTTTTAATCAAAAAAATGAAATGTTTAAAATAGGTAAAATATGTGGTTAAAAGCGATGAGAAAAAAATTGTGTGGTTAAAAGTGGTTTGTAAAAATGTGTTTTTTAAAAATACGTTTTTTATTTTTTTAGTTAAAAAGTTTTGTATTTTAAAACATGTTTTTTTATATTTTTGAACTAAAATATGTGGTTAAAAAGTGGTGAGAAAAAAATTGTGTAGTTTAAAAATATGTTTTTTTATTTCTTTTTTGGTTAAAAAGTTTTGTATTTTAAAACATGTTTTTTCATGTTTTAGAGGTAAAATATGGGGTTAAAAAAAATTTGTGTTGTTAAAAGTGGTTTGAAAAATTGAATTATTTAAAAATATTTTTATAAACGATTTACCAAACATTTTCTTTTGTTTTCAGTAAAACGTGTTTAGTAAAATATGATTTTCCATGTGTGTAACAATTCCACATTTATCATCCACGTGTCGAAAAGTTGCCACATAGGATGTAACGAAATTAAAAAAAAAAAGGAAAAAAAGTTAGGTTTGTTAATAGATGTTGCTAAAGTGATGAATGGGGTGACATTTTCAAAGTTCAATGAATAATGAGGTAATTTTTAAAGCTCAGTGACCTGGTGAAACCGTGAAAGCATTTGAGAAAGTTCAGTGACCTTTTGTATTATTAACCCAATGCGTGGCTGAAAAATGTACGTTAAACTGCAAGAGTGTACATTATATTTTAACAATGATGAAATTTTGTCATTAAATATATATCTTCACTGAAAAGTTTATTAAAACGTGTTTGTAGTTTAATAATTCAATTAACTAAAGTTACCGAAAAATTGAGTTTGATAACAGAAATTGGACACTTACGAATATGGTATATCGTGTCTTTTAAATGATCAATAGTGCATAGGTAAATTTGAATAATTTTCATCCAATTTATCCAAATTATATATTTCAATAATAATAATAATAACATCAAAATGACGTTACAATATCACGTGTAACACACCTTTTACGTACTATATCTTAAAAGTGTGAATGGGTGGAATTTTTTTATTCCTCATTTTATCCTCACATTCTTATCTTTTTCTCAATAATATCCTTAGTTCATCTATTGAAACTTATTTTACATTTATTTTCATTCTTATTTCAAAAAATATTAATTTGTCCACGATGACTAAATTGAAATTGGTTATTCAACTAATATTAATTAAATGTCGTTGCTTTTTAATTTAGTCTTAGAATATAGTCTCATCAAATTTTATTTCCCTTGATAATTTCATTGAACAATTCAAATAATGCATTTATGCATTTCATGATTTTTTTTCTATTTTTAATTCAAAAATTATGTCTAGTTACAAATAAAAAATAGACTTTTTTTTTCCAAAGTAGAGTGTGAAACTTTTTATTTTTAACCCCACTTAAATCCTTATCAAAATCATCAATTAATTTATATAAATAGAAAAATAAATTTTTAATTATTTTTTAATTAAAAATATAAAACAAATAATTTCAAAACTCTTAAGAAAAGAAAAAAAAATCAAAAATGAAATTTTAGTTTAAATTTATATTGTCACTGTTTGGTGTTAATTAAAATCAGATTATTAATAGATTTTGATAGAATTTAATAAAAATGTGGTTAAAAAGTTGTGAATCCGATGAAATGTGTGGTTAAAATTAATTATTGATTTTATTTTGGACTAAAATCTTATTTAAATTTCCCCAAACATGAGCATAATTTGAAACATTTTTTTCATTACAAAAACATGCTCATAAATTAATTTAATTTATATATAAACAATTTTTTCACATTTTTTCGCGATTTATCATAAATATCTTATAGAGAAATTATTGATTTGCCTAATATTTTATGATATCAGATTACTTTTTAATATATCACACACGATTTATTTAATAAGAAGACATTTTAAATAATTGTCTAATATATATTTCGAATAATTGGATGAAAATTTTCAATAAAATATTAATATACTTAGAATTGAAGTAAATTTACCATTTACAATTTTTCTCTAACAATTTTAATTACATCAACTATTTTAAAAACAGTGTTAGTACTTAAAAAATGTTACTTTAACATTCATTATAATACATAAGACGTGCAAAACTCGTGCTTGTTACTAGTTAATGATTAAATATGTGAAGTAGAATAAGTCTTCAATTCTTGAAGAGTTCAGTCAAGCATTAGTTTGTCCAACAAAAATAATATTTTACTATGTTAATTTTGGAAGAAAGCATTGGATCTTTGGAAACCGACGTCCATTTAATCATGTTAGCATCAGTGTAGTGGCAAAGCTCTTCTTAAGGAGATTTGTATTCGTATACCTTACTTCATTTTATCTCAATCTAATTTTTACATTCGGTAGGTCAAATTTTGTTCACCCAATTTTTATTCGGTAAGTCAAAATTCTATTCGATATTTTACAAGTGTAAATCGTTATTTCTCATCTTTTGCATGACATGTTTTTTATTAAAAGGAATATAATAATGTACTAATTTATTCAACAGGTATGTATCTTCTCATTAAAAAAAAGGTCCTCTCTGATATTTCGTTTTCTCTTTTTTGAAGTTCTGATATCATTTTCAAGTCATCAAACAACAAATTTTTTGTGTTCCACATTAAATTTTCTGTTCCACATTAAAAGAAAATTAATGCTCTGTTTTCTTGCTGTGAAGACACTTCAATCGTTAATGATTAGTTTATTAATGAAAATATCATACATTTAGATATACGATTTATGGCAGCAGCGTTGACAACCTTTTATTTTACTTTTCAAACTTTGCCCAAACTTTTATTTTATGTCATATATAGTCCCAAAACTTTCATTCATTGCAACATAAGGATGGATGGATGAATTCCATCCAGTTGACCGTGAGTTGATCACACAAAATTGATTTTGACAAAATATAAAAAGGCAGAAGGGTAATTTACAATCAAATTTACAATTCTATTCGATGGAGATTAAAATTAAATTTTTTTGTATATTTTGACAAAATTTGATGAAATGTGTAGTTAAAAAATTAGGGGACCCAAAAATATGTGATTATAATTAATTATTGACTTTGACTTTAATAAAAATAAACAGGCTGATAATTTACCAAAATGAAATTAAATTAAAAAAAAATAGAAATAACTCTTCCCGACCCGACCCGACATGACCCGGTAAATCAAACCAAATCAATCTACCACCACAGCCTTCCGCCGCCTGTCACAACCACCACCACCACCAGCACCACCACCACTCACAATAGTAATTCTTCACGTTCATTTGATAATGCCTCTTGTAATCACAATGAGGGAATGCCTCTGGGTAGGAAGGATGAGTCTGGCTATGTTGCCATTTACACTTCTTTAGAAGTATTCAAGTTTGCTTCAAAAATTTTATTGATTTTCTTGTCTTGAACCTTTTCAATTAATATCGAGCATTAAAATCATAGGACGAACAAAGGCAGGAAAATCGATTCTCCACTCAACAACTAGATCCTGGGAAGAAATCGAGTAATTGTAAACATTTGACATTATCACCTGATTATTCGTAAGTGCAAAGACATATATGAACCAACAAACACCTCCAATCGAGTTTTTTTTTTCTTCATTTAGTTTATAAGGGACCCAAAGCTTGACACAAAGCAGATCTGCAACTTACTAGCACGATAGCAATTCTATAGGAGGTATCAGAGGTCGATGCTGTAAAAATTGCAAAAAACGTGTCATGGTTCACAATCATTGTTATCAAACTCAAAGTCCTTCATTCAGACAAATTATCGGATTACCAGATTATTGATTTACACAACAATTCTCCAGTTGGATCGACTGGTCTACCCAGTATTAATAACTATGTTCATTGTTCACAATTTGTTTGAAAATAATAATGAATTTATATAAAATAAAAAATATAACTGAGATTGATGAATGGATGTACAATGATGACATGCGAATTATGTAAATTTATTTTCCACCAAATTTTATATTCAAGAAAGCAGTTATTCTCTTTATATACTCAACATTTGTCTCGTTTCTCAAGTTGTGACTGTTGGGATATGTGCCTAAAAGTGTCAGAAATTTATCAAATTTTATATAATATTTGATATTTATTTAAATTTGCAATTCATTATTATATGTAAGCTGTAACGAAAAGCTTTCGATTGTTCAAAGATAATATAATATCAGTACATTCGAAATGTGGCTCTGATTAAAAGTTGTATGTTATTGTGACATTGATTCATTTAATTATTTATTTAGTTAATAAAATATATTTAATTACCTATCTATTAAAATTCATCTGAATTTTGAAATAAAAATTTAAGTTTGTCAGATTTGATATTGTATCTTTAAATATTGGTAGTGTTGAATTTAAGGGTTAATCATATATATATATATATATATATATATAAGGAATCATCTATTCCCTTAAATCGGGGATACTATGTTTCTCGATTCAGGCATATGTTCACGTTGTTGGATATTGGTTAAATAAATCGATAATTGAAAATCGATTAAAGTGACTTTGTGTCGACTTTGGTCAAATACTCAAAAGCTCGACTCAATCTGTTTAGACAAAATTGTCTGCCACATCGCCATTTCAGGGTGCACAAATGGGGATTGACCTACCTCGTCAGGTCGCGAGGGTGAGGGGGCAGCGCCCCCGTGAGGGCTCGGGGGCAACGCTCCCGAAAGAGAATTTTGATTTATAGCATGTATTGAAGGGTATATTTGGCATTTCGAAAACCAATATCGAATGAATGAGAAATTACGAAAAAAGGACGAAAATCAGGTCAAAATATTTGACCGTCTGACCGCATGATTGGTAAACTGCGCGATCACACGTCAAATTCAATTCCGATTTTTTTGAGTAAAATCGTGCGACCGCACAGTTGTCCGGTGAATAGACACCTTTCATAAAGGTGCATGGTTTGGAAATGGTGCATGGTTTGGCCTCAACCATTTCGTCCACACCCTTTCATGGTGTATAAATAGGACCCTTTGGGTGTCCTATTCCTCACATTTTGATATGCAAAACATCTCTCATCATCTCTTCTCTCCAAAATCAAAATCATTTCATTTATTTTGATTTTCCTTCATTTCATCCTTGGAGTACATAAGCCTAAATTTGGTTCTTTGTACTTGTGTTTTGGAGTGCTACAAACACAAGTGTAGCTGTTGTATCTTGGGAGTCGATTGCCGGAATCCGTAGGCACCATTGTGGGGCAAATTCGACTTAAGGATAAAGAGTTCAACTCTTGCCTCGGTTTTGTCTTTACTTTTCTTCTTCTTTTTGTTTGTATTTTCCTTACCGTTACTCTGTCTAATTTTCTGCATGGATTTACAAACCATCATTATACTTATTTTGGCGTCACTATTCACAAAATTCCTCCAACACACGCGAATATGCAATTTGCGCGAACATGTGCCTGAATCTGGGAACATAGTGTTCCCCGATTTGGGGAACAGAACAAGCCTCATATATATATATATATACCATATCTAGATATATGACACGTAATTTCTTTATTAATTTTGTATGTTAAACATTTTTCTAATATATATATCGAGGAAATCGATGAAATTTTTCAATAAAATATTAAATTTTAAAATATTGCAGATAATTTACAATTTAATTTGTCTTTTAACAATATCAATTATCTCAATTACTTTAAAAAACAATAGTAATACTTCAAAAATATTACGGGTGTCATTCATACTTTACAAAAGACGTGCAAAAAAAGTACTTATTATTATTGTTGTTGTTGTTGTTATTATTATTATTATTATTATTAAAACTTAAAATTGTAGATGAGGGAGAAACTTTCAATTCCCCATTTTACCCTTAATTTTTTATATTAACGGTCAATAGTATCCTTAACGTTCAATTTATTTTCTTTAGATACCATTATTATTACTAGTAGAAAGCAGGTGCGTTGCACGTCTTACTCAGAGGATGAATGTGATGTGTAATATTGTCTTCATAGTATTAATACTATTCTTTGAAAGTTATTAAGATAAAGATATTATTAAAAGAAAAAATTGAAATTGTAGATATGATTTTTTTTTTTAAATTTATGTATATAATGTGAAAATGTTGAATAAATTGAAATGTAATGTTTTGTTTTATTTTGTTTTTTTTAGACTACAATCATTTTTTGTACATTACACATCTTATGTAAAGGAAGAATAATTTTTGCAATTTTTTTGAAGTAATAAATAGTTTTTTAACAATATTTGCAATGTTTCAATGAACTAAAATATAACATTATGGTTACAATAAAAAAAATTTTGAACACAATAATTTCTGTTAACATCTTGCAAATTTTGTTATTTTTGTTTTCGACTTTTACAAAGACTTTTGTTGTTTGCATTAAAATTTTATGTGAAAGTATGACATATAGTTGAACACTTTATTAATTCATCACCACAATAAGATATCGATGTGCGAAGTAATCATTCAAAACACTTTATTCATCTCCACAAGAAGATATCGATGTGGGAAATAATCATTCAAAATTGAAAAAAAAAAAAAAAAAAAAACTATGTGAATTTGAACAAAGAAATAGTAAGTATTGTTTTCGACAATTAATATGGAAAAAATATGTTACATGTTTTATATAGTAAATGATGTAATTCCTCCAATGAATTTGTTAAAGGATGTAAGAATTTCAATATTATTGGATAGGACAATATGTATTGAATAGTAGAAAGTTACAAAATCATTCAAATTCAAATAATATTTTTCTTTATTATTTAATTAATTGAAAATTTGTAAGAAAAATTAAATTATGCGGATTTTTCAATAAATTTCTCAAAATATTGTTGATTTTGATGTCAAATTTCATTAGTAACGGCAACGGGGCGAATACCTCGATTCGTGCCCCGCGGGTAATTTTTTTCCCAAACTCGCTACCTGTGCCCGAGAATTTCGGGGCGAGTCAATCCTGTCGTTCCGTTTAATTTTTTTAATTTTTTAATTTTTCCTTATTTATTTTTATTAAATAATATATTCGGGTCGGGATGGCCAAACCAGCCCCCGCTCATGTCGCAAGAATCCACCCTAAAACCCACCCCCACCGACTCACGAGGCGGGTTTGGGTCGATTTTTTTTTTTTTTTTTTTTTTGCCATCTCTAAATTTCATGCTTCTAATTGAGAAAAGATAACATAAGAAATTTTTTTACCACGACACACGCTTTGTATGGTATGCATGTTAAAAAAATTGTGAAAAACTTCTTTACTACTAATTTTAGCCAATTTTCCCTTTCAATAAAGTCAAACACCCATCTCCAGACCTTATAAATAAAATTATTTATTTAATTAGTCCATCTCAACATTGTCGTTTTCATTCTAGTACAACTGATGATCCAAACAATAATAATTTGAAGAATTTCTACAATGACAATAAATAGAGAAATATTTCACAGTGACGAGTGACGAAGTAAGGTGTGAGAAATGACCTAGAAATCTTTTGATAGTGTGATGTAATGTGCATATTTTATTTTAGAGTTTTTGTGTTATTATTATGCATTTATGAGATCATACTAATGGGTCCTTGTTTTGTTTAACTTAATTAGTTAGTTAATGAGAATATTAAATGAGGGTATAGTTGAGTTAGAGCAAAAAATATGTGGGCAAAATGGTGATGTGAAAGATTCTCCACTGTCCATACTTATGGATGGCAATGGGGCGGGTTCGGGGCGGGTCAGGGCCACCCCGCCCCGGACCCGAAAACACCCAGCCCCGCCCCGCTAAGGACCAGAATTTTTTTTTAATAATAATAAATAAATTGGTAATGAAATTTTAAATGAAAAATGTAGGCGTTCAACTAGTTAGAGTTTTTCAGTTTGAACTTTAAAAATAATATGTATATACTTGAAGAAAAAAATCAATAAACAATATAATGGTATAGTTGTTGTATATTCTCATATCCTTAAATTCCACCAATGTTCAATTCTTCTGGACTTCATCAAATTTATTTTAGTTTCTCATTTCATTATTTAAATATATATATAAAAAAAAATTACCGGGTCACGGGTAATTTTCGGGGCGGGTCATTTCGGGTCCTCCGGGTTTTTTTGCCATCCCTATCCATACTTTTAAGCAATGTTCTAAAATGCGTAATGCGTTGCGTCGAGGTTGAGAATCAAGAATCACAAGTTTAGGCATGTCAATGCGAAGAATAAGCGTCATGTAGCGACCGTAAAATTTCGAAATTTATTTTAAAAGAAGTATTTTATTTGCTAAAAATAGTGTCGCTATAATTTAACCCTTTATTTAAAATTCACGTACGTCGTTTAGCCAAGTTATAATTTTGAGTCGAGAATAATAAATTTCAATCCAAACTTGTTTTTACGTCCAATAATTTTAAAAATCTATTTTTAAAATCCAATTTCATTTATTTATTTATTTTATTTAATTATTTATTTACTTATGTAAATAAATTCTCAGATAATCTTATTTCAAATTTAAGTTTATCATTTTTATTAAATTTCAAATTTCAAATTCATCAATTATCTTTACAAATTATGATAATCATCCACCAGAAATTTATCCACGATTACAATTTCAATTCGAATCAAAGACTAACCCCTAGCTATTTTACTCCCCTTCACGATCAGAAATTACCCACGGCCAAGACACAGCTTTCAGGTATCTTCATCGATGATTTCTGTATTCTCCATTATCATCACCGTCTGTAACAACTGAACCCAAGCCTCACACAATATTGCCCAACACCACTGCCATTACTCAGCGTTACCACAACCAACCCAGCACTGATGCATCACCGTGAAATCACTACAAGCTCATTTCACCCACAATCTGCAACCGGAAACCAAAATCACCTCCGACCACAATCGGCCACCCCATCCACCACCAAATGCCATCGAGTCCGAAACACCACCTCCGTACCCAGTCTCTCAGCCTACTGCCAATCCTCACTATTGAGACACTACCAATCACGAACCCGGCCAAAATCTGTAACCCAAATCAAAACCCTCGGCCAAGACCAACCGTAGCAATACCCCGACCACACCTCCACTACACAACCCATTATCATCATCACCACCAAAGCACAACCACACACAGCCAACAACCCCTCGAAGCCGCCCCTGCCCAACGCTCGAACCCAAGCCAAGTCCCCAAAATCAAACCCAAAACCGAATTTAGAACATTACCCATAACCTACCTCAATAGTTACCGGAGTCCTTTCGCCGGCAGAGCCCCAAATCGCGAACCTTCAACCGCGAATTTGCCCTGTTTTCGCACCCAAAATCAGCCCAAACTCTAGTTTTTCTCGCATACCCAGATTTCCTGCTGCTGCTGCTTCGCGCCGGCGATATCATCGCCGGCCTTGCCGCCGGCGTTCGATCAGAGAGGAGGGCGTCCGCCCTCCCCTCGCGCTCCGTCTCTCTCTCTCTGTCGTAACATAGAGAGAGAGATGAGTGTTATGTATATATATATTTTATATATATAAACTTGTTTTTAATATTTACTCTTTAAGTCCCAAATTTTTGAAAGAGTACTTGTTTCAGTCCTTAGCGATTTTAAGATTTGTTCAGTCAACCCCTGTTGAATTTTAAAACGTTTTCCAATCAGTCCTTAAGTTTTGAAAACATTTATTTCAGCCCCACAGTTTGATATATATCCGTTTCAGCCCCTCCTTTTTAAAATGATTTTCAATTTAGTCACGAATGTTTTTGTAATTAACGATTTGGCCCTTATCTTTGTAAAGGCCTACTTCAGTCCCTAAATTTTTATTTCAATTCTCTTAAAAATTTCATTTAGATCCTTATATTTATTTTCAGTTACTTAAAATTCAAGTCTCGAAGATACTAATTTAATTTAATTTTCTTGGCTAGACGAATCATTTGGAGAATTAAGAGATTGACGTACTTCCCGCTCCAATTTTTGAGAACTCGTAACGTTAGAGGTAGACTCGCCCCCACTAATTGATTTAAATTATAATTGCACGTGATTATGTGGATTTGTGTGACCTTGTATGCTTATTTGCATGAGAAAAGAAAAGAATATCTCGTATGAGATAAATTTGAGAATTTGTGTTATGCACGTCATAACTTATCTGCTAGCATGATTTAAGAAAAGAATGGTTCATTTGCGTTCACTATGTGATGCCTATGAATAAGAAAAGAATGTCACTACATTATTTGCATGATTACTTGTCCAATTATCTTATAGATTAATTACTGGCGATGAGTCTACTGAGTATTTCATTTTGAAATGCTCAACCCGTTGTTTTAACAATTTTTGCAGATTTCGGTGACGGTGGCGAGTGATGGGCAATGGCGACAAATTACAAATTTAATATTATTTTGAAAGTCGGGAATTTCGAAACATTTTAATTTATCAAGAATTTTTCATTTTCAATAAGTTTGTACGAATTTGTTTTATTTAACCTGAATTATCGCTAAAAGTTTATCCAATAAATGTGGTAGTTAATATTAAATCGTTTTTCCGCAACAAAGTTTATTCAAGAATTTAGAAAAGTGACGTTCCCGCGCTCCTCGGAACTCGGGGCGTTACAGCGTGGTATCAGAGCGGATCTACGTTTCTGTAGACTTGCAAATTTAAAAAAAAAAAAAAAAAAAAACAAGAAAATAAATTTTTCTAAAAATAATAGAAATAATGTTTTGACGACTTTTTGCTATTGCCATCATTTTTCGCCGACTCCGAAGGTAAAGAAGTTTAGTATGTTTACGTTATTGATATATTTCGGATACTTGAGATTAAATGTTTTGAGAATTTGACGAGAAAAGAAAGGAAAAGAGAAGACGAAAAAGAATTAGAAAAAAAAACTAGTATCCGAAAAATGAGAAAGAAAGAAAGAAACGAGTTTTGGAGCATAATGGGAATTAGTACGATTTAAGACATTTTTTTTTATAAAATATTTCGTCCTTAGAATTAAATAAATAATGAAACCCTAACTGGACTTTGCATAATTCGATTTTAGACATGGCACCATCTAGATGGATTTCAAACCACATTCTTAGCTTCCGCGACATGCGCCATCACTTCATGGCTAGCGGATTTAGGATGACCGACGCTCAGTTCATCCTCCAACTTATATTGTCATTCCCAAAAAATAAGAAGACTAAGGCGTTCGCATTTTATGATGATGTAAAGAGACGTCTGGGAGAAGACATAAGCTTCCAGACTGTCTACGACGAATTTGTAATGCGATGGGATCGTTTCCGAGTCCCTGCACCAGCGCCAGCACTCACACCAGAAGTGATGGTAATATCGGATGACGAGGAGGAGCCAGATGAAATATCTGATGCTCAGTCAGGGACCTATGATTATACGCCTGGATTACAAGGTTATGTTTCAGAATCACCAGACTACTCCCCAGGTTCACCATGTGCCTCACCCGGTGCCCCAGATTATACACCTGGCACGCCCGGGACTACCCCTATCAATAGTCACATTTAGTGGGATAGGACTAGTGATAGGTGTTTTGGCATTTTTCCTTTTCAACAGTTTTTCCCATTCCTGAAATAATAATGTATCCTCATTGAGGAATTTTATTTATTAATAAAGAGATTCATTTATTTCACGAGCTATGTTTCACGTTGTTATTAAGATTGAATGTATGAGATGATTGGTTGTCTGTATTTTCCTATCAAGAAATAATAAACCTATTTGTTTTACGTGATAAAGGAAAATATCTCGGCGCTTAATCAGAGATGCACCGAATCAGACCAACCAAGGTCAGACTGCTCCAAGGCAGGATCCCCCAAACCAGGCCAATATCATTAGAGACCTACTGCAGGCAGTTCAGGATTTGAGGCAGGCCCCAGCAGGTTCCTCAGTGCCCATTATTGAACAATTCAGGAGGTACCGTCCGCCTACTTTTGATGGCGGGGACAATACATTGGCCGTGGAGGAGTGGTTACAGGGGATCGAGAGGATTTTCAAGCATATCTCTTGCCATGAGGACAAGAAGGTTACTTGTGCAGAATTTATGTTGATCGGTAGGGCCGGCTTTTGGTGGGAGTCCGCATCACGGACTAGGACCGAAGAGGAGCAGGCAGCGTTGACCTGGGAAGAGTTTAAGGAAGAGATCAAAGACAAGTTCTTCCCACAAGCCCTCCGAGACCACAAGGAGACCGAATTTTTACAGCTAGTTCAGGGTGAGATGGACATCACTGACTATGAACGGAAGTTCGAGGAACTATCACGGTATGCTCCACATCTAGTGGAAACCGAAGTTAAGAAGGCACGCCGATTTGAGAGAGGTCTACGTTCGGATATCAGGCAGATTGTTGGCTCACATGAACTGCCCACTTACAGAGAAGTTGTGAAGAAAGCTCAGGCTGTGGCTTTTGCTGGTGCAAAGATTGGCACCCAAGGCAGTCGGAACAATCAAGTGCATCAAGGTAAACGGAAATGGCAGGGTCACCATCAGAACAGGAACCAGAATTTCAATAAGAGACAGAATACAGGACCTAACAGAGGTCAGGTGACCAGTTTCCTCCCACCATGTCCAAAGTGCCAGAAGACACACAAAGGAGAATGCCTCTTTAGCAACAAGGTTGTTTGTTATCGATGTGGCCATCCGGGCCACTTTGCTCGAGATTGCAACGCAGCACCTGCTCAAGGCTCAGACCAGAAGAAGAACATTGACCAGAACAGGAAGGGGAAGGCTAGGGTATTTTCCATGGACGCCGTTGAGAACTCCGACGTGATTGCAGGTATACCATTATTTCAACATTCATATACTCATATTACTTAATTTCATATATCATGCTCGAATTAATTATATGAACGACGATAACAGGCATTTTATCTGTTTCTGGTATCCCCGTATACGTCCTAATAGATTCGGGTGCTACGCATTCATTTATTGCTGACTCATGCTTAACTAGATTAAATTTAATGGGAGAGACAACTGGTAGTGTGCTTGAAGTAAGCTTACCGTCAGGAGAAATTCTTGATACTAGTAGGATAGTCAAGGCTGTACGAATAGATTTTGATGGGATAGTACTTGAGGCAGACCTGAATATTATTCCGATGAAGGACTTCGACATTATCCTAGGAATGGACTAGCTGAGTTCTAACCGTGCCGCGATCATGTGCCATGAGAAAGAAGTAGTATTTCAGAAGAATGGGGATGAGGTGTATAGATTTTATGGTTCGAAGGTTAAAGCACTACCTCGCCTTATCTCGGCTATGCAAGCCGAAAAGCTGATTGCTAAGGGAAACTGTCAGAGTTATTTGGTTAACCTCCAAGGAAAGCCCGCTGAGGAAATCAAATTGGAGTCAGTGCCAGTTGTGTGTGACTATCAAGATGTATTTCCAGAAGACCTATCTGGTACTCCGCCTGATAGGCAAGTGGAATTTGCTATTGACTTGGTGCCAGGAGCTGCCCCTGTTTCGAAAGCCCCGTATCGTATGGCACCGAAAGAATTACAAGAACTGAAGGTCCAACTGGAAGAACTGCTAGGGAAGGGCTTTATCAGGCCAAGTGTGTCCCCGTGGGGAGCACCTGTGCTATTTGTGAAGAAGAAGGATGGCAGCATGAGAATGTGCATGGACTATCGGGAATTGAACAAGTTGACGATAAGGAACAAGTACCCCCTGCCCAGAATCGAAGATTTGTTCGATCAACTGAAAGGAGCTGCGGTATTTTCAAAGATGGACTTAAGGTCCGGTTACCATCAGTTGAAGATCAAGTCTACGGATATACAAAAGACAGCGTTTAGGACTCGATATGGACACTATGAGTTCACGGTGATGCCATTCGGTCTTACGAACGCACCTGCAGTATTTATGGACTTGATGAACCGGGTTTTCCATCAGTACTTGGATAAGTTCGTTATTGTTTTCATTGATGATATTCTAGTCTATTCTAAAGATTCACAACAGCATGCAGAACATCTGAGAATCGTGTTGGAGACACTACGGGCAGAAAAGTTATACGCCAAATTTAAGAAATGTGAATTTTGGCTCGAGAAGATAGGCTTTCTGGGTCATATTGTTACAATCAATGGCATCGAAGTTGATCCGTCAAAAGTGGAGACAGTGAGTAAATGGACTACGCCAGCGAATGCCGGTGATGTAAGAAGCTTTTTGGGACTAGCTGGATATTATCGGCGATTTATAGAAGGTTTCTCTAAGATAGCGGGTCCCATGACTCAGTTGACACGAAAGGGTGTAAAATTCCAGTGGACGGAGCAGTGTGAACGAAGCTTCCAGGAATTGAAGAAAAGACTGGTTTCAGCACCAGTGTTAGCAGTGCCGGATGGATCTGAGGGTTTTGTGATATACAGCGATGCCTCGAAACATGGTTTAGGATGTGTGTTGATGCAGAAAGGTAAGGTGATTGCCTATGCTTCGAGACAGTTGAAGCCATACGAGAGAAACTATCCGACACATGATCTAGAACTGGCAGCCGTTGTACACGCTCTTAAGATTTGGCGGCATTACCTATGTGGGAGTAAATGCGAGATTTACACCGACCATAAAAGCCTCAAGTATTTCTTCACTCAGAAGGAATTGAACATGAGACAGCGTCGATGGCTGGAACTTGTGAAGGATTATGATTGTACCATTCTTTACCACCCGGGTAAGGCTAATAAGGTTGCAGATGCACTATGTAGAAAGGATGTGGGTCAATTATCAGCTTTGGGAACAGTACAAGAACAGTTGATTCGGGATTTTCAGAACTTGAGAATTGAAGTGAGAAACCCAGGAATCCAAAGTTCTAGCAGATTGGAAAATTTGGCAGTTAAACCAGATTTGAGAAGCAGAATCGTGAAGGCTCAAGAAAGTGATAAGTTTTTGGAGAAGATCAAAGCCGAAGTTGGAACTGGCAAGAGAGCAGATTTTGAAATCGGAATTGACAAGGCACTACTATTCAAGGGTCGCCTGTGTGTACCGAAAGATGATCAGATCAGGAATGAAATATTGAGGGAAGCCCACTCAGCTCCATATGCAGCTCACCCAGGAGGAACAAAGATGTACCGAGATTTGCGTACCACATTATGGTGGAGGAATATGAAAGGGTGTATTGCCAAGTTCGTTTCACGATGCATGACCTGCCAGCAGGTCAAGGCTGAACATCAAAGACCGTCAGGACTGCTAAATCCTTTAGACATTCCGGAATGGAAATGGGAGAAAATTTCCATGGATTTTGTAACAGGCTTACCCAGAACAATGAGGGGACATGACGCAATCTGGGTTATTGTAGACCGACTTACAAAGTCAGCCCATTTTCTTCCAGTGCGGATGACTCTCAGTATAGATCACTTGGCTCAGACTTATATAAGGGAGATCGTTCGACTTCACGGGATTCCAGCGTCTATTGTTTCAGATAGGGATCCGAGATTCACTTCGAGATTTTGGAAGAGCTTACACACGGCTATGGGAACTAAATTAAATTTTAGTACCGCTTACCACCCGCAGACAGACGGGCAGTCGGAACGCACCATTCAGACCTTAGAGGATATGCTTAGAGCCTGTGTGCTGGACCTGAATGGAAATTGGGAGACTCACTTGCCATTGGTGGAGTTTGCTTACAATAACAGTTTTCAGGCTACCATTGGTATGGCACCGTATGAAGCACTGTATGGGCGAAGATGCCGATCGCCGGTATATTGGGATGAGGTTGGCGAGAGGAAGATATTGGGTCCCGAGTTAATTGAAAAGACTGTAGAAGCTATCGAGAAAATCAGATTGCGAATTAAAGCTGCCCAGGACAGACAGAAAAGCTATGCCGATCAGAGGAGAAAAGACTTGGAGTTCGTGGTTGGAGAGAAAGTGTTTTTGAAAATCTCTCCTATGAAGGGTACTATTCGTTTTGGCAAGAAAGGGAAATTAAGGCCTCGGTTTATCGGACCTTTTGAAATATTGGAGAAAGTAGGTAACGTGGCTTATCGTTTAGAATTGCCACCCGAACTCTCAGCTATACACAATGTTTTTCACATCTCTCTGTTGAGAAAATATGTTCACGACCCTAGTCACGTGGTGAATTTTCAGTCAATCCCAATTCAGAAGAATCTACATTATGAAGAGGCACCCATGTGCATCATTGATAGAAAAGTCCATGTCTTAAGAAATAAAGAAATTGCTCTAGTCAAAGTCCAGTGGGGTAGACATAGTAGCGATGAGGCTACATGGGAAAAAGAAGAAGAAATTCTAGCCAAGTATCCAGATATTTTAGACCAAGTAAGTCTTAAATTTCGAGGACGAAATTATTTTAAGGGAGTAAGGTTGTAGCGACCGTAAAATTTCGAAATTTATTTTAAAACAAGTATTTTATTTGCTAAAAATAGTGTCGCTATAATTTAACCCGTTATTTAAAATTCACGTACGTCGTTTAGCCAAGTTATAATTTTGAGTCGAGAATAATAAATTTCAATCCAAACTTGTTTTTACGTCCAATAATTTTAAAAATCTATTTTTAAAATCCAATTTCATTTATTTATTTATTTTATTTAATTATTTATTTACTTATGTAAATAAATTCACAGATAATCTTATTTCAAATTTAAGTTTATCATTTTTATTAAATTTCAAATTTCAAATTCATCAATTATCTTTACAAATTATGATAATCATCCACCAGAAATTTATCCACGATTACAATTTCAATTCGAATCAAAGACTAACCCCTAGCTATTTTACTCCCCTTCACGATCAGAAATTACCCACGGCCAAGACACAGCTTTCAGGTATCTTCATCGATGATTTCTGTATTCTCCATTATCATCACCGTCTGTAACAACTGAACCCAAGCCTCACACAATATTGCCCAACACCACTGCCATTACTCAGCGTTACCACAACCAACCCATCACTGATGCATCACCGTGAAATCACTACAAGCTCATTTCACCCACAATCTGCAACCGGAAACCAAAATCACCTCCGACCACAATCGGCCACCCCATCCACCACCTAATGCCATCGAGTCCGCAACACCACCTCCGTACCCAGTCTCTCAGCCTACTGCCAATCCTCACTATTGAGACACTACCAATCACGAACCCGGCCAAAATCTGTAACCCAAATCAAAACCCTCGGCCAAGACCAACCGTAGCAATACCCCGACCACACCTCCACTACACAACCCATTATCATCATCACCACCAAAGCACAACCACACACAGCCAACAACCCCTCGAAGCCGCCCCTGCCCAACGCTCGAACCCAAGCCAAGTCCCCAAAATCAAACCCAAAACCGAATTTAGAAAATTACCCATAACCTACCTCAATAGTTACCGGAGTCCTTTCGCCGGCAGAGCCCCAAATCGCGAACCTTCAACCGCGAATTTGCCCTGTTTTCGCACCCAAAATCAGCCCAAACTCTAGTTTTTCTCGCATACCCAGATTTCCTGCTGCTGCTGCTTCGCGCCGGCGATATCATCGCCGGCCTTGCCGCCGGCGTTCGATCAGAGAGGAGGGCGTCCGCCCTCCCCTCGCGCTCCGTCTCTCTCTCTCTGTCGTAACATAGAGAGAGAGATGAGTGTTATGTATATATATATTTTATATATATAAACTTGTTTTTAATATTTACTCTTTAAGTCCCAAATTTTTGAAAGAGTACTTGTTTCAGTCCTTAGCGATTTTAAGATTTGTTCAGTCAACCCCTGTTGAATTTTAAAACGTTTTCCAATCAGTCCTTAAGTTTTGAAAACATTTATTTCAGCCCCACAGTTTGATATATATCCGTTTCAGCCCCTCCTTTTTAAAATGATTTTCAATTTAGTCACGAATGTTTTTGTAATTAACGATTTGGCCCTTATCTTTGTAAAGGCCTACTTCAGTCCCTAAATTTTTATTTCAATTCTCTTAAAAATTTCATTTAGATCCTTATATTTATTTTCAGTTACTTAAAATTCAAGTCTCGAAGATACTAATTTAATTTAATTTTCTTGGCTAGACGAATCATTTGGAGAATTAAGAGATTGACGTACTTCCCGCTCCAATTTTTGAGAACTCGTAACGTTAGAGGTAGACTCGCCCCCACTAATTGATTTAAATTATAATTGCACGTGATTATGTGGATTTGTGTGACCTTGTATGCTTATTTGCATGAGAAAAGAAAAGAATATCTCGTATGAGATAAATTTGAGAATTTGTGTTATGCACGTCATAACTTATCTGCTAGCATGATTTAAGAAAAGAATGGTTCATTTGCGTTCACTATGTGATGCCTATGAATAAGAAAAGAATGTCACTACATTATTTGCATGATTACTTGTCCAATTATCTTATAGATTAATTACTGGCGATGAGTCTACTGAGTATTTCATTTTGAAATGCTCAACCCGTTGTTTTAACAATTTTTGCAGATTTCGGTGACGGTGGCGAGTGATGGGCAATGGCGACAAATTACAAATTTAATATTATTTTGAAAGTCGGGAATTTCGAAACATTTTAATTTATCAAGAATTTTTCATTTTCAATAAGTTTGTACGAATTTGTTTTATTTAACCTGAATTATCGCTAAAAGTTTATCCAATAAATGTGGTAGTTAATATTAAATCGTTTTTCCGCAACAAAGTTTATTCAAGAATTTAGAAAAGTGACGTTTCCGCAACAAAGTTTATTCCCAAATGTTTCCATCATGTCATTGAACTTTAGAAATAACCTCATTAATCAACGAACTTTGAAAATGCTACCACATCCATCACTTTAGCAATATCTGTTAACTAACCTAACGTTTTTTTTTTTTTTTTTTAATTTCGTTATATCCTATGTGACAATTTTTTTCGACACATGGACGTCAAATGTGAAATTGTTACACATGTGGAAAATCATATTTTACTAAACACGTTTTACTGAAAACAAAAGAAAATATTTGGTAAATTGTTTAAAACATATTTTTAAATAACACAATTTCTCAAACCACTTTTAACCCCACGAATTTTTTCTCACCACTTTTTAACCACATATTTTACCTCTCGAAAACATAAAAAAAAAGTTTTGAAAGACAAAACTTTTTAACCAAAAAAATAAAATGTTTAAAATAGGTAAAATATATGGTTAAAAGTGATGAGAAAGATTTGTGTGGTTAAAAGTAATTTGTGAAATTGCGTGGTTTAAAAATATGTTTTTTATTTTTTTGGTTAAAAGAATTTGTATTTTTAAACATGTTTTTTTATGTTTTTGAAGTAAAATATTTGGTTAAAAAGTGGTGATGAAAAATTGTGTCGTTTAAAAATATGTTTTTTATTTCTTTTTTGGTTAAAAAGTTTTGTATTTTAAAACATGGGTTTTTATGTTTTCGACGTAAAATATGTGGTTAAAAGTTAAAAAGTGATGAGAAAAATTTGTGTTGTTAAAAGTGATTTGAGAAATTGTATTATTTAAACATATTTTTATAAACGATTTACCAAACATTTTCTTTTGTTTTTCAGTAAAACGTGTTAGTAAAATATGATTTTCCATGTGTGTAACAATTCCACATTTATCATCCACGTGTCGAAAAAGTTGCCACATAGGATGTAACGAAATTAAAAAAAAAAAAAAAAAAGGAAAAAACTTAGGTTTGTTAATAGATGTTGCTAAAGTGATAGATGTGGTGACATTTTCAAAGTTCAGTGAATAATGTGATGACTTTTAAAGTTCAGTGACTTTGTGGAAGCATTTGAGAAAGTTCAGTGACCTTTTGTATTATTAACCCAATGCTTGGCTGAAAAATGTACGTTAAACTGCAAGAGTGTCCATTATATTTTAACAATGATGAAATTTTGTCATTAAATATATATCTTGACTGAAAATTTTATTAAAACGTGTTTGTAGTTTAATAATTCAATTAACTAAATTTATAGACAAATTGAGTTTGATAACAGAAATTGAGCACTTACGAATATGGTATATTCAATATTGTGTCTTTAAAATGATCAATAGTGTATAGGTAAATTTGAATAATTTTCATCATATTTATCCAAATTATATATTTCAATAATAATAATAATAATAATAATAATAACGTCACAATGACGTTACAATATCACGTGCAACACACCTTTTATGTACTATATCTTAAAAGTATGGATGGGTGGAAATTTTTTGTTCCTCATTTTATCCTCACATTCTTTTCTTTTTCTCAATAATATCCTTAGTTCATCTATTGAAACTTATTTTACATTTATTTAAATTCTTATTTCAAAATATATTAATTTATCCACGATGACTAAATTGAAATTGGTTATTCAACTAATATTAATTAAACGTCGTTGCCTTTTAATTTAGTTTTAGAATATAGTCTCATCAAATTTTATTTCCCGTGATAATCTCATTGCACAACTCAAATAATGCATTTATGCATTTCATGATTTTTTTCTATTTTTAATCCAAAAATTATCTCTAGTTACAAATAAAAAATACTCTTTTTTTTTTTTTTTTCCAAAGTAGAGTGTGAAACTTTTTATTTTTAACCCCACTTAAATCCTTATCAAAATCATCAATTAATTTATATGAATAGAAAAATAACTTTTTTAATTATTTTTTAATTAAAAATATAAAACAAATAATTTCAAGACTCTTAGGAAAAGAAAAAAAAAATCAAAAATGAAATTTTAGTTTACATTTATATAGTCACTGTTTGGTGTAAATTAAAATCAAATTATTAATATATTTTGATAGAATTTAATAAAAATGTTGTTAAAAAGGTGTGGATCGGATGAAATGTGTGGTTAAAATTAATCATTGATTTTAATTTGGACTAAAATCTTATTTAAATCTCCCCAAACATGAGCATAATGTGAAACTTTTTTTTTTTCATTACAAAAACATGCTCATAAATTAATTTAATTTATATATAAACAGTTTTTTCGCATTTTTTCTCGATTTATATATCATAAATATTTTATAGAGAAATTATTAATTTGCCTAATATTTTATGATATCAGATTACTTCTTAATATATCTCGCACGATTTATTTAATAAGAAGACATTTTAAATAATTGTCTAATATATATTTCGAATAATTGGATGAAAATTTTCAATAAAATATTAATATACTTAGAATTGAAGTCAATTTACCATTTACAATTTTTCTCTAACAATTTTAATTACATCAACTATTTTAAAAACTGTGTTAGTACTTAAAAAATGTTACTTTAACATTCATTAAAATACATAAGACGTGAAAAACTCGTGCTTGTTACTAGTTAATGATTAAATATGTGAAGTAGAATAAGTCTTCAATTCTTGAAGAGTTCAGTCAAGCATTAGTTTGTCCAACAAAAATAATATTTTACTATGTTAATTTTGGAAGAAAGCATTGGATCTTTGGAAACGGACGTCCATTTAATCATGTTAGCATCAGTGCAGTGGCGGAGCTCATCTTAAGGAAATTTGTATTCGTATACTTCGCTTCATTTTATCTTTATCTAATTTTTACATTCAGTAGGTCAAATTTTGTTCACCCAATTTTTATTCGATAAGTCAAAATTCTATTCGATATTTTACAAGTATAAGTCGTTATTTGTCATCTTTTGCATGACACGTTTTTTATTAAAAGAAAATTAATGCTCTGTTTTCTTACTGTGAAGACACTTCAATCGTTAATGATTAGTTTATTAATGAAAATATCATACAGTTAGATATACGATTTATTGCAGCAGCGTTGACAACCTTTTATTTTACTTTTCAAACTTTGCCCAAACTTTTATTTTATGTCATATATAGTCCCAAAACTTTCATTCATTGCAACATAAGGATGGATGGATGAATTCTATCCAGTTGACCGTGAGTTGATCAGACAAAATTGATTTTGACAAAATATAAAAAGGCAGAAGGGTAATTTACAATCCAATTCACAATTTATTCGATGGAGATTAAAATTAATTTTTTTTGTATATTTTGACAAAATTTGATGAAATGTGTAGCTAAAAAGTTATGGGACCCAGAAATATGTGATTATAATTAATTATTGACTTTGACTTTAATAATAACAAACAGGCTGATAATTTACCAAAATGAAATGAAATTAAAAAAAAAATAGAAATAACTCTTCCCTTCCCTTCCCGACCCGACCCGATAAATCAAACCAAATTAATCTACAACCACAGCCTTCCCCCGCTTGTCACAACCACCACCACCCCCACTCACAATAGTAATTCTTCACGTTCATTTGATAATGCTTCTTGTAATCACAATGAGGGAATGCCTCTGGGTAGGAAGGATGTGTCTGGTTATGCTGCCATTTACACTTCTTTAAAAGGATTCAAGTTTGCTTCGAAAACTTTATTGATTTTCTTGTCTTGAACCTTTTCAATTAATATCGAGCATTAAAATCATAGGACGAACAAAGGCAGGAAAATCGATTTTCCACTCAACAACTAGATCCTGGGAAGAAATCAAGTAGAGATGTAAACATTTGACATAATCACCTGATTATTCGTAAGTGCAAAGACATATATGAACCAACAAACACCTCCAATCGAGTTTTTTTTTCCTTCATTTAGTTTATCAGGGACACAAAGCTTGACACAAAGCAGATCTGCAACTTACTAGCACGATAGCAATTTTATTGGAGGTATTAGTGGTTGATGCTGTAAAAATTATTAACTTTGTGTTGGGTTTTAACCTAAAAATATTTTGGACATTTGATTTTCTTGTTAAAGTAGTTAACTTGGAGATCAAGTTAAAGGTGAAAAGAAAATGAAGATAATCTTTTCGGCATGAATTTCTTTCCTTATTCTAATTATTCTACTTCAACGAGAAAATATCTTGGAGCATATGTAATGCACATTTTTAGGTTATGTTTACCTATAAATATGTGTATTGAGCAGCCAATTAATTGTACTTTGACTAGAGAATATTGTGAGGGAAAATGTAGTCTAACATGTTGGTTTTTCTTGAATTCTTTGTGGGTTGTACAAAGAAGTAGAAATTGGCAGATATGGTAAAATTTGGTTATTTTTTCCTACAATACTTTGGCGGTTTGGTAGTGCAAATTCTATATAATTGTAACAATTTATTATATAGTGAAAAGCTTTGGCGAGGATCCGTGGACATAGGCAAGTTTTCAAACCACTTAAATTTCTGTGTTCGTACTTATTTTCTAGTTTGCTTATTATTTCTTGAATATCAAAAATTCATGTGGTGTTAATTAGAGGGAAAATTTGTGTGTAATTCCCAATAGTGACGCCATCGATGGGGAAATCGACATCTAATTAACAGAGTATCAAGTGGTTCGAAGATTTTTTTGGAGCAAAAGAAAATATGTTTGAAAAGTACAACGTGAAGAAATTTGATTGGAAGATCAATTTTGACTTGTTGTAAGTACAAGTTATGAATGTATTGATTCAAACGGGATTGCAGAAAGCTTTGAAGAAAAACCAACTCCAAGTTCTGACAAAGAAACTGAATCCAGCAAGAGTGATGAAGATTGGGAAGATTTGAATTTGAAGGCTGCTAGCATGTTACAACTTTATTTGACCAAAAATGTTCTTGCAAATATTTATGGAATATTTGTTGTGAAGGAACCGTGGGAAAAACCGGAAGAGTTGTATCAGATGAAGAGAGCTTGTCAAATAACTTATATCTGAAGGAGCGGTTTCATTCTTTAAGAATGAATTCAGGTATAAAAATCTTACACCATCTTGGTGTTCACAATGGGATTGTTTCTGAACTTGAATTTATTGGAGTTAAGATTGATGATGAGGATAAGGTTCATCTGGTCTCTTCCATCCACGTTTGAACACATCATGCTGGTTTTGATGCGCGAGAAGGAAATAGTGAGATTTTCAGAAGTTAATTTGATTAAGTAGAAGTGACACTTCATCTGAAAACGCTTTGCTTGTTACTGAAAAGTGGAAGAGAGGTAACTCCATGAAGAAGAAGGTAATATGTTGGAACTATGGTAAATCTAGTTATGTGAGAAGAAATTGTCCAAAAGGTGGAGTAGAGTCGGCTAACTGCTCGGAGGTGGACAATGTGACTCTCCTGGTGGAGGGTGGTGATGATGTACTTTAGTAAGATGAGACTTCCTTATGGCATGAAGCCAGTTTCCATGATAGAGGATGTGTTCTTACTGGCGGGTACATGTGTTTGCACACGGGCATTGGTTTGACATTAATGTAAGGTGTGTTGTGAAATTGATGTTGATGACTGATGAGCTCCCAAGGAAAGCCCAACATGGGAGTTGCACCATCATTTTTCAGCAAGGTTTATTTCGACATAAGTCGACGAAAAGCTCGGAGTTCGTTGATAATTCTAAGTGCTGGTTATACTCATATGATGGAGTATGAGACCGTCAAAGTATTAAATGCTTTCATGTTTACCCAATGATTGAATTTGAATTTTTTGGCTTGGAATAATTTTTGTGTTAAGGTGGAGATTGTTGGGTTTTGACCCAAAAATATCTTGGACATTTAATTTTCTTGTTAAATTGGTTAACTTGGAGACCAAGTTAAAGGTGAAAAGAAAAGGAAGATAATCTTTTTGACATGAATTTCTTTTCTTATTCTAATTATTCTACTTCAACAAGGAAATATCTTGGGGTACAAGTAATACACATTTTTGGGTTATGTTTACCTATAAATATGTGTATTGAGGAGTTAATTATTTGCACATTGACTAGAGAGTATTGTAAGGAAAAATGTAGTCTAACATCTTGATTTTTCTTGGGTTCTTTGTGGGTTGTACAAAGAAATAGAAATTGATAGATGTGGTAAAGCTTGGTTATTTTTCCTACAATACTTTGAGGGTTTGGTGTGTGCAAATTTTATAAAATTGTAACAATTTATTATATAGTGAAAATCTTTGGCAAGGATTCGTGGACGTAGGCAAGTTGCTGAACCACGTAAATTTATGTATTCGTACTTATTTTCTAGTTTGCTTATTATTTCTTGAACATCAAAAATTGATGTGGGGTTAATTAGAGATGAAATTTGTGTGTAATTCCCAACAGTTTGATGTGACAAGATCATAATGGAATTGCCGTCGATTGACCTGCAAAAAAGGCAGGGAGGAATTTCATCTTCGCCCATCCGGTGTAAGAATTTGTTTACTGGAGAGAAAAAATAAGGAGAAGAAATTTAAGGCTGATAATTGTAATAATCGTATGTTGATCAAAGGAACTCTATTTACGGGGCTCGAAGCCTGTGTCACATTCTCCTACTAAAAGGAGTCCTCCTTATTGAGTGAACTTACCTTTTAGGAAAAAATCTTTATAATAATTGGACTTTTCTTTTTGAAAATTTGCTTGTAAATAAGAATGTATTTGATTTGTTGGATCCAAGATATGACACATTTCTGAAGTCCGAAAATCAAGGGTAATTGATGATAATATTACACGAGCCTTTAACCTTAGATAGGATAGATAAAGCCAATCTTGCCCAAGTAGAATAGCACGAGCACTTATGACCGATCTTTTATGGATGTAGATGGAGGATATCTGGATAAAGTCGAACAAAAGGGCCGACCTTGACCAAATGGACTGACCATGACCAGATTGCCCAACCTTGACCAAATGGGCCGACCCTGACTTTTGACTCTATATTTCATCTTGTATTTGATGAGGTCGGGAAAATAAACCGATCATTGGCCCCCGTGTGCTAGAGATTGAGATTAGATCTCTAAGTGCATTTATGTTTGACAGTTGTCACGCATTTTGACAACTAATATATTTTATTGCTTTGAGACAATGAACAGTCTTTGGCCGGATGAGAGAAAAGTGGCAGGGAGAAAGGTGGAGACTTTTCCATTTTTCCGCCACTTTTTGTCTATATATATATATATATGTGGTCCCTATCCTCTTATTCTCTTGGTAAAATTTCTAAGAGAGCAGAGAGATCCTCGGGCAAACTAGCGAGACCTACCTTCTCAACAAAAAGTTTAACTATTTAGGTAAGCTCGACCTCCCCGACCTATTTGGTTTTATAATTTATTTCCTTAAAATATGGTTAGACAAGTGATTGTGAACGACCTTAGTTTTTTTGAAAATATGGACGAGCCCATAGGTTTTTCTCCACCTTCACCAGAAAATCGAGATGACGAATCGATAGTGGGGAAGAGGTTGAGGAAAACCCTAGGGTAGGAAGGAGGCTGAGACAAACCGACCTTAAGCTTCCCTCATTTAGAAACAAAATGAAAGAGCATATGATAGAGCTGGGTATGAGGAAGTTCAGATTATCGAATGGATACTTACCTAGTGATGAGGACTCCTTTGGTGTTTGACAAAAAATTTTCACAACAATTTAATACCAAACCCAAGAAAGGTAAAACGGTCAAATAAATGATAAAACACCTTAACCCAAGTTTAAATGTAACCCAAAATTCAAAGGTTAACAAACCTAACCCAATGTGTATCAACTAAACAAATTTTAAGGTGGCGAAAATCAACAATAAATACAAGAATAATAATACTCAAGAATTAGTTGAAGAAAATTCCAAAGAATTAACAAGAGAAAAGTATTTTTACCTCAACCCAAAGGAGGAACTCTCTCAAGAGCCATTTATCATGAACATTACAAAGTTAAATCTAGGGCTTTAAATGAAATGTGTATTTATTGTACAAAATATGGGGTAAAAGAGATATTCCGAAAATTCCACAAAAAACCATTTTTTTTTTTGAGTTTCAGCAACTTTCGGTCGACCGAAGTCACTTTCGATCGACCAATTCGGTCGACCATCATTCAGTGGAATTGAACTGAGGCTTAGCTGAAATTTCTGGACTTCCGGTCGTCCGAAACTGACTGAGGCTACTATCTGCAGTGTTTCAGTCATAACTTTTGATCTCGATGTCCGATTGAGGAAATTCAAAATGATCTGGAAACTAGAAAAAAAGAGCTACAATTCTTCCAAATAGTGAACCTCAAATTTGGACTTTATCTAATTCAAATCTTTGATTGAATCTCGAACTTCATCCAATCTTCATGTCTTTGCTCCCAATTTAATTCTTGGCTTTTTTTTTTCTTAGCTTATCTCTTGTTTAAGCCTTGAATCTTGAACCACTTCGGCATCAGATCTCATCATGGGTCCCATCACACGTGCATCGAGGTTTGACTTTCCCGGATCTCATCATTCCCCTCTTGAAAAGGATTCGACCTCGAATCTTGCTCGATTGCACTATCGTGAGATTCCTTGACCTTTGATCTTGCAACATTGTTGACCACATGTTCATACAATGAAGTTGGAATTTCTCGATTCTCATCATCCCCTCTATCTCGAGAGAGATTCGATCATGAATCGGCACCTACAATAAAAAGAGAAAAATCAGACACAATAATTGTTACTGAAATTTCATACTCACCGGATAAAATCACTTTGTAGGCGTTGCCAAGAGCTTGAACTGATTCGACACCACGGAGTTGCAATTTGGATTTTATTTGATCGAGGGATCGCTCCATCCACGAATAAAAACACATCCGGCCACCCGGATCAAATGGGATATGTTTCCTATCATGGTTGGCATGGGAAGTACATTGTATGCTAATTCCCTCAAATGGAGGCTCGAACCTCCTGTAAAGGGGCTTAACCAGATTTGCCTTTTTATGCCCACCTTGACTAACATTTCCATCAATAAACAAGTGCATCAAGCTCAAAGGAGTTAGTAGGCTAGGGCCATAAGCAACATCAAGTGGAGAAAAATTGCTAGCAAATTTAACAACTACAAAATTAGCACCAACTTTGTGCAAATGCACTACTTCCCAAAAGAAAAGATTAGCTATGTTGATGACATTGTTGGTTTCATTACATGCAATCAAATGTGACATTTTAATACTCCTACCAACAATCCAAAAAATGGCATCATTTTCTTTCTTTGGTCCAAGTAAACCCACTATAAAATTCATAGAATTAGTAATCCAAGGTTTACTCATGATGGGCAAATATGTATGGAATTCTTGGGGCAAAAACTTGAGTTTAGCCATTTTGTAAGTTCGGCATTTACTACAAGTGCAAACATGTTCAATACCAATCTTCAAATTAGGCCAATCAAATTGATCACATAATATCCTTAAGACCCTTTTGATTTTAAATCGCCCCATCAAACAACCAACATGTGCTTCTTCCACTAGCAATTCGCGTATGGAACATTTAAAAACAAACAAACTAATTTTACAAAATAAATAATCATTATGTTTATAGTATCTAGCAAAATCTCGCTTACCACATGATTCATAGAGGTTAAACAATTTTGAGTTTTTAGCATGCACGCTCTTACATGTTCAAGACAAAATGAGTTGGTTAAGGTGGTTAGAAGGAAAATCATTTCCATGCCAAAATATTTTATTAGATCTCCCTTATAGACTTCCCAAACTAGCAATTTCCCTATAGGACAAGTAGGCACATTGAGCTTGTTTTCACAAAATAGGAAGTCATGCTTGTTTTCACGAAATAGGAAGCCACAATGCACATGGAGGTTATCAAGTATAACATTTTCACACTACAACAAAATATTTTACAAGCTTCCATCAATGTCATACAATCCTCTAATGTATTCAAAATATAATAACCTTGAGTTTAAAGAGTTGTTAGGAGCTTACCTCCTTGATATGACATCGGTTATTTCATTTTGTTTACCTTGGTTTTACTTGTCGTTGTAAGAAAATGTTTCCAAAAATTTCTTCCATAAGGCATGCTTTTGGAGTTCTTTGTTGCTTTAATAAGTTGGCCTCACAATTTCCTGCAATAAAGAAATAACCAAATTAGGGAGGTAAGTGTTAGAGCATTTAAGAGTAAAGAACATTTTGGTGGGACCTCTGCTTTCAATTTTCTTAGTGCCACTCATCACTTCCTCACCTTTTTCTGAGGAAAGAACCTCAACTCTCGGTTCTTCTCTTACCTCTTCTTTTTCTGGAGTCGTGGCTCCAACCCTCATTGCCTCTCCTTTTTCTAGGGACGTAACCCTAACTCTCATGCTCTCATTTTTTTTTTTCAATTTTCTCAATTGAATTTTCTTTTGTTTTCCTATTCTCCCTTTCTTTTTCTGGTTCCTCAAATTCCTTCTTGAGCTTCATTTGGTCTTTGCATACTTCTTCTGGACTCAAAAATAGGATCACAACCTTTTTTCCATTCATTTTGAAGCTATATCGGTTCCTCCTCCTATCATGATTCACATTTCGCTCACATTGCCAAGGTCTCTCCAAAAATATGTGAGTAGTGTGTATAGGAGCTACATCACATACCACTTGATCACGATAGGTTCCAATGTTGAAAATAAGAAGAACTTGTTCACTCACTCTCACCTCCCCATAGTCATTCAACATTTTCAATATATAAGGACTAGGATGCTTCATTGCCGGTAACCTCAATTTTTCCACTCTACTAGCACTCACCAAATCCATGTCACTCTCCCCATCTATAATGAGACTACATGCCTTATCCCTCACAAGAAATCTAGTGTAGAAAGTATTTTCTTCACGCTTCTCCCTCTCATTAGCATGAGCCAAAGATGTTGGTGGCCTAACATTCATCTCCAACTCTCCCTTCTCATTATCATCCCTCCTATGGAATGATGAAATCTTCATTTTTGTTCTATCAATATTATCATCAACTCCATCTCCACTCCTAACTACCTATTCTCCTATTTTCCTATTCGTGCTCCCATTTTGTTCCCTATTTCCATCTCTACACATAATGTTCCCAAATTCATCCCTCAACCTTCTTCTACCATCCCTTTTATCTTCACCACTACTAGTTGATGTACTCTTCCCTCTTATTCCTAAATTTTCCAACCCTCCACCAATTTTCTCCTTTTACCTAGCCATGGTGGTTAAAAGATTTAGAAACATCTCCTTCAATTCTTGAGTTTGAGCATTGGAAATGAACATGGTGTGCAAGTGTGAAATTGTTCTCACAAGAAAATATATCTCTCGTGTTTCACTCAAATTTGGCTTTTACCCTCTATTGAGCTCACAACTCTTGCCTTTTTCCACTCAAAAACTCCTTTCTCAAGTTCTCCAATGAAGGTAATTAACTAAACCATAAAGTATAATTCTTGTGGAGTCAAGAATTACAAACAAGGAATAAAGAATTTATAACAAGTGGATACAATAGAAAGTGGAATTTATGTGCTTGCTATACTCAAAAGGAACAATTTTTATGTGGGATAAGATGCTAGGAACACAATTTCAACGATGAGATTGAATAACCACAAGTAATAGACAAGACATAGATGTAGAGAAATAAGTACAAAGAGTGTAATTTTCAATGAGGCAATTTAGCAAATACTTTGTACTCAATCTTGAAGTGACCTTGAATAGATATAATGTGGATACATGATAAATCCCCAACAACCTAAATATGGTAAGGAATGAATGAATAATAATTATCCAATGTATGGAGCAAGTGATATAAGGGATAAAATGTTGATAGCACAATCTCAATAATGGGAATTGGATAGCACTAATGGAGTATTTTCATTGAGACATTTTATCAAATACTTTGAGTACACAATTTGAAAAGTGTGGGTTTTGTAGTGAATGAATAATGAAATTCCCCCCAACAAACTTACAATCAATATACCCAATACATGGAATCAACAAATATCTCAAGAACAAAGAATTTCCCCAATTTTTTTTCATTTTTTTTTTTTTTTTGGATAGATGAAACAACAACAATGACAAGAATTTAAAGATAGAGTTTACCAAATTTGAGCCAAGCTTTGATATCAAATGATGAGGACCCCTTTGGTGTTTGACCAAAAATTCCCACAACAATTTAATACCAAACCCAAGAAAGCTAAAATAGTAAAATAAGTGATAAAATACCTTAACCCAAGTTTAAATCTAACCAAAAATTCAAAGGTTAACAAACCTAGCCCAATATGTATCAACTAAACAAATTTCAAGGTGGCGAAAATCAACGACAAACACAAGAATAATAATACTCAAGAATTAGTTGAAAAAAATTCCAAATAGTTAACAAGAGAAAAAGATTTTTACCTCAACCCAAAGGAGAAACTCTCTCAAGAGCCATTCATCATGAACATCACAAAGTTAAATCTAGGGTTATAAATGAAATGTGTATTTATTGTACAAAATATGGGGTAAAAGAGAAATTCCGGAAATTGCACAAAAAATCCCTTTTTTTTGAGTTTCAGCAACTTTCGGTCAATCGAAGTCATTTTCGGTCGACCAATTCGGTCGACCATCACTCAGCCGAATTGAACTGAGGTTTAGCTAAAATTTCTGGACTTTCGGTCGACCGAAACTAACTGAGGCTGCTATATGCAGTGTTTCGATCATAACTTTTGATCCCGATATCCAATTAAGGCGGTTCAAAATGATCTGGAAACTAGACGAAAAGAGCTACAATTCTTCCAGAAATAGTGAACCTCAAATTCGGACTTTATATAATTTAAAACTTTGATTAAATCTCGAACTTGATCTAATCTTCATGTCTTTGCTCCCAATTTGATTCTTGGCTTGATCTCTTTTTTAAGCCTTGAATCTTGAACATCTTCGGGAGTAGGATCTTGTCATGGCTCCCATCGGCACGTGCATTGAGGTTTGATTTTTACAAATCTCATCATCCCCTCCCTCTTGAAAAGGATTCGACCTCGAATCTTGCTTGATTGCACTATAGTGGGATTCCTTGACCTTTGATCTTGCACCATTATTGAACACAGGTTCATGCAATGAAGTTGGACTTTCTCGATTCCCATCCGCTAGGGCCTCTGATGTGGACAAGGTGTCCTACCATTAACAGGAAGGGGAAGTGGTTGTGTTTCACGATGCCCTAACGACCAGGCTTAGGTTTTCCCTTCACCATTTTTTCGTTGATTTTTTACCGAAAGGAATACTTAAAAAGTATAATTGGATCCCAATATGTATGATGCAATCAAAGTGATTCTCAAGCATCGTGTCGGGGCCAGCTCGCCCCCAATGGATGGAGGATCCTTGTCTATTTTTTTATTTTATGTAGGAGTCTAGGAATTGAACCTACAGCTGACCTATGTAAGTGGGTCCTCGAACTCAAGTATTTACCCTAGTCCAATTGTTTCCTATACCTGAGCGGGAAGGGTATTTTTGAAGCACCTTGGGTCCCTTCCTCCATCAAGTACTGGAAAGAAAACAATTTCTTCGTAAGACTGAGAGAGGGAGAGAGTACATTTTGGCCGACCTTTAGAAAACTTCATGTTGATAGTTTAAATAGGATGGGGAATTGGAGTGAAGAGGCCATAACATAACTTATGGATAATGCTTTAAGGGTGTGTAACTTTGGCCTCTTGGCTGAGGAGGCTTCTGACCTTGTTAGCAATGACATTCTCGATTAGGTCAGCCTTGATCTTCACCTTGTTAGGGTTCAGTCCCTTAAATTACATAATCTAAAATACCCCTATTCTTCCTATTCCTTATTTTTCTCATCCTTCTTTCTTTTGTTTTTTATATGTCCTAAATTTCTCGGCTTCTTAATTCTCAAGGATGGCATTTGAATCAAACGCCTTAAGAACTACGGCCTTGGTAAAGTCACTGACTCGACGAAGACCCCATAAAAGAACTCGACCTGCAACTTTAGGCCCAAGCTAAACTTCTCGGTCAAATGTGGAGATCCCTCGAGCATAGGGGGTTAGGAAACCCTGATATCGGGCTCCTCTAGTGCATGTCCAGGCCTCGGACTCCGAGATGGAGCCTGAGAATCCATCTCTGGAGGAATGTTGGAGGAGAATGCAAGATCTTTGTATCCGAACATGGTTGAGAAGTATAAGACTGAGGTTGGCCTTGAACAAAGGATCAAGCATCTTATGAGTGCAACTGTGCAAGTAAAGTTCGTGTCCTTCATGACGTTAATTCCTTCTTTGCTTTAGAAACAAAATTGTTTCAACTCTTTTTCCCGATGCGCATATGCTTAGTATTACCCAGGACGTAGCTTTGTAAGGACTTGAATGGGGTGAGACAGCAAGCCAACTAGTCCATTCTATCCAATATGAGGCCATAAGGGCCAATGCTATTGAGGAGAAGCTTGGGAAAATATTGGCTGATCTCGAGGCTGCCCTTTACGAGCGAAAATGCTCCCGAGAAGAGGTTGCCAGGTAACTGAAGAGCTCTAACAGGCCCTGGAGGAGGAACTTTAAGCTAGGGTGGCGGTAGTGGAAGTTTTTAAGGGCTCAAAAGAGTACAAGCTCACTTTTGGTAAATATGGGCTTGAGTCTTATTCTCAAGCAATCAAGTAAGAGTAAGCTTGGTGTCTTCTGGAAATTTTCGAGCTTGACACAAGCCTACTGGCTGAGTTTCCTTTGGGTGCTGAAGATCTTGACCTCACTCCGTTTGAGGAGGAAGATGATTTTGAAGTAATAGAGGATGCCGAAGATGCCAGGGATCCTGAGGCTCAGTCATAAGTATTTTTTGTAATCTTCTTTTTGTAACCGGTCTAGTTCCAGAATTTTTGTAAAAAAAATTGATGTTTAATCTGGGTTATGCCCTGAAAACTTCTTGTACTTCAAATTTTGTGAATGGAATTATAACTCTTCGTTAAGTACGTGCTTCTTCCTTGCAGATTATTGGAAAACTTAGAATTTTTAGCTAGATCGTACTTGTTTGAACGATCTTTATAATTTATTTTCAAGTTTAGAAGGAATAATTGGATAAGATTGTGTTATTTGGCCGACCTTTGAAATTACTCAGACAAGTAAAAGACCTTGTTTTTTTACTTTGTGAATTCCAGAATAATTTTATAAGATCTCGCTATACGGCTGACATTGCAAATTCTCATTGCAAAGAGGGGGTCATGCCCTTAATAATTTGTGAATGTCGTGCTTTTTACCCGACCATGTAAGTTTTTTTTGTAAAGAAGGGTAACCCTTGACTTTGTGATTTTTTGGGAAATAATTTGTGAAAGTCGTGCTTTTTGGCCAACATTGTAAGTTATTTTTCAAAAGAAGGGTCAAACCCTTGACTTCGTGTTTTTTGGAGAATAATTTTTGAAGGTCGTGCCTTTTGGCCTACCCTTTAAGTTAATTTTACAAAGAAGGGTCAAGCCCTTGACTTTGTATTTTTTGGAAAATAATTTATGAAGGTCTTGCTTTTTAGCCGACCTTGTAAAATATTTTTGCAAAGAAGGGTAATGCCCTTGACTTTTTATTTTTTGGAAAATAATTTGTGAATGTCGTGCTTTTCGACCGACCTTGTAAATTATTTTTGTATAGAAGGGTGATGCCTTGACTTTGTGATTTTTGGGAAATAATTTGTGAAGGTCGTGCTTTTTGATCGACCTTGTAAATTTTTTTGCAAAGAATGGTGATGCCCTTGACTTTGTGATTTTTAGGAAATAATTTGAGAAGATCGTGTTTTTTTTGCCCGATCTTGTAAAATTATTTTCCACGAGGCTATATGCCAGATTTTCTGCATTCTTTGTTAAAAAGAACACTTTTATTGATGTGGGGGGGGGGGGGGGGGCTGAACTGTGGGTTTCGTTAAAATCTTATCTAGAAAAATCCTTTGCAAAAAATCTCGGTGAAGAAAAAGAGTGCGCGTCCCTGACTCTTAATGCAAATAATTGGGTACGTAGATCCGACTTCAACAATAAAAAATTAAGATGGAGTGCAAGCCTTCCTTAAATGAAATTAAAAGAATGAGCATGCAAGCCCGACTCTACAATAATTAAAATTGCAACTAAACGACTTGGTGACAATGAAACCAAAATCTTTTGTAGAGGAAGAGTGCCTACTTATAGTAGGGCTTCGGGTTTTCGACATTCCATGGTCGAGGAAGATGTTTAGAATTCATAGTTCTTAGACTGTATGATCCCTTATCGACTCTTCAGATAACTTCGAATGGTCCTTCATAGATAGGTTTGAGTTTTCTTGGTTGATGACCGGCGACTTTGTTTCGACGTAAGACAAGGTCCCCTACTCTGAAGACTCTCTTCTTTACTCGAAAGTTGAACTTATTTGACATGACCTGTTGATAAGCTTCTATTTTTAGGACGACATCTTCTCTGACTTCCTCCAGGAGATCTAAACTTTCCCTTTGGCCATCGTTGTGGTTGGACGGTCCTACTGACATCATACGAAAAAACTGGTGATTTCCACCTTGACTGGAACTATTGCTTCCATAATAATGCTAGCATGAATGAAGTTTCTCTGGTTGCTGTTTTGAATGTTGTTCGATTCGTCCATAGAATTTCACGGAGAAGGTCGGGCCAATTACCTTTGGCATCATCAAGGTGAGCTCGTAAGTCCTACAATATAAGCTTATTTATGACATCTGCAAATCCATTACTCTATGGATGTGAAACTAAAGTAAGCTTGTGTTCAATCTCCAAATTCTTGCAAAACTGTTCAAAGGCTTGACATTCGAATTGTCGTCAATTGTTGGTGATCAAGGGTTGGGAATACCAAAACGATATACGATGGACTTCCATATGAATGATTCCATTTATGTTCAGATATTACGGTGAAGGTTATACTTCTACCCATTTTGTGAAATATTCCACAGCAACTGCTAAAAACTTGACTTGACCATGAGCTACTGGAAATGGCTCGAGTATGTCAATTCCCCATTGTGCAAAAGGGTATGGACACATGATCGGAGAGAGTTCTCTGGTTGGATGATGTAATCTGGCTATAAATCTTTGGTATTTGTCGCAGGTCTTCATGTAGTTCAAGGTGTCCTTCCTCATGCTTGGTCAATAACACCCGTATCTTACTAACTTTGTCACCAGAGCTCTTGCCTCCTGATTACCTCCACAAATTCCTTCTTGAACCTCGGCCATGGCAAGTGCAGCTTCCTTTAGAGTCAAATAACAAAGGTAGGGGAGTGTGAAACTTTGGTGAAATAAAGTGTCGTGCAAGATGGTATACCTTGGGGCTCTTGACTTGATCCTTCTGGCCTCTACTTTGTTGCTTGGTAAATTTCCTGATGTCAAGTATTCAATAATTGGATCCATCCAGCATGTTTCGTGTTCTGAGATATCCATGTCATCAGGAAGGGGATTAATGTTGGGCTCATAAAGTATTTGCACAAATACTGTTCTTTCCAATTTATCCAAGTTCGAGAATCTGAGTCTTAACAAGGCGTTAGCTTTATGATTGGCCGATCTTGGTATCTTCTCTACGTTGCATAATCTGGACTTCCTTTGCAAGTCGAGAACTATCATATGGTAAGACAACATTTTCTCGTCTTTTGCTTCAAAAGTTCCATTAATCTACCCGACCACTAGTTGTGAATCCCTCATTATCTTGACGTGCTCAACCTCGGGATGTTGTGCGACCTATGCTCGAGAAATCGAATCTTACTGTACATTTAATCTCCATAGTACCGTCATTTTTTCCTGTATGATGCTAGCCCTCGAGCCCATATCATAAGATGCTCCTTCCACTTGTAAAGTCCAACTATCTTCTCTTCTACCATTGCATGCTAGCCCCTGTGTTCTAGGGGCGAGTTCTGCCACGAAATCTGCCAAGACCTAAGCCTTTATGAAAGGTCAGGTTTAAATTTGATGGCGTATTCCCCGAGCTCAATTAACCACTTGAGGAGGCAACCGGAGACATCTGGTTTTTGCAAGATCTATTTTGGGGGTTGATTTGTGAGGACTATTGATGGTGTGCAGGACCAGGTCCTAGCGTTCTTGGACCGTTGGGATCGAAAAACATGAGGTGTTAGGCTTGGTACTTCAAATGGCCATACAGTCTCGGTTTTTGGCCCATAAGTGCTTTTCGAAAAGGTCTCGATGAGCCGGACAAGACACACAGCTTTGCTTTGACGTATGCTGGATTTTACCCATTTGAGGTCGTTTAGAGTGTCTAAACTACAATTTTCTATCATTATTTGTTAATTTTGTATTTTCGTTTATTGTCGTCTCAAGCCTGACCCGTTTAGGGACTTATGGCTCATTAGGTTTTCTTTATTTAAGGCTATTTTATTCCAGTTATGGGGGATTTTCGACTTTAAATAAAAATCGTGTGCTTTCTTTGAGAGTGAAAATTTGTGTTATTGTGAAATCAATTGCTTTTGTGAGTAATTTTTAGGTGTTCCTACATCAACTATTATGGCACGAACTTGAAAGTAAGGTCTCAATTTTCTGGCCGTTGTGACAAGCGCAAACGAAAGCTATTCTACCAAAGTGTATCTGACTTCTGCGTCTAGCAATATCTTATTGACGTAATAGATTGGTTTTTGAGTCTCTCTTTCCTCTTCGACCAAAGAGGCACTAACTGCATGCTCTGAAACTGCCAAATATAGAAGAAGATTGTCCAGTAGATTTGCTTTAACCAGAATTGTTGGGGATCTCAAGTACTCTTTCAGCTTTTTGAAGGAAATCTCCCATTATTCATCCCATTTAAACTCTTTATTTCCTCTAAGAGATTTGAAGAAGGGAAAACATTTGTCCACTGCTCTCAAGATTGACTTCAATGCCCCACTAGGTGATCATAAATCCCAAAAATTTACCCGAACTTACCCTAAAAGCACACTTGGCAGGATTCAGCTTCATATGATTTTGTCGAAGTTGAAAAAATGTCTTCAAGGTCGACCACGTGATCTTTCTTTCTCAAGCTCTTCACAACCGTGTCATCTACATAGACTTCAATATTATGTCCTATGTGTTTGGAAAAGACCATGTTCAAAAGTCTTTAATAGGTTGCCACTGCATTCTTCAGACCGAAGGGCATGACCTTGTAACAATATACCTTCGTCAGCAATGAAGGATGTCTTTTCTTGGTCTTCCTCAACCATTCTGATTTGATGATACCCTGAGAACGCTTCAAGAAAGTTGTAGAGTTCAGAACTCGATGTTGAATCTACCAATCTATCAATTCGAGGAAGGGGTAGCTGTCTTTAGGACATGCCTTGTTCAGATCTATAAAATCAATGCAAACTCACCATTTACCATTGGCCTTCTTCACCAAAACTACGTTGGCTAACCATTCTAGGTATTTAACATCTTTGATGAATCCTGCCTTCAGATGCTTATCAACTTCTTCCTTGATTACCTATCTTCTTTTGGTAGAAAATTATCTTCTTCATTGTTTTACAGGCTTCTGATCAGGTTGAACATTAAGTCTATGTACGACGAATCGGGATCAATCCCGAGCATGTCCTTTGCTCTCCATGCAAAGACATTAAGATTTCTCTTTAAGCACTGTTATAGTTCTTCCTATCATTCGTGTGATTGTTTTTCTCCTGATCCTAGTGAAGTTGGTACATCTATCAAACCTTCTTGTTTGACTGTTCCTCCACTGAAACCTGTTAATGGAGTGATGACTTATTGAAGTCAGTCCTTCAGAAGTTACATCTAATCGAAGGCATCCAAGGAAAGAACATTGGTTGCACTCCCATTATCTATGAGTATTCTTCTTACATCGAAGTTTGCGATCATGGCATTGATCATGACCGCGTTATCATGAGGGTAAGAGATCCCTTCCATATCAATATTATCAAAACAGATACGGTCCAGCAGATCGGGGTCGTGATTGGTGACCTCAACCTCTTGGTTTCTTAATGCCCGAACTTAATTTTTCTTGTGATTATTCAAGTCTCCCCCTGAAGCTATACCTCCAGCAATAAGATTTATTGTACCAGCGGGCCTGCTCTTCTCTTCCTTCTTCTCGGGATTGCAATGATCCTTGTCATCCTTTTTTAGTTTCCTAGTAGGCCCCTCTTGATGAAAGCTTCTATTTCTTTTTGAAGGATTCTGCATTCATCCGTGGTGTGGCCTGGACTCATATGAAAATCGTAATATATGTTGCCATTGTTTTCGTTGATCCTTCATTAGACCGATTTTGACCACCACAAGTCTTCACTTATTTATATGTCAAAATTAGAATATTATATTGTAGTTTGAGAATAAAAACTATTTAATTTGTGTTTATTTGTTTACATTTCAGAAAATATCCCAAAATCATGAGAATGAAGCAATTGGTGGAAATAATGCACAATTGGGTGATATTTGGAGCTAAATTGGACTGAGAAGTTAATGACATCAACCACAAAACATGCATGGTGCTAAAGTGGAGAATTAAGACATAGAGGACCAAATTGAAGACGTTGAAATTTGGTACGAGCTTCTTGAGAAGATTCTAAAGTATGGGGATGAAAATACTTCAATTGAAAGTGGAGGACTGAAGTGGCAAATAAAAGTCAGGGACCTACTTATACGGATTGCAAAGTTGGAAATTGCATTGAAGACCAATACTACGTGATCACGTGCTGTCCTGCGCGGTTGCACGATACCTTGAAAAACCCACCCAAGAGTTAAAGGCATAACCACGTGATTTTCATCTTTCACCCACTAGGTTTTTCCAGAATATATATAAACTCAAATGTTGGGAGACCTTTGCCTCACCTAAGAAGTCCCTAAAACTCAAATTTATACATTGAATTCTTGGGAGATCAACGCATAGCAAAGGCACGAAATTTGGAGATCACGTGAAGAATTGAATATTGGTGCATGCTTTCCATTCTTCTATGTTATTTTCAATGAACGCTTATTTTTTTTTTTTTTTTTGTTATTTGATCATGATGTGTAACTAAACTTGAATATTGGGATGAACGGTGTAGCCTAACTTTATTATTTTAATTCCAAATTTCGTTGTTTTAATGATTCGTTGCATGTATTGATTTATTATTATGTTTAATGGGTGAATTAATTGGCCACTAATTCATGATATAATGAGTTATTTTCATAATTCGAGAAATAAGTTAATAACTTAGATCAAGGTAATAAAATCCGGTAATTGGATAAGAGAAAGAGATATTCTTTTGTCATTATAGCGATCGTTTGTGAATTCTTGTATTCTATGTATCTACATAAGGAATAATCCGGACTCACTGTAGAAATACATGATCGACTTATTTAGGTAGTTTTGATTTAAACTCGAGAGTGGAATCCTAATATACCCTTGTGAACTCGACCGAATGCATATTTAGGAAATAAAACTAGAATTGAAGTTAATTTAATTGGCTATCATGAACTCTTGAATCCCAACTACTTTGCAATCGTTTTTAAAAACAAAAGCAAATTCGCAATTTTAATTCTTTAGTTTATTTTCTTAGTTTAGTTTAAAATATCAAACAACATTCATTTGTTCAAATAGAGTTTAGAACTAAAACATTTCAATACTTAATAGTAGTCATTGTGGGAACGATAATCCGGACTCCTTGGGTCCACTTTATTATTTTTTACGATCCATACACTGGCGGATATATTTTGTGTTGCAAAATAAAAAGAACGAACGACTTGAATGGTCACTAAACTGTCTCTTAGGAGTGAATCCTGGTGGATAACCATGTTTCTTGTAACATTTTTCAACTATATGACCATGAAACCCGCAAGAAGTACAAAGAGGTTTTTCCTTCTTTCCCTTATAGTTATAGTTTCTAACAGCAGTAGGAATAGGAAGTATATTTGAACTTGAACAACCAACATTCCTCTGTCTCTCTTCTTGTATATCCAGTGAGAAAACTTTGTTTATAGGTGGCAAAGGTTCGGACATTAGAATTTGAGTTCTAGTCTGACTAAAAGACACATTAAGCCCCCATAAGAAGCTGTAGAATGTATTCTTGATTATGACATTCTATCATAGCTCCATATGTGCAAGCAGGAACAGGTCTAAATTCCTTCAATTCATCCTGAAAAATCTTGAGTTTTGTAAAATAACTACTCACATCTAGTGATCCCTAAGTAAGAGCATGAATTTGTTGTTTCAATTGGAAAATCTTTGGACCATTCCCTTTACTAAATCGATCATGTAGAACATTCCACATATCAATAGTAGAACCAACGTACATGACAGCGTCGGCTATATCTTTAGATACAACATTCAAGATCCAAGACATTACCATATTATTGCATCAAGTCCAAGAATTATATGTTTGATCATCGATCTCAGGTATGGCAACAGCAGCATTGACAAAACACATTTTATTCTTAGCTGTTAAGGCCATAGTCTTGGCACGAGACCAATAATTGTAATTGCTACCTATTAAAGGAGTAGAAACCAGGCTCAAACTCGGATGATCTCCATTGGGTAGATAAAACGGACTGTTAGAATCATTAATAAGAGAACGATCTAGATGACCTAAAGAATCGAAAGCTGCAAATTGATTCTCAGTATTGATTCCAATCGTTGAGCCTATATTGGTATGATTTCCTCCATTATTGCCTCCTTGAATAACTCCTCCACGATCATTCAACAAAAGTAATTGGAGAAAATCGGAGAAGAAATTATGAAGTACAGCTAACCTTCAGCTCTAATACCATATTACAAAGGAGAGAACGGAGAAGAATGTTTATCTTCATATTATTGATTGAGAAATCTGTACAAACTGGTTTATATACACTTATGTAATTAATCTACTTTTATTATGCTTGTTAACTTAGTAAAAGTTGGCATTTTCTATTTTTCTACAAATCTGTAATTTAAGTAAAATTAATATAATTACTAAATACGTGTATTTAGTAATTTATTAAGTTTAATTAAATTACGTAAATATTTCTTGAATATAATATCTCCTATATATTTGTGATAATCATTTTATTTTATTTTGAGATGATAATTATTTTGTTTGAATCAAGAAATATTGATCCCTTATGATTAGAATCAAGGTTGCTGAAGAGTGGTGCAGATTCAAAGAAAGCTACTGAAGAGTGGTAGGACGCCAGCTCATATTACATGTCATAGAAGGAGCAGGGAGTGATCTATTTCTTGGATGTTTGATAAGTCTATGCGTAGATTTATCCTGTAGTTTAGATTGATCTGTATAAACTCTTTTCTTATATAGTGATTAATTTTTGTCCCCAGGGTGCAGGCACGTGGGTTGTCCCTGTTAGGGTTTTTCCCACTTTAAGCTCAAATATTGTGTTCTTGTCTACTTACAATTCTGCATAGTTTATACTATCTATTTACGTTTTACAATCCAGACCAATCTACATCAGCAAGATTCATCTGGTATTGCACTAAAAACGATCTTAACGATTCACTGTTAATTTGTTACTGTCCAGACATATCTGTGACAGTCTGTTCGTTTAAATATAAAATTTAGACAACTTTAAATTTTCAATTGGTATTAGAGCGGGTTCACTTCTAGAAAGTGAGATCCGGTTGTCTAAAATGGAAAATTTTGCACCTCTTAGGCCACCTTTGTTAACTGATAGTAACTATGCATATTGGAAAATCTGTATGCAAATTTTTATTCAGTCTATTGATGAACCTTATTGGACATCTGTTCTTGAAGGTTACACAACACCTACTGTCACTGCTAAAGGTATTGTAACAGCTGTATCTAGAAGTGCATATACTGCAGATGAATTAGCAAATGTAAATTGGAATTCTAAAGCACTTAATGCTTTTGTTTCTTTGGTTGATCCAGGTCAATTCAAACTGATCGCTTCCTTAAGAATTTCCAAGAAAGCATGGGATGCTTCGAGGGTAACAAACAAAGGAACCAATGCTGTCAAAACCTCCAAACTGCAGATGATCACTCTTGAGTTTGAACAACTATCTATGGATGAGCGAGAAGTCTTCAAAAACTTCTACTCCAGATTGAGTGATCTCACCAACTCAGATGAAGCTCTTGGGAAAGGTTACTCAAATGAGAAAATTGTACAAAAAATCCTTGAATCTTTACCACACAGGTTCCATGCAAAAGTAACAGCTATTGAAGAAATCAAGAATCTTCAAACCATGCGAGTTGAGGAACTTGTAGGGTTATTAATGACCTATGAGTTAAATCTGGCCTGAAGAAAGAAAGATAAAAAACCAGGGATTGCTTTCAAGACAAGCAGTGAAGATCTAGATTAATCTGGTGAAACAGATGAAGGTGAAAGCTTCGCACTTCTCACCAGACAATTTAAAAAATTCCTCAAGGGGAACAAAAAGAAAGATCCACAAATCTTCAAGGCCAGAATCAAAAACAAAAACAATGGAAGAAAAACAATTTTTATCCCAAAAATAATGCTAACTCGTCTGAAGGAAAGACTAAGAGTCGTATTCAATGCGGAGAATGTGAAGGATATGGACACATTATAGCAGATTGTCCTAATACTCAAAAGAAGACCAAAGGAAGGAAGGCAATGAATGTTACATAGAGCGATGGAGACACGGATGAATCTGAATTAGAATCTGACAGCAGCAATTCTGAAAAACAGGTAACTACCCTTACTGCTTTACAGCTATCTGGTAACCCATCTTGTGCAGGCACTATTCCAGATGAAGCTGGATCAAACATTGAGAATTTGAAAAAGGAACTTCAAGATGCAGAAGAAAAGATCCAACTGTTGCAGGCCTTCGCTGAATACAGTAGGGAAAGACATCTGAACGCATATGCATTCCCAGATGACGAACAAAATGATGTAAGCAGTTTAAGCTTAGAACTTGCTAAAGCACAAGACAAGATCAAGAAACCGGTACTTTGGATCTGTCCAGCTTGATGAAATCCTGAACAGTGGCAGACTTGTTAGCTTGAAAACAGGTCTTGGATATGAAGGTAAAGGTAAAAATCATGACAACAAAATGAACTTTATAAGAGAATCTGGATATGGATACAAGATGCAAAGTAGAAATTATACAAATACATCTACTTCCTACCATCATCAACTCAATGCTGCTGTAACTCAAAACTCACATCTAGCCAGAAACTATACAAGAAGACAAGTTCAACCAAATCTGTACAAGCGATATGAATCTATCCGTCAGATCGGCAAAAAATTTCAACCCCGTCAGAGTCGGCAGGATACATCTGTCTTCCAAGTATTCTGTAATTTTTCTGCTAAATCTGGTCATGGTGTATTTAGGTGTCATGAGTACTTGAAATTAATCAATTCACACAAAAAAAGACTTGTTTCTAGACAAGAAAAGAAAATTCGAGCTAATGCATATATAGTTCAATTATCTTTAAGTGCTCTGATTCCTAATTCATGGTATTTTGATAGTAGATGTTCTAAACACATGACAGGTGATATCTTTTTGATGTCACATTTTGAAAAAGGTGAGACAGGTGTTGTTATCTTTGGTGATGGCCAAAAGAGTAAGATAGATGGGTCTGGTATCATCAACATCAAGGGACTGCCTACATTAACTAATGTTTTATATGTTATAGGACTTAAGGCGAATTTGATCAGTGTAGGACAATTGTGTGATGATAACATACTTGTCATGTTTTCTAAAGATTATTGCAAGGTTTTAAGTTGTGACAAGAATTCTAATCCGTTAATAAGTGTTTTGTTTAAGGGAGTTTCATCCAGAGACAAATGCTATACACTTAAAAGTCACATAACTTGCAATTCTGTTAGGACCAAAAATGAGAAACTGTGGCATAACAGATTAGGACATCTAAACTACCATGATCTCATTAAGCTGACCAGACTACAGGCTGTGAGAGACTTTCCTAGCATAAAAAAATATTCCAAATGAAATCTGCAATGAATGTCCAAAAGGTAAACAAATCAAAAGTCAACACAAATCAGGTACATCTATTAATACTTCTCATGTACTTGAACTAATTCACATGAATTTGATGGCTATTTAATAGGAAAGTATTGGTGGTAAGAGGTATATTTATGTGTGTGTTGATGATTTCTTCAGATATACCTGAGTCATGTTTATTCGTGATAAATCTGATGTCTTTGACAATTTTTCTTATCTGTTTCAAAAATTGAGCAATGAAAAGACTGACGAACAGGTGAGAGTCAAAATGATCAAAAGTGATCATGGAAGAGAGTTCGAAAACTCTAACTTTGCTGATTTTTGTATCCAATATGGAATCAAGCATTAGTTCTCATCCCTGAAGACTCCTCAACAGAATGGAGTGGTTGAATTGAAAAACAGAACTCTACAAGAGATGGCTCGTGTCATGCTAAACAACAACAAATTGACTACACAATTTTGGGTAGAAGCCATATGTACTGCTTGTTACATTATCAATAGAGTCATTCTTAGAATAGGAACAAATCAAACCCCCTATGAAATCTAGAAGGGTAGAAAACCTAGGGTTGATCACTTTCATGCTTTTGGAAGTAAATGTTACATTTTAAAGATAGGGAACATCTAGGAAAATTTGACTCAAAATCTGTTGAAGGAATATTTTTGGGGTATGCTGGAAATAGTAGGACCTATAGAGTTTACAATCTTAGAACCCAAACCGTTCTTGAGTCAGTTAATGTGAAAGTGGGTGACACTAATAGTTTGAACTCAGATTTGCAGGAAGCAGATGCTGATCAACTGGAAATTCTACCAAAAGAGCAAGTCGAAACTGAAAAGTTAGAAGAAGAACAACACCAAGCTGGAAGTCTCAATGATACTGAAGAATACAACCAGGATGAATATGGGCACCCAATAACATCTGCATCTCTAGACGCATCTGACTACACAGATATACCTGATATTGCATAATCAAAAATATCGAAAAAACCACCTCCTAGGATTCAAAAGGCTCATCTACTTGACAATATTCTCACTGATCTGTCTAAAAGAAATGTAACCAGAAGGAAATTTGCTGCTGATATGGGAAACATCTATCATATGTCAAAGATTGAACCAAAAAATGTCAAGGAAGCTTTGACAGACGAAAACTGGGTACAGGTTATGCAGGAGGAACTCAAACAATTTGAAAGAAACAACGTCTGGGAACCGGTACCATGTCCTAAAGAAGGCAATGTAATTGGAACTAAATGGATCTTCAAGAACAAATCAGATGAACGAGGAAATGTTGATAGAAATAAAGCCAGACTAGTTGCTCAAGGCTATACCCAGATTGAAGGAATAGACTTTGACGAAACATTTTCTCTGATAGCCAGACTGGAATTCATCAGTCTGTTGCTAGCTGTGTCCTGCTACATCAATTTCAGACTATACCAGATAGATGTCAAAAGTGCGTTCCTAAATGGTGTACTCAATGAAGAAGCTTATGTGGAGCAGCCCCAAGGATTCACAGATTCATCTTACCCAAACTATGTCTTTAGACTCAAAAAGGCCTTGTATGGATTGAAATAAGCCACCGGAGCTTGGTATGAAAAGCTCACATCATTCTTACAAAGCAAATGATACAGAAGGGAGGAACTGATAAAACTCTTTTCATTAAGCATCTAAATCCTGGACTAACTGTTGCTCAAATATATGTTGATGACATTGTATTTGGGTCTACATCTAAGTCCAAAATTGATGAATTTATAAATATAATGAAAAGAGAATTTGAAATGAGTATGGTTGGTGAACTAACATTTTTTCTTGGTTTGTAGGTAAACAGGATAAATCTGGCATATTCATATCTCAAGCAAAATATGCTAAAAATCTGGTGAAGAAATTTGGACTTGAAGATGCAAAGGCCATGAGAACTCTCATGGCAACTACATTGAAATTTTCAAAGGATGGCAGTGGCAAGGACGTAGATCCATTCCTCTATAGAAGTATGATTGGAAGTCTTGTGTACCTTACTGCCAGTAGGCCAGACATATCCTTCAGTGTTGGTGTGTGTGCAAGATATCAGGCTAAACCTAAGGAGTCTAATGTTGCTGCTGTAAAAAGGATCATTAGATATGTAGGTGGTACATTGACTTGTGGAATCTGGTTTACTAGAGACACCACTGCCCATCTTGCAAGTTATTCAGATGCAGACTGGGCTGGGAATGTGGATGATCGAAAGAGTACATCTGGAGGATATTTTACATTAAAAATAACTTGGTGGCATGGCTAAGCAGAAAACAAAATTCAGTGTCCCTTTCCATAGCCGAAGCGGAGTATATTGTAGCCGGTAGTTGCTGTACACAGCTCCTTTGAATGAAACAAATGTTGGAAGATTATGGGATATCTACAGAACAAGTCACCATGTACTGTAATAACACTAGTGCTATTAACATCTCAAAAAACCCTGTCCAGCACTCCAGAACAAAACACATTTACATCAGACACCACTTCATCAGAGAATTGGTGGAACAAAAGTTTATCAATTTGGAGCACATACAGACTGATCTACAACTTGCAAATCTATTCACTAAGGCCCTCGATACTGTCAAATTTGAAAGCTTTAGGAAATAAATTGGAGTATCACCTCCTCTTGAATAGGAACATGCATATTTAAAAAAAAAACACTTTTTTTTCTTTTTTATTGCATGCATTTAGGTTAACTTATCATATTCTTATACTAAGTAGATCATGTTTTTGCTTGCAGAAATATTTGAGTATTTGAGGCTGATAACGAGACAGATACGTCGGGCTGATGGTAGTCAGCATGTCTCCAGATGAATCTAACTAGCACTCAAATCTGGACAATCCAAAGGATAAGTCATTGTTGTCTAAGTCATATGGTTTGCTAGTGAATGAGATTTCAGATTCTGTGTATAGACCTATGATCTGAATCTTGCTTATAGCATTGCATGCATATTCTTATTATCTAAGGCCGGGGCTAGTGGAAAAGAAGGCTGCCTATTCAAGCCAAGTTCATACCCTTTAGTCAAAAAGGAAATATATGAGGAAAAAGTGAAATCATCAAAGAAAAAGGGGAAAACCTAGTAAGATAACTTCTGGGGATTGTGTGAATCTACAAATCTAAGCCAAGTTCATACCATTCTTCTAATCAAAAGGGAACATCTTGTAAGACAACTTCTGGGGATTGTGTAAAGCCGTTTCCACCTCCAAAAGACATTACCATAATATTGAAAAAGTTGACGAGCCGGATTTGAGAAAATGCACTTTATATAGATATTAATCGGCCTTATTGTGCACTACGGTGACAAATCAATAAGTTAGGGCAATCATATGATTTTTGACAGTATGTGGATGACTAGAGGTTGCTCGGATCACACACGCACTTTAATCAACTTAATCATGTACGTGGTGGACTGTATACTGCCATATGTATCTGCCTCAACAGATGCCAACAGTGCTCAGACATATCTCAGGTATCTAGATGCATTTAGATTTTTCCTTATTCACGAATTTTAGATAATATTCTAGAAATCTTTTTTTTAAGGCAGTATATCGTGGGCTAATATGAGCTAATCTTACAGATCAAGTCAGTTGATTGTGAGGCCCAATTTTGGTAATATATTTGTTTCCTAATTCTTAAAATATTCTGTTTCTATATTTTTCCTCCTTTTGAAGGAAGGAAGTTGGCGGGAATCAGAACTCTCAAGATATTCTAGTTACCATATTGAACTCTAATTCTTTTTATATTTGAATCCCACTCAAGCCCAAAATCCTCACACATCTATATACCTTAGGCCCCAAACTCCCAAATTTCCTCTCATCAAAACCCTAACTTCTTTCTTCCATTACTCTCACAAATCCGTCACCCATCTTGAGTATGGCTAGAAGTAAGCAATCTGGAAGGAGAAGAGTCACTCGAGGAGGCAATGCCAATGTAGAATCTTCCCTACCGAACCCATCGGAGATGGCAACACCAAGCGAAGGCGCCATTATGGCGGTACCAACCTCCGGCACCAGCCCTACCCCGACTTCGCTCTCTATCTCCAGTACTACTTCGACTCCTACTCTACTTATGGCCAAATTGAGCTAGGGCATCTCCACCATTCCACATACCATGGGTATAAACTTGACACCTATATCAGGTAATCTTGGCCAAAGTCATCTTCTCCCTTGGATATTCGTAGTGAATTGCAGGGAGCAAGAAAAGTTGCAACTGTGAGAAGGGCAAAAGATACGAAGATTTTGGAAGAAGAAGGAGTATATGAATCTGGTGAATCTGAGTCTGAAGATGAAAAAGAAAAATCAGATGAGCAGGATGTGTCTACTGAGTTGGAAAAGTCTGAGGATGAGGATGAGGAAGGAGAGGAATCTAGAGGTGAAGAAAAACCAGATGAAATAGAGGAGTCTTAGGACGTGGATGACGCTGAGAAATCAGAGGATGAGGTAGAGAAAGAACGGTGATCCCTGACAGAAAGGGAAAGAAAAAAGTGGAAGAAGCCGCGGTAAGTTCAAAGAAGAAGAAGTCTAAGGGAGACGCATCTGCGGAGCCAGAGAGATCTAAATTTGATACTTGTTCCTTCATCTGCACTCCTATGTAGACGGCAAGAGGTATGTTTACCCCCTTCAATTTCAAGTTCTGGTCATCCAATGCGTACACTGATTTTCATAAACATATTTTGGGTAAACGCTTACACTATGAGTTTAGAATTTCTGTGGAAGAGTTTGATGATTTTGGTATTGAGGACATTGTAAATCACTTTGGGTTAGAAAAACTGGTCAAGTGTGATGGAGAGATTAATGAAACTCTGGTGAAAGAATTTTATGCTAATATTCCTGTTGACTTCAATTCCAAGAAGTATTTGTTTACAACTGCAGTATTTGTTAGGGGCAGTTGGTAAAATTTACTATCAAAGATCTTAGGAAATGGTTAGGTCTGAAAGATGAATGTGCAGATGAGGACGATGCAATTGAGGCCACAAATGATGAAATTGTTGTAGAACTAACTGAAGAAAAATCTTCGTGGCCCGTTAACGGACTTAAACAACTTCCTAGATCCGAGATGTCTAAAAAGTACTAGATCCTGCATAAAATTGTGAAAGCTAATTTTGACCAACTAATTCATGAGTAGAGTTTCAAGCGAGAGTATGCTAGGACTCTCTTTCTCCTTGGCACTATAAGGAACATTGATCTTGTTGCTCGTATTTGGAGTTCAATTGTTGGTCGAGTTTCGAGGAGTGGTCCTCGACAAGGTAATACATATTTGTTGGGTTGTCCTTGGATTATTTCACAATTTCTTCGTGATCAGGGTATTCAGACTTCGGAGGATGATCTGGTGATCACTCCTAAGTTATTAAAAAGGGTTAGATACAGGAAAACACTGTAGGTGCAGACCTCTCACCAAAAACAGAGTTTGGGTGACACTGCTGAAAAACAAGATTCCTCTGGCCAAGATGCCAGAATTGGCCAACTAGAAGCAGAGATTGTTGCGTTAAAGGCAGAAGTATCTGACCTCAGGGTTTGTGTCAAAAGACTTGAAGACACGCTGGATCAGTTTCTTGGAGATTCTTCAAAGGATGTGGCTCCAGTGGCTGCCAAAGAAAAGAGGAAAGTAGCAGCCAAAAATATCCCTGAATCGAAGAAACAGAGGAAGAACTAGGACTGATCTCCACCCTGCCATATGCATTTGCTCATTTTCAATGTTTTTGAAACTATGTTCTTGCGATTTGATTTAGAACAATATTTCTTATGTAACCGACTTTAGCCTATATTTGGGTTTCTGCTTGCAGGTCGTATGGTACTCATGGCTTCCCCTCATTGTTCCGAAAAGGGGGAGTAGTATCATAGTATCATCTTTCATATCATAATTTTTGACTGCTTTATGCTTCCTATGTGCTGATTCTCTTAACTCTTTATATGCATATGTTGATTTTTATGATGCATAACTTGAGGGGGAGATTTTTTATGGGGGGAGCTTGATGGTTACTGTTTCCGCAAGTGCACAGATCGCGAAAGTAATAAAGTGGACGTAAGTCCAAGTATCGATCCCACAGAAATTGTTTTAAATTGTATTTTAGACTACTTCCTTAACCAAAACTAGAAAAACTTTGATTGAGTTTGAAAATTTTGTTTTTGAAAATTAATATAAAGATTAAACTAAAGAAACAAAGAAAATTTGAATTTAAACTTATAAAAACAAGCGCGTTAGAATTATGAATCCATTTTACCCAAATCATTCATGTGTTTAACCAAATCATTTAAATACAATTCACGGAGTTTTGAATATCCATGTTCCAAATATTGTTAAAACTCCCTTTCGGACAAGCATTAACACCTATTCCTAAGCACGACCCAACTATATTTCTATGTTGAATCCGAATGTGTAAGAAAGTATTAAAGATCAATGAACACTATATAGGATAACACAAAGTATAGGGGTATATTTCTTTCCCCTATCAGACTTTGTGGCAATTAAATAGCTTCTAATGAAATCCTACTCTTTCGAACATAGAAAATCATAAAAACAATCACACAAAAGCTGGCCAAACAATTGCATAATAATAAAAGTATTTATTTAATTGCATCAAACTCATAAACTGCATATATGAAATAATAGGTCAAAACATGGAATCAATGGTTAAAACTTCATCACAATCCTAATACAAGAAATCTAGCCTAAAAACATAGTTAAAGAAAATTCACAAGAATAATGGATAGATGTCACCATATTCATCTCCTTGATCCTTGTTCTTCAATCTTGAATATGGCCTTCAATGGATCCCCCAGCAACTCGACAGCGTTTTGGCATGAAATATCACAATTGGGAACTCCTAATTTCGTGCCCCAAGTCATGTATTTATAGATGTTCTCGGAATTTTGGTTACTTTGGGAGAAAGAATGCTGAATTTCGTGCAAAAAGCCCAGCTACAGCCTATAATTTCTACCGTGCGACCGCGCGGTTCAAAATGTTGCGGTCGCATGCCTCTGCAGGTCTGTTTCAGTTGCTAAAACTTTAGGTCATGTGGCCGCGCGGTTCTATTTCATGTGACCGCACGATTATCTGAAAAAATGCAATTTTCATCTTTTAAATGCTACAAGTTGGTCCCTGTCTTTTAATTGCACAGCAAGTCCTCCAACTTCCTATTTTTGCAATTTAGCCATTGAACTTCTGATTTTTTCCAAATTTGAATTATTTTCATTTTTCAACAAATTGGCCATTTGATTAACTACATCAACTCTTGATTTGCACACTTTGACATTTTTATGATCCAATTGCTTGATTTTAGCTTCAATTCCATTGTTTCCTCGACTTTGGGTTATTTCTAAAATATAAACAAATAACAACGAAATAAATAGCAAATATTCTTGAACAAACAATTAAAATCCTACTTTTAGGATAGAAATAAGTGTATAAAATATACTTATCAATACCCCCAAACTAGAACTATTGTTCGTCCTCGAAAAAAAATAAAACTAAACTATAAAATTGCAATAAATTTTTTTTTGTTTTTGTTAACTCATTTACCATGCGCTTCAACAATCCAAATTGACGATTCACTTTAGATAAGAAATATGAACAACAAAAATTATTTTCATTCATCCGCTCAACTTCATTGTGTGTGTGTGTGTGTGTAAATAGCCAAAAATCGAATGCAAATTCATGTACAAATATACTTGACACTGTGTGAATAGTCATGCATAAATAAGCCCAAATCCCATGTGGTTGACAATGGTTTTTTTTTTTATTTTCCTTACACTCTCATGGATGATCACAACCTTACTAATTTTCTCTCATACCTCGAGGTCTTTCCTATTGATTTGGTTTCTAAACATGTATAAATTACATTTTTTCACACAAGGCAGTTAAGATTAGACAAGTATGCACGACAGACCAAGAATAATTAACAAAGTGTTAGGGATTTCAATCAACAAATCTTATACCATTTTCATTCAAATTTTCTTTTATTTGGACAAATTTTTCTTTTAATGTCCTTATCTCTTACCATTTTTGTGCAATACTTTTCATACTTGCTTTTTATATGACCCCTGTAGCGAGCTTTAGGTCGGCAGCTCCCAACTCAGTTGAGCTTAGGGTACCAAGTTCAGAGAACCCCTCAGACTTAATTACCCGAGTCATAAAGGCTTAAACAGAAAAGTTAAAGATGTTTTAGCGTCTTATGTGTAAGTCCACTCTCCGTACTTGCTTTCTAGTTGACCACTGTAGCGAGCTTTAGGTCGGCAGCTCCCAACTCATTTGAGCTTAGGGTACCAGGTTCGGAGCACCCCTCAAACTTAATTACTCGAGTCAAAAAGGCATTTGAAGAGCAGAATAAGACCTTCAGCATTTTTCTGTTTTTATGCTGGTTATTATGGTTTATACCTGTTGATCAAAACCCCTAATACTAAAGATGCAAAATTTAAAACTTTAGATCTTCAATCCATCAATGGATACTCATACTAACCTTCCCACCCCCCAAACTGCTCTTGGTTCTACATTTTAGGTCGGGATCTAATTTCTTAAGGTTTGGAATTTTTTAATCAATTCTAAGTTCAAAGTGCACAAGTTCACCCCACAAGTATCAAGCATCTTCCTAAACAAGTAATTATTCGAAAGTGGCTATGTGCTCAAATTTGATGAAATTTTTGCATGGATGAATGTTAAGAAAAAATTTAGTGCACATGTTACCCAATTTTCTAACTAAAGCACATGTTGAGTGCATTTTACATGCATATTTCATATATTTTTAGTAATACTTTTTGAGCAATTTGGACAAATACCTACTTAATTGTGCATATTTTGTGGTTAAATAGGTTTAACAATCAACTTCATGGAGAAAGCACAAGAAAGAAGCTAAATGGATGAGTACTTGAAGAAATTGAAGAGAAAAGAGTCAAATCCATCCAAGAGTCGAAGTATGAGGACCAAGTTGATCTACATTGAAAGATGGAGGACCTAATTGCAAATCACCAAAGGACGATCAGGCTGCAAAATCATCACTCCGGTAAACCACGCGATCGCGTGGTTAAAAGCCGGTCGCGCTCGCGAGTTCAGGCATAAACTCAACCCGAGAGTTTTCACCTCAACCACGCGATCGCGAGGTGTTATGCCACGCGATCGCGTGGTCATAAAATGAAGCGAAAATCTGGGCCGACCTGGTGCGACCCGATTCGGCCCAGATGCTGAAACACGCGGATCCTACGAATTTTGGGGGTATTTTGAGGGGTTTTGGCCAAAATTTGAATCATTCTTGACATTCTTGAACAAGAAAACCCTAGCTCTCTCTCTTTTCTCTTTTATTTCATCATTTTCTCTTGTAATTTCTCTTGGTTTTGTATAGTTTAGTTGATGAATATTGATTAAGGGGAGAAATACCAACATTATTGTGGAAGAATAGTGATATTTGGAAGCAAGAATCATTGGTGGAGGGAAGTATTTATTGCTTAATCCTCATATTTCTCTATTTACTTTACTCTATTGTTGAAATGATGTATTTAATTCTTGAATTTTATTGTTATTTCACTATGGGCTAAACTATTTTGTGTTGGGATGTTGATGAAGCTTGACCTAGCTTAGTTGATTTTAATGCTTGTATTAAGAATTTAAACTTTTTATTATCTTGTGCATTTATTGTTGTATTTATTGACTAGCATTTATTGTGGCCACATTTATGCTTAGGTTTCATGGAATGTGCAATTATTGAGAAATTGTTGTGTATTCTAGATCGGTATAATATTTGCTCTAGGTTCTTGTTTAGGATAGAGATATACCTAAAACCCTAGATGACCCATTGAGTTATTTTCACATAGGTTTAATGCAATTGGTGTGTTTTTAATCGACATAGAGATATAGTAGGTTAATGCCACTAGTTAGGGTTGATTTCACTCGAGAGAGGTAATTGGCTAAGCTTGGAAAATCGGGTCTAACATGATTAATGAATTGCATCTCTTTTTGCTTGTTGATAATTTAATTAGGTAATGGTCAAGTAGAATCAAGAATCCCAACACTCCTTTATCATTTATTCATCACCATTTTTCTAGTTATTCATTTAAAATTGCAACATTAATTCTAGTACGAGAACATTCCCAATCAAACTATTATTGTGTGTTTCTTGTTGAAATTAATTATATTAGAGTGTAGTTGAAATAGACAATCCTTGTGGGATCGATAAACCGGACTCAATCAGTCCACTATCACTTGTATGCGACTCGTGCACTTGCGGTGTATTTTGAGCGAACAGCACAAAAGTCAATTCAAATCATGTCATAAGCAATAAATAAATCAACATTTTTTTTCAAAATTTTCAAGTTTTTATGAATTTTCTACCCAAAGTCAAATGATTTCAAGTAGTGGATTTTGATTCACTAGTTGAACCATGTCAAATGTTACTTTCTCATCCTCTACTCGAAGCATGACCTTCGTCTTTTCCGCATCAACCAAGGCTCTAGCAGTAGCCAGAATGGGTCGGCCTAAAATCAATGGCACCTTACTATCTTCCTCCATGTTTAGAATCACGAAGTCAGCAGGGAATATGAATTTTTCCACTTTAACCAGCACATCCTCAATAACTCCATATGGGTATTGAATGGAGCGATCAGCTAGCTGCAAGATGATTGGGCTTGGTTTTGGGTCCCCTAATCCTAGCTTCATATAGACTGAAAGTGGCATCAAATTTATGCGTGCACTAAGGTCACATAAAATTTTGTTAAATTTTAAGTCACCAATAATGCAAGGAATTGAAAAACTTCCTGGATCTCTCAACTTGGGTGGCAGTTTTTGTTGCAAGATGGCGCTACACTCTTCATTCAGTGACACTTCTTCAAGTTAAAGTTTTCTCTTACTTGACATCATCTTTTTCAGGAACTTGGTATAGCTGGGGATTTGGGTAATAGCTTATAGGAAATGAATGTTAATGTGCAGCTTTCTGAACATGTTGAGAAATTTATTGAACTGCTGATCCTCCTTGGGCTTTTGTAATCTTTGCGGGAATGGAATAGGGAACTCATGAGGCTTAATTGTCAATTTTACCTCATTCCCCTCTTTCTTCTCATCAGATTGATTTTCAGTTGACTCAACATGTTTTTCCTTCTCTTCATTTGGATTTTGTACATGAATCTCAGGAAATTTTACCCCACTGCGTGTGGTAAACGCATTTACTCCTTGTTTTTCTTTCCAACCTTTTAGTTTTTGGGGAAAATGAGTGGAAGGTTCATAAACTCTGTTACATAGAGCAAAAGTGAGCCTTCCTAGCACAAAATCTATCTCACTTTCAACAGTTTTGATTGCCATCACTTGCTCCCTATGATTAACCTCGGTGTTACCAGAAAATGTATCTGGGGCTCTGTTTGCTAAAGCAACTCGGGTTTCCAAGTTTTTGATTGAAGCCTGATGATTTTGCAATGTAGTTTCAGTCATTCTCATGAATTGGTCAATTTTTGTCATGAACTGATCAGTTTTAGCCATAAACTAATTGGTCTGGCTCATGTACTGGTCAGTCTTCTCCATAAATTTCATGACCATCTTCTCAAGTTGAGGTTTCTTCTCCACTACCTGCTGTGAAGGGGCTTGCTGGCATGTTCCATTTTGATTATCCCTCCATGAGAAGTTAGGGTGATTTCGCCAACCAGGATTGTAAGTGTTGGAATATGGATTATTTTAGCGGTATCCCCCTTGTACAAAATTTACTTATTCAGCTTGACTAGCCAGAATTGGACAATCTGATGTATTGTGATTAGACCCACATTCCTCGCATCCAGTTACTACACTTTTCACTGAATGGTTGGTTTGTATGAAATTCATCAAAGAGTCTATTTTAGCAGACAATGCCGAAACATCATCCACTGCATAAACTCCTGCTGGTTTCATTTAGATTGTTCTCTCGGATGCCCACATTGCATTGGTATTAGCTATTCTCTCAAACAGTTCAAGTGCTCCATCAAGAGTTTGTGTAGTTATTGGTCCATTGGATGACGAATCAACAAGACTCTTGAATTGAGGGAGCAAGACAGTAAAAGTACCTTACTTGCTCATTTTTAGGTAGTCCATGTTAAGGGCACTTTCTAAGCATGCTTTTAAACCTGCTCCATGCTTCATCAAATGATTCAGCCTCTTGTTGTTGGAAAATTGTTATGTCATGTCTGAGTTTAACGACTTTGGTTGGAGGCATGAATTTTGTGCAAAATTTTTTAGCCAAGTCATTCCAAGTTTTTATACTTGCAGGAGGACAAGAGTCTAACCAATCTATTGCCCTATCTCTTAAGGTGTACGGAAAACACCTAAGTCTGATGGCATCATCTGAAACACCCTGATATTTAAAATGTTCACACATGTCTAAAAATTTAAACACATGTGCATGTGGATTTTCATCGGGTTTGTCATAAAATTGAAGTCCATTTTGAAACATGTTTATCACATTGGTCTTTGATTGGAAGTTTGCAAGACCAAAAGGTGGATAAACTATGCTTGATTGATTTTGGACAATTTGCGGGATCATGAAATCTCCTACAAGTCTATTCCCCTCATCATCTGGCTCAACACCAGGTAAAACCAAATTGTTGTTTGTCATTTGTTCCTCTTTTTGATTTTTCTGTTTATCTAGTTCCCTATCTTCTCTTAATTTACGGGGGTAAATTACGTTCTATTTTCGGGTCAACTTTGAAAAGATTCCCTTTTATCGAACGGAACATACACAACTAAAAGAAAAACAATGAAACTAGTGACTAAACTAAAATTAAAAATTAAAATCCTAAAGTAAAAATAAAAGTAAAATAAAAATAAAGCAAGTAAAAAGTCTGAATTAGTGAAAGTAATCTAAAAATAAATTTAAACTACAATCTCCGGCAACGGCACCAAAAACTTGTTCGCTCCGCAAGTGCACGGGTAGCGCAAGTAATAAAGTGGACGTGAGTCCAAGTATCGATCTCATAGAGATTGTTTTAAATTGTATTTTAGATTACTACCTTAACCAGAACTAGAAAAACTTTGATTGAGTTTGAAAATTTTGTTTTTGAAAATATTAAACCAAAGGAACAAAGATAATTTGAATTTAAATTTATGAAAACAAGCGCGTTAGAATTATGAATCAATTTTACCCAAATCATTTAAATACAATTCACGGAGTTTTGAATATCCATGTTCCAAATGTTGTTAAAACTCCATCTCGGACAAGCATTAACACATATTCCTACGCATGATCCAACTATATTTCTATGTTGAATCCGAATGTGTAAGAAAGCATTAAAGATCAATGAACACTATATAGGATGACACAAAGTATAGGGGTATATTTTTATCCCCTATCAGACTTTGTGGCAATTAAATAGCTTCTAATGAAATCCTACTCTTTCGAACATAAAAAATCATAAAAACAATCACACAAAAGCTGGCCAAACAATTGCATAATAATAAAAGTATTTATTTAATTGCATCAAACTCATAAACTGCATATATGAAATAATAGGTCAAAACATGGAATCAATGGTTAAAACTTCATCACAATCCTAATACAAGAAATCTAGCCTAAAAACATAGTTAAAGAAAATTCACAAGAATAATGGATAGATGTCACCATATTCATCTCATTGATCCTTGTTCTTCAATCTTGAATATGGCCTTCAATGGATCCCCCAGCAACTCGACAGCGTTTTGGCATGAAATATCACAATTGGGAACTCCTAATTTCGTGCCCCAAGTCATGTATTTATAGATGTTCTCGGAATTTTGGTTACTTTGGGAGAAAGAAAGCTGAATTCCGCGCAAAAAGCCCAGCTGCGGCCCATAATTTCTACCGTGCGACCGTGCGGTTCAAAATGTAGTGATCGCATGCCTCTGCAGATCTGTTTTAGTGGCTAAAATTTCAGGTCATGCAGCCACGCGGTTCTATTTCATGTGACCGTGCGGTTATCCGAAAAAATGCAATTTTCATCTTTTAAATGCTATAAGTTGGTCACTGTCTTTTAATTGCACAGCAAGTTCTTTAACATTCGATTGTTGCAATTTTGCCCCTGAACTTCTGATTTCTTCCAAATTTGAATTCTTCTTCCATTTTTCAACAAATTGGCCGTTTGATTAACTGCATCAACTCTTGATTTGCACACTTTGACATTTTTATCATCTAATTGCTTAATTTTAGCTTCAATTCTATTGTTTCCTCGACTTTGGGTTATTTTCAAAATATAAACAAATAACAACGAAATAAATAGCAAATATTTTTTAACAAACAATTAAAATCCTACTTTTAGGATAGAAATAAGTGTATAAAATACACTTATCAGTTACATTCTACTTCTTGTGATTGTGAAAAGATGAATAGGTTTCGGAAAAATAGAAAAAGTTAAAGGGGGAAATTGTTAACTTAGTAAAAGTTGGTATTTTCTATTTTTCTACAAATCTGTAATTTAAGTAAAATTAATATAATTACTAAATACGTGTATTTAGCAATTTATTAAGTTTAATTAAATTACGTAAATATTTCTTGAATATAATATCTCCTATATATTTGTGATAATCATTTTATTTTTGGAGATGATAATTATTTTGTTTGAATCAAGAAATATTGATCTCTTATTATTAGAATCAAGATATGATGTTCTCGAAATATTGTAGTAAGTTTCTTATTATGGTCGAGCATAACCAATTGTGACTAGGCCGAGTATGTTGATGATTTGATTCTTGGTATTCAAGTTTATCACTTCATATGGTAAGATCTTTTATTCCATAACAAATTGTTATTATCTTACCTTATCTTTACTTATAGTAAGATTTATTAATTATTATCTTACCATTATCTCTAATTATATTTGATTGATTTGCAGGTAATAGAGATTTTATGCAACAAGGATTTTTGATGGACAAGCAATCCTATTGCATTTAAATTGGAGAAAAATGGGACGTTTTCTCTAAGAAGTCTTGAAACTAATTTTCGTGTGGTGCACTCGTATTCACGGATTCAACTATGTTTTTTACTTCGGTTCTCCGGAAGGAGGAATCAATCACTTAGAGAAGAAAAACTTTCAGTATGAAGATCAAACGGAATGTTTGAATCATATTCGAACGGGAGTTCAAAGTTGCTGAAGAGTGTTGCAGATTCAAAGAAAGCTACTGAAGAGTGGTGGGACGCCAGCTTATATTACATGCCATAGAAGGATCAGAGAGTGATTTATTTCTTGGATGTTTGATAAGTCTATGCGTTGATTTATCCTATAGTTTAGATTGATCTGTATAAACTCTTTTCTTATATAGTGATTGATTTTTGTCTATAGGGTGCGGGCACGTGAGTTTTCCCAGTTAGGATTTTTTCACGTTAAGTTCAAATATTGTGTTCTTGTCTTCTTACAATTCTGCATAGTTTATACTGTCTATTTATATTTTACAATCCAGACGAATCTGTATCAGCAAGATTCATCTGGTATTGCACTAAAACAAATCTTAACAATTCCCCGTTAATTTTTTACTATCCAAACATATCTGTGATAGTATGTTTGTTTAAACATAAAATTTAGACAACTTTAAATTTTTAATGTTCATGTCCCAAACCTTTTAAAACGCTAGCACGCATATCTTCATAAAATATTTATTTAAACGTTAAATCATCATCACGTGACACTTATGATATTGAGAATTGAGAATGAATTGAAGTAAAATGATATATTTCATTAACATGAAGTTTAGATTTTTAAATGAAAGTTGAAAGCAATTTTTAGGTGTTTACATTTACATTGTTTTGGAATAAAATAATTTTTTTTAGACAATTTATATTTTTAGTCCGACATCAACTACGGCGTACGCATGTGAAAATACTACATGCTCTTTTAGTGTAAAGATTGCAATTGACAAAAACAAATGAATAAAGAAAAGTTTGAAAATTGCATCATTTTTAGAAATTTCCAATAATAAAATATCTATGAGCCGTTATTTTACATTCACAATTAATTATCTCATTCTAAATCTACCTTATTAAAAATTTTAAATTTTAAACAAATATTATTTTCATCCACTTCAAATTTCAATATTGTCCTTATTAATCCACATCACTTTTATATATCTCCCTTTACCATTTTAAAATTTTAAAAGAACGATATATTCATCTCTATTATATATAACATCAATCTTCTTGCAATTCAATAATTAAGTTGATAGACAAAAATTATAAGATGAGATTCCATAGACCACTTATGCAATATGCACTACCGATTTTCTGTATAATTGAATTATACAGACAAGTAATTTGATAATTGATAAGTGTATTTTATACACTTATTTATATGTCTAAATTAGGTGTAATTATTATCGTTTTGGAATATTTGCTATTTAATTTGTGTTTATTTGTTTACTTTACAGAAAATATCCCAAAAGATGAAGAATGAAGTAATTGATGAGAAAAATGTATAATTGGATGTTGATTGGAGCTAAATTGGATAATTGATAAGTTCGTGACGTCAACCGGAAAGATGCAATGTGCCAAAATGAACGAATCAGAGGTTGGAGGACCTAATTGAATGAATTAAGAGCTTAAATGGGCAAATCAAGAAGAAGATAAAGTTTGGGGACTAAATTGCAATAATTGGAAGTTGAGGACTGAAGATGCAATTAGAAGTCAGGGACCAACTTACACAGCCGAGAAAAAGATGGAAGTCGCGATCGCTGGATACGTGCCACGCGATCGCGAGATGGTGCGAAAATATAACCCGAGAGTAAAAGGGTCTTCCACGCGATCGCCTGCCATAAGCCTGCGCGATCGCGTGCTTGTTCGACTGGGCCGCAGATCAGATTTTTCTCGCGATTTTTAACAGGCTTTGGGCTTTTTGACCTAGGTTTTCTCCAAAACCTATAAATACAAATCATGAGGCACGAAATTGATACCTTTGCCTCTCCAAAGAACGAGCCACAACTGAGAATTCAACATCAAGTCCTTGGAGATTCCAACATCGCAGAGGGGCATGAATTGAAAACAATTGAAGAATTGATAATTGGTGCAATCTTTCCATTCTTTATATTGTTTTTCAATGAACGTTTATTTTTACTGTTTTTGTTATTTCATGATGATGTGTAACTAATTTTAACGTTGGGATGAACGATATAGCCTAATTAATTATTTTAATGCTATATTCCTTGTTTTAACGCTTTAATGCATATGTTGATTTATTATTGCGTTTAATGCGTGAATGAACTGGCCACTTATTCATGATTTCATGTGTTATTTCCATAATCCGAGAGGTGAGTTAATAACATAGATGTAGGTAATAAATCCAGTAATTGAACGAGAGATAGAGATATACTCTTGTAATTATTGCGGTCGTGTGTGAATTCTTGTGTGTAATGCATCTAGTTAAGGAATATTCGGACCCGCTGTAGAGATACAAGGTTGACTTATTTAGGTAGGATTGATTTAAACTCGAAAGAGGAATCTCAATTTAAATTAGTGAATTCGACCGAACACACAAATAGGAAATAAAACTGGAATTGAAATTGATTTAATTAGCTAGGTGAATTCGTGAATCCCAACTACTTTACAATCTTATTTGAAAACAAAACAATTTAACAATTCTTTTTAATTCATTAGTTCCATTTCTTAATTCTAGATTTTTATTCTTAAAAAGATTTTCATTTGTTCAAATAAAGTTAAGAACTGAAATATTTCGGTAATTAATAGCAATCCTCGTGGGAACGATAATCCGGACTCTAAGGTCCACTTTATTACTTGATTGCAATATCATACACTTGCGATTTCAAACACAACAATAATCCCTTCATATTTTTATCACTGCCAACAATAATAATTGTCAAATTTCTTTTCTTGCTTTAATAGTCCCAACAGAAAAGATAGTTACCATGTTTTAAATTGGGAAAAATACATATATAAGGTATTTACAAAACACAATTTCAATTTTAAGATATAACTTAAAAACTTTCAAAAATCAGGTTGTAGTTATAATTACTTAAATAAATTAAATAATTAAAAATATTTTATTAATTATATAAATTTAGGTCACAACACAATATAAATTCAGGTTACAAAACGCAAATTGCTTAACTCACAAATAATTTTAGGGTCACAAACTATCAAAATAGTAGGTCACAATAACAATTTTTTCGAGGCACAAATAATATCAAGGTCACAAATTCTAAATTAATCGATCCCAAATTATTTCTAGGTCACAATTTATCAAATTGTTAGGTCACCAGTATTTTAAGTCATAGTTATCAAATAGTAGGTTACAAATACAAATGTATTAAGTCACAAATTTATTTTAGGATCACAGGTCGAGTTAGGTCACAATTATTCAAAATCTCAAGTCACAATTACCATTATTTTTTATCACATGTCACGATTATGTCACAATTATTCAGAGATTTCAAGTCACATTTGTCAAATTATTAGGTCACAACATCTCGTCAAATTATTAGGTCACAACATCGCAATCACCGGTTGCATCCGCCACCTGTTGTCACCTACGTCTCACCACCATCACCGTGCAAGCTTCCAATTCCCACCGACTGCACCACCACCACCGACTCCACTTCTCGCCGACTGCACCACAACCACCGACCAACTCACATCTCACACAATCAACGCCTGTAACCACTAACGTCTCACCACTACCACCACCACCAATCGCCGCTAGCGTCAGTCTCCAACCAAAAACACTGTTACTCTACCACCGTTGTCGCCACTTTCCCTCACTACCAGCATAGCCGCCACAACTACCACCACTTATAGCCCTCCGCCACGACCACCACCAACAAAATCACAAAAAAGACCAAAAAATCACAAACCTTGGAGGCGGCAGCAACGAGCACCGCACGCAGCTCAGTGAAGACAACCATTTTTTTTCACTGTCGCTGTCATTTTCGACCCAGCGCTTCACAGATCGTCTACTGTGCTTCATCACCACAACCATATCACTCCACACCGACAATAACTACAGTGGCGCTATCACCAGGTCGGGGTGGGAGACGCGGCGCCGGGCGTGGGCTTCTGTTCCGTTTCTGAAAATGTTGCAGCCGCGATGGACGACGCTCCGCCTGGGAAGAGAGGGAGAAGAGAGAGAGACGGGGTCTGGTTGTGTGTTGGGGGGGGGAGCGTCTGAGACGAGATCTGCTTTTCTATGTGGGGGGGGGGGGTGGAGGTGAAATAAGAGGAATTAGGGTTTGGTGTAGAAATATTGTTTGAAGAATTTATTTTAATTTAATAATTATTGGTATTAAAATTAAAAATTTATTTAACACCTGATTTTTGAATTTATTCAAGTTTAATCTTATTTATGAATTTGATTCTTTAAATGTAGGGTTAGGTGTAATTTCCACTTTTAAATTCAAGAACAGACAAGCCCAATAGAAAATTCAAATTCTTGTTTTGATGATCTTTGCAAAAAAGAAAGTCATCAATGTTTTCACTGATAGTACTTAAATTCAAAATGCATACTATTGTCCCTGTTTGATTTTCACTATTTGAAAATCATGGTTTTCTCTATTCTTGTGTAAAAAAATAATAATACTAATAATAAATAATTATATTTTTCACCTCATTATTGAAGAGATTTAATCAAATAAAGAAAATGATTTTTTATTTTCAAAAGTCTTTTTCTTCAAAAAAAAAATATAGTCTAAACAAATATTAATTTAATTTATTTCATAATAATTTTAAGATTATACAAACAAATTTATATGTATGTCACCCATTTGATCAATAAAATCATAATGAAAAAATAATCTACTAATTAGTTAATTAAATATAAAAAACAAAGTTATGAACAAACTCAATTTTACTTCTGCAAATGTTACGACTCTATAAAATTTTATATTTAAAATTAAGATATATTGATCATTTAAATAAAAATGACTACTTTTGTTAATTTAGACAAAAAAAATTAAGGACTTTTACATCAAAATAAAATGTTAAGGACCATTTTAGCTATTTTTCCAAACTCTAGGGACTGTTAGCACTAATTTTTTGATGAAAAAGTCAATAAAATGACATATTGAGGAATCGATTGAAACTTGAATGACAATTTGTATAATGATTGAATTTTAGTGGCATGTTTGAAATTTAGCTAAAACTTGAGTAACATTCTATATAATTAACCCTTGGGGAATACATAGTAGAAAAGAGGTCAAAATTGTGAAAATAAAAAATAGTATAGAAATATATGGTTAAAAATGAGTTTGAAGAAAAAATTGGAAAAATTCTCAATTACCAAACAAGCTTTTAATAAAATTTTATGAATATTAGTGTTTTAGTAAAGCATAAATTCTCAAAAAAATTAAACAAAATAAAATAAAAAAATTAGATATTAGATATATAATAATGTGAATGTAAATGGTGACTCTCTTTCTAATTTCTATGGTGTCAATTGATTTGAAGCAAGCCCCTACATGAGATGGCTGGCTATTTATTAAAAACCTTAATAAATTATACAATTTCCAAAAAAAAAAAACTTTAAAAATTGTATAATATGTAGAAACTGTGCATAAGCTACCCAAAGTGATTGGAAATATTAATTAGCTCATCACTCAGTGAAAATTGCATATTTACAAAGCAATGCACAATACACAGGCGAATAATCAAATCAAATATTAGTTAAAATGATTGATTTCACTAAGAAATATACCACAAGAATGTTCAAAAGAAACCTCAATAGAAAAATATATCGCTAGTCAAATAGGAATGTATATCTATTAAAAAATAAATAGAACCTGACTGGATACCCTGTCGTCTAATCACAAACTTCCCAAGAAAACTTGTCCATCTGGAATGAGTAAACATACCAAAATAAAACTAGTCCTTGGATGATTTGTTGATGAGCGACTTGTGAATGTGTGGAATTACACCTCCTCCAGCAATGGTTCCTTTGATCAGAGTATCGAGTTCTTCGTCACCTCGAATTGCAAGCTGGAGATGTCTTGGTGTAATACGTTTCACCTTCAGATCCTTACTTGCATTTCCAGCTAGTTCTAACACCTCAGCAGTTAAATACTCTAATATTGCTGCAGAGTAGACGGCTGCGGTTGCTCCTACCCTCCCATTTGCCATGGTTCTTTCCTTCAAGAGACGATGTATCCTACCAACTGGAAACTGCACAAGTATTTATGGACACACGTACATTTAAAAAAAATGAAGAAACATAGATGATATAACTTCACAAAGAACCAAGTAAGAGTCTGTTTGGTAAAATGATTTTTTTCACCTCAACTTTTCAAACTCAATCTCAACCATTCATTCTTAGTCAAGCTCAAGCACACAATTTTTGACTTTTCAAACATTTTTAAACCGCACATTCATCAAAAAATTCAGAAAAAATCACAAAAACTACAAAAAATCACATTACCAAACATGCTCTAAATGCAGAAATGGTCAACCATCTAAGAATAATAGCTTGAAAATTTTAACTACTTCAACTCAAATTTTGTTATTTTTGTCTTTATTATTTTTATTTTTTATTTTGGGTGGTTGGGAAGTGGTGTTCTGTTTCTTTCTCCTCTTTTACAGAGAGGTAGGAGGAGGTTATTTGCAAATACTGAAGATTGGTATAAATCACAGAATCCAAGAATTCTCATGAAGAGTAGCTTTGGGCATTTGGCATGGAGGAACGGTTAAGATTTTGGCTTCTTTTTACTCGTCGGGCTCTTTCCAATCAACCAAACCATATTTGCCATTGTGAAGTTTCAGCGAATAAGGTAAGAAAACAACTATTACGCCCAAATCTAACACGATTAAGCTATTAACCTCAGTTCACTAACAAATTAACAAAGTCATGAAATTCTTTAAATGTACCAAGAGGGATATACCTTTGTGCTTGATATAAGTATCCTCACACACATGTTAAAAAGGTTTGCAGACTAATTGAACTCAATCAACAACTCTATTAAAGAACTTGTGAAATCATACAAATGTCCATCATTCAAATTCTGATGAAACTAATCAAGAAATGTATATATTTTGCAATGATAATCAAACTAATCAGTAATCACAATATACAATTCCTCTAAATAAAAATTCAAGCACCCATATACATGAACACGTACAACTTATTAAAAACCATTTTCTCAATAAAATAATTTTGCACAACGAAACTTGGAAGTCATAAATTGAGAAAAACAAATTGAAAAATCAAAAGCACTAACAGCAATTAACTCCTGTTTGGTTCAACTACAAAGGACTTTGGTTCAACTACAAAAGTTGATTAAAATCTACGTCAAAGTCAACAATTAACTTTAACCGCACAATTCATGAGCCCACAACTTTTCAATCACACATTTCATCAACTTTCACACCAAAATCAATAAATAAAAACAATAATAATTGCAAAATCTGATTTTTTATCTAAACCAAACAAGGGCTTAGTTATACAACTTTTGTATAAGAATCAAAGTTTTATTAGGGTCCGTTCGGCTGGAGATTTAAATTGGCAATGATTGCTCAAATTAATTTACACAATTTTCCAAACCACTTTTTAACCACATACGTTTTCTCTCTCCAATTTTTAACAACACATCTTATCTAGAAAATCCAAATAATACACGTTATAATTCAAATTCTCTTTAAAGTGGCAACCGAAAGGATAACTGCAATTCTAAAGTGGATAAGGAATGCCCTTGGATCCATCTCCATAGAAATCCTAATGGATGCTAAAACTTGGCTTTATCCTACAAGTCAGAACTTCTTGATTCAATTTCTTTCAAAAAGTAAATTGTTTCCCTCTAACCAAATACCCAAAACATAGTTATATTTTCAAATATTAATCCACAACATCTGTTTGAGAAGAACCTACTAAAAATAGCACCCTAAAAAGCATTACAAGGCGAATTGTATTGATTTAGTAATCGGGAAACTGAGCTCGTAGTTTTATGATTCGAGCAAGAAGTCTAGCAAAAGCTAGCTTCCTTGTAGAAAGTAAACATACATGTAACCATCTAGTAGAAGAATCAGCTAATTGATAAAATAAAAAAATGGTCCACATAGTGGGTATATTGGTCCACACATTTCCATGAATTCTTTTCAAGAAAGCTGAAGATGTCAACATTGACTTCTGTAATGACAGGTCTAATGACTAATTTCCATTGTGAACAAGCATCACATGGATAATCATTAGGCAAAAGAATCTTAATTCTTTTGAGGATGTCGATGTGAGTTGCTAATTATTCGACGCATCATTATTGCTCTTGAATGTTCAAGTCGATCATGACAAAGTATAAAATTTTTCAAGTCAACGAATTTCGGATTCGTGACAATGTTTGACTCGATTACTTTTATAGATGTACAATACATTCCAGAAGGAAGTGCTACGAGTTTTTCTTTAATCTACTTCTGGCCAGATACAAAAGAAATAATGTAAAGATATTCGATGTTATGTTCTTGCATCGTTTTAATGTGATATCCATTGCAGCGGATATCCTTAAAATTGAGCAAATTTCTTCTGAATTTGCTGGAGTAAAGTGCATCGTTAATACATCATTGTGTATTATTTGATAAAATAATACAGGCTCTGCCAGAGACTTCAACAATTCTTGATGTGTCTGACATCGTATTAACATTATGTTCCGCTAATGTTAAGTCCATAAAATACTTTTTCTTACAAAGAATACTATGCGTTGTTGCACTATCAACTAGACAAGTATCTTTTCAATTCATCTAAAATATAATGAAATAGATGTTTTAGAAAAGTGAATTGACAATCAAAATAAGTTAAACATTAAATAAACAATTAATATTCCAACACATACAAAAAACAAGAACAAGTTCAGAACTTTCTGAAACAAAAGGAAGTGCTAAAATAACTAATCGATATTTTTCATTGTATCAATATAGAAATCAGATATACCTAAGAGGGTCATATTAATTGGACCATCAGCGACATTTGTCTCTATTTTTTCTTTTCCCTTAGTCGACCGTAGGTAGAGATCTACAAGATATTTTACCATATGATATGTACGTGACCAATGCCCTTTCATGTCACATCGGAAGCAACTTCTTTGTGTTGCCTTTTGATAATATTGTTTTCATTTGATTTGTACATTTTAAAGTTGTTGCCCTGATGCTGATGATTTTGTTCATGATTTTGTCCAAAGTTTCTTCCACGTTCATGCCCAAGTTATGTTCGTGTTTAATTATTTACATTGCATTTGCTTCAGGAAATGCAGTACCACTTGCTTCAGGAAATGGTACAGAACTGGTTGGACATAATTCGTGATTTTTCATCAACAATTCATTATTCAGTTCAACTACTAAAAGGCAAGATATCAGTCTTGAGTACTTTTTAAAACCACGCTCGCAATATTGTTGCTGCAGGAGCATATTTGAGGTGTGAATGATGGATAATGTTATTGCCAACATATCCGCATCATTAATATTTTCTTCATTTAAAGTCAATTTTGAATAGTTCAGAATTTTACTCACTCACAGTTTTAAAATCCTGGAAACAAAGGTGCATCCATTCATAACGGGCTTTGGGGAGGACTGCAATCCTCTGATGGTAATATATTTCCATTAAATTTTTCCAAAGAACTTGTGGATCCTTCACAGTGAAGTATTTAATTTTAAACCCATCATGAAGATGTGACCAAGGAAAATAACTGCTTTTGCTATTGTAAAACTACCAAAATTATACTAGAGAGAATAAAGAGACGAAAAGAAATGAGAAATTCATCTCATTAGGTATGTTAAAATGAAGGAATTAAAGCCCCTATTCGTTGGGGTGGAGTGTTATAAAAATATTAATTGTGGATGACTATTATACCTCTGTAAACTTTACATTATTACGATTGTACCTCTGCTCTCCCCTATAAATAGGGGCTTTGGCGTTGAAGTAAAGATATACATTTCCACTCTAAAATTTCTTCCTTCATTCTCTCTTTGCTCCCTTGTTCTGTCTTTAAGTTTTATAACACTGTCATTATACCCCTGTAAATTTTACATTATTACGATTGAACCATTGTTCATCCCTATAAATAGGCACCTTAAGTCCTTCATTTTAACATATCTAATGAGATGAATCCCTCTCATATCTCCCCATCTATTTATTCTCTCTAGTATAATTTAAGTAGTTTTACAACACGTATATTATAATATATATATATATATATATGAAGGACAATTATATCCCTGTAAACTTTACATTATTACGATTGTGTCATTGTCTACCCCTATAAATAGGAGCCTTAATTCCTTCATTTTAACATACCTGCTGAAAAGAATTCGTCTCATTTCTCTCCATCTCTTTATAAGGATAGATGTTGCCACATTAAAACATTGGTAGGAAAACCCAGTAGGATAAAACTTAGACGAAGGAAAAATAGTACAGTTACTCTCCCTGATGTTGGTCATCGTAAATCATTAAGCCGACGCATTCCTATCTCGTGTATCAATTTCTTATAAAGCTTAAAGACAAAACAAGAATGAAGAAAGAAATTTTAGAGAAGAATTCCTCTCATTTCTCTCCATCTCTTTACTCTCTCTAGTATAGTTTTGATGGTTTTACAACAGGGGAAAAATACTTATTTTCATTCGTCACCATCTTCATGATGAGTTGAAAATTGAATACCTCACTAAGAAAAATCCACGAGTTCCTTAGAAAAATTTAACGGAAAGATTTGACCATCAGAGGACTGTAGTCCTCCCCAAAGCCCGCTATGAATGGATGCACCTTCGTTTGCAGGATTTTAAAACTGTGAATGAGTACAATTTTAAACTATTCAAAATATGTTCAAAATTGATTTAATGTGAAGAAAAGATCAATGATGCAGATATATTGGAAAAAACATTATCCACATTTCACGCCTCAAATGTGCTTCTACAGCAGCAATATCATGAGCGTGGTTTTAAAAAGTACCTTAGATAATTTTTTGTTTCGTTTAGACCCATACAGTTCATTACGTACTCTAGTTCCGAGTAGTTTGCAGAATATCTTTTATTGATCTTGATTAGAATCAAAACTGTATTGTAGAGATGGACGCCTCATCCATTATGATCATTGTAATCTATTGAGTTATTTTAAATAAAATTATGTTTCTTATCAAAAAAAAAAAAAGTACTCAGGACTCATATCTTGCCTTTTAGTAGCTGAACAAAATAATGAATTGTTGATGAAAAATCACGGATTATGTCCAACAGATCTGTATCATTTCCCGAAGCAAGTGCTACTGCATTTCCTGAAGCAAATGCAACGTAAAGAATTAAACACGGACATAAACGTGTGCTTGGGCATGAACGTGAACGTGGACACGGACATGAAAAAGGACGCGGAAGAAACATTGGACAAAATCGTCAACAAAATCATCAGCAAGAAAGCAACAACTTTAAAAGGTACAAAACAAATGAAAACAACATTATCACAAGGTAACATGAAGAAAGTTGTTTCCGATGTGACATGAAAGGGCATTGGTCACGTACTTGTCGTACGAAAACACATCTTGCGGATCTCTACCTACAATCGATTAAAGGAAAAGAAAAAATAGAGACAAATTTCGTTAATGGTCCAATTAATATGACCCACTTAGATATCTCTAATTTCTATACTGATACAATGAAAAATATCGATTAATTTAGTTTAGCACTTCCTTTTGTTTCAAAAAGTCCCGAACTTGTTCTTGTTTTCCGTATGTGTTGAAATATTAATTGTTCATTTAATATTTAACTTATTTTGATTATCAAGTCACTTTTCTAAAACATCTATTTCATTATATTTTAGATGAATTGTCATGATACATGCCTAGTTGATAGTGCAACAACGCATACTATTCTTCGTAAAAAAAATATTTTCTGGACTTAACATCCGCGGAATATAATGTTAATATGATGTCAGGGACATCAAGAATTGTTTAAGGATCCGGCAGAGCCTGTATTATTTTATCAAATAATACACAATGATGTATTAACGATACACTTTACCCCACCAAATCCAGAAGAAATTTGCTCAGTCTTAAGGATATTCGCTGCATCGGATTTCACATTAATACGATGCAAGAACATAACATCGAATATCTTTGCATTACTTCTTTTGTATCTGGCCAAAAGTAAATTAAAGAAAAACTCCCAACACATCCTTTTGGAATGTATTATACATCCATATAAGTAATTGAGTCAAACATTGTCACGAACCCGAAATTCGTTGACTCAAAAAGTTTTATACTTTGTCATGATCGACTTAGACATGCAGAAGCAATAATGATGCGTCGAGTAATTAGCAACTCATATGGACATCCTCTAAAAAATCAAAAGATTATTTTACCTAATGATTATTCATGTGATGTTTTTCACAAGAGAAATTAGACATTGGACCCTTCACTACTAAAGTCAATGTTGAATCTCCAACTTTCTTAAAAAGAATTTATGGAGATATATGTAGACCAATCCACCCACCATGTGGACTCTTTTGTTATTTTATTATTATTATATTAGTTGATTCTTCTACTAGAGGTCACGTATCTGTTTACTTTATACAAGGAATGTAGCTTTTGCAAGACTACTTGCTCGTATCATAAAACTACAAGCTCAATTTCCTTATTACTCAATCAAGACAATTCGCCTTGATAATGCTTGTAAGTTAAATCACAAAAATTCAATGAGTGTTGCATGTCAATTGGGATTATTGGAGAACATCCAATTGCTCATGCCCACACACAGAATGGATTAGCTTAATCATTTATTAAAAGTCTACAATTAATTGCTAGATCATTACTCATAAAAACAAAACTCACAACTTCTGTTTGGGGTCATGTCATATTACATGCTGCATCATTGATTTGTATAGGACCAACTGCTTATTATCGATATTCACCTTTACAACTTGCATCAAGTCATGAACCAAATATTTCTCACCTAAGGATTTTTGGTCGTGTTGTCCAAGTCCGAATTTCTCCCCCACAACGTACCAAAATGGGTCTCCGACGTAGGCTTGGGATTTATGTTGGTTTTGATCTATCATTCATCATTAGGTACCTTGAACCCTTAACAGGTGATTTGTTTGCTGTACGTTTTACAGATTATCATTTTGACAAAATGACTTTTCCAACTTTGGGAAGAGTAAAACTGCATCCTAAAAAGAAGATAAAATTTCTTAGAATGAAATAACTCTATCTCACTTCGATCCCTGAAGCAATTAATGTGAGCAAGAGGTTGAAAAATTATTCATTTGCAAAGAGTTGCAAACCAATTACCTGATGTATTTGTTGACACAAGAAATGTGATAAAGTCATATATATATATATATATGATGTCCCTGTAGGACAAACTGCTATAGCAAGTGAATCTCAAATACGTCAGAAGCATGGTCGACCAGTTGGTTCCAAAAACACTGTACCTCGAAAGAGAAAAGTACAGGGGAGAAACCAAACAAAAACTTCTAAACAAGTAATACGAGAAAGGATTGATCAATCTAATAATGGTGATATGGTTCCAACAAGACCACATATTTCAATAAAACAATCTACTGGTGATAACATGGTTCTCGTAGAACCATATATGTCCGAGAATAATGAGATTTCAAAAAATTATATGTTATCTCATAAATTATGGGAAAAGGGAGAACATTGTTATAGATAATATTTTTGCCTTCCACATTGCTCTTGAAATATTTCAAAATGAGGATCCTCAGCCATTATCTATTAAAGATTGCCATCTGAGATTGCCAATTGAGAAATGATTGGCCAAAATAGAAGGAAGCTATGCAGGGGGAATTGAATTCCTTAGAGAAATGTGTTTGGAGCAGTAGTTCGAGCACCTGAAAATGTAATCCATGTAGGATATAAATAAAAATAATGAAATTACAATATACAAAGCCCGACTTGTAGCTCAAGATTTCTCACAAAGGCTTGGAATTGATTATGAGGAAACATATTCTCTCGTAATGGATATTATCACATTCAGATTTTTAATTAGTTTAGATGTGTCAAAGGCTTGATATGCACCTTATGGATGTAGTAACTGCTTATCTATATGGTTCACTTGATATTAACATATAATAAAAGTCCTTGAAGGACTTAAAGTGCCAGAAATAAAAGATACATACCTGAAAAGTATGTTCTCAATCAAATTGCAAAGATCATTATATGTATTGAAACAATCTGAATGCATGCAGTATAATTGCCTTAGCGAATACTTGCTGAATGAGTGAGGGTTATAAAAAAGATGATATATACCCATGTGTTTTCATAAAAAAGACAAATATTATAATTGTAATAGTGGCAATTTATGTTAATGATTTAAATCTTACTAGAACTCCTAAAGAGCTAAATAAAACTGCTGACTAGTCGAAAAATGAATTTGAGATGAAAGATTTGGGAAAAACGAAATTTTGTCTTGAGTTACGAATTGAACATTTTTCAGAAGAACTATTTGTTCATCAATCTTCATATACAGAAAAGGTTTTCAAACGTTTTTATATGGATAAAGCACATCCATTAACATCACCATTGGTTGTTCGATCACTTGATCCGAAAAATAATCATTTCAATCACTTGAAGATGGAGAAAAGGTTCTTGGTACAGACCACTAGACCAGACATGGCTTTTTCTATGAATATCCTCACCAACTCAAAGGCATTGGAATGGTGTTAAACACATTCTTCGTTACCTAAAAGCTACTAATGATATGAGATTGCTTTATTCTCACAAATTGGGATCTTCTTTAGTAGGATATGTAGATGCAGGTTATCTCTTTGATCCACATCAAGCCAAATCGCAAGCAAGATATGTGTTTACACGTAGTGAGAGTGTTATAAAATATATATATTGTGAATCACCATTATACTCATATAAACTTTACATTATTTCGATTGTACCATTGTCCACCTCTATAATTAGGGACCTTAATTCTTTCATTTTAATATACCTTATGAGATTAATTCCTCTCATTTCTCTCCATCTCTTTAGATGAATTCTTTTATACTATTCATAAATTATTCGTATTAATCACATGTTTCCTTAACTTCACTGTTGCATATAATATTTTATTTTCCCCCCTTCTTTGCCTGTGAAGTATTATTCCTGATGACTCGAAGTCTTTGTGTTTGACTTTGACTTTGTAGTTAACCTGGAATTCAAATTTTTTTGTAAATGTTAGTCATCAGTGGCACCATCTATACTTGTGTTAATGTTCTATCTAATCGATACACATAATGGTGTCAAAACACTTCCTTTTGGCCTGATGGATGCAATGTCTGAACATAGTGTGATTTCAATAAAATTTGAATTGGCTATTAACAACCCGGAACTTCTTATTATGGTTTCAAGCTTTTTCTTGACTTTACATAATTGGCCAGCAAAATATGTGGAACTACTAAGAAGTCTAAAGTTTTCTATAGGAAAATGAACTATGAACATATAAAAAATTTATAAATTGAATAATAATGACAACTGTTGGTTGGTTGCTGAACAGATATATTCAACTTCAAGAAATTGATACACGAAATAGGAACACGTCAGCTAAATGATTTAGCTCAATGTTTTACGATGACCAATATCAGGAGAAGTAACTGTACTTTTTTTTCCTTCGTCTAGGTTTTATCCCACTAAATATTCCTAGAAAAGTTTTAATGAGACAACACCTATCCTAATATTCCACAATAACTGTACTCTTTTTCCTTCGCTTAAGTTTTATCCCACTAAATTTCCTTATCAAGATTTTGACGAGGGGGGTATTGAGTAACAGGTCATTCAAGTAGGAATGTTATAAAATATTTAATTTGAATGACTATTATACTTCTATAAACTTTACATTATTACGATTGCACCCCCGCTCTCCCCTATAATTAGGGTTTTGGCATTGAGGTAAAGATATACATTTTTCACTCACTAAAATTTCTTCCTTCATTCTCTCTTTGTTCCCTTGTTCAGACTTTGAAGTTTTATAGCAATAAACAAATTTTGAACCACAACCCCAAAAAATGCTACTAGGTTTACTCCTTTTCCCCCTATGATTCTCTCTATTTCTACCATGTTGTGAATCCACTTTTCGTAGTATTTTCTTCTTCTCGAAATACTCATAAATTTAACAGAAGAGAATTTTTCCAGCTAAGGTTGAACAAAAACTCACTCGTTGTAAAATAATTATCATCAATAAGAATGTTCCTTGAGAACAAAGCTTACTCACAAACAGCCAATTTTCAAACCAATCGCCAAATAGTAAACCAACACACAATTACTCCAAAACTTAACCTCACTTATAACTACAAAAAAAAAAAAAAATCAAGATACTACAACGTTCCACAAACACATAAAAACTTGACAACAAAATAAATCATCTTCAAAACTCCCAGGAAAAAAATAATGAAGCATATTGAAACGGATATACGAATCAAAACTAACTTTACAACTTCTAGAAGGGAGAATGAGATTAGAGGTGCACCTGAAGTCCGGCACGAGACGATCGAGATATGGATTTCTTCTTATCCTTGTCCTTGCTTCCCCCTGCGGCCGAGGATTTTCCCATAATCAATCCTTTTGCACCTTTTCCCGACATTTTCACGCCGATTTATTCGATAACACTCGAATCTATTTCGGAGAATTCGTAGATCAAACAAGCAGACGAAGACGAAGACGAAGAGCAGAGCGATGATCTGGGAATGGGGTTGAAATTTGGATTGTAATGACGCGATTACCCTTAACTTTCTTGTTTCAATAATTTGTACAGGTACTTGGCGCAGAAGTATGTTTTGAAAGGCGGCCCGAACGTCGATCCAAAAAAGGGAATGGGGGTGTTTGCACAAATATTTAATATTTTGTATCATAATTAATTACATATTTATCGGATATGCACATAATAATAGTGCTTATCGAAAATTTTAGATATACACAAAATCACGATAATAAAATGTAGAAATGTGTCGTTCTTTAAACATGTATTTTCATACAAATTCAAAGAAGAACCAAGTTCTTCTAAACGAACACATGAGACTATGATTGAAAATAGTTAAGATCAAGAGGAAGTTGAGGTTGAACTAAGACGTAGCAAATGTGAAAGGATAGAAAAATTTTATGGTCCTAATTTTCTGACATATATGCTAGAAACTGAACATCAAAGCTTCAAAGAAACTGTAAACTCTTCAGAAGAACCTCAATGGAAAGAAGCCATTAAAAGTGAAATAAATTTCATTATGCAAAATCATATATGGTAGCTGGTTGATCTTTCTCCGGAAAGCAAACCACTAAGCTACAAGTGGATTTTCAAAAGGAAAATGAAAGTAGATGGAACTATTGATAAGTACAAGGTCAGACTTGTAATTAAAGGTTATAGGCAACGAGAAATCCTTGACTACTTTAACACTTATTCTCCAGTAATGAGAATAACTTCCATTCGAATGATATTAGAGATTGCATCTTTGTACAATCTCAAAATATATCAAATGGATGTCAAAACTGCTTTTCTAAATTGAGATTTAAAAGAAGAAATTTACATGAAATAACCTGAGGGGTTTTCTGCACCAGGACAAGAAAACAAGGTTGTAAATTGGTGAAGTCATTATATAGCTTAAAACAAGTATCAAAACAATGGCATGAAAAATTTGACATTGCCATGATGGAAAGTGGATTTAAAATCAATGAATGTAACAAATGCGTTTACATCAAAGACACAAAAAATGGTTATGTCATTTTATATCTTTATGTTGACGACATGCTCATCGTTGGTAGCAACGATAAGATGATTAAATCTACTAAAAATATGTTGAATTCAAGATTTAACATGAAGAACATGGGTTTAGCTGATGTGATTCTTGGAGTTAAAATTTCAAGAACATCAGATGGACTCGTTCTAAGTCAGTCACATTATGTGGACAAAATTTTGGAAAAATTCAATAATGATGATACTGGCGTGGCTATAACACCGATAGATACAAGTCAACGTTTATCGAAAAATAGAGGCGATGGTATTTCTCAAGTAGAGTACCTTAGAATAATCGGAAGTCTTATGTACCTAATAAGTTGTACAAGACCACATATAGCTTACGCAGTTAGTAAGCTGAGTAGATATACTAGTAATACAGGGTCTGACCACTGGAAAGGAATAGTAAGAGTACTAAGATACTTGAGATATACTCGTGATTATGGACTGCACTATACCAGATATCCTGCAGTTATTGAAGGATATACTAATGCTAATTGAATATCTAATATTAAAGACTCAAAGTCTACAAGTGGATTTTTGTTCACACTAGGAGGTGCAGCTATATCATAGAAATCCTCTAAACAAACATTTATTGCGAGATCTACCATGGAATCTAAGTTTATAACTCTAGATAAATGTGGTGAAGAGGCTGAATGGCTATGCAATTTCTTAGAGGGTATTCCAAGATGGTCAAAACTTGTTCCAGTAATTTGCATACATTGTGATAGTCAATCTGCGATTGGAGGGCACATTGCAACATGTACAATGGTAAGTCTAGACACATACGTCGTATGCATAATACCATAAGACAGTTACTCTCAACTGGAGTTATCTCTATTGACTATGTAAAGTCTAAAGATAACATTGGTGATCCGCTTCTCAAAGGGTTAAATAGAAAGTTAGTTGCAAAGTCATCGAGAGCAATGGGACTTAAGCCTCTGAAAGAATAAGTTATTTTAATGGAAACTCAACCTAGCTGACTGGAAATCACAAGATCTAGGTTCAATGAGAAAACCTAATTGCAAATACTTAATAGGATCATTGTGGGGGTTATCTCCTGTCCATTCCTGTAATAACAATGATGCCAGTGGGGAGAGGATAAGCAATATGCTTTTAATAATTCTATGCGTCGGAAATCCCAGCGGAGTAATGCGGGTTACTCTTGATTAAGAAATCACCTATGTGAGAGAGAAGTGGGGCCGCTTCGAAGGGAATTGTGAGGCTAATTCTTAATAACTCTCACTGAACCAGACATATGTTCATGGCCACAAATGAACATACCCATGAGAACTGAAATGTGTTAGGAAGAATCTTGTGTGAAGTACATCGCCCTTTACACAAAAGGCAGAACAATTCAAAGACATCGTGTTTACAGATCAGCTAGTAAAGTAAATGTATTTTCACAAGGGAAGGTTCAAAGGTAACCCCTACCAATCCTGTGCAGGTTTCAACTGTGGAACTTCATCACCAAGTATTCCGTGTCTCTATCAATTTCCATTCATGTGGGGGTTGAAAAATATATTGGTGGCAAATAGATTTTCACTTGTGAATGTGAAATTAATCTCACATTAAATGAAAGTTGGGATTTGAAGAGGAGCCTTAAAAGGGATTACAATCCCACATTGATTAGAAGTGGAAAAGTGGGAATATATGGGGACTATAAATAGTGCCATCCCATATTGGAAAAAAGGAAAAGAAATGGTGCAATGTGGGAAAACTTAAAGAGTTATTCCACATAGGATAAAAATGAGTTTGTGGACCAATTTATATATGATTAACAATTTGTAAGGTGTAACCATTTGTTGCATAAAGACTCTTCCATGGCCTCCGCGCCCGCAGGGGTGCAAATCTTAGACCGACTTGGCCTTCGAGCCTTGAACTTGTGTGCGGGTGCGACCTGCGTACACGAATGTCGAACCGAACGAGTCAAAAATTGGCCACAAAGTGCAAGCCACATTTTGAAAATTTTCTTTTATGTTTTCCATTTAAAACATAACCTGAAAATTCATTTTGTAACTCCAAAACGTTCCAAAATGTCTGAATTCAAAATGGAGTGTAAAGGCAAGAGTTATGGCCGCATTAAGAGACAAAGGCTCCTCCTTGCCTATATATATTGAACAATTTCCTCAATTCAGACACACCACAACACCACAGAATCTCTCTGCATTTCTGTCCAGCTTCAGTCTTCTTTCAGTCACTTGGTGAATCTGTTCAGGCACATTTTTCTGTTCGACTGCACAGCTGCAATTCCAGCCGATGTATCCTGGGAAGCAAGCGCTCAAGTTACTTCGGTGAGAGGGCGAATATTGCTTTAAGGACACTGTGTTGAACATAGACCCCGGTTCCAAAGTTTTCATTTTATTTCCTATCCAACATTGTTTCGTTTACTGCTTACTGTAATTTTTTTATTTTAGTTAGTAAACTGTTTAACAATTTTTCTTACATTATTTTCATTGTCATCTAAACTAAAAATATAATACAAAATAGATTGGGTAAACATATATAACTAATATAAAATATATCAAGACAACAATCAAGGTACTTAATTATACAAATCTTGAACATGTGTGTCTTGGTTATTAACGATAGGAACGATAACTCTTCATAAAGAGCATTTTCTAATTCTTCATAATCAAAGTCCATAGGTGGATCTTCTTCCTCCACCCAAAAGTCTATTATGTCAATGCACTCACAATCAACTGGATCATACAATCTCTGCTTATAATAATTTCTATATGGTAAAATTAACAAATTAATATAGTTGATAAATGGTTACATAGATTAACCATTATCAAAGAGTTAAGAAAATATCTATTCCTCAATCGTAAGTTATATGTAACGCAGATCAAATCATTGAGTCTTTGGTGCTCCAATCTGTTTCTTTTCTTTGTATGAATACGTTCAAAGACACTCCAATTCCTTTCACATCCTGAAGAAGAAGCAGTTTGACCAATAATTCGAATGGCTATCTTTTGCAATGTAAGAGAACTATGTCCACATAATTTACACCATTCATCTACATATTATGGTAAATATTAAACAACTAAACTAGCAATATATTAAGTTAACTAAACCATAATAAGTAAAATTCATTTCTCACCGGTTGTAATGTTTTTCTTGTAATAATTGCAAATTGCCTACCAAAATTTCTTTCATGTTCTTGATATATCCTTATTTCTCTCATTGCTTTTTGCTCATTATCACAAATGTTTTTTAATTCAATCAAACCAAGTATAACATTCATGATTTTCACTTTTTGACAAAATCCTTCTTCGTTGATGAAAGTCGAATTAAGAAAATAAAAAGCCCAAGTCCCTTTTTTTACGAGCCGAATCGAACTTTTAACGAACCGAACCGAGCCGAACTCCCGAACTGTCCAGCCCGTTTACAACCCATAGGTGGATGATTCGGACTTATTTTCTTATTATCATATAAAAAATGAAGTCAAGTTGATTCAAGACATTCATTTATTTCCTCTTATCATTTTACATGAATGATAATGAAACTTCTCAAAGAAATTATTCTCATATTCCACAACAAGACCTCAATTCTAGCATGAAGTCAATTTGTAATAAATTAAAATATTTTTATTTTATTTTGAATTTTTGTTTTTATTTTTAAAGTGTAAATAATTTTTATTTTTATTTTTGTAGTCTTTAAAATATTTTAATTTAATTTTTAAAATTTATTTTCATTTTTATAGTGTAAAAATTAATTTGGGTGGATGGTAGGGATGGGTTGAGGGAGAAGGGCACTCATGAGTAATTTGAGGTTGTGGTGCACAAATCTTTATAATTTTTTATTTTATAATTACATAAGAATATATTTGTATATGTATTGTAATGTATTTATAAAAAAATATATTTTATTAGTGGTGATAATATAATGTGCTGTATATAGTAGAATTTGTGGAGGTAATATGTTTAGGGGTCATGAAATTGGAAATCCAATGGGTCATGGTTGGATTTGTTGAAGAATTTTTCCTTCATATTTATGGTTTCAAATTATCAAAATCTTTTCAATTTCAATCATATTAGAAATCCCCTGTAATCCATAGATTTTTTAAGACACCGAAATTTTATGGAATTAATTGAAATCTATATTGTGGACCTTGAATTTTGACAAATTCTATAAAATTTCAAATTAAGGATATGTGTAATGTTATGAAATTCTAAAATCCATCAAATCTCACGTGGGGACACCTCTTCAAATTTTTTTTCTTCCTCAAACTCATTTTCAACCTTACGAGCAATGCTGGGTGTGACATTTAGCCTCTATTTTTCCCCATTAAATTAAACCTCTTTTTTCTCAAACACATTTTCAAGTATACATTCTTACAATAAAATATTCTAAACATAAATTTTTTACTATATTTTCAATTACACATTTTCTATAAAAAAATCACTATTCAAACTCATTCTTAATAGGAGATAAAGAAGGGCTTTAGTCATCCATACTAATTAGACATGTTGATAAATTTGAAACTAAAATAAAGTTTAGTGACCTAATTGAGGTTTTACTAAAAGTTTAGGGACCGCGAATGAAATTTACCCACCGTCTGCACTACCTCTCGTTCGTTAGAAACAATTAAACACTCATCTACTTCAACTCGTCTGCGTTTACAAAATGGAGAGCGCTCTGATGTGTGCTTCTCGCTTTATTCCTTCAAGAATTAAGCGTTCGTTCATTCAAACGCACACCAAACATTACTTTTATTTATATATCTTTTAGGATTTCCTGTTAATTTTGTGTTGAAAATCACTGTTTTCTGTTATTTTAAGCAGATTATAATGAAGTGGGTTCAGTTGGAAGGAATTATCTTACTTCATTTTGTGCCCGAGTTCCTTACAGCAATTCTATTTTGAGTAGAAATGTCGGAAGTGCTAGCAGAAGCCGTACTGTCATTACTTCACGGGTCAATTTTCTTATCCCTTTACAGGACATTGATGTTTGCTTTCACGTTTCCTGATTGCTACCACTGAATTTTATCGTGAATTGGACAAAAAATCCCAACTGTTCAATTCTCTTTATTGCCTGGATTGGAAGAAACGAATTTTTCTTCCAAGAATTTAATACATTCTCAAATAAATGTTCTTCAATTTTTTCCGAAGGCCTGAATTTCTACTTTGATATGGTATTCGTTTATTGGAATGAAAAATAAAAAAAATAATAAAAAAAATTAATATTTTGGTTTAAAATCGCAATGAAGTACTAGAGATAAAACAAAATAATGGCGCAATCAGATACAGCTCTACACTTAGAAGTTGCTAATTTGATATTTTGCAGCTTGGGAGGAAAGTTAAGAAAGAAACAATCATTCCCGAACCAGATTACCGTCTCCCAATAGTCCTCTTTGGTGAGCACTGATTCCATTTCAGAGCATGTTTGGCTAATCGTAAGAAAAAAATACAAAGTTACCTTTTGTTTTCCATCAAGTAATCTTTGCTTTATTCGAGATGAAATGTCGTAACTTGCTACCCAAACGTTAGTTATCCTATTCTTGATATATATATATATATATATATATATATATATATATATATATATATAAAGATATGAACCACAATTCATTTGTGGCATGGCATATATTGTTTGGTATCAGTCATTCATTCCTTCTCATTAAAATAGAAATATTTTCACATTCTGCTTATTTCATGTGTGATGATTGTACGAGCAGGTATGGCTGGTGGTTTAGTTTATGTCGATAATTTATTGGCAGCAGTCCCTGTTGGTCTTCTTGGACTGCTCCTATTAGTCCAGGTAACGACGATGTTCTACATGTGAAAAAGTATCAGTATAGATATTTATAAGTTTTGTAGTCCTTTAAATTATCACAAACTTTTTCGTTCTACTATTTTTCCTGCTGATGGAAAGTGTAAGTTTGAGTGCCTTTTGATGGTAGTTGCAATTCTCATTAAGTTGCAATGTCTTTTCGACATGCTCTTTTTCCTTGATAGTTTAATAATTTTTTGTTTTCTTGATTCAGACAACAAGAGTGAGATTTGTCTTCGATGAGGAAGCGCTGGTTTGTTCACTCTCCCCTTTAAAGTTTAAATGCTTCAAATTTCAAAAAGAAAAAATAACCAAAATATGCATTGACACTGCTGGTCTAATTCATTACGCATTTTGTTCCATTTTAGGTAGGAATATTTAGTCACTAATGCAGGAATGTCAAATTCATCTCTTTTATTTGCTCAAGTAGTTTAACTTTACTTCTGAATTTAATATATACCTAGTTTACTACCATTATTTAGGTGACTCAATTATGTCATATAGCGTTATTAGGGAGGACTGGTTAACATTGGAAACTATTAAAGAAGACAATGAAATTAAAATCTTGTTCATTATTATGTCTAGTCCTATTCTGTATAAATATAATCCTATACAGTATTAGCCCCTGTTTAGTCCCCTTTATAAATAAAACTCATTTTTTCTATCTTCTTTTCAATCACACGTTTATCAATAAACTAATATTAAACATAAACCTGTAAAACATTCCCTACTTTTTAATCACAAATTTTCCTAAAAATCACTATTCAAAAAACTATTTCTTCAAATAAACTCTTTAAATTCAACATCAAATAGGGGCTAGACTTTTTACAAGTATGGTCTCAATTTTTAAAAATTCATTTTCAACCACACATTCTCTCAACAAAATAATTTTGCACTTGGATTCATAATATTTTCCTACTTTTTAACCACACACTGTCCCCAAAAAACATCTATTCTCAAAAAATCTATACCAAACTGTGGCTAAGAGTGCCCATCATGTTGATATAATCAGAAGTCTGAAAATGTTTTGTACACAACAGTTACTTTAAACGCCTCTGCTACAAGTTGTATTGGCAAAATATAGTATGTCCTTAAATAATATTGAGTATAACCTGTTGTTAGATTTCATAAACTCGGACATTTCAGTTGAGAACAAATTTGCTGGTTTGATCACGTTTCAAATATTTGATTCTGACATGCATGGAAGGCCTTAAATATTCTTTTCTCATGTTAAGTTTGGTTAGATGGAGATTTCTTTTTCATTTTACATGGGAAGCCCATTTATTCTATGATTTTTTGTAGAATTATTTTCTAAAACCTCATTACAGGATGTGAAAATTGGAGATCAACTTCAGGAGTCTGGTCCTAATGCTTTTGTGGGAGGAAAAAACCGCTGGAAGTAAGTTTAGTTTCTATTTTCCTCTTAATTTCCAATATAAGCAAGTATTAACAATTTATTATCAGGTATTCAACATTTGTGAACTGGGAGATGTGGTGGCCTAATTTCCCAATTTTAGTTTATTTCAAGGAGAAACAAACAAAGCCTGAAGGCCAAGTGCACTTTTTCCCTATAATTTTTGTAAGTATTTAAGTGCCTTGAAACTTGAGGGGTGTCTTATTTGGGTCACTAGTCTATAACTTGTGCAGTTTCATTCATTAATTAATCTGTTAAATGCCTCTGCTTATCAACAGAACGGAAAGCAACTCTATGATGTTATGGTCGAAAGATGTGGTTCTTCGAAAACTAGTGCACCCAAATAGTTGTAAAATGTGTTATAATGAGCCAGATTTTCAAGCAATTGGTCGAGGTATGGAAATCATGTGTAATTTGTAATACATATGGGATATGTATATTTACACATTACCGAACATGAAAATACTGTAGAATAGACAAGATTTTTACTTTGTTTTCTTATTCTACTGTCTACCCTACCAAACAAGCCAGTAATCTTTTGCTTTGGTTCCTTCTTAAACAGCTGGAGTTTCTGTTTAATTTAAAGAAAATGCTCTCCTGCATAAAATGAATTTCTTCAAGGTAGATTATTCTGTTTAAAGTTATGAACAAAGGATTACATTTCGGATAAGAAAACAATTATACATATTCTGTCGTTTTATACTTATTACTAGTGGTAAGCACCTGCATTGCACGTCTCATGTAAACAATATATGATATGAGTATTAAATTTGAAGCTTTACTCTATTTTGAGGAAATTGAGATAATTAAGAATGTTAAAGGCAAAACTAAAATAATTAAAAAAAAAAAGAAAGATATATATAAAGCATTAATTGAAAATATGGATACATAGGAAAGAACTTATAAAAAGCAATAATCAGGTTATCAAACCAAGCGACACGATTTATTCAATACATTAATATCTCAAGGAAAAAATATATAAGAAAAAGAGCATATATATATGATCAAAAAACAATGAAAACAAATTTCAGTATTGCCCTCATGCATCTGGCACAAAGTCTTGGGATTAAGGAAAAAAATTCTCAATGAACGGTTCTATCTTTTGAATTTATATGAGAGGTATAACACATCAGAATAAATTATACCAAAGAAACAAGGAAAAGTTCAATTGAAGGAATAGCTTAAAAAACAAAGTCAAAGTACACTATCCAAAATATTCTAAAATATAAGTAGAAATCATGAAAATATCAACTAAATCATCAATCCTCCATGAAATTTCAAAAATAAATAAAGCAAATGCGCACTAATCTAAATATTCAAAGTCTCTGTAATAAAAAAAACTTACTTGAACAATTTTTTCGTAATTATTAAATACACTTTCAATTATTAGAAAAAATCATAAAAATACCAAATAAATTATAAATCCTCAATGAAATTAAAAGATTAAATAAAGCAGAAGTGAACTGACAAAAATATTCTCAATTATAAGAAAATATTATAAAATAACCAATAAATTATAATTCCTCCTCGAAACTGGAAAAATAAATAAACAAAAGTGTACTAACCAAAATATTTTGATGGTGGTCTTCAAGAAAAAAACTTGCACAATTGAATCTTTATAGCATTATCCTTTTGTCGATAGGTGAAAATATAATAAACATCCAAATAAATTTAAATTAGAATTAGAAACAAAAAATTGGAAGACGAATGACTTCGAATAAAACGTTTGCTGTAGAAGGTGAAGAGTTTTGCACATATGAAGAAATTTATGAACTCAATGTGTAGTGTAGAAGAGTAATTTTGGAGATCTGAAAGAGCCTAAACCGAATTTGAGTGCTTCGAAATAATATGCAAAAATCACAACAAAATAATATCGATTTATTGCAACTAACCAACAAATTAAAATACCAAAATATAAAAGAAACCCTAATTGAAGCAAGAAAAACTGAAAAAATAAAATAAAATAAAAAACATAAAAAAATAGTAATAAAAAAAGGAACGAACGAACGAAGGGGAAAAACATACCCGATGAACAATTTGGTTGAAACCCCAAGATCTAAAAGATCCAAAGCCAAATTTGAGTGCTTCAAAATAATATGCAAAAATCACAGTAAAATAACATTGATTTCTTATAGATAACCACAAAATCAAAACAAAAAAACATAAAAGAATCGCTAATTGAAAGCAAGAAAAATAGAAAAACAACATAAAAAAATAATAATATAATAAATAAATAAACGAACAAACAAACGAAGGGGAAAAAGACTTAGCCCCTGTTCTCTTTACTGTTTTGAGGTCGTTTTCTGTTTTTATTTTCGAAAACGCTAAAAACGCGTTCTTTTTACCATTTTCGAAAACGCATTTTGGAAAACAAAAAAAAATTTTGTACACAAAACGGAAAACGCCCGAAACATCATTTTGGGCGTTTTTTTATTTTTATTTATAGAATTATCTTAACTTAGAACTAAGCTTAATATAAAGTTTTTATTTTTTTTATTTTTTTATTATTTTTTTTAGAATTATCCTAACTTGGAACTAAGCCTAAATAAAGAATTTTTTTTTTTTTTTTTTTTGAGAATTATCCTAACTTGGAACTTAGTTTAAATAAAGTTTTATTGAATTTAATATCAACATTACAAAAAAAAAATTAAATGAGAATTCTTGTTATATTTCAAAAAATGCAATGATAAATGGACTCGGTGGTTTTGAAATAACTTGCATTTTCTGGATTTTAATAGAAGTAGAGCTTTCTCAAGTCCCGAACCTGACCAAACTGTGTTAATATAGACTCTTAATGCTCACATTAGTGTGTTGCATGTAACCATATTTTTAGTGTATTGTGAAAGGAAATTTGAGTTGGAGTTAGTAGTATTCTGCAAGCAAATTAATTAAAAATAGTTTAAATAGTGTTCTGCAAAATTTCAAACAGAACGTGTTTTTCAGCTTTTCATTTTCAAAAACAATTTTCAGAAATGATAAACCAAACGCGTTTTCAGCAAATTTGAAAACAAAAATGAAAACACAAAACACAAAACATTTTCGAAAATGAAAATACAAAATAAAATACAAACAGAACGCCACCTTACCCATTGAACAATTTGGCAAAGAGCCTAAACCAAAATTGAGTGCTCCGAAATAATATGCAAAAATCACAGCAAAATAACATTTATTTATTGCAGCTAACCAACAAAATCAAAATAACAAAACATAAAAGAAACGTTAATTGAAAGAGAGAGGAATAGAAAAACAAAAAAAATAAAAATAAAAAAATAAATATAATAAAAAAAATTAAAGGAATGAACGAATGAAGAGGAGAAAGAGGACTTACACGTCGAACAATTTGGGTATTTTGTAGGTTTTAAATTTAAATAGAGAACGTAGGTGACTTTTGGTTTTAAAGGGTATGTTTCGTTTTTCCAAAAAATGTGCAGTTAAATTCGTCAATCAAAAGATTTTCCCTTGTTCACACTTTTAAGGTAGATGTAAATGTAGATGTAGATGTAGACGTAGACGTAGATAGATAGATAGATAGTGTAGATAGATGTAGATTTAGATACTCTTATTAAACTATTGCAGCTTTTAACTCTTCCCTCAGCTTCAAGTTCTTGCTAAGATAAAAATAGCGTTTATCTGCATTTTCAGACGTGCTCTGGTTATGATATTTATGACAGCAGTCCTAGATTTCTTTCTATGAGCTCTTTATGAGTTTTTTTAGCATGACAGTTTAGGTTGCAAGTGTTATCCAATTATTCATGTAAACCTAAGCCGTTAATCTTCACTTTTGTAGTATGTAAAAGTCGTCATGTTTTCATTCTCTCTCTCATTGACATGGATGTTGAAATTTTTGTTGCAGGGAAGAAGTTCAGTTTCTTCTTTCCGGAAGCTAAAGTTCACTGTGAAGTATCTTATGCTTTTGTAGTTTCATTGTATTGAGGTGTGTCGAGGTAACTTAACTTTCACAGTTAATAATCCTTGGTAGTGATCATATAGTTACCATCATGTATGTAATAGGATACTTGAATATATTTTAGTCCAGAAATTAACAAATGTCACACTGGGTTTTACTGCAGTAAATTTCTGTCACTTGTGACTAGTGAGTGTAATCATTTTCTGTTCCAAGAAGTATGCTCTAGAAATTCCTCGGTGTCAATTGGGCAGTGTTGTGTTAGCATAGGTTTATGAGTTTGTGTGGGTCACAAGTTGAGATTTTTTAGGCCTGAGTCAAACTTCATGGATGAGAATTTTCAATATTGATAAGATCCATAAATAAAAAGGGGAACAATATACAACTAAAAACATCTTCAATAAACTCTTTATATTTAAAGATCATATTTTATATAATAGATAGCATTTTTAAATTTAAAGAGCAAATTTTTTTACAAATTCCAACAAATTCTTTATTTTTTACTTTTTATTTTACTTGTTCATAAAAATATTTATTGTCATTCTTTATTTTTAGTTCATATTTATGTTTTTAAAATGAATGATCAATGATATCAAATATGTAATAAAAAACTAATGTGGGGCTTTTTGCTTGATACTCACTTTTGAAACCTTTAATTGGAAAAAAGATTAATCTACTTAGTTAGATTGATTTACCTAATGATTTATCAATTTCTGTATTGGCACAATTGTGGTGGTTGATTTTAAAGATGTTGTGATGGGTAAAGTGATGAATGTCTGCCAAGTGTAATGTAGGTAAGTCATTCAGTAAATTAATCTAGCAACGTAGCATGGTTGTTGGAAAAATATCATGTACAATTCTTAAAACTGAAAAGTATCATATTTATATTATATACATATATAATAATAGGATGATAATCATCATTGTACGCACATAGTTTCCCGTCCATTTTCACCTGCCATTTTAGGAAATTTCTTACTTTTTATCAATTTATTTTAATTTTAATACATGAATTAGGAAAGTTCAATTAATACATGTAATAAATGATTTATGAATTTGTGAAAAAAAATATCTATAAAAATTCAAATTATAGATTATTTTTTTCTTTTGATAATTATTGCTTTATTTTGAAGTCGAAAAATATGTAATATGAGTATCAAATCCAAGATCTCAACGAGAAGTTTAATACAAACTAAGAAGTGAGATCAAACTTTAAACATATCATTCGTAAAATCATTTTAAATACTAAATGTAAAATTTTACTTATATTTTTTACTTTTTCCAACATCCAATCATTTTAATTTATCTCATTTAAGTCCTAAAATGAAACTTATCATTTCTTACCTAAATTCAATTTGACCTAAAGAAATTATTTTTGAAGAATCAATTTTATACGAATAAGTGATAAAATCTTATGTCTTTTGGATTAAATCCCCATATATAAATTGAAATGTATAAATGATTTTTTTTGTATATAAAGATAATTATATTTTTGTAATATTCATTCAATAAAATTTAATTATTTATTTGTTACATTCATTTAAATATATGCCTGCGTATAAGTTTGTCATGTGTAAGTTTAACAAATTGAGCAATTTTTTTATTTTTTAAAATGTTTGATAAATTTTGTTCGTAATGTATTTGCTTTTTTATATGTAATGAAATGAAATATTTGTTTAATATATTTAAATATCAATTATTGCATTAAAATAGTTAGTACAAATTCTTATAGCACTATACGAGGAGTCAATAAATTAATTATGTAAGAATTAAACTTCTTGTACACTTTTTGTGTAAATTTTTTTGAACACCCCTCACATGAGAGTGAGACCTGATTATAGGGGGGATTAAAATAATGCACCCAACGTGAGGGGTGTACAAAAAAATGTACACAAAAAGGTGTATGGATAGTGAAAAGTAATAAAGTGGACAAACGAATCCAGATTATCGTTCCACAGAGACTGCTATTAAGTACCGAAATATTTTAGTTTTAGACTTTATTTGAACAAACGAAATTTTTTTGATGTTCATTAAACTAAAACAAAGAAAATAAATAAAGAATTAAAATTGTGAATTTATTTTATTTTTAAAGATGATTGTAAAGTAGTTGAGAATCCCAATTTCACCTAATCAATTAAATTAACTTTAATTCCAGTTTTATTTCCTAACCAGTAATCGCACCCCGTGCGATGCACGAAAGATATAATTGACAATTATTTATTGAATAAGTTGTAAAAGTACAATGTCCCACATAAATTGTGCATTCATATATAATTAAAAATAATAAAAAAAGTAAAACATAAAATTGCAACTTGCATATTTCTTTTACAGCTAATTATTTATTCTCTAGTTTTCTTAGTCTATTTAGGCGAAGTAAGATACAGACAAGTAACTTATTTTGTACTTTACAATTTTGATTTGATGACTGAAGTGGAGCTTATGATTTTTTTATTTCTAAAAGTTGAAATGTTTACAATTTTTAACTCTTAAAATGAAATAAAGAGGCTAATAGACATTTACAGAATTACTTTATCGACTCCTCGTATAGCACTATAAGAAAACTAGAGAATGAACATAAGTTTAGTTTTTAATAGATTATTTTTTTAACGTACGTGAATACTTTTAATTTAGTGTTGAATAATATTTTACAACAACAACGATATCTTATGTTCAGTTAATTTTTTGGCTTCATATGCAATACGAACATAATTGACACTTTTATTTTGGTTATTCACACGTGAGAATTTTTTTTTTAATTCCATTTTCATGTAATATTTGTTAATTTCATTATGTGAGTTGTCTATTGTTAATTTTATAAAGAAGTTACTATAATAATGATAAGTTAATTGCACCTTCTTAAACATAATTGATAAAAAAAAAAAAAGGCTCGAAAATTAATTTATTTACTATAATTATCGTTTGTCATTAATGAATTGATATTCAAAAATCCATGTCATTTTCAAACTAGCAAAATTAATTTCACTTCCTCTTAATTGTCTAAATAATTAGCAATGATTTAATAATTTTATTTTATGGGAAAAAATGAAATCATTTAAAATATATGAATGAAAAATGTTTTATTTAATTTAATGTATTTGTATGGTCTTCTGGGTTTTTACATGGTTTAGCTTTATGTTTTTTACACTAATTGGTAATCAATTTGCAAATTAATTTTGAATTTGTATGTCTATTGTTTTTATCGTACTTTAATTTTTTTTAAAAATGAAGATGAAGTACAAGTTTCAAACCACGAACTTATTGATCAATGTTTACATCCCTGAGTTTGTGAATTTCCGACGATGTAAAAATGCAAAAAATATATATATAAAATATATTTCGACTTTATTCTAAAATGTATTAATCAAGATTGATTTATTTCAATTATCTTCAATTAATAATTTTTCTAAAAATATTCATTCAAGAAGCCTAATGTCGGGGAAAGAGGATAATAGTAATTCTCAGAGAATTAGTCAACTATCTGGTGCATCCAGTTTTTCTATCGAAGATGAGATTGAAAGTGGAGTTTAATAGATGAGGACCGTTAAAGAACTAATTGTTTTTGATAAGGTATAATAATTTTTTAAATGTATACTAATTCTTAAATGTTTATTGCAAAATTAATTGGTTGACTCTTCTGCTAGGAAATCATATGTTGGGTTCGTGCCACGATTTTTGTCATTGAATCTAACGAATGGTTGTATTTGTCATGCAAAAGGTGTAACAAAAAGGTTCACGCAGTTGAAAAGCAATTTTATTGTGAAAGGTGCAAAAAAAGGGGATATGAATGTCATTCATAAGTAGTACTATTTATTATTTAAAGTTAGCTTTAATATTTAAAAAGAATAGATTATTTTTTATATTTTTTTATTATTAATTTTTTAATAAACATGTATATTCACATCATCAACATCAAATGTTAAAATTCAAGAAAAGGTTGTTGATGACAAAACAACTCTTCCGTTGCTTTTTTGGGATCTTGAATGTATTCAATTGTTGGGCAAGGCTGCATTGAATTGATTGATGTAACTGAACAAGACGTAATTAATATATTTTATTTTATTTTACATATTCAAAAAATCTTACAAATATTCATACAAATTTTATTTTATTTTTATATATTCATTCAAATTTTACAAAATATAATTCTTATACGTTTTGGTCAATTTATTTTCAATTTAATATTTTTAGGACTTGAACGATGATTATTGTCCATCTGAAATTGAAACATTGGTTATATATTTATTTATTTATTTATTTGAATATTTAATATTTTCAAAATTTTTTGGTCTATGTAACGCACGGGTGCGAATACTAATATATCTGACAATAATAACAAAGCAAGCTCAAGTCGCGCCCGCCAACTATTTTTTCTCCATTATATCTCACCACAATCCTCTATTACAACAGTTGATTTGGTAGTTCCACTATCAGAACCTACATTCTGTTAGAAATTATTATTTAGCATGAGAGAATTGTAATAAATAAAAATGAAAAGAAGGAAATGTCAAACCAAGTATATGGTTAACGAAATTGCGAAAATTGGTGGATTGAAGCTAGAGTTCGACTCTATTTCCTTAAGACTATTTTGGTCTGCTACGGTGCTTACAGTCGATGCCAAATGCCTCCCAAGATACAACAATCCTTCACTTGCGGTATGGAAGCACTCCTAACAGCAAGAACGATGAACCAGAAAAGTCTCGTACTCCCTCAACTATGGATGCAAAAATATTTTATGGCAGAATGCAAGAAATAATGCAGAAATGATTTTGAATGATGAAATTCAGAAATCAGGGGTCCTATTTATAGATTTCCAAAATCTGCTGGCCAAGAGTTGCAACTGGTTGAAAGTTTGTTTCCGAATGGACACAACTATTGGTTTGTGTCAATTTTAGTCGAACAGTTTCAAACATGGTTGAAAAGACACATTTTCAATTTAATTTGAAACACCTTTTCAATTTATTTATTTGAAATTCGAAAATAATAAATAATTAAAATAAATAAATATCTTAAATTTATTTTGTCCAAAAAGAATATAGGAACCAAACACGACCCACGACCAGACCCAACCCTACCGTGACCATGCCGAGCGGCCGGACGGCTGCGGCGAGCGCGCGCGCGGGCTTTGGACTAGTCTAGATATTGTCTAAGACTTCCCCCTTCCAAAGACTATTGGTACCCCTTGGGGCCCAAACCCATATCCAAACTTGAGGTATATAAATTGGTTCAAAATTCTTTCAACTTTCTATGTGGGATTAAGTTCTCACATTTGCTTCCAAATTTCAATATTTCTACTTTCGAGTTGCCAACTTCTAGCATTAATTTCTCATTCATTTGGAAATGGTTTTGTGAAATTAAATATATCACGAATATCTACTCACGGAGTAGAATGTTTTTGACCATTGACCCGTACAAAAAGGATACCGGGTCCCACCCGAATTATTGGTCAAACTTGACCCATTTCACATCCATTTCCAACAATCCCCCACATGAATGTAAATTATATAAAAAAATATGCAAATGAAATGCAGACAGAAGAGAGAGAGAGTACAAGCGAAAATTTATTGCATCAGGAGAGGTAGCTTTTGGCTTTGAACATGCCTTAGTGAAATACTATCGGATTTACTTGGCTAGTCGGTGAACGTGATGTCTTGAACCGTCCAGCTGTTGATGTAAACTAAGACAACAGTACCCACACAATAACCTTCTTAAAAGTTCTTAGGTTCTCACGGTTGTGTTCATTTTAGCCTTGAACAACTCTTGGGTTTTATAAGTGCTTTAGAGAATTCAAGCTCCATAATTCTCATAGAAGCAACCCCACTTCTCACTTATATAGGTGATCTCCTATTAAGAGTATTTTTCCTTACTTCACTTGATGTATTCAAGTTATAGGAATCATTAAAAGTTAAGACTTAACCTCACATATTCTGCAGAACGCACTTTTATTTATCATAGGAATGGATGGAATTTTTACTCCTAAGTGCTCAACTGAATCTTCATAACTTAGTTGTCCCATTGAACCAAGATCTTGGGATCTCCCGTCAACAAGGTTGGGTTACCATTACAAAGATTTCATGCATAGTGGGCTTTTAATCCCATTCCCTTCGATAAGCAGTATACTTAATCTCTTGGTAAGCCTTTAGTAAGCGGATCTGTGAGATTCTCTTTTGATTTTGCGTAATCAATAGAAATAACACCATTTGAGATCAACTACTTAATGGTATTGTGTCTACGACGAATATGTCTAGACTTACCATTATACATACTATTTTGTGCCCTTCCAATAGCCGATTGATTGTCGCAATGGATACTAATAGTAGGTACCAGTTTAGGCCAACATGGTATGTCCTCTAAGAAGTTACGAAGCCATTCTGCTTCTTCTCCTACTTTATCTAAAGCTATAAACTCCGATTCCATTGTTGATCGAGCTATGCATGTTCGTTTTGAGGACTTTCAGGACACAGCTGCACCACCAATGATAAAAACATAACCACTTGTGGATTTAGAATCTTTCGTATCAGATATCCAATTTGCATCACAATATCCTTCTAATACTGCTGGATATCTGGTGTAATGTAATCCAAAATTTAAGGTATATCTTAAATATCGAAGTACCCTATTCAATGCCTTCCAATGGTCATTGCTTGGATTACTAGTGAACCTACTTAGTTTATTAACTGCATACGCAATGTCAGGATGCGTGCAGTTCATAATATACATCAGACTACCAATAATCTGAGAATATTTTAATTGATACACGTGTTCACCTTTATTTTTGGCCAAATGTAGACTTAAATCTGCAGGTGTTTTAACTGGACTTTCATCATAGATATCAAATTTCTTAAGAACAGTCTCAATGTAATGAGATTGTGATAGAACAAGTCCATTAGGTGTTTTGGAGATTTTAATTCCTAGAATTACATCTGCTACACCCATATCCTTCATGTCGAAATGTTTTGTCAACATTTTCTTAGTAGTTATGATAATAGTATGGTTGCTACCCATAATTAGCATATCATCTACATATACGCACACAATGACATATGCATTTGATGTGTTTTTAATATAAACACATTTATCACACTGGTTAATTTTAAAACCATTTGACAACATTGTTTTGTGAAACTTTTGGTGCCATTGCTTTGGCGCTTGTTTTAACCCATAAAAAGACTTAACGAGCCTAGACACCTTTTTCTCCTGTCCAGGGGCTACAAACCCTTCATGTTGTTCCATGTAAATTTCTTCTTCTAACTCACTATTCAAGAATGCCGTTTTAACATCCATCTGATGAATATCAAGATTATGTAATGCAGCAATTGCAATAAGGACTCTAATAGAAGTAATCCTTGGAACTGGTGAGTAAGTATCGAAGAAGTCAAGACCTTCCTTTTGTCTATAGCCTTTTGCTACCAATCGGGCTTTATATTTATCAATAGATCCATCTGATTTTAACTTTTTCTTGAAAATCCACTTGTATCCTAGAGGTTTATTTCCAGGTGGAAGATCAACCAACACCCAAGTGTGATTTGACATGATAGATTTTATCTCGCTATTAATAGCTTCCTTCCAAAATGGAGCTTCTGGGGTAGACATTGCTTCACTAAATGTCTTCGAATCATTTTCCACCATATAAGTTAGAAAATCTGGACCAAAAGATGTAGAAGTTCTAGTCCTCTTACTGCGTCTAGGTTCATCTTCATCATTTAGATGTCCATTGTTTGCAGTAACATAAGTTCTCTATTTTGAACTTGTTTTGATCTTTTCCTCACATGGAAATATGCTTTCAAAAAATGCACCATTCCTATATTCAATAATAGTACCTTCATGTACATCTAGAACGTCTAATTTATGAACAAGGAACCGATATGCACTACTGTTCTGAGCATATATCCTATAAATATGCAATCAATAGTTTTAGGTCCAATTTTAATTTGTTTAGGCTTTGATACTTCTACTTTAGCCAAACACCCCCACTTTTAAGTATTTATATGTAGGCTTATGACCTTTCCATAGCTCATAAGGAGTTTCATCCTTTTTCTTTTGAGGTATTTTATTAAGAATGACATTGGCTGAGAGAATAGCTTCCCTCCACAAATTATGAGGTAATCCAGAACTTATCAACATAGCATTCATCATCTCTTTAAGAGTTCAATTTTTACGTTCAGCAACGCTATTTGACTGAGGTGAATAAGGTGCCGTTGTTTGATGAATAATTCCAAAAGTAGAACAAAATTCTTCAAATGGTGCTCCATATTCTCCACCTCTATCACTTCGAATAAATTTTATTCGTTTGCTAAGTTGATTTTCAAATTCATTCTTATAATGTTTGAAAACATCTAAGGCCTCATCTTTACTTCTTAAAAGATAGACATGGCAATATTTTTAAATCATTTTTATTCGACAATATTTTGTATGAAGATGTAACTTGATATTTGTGTATTGGTTTAGACTTCGGTAAATGAATCTCATTAATCATTACTAAGTACTAACTTATGGTCGTGGATATGGTATGTGATGATAATTTTCTTTTATATTTTAAAAGTCAAGTAATGTACTGGGAACCAAACCAGAACCGAGCGGTTTTGGTTCCGGTTTGGTTTCATATCTTTATAAAAATCGATTGGTTCAATTGGTAAAAAAATCATCGGTTCATGGTTCGGTTTGGTTCCAATGGAACCAGAACCAAACCGAACCATGTCCACCCCTACTCCTAATAGCAAGAATGACGAACCAGAACACTCCTAACGGCCGGTCGGACGAACGGCGGCGGTGACGGGCGCTTGGGCTTTGAACTAGTCTAGACATTGTCTAAGACTTCCTCCTTCCAAAGACTATTGGTACCCCTGGGGCCCAAACCCATATCCAAACTTGAGGTATATAAATTGGTTCAAAATTTTTTCAACTTTCTATGAGGGATTAAGTTCCCACATTTGCTTCCAAATTTCAATATTTCTATTTTCAAATTGCCAACTTCTAACATTAATTTCTCATTCATTCGGAAATGGTTTTGTGAAATTAAATATATCACGAATATCTACTCGGGGAGTAGAATGTGTTTGACCATTGACCTGTACAAAACGAATATCGGGTCCCACCCGAATTATTGGTCAAACTTGACCTATTTCACATCCATTTCCAACACATTCTCCATCTCCTTAACCACATTGTAGCCATCCACGACCTTCCCAAACACCACATGTTTCCCATCAAGCCAAGGCGTCTTCACAGTCGTGATGAAGAATTGTGAGCCATTCGTATTGGGCTCGAAATTTTCCATTGATAACAAGCCAGGCTCTGTATGCCTTTGCTTGAAATTCTCATCTGAGAATGTTGCTCCATAAATGGATTCTCCACCGGTTCCATTACCCCTTGTGAAGTCTCCACCTTGTCACATGAAATTTTTGGTATAATACGATGAAATATCGAACCCTTGTAATGCAATGGCTTCCCAGAAGCACCAATAGTGGCAGAGCCACCTATAGGCGAGGTAGCGCGGCCGCGCTACCTCGCCGCCGGTGGTCCGCCAGTGGCGCAGCACCTGGACACCTGATTTAAATTTTTTTTTTTTGCCCAAATCAGTACCCAACTCCCAAGCCCAAGCCCAAACAAAAAATACAACATACAAATCTATCTCCATTTGGTCCAACAATCAAATTCTTAACAAAAATCAAAATCCTAACATTTTGCTTTTCATCCCTTCCCGATTCTCTCTGTTACGCAAGCGCAGCGTTCGGCCAGTCCACGCATTGCGCACGGATTCACTACTGGTGCCACCGTCGGCGCCGGTCTCAGACTCTCAGCGTCAGCGTGCGCTGCGTGCCTTCCTTCCTTTCCTCTGTGCTGTGCTTCGGCTTCCTCTTTCCTACAGTAAGTGCTTTGAATTGAGCCTTTGACCTTTGTTAATTGTTAATAAATGGTAAAGTATAATATATTATATAAGTATATCTGTTACTCTGTATATGTATATTATATTATATGTTATGAACTTATGATTATTAAATTATTTTATTTGTTTTGGTTGTGACTTGTGTACTAATTTTCAGATTTTATAATGTTATTACTTATTATGTTATTGTTAATGTATAAGTTTTAAAACATTTTAATAAATATTATTGATGTTTGATTTATTAATTTTTTTGGTTAGGTTAGACTGTCAATTGTTGTCATTCCTCAATTTTTTTTTATCAATTTGTGATTTCTCACTAAGGCTAAACATTAATTAGTTATAATTGATTTGAGAATTATACATAAATGTTACATTTAAATTTTTGCAAAGTGGTTTAGATTTGTAAATTGTGACTATTGTGATAAAAATATGATTTGATTTGTGAATTATTATTATTGATTTATTGGTTGTGAATTGAGATTTGGTGAATATTTGATTTGATTTGTGATCATTGATTTACAGATTATGGAACGTTTTTTCCCACCTAAACGAAAATATAAACTTAGTGGTTCTAGTTCTAGTAGTCCTGCAACTACTTCTAGTAGAGCAAATGAGTTAGTAGATTTTGATAACACAAAGAAATTTCGCACTGAATTCAATATGGATGAACTTGTGTCGGATCCAGGAATACGGCCCCCAATTGAGTCATATGATCCTAACATTAGAGATGATGTTAGGATGACATACTTAGAGAAAGGTCCTTGTCAACCACATGGACATGACTTTCCAAGAAGACTGATGGGAAAGGATAATAGATGTTTTAGGAAAGAATGGTTTAATGAATTTTATTGGTTGGAGTACAGTGTAGAAAAGGATGCTGCATATTGTTTGTATTGTTATTTGTTCAAACTTGATAGGGGAAGTCAAGGGGGTGGGTATACATTCACTAAGACCGGGTTTAGAGATTGGAGTAACAAAAAGATTTTAAGAGATCATGTCGGTCTTGTGGATAATGCTCATAATATAGCTTTTGAGAAATGCAACATCTTGAAGAATCAAAGACAAAATATCTCTTATGTTTTGCGTAGCCAAAGTAGTACACAACAGAAAAGTTATAGGACGAGGTTGACTGCGGTACTAGATTGTACTAGATACCTTTTGATGCAAGGGTTGCCTTTTCGTGGTAATGACGAATCAGAAGATTCACTTAATAAAGGTAATCTACTTGAGTTACTAGAATGGTATGCAGCTCGTTGTAAGGAAGTCAGGACTTCGGTATTTGGTAATGCACCACCAAATGATCAAATGACCTCACCCCCTATCCAAAAGGATTTGGTGAACTGTTGTGCAGTTGAGACGACCAAGGCGATAATGAATGAGATGAATGATTCTTTATTTTCAATCTTAGGTGATGAGTCTCATGATAATTCCGTGAAAGAACAAATGACAGTTGTTTTGCGATTTGTAGAAAAATCTGGACAAATCAAGGAGCGTTTTTTGGGCATAACACATGTTAAAGAAACTTGTGCACAGTCGCTTAAGAATGCGATCGATGCAATGTTTGCTAATCATGATTTGAGCATATCTAATTTGAGAGGTCAGGGTTACGATGGGGCAAGCAATATGTCTGGTGAGTTCAACGGATTAAAAGCTTTGATTTTAAGGGAGAATCCCTATGCTTTTTATGTTCATTGTTTTGCTCACCAAATTCAATTATCAATTGTTTTGGTGGCACGTAGAACTATAGTGGTTGGTGATTTCTTTAATACGCTTTCTATCGTTGTAAATCTAGTGGGTGTGTCTTGTAAGCGTGTAGATGCACTTCGAGCAAGTTATCATGACAAGATTGTGAAGAGGCTCAATCTTGGGGAACTTTGTAGTGGCAGTGGAAAGTTTCAAGAAATGAATTTGGCACGACCTGGTGACACTAGATGGGGCTCGCATTTACTCACAGTCACTCGTTTTATTAGTATGTTCAATGATGTCTTAGACGTTCTTGATATTGTATCACAAGATGGGCCAACTGCAGATCTAATAGCATTGGCCGACCATCAGATGACCACTATGCAAAACTTTCAGCATGTCTTCTGTCTCCATTTTATGTTTGACATTCTTGCCATTACAGATAATCTTTCACAAGCGTTACAAAAAAAGGAGCAGGATATTCAGAATGCTATGGGATTGTTAAATGTGGTCAAGTGTACATTGCAGAATATGAGGGACAATGGTTGGAATAAATTGTTGGATAGGGTGATCGAGTTTTGTATTGGTAAAAATATCAGAGTGCCTATCATGGAGGATTTTATGGTTTTGGAAGGTTGATCAACAAGACGTGGAGTTACTCAGCAAGTGACGTATTATTATCGTTTTTATGTTGATTTGTACTGTCATGTTATAGACTCAATTTTGCAAGAGTTGAACGATCGTTTTCCGGAGACAACTACTGAGCTCCTTATCTGCATTTCATGTTTGAGTCCAAAAGATTCATTTGCAGCCTTTGATACTGCTAAATTGCTACGTCTTGCTGAGTTCTATCCTTCAGACTTCAACGCTGAAGAGTTGTTATTACTTAGACCTGAACTTGACAAGTTATTTATACTTGTCACAATGGAGAATGCTTTCTTTAATCTCAACAGTATATCATGCATAGCTAAGAAGTTGGTTGAAACGGAGAATTCTTGTTATTTTCCATTGGTTTATAGGATCATTACATTAGCTTTGATATTACCTGTGGCCATTGCATCTGTTGAAAGAGCATTCTCTGCAATGAATTTAATCAAGAGTGATTTGCGCAACAAAATGGGAGATAAATGGTTGAATGACAATTTGGTTGTGTACATGGAGCGAGACATTTTTAAAAATATTGAGAATGAGGCAATATTGCAGCGTTTCCAAAATATCAGACCCCGAAGAATGCAGTTGTCCGAGCCAACGAATACCAACTGATGTCATTATTATGTATTTTGCATCTATTTTGGTTTGTATTGAATTATCTGTTCATATATTTAATTACAACTTTTTATTCTTATATCTATTTATTCATTTTTGAATATTATTTTATTAAATAATATTCACAATCTCGCTACTGCCATCGTTCACGTTAGTCGGTCAACGGTTAACGCTCTATCTGGACTTCTCGACTGGCTCCACCACTGAGCGCCAATCCCTTTCTCTCCCGTGCACAAGGCTCGGAAGTTTTCAGCAGTTTTGGGAGTGGAATCTGCAAACAATTCCGTCACGACCCGCCCAGCTTTCGCCTTTCCAATCAATATATCTAAGAAAACCTTTGGGTTCTTCATTTTTCAATGAAATCTGAAAAGTAAAAAGAAAGTGTGGCATTTTGTTAATAATATACTCTGCAAAAAAAATGGCAAATTTTTTTTTTTTATTATTAAAAACCATGAAGATTTTACAAACTTGAGTAACATGAAAATCAAATAAAAAATTCTTTAATGCTTAAGACAGATTTTTCCCAGTTCAATAACGCGGAATTAGCCATTGCTATAATGAACCCTAAAACCTCAATTAATCCAGATTTTCCCATTTGATTTTGAAAGACCGTATAATTATTCCCCACGAGCACTTAAAACAAAGAATGTGTAAAAGTGGAAAAAAAAGGCTAAATATATTACCACCACATCTTCTTATATGTGCACCACATTATAATTTTAAGAAATATTCATAACTTTAGCCAGTATTACAATTATGTCCTCAACTTCTTTTTCATTGTATTCTTATTTTAATTCTTTCATTCATTAATATATCTCGTCTCTTCTATCTATTTCTGTCAAAAAAACTTGTTAAGAGGGATTAAAATGATTTATTTATCGCTTGTACACTTAATAAGTAAAAAATTCAAAATTTTAATCGAATACTTGTTCATTGTTTTAAAACAATAAAATAATAAAAAATTAGACGAAAATCATCACGAATGACAAAATTTGATAAATATTGAAAATTTAATGATAAGAACTTAATAAAAAAAATAAAGAACATAAATATAATAATTTGTTAAGATTAGGGACCAATAATATAATTTAAATATGGTATAATTATAATAAATTGTGATGCAAATATAATTACACAAAAAAAATGTTCATTCTATAATTAATCCCCTTGAAGTTGGAACTGTTACTGATTCATCAACGGGACAGACTTATAGATGAACTGATATAGCACAATTTTTTAGCTCCAAGGCCTTTAATCTTAATCTTAATATTAATATATATATATATATATAATAACAATATAGCCATCACATAGTTTTTTGCCATTTTTACCTGCTATTTTAGGAAACTTTGAAATTTTATTGTAATTATTTTAATAATTGAATTAGGAAACTTCAATTAATGCAAAATTAATTATAGGTGACATGTAATAAATGACTTATTGATTTGTAAAAAATAAAAAAATCTATAAAATGTCAAATTGTATATTATTTTTATTCTTTTGATAATTATTGTAATATTTTGAAGTAAAAAAAATATGCAATATAGGTGTCAAATTCATGATCTTAACGAGAAGTTCAATACAAGTTAACAAATGAGAGTAAACTCTAAATATATCATTCTTAAAACTGCCTCAAATAATAAAGGTAAAAGTTTTACTTATACTTTTTACTTTTTTCAATATATAATCTTTTTAATTTATCTCATCTAAGTCATGAAATGATATTTATCATTTCTTACCTAACTTCAATTTGACATAAATTATTAATTTCAAATCTTTTTTCTTATCAAATTAAAAGAAATAATAGATATCCGATCTTTCTAAGTAAATTCAATTGAATCATTTCAATTTCTACAACTTCAGGTTTCGATAAACTCTTTGGTAATTTTGAAATTAATTTTATAAATTTACTCATTTTGCTCATTTATCTATTTTTTAATTTTTATAATTTAAAATAACATCAATTTGTAAAATATATACTACAGATTTTAACAATTAATTCATTGAATTCTATAGAAAATAAAAATATAAGGTTTTATCAAACTTATTCTATTTAAAAATAAAATATAGTCCATACAGTTATTTAACATGCACAAAAAATAGTTTTGTGTGTGTGGGTAACATGACCATTTTCAATAATTGGTGAAAAATAAAATGTCACGTTGTATTTGAAACCATTGAATAGGAGCAAAATTGATATAAACTATAGAAATGGTTTTAAATGTGTGATTGAAAGTGAAAGAATGTAGTATAAAAAATAAAATAATTGTCAAATCAATCAATTAAGTGGTTAAAATTTGATTTTCTTTTTTTAGAATGTATGGTTAAAAAGTAGTATTTGCAATTGTGAAAAATTAGTTTTTAAATAATATGTGAATGTGAATGAACATTAAAATTTTTTTTTTTTGAATAACCAATTCTATATAAATAAATAAACTAATGAAACTAGAGAATGAATAATTAACTGTTAAAAAAATGCAATTCATAACTTTTTTTTTTCTTTTTTCTTTTTGATATTTTGATTGTATATTGAATATACAATTTATGCATTAAAGTAAAAAATCTTATAGGGAAAAATGAAATTACAAATTATTCACAATTTATGTATGTAAGTTATTATTATTATTTTTTTATTGTGTTATTTTTATAGAACATTATATTTTTACAACTTATTCAATAAATATTATTTATTCTGTACATCGCACGGGTGCGATTACTAGTTAATTAATATACCCGCAAAGCCTTTGATCTGCACTTCTTCCGTTAAACATAAACCACGAAACTCAGATTTAGAAAATCTAAAATAAATTTGAAGTAATTTAAAGAAAATGAAAACATTATAGAGCATAAATAATAAATGAAAACATTATAGAGTAGAAATCAATATATTCACCTTCTTTTATCGGGTTAGAACTTGGGAAAATGAGAAGAAATTTACGAGTTGAGGCCTCACTATATAAAGAGGGAGATTGAGGTGGCTGCTAGGGTTTATCGTTTAGGGTTTTATTGAAATGTCAACATATGAAATTCCTAATAATATATTCTTAATAATTTATTCAGTCGAATTCACTTATGTATATGAAATTTCTCCCTCGAGTTTAAATCAACTTTACCTAAATAAGTCAATCATGTATCTCTACGACGGATCTGAATTACTCCTTAACTCAGTGCATGGAACACAAAAATTCTCATAACTACTGTAATAATAACAAGAGTATGTCTCTATCTCTTATTCAATTACTAATTTTATCACCTCAATCTAAGTTATTAGTTCACCTCTCGAATTTTGGAATTAACATAATAAAGATATGCTACATCGTTCATCCCAGCATAGAGTTTAGTTACACATCATGATTAAATAGCAAAAATAATAAAATAAAATGTTCATTGAAAATAAAATAAGAAAGGAAAGCATGTACTAAGTCTCAATTCTTCAATTGTCTTCAATCCACGTCCCTCTGCAATGCTTGATTCCTCAAGAATTTGATATTGAATCCTCAATGATGGCTTGTTCTTAGGAGAGGCACATGTCCTTATTTCGTGCCTCATAAGTTGTATTTATAGGTATTGAAGAAACCTAGGTCAAAGAGGCTAATAACCTGTTGAAAATCGTGAGAAAAATATGACCCAAAGCCAAGTCGAAAAGCCACACGATCGCGCGGTTCAAAATCTGGCGATCGTGTGGATATGTAATTTAGCCTCTGGTCTTATTTGTGCATCAATGCGCAACCGCGTGCCTTTAAAGTCCGCGATCGCGTGGTTATGTACTTTTGTGCAATTTTCAACTTTAAATTCCGTATAAGTTGCTCCCTGCCTTTTACTTGTACCTCATGTCATCAACTTTCAATTGAAGCGATTTAGTCCCCAAACTTTGGAATCTTTTCTATTTGCTTCTTTTAACTCTCAAATCCTTCAATTGGGTCCTTCAACTTTTGATTTTTTTACTTTGGCACGTTGCATCTTTCCGCGTTGATGTTATTAACTCCTTAATTGTTCAATTAAGCTCCAATTAGCATTCAATTGTGTATTTTTCTTATCAATTGCTTCATCTTCATGTTTTTCTTATCAATTGCTTCATCTTCATATTTTGGGATATTTTCTGAAAAGTAAATAAATAGACACAAATTAAATAGTAAATATTCTAAAATGACAACAATATATTCTAATTTAGACATACTAATAAGTGTATAAAATACACTTATTACTTCGTCATTTCTGCATAACAATCGCTCTTCCGATCCCAAAGATCTTTATATTCTAATTTGTTGCAACTTACAGGTTTCTCCAATCTTCAATCTTCTCTTGCAAAGTAGCCAGAAGAGGTTTCGGTGAAGTATCTCTATCAAGATTAGGTCATAGCTCTCTCTCTCTCTCTCTATATATATATATATATATATATATATATATATATATATATATATATATATATATATATATATATATATATATATATATATATATATCCACTATATTAGAAGAGCCTCTTCAAAGCTTACTACTCATTTTTTGTTGGTTGCGTTCACATCTTAAAGCCAATTATTTGGTTTGGCAATAGTAATAAAAAAATATTTTAACAAACGGGTACTTTGAGTTGGGATTAACTTATATTTCACGCTTTGGACTAACTTATTGATGGCGTACAGGACCAAGCCCTAGCATTTTTGGATCGTTGGGATCGGCGCGCATGAGGTGTTGAGCTTCGCAACTTCAAACGGCCATAACTTTGTCATACGGTATCCGTTTTGGGCCCATAAGTACTTTTCGAAAAGGTCTTGACGAGCCGGACAAGACTCACCACTATGCCATGACGTATGGTGGTTTTTAGTCGTTTGAGGTCGTTTAGAGCCTCAAAACGTCACTTTTCTATCTTTATTTATTTAATTTTTATGTTCGCGTTTTATTTTAATAAGCCCAGTCCGTTTAATGGCCCATGGGCATTAGGTTTTCAGTATTTAAGATTTTCTTACTTCTGTTATGAGGGGATTTCGACTTTTGAATAAACATTGCGTGTTTTCTCGTGAGTTGATATCCGTGTGGTTGAGAATTCAATTATTGTGTGGGTTTTTCGTAGGTGCGCCTACATCAGTTGGTATCAGAGCGTGGTTCGATTCCTCGGAACAATGGTTCGTGGAAGAGGCAGGGGGCGCGCAGCGGTTAACGAGCGTGATGAATTGGTAGAATTGCGGCAACATGTGCAAGTTTTGACAGAACAGATGGCCGGGCTGATGGACCTGGATAATCATTTTCGTGGGCAGGCTGAGCGTGTACCCCAACCTGAGAGGGGCTCACGTGGCCAGCGTGTCCAGGGCATGGCAGAGGCAACCAGCGACGGGGATGACAGCCTTGTAATTTCTGACCAGGAAACAGAAGTTCCGGATCTGAACCAGTTGAGGCCGCCTCACCGTCAACGACGCAGGCAGAGGGTGCCAGGCGAATCGAGGCAGTGGGAGGCTGGTTTTCGGGTAGAAATTCCAGAATTTAATGGGGGGCTTGAAGCAGACGAATTGTTAGATTGGATGTGTTCGGTGGACGAAATTTTTGATTTCAAAGAAGTCCCGGAGGATAATAGGGTATCTTTGGTGGCAACCCGGTTTCGCGGGCGTGCAGCGGCATGGTGGCAACAAATAAAGATCAGTCGAGAGCGACGGGGGAAGGCCAAAATCCGTGAGTGGGACAAGTTGAAGAAACATATGAAGGAGGCTTTCCTTCCTTTCAACTATTCCCGTTCCTTATATCAACGTTTACAGAATTTGAAGTAGGGCTAGAGAACAGTGAATGAATATGCGACATAATTTTTCAAATTGATTAATCGGAATGTCCTGGATGAATCAGAGGATCAGTTGGTTGCTCGATTTATAGGAGGGATGCGACTCCACTTTCAGGATACCCTCAATATGTTTGCGCCAGTTTCGGTTTCCGAAGCACATCAGCGGGCCTTACAGTTTGAGAAGCCGTTAAACAGGCGTGCGAACCAGTGGGGTAACTCAGGTGGGAGTGTTATTGGCAGGGGGCAGCCTGCCATGCCTGCAAACAACCCTGTTCTGTTGGGGGCGTGGAACGCGACAAACGGCGGGTTTGGTGTGAATAGTGGCGCTTCCTCGGGAAGGGGTGGTGGAGGCCTGCGGTGTTATTCCTGTGGAGTTGTGGGCCATCGTCAGGCGGACTGCCCTTCGGCTCCCCGGGGTAGGCCACGCCCGGGACTTTTCGTCGATGAGCCCTTGGCTAACGATGTGAATCTGGCTGTGGTCCCAGAAAATCCTGAAACTGAGTTAACGCAGGAGGCAGTTTTAGAAGGAGATACGGGTCCTCTCCTTGTCGTTCGGCGTTCATGTTTAACCCCGAAGGCTCCTTCGGCTGAAGGCAACGTCATAACATATTCCAGTCTTCATGTACTGTGGGGGGTCGAGTTTGTAGGTTTATCATCGACTCGGGGAGTTGTGAGAATGTCATATCTGAAGAGGCAGTTTCTAAGTTGGGGCTACAATCGGAGCCACATCCCCATCCTTATACACTTGCGTGGCTTAAGAGAGGCAACGACATTACTGTAAGTCACCGTGTTTTGGTGACGCTGTCCATTGGGGCTGTGTACAAGGATAATGTCTGGTGTGATATTATTCCGATGGACGCGTGTCATATATTACTTGGCAGACCCTGGCAGTTTGATAGACAGGTTTCTCACGACGGACAGTTGAACACTTACAGTTTCACCTTTCATGGGACAAAGATCGTATTACTGCCCGCGAAGGACGTCACCTCGACCTCTTCGTCAGCGACCAGTAATCAACTACTGACGCGATCATTGTTTGAAAAGGAAATGTTAAAGGAAGGGGTCGTGTATGTGCTGAAGTCTGAGTTTTCTGGTGCAAGCGTGAATCAGGGTGTTGTGAAAGAGGGGACAGATTTACATCCTTCAGCTGTACCATTGTTTGAGGAGTTTGCAGATATCTTTCCAACTGATTTACCGGATGGGTTACCGCCTTTACGAGATATCCAACATAGAATTGACTTGGTTCCCGGTGCTTCCTTGCCGAACAGGCCCCATTACCGGATGAGTCCAGCTGAGCATGTGGAGTTAAGGAGGCAGGTGGAGGAATTGTTGGCGAAGGGTTACATTTGTGAAAGCCTCAGCCCTTGCGCAGTCCCTGCTCTCTTGATCCCGAAAAAGGACAGGACTTGGCGGATGTACGTCGATAGTCGCGCCATTAACCGAATTACGGTAAGATATCGTTTTCTGATTCCTCTATTGGATGACTTACTTGATCAGTTGGATGGTGCTACTGTTTTCACGAAGTTAGACTTGAAGAGTGGCTATCATCAGATTCGTCTCCGCCCGGGGGATGAATGGAAATCCGCTTTCAAGACACGGGAAGGCTTGTTTGAGTGGATGGTGATGCCGTTTGGGCTTTCAAATGCGCCCAGTACATTTATGAGGGTTATGAACGAAGCATTGAGACCTTTCATTGGGAAGTGTGTCGTGGTCTATTTTGACGACATCTTGGTTTATAGCAAGACCTGGGCTGAGCATTCACAACACCTGCGAGATGTTTTCACCATCCTGCGGCGTGAAACCTTTTTCGCAGCCATCAAGAAATGTGTATTTTTCTCAGATCGTGTTTTATTCCTTGGATATGTTATTTCAGCATCAGGGGTGGAGGTAGATAGCACAAAGATTAAAGCCATCCAACAGTGGCCACGTCCGCGAACTATAACGGAGGTGCGTAGTTTTCATGGTTTAGCCTCGTTTTACCGCCGCTTCATTCCTCATTTTAGTTCGTTGGTGGCTCCTCTCATGGATTGTATGAAGGGCACTAGTTTTCAGTGGTCAGACGAGGCAGAGCTTGCTTTTGTGAATATTAAACAGCGCCTCACTTCGGCTCCTATTTTGGTACTGCTAGATTTTCATAAGCCGTTCACCCTACATTGCGACGCGTCAAAGGTTGGCATCGGTGCAGTTCTCAGTCAAGAAGGTCACCCTGTGGCCTATTTCAGCCAGAAATTAACCGGCGCGCGTGGTCGTTATAATACCTACGATGTTGAGCTTTACTCGGTGGTGCAGGCTGTGCGCCATTGGCGCCATTATTTATTTCAGAAGGAATTTGTTTTATACAGTGATCATGAAGCGTTGAATCACCTCGCCACTCAGGACGCAATTTCATCACGGCACGCTACTTGGATTGCCTACTTACAACAGTTCACTTTTGTTCTTAAACATCAGTCAGGAGTGGTGAATAAGGTTGCAGATGCACTCAGTCGCCGTCATTCGTTGTTGGGCCAGATGCGGGTTTCCATTCCGGGTTTTGACAGTTTTAGCAACCTTTATGTTCATGACCAGTTCTTTGGGCCAATATTGCGGGATGTGCAGGCGGGTCGTAATCCGAATTTTGTGCTGGATAACGGGTTTTTGTTTAAAGGTGTCCAACTTTGCATACCTGACTGTAGTTTGAGGTTGAAACTGATCGAGGAATACCATGGCGAAGGGCATGTTGGTCGTGATCGTACTGTGGGATTGATTTCAGCCTCTTTCTTTTGGCCAACCTTGAGACGTGAGGTTTCTCGACATGTTGAGCGCTGTCGTGTTTGTCACTTGGCTAAAGTTGGTGCCACCAATGCCGGACTGTATCGTCCATTACCTATCCCGAATATGCCATGGACTGATATTAGTATGGATTTCGTGGTGGGTTTACCGCGCATGCAGCGAGGTCATGATTCCATTTTTGTGATTGTGGATCGCTTTTCGAAGATGGTTCATTTTGTGCCGTGTAAGAAAACAGCGGATGCGGTCAACGTGGCTCTGTTGTTCTTTCGGGAGATTTATCGCCTGCACGGGCTGCCCACTTCGATTGTCTCTGATCGCGATACTCGTTTTCTGAGTCACTTTTAGCGGAGTTTATGGAGGCTTGTGAACACATCATTAAATTTCAGTAGTGCGTACCATCCTCAAACGGATGGGCAAACAGAGGTGGTGAATCGTTCTCTTGGGGGACTGTTACGCAGCTTGGTAGGCGAGAATGTTCGTTCATGGGATAGGTGTTTGAGCCAAGCCGAATTCGCTCACAATCATGCTGTGAATCGAAGCACTAGGTTCTGTCCATTCCAGGTGGTATATAGTTTGGTTCCCAATGGTCCTGCTGATCTTATCACTCTGCCCAGCAAGACCCGTCCTCATGGTCGCACTGTGGATTTCGTTGACTGCTTGAAGGCGGTTCATCAGCAGACACGGGATAATCTGTTGGAGTCCACGGCTATTTATAAGAGGCAGGCTGATTCGAAACGTCGTCATGTGGAATTTGAAGTTGGGGATTTTGTTTGGGCTATTTTGACGAAAGATCGTTTCCCAGCACATGAGTACAGCAAACTAGCTTCCCGAAAAATTGGTCCCGTGGAAATTTTGGAGAAGATAAATCCAAATGCCTATAGATTAAAACTCCCGAGCCACATACGTACGACTGACGTATTCAACGTCAAACATTTGGTTCCGTTTGTGGATGATAGCTCTTCCGAGGATTCCCCTTCCGATTCGAGGGCGAATCGCTTGGACCCCGGAGGGGATGATGGCGTACAGGACCAAGCCCTAGCATTTTTGGATCGTTGGGATCGGCGCGCATGAGGTGTTGAGCTTCGCAACTTCAAACGGCCATAACTTTGTCATATGGTGTCCGTTTTGGGCCCATAAGTACTTTTCGGAAAGGTCTCAACGAGCCGGACAAGACTCACCAATATGCCGTGACATATGATGGTTTTTAGTCATTTGAGGTCGTTTAGAGCCTCAAAACGTCATTTTTCTATCTTTATTTATTTAATTTTTATGTTCGCGTTTTATTTTAATAAGCTCAGTCCGTTTAATGGCCCATGGGCATTAGGTTTTCAGTATTTAAGATTGTCTTACTTCTGTTATGAGGGGATTTCGAATTTTGAATAAACATTGCGTGTTTTCTCGTGAGTTGATATCCGTGTGGTTGAGAATTCAATTATTGTGTGGGTTTTTCGTAGGTGCGCCTACATCACTTATATTTGACGCTAATAAATTCGAATGAAAATCAAATCTCGTGCGATGCACGATCCAGCACTAGTGGATATATATATATATATATATATGAACAACATCAAAATCTCAATTCATTCCAGACGCAATTGCATGAACAACATCAAAATCTCAATTCATTCCAGACGCAATTGCACAAGCCACGTCTAATCGCCTCGATTTCCATATCATGTGCTATGGACGTTGAATAACAGATTATGTCTCGCCTTCACATTATGTAATTGTCCAGCTCCACAGAGCCAAACTTCCTCATGATCAAAGTATCCTTCACTCCAGCTAGTTTCATTGGCGTGACCCTAAAATCCTCTACAAGATGGAGATTCAATCCATCTTTCTGCTGCCACTGGTTTCAGTCTATCAAGAACTTAGTTTGATCGAGCACTAGGATTGATACCCATTGATTTTAGGAGTGATACCCATAGAGCCAAACTTCCTCATAATCAAATGAATGCACCAAAAACAACAAAATATCAAGTTTCGCTTGATGCTTATGTAACCAGTTTGTTCAGTTCATCTATGTGACTGTGATACCTTAGTGTGGAACTTGGAACTGATTAATGAAACATGATTCAACTAATTGCAGAAGTTGAAGGTTGTGATTTCTGTCTGATACCACTACTGCTGGAATCTAGAAATGTGATACTGATTTCAAATTTTCAGCTTGAATGGTAAATTTTGGTTAAATCATAAAATTAGCGTCATCCATAATTCTGAAGCTTGTTATTACTGGCTGCTCGGAATCTAGAATTTGAATGAATCACAGTTGTCACCACCCTCCGTATTCGAGTAAAGCTCCTCCTCGAACAACTCATGATATCCGATTTATTATCAACGGATCCTCCCCATGTGCAGTCATGTACCGTCGAATGAGTGTGGCGAACGGAGCATTCAAAGTGGAGAGCCTCCCAATCTTGAAACTCGTTCATCGTTGTATTTCTTGGAAAAAATGTTTGCAGAGATCTTGTAAATCTTCAAAAAAGCTCTATTTTCTTGGCTCAAGCAGGTCTTGAAAGGAAGACAAGTTCACATATTGTTGTGGTTTGAAGTTGCTTAAGATGTACTCTGCCGAAGGTGGTGGCCATTACAGTGGAGAATGTGAGGGAAGAGATGGAGGTGGAAGAGATAAAATGACTAGAAAGATATAGATAAGGGACATATGGGGCTGAAATTTAGGAGATAAATTTGAATATTTAAATTTGAAATTTCATTTTTTATTCTTTTTTATTCTTTTTTTTTTTAAATTGGGTGATATTTCACATAATAATTTATATGGACATTGTAACGCCCCGGGTTCTAAACACCCGGAACGTCACTTCATCATCTCAAAATAACTTTGAAAATAATAATTTAGCGGAAAAATAAATTTAATAACTGAAATATCAATTCACATAACTTTATAAACTTGACTCAAACGGCCAAAAGGTTCGAACATAAATTAAACTTGAACATAATAAAATAAATTTGTAGTTACAACAATTCAAGTATGGAAAAATCACTAAATAAATTTGTAATTTGAAATAGAACATTTAAAAGGTTTATTAATAGCCACCAACGTACGCCTCGCTGCTAACTCTATCATCTGCAAAATTGGTTTTGGAAAACGTGAGTATTTCAAAGAAATACTCAGTAGACTCGCTTACAATAATCATTTAACATCATAAATTAAAATACATAATCATGATATTCAAGTCTCAGATGTCTAACGATCACCAGTATTCTCATGAACAAGTAAACAAATACAAGTTCAAGTCTCATGCATTTAAGCAAGTAAATTCTCATAAAATAGTCTCATGCTTAGAAAGCAAGTAATTCTCATGAACACAATCATACATGTTAAACTTATAACCCAAATAATTATTTGTGCGCACTTTTGAAAATATAAATTTTTGTAAATAAGAGTCTACCTTATTTCTCGAGTATTAAGAAAATGGAATAAAACTTTCTAATTCTTTTGCGCCTCGTCTATCCCTATAAATAAATGACTAATATTAAAATTTTGATGAAGAAAACTTTAAAAGTAGATTTGTGTAAAAGAAAATAAAGTTTTAAGAACTTTAGGGACTAAATCATGAAAATTGGAAAAGTTAGGCTCTGTTCGTGCAAATATGAAATTTTGGAATTAGGGACTGAATTAAAGAGGTTTTAAGATGAAATGACTGATTCATAAGACTCAAAAATCTTTAGGCTGGTACATAATCTAGGGACTTAAATAAATTATTTTAAAACTGTAGGAACCAAATTAAATTATTTTGAACTTGAAGGACTGAAATAATCACTTTTAAAACTAGGGGTTAAAGGGGCAATTTGTATGGAAATCAGAAATTCACCGATTGGGCTTTTATAAAATGGGCCAAGGAATTTGATTGGGTCACATTGAAATTTAATAATAATAGATTTGATCCAAGATGAATAGAATTTGGATTTAAAGGTAAATAATAAATTTGGACTTTAAAATAAGTGGAATTTATGCAAGAACCCACCTCTGTAGCTCAAAATTTGATGATTGACACCATTAACTACACTATAGGATATCTGCCACCCACACACAATTGAATTGGATAAATATCACCTAATTATTAGTATTTAATTTATATATATACATTTAAAAACAACGGATTTGCAGCTCATCCCGGGCGTAACCGTTCCTGAATTTTCTCAATATCATTAATAGCGATTGAGATAAGCACACTAATCTTTGGTGATATGATTTTCATTCTCGTTTATTGCACCACCAGCATCTCAGGTACATGATTTACTGCCTCGACTTCTTCAAGCCAAAATACCATTTATTCCTATCACTGGAACTGGTATTAAACGAACTTGTAAGAAGTTTTGGAGATGCTTTTCCATGGATTGAAATATCTTCAAGAGAAGTATGTTTTCCTTGGTGGAATATAGTGGTTTTAGTTTCACTCAGTATTTGGCAAGAGAGATGCCTTTTTTTCACCATGTGATATAGTTAAAGAATGGAGAAGAAATCTGAAAAGTATTTTTCTATTGCATAAAGGTTAAAATTTACAGCTTAGTCTATGCTCCTATAAATAGACTATGTACATAACAGCAAGGAAAGAGAAAGACTACTCTGTTACAGATTTTCCATAAAATCAGCAAGAGGGAATAAAAGGTACAAGCACTAAAATTCTTCCGATCTTTTATCCAGCAGGGAAAATGAGTTTTGTATTTGAAAAATACGCCTTTGAGAGTTGCTGGTCTGATGATTTACACTCTGGGCCCTTGACTATTAATTGTTGCAAATCAGTCCTATTCTCAACACCCCCTTTCAAACTGAACTTTACTTCCAGGAGGTTCAGTTTGTTCTTGAGAGAATCGAACCGTGAACCAGAAATTGGTTTCGTAAAAAGGTCTGCAATCTGATCACTTGTAGGAACATACCTTACCTCCAGCTCTTTGTTCAGTACCTTATCTCTCATGAAGTGGACATCAATTTCTATATGTTTCGTTCGAGCGTGGAACACGGGATTGACAGCTAAAGCACTGGCGCTCACGCTATCACACCAAATTATGGGGGTCTTGGAAGCTGGGAGTTTCAATTCTCTAAACAAAGACTGAATCCATGTCAATTCAGCTGCTGCATGAGCGAGTGCTCTGTACTCGGCTTCAGCACTTGATCGTGCAACTACGTGCTGCTTCTTTGAAGACCAGGAGACTAGAGATTCACCAATGTACACACAATAACCAGCCACCGATCTACGGTCATCTTGGCAGGAGGCCCAATCTGCATCTTTGAAACAAGTAAGATCTATTCTTTCATTTTCTTGAATGTACAGACCTTGATTAATAGTACCCTTAAGGTACCTGAAAATTCTTTAATGGCTCCCCAGTGCTCACTTGTTGGTGATTGCAGGTACTGGCTAAGTTTATTCACTGGGAATGCAATATCAGGACGTGTATGTGTCAAGTATTGAAGTCCACCCACAGCACTGCGATAAAGAGTTGGGTTTTTCAGTAATTCTCCCCCTGTTGCTGTGACGGGTCTTCCAGTGATCATGGGAGTAGAGCAAGGCTTGGTGTGTTGTAAACCAAATTTGTCTAGCAGGTCTGTGATATATTTTCTTTGGGTAAGATACATTCCGTTTCCATCTCTAATCACCTCAATGCCCAGAAAGTAACTCAAATCACCCATATCTTTTGAGTGCAAACTTATGGTCCAGTTGTTGAATAAAAGAATCAATCATAGCCGAATTGTTTCCAGTTATAATAATGTCATCAACGTAGATAAGGACAAGAATGATAGTACCTTGATCTATGAGGAAGAAGAGAGAGTTGTCTGATTTTGACTGTGTGAAATTCCAGCAAATTAGTGTATTTCTTAGCTTGTCATACCAGGCCCTAGGTGCCTGTCTAAGCCCATATAAAGCCTTGTGAAGCTTGCAAACATATCCAGGTTTCTTGTTGTCTGTGAACCCTTCAGGTTGTGGCGTATAAAGTGTTTCTTCCAAGCTTCCATTTAGAAAAGCATTATTTATGTCAACCTGCCTCACTCTCCATCTCTTAGATACTTCCAGAGTTAGAACAATTCTGATGGTTGCTGTTTTTACCACAGGGCTGAATGTCTCACGGAAATCCAAGCCAGGCACCTGATGAAATCCTTTGGCCACTAGCCTGGCCTTATATTTATTTATGGTGCCATCTGAGTTAATTTTGACTTTAAAAACCCATTTGTTGCCAATCAGTTTGTGAGAGGAAGAGTATGGAACCAAACTCCAAGTTCCATTTTTCATTAGGGCATCATACTCCATTTGCATTGCATTTTTCCAGTTACTGTTATGTAGAGCATCACTGACTGACCGTGGTTCTCTTTGCTGCAGAGAAGACTGAGGAAGAGAATGGCTGAGATAAGTCTTTGGCTTAAATATCCCTGCTTTACTTCTAGTAGTCATGTGATGCTGTTTTGATCTGAAATTCTTCTTACTGGAACCAGATTCCTGCTCAACATTCTGATCAGAGTGATGATTAGAGGGATGTTCCTGATCAATATGTTCCTGCTCAATATTCTGAGTATTTTCTTGAGATTGTTCCTGTGGTAGAGTATGAGATTCATGAATTGCAATTGTCTGACTGCCTTCACTGTTAAACTCCCTTGATTGAGGAACTTGAGTATGTATTTCATGATCAGCTAGATTAGGACTAAAGCGGTAGAGATCCTCTGCAGAGTCACTGTCAAGTGGAGTTGTTTCAGCTGGGATGTTTGGAATGTAAAAGTTAACTGGGAGATGAAAAAGTGAGTTGACATTGGAGTTACTAAGGATTTGGGAGGAGTCCTGTTTTGTGTTTAGAAAATTAGAATGGAAGGGAAACTCAAGCTCATTAAATACTACATTTCTTGAAATATAGAGTTTACCAATAGACCCTAAACACTTATATCCTTTATGAGAGGAACTTTGGCCAAGATAGACACACTTTAAGGAATGGAAACCAAACTTGTGATTATGGAATGGTCTGATGCATGGAAAACAAGAGCAACCGAAGACTTTGAGGCTGTTGTAATCAAATGCCTTTTTATGAAGTATTTGGTAAGGTGTTTTCATGTGTAGGATGGGAGTTGGTAAGATATTTATCAATTGTACTGCACATTCAAAGGCATCCCACCAAAATTTTAATGGCATTTTTGCTTGTGCTAGAAGAAGAGTTAGACCGGTTTCAGTTATATGTCAATGTTTTCTCTCTACCCTTCCGTTTTGGACTGAATTCTTTGGACATGAATGTCTAAAGTTTATTCCAGCTTGTGAGACTAGGTTCATAAAGGGTATATATTCTCCTCCTCAATCTGATTGAAGGACTTTTATTTTACTGCCAAACTGATTTTCAACAAAGTATTTGAAGTGAGTGAATTTTTCAAAGGCTTCTGACTTGTTCCTCATAGGATATATCCAAGAAAATCTACTACAATCATCCAAGAAAAGTATGTAATATTTGTATCCAGAAGTTGAAGCTATGGGTGATGGTCCCCATAAGTCTGTGTAAATAATTTCGAGTGGTATTTTAGAGTGAGAGTTAGATAATTTGTATGGAAGGGAATGTGATTTCCCAAGTTGGCAAGCATCACAAAACATAGTGTTTTCATTGAACTTGATTTTTTTATTACAACTCTTCAAGAGTTCAGCTAAGATTCTAACAGACGGATGACCTAACTTCATGTGCCACAGTTTTTTGACATTTGACTCTACTGACTCTGCACAACTAGACTCATTTAGGGAATTATGAAAAACTGAAACTACAGAAAATGAATTGGGATTTGAGGTTCTGTTTGTGGTCTTTTGGTGTGAGGGAGTGAGTTGAGAGTATGGTGGCTTCAGCTGATAAACTCCATCTTTAAGTGACCCTTGAAGTATCACTCTCCTTGACCTCTTGTCCTTCACAAAGCAAAGAACAGAATCAAATATAACAGTGACATGATTATCATGAATGAGTTGTGCAACACTCAGTAGATTCTTAGTAATAGCAGGTACGCACATAACATTTTTCAGCATTAAATTTTTGTTATCTAAGGTAGGTAAATGAGCAGATCCTATATGAGATATATTCAATTTACTACCATCACCAATGGTGATTTTCAGCTTACCAGTGTACTCATTGACTGTATTCATCTTACTCATCTCAGCAGTGATGTGATTGGAGGCTCCACTTTCCATTATCCACGCTGGATCAGCAATGGTGTTTGGAGTTGCTATCAATGCAGGATTCGTCATGCTTTGCTGACCCCCATTCTGTCCAGAGTAATTATCAAACGATCTATTCTGCCCATTAGTTGGTCCAGTGTAGTTCTCATTGAATCTGAAATAACATATGTTTGCAGCATGCCCATACTTGCCACAAACTTGACAGGTGGGCTTAGGACCTTGAGTTCTACCTCCTCTTCCTCTTCCTCTATTGTTTCTGCCTCTGAAATTGTTTTGATGTGGTGACCTTCCTCCATTCTGAAAGTGTTGATTTCTTGGCCTTGAAGTGAAATTTGCAACTGCTTGGTTGATGTTCAGACCAACCATTTCATTCTTGACTGCATTGATATGCTCTAATCTGCTTTCATATGTCATCAATGTGGACTGCAGCTCTCCCCAGGTAATGTCTTCTTTACTGTTGATCTGGACTACTATTGGAGTGTATTCATCGTCAAGCCCAGCTAAAACTTGAGTAATAAGGTCTGACTGAGATACTTCCTTCCCTGCAATTTGTAAATTGTCAGCAAGAGACTTGATTTGATTCAAGTATTGATCCACAGACATGGCTCCCTTTCTTGTTCACTGAAGTTCTGAGGTAAGAAATATTATTCTTGACCGGTTTTGCACTCCAAAATTTTGTTTCACTGATTCCCACAGATCTTTTGAGTTTTTGCAGCCCATGACTCTCATGGCTATGTTTGGAGTCATAGAGGCATATAACCAGCCTAACAGGAGCTGGTCAGTTGACATCCAGATAGCATATTCAGGGTTGGGTTCTCCCTTTGTGACTGTTCCATCAGCAGTTGTCTGTGCTTCTTTGAGCTTGGGTGGACATGGCTTATCTCCGGTGAGAAACCCTTCAAGGTTGTGACCTCTAATGATGGGTAATATCATATTTTGCCATAGTAGGTAGTTATCTCTATCTAGCTTCACCGAGATTTGTGTGAGATTTCCACCAATGGCTGAAATGGGTTACTGATTTGCAGGGATATATTTGAGCCTGAGGAAGGGGATGAATCTGTGCTGTGGGAATCGGTTGCCATGCTTTGCTCTGATACCAAGTTAAAGAATGGAGAAGAAATATGAAAAGTATTTTTCTATTATTTTTCTATTGCATAAAGGTTAAAATTTACAGCTTAGTCTATGCTCCTATAAATAGACTATATACATAACAGCAAGGAAAGAGAAAGACTACTCTGTTACAGATTTTCCATAAAATCAGCAAGAGGGAATAAAAGGTACAAGCACTAAAATTCTTCTGATCTTTTATCCAGCAGGGAAAATGAGTTTTGTATTTGAAAAATACGCCTTTGAGAGTTGCTGGTCTGATGATTTACACTCTAGGCACTTGACTATTAATTGTTGCAAATCAGTCCTATTCTCAACAGATATTCACACTGTAACCCCCAGATTTCAGTCACATTATTGGAGAAATATTTCTTCATGTAAAGTTTCTACTATTTTTGAAATTCAAATTTGAAGAAATATCTAATAAGGTAGTAACCATATTTTTCCCATTCCCAAAAATATTTTCTTTCTTGATCATCGATAACCGCATCAATTACATTTGGATTAAGCATCATTTGTTATTTTCATATTCAAGCTTGAATTTTGCCATCAAAGTAATGAATAGAGTTGACTAAAATCCAAGAAACCAGCATGTGTTGCCACGTTTAATGTCACCATGGCACCACTAGTTCCAGAGATGGAAAAATCAGCAAATTTCGATCCTGAAAATGAAGGTTTTTTGAAGAAAAAGAATGGATTTGATCGAGTATGATTAAGGGTGAAATCTATGTGTGATCATCCCAAAAGCATGCTAAAGCAGTCTCCATTGTGTTTAGAGTCCATGGATTCACCAACAAATCTCTCAAAACATCAGAAGTTTGTGAAATCAAGATTGCGATGGTAGAACATACGATTTCTGTATTCTTTCAACTAGTTGGAAATAGAAGCTCAAGGTTTACATTAAATTAATAATCATGATTTAATCAGGTCAGCCAAGGAGCCTCTTATTTACTACGGACTGGAGCACTTTTGTCACCTTCAAGAGTTTTAAGAAAACCAAAATGAAATATTTTAGATATTAATTTATCATGTGCTACATCGACTAGTGGAATGTGGCCACCTACTTTAGTCAGGAATGATTCTCCAAATCTGTTTTGGGAAAAATCAGCAAGTTTCTAGCCTAGAAATGAAGGTTTTTTTGAAGAAAATAACGGATTCGAGTATGATTTAAGGGTGAAGTCTATGTGTGATCGTTCTAAAAGTACACTAAAGAAATTTCCATTGTTTTTAGAGTCCATGGATTCATCAGAAAATCTCTCAAAAAATCAAAAGTTTGTGAAAGTTTAGCGCCATAAACAATGCTGAGTATCGCAATTTTAGAAGTACTCGGACGGTTCTTGATGTTCTAAGAGAGACATCTGTGTCTCAAGATTACGAGCATCACTTGAGGGTGTTTTTTGATTTTTTTAGAGGATTTCATCAATGTTTTATTAACATGATCAAGACACTTTTCATTTTCAGGGCTATGAGATTCTTCAATTATCACATTTTTTATATCGGATGCCACATTTGAGCAATCAAGTACACTAGCTCAAAATTCACCAGCATCGGGGTTCATTGAGAGCCAAGATTTCAACATTCAAGGGAATGTGATCAGCAGCAGCAGTTTCGTCAAGATCTGAGGTTTCGAACTCTGAAGAGACGGAGACATTATGTGTAGCTATGCTACCAATATCATCATTATGCTCTTCTTGCATATTTTGATCAAAATTTATGGTTGGTCCTCAATCGGTAATAGGTCATAGGATTTTTTTTGGAAAAAGTAACTGATATTTTACTTTGAGGTTAATGCGCTTTTCCTAAAATACATTATTTAATCTTAGATATTAGTTTTACAATTTTTTTTAAATTTCAACGTGATATTTTTCAAATTTAAAAATTATGTATGATATTTCACAAATAAAGGTTTCAATGATGGGTATCAATCAAAAAATCCTTAAAATAATGAAAATGAGAAACTTTTAATAAAATTTAAATTGAACTAAGATAATTTAAATAAATTAAATTTTTACTTAAATGGCTAGACGAAAATGTGTTTAAAATAAATAGACAAAGTCGTAGCGACACGTTTTAAATAATTTTTTTTTAATAAGTCACGGAAAAATTCTCGGTCGCTACAGACATGGCATCGATTAAATTAATTATTTGTGGGTGTCAAATATTCTATTATGTGCATTAGGCCTGGGCATTTTAACCGGAACTGAACCTCCCGAATCGAAATCGGAGGTTTTGGTCTGTTTCCAAAAAAAATATATTAGAAACTTGAACTGAAAACCGAATATCAATTGGTTCCGGGTAGATTATTGGTTCTTGAAATAGAATCATGGGTACCCGAATGGAACCGATTTTTATATAATTTTTATTTTTCACAACTTATACACTGAGCAAAAAAAATACATAACTTAAAAATCTAATTTAGGTAGTAATTTTTCTAAAACTATAGACTGAACACTAAAAATCAAGACTTGCTCCTACTCTTTTACCTCTCATCTCACATTAAAATGTTGCAATTAGTTTAATAATATTTGCAATTTGAGCTTTCATGAATCAAAAGTTCAAGATCGGATTGTAATTTAGGTTGATGAATTAAAGTCTTCATTTTTTACAATTCAGATTTTTATTTTCTTGCATTGTTTACAAATTTAAGTATTCTTTTAATTTTTTTTTTTATAATATGTTACACTTAAATTTGATATATTCATAGTTTGGAATGTAGTGTACCTTTTTTGTTATCTTTAGTTCATTGTTCTCTATTAAAAATATAATTAGTCTTTACTATTGAGTCAAGTAATCTTGCACAAATATTGTCAAGTAGCAACGTGTTCGGTATAGGTATCGAAAAGACTTTTATGAAAACATTTATTTAGTTTGTATATACAGAAAATGTTATGAGTAGAATCGAAGGTTCGGGTTTGAGTTTGTTTTCAATAATTACAAGAACCCGAATGGTTCCAATTTTGAAATACCCGAAATATAATGGATGGTTCTGGGTATTGAAATACTTGGACCGACCAACCCGACGCCCAGACCTGATATACATTTAGGATGTGTTATGGCCTAATTTCCACATTTTAATAATAGAGAGTGGGTTTGACTCTCCAAATTTGGAGATACATATCCATTCTCTAAATTAAAATGTTAAAGTAAAGAGCTTATTGTAGTGAAATTTTAAGGGTTGACTCTTCAAAATAAAGAGCATCTCAAATTTAGAAAGCATATTGGAGATACTCTAAGATAGTTAAAAGATACAATTTCAAACTTAAAAAAAAAATTGAAACTTCAAAAATCAGATCTTAATTAAATTTTATTTATTAAAATAAATAATTAAATATATTTTATAAATTAAACATATTAAGGTCATAATATTATATAATTTAAGGTCACAATAATATACAAATTATGGTCACAGTCATAGTCAAAAATCAAATTTTAGAGGTTATTTCTTATCAAATTAATTAGTCACGACTTATTTCTCGATCACATGTTATAAACTTATTTGGTCATGACTTATTTTTCGGTTACAAATTACAAATTTATAGGTCAGAACTTATTTTTCGGTCAGAAATTACAAATGTTATTAGTCATTAGTTATTTCTCGATCACAAGTTACAAATATTACATGTCATTCTTTCTTGCTCACGAATTATGTAAATAATAAGTTATGACTTATATTTTTGTTACAATTTACAAATTAATTAATCACAACTTAAAAAATTATGAGTTATAATTATAATTTAGTCGAATATCAAAATTTTTAAGTCACATATTATTTATTGATTTCAAATAATGAATTTATGGATCACAATCACTCAACTAATTGGTCATTGGTCACAAACAATGCCAACCACCCCACCTAGAGATGGCAATGGGTCAATGCTCGTTTGCTCGGCTCGTCCATTGGACTAGTCGAGCTTGATGCTCATTGGAAAAGAGCGGATCTTTTGCTCTATTAGTTTCTTAAGGGCTCAAGGGCTGAGCAAAGCTTGGTCCACGAGCTTGCATTTTTTAAAATACTTTTTATTTTTTAATACGATAAACAGGAAAAACGTATAGTTGAAAATCCTCCACCTTTTTCGGTCTTAGGTCGAGTAGGCGGAGTTAATATTGTACACGAACAACTTGCTTCATGTTTAATTTTTGTTTTGAAATAAAAACAGTATTAAAAAAATGATACATAAGTTATAACAAGATTAAACTACAAATCATTAACCTGACTACTTGCAGTTTCAAAGTACTTATTTTGTATACGAAAATGAGCGTCATGCTAGTCTTTGACGCATATTAACGCCTCCAAAATGTCTTCTTTGAGTCAGCTCCTTACTTTGGACCAAGTCTATTTTACCTACACTAAAAGCAAATTTCAAAGCAATTGTGCTAGCCGAAGGTGTTATTAGATATTTCGTCATGGTGAAAACAAATGGATATCTTCGTTTGTTCAGTCGCCAAAATTCAAGTAAGAGCCTGTTCAGTAACAAAAAAAAAAAAAAATCTTTTCAAACTCAATCTCAACCATTCATTATTTGTCAAGCGCATAGTTTTTCACTTTTCAAAATTTTTAAACCACACATTCATAAAAAAAATCAAATAAAATCACAAAAATTTCTAAAAATCACATTACCAAACGAGCTCTAAATAAAATTGTAGTGTATCAACATGTCACTTTCAAAGTTTTGTGATCGTTTCAAATTTTACAAGCTTGTTCATTAGGCTTGTGGCAACAAGTCATGAGCCGACTCGTTTTAAAATCGCCTCGGCTCATTTTCCCTCCTTGTTGATTGACTCGTGTTTTTCTTCCTAATTGATTAGCTCGTGTTTTCCCTTGTTGATTGGCTTGTGTCTAACCGTAATCACACCATCACATCGCACCACACCACACCACACCACACTACACATCTATCAACACCACAACCAACCTGCACACACAAAACAAAAGATGAACACCGACACCAAAAATCTGTCCAAAAACATCAACCCTAACCACATATTCACTACCAATCACGACAACAAACCACTGCATTAACACCATTGACCAAAAATCCATCCCAACAACCTGTCCCAAACCAATCCCAAAAATCATCCTATTGCTTCTACTATAAACACCATAAGTTCGATCGCCACGACAAAGTACAATCGATCGTCAATGTTACAACTCACTACAATGTGCGTGAGACGATGTACGAGCAACATCAGCTTCATCAATGTTGCAACTAGTGGTGGATGCAAACATTTTGTAGTAGGAGGCACAATTCGCGGTAGATGTCACGGGGCCCCCGAATTTTTTTTCCCAGAAAAGACCGAAAATAACGATAAATTTTAAATTCATAGAATACAAATGTAATTCAAGAAATTGACCAATTATATTGCTGTAAACAATCAATTAATAGATTCAAATTTCAATTCCAATTGAATAAAATAAAAATTCCTTTAATCCCTTTACCTAATTAACATCAAATTTCAGCATACTATAATCAATTAAAAAATTCAAAGCATCTTTTGAAAACTATAAGAGAATAATAAAATATTGAAACGTATATGCCTCTGTTTGGATCTGTTGGGGTGATTATAAATTAGTTTTTTCGGATCTTGAGGTAAGATGTGTGGTTAAAAATTAAAGAGAAAAAAGATGTATGGTTAAAAAGTAGTTCGGGTAATTGTGTAGACAATAAATTGGTTTATAATCTTTTTTTCCCAATAGATTTGAACATAGACATAATGGAAATAGACAATAGAGCACTAGAGACGACACAAAAGGAAGGAAAGTACCGACAAAAGGAATGAAAAAATGACGAAGGAGGGAAGGCAAATTTTATATTTTAGGGTTTTTGAGAAAAATAATAATAAAGAAAAATTATTAGACTATAAAATTGGTGGGTCACGTGACCCCCCCCCCCAAAACCCCCATTTGCTTGCCCCTGGTTGCAACTCAATGGCGATATGCGGGCAACGAGTAGCAACGATAGCTCCTACGTCAGACGAAGAGATGAAGTTGTGACTTGTGAGTCAGATTTTGATCTTGTGATTTTTGTGTCCAGATCTGAAGCCGGAGTTTGAAATCCACCGCAATGGGGAGCGTCTCACATTTTCTACTGGTTGGTTGTTAAACTAATTACTAAATAGGGTGTAGCCCACACCTTGATGGCTCTAACTGACCCTGCTCTGGACCATTGTTAAGGAGGGAAACAAGGTGGGAATGGGTGGATGGAAGGTAACTTCTTTGATTAATGATTAATTAATAATAAAATATTTAATAACAAGTTTTAAATATTTAATAATATTTAATTACCATCTAGTTTATGGAATGTAAAACTATTAGTGTCACATTTCAATTCAATCTTAAAAAGGAATGTTTAAAAAATCGGACTGGATTGACGGTTTAATCGGGAAAATCGGGAACCGACAGAAAAATCGATCCGGTTGACCCCAAAAATCGGTAGGAAAAAACCAGCCAGTTGAATCGACCGGTTTTTAAACTCGATTTTTTTATTTAGTTTTTTTAAGCTGCTTTTGTGTATAATTTTATTTTTTAAATGAGTAAATATTAGTTTATTTGTAAAATAATTTGTTTTTTAGAAAATTTTGCGATTTTTGGAATAATTTTTTATGCTTTAATTGAAACCGGTTGGACTCGATCAGACCTTCTAACCTTTGACCTATTGCTTTTTCCGATTCAAATCAATTTTCGATTTTCTTATCACTCTTAAAAAGTATGGCACCACGTAATATTCATTCACATAATAATCTCAAAAGTTACTTTCTTGGTAGAATCTTGTTCGGGTTTTAGCTATCACTCTTAAAAAGTATGGCACCACGTAATATTCATTCACATAATAATCTCAAAAGTTACTTTCTTGGTAGAATCTTGTTCGGGTTTTAGCTTGTTGCCACAACGATTGCTTCCGCTTACCCACTTCCTTTGAAATTGGATTGTTGGAGTTATGTTTTGGCATTTAATTAAAATAAATTATTAAGTGGATTATTTTAAAGAGTTATGCTAATTGTACACAGTGATGTATAGATTAAGTTGCATATATCACACTTGACGGATATCCATCACATTATTTCTCAAATCAACCACTACACAATTGCCAACACATAATTGATAACTCAGTCTGGACAAGATGTATGTACTAGGCCTGGGCATTTTAACCAGAACCGAAACCGATCTGAAACCAGAGGTTTTGGTCCAGTTCCAAAAAATATATATTAGGAACCGGAACCGAAAATCAAAAACCAACTGGGTTTGGGTAGGTTCTTGATTTTTGAAAAAGAACCATGGGTACCCGAATGGAACCGATTTTTGTATAGTTTTTTATTTTTTACAATTTATACAATGAACAAAAAATACATAATTTAAGATATAATTTAGATAGTAATTTTTCTAAAACTCTAAACTATAACACTACAAAATTAAGAATTGCTCCTAGTCTTTTACCTCTAGTCTCACATTAGATTGTTGCATTTTATGTGGTAGTTTAATAATCTTTGCAATTTGAACTTTCTATGAATCAGAAGTTCAAAATTAGGTTGTAATTTAAGTCGATGAATTAAAATTTTCATTTTTTTTACAATTCAGACTTTTATTTTCATGCATTGTTTACAAACTTAAGTGATTTTTAAATTTTTTTTATAATGCGTTACAATTAAATATTATATATTCATAATTTGGATTGTAATGTACCTTTTTTGTTATCTCGAGTTCATTATTCTCTATTTAAAATATAATTAGTCTTTATTATTGAGTCAAGTAGTTGAGTTTCTTAGCTGAATTTTCTCCCTTGAACAAATATTGTCGAGTAGTAACGTTTTCGATAAACGTATCGAAAAGGCTTATATGAAAATATTTATTTAATATATATATAAAGAAAATATTATGGGCATAATTGAACCCGAATTGAAACCGAATGTTCGGGTTTGGGTTTGGTTCCAAAAATTATAAGGACCCGAATGGTTCCAATTTTTAAATACTCGAAGTATAATGGGTGGTTTCGGGTATTAAAACTCTTGAACCGACCCACCCGACGTCCAGACTATTATGTACAAATAGATTTATTCATTTTTAAAACTTAAAAAAGAAAACAATCCCACAATTTATGAATATATATGGGATAATGACTTGTATAAATATGAAAACGTATATGAAGAAAAACTAAGAACAAGAGACTCATAGAATGAACGAAAAATAAAGTAAAAGCTAATTAATAAACATAAATTGCAAAATGAAAAACAACAACGTAAAGATAAAAATAAATGATAAAAGAAATTAATAATTAGGTAGAAATAGAATTCTAAAAAACAGGAGAATAAAATCTTTTAAATATTACTAGTGGCATGCAAGTACGTTGCACGTGATCGATCATTAATTACCATTAATTTTTTTTATTTTTAAAATATGACAATACTTTCGATGAATACCTTTTGGTGATCGATATTTGATGAATGTTTAAATCATGATATAAAATATCATTTACATTATTCTTGACAGAGTAATAGAGTGATCTTTTTCATTTACTGTTCTTTTAGCATCCTAGTATTAAAATGCTCAAATTTTCAAACCCTTTATGAAAGGGTTGTTAATTTGAGGAAGAGGAAGCACATGAAATTAAATTGTCCCCGATACTATACATGATAATCTACAATGCAAATCATTTGTAGTAGAAGGTTATAGATTTTTGGTAATTTCAAATTTGTCTAAACAAAAATTTTCTTCAAGTATAAAATATTTGATATATCAAAGAATTGTATGTTGACTGAATGAGGGCCAATGAAATGGGATCTAATGTCTGACTCTCCTATGTTCAAATTGTAGAAATATGAAGATGAAATATTCTTGTTTTACTTGACAATGAAAGTGTTACAAAGCAAGGTATAAATAGAAAACCTAAAACAAATAATTGCCTACTAGTCCCTACACTATTCTAAACAACCATCTTGGTCCTTACAATATTAATACAACATTTCAACACTCCCCCTCAAGTTGATGCATAGATAAACATCAACTTGAAAATAATGTAAACAACAAACTTGAACAACAACTTCAAGTAAATAACAAAGTGCTCCCCCTTCTTCCAATTTCAATAGTCTTCTTGGACGATGCCATAACGAAGGATCAACTTGGATACATTAAAATCCACAACCCGTAAACAACGGAAAATCCTTACTCCGGACACAAAGGAAAGCCAACATAAAGAGACGTAAATCAGTCAAGAGGCGATCACCAGGTCGACCTAATAAAGGAACTGATCTTACGAATAAAAGGCTAACAAAAAGACACCAAGAAAGATAGTGAAATTGAAAAGCTAGGGGCTGAATTGCACAAAATGAAAGATTAGGGACTGAAATGCAAATTCTGAAAAATCAAGGACCAAAAATGAAAATATTGAAAGTTCAGGACTGAAAATGAACTTCCAGAAAGTAGAGGGACTGAAATATAAATTTTGGAAAATGAGGGACCAAAAATGTAATTTTGAAAGATAGGGGACTAAATTTGTAAAATCAGAAAGATTAGGGGCTGAAATTGTAAAATTTGATGGTTGAGGGACCATTTTGCAACATTCTGAAACTCTGGGGACCAACTTGCTTAGCTCGAGAAACTTTGGGTAGAATTGGACAATAAACAGTCCAACAATACAACATCCCAATAATGGGTCCAATCACAATATAAACCCAATAAGCAACTTAGCTTAGCACTCCAATCTGCAGGCCCAATCTATCAAAAAACAGACCAAATCCAAACCAAATACTAGCCCAATAACATAGAAGCCCATTTTTAATATCCAACCAAATTGGCCTAAATAAACAATAAAATCAAATAACCTCATGTATCTCCAAACCCTAACCCTAAATATCTCAGCTAGCCGCCATCGCCGGAGGTCCGGCGCCGTAATCGCCGGAGGTCGCCGCCATTGCCAGCGACCACCGCTGCCGCCGGCGGATTGCCGGAATTTTTTTTTTTTTTTTCAACAACACTCGACCTCGAGCACAGACGATTCTTTTAACAGAAATTTTCTTCCTCCTATGCCTTTTCTTCCATTAACTTCGAGAGAAGCAGTATAAATATCCTCATGAACATCATAGTGAAGAGAGAAATATTCTCCTGTTCCTTCATTTCCATTTGCAGCAGGGCTGTGTAGTGCAAGCAAAATGAAGATAGAACACAGTATTAATCCTGAACAATTTACAGACGCCATTTGTAAGAAATTTGTTGTTCTCAACACCACTCGTCTGACTGGAAAAGGAGCCACCAAGGTGTCGGCGCTCAAAAACAGCAAAATATGGTGCGTGAACTAAGAAGAGGAGGTGTGAACTTTGAAGAGGCGGCGGCGGCACGAACTGAGAGAGGGCTGGAGAAGAAAATATCCAAGAAAACTCATCTGGCTGCTCTCGGCACATTCACAACTGGATGGACAAGCAAAAAAAACAAGAAAACTTGGTAAGGAAATGACCGGACGAGCGGCTGTGCCGCCCGCCGGAAAACGGCAGTGACCGGAAACCTAAGCCAAGATCGATACTTGCTCTGATACCATGTAGAAATATGAAGATGAAATATTCTTGTATTACTTGATAATGAAAGTGTTACAAAGCAAGGTATAAATAGAAAACCTAAAACACATAATTGCCTACTAGTCCCTACACTATTCTAAACAACCATCTTGATCCTTACAATATTAATACAACATTTCAACACAAATGCCAAAAGAAAGTTAGGGACAGTTTCCAAGTCCTGAGAGCCAAAAAGTCCGTCTCGCCCACTTAGGAGAGCTACCAGATAATACAGTACAATAAGAAACAATTGTAATGAAAACCGACCTTTGTGACGATCAAAATTACACTGAGAAATTTTTTGGAGAAGACTTAATAGTGATAAGTAATATCACTCATTTTGAAATCCCGTGAAGATGATTGGAATGGAAGTAAAAAAGTTTGATGGCGGATAGTGTTCGCAGGGGAGATGAATGGGTGGACATTAAGGAATTTTAAATGCTTGGATTTCTAATTTTTTGTTATAAAAAAGGGTTTTGATATTAAAAAATAAATGTAATGATAAAAATAAAAAATAAATAAAAAACTAATATGTCTAATTCAGGCTTGAGGGACAAAAGGAAATTATAAAATATTGTAGAGGGTATTTTGGTCCAGAAAAATTTCTCCATGATAGGGCCTTTTATAATTGGTATAGATATAGATTTTCCAAACATTTAATAGATTTTCTCAACTTATAATGCATTAACTCTACACATATTAAATATTTTTACTCGGATTTTATTTTATGTATATTTTTTTACCTAGAGTTTCAAGTTTCAACCCTACACCTATTGAAATATTTATAACCCTATGTTAAGTAATATTTTAAAAAGCGCGTCTAGACATTACTTAGGTGGCACCTAGATACAAGGCGAAGAGAACGCTTTACCTTGGAAGTTAAGGTAAATTAAGAGGCCTTTATCTATATATATATAAACGCTTTACCTTGGAAGTTTAAGGTAAATTAAGAGGCATATATATATATTTTGAAACACGTCATTTATAATGGTTATATGTTGCAAAATTAATATACTATTACTAGCTACTTATATCCGGAGATGTGGAAAGAGCAGCTATGTGAAGCGAAGAAACCATCAAGAAGCATCTCATTTCGCTAGTTAAAGCGCAGCACTTCTATAAGGATAAATCTCTATGAGTTGGCGTCCCTCCTCATATATATATATATATATATATATATATATATATATATATATATATATATATATATATATATATATGTATGTATGTATTTTGAAGCACGTCATTAATAATGATTATATGTTGCAAAATTAATATATTATTACTAGCTACTTATATCCGGAGATGTGGAAAGAGCAACTGTGTGAAGCGAAAAAACCATCAAGCATCTCATTTCGCTAGATAAAGCGCAACACTTTTATAAAGATAAATCTCTATGAGTTGGCGTCCCTTGAGTTGGGATGATGACTGCTGAGCTGAGGGCTGAACCTTCTCCTCGTCTTATACAGGCAATGTCGATTTTCACAATGTAAAAAGAAATTAACAACAAGAAGATTGATGAGAATTTCCAAGTAGGGCCAACATTTTTTCTCAATAATATTTTTTCCCCCTTTATTTATGTTAATATTGAAAATGAAGTTTTTAAATTCTTGGGAAAACATTTGCATTTAAAAAACTAGTACATTGCAAAAAAAAAAAAAAAAAGGGAAAAAAAATCACTTTCAACAAAGAAAATAACATCGTAGAAATTCATTTGTTGTTAATGATATCAAGTATTAGAGAAGAATAAAAGTAATTAGAGCTAATGCTATTTTTAAATTGTTTTTGTCTTCCTAATTATTTGGTAAAATGAAATTAGAAAATATATGCCACACGTGTGATATATATGAAATAATTTTTCATATTTTTAGGTTGAACCACTACAAATCAAGATGCACGTTCCTCCCTCAACCTTATTTAAGAGATAAGAGAACTTACAGTGATCTGATACCCATGACGGGTACCGGGTATGGTACCTAATAATATTATTTTATTCATTTTTTTTATCAATTTTTATTCTAATTTTACCATCTCTAAAATAATAATTCTACAAGGAAAAGAATTATTATATATAAAAACTTTTTAAGAATAAAATATAATAACTAAAGAATTTACTTATAAGAAATAATCACTTATAAAATATTTTTTTGCTTTTATTTAAAAAATGCTTATAAAGTAAAAATAAACCACTGATAGGATAAAATTGACGCATGAAACACGAAAAAGTTATGAGTGTAAAAAATAATGATAAATACGAATTAACTTATAATTATAAATATCTAAAAATATCATTTATGAATAGAAACTTTCATACAAGAAATTAATTCATATTGTTTACACACATGATATATCTATCTTCTTTATACATGTGCATCTATGTATGTTTTTAAATTAAATAAACTTTCAGAATTGTTAAAGACAAACTTCCAATTATTAGTTGGACTATTTTAAAAATCACTAATACAATCCAAAATTATACTCCTCATTAAACGTTAAAAATGAATATTTAAAAAAAAAAAAAGAAGCTAATAAATAGAATCCAAAACTTCTAAGCATGTCCTTAAAATGAATATTATAAGAGCATCTCTAATGGATTATGCATATTTTGATCTATGTATCAGTTAAATACATAAATATCTCACTCATGTTGATAAAATAGATAATGAAATTTAAAGTTTATCTCTAATAATCTTTGTCTACAATTTTTATGTATACAAGTGTCTTCAAATTAGCACCATCTCAAATAATTAATAAACTTCCTTAAATAAATTGAAAATTTAATATTTGCTTAGTCAATTTGTCGGAAAAATTTCTAGTACTCCATGAGTACTTGGTACTCCATCCACTCATTAATTTACACTTGGAACTACAGGGCTCATCTAATTAATTCACTAATTAATAACAAGATCGTCTCTTAGTTATTTTCTTACTTTATGTTATTTTATTATTATTACTAGTATTTATCACGTGTGATGCACGGAAGTTGCTATTTAAAAATGGGTGGCTATATTGCCACCACGAAAATCAATTTTCACACCACAATTATAATTTCTTTGTTTATTTATTAAATATGCACAAATACAATGACATAAATATCCTTTTAATTTTTCTAATATAATTTCTCTTATTAATGTTAAGTACAACACAATCTCTAATACTAATTATCTTCCCCATCTCATCTCTTTTATTTTTGTCTTTATTTTTTCAAAATCATCTATGTCTTACATAAACATCTATCAATAAAAATGAATCATATGCAAACTGAAAAAATTAAATGTACTCAACTTTTCCAATAAATTTGGTTTCTTTATGAGCATTTCATTTGGTTTCTCCATATTTCAATCATTTTTTTAACTTCATCAAGAAAATAATATTATACAATCATAAAAAAAATGTCGATGTGATATTGGTGAAGGAAGTTTATAACAATTCCTAATTTAATCACTAAAAAAAGTAAATGAAAATTTCTCCAACAAAATCTTCTTAAATATAAAAAAATCTCTATACCCGATTATTCAACTAAAGTAAATGGTTTTTTTTAATATAATGAATAATAGATGAATAATTTCAAATATCTCAGGACTTATTGTAGATCGAATTTGTGATATAGTTATGGTGGACTTATTATTTTTTAATTGGGATAGTGTAATTAGAAAGTCGATGTGGGTAGAATATGATGATCATTAAAGAGGAGTGGAATTGTTAGGGAGCGAATGAGTTGCAAAAAACTGATTTATGGAGTGCATTGTCAAATGATAATGGATGAAGAAAGAATCGGTGGGGAGGGGTAAATAAAAAGGGTAATATATATAACAAGAAAGGTATATGTGGTGTAATTTATTTTTTCCTTTTTTATTGCAATTGAATTATGTCGTATTTGTAAATTACTTGTGGTGTATTTATCGGAATGTATTTTATTTGTGGTGTTATTATAATGTGGTGTAACATAAAAATCGTGGTGGCTATATATTTACCCTTTAAAATATCGATATTATTTTTTTTAAATTTTATCACATCTATCAAAATAAAACTTTTAAACTGTGTTTGATTTCTAAGGTGGAAAATTTTTTCTCACCAAATAAGTGACAAATATTTTCAAGACAAATAGCTAAAGTGTGCTTCAATTGGTTTCTAAGTCAAATTTTTCAATTAAATATCAAACAAAAATGTGGAAAATATTTTTTATGATGTGACATTTTCTAGGCAAACATAAGACAATCCAAACATATCCTTACATTTAATATTTGATGTAATTTTAGAGATGATGTGTTTATAGTTGACTTTCAATTGTGAGTTAGTATAAAAGTTTATGTTGAGATCTTCGATTTGACACCCATAATGCATATTTTTAATATTCAAAATAATAGTATAATTATAAAAAAATATGAATAAAACTATAGGTATTAAAAAAATAAACATGTATTCACTATATTTTACAATATTTATTTATTCAGTTCAAATATGGTTTTAAACTTTTTAAATTGTAATTTTATGAATATTAAAATTCTTATATAATTATGATTTTAAGTTTATTTATTAGAATTTTATAATTATAACAAAAAACATTTTAACCTTAAGGTAATTAAATAAAAATTGAAACAATCAGTTTGAACTAAGGGGGGTTTATTCAATTGAGATTTCGAAAGACATTTAAAGACTTTTTTTAATGGACTTTTTTTAATGGATTTCGTTAGATTTTATTGACTTTTATAGATTTTTATAGACTTTCAAAGACTTTTGTGGACATTTATTTAAAAGACTTTCATGTACTTTTAAAGACTTTTATGGATTGATTTAAAAGACTTTAATTGACTTTCAAAGATTTTTACAGACTTTTATTTTTTTATTGAACAATTTGAACGCTAATAAATTAATCTTCATATGGTGTGAATGTGAATATTAATAATAATTATATGTAAAGTGAATTAAAAAAAAACGAGGGAGATAAATAGAGAAATATTTGTGATTAAAAAAAATGGGGGAAAAAAATAAAATCACATCTGACATCAACATAAAAAATATACTATGTTCATAAAAAATTTTGAATATACAAATTTTTATAGATTTCGATTGATTTTTAATTAATATTATTGAATATACAAATTTATCTAGAGAAAATTCTAGAATCACTTTGCTTAATTATTATTTGTTTTGATACAATTTAATTATTATTTTTCTATAAGATTTTAGTTGAATTTATTTTCATAAAAAAATTGAAAAAAAATGATGAAAATAAAGAGAGCCAAAATATAAAGAAAGAATATTAAAATGAAATATATATATATATATATATATATATATATATATATATATATATATATATATATAACAAGTTAAAGAGAAGAAAAATAATGATTTATTTAGTCGTATGTTTTTAAAAATAACATGAAAGTATAGAAGAAACAAAATTACAATTTAAAGAATTTTTTTTTTTTTTTTTTTTTTTTTTTTTTTTTTTTGTTTTTTAAGTTTTGGAAAGTCTTTTAAAATCTTAGAGGTTGATGAGAGACAAATTAAGAAATTTTATGGTTGTACATTCTGTTTAGAAGTTAGTACATAAAGGATTTCATATGAGTCTTTAAAAGTCATTAACATTTTGAATAACACATGATTTTTAAAAGTCTTTATTTAATACACCATGACTTTTATGGATTTTTAAAATGTCAAATAAAATCTATATTAAATACCTCAAAATTTTTATGAAATCTCTAAAGTTTAAATCAAATACACCTAAACTTTTCAAATCCTTTAAAATCTTTAAAAGTCTTTTAAAGTCTATATTGAATAAACCCCCCTAATTTTATTACACACATACTAATTGGCCATTGAAATTAATGACCCACATTTATTATTAACTTTTATTTAATATCAACTTTTATTTAATACCAACATTTAATACAAACTTTTATTAATTACATTTAATACTTTTTTGTCTCTCTCTTTTTTTTTTTTTGCAAAAATTTCCTTATTTAGAAAGTGAATTGAGTGGCAAACAATGTGCGTAAAAATGATGACGATTATCCTATTATTATATATAAATATATTAAAAATTAAAAATGTATGCTAATTAAATAATAATTTACTACTTTTTTTGTCAAAAGACTGGGTTAATGTACTAGATTAACAATAAGTCAATAACAATATTGCAATATATGTAAGATTATAATTTTATAAAAATTATTTAGGACCCTATAAAAATACAAAATAATAATTGGTTAAATACATAAAGTTTCATAATCACTAGTACAGACAGACTCGTTCGCATTGATTGTACAAGATAATAAACATCGGTTGTAGAGGCAATGTATTTGGCACAGTCGCTAAAATCTGGACTTTACGCGTAGGGATGGCAAAACGCTCATGCTTAGCTCGGCTCGCGACTCAAGATTTCGAGTTTTTTTTTCATGACTTATTTAAATAAATATTATTTTAAAAATGTGTAGTTACGACTTTGTCCATTTATTTTTTTTTTAAAAAAAAAGCGTGATCGTCTAGCCAATAAAATAAAAATTAAATTTATTTTAAATTACCTTGTTCCAATTCCAAATTTCATTAAATGATGTCCAAGTCCGTTATTTGATTTAAAGTCAAACTTTATCAAAAATATTCTAAGATCATTATTTATTTATTTTGCCCAATTTTCAATTTATTTGGATTCAAATTATTTTAAGTCCAAATTTTGATTTATTTTAGATCCAAACTTTTAAGCCCAACTTCTAGTTCTGATTGTTTAATGCCATATTCCAATTTAACCAAATCCAAACTCCCTTGGCCCAATTATAGAGCCCAATCCATTCATCAACAGCTTCACTTCACGATATTTTTTCTTACCTTCTACACAGATTATCCTCTAATCACTCTACAATCCCATAATTTCATTCCTCATTCAACCATTATATTCTTGTCAATCCCATTCATACTTCCTTTGCCTAATCAACCAAGTAAATTTCTGAAATTCAGTCAGTATACCATACTCTCCAGTGTTCACATTCCAATTTGCATATCAACAGGTTTCTTCCCCCAATCTCACCATCTTTCCATGATTTTTGATCTGAAGCAAACCAATACATATACACTCCTATTCTCCCTTCCTCACAAATTCACAGCACAAACATAGAAATATTCACAGCAATCGTCTGCAAAATTCTGGGTATGAACTTCCTCCTCTAATACTACTTTCACGGAAGCCACACTTCTGGAAACTCATGTTGATTCTAGGACATCAATTCCAAGCCCCAGCAATATGAGAAATCCAATACTTCATACACACAATCAAACCAATCTGCAAGATCGAATTCCACGCACTCAGTGCCTCTAATCCTAATTAATGGGACTAGGGGATATTGAGAGTGTCGCCTCGATTTGATTAATGAATCGAAGGAGACAGAAGAGAATTCAATAGAAAACAACGCCAAAATCTGACCACCACCCCCACATTCAACCTCGAAATCGAACTCGAACTTCACCCAAGCCTCGAACCACCGCTCAAATCTGTAACATCAAACCACCACCACCGTCCGCCACCAATCAATCCCCACTGCAACAATCAGATACCATACGCCATAATGAGCCAACTCGAATTTCAGCCACCCCAAATTGCTAAACTCCACAGAGACTCAATCTCACGGCCACCACCAATGAGTCCATTATCCCCAACAAAATTAAAGACCCAAAACAACCATAGAACCGCATCCCAGGCACCACAGCCATCGTCCAACAACCATCACGCAATCCACCACCGTCATCACCACGTCGAAACCACTCGCACACCACACTTGCCATCATCTACTGCCCAACTCCAATCCGACCCCAAAATCCACAGAATAAAACCCAGAACCAAGCAATTAACAAAGAACCCAAACATCTTACCTCGACTGCCATGCTGTATTGACCGGATTCTTCATCGCTATACCCATAACCCATTTTCGGTTCCACACCAAATTGAGCCCATTTAAGCTTTCTTGCACCACCCCTACTGCCGCCATGTGCCGGCGGCGCTACGGTCGGTTGAACCGCCGGAGGCGCCGACGAACGAAGGAAGGGGCGAAGCCCTTCCGTCGCCCCATCTCTCTCGTCTCTCCTCTGAATAACGAAAGTGAAGAGAGAGAGAGAGAATGAAATTTGTTATAATTATTTTGATTTTATTGAAATTGCTTTTAAGCCCCAAACTTTGAAATGTGTCTATTACAGTCCCTTGTTTTTAGAAGTCCCTTATTTTAATGCCTACACTTTTGAAATGAGTTAATTGAGCCCTAGCATTTTAAAATCCAATAAGTCAGCCCACTAATTTCGAAAAATCCATTTCAGCCCCTACACTTCTTTAAAATTTCAATTCAACCCCTAAACTCTATTTATTCACTTTAATATTTCAATTTTCGAAATTCTAAATTAATTTAATTTTCTTTTGGCTAGGCGATACATTTGGTGATTTAGAAGATTGACGTGACTTTTCAGCTTTATTTTTCAAACTCGTGATATAAGGTAGACTCGCCTCTACTAATTAGTTTAAATTATAATTTACATGTCTTATGTGAAATTACTTGAATTATATGCTTTGATGCATGAGACGAGAATATCTCTTATGAGATAAGAATGAGAAGTGATGTTATGCATAACTTACTTGCTTAAATGCATGAGACGAGACTACCCACACCCTATGATTTTTAAGGAGCCTTTGATTTTATTAAAATAGCCTATGATGATGATGATGTCACTGTATGATTGCATAATTACATGTTAAATTATTCTGTAAATTAATTATTGGCGATGAGTCTACTGAGTATTTCTTTCGAAATACTCATTCCATTTTTAACAACTTTTGCAGATCTCGGAGATGGCGGCGAATGAAAGGGGCAGCGTTGGAAAATTGAATAAATGATGATGTTATTAGAAAATTTTATGAATGTTTCTCTTTAAATTATTTATCGCTAATTTCATTTAAATAATTGAGATTAAATTTTTATGAATTGTTCTATATTTCAATTAATTAAGTTTTCGCCGAAGTTTTCAAATGATGAATGTGATGCTTTGAATTAAATTTATTTTCCGCAATAAAGTCAATTTTAAAGGACGAAGTGGCGTCCCGGGTTTCGCGGAATTCGGAGCGTTACAAAAGAGTTTTTTCTTCTTTCAATCTTGTCTTCTTCAGAAACAAGACATGCTTTATGTCCTTTGTTATAACCCGACGAGTTACCGTAAGCTGGAAAATTATTTATGGTGCAAAATATCATAGCGCGTAAGGTGAAATTCATCTGGCTATGTGCATCAAACGCCGACCCACCTTCATCCCACAGCAGTCTTAAATATTCAATTAGTGGCATTTGGTAAACATCTATGTTATTCCCCGATTGTTTACACCCTGATATTAGCAAAGACAACATGATGTACTTGCGCTTCATACATAACCAAATAGAAAGATTGTAAATTGTCAATAGAACTTGTCAAGTGCTATGTCAACTACTCATGTTATCGTGCATGTTCGTCCCATCTGTGCATAGTTCAAGCCTAAGATTTCTATCTTCGCCCCCAAACTCAAGAAACAGCCTATTAATGTTCCTCAATTGAAGAGAATCGGCCAAGTGTTATAGTTTTCCATCTTCTATTCTCCCTTCAACATGCCATCACATATTCTTTGCATCATTCGCATTGGCAAACAAACGTTTGAATCTTGGTATTACAGGTAGGTACCATAACACCTTTTGTCGGAGGGATTTTCTTATCCTCACAATTATCGTTGACTTTCTTTCGCTTATACCGTGATTCCCCACACTTTGGACACAGATGCAAGTCATTATACTCATTTCAATACAATATACAATCATTTGGATATGCATGTATCTTCTCGATCTCCATACCCATCGAGCACAATAATTTCTTTGCCTCGTAGACTGAACTAGAAAGCTCATTATCCTCCGAAAGAATCCCTCGTAAAAGTTCCAATAATGTCGTGAACTCTCATAACTCCACTTATTCTTTACTTTCAAGTTATATAATTTCAACCCCCGATCCATACCTAGCGACCTATATGTGAAGATATAATTAATATATATATATATATATATATATATATATATATATATATATATATATATATATATATATATATATTAATTTGAGTTAAAAAAAAATTATGAAATAATTTTAAATCAACTATATATTAATAATTGAAATCAAATATGAGAATTTTAAATTATAATATTCATATTTTATTTATAAAATCCTACAGAAATTTCGGTAAAATATCTCCTATAAATTGGACTTAGCCAACATGTAGAACGAATCAAAATGCCACAATAAAATCAAAACATTCAACCTCAACATATCCAAAACTCAAACACAACTCCCGAAAAACTTCAACATTATTTACTGCTCCGAAATTAATCCAAAACCAGTTCCTAACTCCTCAACATCAAATGTCTATAATTAATTGTTCTTTACTTAAAAAATAACATTCTAAAATTTTAATAAAACTCCAACAATTCAGAAATTGCATTATATGCATCTACTAACTCAAAATCAACAATCTAATATTAATATTCAAACTAAACTAACAAAAAGTTTATTGAAATCAATTGACACAAAAAATCATAAATTGAATCATATACATAATATATATATATATATATATATGATGTGATCCGATATGGGGGATCACCAAGAACACGCGGAAATAAACGCTGGAAAGCTCTAAAATTTAATTAGTAGACGGTAGCAATGTAACCCCGACCTCACGACGCAAGAACTATAGGCATATTAAACCCAAAACTCGTTACGATGCGGAGATAAGAACCACAGAGGGGGAACACCACAAATGTTGTCAAATCCTTTGATAAGTTCGAGTTTGTTCAACGAGAACAAGAAGAAATTTAAGGGAATACCTCACCTTCAATATCATAAATCTCAAGAATAAAAGTTGTTCATTTCAATGTTGAATGAAGCCTTAAATAGGCTAACAAAATAAAGTAACCAAAAATAAACTAAAAACAAAATAACCCTAACCGCCTAAGTTAAGTCAAATTTGCGGCGACTAAGTTACGGCCGTAACTTATATGTTTACAGCCGTAAGTGACTTACGGTTTAAAAATAAAGACACAGGTTACGGCCGTGACACTTTCATATACAGCCGTAAGTGACTTGCTGAACCAAAATAAAAAGTTACTAAACTCTATTTACGGCCGTGAGTGTTTTGATTACGGCCGTAAGTAATTCCAATTCAGTTACGGCCGTGAGATCATATATTACTGTCGTATTTGCTCTTTTGCTCAATTTCGCGATGATAATGTTACGGCCGTAATTTTGGGTGTTACGGCCGTAAGTCAGCTGCTGCATTAATTTCTTGTTGTTTTTTTATCCAAATGCATTGTAATAACTTTGACTCCTCTTCCACTTTGTTATGCAATGTAAATGAGGTCTTTGCACTCGTCCATCCATGCTTGCATAAATCCTTGCATCGCCTGCTTGATTCTTTTTGCTCTTTACCTCGTTTTGGTCCCACGGGCACGTGCAACGGATCAACGCTCATCGAGCCACTCCGGAACTCATCAATATATATATAATTTTGCACTATATAAATATATACATAATGAAGATAAAATACACACATATATAAAAATATTACTACACTATATATATATATATATATATATATATATATTTACATGTTTATTATACACATATATATAGATATAGACAATACATATATACTAAATATAAACATATTTATTACACACATATTTATATATATACACACATATATAAATATAGACGCGCACACACACATACACATACACATAAAGACATAATAACACCATAAATTTCTTCAAAATTTTAAATTAAACTAAATATTCAAAATGTAAAAATGAAGGCTTACAAAGTGAGGGGAAGGGGGAGGAGGAGGAGGCTGTGGCGACAAAATGAGTGGAGCTCGGCTACCTGTAGGAGAGAAGAGAAGAAGGCAGTGGGGGATTGAGAACGATAGGCGGCGATTAGACTTGAGATAGGAGATGGCGGTGAGTTGTGGTTGAGAGGGGAGGGCGGGGCGGGGCGGCTTGGTATGGTTGGGTTGGATTGAGGAAGGAGATGAAATGAGAGGAAAGAAATGAGAGAATGTTTCGTTTTGTGTTTTTTGGGCTATGTACTGACCGAGCTATACGCGTCGGTTGTTTGACAACAGACGCATACAATCGACGGGTTTTACGAGGTCTTTAACTGTACTCGTCGGATTTTGTTAACAATCAATGCGTATACTCTATCTTATATTTACAAAAGTGCCATTAGTCTTTTATAGGCGTCGATTTTTTATAAATCCGACTCGAATATTGTTATTTTTTTTTTTTTTTGTGAATTTTGTACTAGTGAATATATAATAAACTTTTTACTTGATAATTTCTATTTGTGCAATTCATCTTTTCGAAGAGTTGCCTCTAAAGTTGATTCCCCCCCCCCCCCTTTTTTTTTAATAAAACTTGAACCTTGTCTTTAATTTTTGCAATGCATATACTACATTTCATATATATTTTTTTCATTTTATGGAAAATATTTCCTATAAGTAACGATGATTGAAACTTCTTTTGGAGAAATAATTCGTAAAGCACACTTATCATCTAAATCAATAATATGTTCGGTCAATGTATTCAATATCTTTGAATAATCTCTTTAACAGTGGACTATTATATCATCATATTATTTTCACTTGAATAATTTAAAAGTTATTCGACATACATCCTATTTTTATAGGGTTGACTAGAAATAACTGTACGTAAATTATTGATAAACTAATAAATTATTCTTTTAATGTAAATTATAACACCAACAATAATGTGTATTGGTCCCACCATTATTATTTTATAAAAGTTTTATATTTTTTGCCTCCAAACCTTACAAAATGTTATTGATATGCATTTAACCTTTTTTTAAGCATAGCTCATCCTAGCCTTTAAATTGTGTACTTTCCATTTTAATCATTATAATAATAAAAAAATAATAAAACAACAAAGAATTAATTAAAAGACAAGCTTGCTATTAATGAATTAGTTAGATGAGTCCAAAAATTCCAAGTGTCAATTAATGAGTGGATTGAGAATCGAGTACTCAGTACTCATGGAGTACTAGAATTTTTTTTCACTTCTTCTAGCACGTTATCTATATTTGGATATAACATTAGATAATTTTCCTTCTACGCCAGCATCACATAGGCACGAAAACTAACAATTGGAGATGAGATTTTTAAATAAATATTTTTTCCTTATATGACAATGATTTTTTTTACAATTCATAAATCATTAGAGATGCTCTAAGATATTTGCAAAGCAGATTATTGAGACATTGGTGGTGGATTGATGGGTTTACCTATATTAAGGAGGGTAAATTGAGGAGGAGCGTGTACACTTTTTTCTTTTTTATTATTATTATTATTATTATTATTATTATTATTATTATTAATTGGATTAGGGTTAAAGTTTAAAACACATTTATCGGTTCGATTTGGTTCGATTATTGAAGAAAATAAAACAAAAATTTTCAGTTCAGTTTGCTTGTATTCAATCTCAAGAATCGAACGATATCAATTTTGGTTGAGTTTCTATTATTTTTCGATTACTAATAAAATAAATTTGAATTTGATGTAACTGCCTAAATATGTGCTAAGTGAAAAAAATGATTAAATATGAAAAAGTCGCATGTGAATGCAAAAACAAAAAAAAAAATAAGTAAATTTAAAAAACATCAAAAATAGCTTTATACACCCCTGTCTTGTTTGATTAAAATTCGATTTTAATCTGAAGTTAAAGTCAGCAGTTAATTTTAATCACACATTTTATGGAACCTACGACTTTTCAATTACATATCTCATCAATTTTATCAAAATTTACTAAAAAATTGATCTTAATATATATATATATATATATATATATATATATATATATATATATATATATATATATATATATATATATATATATCAAATAGGGGAAAATTGAAAAAAAAAAAAAAAAAAAAACAGCATTTCAACTACAAAACAGAAAAAATTTGGAAAAATTGCTTCAAAACTCTAAAAACAACATTCTAATTGTAATAGTTCATTTACAAAACAGTAAATAACAAATTACAAATAATCTATTTTCTAATTGGAAAGTTGGATATAATGAATTTGAAAGACGATCGATTTCGACTTTTTAATTTAAAAAAGAAAAAAAAAAAAAACCTGACCAATTTCTATTTTTTGGTTTCGATTTTTTGCCAACTCTTAGTTATAACTATAAATTTGCTACAGCGTGTTTATCTAAAGTTATCTATATCTATATCTATACTACTTTTAAAAGTCTCTTAAAGGGAGAAACTTTTTTGAACTATTTTACCCTCACATCTTTTTAATAATTTAATATTCACCTTTAGTTTGAATTAATGTACATTTTTTAATATTGTATTTCTTTTTAATAAAAATATTTTTCATACATTTACAATCTACAAACTGTTCGACGGCTGATTAATGGGGAGAGAGAAGATTTTGTGGTGTTTTTGAGTTAAAATATGTTGTTAAAAATTGGAGAGAGAAAATGTGTATGATTAAAAAGTGATTTGAGAAATTGTGTAGTTTAATTTAGAGTTTAAACTCCAATTTAATGACTCTTCACCTTCTCACTAAAAGTCTTTTAAATAAAATCAATAACTCTCATATAATTTATAGTTTATAATATGTCATTCAATTAATATGAGAAAAAGAAAAAAAAAAGTGTACTTCTTGAATTAATTTCACATTTAGCGTTAATTTTAATTAATGTACAATTTTCTTAACATCTTATTTTATTTCTGTATTGTTGATAAAAATTATTTTTTCATATATTTACAATCTAAACTCTTCACTTTCCCACTAAAAATCTTTTAAATAAAACTAATAATACTCAGATAATTGAAAGTTCATAAACATCCTTCAACTAATATGAGAAAAGGGAAAAAATGAATAATTCATGAATTAATTTTTTTATATTTTCACTTTTTACACTAAACATTTTATTTTCAATTAGTCGTATTCCAATTTTAAGTTTCTTTGTCAAATATTAATTTGATGTTGGTTATATTCTCACCACACTCATAAAAATAGAGTGCTATGAAGATTCACTCATTTTTTCAGAAAGTCAATTTTTGAAGTATGATGCGTGTAAATTTGTTTTTTCTAAAATATTAATTGTATGGAAAACTAATTAAGTTTTGTTTTTCAATCAATTTTAATTCTTATTGTATTAAATTTTTAAGTTGAAATTCTGAAGTGCAAATTTCTCGAGAATGTCATTTGTTTATGTTTTAAGTTTATAAGTAAAATTTTTGTGTTTACAGTTTATAAAAATGTCACTAGGTATGCGCAACTATAAGTTAATATTCTACAAATATATATTGCGTTTTGTTCACCTCGACTCCTTTTATATGTTTCTGAACTCATTTTATTATCATGTGTTTACTATGCCAAACAATGAAAAGAAATCATGAGGGCACGTTGTCATTGTTTTTATTCCATCAAATCGATGAACGCTTCTCATTAGGTTGTAGCAAAATTTGAGATGATGATATGTGGCGGTTCTATCATTTTAAAGAAATGCGATTGCTACTTTGGGATTCACAGCACTATGAATCAATTTGTTGTTCCAGAAATTTGAAGGCAGCAATTTCAAAATAATTTTTCTGATCAAACATTACTCTAATTAAATATGATATCTTTTATGTCTCGAATAATCGTACCTTAGTACATAACATAGATTAGATACATCTCAGTTTATCTCAGACATTTATGATCAAATGTTGTTATGAGTTATAACTTCACATGCATGATTAGCATTCTCTTTACGCGAGATTACTATTGAATTTTTTTCATCTTGATTCTAAAATCTGGATAAATTGTCAAATGATGTTTATCATTCTTTTTTCATTGCAACAATGGATTGATTATGAACTAAATACACACATAGAAGGAGAAATTCTCCCAACTCTAGTTTTTTCGAATAAGGTAGCCTAAGTATACATTTCAACAGATGCAAAATTCAAAGAAGTCAGCAATCAGTAATTAGAAGAAAGATGATGTTATTATTGATAATGGTATTGCGTACTTAGAAATTTCAATAATGTTTAGGGTAAATTGAGTTCGATTTTAAGATTGTTTAAATCAACGCTTTAAATATTTTTTTATGTAAAACATGTAGGGAAATTAGACAACTTTTATTCAATTTCAAATATATATATATACTTTAATAAAAATATCATAATATCGTTACAATATCATGTGCATCGCACGTTATATACTAGTAGATATTAAATAGGGTGTACACAAAATGTTATGTGATAGAAGAAAATATTCCTATAGAGATTAAAATTATATTTTGATAAAAGTTGATGAAATATATAGTTAAAAGTTGTGAGTCCCATAAAATATATGGTTGAAATTAATTATTGACTTTATTTTAGATTAAAATTTTTCCCAAACACGGTTTAGTAGCAAATAACTAGCCCATATAAACTGAGAAAAGGTAAATTTTCAAAATGTTGTGGGATGGGTTGCACCAAAATACAAAGATAGGGCTCTTTCCACATATTTCGTAAAGATTGAATTGTACAATTTATCATAAAAGTTACAGTTGTAAAACAAACCGATTGGCCTGATTACTTTGTGCAACCCCAACGACTTTTAGTTCAACCAATGAGGAAAAGGCACGTTCATTTGTTATCATTCCTCTGCTCTAATTTTCTCTTTTTTTTAGACTTCCATAGAAAAGCAATCGCGTGAGCCATGGGCCCATGGAATTAAAACACCTCTCGCGTTCGAGGTCCGTTTGGCAGAGTTTTCGTTAGTGTTGACATTTTCCAATGAAAAAGGAAATATGCATTTGTAGTAGCGCTGCTACATTTAATTTTTTTTTTCACTGTAACAGTGTTACAGTAAGAGGAACGTAAGTTACAAGCCCCTATATACGTAGTGTGATTCAATGAATAATGCTATCTAAGAGTAGTGATATTAGAATATCTTTCTACGTGAGATTATATTAAAAATGAGAGCATTTTTGGTAAGAGTATTCTCGATACCCTTGGTCAATGATGAACTGTCTAATTACAATAGAGGGTCCAATTAATTGATTTTTTTTTTTTTTTTTTTGGAGTTTTTATTGAAAGAGGTCAATTCCCTATTGATTAAGAATATCGACTCTCGATACTCTTTGAGTACTAGAAGTAGAATGATAATCTCTTTCTTCTAGACATATTCAAATGAATAATGGTACTTAGCAATATGAGTACTTTAAGAGTATTGAGATTCAATAATACTACATGAACCGAAAATCTGACATAAAATTTTACTTTCACACACATGACAACAATCTATTTATTTACTCATTATATCAACTTCATAATCAACAACTCACATTAATCCACATCATTTTCGGTTAACTAGGGTGGCATTGGTGGGTGGCAATGTAGTATTATTCATTGAGATTTGATAAAAGACATGCTACTTTTATAAATTAATTTATAATTTATTTCGTTACAAGATAAAAAAGATACAAAAATTAATTTACATAATATCACTTTTTAACCATTCACATTTTCTCTATCCAATTTTTAACCTCACATCTTACTTAAAAAATACAAATTAGTGTTCGGATCTAATAAAAAATTGATTTATAAATCAATTTTTAAATTACACAATTTTTCAAATTAATCTTTAACCATTCATATTTTCTCTTTTCACTTTTTAACCGTTCATTTTCCTAAAAAACTGTGAAAAAAAAAAAAACTAATTTTAATCCAAAATAGCAGCCGAACATAGGCTAAATCAATTAAATAATTTCAATTCCAATTTAAGTCCAGCCAAACAGAGGCGTACTCTTCTCCTCTTTTGCCCATAGGCTCAGGTCAAAGGTTTCGTTCAACTCTGCACTGTTCCCTAAAATCGATGCCCCACCTCTTGACCTCCAGGTCAATGATGAGATGTCTACTTGCAAGTTGCAATACGGGGTTAAAATATCAATTACTCATTGACTAGGATTAGTGAGTCTCGTTACTAAAAATAATTTCAGCATCACACCTTCTATTTGCACCATTTATCACGCTGTCCAGTAGAAATGGCAACAGAACAAGTATGAGGCGGGGATGCCCTTCTCCTTTCCTGTTCCGTTAAAAATTTATTATCTTCATTCCCGTCCGTCCCCTTTTCATCGGGAATGGGAATGGGAGCTGGGGCAAGACAGGGCAGGACGGGACGGGTTGGATCGGGGATGTGCAAATTTCCGCTTACATCCCCTTTTGTTATTATTATTTTTTTTTTTAAATTTTAAAATAATTTTGTACAAACTATATAAGAAAATATGCAAGAACAACCCTAATATTTTTTAAATCTAATAATCTTTACACATTGAACATTAATAGAATATATATATTCATCTTTGTTTATATTTTTAAATTTTAAAGGAGTTAATCGGGGACGGGATAAGATGACCATCAATGTCACTGCCATCCCATATCCTCTTGCTATCCCCGGTTCGAAGATACTTTTTCATCCTATCCTTACCTTTATCGAGAATTTTTCATCCCATTCAGGATGGGTCTTTGTCGAGTTCGAGTATTTCACGCTCCATTATCATCCCTTCTGTCCAGCCAGCTACTCAAATCCAACTGGAGTGCAATCACGGAATGACGGTGAAATCAATTATTATAAAGAAAGTATAAACAAACGAGTTGAATTGAACCTAAACAGCCGAGTAAACGCCGCAGATCAAAGTGGGAATAGGGTCCGCACACGAAAAATGCTAAAAGTTAAAGAACAAAAATATCTACACATTTTACCCTGAAAGGTAACAAAATATAAAAAATCCCAAACAAACAGAAGATCGTGGTTGTGGAGGCATTAAACAATTCCATGAAAATCCAGAAGTGAAGCACAAATCTTGGAGTAAGCACTCTCCAATGGAGCTAAACAAACCATTACAACAGAAAAAATGGTTCCTCCCATTAATTTTTTCCATCTTGATATCTTCATTAGTCATAGTATTAACCCTTTTCACTGACACCCCATTTCACCAAAAAGTAAAGCCCACCAAAATCAGACCTCAAATTCCGATTTTCGTTGAATCAAAGCTACATAAAACCCCAACACTGCCCAGTTCAAGAACCCCAAAACTGGCCTATTTGATATCAGGATCAAGTGGGGATTTTGAGAGTCTAAAGAGGACACTAAAAGCACTTTATCATCCATTAAACCAGTATGTTGTGCACTTGGATCTCGTGGCACCGGCCGAGGAGAGAATTGAGTTGGTGAATTTTGTGAAAAATGAGCCGTTTTTTGTGAAATTTGGGAATGTGAGGGTTGTGAAAAAGTCTAATTTGGTCACTTATAGAGGCCCCACTATGGTTAGTAATACACTTCATGCTGCTGCCATTTTGTTGAAGGAAGGTGGAGACTGGGATTGGTTTATCAATTTGAGCGCTTCTGATTATCCTTTGGTGACTCAAGATGGTATATTCTTTTATGAATCATATGCTTATTTTTCTATTGTTTACTTGGACATATACTGTGTTTGAATTTATTTGATTTATTTTTCTATTGCTTAGTAGGATAGATGCAGTGCTTGAATGGATTTTATTTATTTTATTGGAACTTCAATTATTTAAGCTTATTTTGACACAAAGGGCAAGAAAAAATTACTTATAAGCAACTTATATTCATTTTTAATGTCAACCCAACTTGATTAATTGTTTGCTGCAGGTATGGGATAATTAAGCAAATGTTTCATTTGAACTTTCTAATGCCTTGAGTTTGTGTTTTTTTGTGTTGGTAACAGATATGCTTCACACTTTATCAAATATTCCAAGAGACCTTAATTTTATTGAGCACACCAGTGACATTGGCTGGAAAGAGTATGTATTCCTTTCCCTTGTGATGATTCTGAAATGTAATAGTCTAAAGGAATACATATTATTGGACAACATTGGACAATGCAAATATACCAGATTTTAGTTTATTTTGTTGTTCAAAATATCAAATAAGTGAGAAATGTGTCATGCAGTTTCCTTACCAAGTATTTGTTTCAATTTGGTAGGTTCCAGAGAGCCACGCCCGTGATAATCGACCCGGGGCTATATAGCCTGCAAAAATCCGATCTCTTTTGGATCACAGAGAAACGGAAAAAACCTACAACATTTAAGCTTTTCACAGGTTAGGATGATGCATCTTTAAGGGTAAACTCTGTTTTCCACAAGTCTTTTGATGTATTTCACTACATAAGATAATCAAGTTGTTGTTCGTACAATAATTATAGTGTAATCAATTAGATAATTGTTAGAAATGTTGGTCCAACATATTTATTCACGATATTTTGAAGATTGAAGATTGAGTACTGTGTTTGGAACTTAAGACAGGTTTGAGAACATCGGGCAAATTTAGTCGAAGTATGGACTTTTTTAGCTCTTTTTGAATTCACATAGGTCCATAATTTCAATCTGCAGATTCTGCACTGTAGTTTCTGTTTGTACTCCAGAAACTCAAAACTCTTTGTAATTCTTAAATTTAATTCTCTACAAGTAAATTTCAGAATTTGGGAGTGAAATTGTAGGGAGAATAATTTCAATATCCATTGAATGCTCAAATGAATTGTCTATGTTACTGAGAAAAAATATATAACTTTGTCTCTTCTGTTTTTTTCCTACTCAGGCTCTGCTTGGATGATGCTTTCTCGACCCTTCATAGAGTTCTGTTTATGGGGTTGGGACAACCTCCCGAGGGCTGTGCTAATGTATTACACCAACTTTCTTTCGTCACCCGAAGGCTACTTTCACACGGTCATATGCAATGCCGAAGAATTTCGAAACACGACTGTGAACCACGACCTCCATTTCATCTCGTGGGACAACCCTCCAAAGCAGCATCCACATTTCCTCACAGCCGAAGATTATCAGAGAATGGTTGACAGCAATGCTCCGTTCGCAAGAAAATTTGGCAGGAATGGAGCTATTCTAGACAGGATCGATTCTGAACTTCTAGGACGCAAAGCTGATGGGTTCGTTCCTGGTAGTTGGTTTGATGGACATGGCAAGGACGCGAATGCAACTTCTACGAATTACGCTCTTCCTAATATAACTGCACTTAGACCAGGCTATGGTGCTCAAAGGCTTAAAAATCTTATCAATGGTTTGATCTTTGATAAAGATTTCCATGCAAAGCATTGTCTTTAGCACTTTAAATTACTTATACCACATTAAACCTGGAAATACAGATCCAGAGTTGTTTAACATAGTTTGAGAACAAATAAGTGTTGCAACTTATTTATGAAAATTGTGCAATTTTCATCCTTTACTATAAAAATCAGGTCTGCAAATGGGTAGGGCATGTTGGAAGTAAATTTAAATAAATTAAATTGTGCACTCTCTATTAGTGCTTGTGAAGTTTTAAATGAGACGGTTCAATAATTAGAATACATGAATTAGGCTTGAAAAAAATTATTTATTATCATTTCTAAATGGGTTATGATTTGGTATATTTTTCGGTCATTATATTATTGGAAAATTATCTTCAATATATGCTTAACTAGGATGACGAGTATGTTGGATATTGGTTAATAAATCGAGAATTGGAAATCGATTAAAGTGATTTCGTGTCGATTTCGGTCAAATACTCAAAAGCTCGGCTCAATCCGTTTAGGCAAAATTGTTTGCTACTTTGCCGCTTCGGGACGCACAAACGGGGATCGACGCGAGGGTCGAGGGGGGCAGTGCCCCGAAAGAGAATTTTGATTTCTCTGTATGTATTGAAGGGTATATTTGACAATTCGAAAACCAATATCGGATGAATGAGAAATTACGGAAATGGACGAAAATCAGGTCAAAATATTTGACCGTGCAGCCGCATGGTTCGTAAACCGTGCAACCACACGTCAATTTATTTTTTGGATTTTTGAGTAAGACCGTGCGACCGCATGGTCTATAACCGTGCGGCCGCACGGTTGTCCGTCCAGGAGGCACCTTTTCATAAAGGTGCATTTTTTTGAAAGGGTGCATGGTTTGGCCTCAAACCATTTCGTCCACACACTTTGATGATCTATATATAGGACCCTTTGGGTGTCCTATTCCTCACTTTTTTAATATGCAAAAACACCTCTCTTCCTCACTTGTCTCCAAAATCAATTCATTTCATTTGTTTTGATTTTCTTCATTGCATCCTTGGAGTACGTAAGTCTATAGTTGGTTCGTTGTACTTGTGTTTTGGAGTGCTACAAACACAAGTGAAGCCATTGTATCTTGAGAGTCGATTGTCGAAATCCGTAAGCACCGTTGCGGAGCAAATTCGACTTAAGGACAAAGAGTCCAACTCTTGCCTCGACTTTGTCCTTATTCTTCTTCTTTTTTTTGTTTGTGTTTCCTTGTCGTTACTCTGTCCAATTTTCGGCTTGAATTTACAAAACCATCATTTTACTTATTTGGGGTCACTATTCACGAATTCCTCCAACAGAGTAAACCCAACCTCTACTGGGGACCCATGATGGTACCTTGGGCCGACCTCATTTGAAGAAGCACATGGCTTGAAGGTCCAAGGTATGAAGTGATCGACCTTTTATGGGACAGTAATGATATGGTCTCCCCATGGACTGATCCCTCTCTGTATGTGTTAATGAGTCATATATTGAGCCCTTCGATTCAATAGTGATTTAGTTTTCAAATAAACTTCTTGCTCAGAAAGAATCTAACTCAAACAATGGATTATGGATATACTATTAGAGAGAAAAAAATGATTTGGATTTAGAAGTTGTACTAGAGTTTGTAGAAGAAGATAGATTTTCATTGTTACTATATTTAATTAATATATATATATATATATATATATATATATATATATATATATATATATATATATATATATATATATATTTCAAGGGTAGGCGGGTCAATTGTGGCCTGCGAGAGTGTGACTTGTAAAACTCGCGATTCACATATTCTTGACTCATGAACTGTCCACTCGAATCATAGGTCGACCCGTGATTACGAGTTGATTCGGACCGATTTTTACAAATTTGATCGAACGTCCATCTTGACACCTCTAACAAGCTTATCGACATTCCATCAAGTTGGCATGACATAGAAGAAATAAACAATGTCTAGAGTTTTGACTTAATTTAGATGCTTCGTTAGTTGGAGTGAAGTCAAAATTAGTATTTCATTTCAAGATTCAGCCCGCGTGATTTTCTTTATTCAAAATTCATGATTTTCTCTTTATTCTTTTCAATCATATATTTATCAATAAAATAAAAGTACACAAAAATTCAAAAAAAATTCCCTACTTTTTAATCACACATTCTCCTTTAAATCACTATTCAAAATCACAAAAACTGTATTTAAACAAAATCAAACACACCCTTAATTTCGTATACATATTCAAATGTAATTTTATTATTATTTTAAATATGAAGTCTTATTGTTTTCAAATTAGGACCAGGTTGATAGGGAAACCCGCGACCCGGATAGAAAATCGAGCTAGGAAACCCCTAAAACTCGATCTGATCAAACACAATCAACGATCCGAGTGTAATCTGACCCAAGTTTGGCTCAAGTTTTGTATTTTATATTTTATAGTTTTGATTTATTTATATTTTAATACTTTTAATATTATTTTAAGGCTGGGTCGACTCGAGGTCGATCCTTTGACCCTTGACTCAATCCCTCGATAGGGTCAATGCAGGATTGTGTCTGAAAACATTGGTCTCACAACTTCTATAATACCTAACTCGCAAATCATAGTAAACGAGTTATAAGAATTCAACTTGGGGACATGTACATCCTAACTATATTAAGCCCATGTTTGGTACTAATTAAAATTCAAATTTTAATCTAAGTCAAAATTAACGATAAATTTTAACCACACATTCGATAGGACCCATAACTTTTCAATCATATATTTCATCAACTTCTATTAAATCTACTAAAAAATCTTATTTTAATCTCTACCAAATAGAAGCTAAATGAGACTAAGGAGAGCCATTATTCACAAGGCATCATCAATGTAATAGTAATGACATCATTTGAGGTTTTATTTTTCACATTTCCTGTATCATTAAAATTTGTGATTTAGTCATCGAACTTTTCAATTGTCAAAATTTGCCTCTCTAGACTCATGAATTTCATGCAATTACTCAAACACTTCTTCTAATTAATTGATTTTTACTAGGGGTGAACGTGGTCTGGTTTGAGCGATTTTTGACATATTTTAAAACTAAACCATTTCAAGCGGTGGCATTTTCTCAAACAAAACCAAACCATTTTTAGCAATTTGATTTGATTTTAATTCGCTGTTTTTACCTATTGACATATATAATATAATATATTTTAGATATTAAATTAACTCGTAAATTTTAATATAAAGATAAAATAAGTTAATATATAAGCTAATACGAGAATTAATAATGTTAGATATTAAATTCATTTGTATTTATTTTAATTCAAAATAAAACATGAAGTTGAAAAAAATAATTGTAGTTGCATTTGTTCCCTAACTTCATTTCGAACAAACAAGACGGGTCATCGTCATCAAAATTCTTAGAAAAATCACTAGTCTTAGACATGCTATAGTTAGTCATTCTTTTTTGCTTTTTATTTGAAACCATATACGGATACTTTTTTGTATAAATATGTGATATGATTCCATAAAGTATTAGTCCTGTAATTTTTAGTATAATACTTATATAATTTTTCACAATAATTACTAGGGGTGAACGAGGTCCGATTTAGACGATTTTTCACATATTATAAAATCAAACCATTTAAAGGGGTTTGAAAATTTTCAAACCAAATCAAATCAAACCATTTCATTTTACAAACTAAACCAAACCATTTTTTGTGGTTTGGTTCAGTTTTAATTCTCGATTTACCTATCGACATAATAGTAACATATTTAAAAGCTAAAATAAGTCCAGCAAAACCTGCTTTGATAAAAAAAAAACTACTTCATTTGAGTTAACAGCATGAAATGAAAGCAATAATTTTCAGCGGCACCCTCTCTTACTCCACCCTTTTTATTTGGAAATGTAATAAAACCGTTGTGAAGTAGACACGTACGTAAGTATTGATTGAAGAAAATAAAAGTTAAAAATTACATGATGTTTAGTGAACAACTGTGTCCAAGGTAAAAGTATGTTCTTACTAGTCCCTATTTGATGAATAACTCTATTTTTATAATGTCGTCCACAATGTAGAAGATAATTTCCCTCACATTAGGGTGGGGATCACAAAATTCAAATTTTATGGCCACACCCCAAATTTGAGGAGATTGACATCAACATTGTGGATAACATTGTGAGTGTAGCATTGTTGCTATTTAATGTGCATGAAAATCTAATTTTAATGCGTTTTTGTACAGTAGAACAGTAATATTACGATAAATTATTGTTTGCGGGAACGAATCTATGTATGGTGTCTATTATTGATGGACACATTTGCTACCTTGTCTTATCAATTCTCCACCGTATTGAGATGAGTTAGTCCACTCTGGGAACACATGACTCGCATCGTCCTTTACCTTTTTATTTCCTGCATTAGGATGAATAATTTAATTAGAATGAAAATAACCATTTCTCAAATTTTCCCTTGTTATACCCCCGGTGTTAATAAAAAGAGTTGGGCTTCAGGAGACCCTACCCCAACATACGTTTACCCCCTCCTTGAGGAGCCCCCATCTTTCTCTCTATGTCCTGCACAACATCCACGCAACATAGTTTATTAGAATCTCAAATCCATGGGTTGAAATTAAATCATTCACAACGCTCAAATAGAGTGCAAAATCAACATATAAAAGCTCTTTTTCCACAAATAAATCTAACACTGCAAAATTCAATAAATAAATTGAAAGACCTGTGCTGATTGAGGGCGAAAACGGCAACATTTATGATGTGAAGAGGTGAAGGAATGTCTGGAAATAATTCTGTGAGATTAGTGGCGTCGATTCTTTAAGGAGGAAAAGATATCGATAATAGCTTTTCGTCCATTTCTGTCTTCCTTCTGCTACGTTATCTCCCACTAAGCAAAACAAAGAGAGCAGGATGGTTGAAAGTGACGATGGGTAGAAAAATTGAAGAATACGGTTTATTCTGGAGGATTTGGGGTGATTTTTTGAAGAATTTTCTGTAGAAACATGTTTCTGGGGACGTACGTATGTCATCCTTTTTTGGCTACGAGGAATACCTCAACACGGTCTATGATGACTGCAGCGAAAAATAGTAGTATGACTGCTTTTTTTTTACTTCTTTTTTGGTGGGAAAAACTGCACTAAAAATTTGATTGTTGTTATAAATAATGTATATATGTGAATGACATTACCATTATATCCCTGTAAACTTTACAATATTACGATTGTGCCATTGTCCACTCCTATAAATAGGAGCCTATACTTACCAATTTATTACACCAATTCTTGAAGAGAAATTCTCTCCTCTAAACTCTCTCCATTTCTCTCTCTATGTTGTTCTTATGATTTCGATGATTTTATAACACGTTATCAGCACGAGTCTCTAACCAATTGAGTAATAACGGGAGTATGCTCTACAGTTGCATCTAAATGATGAGCCTCTGTATCAGAAACCTGATTATTACTAACCAATGTTTCCTTTTCTCTCAAACTGAAAAAGAATGATTCTGGCCGATCCAGATATCCGATCGACGATCGGCCACCGCCATCAGAACGGGCTTGTCAAGGAGAAGACTCGCCTAAAATTTGGCGCAGAACCAACGGCTGAAACAAAAGATATCGACCGAAGAAGAAAATCTGAAAAACTGTGCAAAAACAGATATCTGACCGAAAATTGAAATGCTTATTCCGGACGATTCTGAACTCCGATCGACGATCGGCCAGCGGCATATCAACGGGTTTTTCTAGGAGAAGACTCGACTGAAATTTGGTGCAAATCCAACGGTTAAAACGGAAGTTATTGTCCGGAGAAGAAGATGCTGGCGGACTGAAAAATGATGATTCCGGCCAAACGGTTGATCTTTTGGAAAATCGGAGACCACCGGCATGTTCAGGACGCCGAGGCACATATTATGGTGATGGGTTAATTTTTCCGATCACCGGCGCGTGGCGGCCGGCGGCGGCGGCGCGTGGCGGATCCGGCGATGACGAAAGGCAGTTTGTCCGTTTTGATGAATTGGATTTTTCTATGATCTTATTTTTCTGTTTTGTGCAGTTTTTAAAATATTCCGGCGGTCGAACATGGCGGTTTTCTTAAAAACTGTTTTTGGAGCAATCCTGACGAGATTTTGAACTTCGGACCAAAAGTAAGTTTGTTCTAAATTAAATTTTAAACCTATTGACGGTTTCAATTTATTCATATGAGCAATATATTAAAATATGGACGATTTTGCCCTTAATAATACATACAAGTATAATAATCGTAAATTAACGATTAATATGTGATCAATTGAATTATATTATGCTGCCACCTACATGGTTGGTTTTACCACCTACATGGTTGGCTTTACCCGGTTTAATTATTTCATTATGTCGATTCCGCCTATATGGCCGGTTTAATTGTTTCATCTCGTTGATACCGTCTATATGGCTGGTTTAATTATTTCATCACGTTGACACCGCCTATATGGTCGGTATATCAATTGAATACATATAAACACCTCAGTTGTTGGTTAATTCTAACATATTAGAGGGTTGTTGTCAACATATATACTTGGTGGTATAACCCAAGTATCGTTATTGTTAATATATATATACAATATTATTGTTATTTGATACTTCATTAAATGATACCAGAAGTTATCAATACTAAAGTTAGAAAATATTTTATCAAATGATACCAGAAGTTATCATTACCAAAAGGTTGATAAATATTAATAAAATGTTTTATCCAATGGTACCAGAAGTTACCAATATCTGAATTTGAATGGGTGGATGAAAATTATTCAACAAGAGAATGTTGATGTATGATAAGATAATATCACATGATAGCACGGATATAGCTAATGTGAAAATAATCTCATCAGTATTATGAGATGAATGTTAGATGATAAGTGCCTGGAAAAGTTCTTGCACGAGCACTTATATATTCCAGAAGAAGTACATATTTACTCCAGAAGAAGTAAAAATTATCATCTAAACATACTGAAATGATATTATTATTGCTCCTGAAGAAGCATAAACGAGACATACATGCAAAATGCAAAAGGGGAAAACATTTATGATCCTCAAAATTAGAGATGTGTTTCGGGAGTAGCCGTATCCTACCACCTCTGACCTTTTGAGGAAATAAAGAAAAAAGTGTGTTTCAAGAGTAAGAAATACTCCATACTCTACCACTTTAAATCTTTGAGGTACACAAGATTAATACATTGATAAAATCCTAGAAATTTATGGTGTGTCTCAAGAGTGAGAATACTCCGTACTCTACCACCACCTATTCTATAGTTCACAAAGATAAATTTACATTAACCGGACTCCATTTTCGCTTGATTCCCCTTCCTTGCGACCAATCTATCTTTACTCCTGCTGGATCTTGTATTGGAATATATGATTGCAACTTATCCAGCAGTTCCTCGATAGTAGGAGCAGAAATAAGGATTCTCCTAGAAAATGGAGATATGAATCCCTGTTCCACAGCATAATCAAGAAATGTTAGCAAACCATCAAAGAAATTGTTTACATTTAAAAGCCCTATAGGCTTAGTATGGAGATCTAGTTGAGCCCATGAAGTAATATTAAAGATTTCTTCTAAAGTACCAAAACCTCCAGGCAGGGCTATGAAGGCATCAGAACCATATAACATGCAAGTTATGCGTTCATGGATAGATAAGGTTTGTACTTCATGCCCTCGTGTTTTGCCTGCAATATCAGCTAAAGGAGTAGGTATAACACCTATCACTCTTGCTTTCTCTACTAGAGCGGATTGTGAAACACAACCCATCAATCCACTGCTACCTCCTCCATACACGAGAGTGATACCTTTCTCTCCCAATTTCTTTCCTAAATCCACGGCTGCTTCTAGATACCCAAAACCTTTTCCCACTTTTGATCCACAAAATACACAGATAGTTTTGATCTGTCGAAATTTTGGTCCTTCCATTTTTGAAAGTAAAGAAGGAAAATGTTATTTTGGGATGCATGAACTATGAAAAATGTTTGGCTATTTAAAACCGAAAAACTTCACTATTTACTGGTCGTTTTTCGAAAAAGTGAAGATTTACTTTTGACAAAATCATCCTACTCACCTTTCGGCGATTTAATATTTTTAACCAGCCTTTATCAAAACTCGTGAAAGGAAACAGAAAAAATATTTTATATGTGCATATATATCAAATGATTTACCTTGTATTAATGCTGCATAGCCAAAGCATCATTGTTTATAACAGCATGGCAAACAGGATCTTTTGCTATTATATTTTTGAGACTATATCTCTCTTTATCGCTGATGAATTTAGCCCATAAAGATAGTAGCTCACGCTGCACATATCCACTAGGGTGCGTCTCAAGAGTCAATCGGATATCATCCAATGACTCCTTACTCAGTCCACCCTTAATGAAGTCTATCTTATCATCTCGATTTATGGATGAATATCCTATTGATTTACAACGGGTATCACATGTCCATCGAGCACATTTGTAGCAACTATTTAATCTTTTTGCTCTTCGCTTCTTTGCAAAAGTACTCTTACCTAAGCCAGGCTTGTGCTTAGAAAATGAATCTGGTAATTCACCAGCTAATCGAACTTTTGCTTCGATCAACCAGCGAACATCTTCTGGCATGCCATGATCCATCAGCAACCTCAATCTTTCGAGCCTAATTCGATAAATTTTTCTCAAATCATTTACTGGAAGATTGGAATAATATTTGCGAATATTTGAAAGTATGATATCCATTTTTGATGGATCTAGCCTTCTTCCCAAATCATCTATTTAAATGCATTATTCAACGCGTAAAAGAGCGGCGGCTCCGCGTGTCAGTGATATGGATTCCATCAAGAAATAATGGAATAAATTATTGAAAAGGTGAGATAATATGCCATTACCTTTTTCGATATAAGGGAAGATTTGGCGACAAGATTGAGATTATGAGATATTTCCTTGGATATTGTACCTGATTTTTCGGTATACTAAAAGTAATAAAGGTATACTGATTTGAACTATATAGAATACTGATGAAATAAATGTTGTATTGAACCAGAAGTTCATACATATGTACAAGTGAAATATCTTATTGAACCAGAAGTTCATACGTACAAGTGAAATATGTATATAGTATGAACCAGAAGCTCATAAATGAAATATACATTGTATTGAACCAGAAGTTTAGCGATATTGTATTGAATCAAATATTCATACATAGAAATGAAATAAAACCGTATAGAACCAGAAGTTCTATAATAAACGGTTAGATTATCAAAAGTTCCAAATTATTTTCTATGAGAATAACTTATTCAGAAATTGTTTATCATACAACAATATTCTATGTCAAACAGGGAATAGCTCAAGAAGCTTTATTATTTGTAAAAGTGCGATATGCATACACTCCACCAAAGCGCACTGAGATATATGATTGAAATTACATCCCTAAAAGAATGACATGTGTTATGGCATTTTAGCCGATTGATAATATTTGAGAACATTATGGTGAAAACACGCCTGAAGCGTAATTATGCCTGAAGCATAATGACTATCGATTCCAAAAATAAATATCTCTTGAATGATTGAAATGATTCCTTTGAGGCTAAATACTCAAAGTAAGTAAAAGGGACATAGTCAAATGATGAGATATTCAGGTACCTGATGATAGAACATATAAAGAGATCTCTCCACGTTATATTGAGATGGAATCGATAAATAAGTCGACTGCATACCCTCTTATGAAATAAGATTGATGAAATCATAATTCTTTGGCCAAGTATGAAACCCTAATGTAGGGATTATTGTTCAAGGACCTGAAGTCCAAATGCTTAAATGTGTAAAGCCAGTAATTATATGTACAAATGAAAAATATTTCACAGTCGTAAAAGACGACTAGTTGCGCGCGAAATTTTTCATAGAACTGGCATGACATATGGTGGATAGACTATAGTCTAAATCACTAGCTTGAGCTCCTTGATATACCAATGAGTGAGATCAAAATGTATGATTCTCATCTCGGTACTTTGGGAGTATTCTTTGATGTACCAGTTGATCGCGGTACGTTGGGATTTCAAGTAAAATGATTGTAGATTATATGTCGAAATTGATATCTATTTCAATGATTGATTATGCTCCTGCAAAATTAGAAATTGCAGTTTATAAAGTGTAAGAACATACATGTATAAATCATTGAAAGATTCAATATGCCCAGATTAGTATCACTATAGAATGATACAAATGACTCCATGATATAATATGTTGAAAGTGAAATTGGAGTGTACTATTTATGACATCTGGGAAATTGATTATTCACTAGAAGTGAATACGAAAATGAATATTCACCAGAAGTGAATTTGAAATTGATTATTCACTAGAAGTGAATTTGAAAATGAATATTTAATTATTCACTAGAAGTGAAAGATGCAATCTATGAAAGTGAATTATAGATTTGATTATTCACCAGAAGTGAATTCTAAATTTGATTATTCACCAGAAGTGAAAAATACAATGAAAAGATTCGTGATTGCACCAATATACATGTAATATTCCATGAAAGGAATAAATACGCGTTGCACTCTTTTTCCCTTAGCTGAGGTTTTGTCCCACAGGGTTTTCATAGCAAGTTTTTTAATGAGGCAACAGTTGAGGCGTATTGATGAAAATTAATGAGAATAATGCACTCTTTTTCCCTTCGCTGAGGTTTTGTCCCACAGGGTTTTCCTAGCAAGGTTTTTGAGGCATCATCATAGCTATCGACAAGCTATAATTCAGCAACACATTGTTATACTGGAATGATATCAACAAATGAAGAAAATCATACACATCTTATGAAGAATGTTATGATATCGACTACACACAAGAAGATTTTCATATATATTCCAGAAGAAAGATGATATCATTATTCAAAAGGTTCATGAATACTTGATTGCACACTTCAGGGGGAGAATCATGCTGTCATGCTGTACTCTTTTTCCTTCGTCCAGGTTTTGTCCCACAGGGTTTTCCTGACAAGGTTTTAACGAGGCAGCGGCTGTACTCTTTTTCCTTCGTTCAGATTTTGTCCCATTGGGTTTTACTGACAAGGTTTTAACGAGGCAGCACTGAAGCACTGAAGAACTTCAAAGATTCAATACATGATTTGTTCTACTTGAACATTAAGACTCAACGATTGACGATGGCCAATATCAGGGGGAGCAACTGTACTCTTTTTCCTTCGCTCAAGTTTTATCCCATTGGGTTTTCTTAGCAAGGTTTTAACGAGGCAGACAATTGCGTAATATGTCATTCAAGGGGGAGTGTTATAAATAATGTATATATGTGAATGACATTACCATTATATCCCTGTAAACTTTACAATATTACGATTGTGCCATTGTCCACTCCTATAAATAGGAGCCTATACTTACCAATTTATTACACCAATTCTTGAAGAGAAATTCTCTCCTCTAAACTCTCTCCATTTCTCTCTCTATGTTGTTCTTATGATTTCGATGATTTTATAACAATTGTTTCATTTTTTTTTTACTTCTTTTTTTTTTTTTTTTTTTTGGGGGGGGGGGGGGGGGCTGTAAATTTAAATGGATAAAAATTAATTTTTTTAATTAATGGTTTGGTTTAAACGGTTTTTAGAAATTGAAACCTAAACCAAATCATTTAGAAGCGGTTTCGTACGATTTGATGTCCCCGTGGATCCGAACCAACAGTTTCGGTTCGAATTGCGGTTTGACGATTTTTTTGTGCATCACTAGTAATTATATTTTATCTTGACTCTTTTCTTGCTGGTCTTACCTTTGTTGTCCAGATATCGAAATACAGCAAGGAATAAATTCTAAAAAATAAAATTAATCCAATGATATTGCTTGCAAAGAAATTTAAACATGTGATATTCAGATTCTAACATGATTCGAACATTCTAATATCGATCGAAAAATCTTTCTTGACTCTCCAAAATAAAATCAAATGCAGGAAGAAATTGGAAGTACACGTATTGGCTCGATCTATTTTTCTAAGAATCTAATTGACATTAGTGGAGAGGAACTTGAAAGTTGGAAGGAAACAAGGAAAACGAATGAAAAAAGAAAAATGAGTGATTGAATTAGGAAGTTGGAACGTTTTAGCTTTGAATCTTAATTAAATGGGCTTTTGGGGTTTGAGTATATAGTTTAAGGATGGTGTGGATTATATGTTAATGGGATTTTAGGGTTGGAGTATGTTGTTAAAAGGTGGTATGATTTATAGGTTAATGGAATTTTGTGATTGGACATTAGATGAGAACCTTTTTTTTAAAAAAAAAAATAAAAAAATAGAAGAGAAATTTTATTCATTAGATAAGTTTGAATTTTTTTATTTTTTTATTTTTTTGTGGAAAAAACTCTAAATTAAAATGAATAAACATTAATTTTTTAATTAAAAAATTTGCGATTTGGTTTAAACTGTTTTTAAAAATTTAAACCTAAACCAAACCATTTGAAACAGTTTGGTTTGGTTTGGTTTGAAAATATTGGTGGGTCCACGTGGAACCGAACAAACGGTTTTGATTAGGTTTGCATTTTGACGATTTTTTTGTGCAGCCCTAATTTTTACCCCATATTGACGCGATCCCAATCGGGAATCTCGACGAAAAACACGGAATAACACAATTAAAAATCTAGGAAAGATCTAAATAAGATTAAACTAAGAAACAATAAATAAATTAGACAATAGGATTCCAACCCAAACCTCACGACGCAAGAATTGACAATGCGAATGAAAGAACTGGAATTTTTGAATGCCACAAGGATTGCCTAATTCCTTTATAAGTTTGGGGTGAACGCCACAATGATTTAATCTTTGATAAGTTCGAAACAAAGGGAATAACTCAACCTTTCAATTTGGAAAATCCTATCTCAAACAATATTAATAATCTCAAAACTGTCTTTTACAATGAATAATAATGATAATATAAAGAGAATTTGACCTAAAACTAGGTTTAGCCGCTAATTGGGCCCAAAACATGGAAATAAATAATTAAAAACGGAATTAAACCTAAATTCACGTAATTCTGGAAATTTGACAGTTACGCCCGTGAAGATGAACATTACAGCCGTAAGTGACCTTTTGTTCGCGAGTTACGGCCGTGACGATTTTTCTTACGGCCGTAAGTAAAGTTTTGCTGGAAATCTTCATTTTCATCCTATAGAGTCTTACGACCGTGAGTTGCATGATTTACGGACGTAAATATGTTTCTGAATTTCAAATTTCGATCCTTCGATTTGGCTTGATCCATTCGCCTTCCCGGCTCGACTCTAACACGAAACTTGCTTGTTTTCCCACCTAAATTGTTGTTGTATCGATGGTAACTTGATTTCTCTTTTGGTCTCCTATCTTGGATCATATCATCCCCCCTCTCTTAAAAAGGATTCGACCTCGAATCTGTATATGTCTTCTCCTTTATGTATCTCTTGGTTTCGTTGGTTCGAGGGACCTGTTCATATTTTGTGCTATCCTTCAGTTTTTGGGGCTGTTCTGTCCGGCAATTAATTTTCCCTTTGGCCTTATTTTTGTGATTTGATTTTAGTACCTGCAAAACAGAATTAGCCAAACTAGGGAGTGTTGTGTTAGCAAATACAAGTAAACTCATTTTTGTGGTGGACTCTCTTTTCTTTTTCTTTTCGCTTTCAAGCTCATCTTTTTCTGAGGTCGTGGCCTCAACTCTCTTGTTTTCAATTTTCACACCCTCTCCTTTTTCTGAGGTTGTGGCCTCAAAGCTCTTATCTTTCCCCTCAAACTCGCTCTTTATTTTCAATTGGTCCTCTTGGACCTCTTTAGGGGATAGCGGGGCAAGAGTGATCCTTTTTTCACCATTCACAAAAGAATATCGATTTTTAAACCCATCGTGCACCACTCTCCTATCATGTTGCCATGGCCTTCCCAACAAAATATGCCCACCATGCATAGGGACCACATCACACACAACCTCATCTCTATAATCCCCAATGGTGAATTTAATATTAACCTGCATGTTCACTTTAAACTCTCCTGACTCGGTTAACCATTGTAATTTATAGGGGTTGGGGTGTTTCACCTTAGGCAATCTCAATTTATCCACCAATAATGTACTAACCACATTAGTACAAATTCCCCCGTCAATTACCATCCCACAAACCTTTTTCCTCACCAAACACCTAGTGTGGAAAAGATTATCCCGTTGTTCATCAATTTCAGCCATCTTAGTTCGAGAATTTAGGACACGTCTATTCATAAGGGACCCTTTCACCGCATAAGTTAACCCCTCTTCATCGCTACTACTAGCCCCCGCATCCTGCAACCTAAGCATTCCCTTAAATTCATCCTCTGAACTAATATTACCATTTTCACGCAAGAGCATTACTTTATTATTTGGACACTGTGATGCTATATGGCCAAACCCCAAACACTTAAAGCACTTAATATTTCTATCCCTAATAGGTTGAGAATCAGAAATATTTTTACCTTTAGTTGTAGGTTCCTTCTTTCCCTTCGGGACATACTCATCATTGTGATCCTTTTTCGGTTGTGATATAGGGTAAGTTCCTGATGAGTGTTTAGATGTCCCCTTTCACCTCAATTGCCTCTCCACCTTCATTGCCATATGCACCATGTCTCCTACTTCCACATAATGTTGTAACTCAATGACGTTGGCAATATCTCTGTTCAACCCACTCAAAAATCTAGTCTTGCAGCTTCCCGATCCTCCACTATGTTGGCCCTAATCATGGCTACCTCCATGTCTTTATGATATTCCTCTACACTCCTAAAACCTTGCGTGAGCCCCTGCAACCTTTGATAAATATCCCTATGATAATGGCTTGGGACACACCTCTTTCTCATTATGATTTTCATCTCACACCATGTATCCACCGGCCCCTCACCATTCCTCCTTCGATCCTTCACCAATTGATCCCACCAGTTAATTGCATAATCGGTGAACTCAACTACAGCTAACTTCACCTTCTTTCCTTAAGAATAATTGTGACAATTAAACATCAACTCTACCTTCTTCTCCCAATCTAGGTAAGCCTCCGGATCACTTCTCCCATGAAAAGGTGGAATAGACATTTTTATTTTACCTAGATTATCATCTACTTCATCCCGATCACCACGATCTCTTCTATTATTTGCCCTTTCATACATATCTCCTCTACCCCTTCACTACTCCCTTCACTTGCAAACTCCTCATCATCAAACTTATATCCAAAATTTTGATTATTTTTCCCCCTATGATCTCTCCCGTCTTCCCTCTTAGCTCTAGGACCCATATGAATTTGTTCCCTACGCAACTTATTAATAGTTTATTCCTGCCTATCCATCCTAGTCATCAACTTCTCAAATTGCTCATGTAAAGTCTCCATCACACCTACATCATTTTTATTCACCCTATTCATACCTTCTTGTTGTTTGCTGTGGCTCGTTGATGAAGCTGCTGGCTCCCTTCTGTAAATTTCCCTGTTGTCCCCAACTGATAAAGATGATGAATCCCGTCTGTTAGACATTATTAGTCTTCTCAGAAATAAGTAGAATATTCCTCACAAAAATATATCGCTCGTGTATCACTAAAAATCCCCCTTCCAAGAATTTCAAAAACAGTCCAAGAACTCAAGCAAGGGTAGGACACGATAAGACACGAGTAAGAACAAGAAGATTTGAAAAGTGAGACAAATTCGGAATATTCGAAAAAATAATGAAATTTTTGTTTTTTTAATACGAAATTCAACTACAAGTGCAACGTAACAAACAGAATTGAATTTGTATAAGAATTGACTAAAATAAAAAAGATTGAATTTTTTGTGGAATTCTTATATGAATCAAACAAAGGAAAAATTTACTGGCATGAAGAACACAAAGAACAAGAAAATCAAGAAAAAAAATCAAGAATACCAGGAATTGAATCTAGATCCAAGCTCTGATATCAGATGATGCGTTCCCAATCGGGAATCTCGACGAAAAACGCGAAATAACACAATTAAAAACCTAGGAAAGATCTAAATCAGATTAAACTAAGAAACAATAAATAAATTAGACGATGGGATTCCAACCCAAACCTCACGGCGCAAGAATTGACGATGCGAAGGAAAGAACTGGAATTTTTGAACGCCATAAGGATTGACTAATTCCTTGATAAGTTCGGGGTGAACGCCACAAAGATTTAATCTTTGATAAGTTCGAAACAAATGAAATAACTTAACCTTTCAATTTGGAGAATCCTCTCTCAAACAATATTAATAATCTTAAAACTGTCTTTTACAATGAATGATAATGATAATATAAAGAGAATTTGACCTAAAACTAGGTTTAGCCGCTAATTGAGGCCAAAACATGGAAATAAATAATTAAAAACGGAATTAAACCTCAAGTCTTATGGCCGTGAGTTGCATGATTTACGGCCGTAAATATGTTTCTGGATTTCAAATTTCGACCCTTCGATTTGGCTTGATCCATTCACCTTCCCGGCTCGACTCCAACATGAAACTTGCTTGTTTTCCCACCTAAATTGTTGTTGCATCGATGGTAACTTGATTTCTCATTTGGTCTTCTATCTTGGATCATATCACGTATGATCTTCAATTTTTTTTCCACACTTCTTATTTCAATAAAACTTCTGATTTAGTCCTCGAACTTCTCAATTGTCAAATTGTGTTTCCCTAAACTCAAATATTTCATGCATTTGCTCCAACATTTCTTCTAATTAATTAATTTCAACTCCGAATGATCTTTTAAAGTGCTCAAATCAATCCACACATGTGTCACCACATGTCAACATTTCCTTGTGTTACCTTCATTTTTATCCAAACTAAGGTGTAATTGTCTTCAACGTTTTCCTCCATTTTTTCAATCAACTTACAATAAAAGAGTGTAAAATGGAGTACTGTTTTTTGTGCACTGCCAAACTATTGTGTGTCTTCTTCTAATCCCCCACCCCCAAATTTTTAACTCTTAGTTGTAAACGACGTTGTTCTCTTCATAACACAAAGACATATTAGGATGTTCAGACCCAATTTTTAAACATAAAAAAATAACGTTGTTGCTTTGATAACAAGTTTATAATTTTCTCGTGCCAAAAAAATCTTCATCATATCTACATCTAGGGTTTATTTATTTGTTAAACCATTGATTACACAATTTTTTTTTTATTTTAATTTTTTTTTTATTTTTTTTTTTGGAGCTATATGTACTTTAGGTTTGAACATAGGTAATTTAGTTTATTCATTGCACTTGACACACAATATTTCTTATTGTTTGCAAAACTTGAAGATGAACAGTTTTGATCTTCCATCTGGCTGAAGATTAAAATTATATTTTCTTATCTCTTCTATCCTACTTAATCTAATTTTACTATCTCGTTTCAATAATCATATATGTAATTCCATTCACAAATTTCACATGACTGCTCAATTAAACTTTCATTGAAACGGGTAACAATTAGCGTGTGTCTGGGACCGTGTTTTTCTCATTTTTGGTACAATAAATTTATGATTTGCAAAGTGATTTTGGTAAAAATTGGTAGACTGTGTAGTGTATAATCTTATGTGAGCCCCCTTAAAAGTCAAAATCACTGTACTAAACCAGGCAAAAACCTGGATCTGGTACCAGTCAGAGGCATATTTTCTTAATTCTGCAATTAAAAATGCAACTCTTGTTACTTTCCCATTTAAGATTTACACTATACATCAATATAAATTTACTCATCATTATAAATCAAAATTACAAATAACGTTAAACCATCATATCAAGAAAAATGGATCCAAACCCATTAATACAAATTTTCACCATTGGACCTTCAATGCCTCATCTTTTTAAGTTTTAATTTAACATTTACATAGTTTAATATACTATTACAAATACAAATTATACTAATTTTAATAAATCTACGGTATCACAACCATGTAAAATCAAACGGCTATGTAATGCACGATCCCACTAATTTTAATAAAATCAATTAAACTCTGAATATACGAAATATTTCTTCAAGAATTTCAGCCCGGCCATTAAATTTTCATAAATGGGATAAATACATAATTAAAAAGCTTTAAAGTCAACTTTTCAAACTTGTCAAATTTAAAAACTATGTTAAAAATCATGTGATAATTAATAAAAATTTGTAATTAATATATTTTATTAATTAAATAAATAGTTAAATATGTTAAAGTCACACTAATATAAAATTTATGGCCACGATCACAAATTACAAATTTTATATTTCACAAATTATTTATTGGTACAAAATTATCAAATTTATCTATCATGATTTATTTCTCGGTCAGAAATCAAAAACTTTAGCTGACTTATTTCTCAATCATACATCACGAATTTATAGGTCACGACTTATTTATCATACAGAAATCATAAATTTTATAGGTCACGATCATTTCTCAGTTACAAATTATCAAATTAATAGGTTATGATTTATTTCTCGACTATAAATAACAAATTTTTTAGGTCACAACTTCTTTTTCGATCACAAATAATGGAAAAAATGATCACGACTTATTTTTTGGTCACAATTTACATATTTCTTTGGTCATAACTTATTTCTAAGTTACAAATCATGAATTATATACATCACAAATTACCAAATTAACCGGTAATAATTTATTACTTGATCATAAATCACAAATATTATAAGTCACGACTTATTTTTCGATCACAATTCACGAGTTTTTAGATTTCAACTTATTTCTCGATCACAAATTACAGATTTTATAGGTCCCGACTTATACATCAATCACAAATCACAATTTTTATAAGTCACAATCTATAATATTGTCACCTCCAAAGTAACAACACCATAACCAACACAGTGCAACGTTACCACAAACCCTCCTCAGAAGAAACTCCATCGTCATCACCAAAGAAGAATATCGCATAATCTGCAACCTTACACTCCATCCGTCATCGGCAATGACAACCACCACAACCACTACCACAACAAACATGTTGTGCTGTCACTACAACCACACATTGGAAGAACATCCACCTTCATCACCAAAGAACATACATCACATAATCTGCAGCCTTATACATAGCTGCTGTCGGCACCGCTGAAGAAATACTTGTAAGGATTTTAATCAATCGTGTGGACTTATATGTGAATTATTGTGTATTGAATAAAAGACTATCAATTTGGTTAAGCCCAATTAAAGTGATATAATAAGGATTTGATATATCGGGCTTTAATGCATCTAATTAAATGTATGGGCTTTTATGTGTAGATACCAGATCATTACCTAATTCATGATGGGCCGGATTAGGTTAATTGGCAATTCAGTATATAAAGTCGGTTATGGTACCTGAATCCTACGTACTGTTCATTCTTTTTGACATCCCATCATCAGAGAGAAAATAAGAACTGCGTATTGATTTGGAAGATCCAACCGTCGAATCGTTCATCGTGAATCATGTTTGATTAAGGTACGCTTCCGCTTCAAGTTATTTAATTCTTGATAATTCAGCATGATGATTTATTTTGGATCATAGATAAATAATTATCTGTGATAAATTTTCTAACAAGTGGTATAAGAGCCAACATCGTGTTGAATTATCAGATCAATTTTTGTACGCATATATGTAAAAACCACATGCTGCTGATTTTCGAAATTATATACACCCACAGCAAACTGAAAAAATTGAGAAATATACATATCTGCAATTTTTTTTTCCTGAAATCAATCAGTTGATTGTGAATATGTATGTATATGGATGTATGTCATATGGGTTTTGAGTTTGGGGTTAAGAATTTGTGGGACGAAATCTGTTGAAGCTCGAAAATCAGGGTGTGAATCTATATGTATATATTTTTCGAAATTAGGTATTGATTTCTGTTTTGGATTCACTGAAAATTGTGTTATAAATCTGATTATGAATTGTTGCATAACGGATCCGGTCAAGTTGGGTTTTCGCTGTTGATCTGTTGAACGTATGGATGAAATCCTTTTGGGTTTGGATTGCTGAAATTTGGATATATACATATTTGATTTTGGATATTATGAATCTGTGGATATGTTGGGTTTGGCCGACGGATGCAGTCACCGCCGGCACTGGTGGCAGCGGGTGGAATTGCAGCGCCTACAGGCGCTGCAACTGAGTTCTGCGCTGCCTTCGCGCTGCTACTTGTTCGAGCAGCCACGGACTGCGCTGCGGTAGCACTGGTCGACAGCCATTCGAATGGCGATGACCGGTGTCTTGAAAAAGGGGCGGCGGCGACGGCTAGGGTTGAAAACCCTAGCTGTTGCAAAACTGAGAAAATTGGGGACAGGGGCTTCCACCGGAAATTTAATGTACTCAGGGACCCTTGTTCAATTTTTCATATTTCGATTTATTGCTCTTCCGGTCCTCTAAGGTTATTCAGATATTGATTTTAATTCCTGAAAATATGGAATTTAAAATTAAGCCCTCTTAAGGTTATAAATTATTTAAGTTGGCCCTTAAAGTTCTGAAATTTGTAAATTGAGCCCCTAAAGTTATAATTTAGTTAAGTCAGGACCCTTCAAGTTATGGAATTTTATGATTCAGCCCCTGAAGTTTGAAAATTTTCCAATCCAGCCCCTAATGTTTGAGAATTTTCAAAACTGGTCCCTAAGGCTTGAAAATTCTCTAATTTGGTCCCTTAAAGTTTGAAATTTAGATTTTTAGTCCCTGAAGTTTGAAAATTTTCTAATACAGCACCTAAAGTTCTGAAATTCTTTAATTTGGTCCTTAAAGTTTGAAAATTTTGTAATTCAGTAACTAAAGTTTGGAAATTTTCAAAATTGGTCCTTAAAGTTTGAATTTTTTTTAAATTCAGTCCCTAAAGTTTGGGAATTTTCTAAATTGGCTCCTAAAGTTTGAAAATTTTCAAAATCAACCTTTAAATATTGAAAATTTCCTATTTTGGACCCCTAAGGTTTAATTTTCTTTCAAATTGGGACCTAATGCTTGGAATTTCTCTAAATTGGCCAATAAGGTTTTGGAAAAATTATAATTTAAGTCCTTCAAACTTAAATCTTTTAACAATTGGCCACCAAAAGTTTAAGAATATTGCAATTTGATCATCGCAACTTAAGGATTGCTTTATTCTAAAGTTTTGAATTCTATAATTCAAATCCTAAAGTCAAATATAGATGCAAATCAATGAATTTCAGTTTCAAATCTTGGTACATTGGAATCTTTTGAGAGATATAATATTCGAAAGTAAGTTATTTGAAGCAACATGTTGTCAAAGCAACCTCTCTTGTGGATATTAATTAACTTTGAATATTAGAAGGTATTTGTGTGTGTGTTGTTCATTGCGGATGTTGATCGGCCCAAAGGAAGGTCAATATTTGGCTCGAATCTCACATGCACCTGTGGTGATAAACACATGACAATTATTTGGTTTAACGTGTGACCAATAAATCGGTCCAAAGAAAGGTTTATTGGTTAACATGTCTTATTGCCAGTGTTTGATCACTACATCAAGGGAAAATTAGGTGTTTGTGTGTTATTTCATGCGGATATTGATCGGCCCAAAGGAAGGTCAATATTTGGCCCGAATTTCACATGAACTTGTGGTGATAAATACGTTACGGTTATTTGGTTTTACGTGTGATCAATGAATCGGTCCAAATAAAGGTTTGTTGGTTGACATGTCTTACTGTCAGTGTTTGATTACTACACCAAGAGTACCACTTCCAAGTCAATATTTCTGTCCAAAGACTAAATATTGATGTTGTGCTAGGTATCTTGTGATGGGCCCTACCATTGTTTGAAAGTATGATTTGCATAATAAGGTATTTATGTGAGCTATTTTGTTCAAGTGTTCTCTATTCGGTTTCAAATTCTGCTAGTAGTATATCTACAAGCTCAAATTTAATCCTTGTATTTATGGAACAAACTTCAAGGATCAAAACAAGAACATTAACTTTTCGTTGGCTGCATGGATCTAGACCGTGTACTAAGGATTGAGCTACCTGCTCCTCTTACGGATGAAAGTTCATCTAATCAAATGAAGAACTTTGAGAAGTGGGATAGCTTAAATTACGTGAGTCTCATGATCATTAAGTGCGGAATTTCGGAAGCCTTTAGTGGCATAGTATCTGAGGAGGTAAATGATGCCAATGAATTCCTTGCAGAAATTAAGAAAGGTTTTGCGAAAAACGATAAGGTTGAAACAAGCACGCTTATGCAAAGCTTGATTTCAATAAAGTATAAAGGTAATAGGAAAATAAGGGAGTACATCATGTAGATGTCTCACACTGCTAACTGCTTCAAAACTTAAGAAACTAAAACTCGACTTGTCTAATGACTTGCTCGTGCATTTGGTATTCCTATCGCTTCTTGCACAATATAGTTAATTTAAGGTTAGTTATAACTGTCAAAGTAGAAATGGACTCTCAATGAGCTCATTTCATAGTGTGCAAGCTTCTCGCTCAATTCAGTCAATTTAAGGTCAGTTGTAACTATCAAAGGGAGAAATGAACTCTAAATGATCTCATTCCATTTAGTGTCCAAGAGGAAGAAAAGTTGAAGCAGGACAGAACTGAAAGTGTTCAATTGGCAAACACCTCTAAAGATAAGGGCAAGAAAACAAATAAAGAAAATAAAGTCGTTCAGGGGCTATTAATTTTATAATCCCACATTTAAGTCAATTTTTGAAACGGGAACTGCAACATTTTTGAGGAAGTTGAGTTTGGGGGGAGAAATAAGGTTAAAGATATTGTCTTTAAGGAAGAAGTTGAGGAAGGATCGGTTTCGATTCCTATTTTTGCTTTTGACAATGTGCAAGTTTTTATGCATGTCATTGATCAAGAAGCATATCCGGAACCTCAATTAGACAATATTGAAGAACCTCCCATCCAGAATAAGGTAAATTTCAGAAGTACAAACTCAACAACCTCAATAACTAAATCCATTAAGGAGATCCACGAGAGAAAGGGAAAAAATGCTAGTCCGGATAATTTAAATAGTATTTTTCTAAGAACATCAAATGGAATGGTGGAAGATGGTCCAATCAATTCCATCAGGCCATGCAGGGTTCTAACTCTCAAAAGTGGATTGATGCCATAAATGAGGAGTATAAGCATATGCAAGACAATAAAGTTTTGGATCTTATCCTATTACCAGAAGGTGCGAAGCCCATTGGTCTTAAATGGAATTTTAAACCAAGAGGGATTCGAAAGGTAATGTGGAAAGATATAAGGTTCGTCTTGTATCTAAGGGCTTTACACAGAATAATGACATTGATTATAAAGAGATTTTCTCTTTGGTTTCTACAAAAGACTCTTTCAGGAAAGTTAGGTTGTTGCACATTTTGACCTCGAGTTACATTAAATGGATGTTAAGACGACGTTTCTCAATGGAGACATTGATGAGATGGTTTGAAAATTAAAGAAATCCATTTATGCGCTCAAGCCAGCTTCTCGTTAAGGGTAATACAAATTTCATCAAGCAATTATCTCATTTGGTCTTGAGATTAATGTTGTTGATGGTTGTGTGTATTACAAGTTCAGTGGGAGTAAGTAAATTTTTCTGGTTTTCTATGTTGATTATTGCTTGCCACTAATGATATAGGCATGTCACATAAAATTATTAGATTTTTTGTCAAGGAATTTTGAGATTAAAAATCTTGGTGACGTCTCTTTTGTATTAGGAATTCAGATACACTGGGATTGTTCTCGGGGTATTCTTGAATTGTCACAAAAGGGCTATATCGATGAAGTACTTAAGAGGTTTGGCATGCAAGACAGTAAATCAGGGGACACCCCTATCGCTAAGGGAGACAATTTAGTCTCAACTAATGCCCGAAAAGTTATCTTGAAGTTAAAGAAATGCAGAGGCTCCCATATAGTTAAGCTATAGGGAATTTGATATATACTCAAATTTGTATGCGTTCGGATATTGCATACGTTATTGGGATACTAAGGAGATATTTAAGTAACCCTGAGATGGATCATTTGGAAAGCAGCCAAACATGAGTTATAAAGTATTTAAAGAGAACAAAAGATTACATACTCACATACAGAAAATCGGACCAGTTGGAGATCATATGGTATTATGATTCCGATTTTTTCTAAATGCCAAGAAAGTAAAAGATCCACATAAGGCTACATTTATCTGCTGGTTGGAGGAGCTATTTTCGGATGGAGTGCTTAACAGACACTTTAGCTTCTTTCACTTGGCAGCACAGTTGTAGCAATTTTGGGGGCATCTAATTATGGAATATAGCTGCGAAATTTTGTCACAAGGCTGCGTATTCTGTATGGTATAGAAAGACCACTAAAGTTATATTGTGACAATAACTCAGCAGATTTATATTCCAGTAACAACAGGAGCTCAACTAAGTCAAAATACATGACATAAGTTCCTGGTTGTGAAGGATACAGTTCAGAGTGGACACGTGTCAATAAGAGTACATTGGGACAAACTCCATAATTGCGGATCCGCTTACTAAAGTATTACAACCCAAGGTCTTTCATGATTACATTACTCATATGGGTGTTGTATTTCTTAAGGATATTCGGTTTCAGTGGGAGTTTGTATTTTGGGTGCATTAGACACATTTATTGTCCTTTCGGATACAGTTTAAAGTTAAAGTTATTTACAGCTGTAAGGTTTCAGGTTTATTATCTCTGAACTCGGTTGAGGATGATCTCACTAAAGTTGGACCAGTTGGAAATAGGCATGTTGAAGATCACATTACATGTAATTTTCATGCTACACATCCATACTTGATCCATGTCATTCAGTTATGTCGATATACGTGACCATTGAAGGTTTAGTTACGATTAATGTAGCGAAAGCCGCTTTGATCCTATGTTGATATAATTGATGAACCGGATTGTTTGGGGATGCATTCAGTAATGATAGCAAAATTCTGAGTACTCATAAGGTTATGATTGATACACAATTGTAAGGTTACACATATAGCCTAAGTGGGAGATTGTAAGGATTTTAATCAATCGTGTGGGCTTATATGTGAATTATTGTGTATTGAATAAAAGGCTATCAATTTGGTTAAGCCCAATTAAAGTGATCTAATAAGGATTTGATATATCGGGCTTTAATGCATCTAATTAAATGTATGGGCTTTTATGTGTAGATAACAGGCCATTACCTAATTCATGATGGGCCGAATTAGGTTAATTGGAAATTCAGTATATAAAGTCGGTTATGGTCCCTGAATCCTACGTACTGTTCATTCTTTTTGGCATCCCATCATCAGAGAGAAAATAAGAACTGCGTATTGATTTCGAAGATCCAACCGTCGAATTGTTCATCGTGAATCATGTTTGATTAAGGTACGCTTCCGCTTCAAGTTATTTAATTCTTAATAATTCAGCATGATGATTTATTTTGGATCATAGATAAATAATTATCTGTGATAAATTTTCTAACAATACTATCGCCCGCTTAAAATTCACCACCACATGTACCACAAAAACAATCATTACCGCACTTGAACCACTACCACCACAATACCTGCAACACTACCATGAACAAAGAAACAAACCGTACGCCACACCACCATCATCTGTGTGTAGGACGTGATTGCGATCTACGCAAAGGTCAGCATAAGGTGTATGTCGTATGGTCAGCACAGAAGCGTGTGCATGCAAAACTATGAAGCTGTGATCTGTGCGCAGATACACTGTGTGGCGCTTGCTTTTGCAGTGGGTGCCACCGTCATCGTTGCCGTCCAAGAGAGTGGGTGTCGACGTCCCCACTGCCGAAAGTAAATAGGTCGGATGTGTAGAGAGAATGAAGAGAAGGTCTTTGAAGCTAAAGAAATTAGGGTTTGAGAGTGATGTGGGGTGGGGTGGGGTTGAGTATGCCCGATCTAGTAAATCTTAATAAAAATGAAATATATTATTGAAAAATTGTGGAACTCATGGAATATGTCATTTAAATTGATATTTGACGTTGACTTATATTAAAGTTCAAATTTTAATTTGTACCAAACGGTGACTTATTATTATTATTAAAAATTTGAATTACTAACTGAATTATTATTTTTGAATAAGGTACTTGAAATGTAGGTTTGTGTATAATTTTCCCTAAATTTAGGATTTTGAGACCGAGCCCATGACCTATTTTATATTATTTTCTAAAAATCATATTCAATTTATGCATACCAAGTGATGAATGGTGGATGCAGACCTCTAAAATTTGATTAATGATTGTGACCATAATTTATATATTATTGTGAACTTAAATTCTATAATATTGCTACCTTAAAATATTTAATTATTTATTCTAATTAATAAAATATGATTATGGCCCGATTTTAGAAATTTTAAATCATCTTTGTTAGTTTGAAATTGTATTTTCTAACAATCTTAGTTATGTACGACCTTATTTGAACATGATATGCTCTATAGGTTCGTAGCTCTGTATCCTTGAATTTTAAGGAGACATAAAATCAAGTTTGGTGAATGACATTCCATTTTGACCAGAGCATGATTAACAGCTCTATGGCTCCAGTTCAGGGGTCATCATAGAAGTACAGGATCATTCTTAACTTGGTATACGCGATTGGGATGGTTAGGCCTTTGTCTGACTGACCCAATTAATCTTTTTACGCTTTGCTGGGTTTTCTATAAGTGGTTGTAATTGATATAAAAATAAAAAATCACCTAAGCATTCGTTTGGCAACACATGTTTTTAAACATGTTTTTTCTACACAATTTCCCAGATCACTTTTTAACCACACACATTTTCTCTCTCTAATTTTCAACCACACATTTTACCTAGAAAACATAAAAAAACATGTTTTTAAACAAAAACTTTTTAACAAACAGAGGCTAAACTATGTATTGTTTCCTTTCTTTTTCCCCTATCTCGTTACGTGTTCTGCGTTTGAAGTTACATCATTTCAACTTTAGAGCATCTCCAATACACTTTGTGCATTGGTGAAAAAAAATATGTCACCTCAACAAATAGACGAAATGTGTTAAAAATACCCCTTCAATGTACAACGTGAATTATAATGTTAAGCTGATTTGACTTTAAAATAAAGTTTTGTGGGTGCTTCGTCTACATCTAGACACTCCATAGGATATGATGAGTCAACATTATTTCTTTATTTTATAATTATTATAAATAAAGAAGTTGACCAATCAAGTTGTATGATACAAGTTATTTTTATTTAGACTCTTTATACAATGAAAAATCCTACAAATAAGATCCAATTTATGCATAGTAATTAATTTTAAAATTTTAAAAAATGTCATTTAATCAATATTATTTAAATATAAAAGGAACTATTGAAGAGTAAATTTTAGACTCATCCATCTATTTATCCACATTCTCTAAAAGTTCGTCTATTTCATTATTAAATCAATGAGAAAAACTTACATGCATCCTATCCCACAATCAAAGGTGGTAGGACAATCCAATAAAAAGTGGACACTTGGAAAATTGTTTATTTATTTTAAGTTGGGTAGCTTCCAAGTACAAAAGGCAGTAGCCCCACCAAGAATTTGTTGTCTTTATTGTTTTTCTCTCTTTTCTTCAAAACTTGAATTTTTATCATATCCTTATCTTGAAAGGCAACAAGTTTATTCTGGCAAAAAAAAATTCATTTTACTTCATGAACTCGCTATATTTGTCACTTCATAAAATTAGGTCAAAAATTATTTATATTTAACATTAGTCAAGTATTCAAGGGACTTATTTGTACAAATCTATACTATACTACCTATAAAAGTTCCTTAAATGGAAAAAACATTTTTGAACCCTTTTAACCTTGATAAATCTATATATATATATATATATATATATATATATATATATATATATATATATATATATAGTAATAGGATAACCGTCACCATTTTACGCACATAGTTTCTCATCCATTTTCACTTACCAATTTAGAAAATTTCTTATTTTTATCAATTTATTTTACTACATGAATTAGGAAAACTCAATTAATGTATGTAATAAATGATTTATGGATTTGTGAAAAAAAATATCTATAAAAAGTTAAATTACAGATTCTTTTTTTCTTTTAAAGTCGAAAAATATGCAATATGAGTGTTAAATCCAAGATCTCAACGAGAAGTATAATACAAGATAAGAAATGAGAGCAAATTCTAAATATATCATTCGTAAAATTGTCTTAAATACTAAATGTAAAAGTTTTTCCTATACTTTTTACTTTTTCCAACATCTAATCTTTTTAATTTATCCCATTTAAGTCCTAAAATGATACATATCATTTCTTACCTAAATAATTAATTTTGAATCTTTTTCTTATCAAATTGAAAGAAATAATATATATTCAATCTTTTAAATAAATTCAATTAAATTGTATAATTTTTCACAACTTTAGGTTTCGATAAACTCATTGGTTCAATTTGTAAAATAGAAGATGTTAGCTAGCAAAATCATTTATCTATCTATCCATTTATAATAATATGATAACCGTATCTATTTTACGCATATAGTTTCTCGTACATTTTCACTTGTCATTTTAGGAAATTTCTTATTTTTATCAACTTATTTTAATACATGAATTAGAAAAGTTCAATTAATGCATGTAGTAAATGATTTATGGAGTTGTGAAAAAAAAAATATCTATAAAAAGTCAAATTATAGTTTAATTTTTTTTTGATAATTATTGCATTATTTTGAAGTTGAAAAATATGTCATATGGGTGTCAAATTCAAGATCTCAACGAGAAGTTCAATACAAGATAAGAAATGAGAACAAACTCTAAACATATCATTTGCAAAATCATCTTAAATACTAAATGTAAAAGTTTTATTTATACTTTTTACTTTTTCCAACATCTAATGTAAAAAATTTAGCTTATTTAAGTCCTAAAATAATACCTATAATTTCTTACCTAAATTCAATTTGACCAAAATGATTAATTTTTAATCTTTTTCTTATCAAATTGAAAGAAATAATAGATATTCAATCTTTCTAAATAAATTCAATTAAATCATTTAATTTTCTACAACTTTAGGTACTTCCGATAAAATCATTGGTTCAATTCGTAATTTTATGTCTTACTTTTCTGAGTATTTTTCATTATATATGAATGCACAATTTATTTCGGGCATTGTATTTTTACAACTTATTCAATAAATAATTGTCAATTATATTTTCCGTGCATCGCACGGGTGCGATTACTAGTTTTTATAATTATACATTAACCAGTACTTCATTATTATTATACTATTTTTTATTCATTTTTACAATTATACTTAATTTGTTATGCTTAACTTTAATTTCCTTTCTACATACTTTTAATAAGAATAGATCCAATTATAGCATCAATAAATTTCCAATTATAACTCCAATAGAAAATAAAAATGCATGAATTTGGTTTAATTTTTTCTATGTATATATAAGAATGAATTCAATTATAGTATTAGTTGATTCTCAATAACATAACATAACCCATAGAAAATGAATATGCACAAGTTTTTGTTTCTGTTCCACTTATCTCAAAGTTTTTCGTCACTTTTTCTTGATTGTTAGATGAATTATTAATTTTTTTAACCACATCTTTTTTTTAAAACTCATTTTCCTTTTAATTTGGACTGTATTTTAATTTTTAATATTATAACTTTAGCATTTTTATAGGCCGTTCTTATTAGTTGGGACAAAAGGCCAACAAGGAATTAAGTTCTATTGGTTATAATATTAATGTAAGACTCTCATTTTCTATATTTTTCTTTAGTTTGTAGTAATATATATATTAACTACGTTTCTTTAATATTTCGTTGAAATTCAAATTATGTGGATTCTATTTTTGTTGAATCTTTGATTTTAAAGGGATTCAATTTGGAAATCCTAATAATAGAGGTGTGATATTCGTATTTTTTGACATAATCTTATTAATTTGGTGAGTTGATTAATCAAATTTACTATTGAAGGATTTTATACATAGTTCATGTTTAAATTTATGTTTTGTTTTAATCGATTCGATATCTCAAGTTACATTTATGTTTTTACACTCAATTTACTTATTATGTTACATAGTTAAGCTAATGAGATAAAACTTAATAAATATTCCATACCATCAAAAGTCTCTAATTTGCTTGTCTATGTATTTACAAAAACAAGTAATTAATGACCAAAAAAATTTCAGAACGCAACACAACAACATAAACCGATTTTGTAATTTCCAACTTTGCCCTTTTGTGCAAGATTTGTTAGTTAATCTCAAATGCTCACTGCTTGTATCAAAAAATCTCAGGGACGCATATATCTCAATTATTACAGTGCATGGGATACCACCCCGTAACATCGTTTTTCTCAAATTTTTACACAACACTCTTGACAAGTATTCTTGATGTCTAAATGCAAGTTCTATAATGTCATGCATCTTCTAATGATATTTTGTTCTATACCTACTGTATATAATATGGAACTTTATATAGCGCTCTGAGTTCTAAATATCCGGTTCACCACGTCATCGTCTGGTATAATCTTTTAAATAATATTTTAGCGGAAGAAATAGCTGAAATTCATTTTTGGCAACGTTAAATAAAACTCCAATGGTCGATAATATTTGAAAATATTTATGAAACAATTCAAAATAATGAATCGAGCCATTAATAATACAAAACATTTGACAATCCCATAATTTCTCAAATAATTGAAAATCTAAAAAATATCCAAAGTTTAGAAAAACGGATCATCAAAATAAGATTTTCGATTATTTATGACTATTGCCACCATCGTCCACCACTTGCCACCCTCTCCGAAATCTGCAAATATTGTTAAAATAGGAATGAGCATTTCATAGAAATACTCAGTAGACTCATCGTCAACTAATTAATTTACATTATAATTGAACACATAAATGCATGCTCTTTAGTAATCATAGGTCGTGGGTAGTATCTTCTCGTGCATTAAAGTACATGACTTCTCTTTGAAAAATCATAGGCTCTTTAAAATCATCGGGTGTGGGTAGTTTCATCTCGTGCACTTAAGGCACATAAGTTATGCATAATATTATCATTTATCTTGCAAGATATTCTCTTCTTTCTCATGCTGCATAAAGCATATAAGTTATGACAAGCATAACAACATAAATATTTCATAAGAAATAAATTCTCGTCTCATTTCATGAAATAAATTGCACATAAACCACATAACATACACATTCACATGCAATCATAATTTAAATCAATTAATAGGGGTGAGTCTACCTTAAACTTAATGAGTGCAAAATCGAGTGGGAATGATTTCAATCTTTTAAATCTCCGTACACCTCGTCTAGCAAAATAGAAAATAAGTTAAATTAGTCTTTTGAAATTTATAGTTTAAAAATGATAAATTAAAAGGGACTGGAATTGTTGATTTTGAAAGTTGGAGGACTAAGATAAATACTTTTAAACTTGAGGACTAAAATGGAATTTTCAAAACTTGGGTTGAAGCTCGAAACAGATGTTAAACTGTAGGGATTGAAATAACTGATTTTAAAATGAAAGGAATATTTAAAAATATTTAAAAACTAAAGGGACTGAAATGATTAGATTTAAAACCAAAAGGACTGAATTAAATAACTTTAAAACTCGGGAGACTAAAAGTAAATTTTCAAAATCAACATATAATAAATAAATCATTTCTCTCTCCTCATTTTCGTGAGGCGGAGAAGAGAAGAGAAGAGAAGAGAAGTGCGAGCGAGAAGGGAGGAGCCCGATGGGGCCACTGTCGGCGCCAACCGTCGACGATTCCACTGGCGGTATCACCGCCGTCGCGTGGCGGCGACAAGGAGGAAGAGATGGTAGAAAGGGCTAAAGTTTGGTGGTGATTTGAGGGTAAAATCGAGACTTGATTTCGGATTTTGGAGTGAAATTTTTCGGTCAAAATCTCCGGTGCAAGGTGGCGGTTCAAGGTAAGTGTTGGTTTAACTTAGTTCTTGATTTTGGGTTTTGGTTTGGTTGAGATTGGAGCAGGGCTGACCGTTGATGCTGGTAGTTTGGAAATGGGTGGTTGTCGTGGAAATTGTTTGGTGGTTGCCGAGTATTGGGGTTTTGCAGTGGTGGCGTACGGTGGGGTTGATGGTGGTTGTGGTCTGCGTGTGGTGGTGGAGTTGCAATTTGTGATGGTGCTCATCGAGTGGGCATGGCAGTAGGTAGGGGCTGGATGGTGTAGTGGACGAAAATGGTGGTGAGTTCAATTTGATGGAAGAAAATGAGGAAGTTGGAGAAGAAGAATTTATACCAGGAGTGCTGAAAATGCTGTGTGGTTGATGGTTGAATGGGATTGAAGCTTGCTAAGTCTCAAATTTTTCGTGAATGGAGTTGCTAGAACAGAGTCTGAGTCTGTGGTATGTGCGTGTAGGAGGGGGTTGACGAGGAATGGGTTTGGTGCTGTTTGATGGTGATTGTATAGTTGATGGAAGTAGGTGGAAGTAGGTTATATTAGGATTTGTATCTTGTTGAACAAGAATAATTTGAAAATAAGGCACGTGAATTCAACCGAGTCGAAAAATGAATCTGATAAAATGAGCTTAACACAATATGGAATTTAAAACGATTTTGAAAATAAAATAAAATAAATAAATAATATAATTTTAGAAACTCGAAATTTATTTAAAATTGAATTGGACTCGATTTCATATTTGGCTCGAAATTACTCGACTCGGCTAGACGAACACGTTTCGATTTTTAATTTAAAATAGGTGAGATCATAGCGACACATTTTAATAATTTAAAATAATTATTAATACATGAAAATTTCTTGGTTGCTACACTTTATGTGATTCGGTATAGGTCGATTGATCTCATAATTCTGGTGATAAGAGTCTTGTAACTATAGAAGTTGTAAAAAAGAGGGTGAGGGCCAGAAGTTCGAAAGACGTATTTTCACTCTCTCTCTATTCAATCCTCGTACAATCAATATTCTCTCTGTCAATTGATCTGCATTATTTTTTTCTTAATTCATTGGGTCATTTTGATTGTCTGATATACGTAATTGGTTTATATCTCTTATCTAAGGACTAAAAATTTATGTTAACCAGTAAATCATGCAAAGAAGATGACTGGAAATTGGTCAAGATATATCAACTCAACAGAAAGAGTTGGGGGATATTCCACCAATTCTCATCCCTTCAAGATAGGTTTCTAGAATTGTTGTTCCTAGATAATGTAATAGACTTGATCATGAATTCTACCATAGCATGCTGGCGATATTCATAACAAAAGCCGTCAAGATAACCATTTTTTACTCGAGACTTTCTTTTACATATTTGAGGGTCAAGAGCCAGATTTAATTGTTAAGATGTATTTGAATTTAAGTTGAATATATAGAAATCCACTTACATAGATACAAGATTGACTGTTTTGAGCTTTTAGTACCTTTTGAAATAAAAATAGAATTTGAGGAGAAAAACAACATTGTTAAATAAAAGATTATAAATTAATTAAGGATTAAATTATGAATTATAAAATACTAATAATGGCATATGACTTTTTTAGATTTTTAGTTAATGCAAAATGATGGGCTGTAGCTAATTATACATAAATGATAAATGAAGACATTTAAGAATCAAACTGCAACTTTAATTATAATATTTTCCTGGACACTTATTTGGAATACATTGCTTGATATTTATTTTCATTATGTAAAGGATTAAAATATCAATAATCTACTCTTTATTTTATTCGATATTCATTAATTATTATGTGTAGGTTTTGCATGGTTAACATTTCAAATAAAATCTCAATTCATGCTTAATTGGTCCAAAACCTTCGTAAATAAATTTAATTTGTTTTTATATAGATACACACATCGAAGAAAAACATATTATGTTCCTATCCCTGAAACATATTTCATATTTGCACAATATTCTATTCTATTCCAATTCCAATATCAATCATTTTTCAATTATTATTTCAATATTTGAGATGAATAAATTTATCGTCATTTTCTTCTTCAGTAGTACACAAACTCAAAATAAATATGATTTGATTAAAATAAATTGTTTAATATTTGAATAAATACATTTCACAATAATATTACAAAATCACGTGCAGTGCACTCGTTTCATACTAGTTTCTCAAAAAACCTGTAAGATAAATAAAAAAGATATGTCCCAAATATAATTGCAATTCAAACCAATAATCTTATAAATTCACCATAGGGTACCTCATAAGTTCTATGTTGACACTTAACAAAATGAATATGAAACAATTCTTTTTTATTGCCAACAATAACTTCAGTCACAAAAAATTACCGCTTCACCCACTGGAAAAAAGGGTCATAATTAAAAATTATAGAACAAAATTATTGGTATATAATTAAGAACTTCATAAAATATATTTTAAATAATAAAAGTCATACTTGTGTTATATCAACACTTCACTAAAAATCAGTAATTAATCTTTTCTTCGTCCGTTATCAAACCCATAATGTATTATAAAAAATAACTTATCATGAAAAATAAAGTTCTAATCTAACTTCTACACCTGACTTCATTTTATAATTTTTTTCATCTTATAGTTTTGACAGTCACACTAAAGAACAACATGATTATTGAAAGGGGATTAGGATTATGAGAAAGTATAAGCAGAGCAAGTCAAAAGTCACAAATATGATTTTAGATTCAGATATTATAATAAATTATAATGTAAATAAAAAGCAAAAAAATATATTAATTTAATTAAAGTTAAGGGAAAGTCGAAAAAAACCTGGAAAGTATGAGCAAGGAGTACAGCGGCTGGAAAGATTTTGGAAGAAAGAATGCCCAGGTTAAAGGCCAAATGCTCCACTTCCTGCAGTTAATCATGTTTCCCGCTTTTTACAATCCATTTCATATTGGGTTGTCCTACCACCTTGGATCGAGGGATGAGTGTATGTAAGTTTTTCTCCACATCAATTTCAATCCACGTAATATTTTAGGGATGCTCTTGAAATTAAAAGGTTACGGACCATATAATTTACTCAAGCTTGTTTTGTAGTGGTATAATTTTTTTCCTCCTCCATCAAACTCATTTTTAAAGTACTACTACACTATTGTTTTCGATTATAGATCAAGGAGAAATTCAATAAAATATATTTTATCAATTTTGATTTTTTAAAAATCTGTTGCGATATTTTAAAATTCATTTTTTTAAAAAACTGAACATTTTTTATTTTTTTGTTCCATTTCGATTCGATTGACTCGATTTCGATTTTTTTGCCCTCCCCTAGAAGTCAAAATCAATAATTAAATATAATCATACATTTTATAATTATAGGATTCATAACTTTTCAACCACATTTCATTAATTTTTATCAAAATTTAGCCAATGTTTGTTGTTTTGTTTAAAAAGAGTTTATTTGAAATGAATAGTGATTTTTAGGAGAATGTGTGATTATTATTTGGTAACAATGTTTGATTTAATTATGAAAAAAAAAAAAAAATGTTTGATTTATAAAATGATTTATTTATGTTTTTGAGGTAAAGAGTAGCGGTTAAATTTAGAGAGAGAAAATGCGTGTGATTAAAACGTGGTTTGTGAAATTGTATAATTTATAAACTAGTTTATAAGGAAAAAAAAAAAAAGAAGTTACCTAACGATTGCTAAAAAATAGGGAATCTTTTTTAAACTTATGTGTAATATTTATTTTATTGATAAGTGTGTGGTTGAAAAGAAGAAAGAAAAATATGTTAAATTTTTAAAGGGGACCAAACATGAACTTAATAAAGTCTCGTCAACTTTATTCTTAAATTCATTTTCAATCACACATTCAAGTTTTTTTCCAATTTTTTCTACACTAAACATGATATAAAAGTCAGATTTTAATCTATACGAAATAAGGCCTATTTTATATGATCATTAAAGATGCTCTAAATAGGAACTACCGTGTAAAAACTAAAAGTTACGGTAATGTTTAATATAGTCTGGTTATTGACACCGACCCAACTCCTGACTTTACACAATCCTGAATTTCACCCCTCGTACACTTTTGTCTAGCCGGACGTCTTACTTGTAACCTCCCCTTGAAGAGATACAAGAAATCGAGATCTGCAAGCTCCACCAGAGGGTGGATCTGTAAGTCGAAAAGCTTTTAACAAATACCAATAACATGATGTGAACCCCCTTAGTGTTTAAATCAAAAATTTCCACAACAAAATTTGTATCAACCTAAAAAAGCTAAAAATGGTAAAAATGAAAAATCTTGACCCAAGTTTAACCTAACCAAAATTCTAAGGAAGATGAACCCTAACCCAATGGAGAGATTAAGACAAATACCAAGATATTGTGGAATAAACAACAACAAATACACAAGATAATTTCTCAATATATAAGTTGAAGAAAATTCCAAGAATAGTTACAAGTAAAGAAAGGAATTTACCTCTTTAAAGCTCTCCAAGGAGTGTTCTTGATGTTCAAAAACTAAACTAGGGTTTGAGCCATTTAGAATATGTATACAAAAGGTGAAAGCAAAAAAGTTTGAAAAATTGTACAAAAACCCCACCTTTTGAATTCGGGAACTTTCGGTCGACCTGGTTGACCGAAATGGAACTTTCGGTCGTACATCGCTCAGCCGAACCCGACTGAGATTACCTCTAAAATCTCTACAGAGTTTCGATCGACCGGGGTGATTTTCGGTCGACCGAAATTTCCTTAGCTTCCAAAATTAAGCAATTGACCCCAATCTTGCTCTCTTCCACGTGGACTTGATTTTGGAGCTTGAAAATGAGTCACGCCATCAACTCTTGGACCTCTTTTGCCTTGGATCTTGCCATAGGACCCACCGGTATTCTTAGTGAGGGTTGACTTGTTTGACTTTGACTTGGTTGACTCCCTTGATTCTCATCATCCCCTCCCTCTTGAAAATGATTCGACCTCGAATATTCACCTGCATCAAAAGGGGACAAGTCAGAAACATTAAAAGAAGCCGATACATTGTTCTCACCTGGGATGTCAAGCTTGTAGGCAATGTCATTAATCTTCTCGATGATTTGAAAGGGGCTATCACCACGTGGTTGCAATTTTGACTTTCTTTGATTTGGGAACCGTTCCTTCCTCAAATGTAACCATACTCAATCACCAACCTTGAATGACACTCGCTTTCTACCTTTGTTGGCACTAGAGGCATACTGTTCATTCTTCATCTCGATTTGGAGTTTGACCTTCTCGTGGAGAGATTTGACTAACTCCGTCTTCCTCTTCCCATCTGAACTACCTCTTTCATCAATAGGCAATGGAATCAAATCCAAAGGAGTTAATGGGTTAAAACCATAAACAATCTCAAATGGAGAAAAGGAAGTAGTAGAATGAACACTTCGATTATATGCAAATTCAACAAAAGGGAGACACTTTTCCCAATTCTTTAGATTGCCCATAAGGATAGTGCGAAGAAGTTGTATTAATGTTCTATTAACCACTTCGGTTTGGCCATCGATTTGAGGGTGACACGTCGTGGAAAATAAAAGTTTAGTCCCCAGTTTTCCCCACAAAACCTTCCAAAAGTGGCTAAGAAATTTGACATCTCTATCCGACACAATACTCCTAGGGATCTCGTGGAGACTCACTACTTCCTTAAAGAATAGGTCGGCTATGTGAGTGGCATCATCGGTTTTATGATAAGTAAGGAAGTGTGACATTTTACTAAATCGGTCAACTATCATAAAGATGGAATCGCTCCCCTTCTTAGACCTAGGTAGACCTAAAATAAAGTCCATGGAGATGTCGATCCACGGTTCACTAGGAACGGGTAAGAGTGTATATAACCCATGTGGTGCTACCTTGGACTTGGCCTTCGTACAAGTTATACACCTAGAACAAATTCTCCCAACGTCCCTCCTTATTTTAGGCCAAAAGAAGTGTTCTTGTAAGATTTCTAAGGTCCACCTCACTCCAAAGTGACCCATTAAACCTCCCCCATGGGCCTCCCTCACCATCAACTCTCTCAAGGAACAATTGGGCAAACAAAGTTTGCTTCACGAAATAAAAACCCCTCATACCTATAATATTTATCGCATGCAACCATTTCATATGAAACAAATATATTTGCAAAATCCACATCGTGCACATACAAGTCTTTGATACTCTCAAAACCTAACAATTTTGCACTCAAGGTAGTAATAAGAGCATACCCTCTAGAAAGGGTGTCGGCTACCACATTCTCCTTACCTTGCTTGTATTTGATGACGACGGAAATGTTTCTACGTACTCCACCCATTTGGCATGCCTCTTGCTCAACTTCCCTTGCCCCTTCAAGTGCTTCAACGATTCATGGTCGGTGTGGATGACGAACTCCCTAGGCCACAAGCAGTGGTGTCATGTCTCTAATGCTCTCACCAATGCATAGAGCTCCTTGTCATAGGTAGGGTAGTTCAAGGCGATTCCACTGAGCTTCTCACTAAAGTAGGCAACCGACCTTTTCCTGCATCAAAACTGCTCCAATACCTGTGCCTGAAGCATCATATTCAATCTCAAAAGTTTTGTCAAGGTTAGGCAAAGATAAAATCGGGGCAATGCAAAATCTTTCCTTGATTTCATTTAACGCATTTTCTTGTGCCTCCCCCCATTTAAACCCAACATGTTTTTTGACAACCTCGGTAAGTGGTGAAGCTAGTGTGCTAAAATCCTTGACAAAACGACGGTAAAAACTAGCTAACCCATGAAAACTCCTTACCTCGGTGACACTTGTGGGAGTGGGCCAGTCCTTAATGGCTTTGATCTTCTCCTCATCAACCTCTATCCCCTTAGTACTAACTACAAATTTAAGGAAGACAACACTCTCTATGCAAAAATTACACTTTTTAAGATTAGCATACAATTTTTCTTCCTTTAAAACCAAAAGTACACTTCTCAAGTGTTCAATATGCTCATTCAAATTCTTGCTATAAATCAAAATATTATCGAAGTAAACTACCACAAATTTTCCAATGAATGAACGCAAAACATAATTCATTAATCTCATGAAAGTGCTGGAGTGAGACCGAAGGGCATGACCAACCACTCATACAACCCATATTTAGTTTTAAAAGTAGTAGTTTTCCATTCATCTCCTTCTCTCATCCTAATTTGGTGGTATCCACTCCTCAAATCAATTTTGCTAAAAATGCAAGAACCATGCAATTCATCTAGCATATCATCTAACCTAGGAATGGGGTGTCGATACTTTACCATTATGTTGTTGATGGCTCGGAAATCGACGCACATTCTATAGGTTCCATCCTTCTTGGACACTAGTAGCACGGGAACAATATAAGAACTCATGCTCTCACGAACATATTCTATGCTCATCAACTCCTCGACTTGATTTTGGAGTTCCTTTGTCTCTTCCGGGTTTCTTCGGTATGCAGGTCTATTTGGAATGACGGCTCCGGGAATGAAGTAGATTTGATGCTCGATGCCTCTAATGGGTGGAAGTACACTAGGCATCTCCTCTGGGAAGACATCTTCAAACTCCTGCAACAAAGAAGTAGCTAAAGTGGGGAGGGAAGTGTGAGCTTCATCAAGTGTAAGGAGAGACTCTTTATACACCATCAAAAGAATGTGGTGATTTTCTTTTAGTGCTCTCTCCACATCACCCTTACTAACATAAAAATTCATTTTTCTCTCAACTTCTTTTGCTCTCTTTCTTTTCTCTTTCACCCCCTCATTTTTTTTCACTACTTTTCTCCCTTTTTTTTTCACTCTCTTTTTGTGCCCCACTCAACTCCATCTTTTTCTTTCTTCTTTATTTTTCCTCTTCCTCCTCCCTTTTGAGTTTCAATTGGTCTTTGTAAACTTCTTCTGGACTCAAAGGTAGTAGTGTTACGGGCTCCCCATTCATTTAGAAGCAATATCTATTTTTCCTCCCATCATGCAACACTCTCCTATCATATTGCTAGGGCCTACCCAATAATATATGTGTAGCTTGCATGGGAACCACATCACAAAGTACTTGATCTTCACATGTCCCAATGTTGAAAGTAAGAAATACTTGCTTGCTTACCTTCAACTCACCATAATCACTCAACCATTGTAACTTATAAGGACTAGGATGTGGGATTAAGGGTAATCACCTCTCTACAATACTAGTGCTAGCTACATTGGTGCAACTTCCCCCATCAATGATGAGACTACAAGCTTTTCCCCTCAAAAGACATCTAGTGTGGAAAATATTTTCTCTTTGTTTAGCCGTCTCATCCACATTTGGTTTGGGTGTTGAGGGATCTAATGGTGACCAAGGACTTGGGTGGACTAACAGCTCCCTCCACCTCTTCTTCCTCACCATCACTATCATCCCCAACTTGCACTCTCTCTTCGTCCTCTTCATCTTCCGAGTACCACTGTCCATTCTTAATAAACATCACCCTATTGTTAGGGCACTCTCGAGAATAATGCCCTCGTCCCCCACATTTGAAGCATTCAACATCCCGACTCCTAGATGTTGTGGGAACAACCCTAGGCTTATCCTTGACGAAGCCAACTTCCTTCCCCTTGGATGTTTCAATGTTGTCTTTAAGTGGTGTTTTATCAACCTTATCACTCCCCCACTTAGATTTCCAAGTGGAACTAGGACCCCCCAACAATTTTTCTTGTCCCTTCCTTTTAAATTGCTCATTCTTTTTCAATTGAGCTTCCATTTTAATAGCTATGTGTACCAACTCCTCCATTTCCACATAATGACGCAACTCCACCACATTGGCTATCTCCCTATTCAACCCACTCATAAATCGAGCCATGGTTGCCTCTCTATCCTCCTCTATATTAGCCCTCATCAAGACCTTCTCCAACTCCTTATAATAATCTTCAACTCCTCTAGATCCTTGAGTAAGAGTTTGTAATCTTTGATAAAGCCCCTTATAGTAGTGACTAGGTACAACCATTCTCCTTATAAGACTCTTCAATTTATCCCAAGTATCCACACCACCCTCTAGATTCCTTCTCCTAGTGAGTAATAAATTATCCCACCAAGCTAAGGCATAGTCGGAAAACTCCACTACCGCTAACTTAACCTTCTTATCTTCGGAGAACCTATGACATTCAAAAATCAATTCCATTTTCCTTTCCTATTCTAAGTAGGCATCCGGTTCACTCTTCCCATGGAAAGAAGGAATTTTCATCTTTATGCTTCCAAGATTGCCATCCACTCCATCCCTACCTCTATGGCCTCGACTAACTCCCCTCACATTCCTACCTTCTCTATTCCTACCCATGTTCCAATTTTGGTCACTACCCCATTCACTCTCCAATTCATCATCATCAACATCATCATCCTCATACTCATCTCTACCCCTTCTCCTATCATCCCTCATAACATTTTCTTCCCTTGGGGGTGGAACTTCCCTCCTAGTCTCTAACCTCGCTAATCTCCCTTCTAATCTTCCTCACATATCCATCATGGTAACCGCGAGACCTTGTATCATATCCCTCAACTCTTGAGTTTGTATAGTGGAATCTTGTTCACTTGAAGTATGTGTATTAGCCATGGAGCGCAAGTGTGCAAGTGTCCTCACAAAATATTTTCACTCGTGTTTTACTCAATTAGGTTTTTTCCCTCTAATGAGCTCACCACTCTTGCCTTTTACCACTCGTCACTTTCTTACCCAAACTCTCCAAGGAACGTAATTCAATTAGATTGAGAATTCAATTCTTATATAGTACAAATTCCACAAACAACAAGGAAGCAAAGGAAGGATTGACACAATATCAAGTAGAATTTATTTGCTTGCTATTATACTAGAAAGTAAGGACTTTGAACTTGATTAACAAAGTTTTATAGGATGTAGTCACACTAAGCTTGATAAAGGACATAAGGAATTCAACTAGGAATGTATATGGTAGATGAAAAGTAGGATTCAATATGAAAACACTCTTTGAGACATTTTGTCAAACACTTAGGATGCAAACTTGAATAGTTTAGGATTTTAAGTGTTTGTTCAAATGTAACTCCCAACAACTTTCAAATTGATAACAACAACAATGCCTAATATGTAGAAATCAAGAAATGTTCATGAGCTTCGAATTTTTCCCAATTTGTTGTTGCATTTTCGTTTTTTAATAACAAGAACAACAAAAAGTAATGTAAAGATAGGACTACCAATTTTTAGAGCCAAGCTCTGATATCAAATGATGTGAACCCCCTTGGTGTTTAAACCAAAAATTCTCACAACAAAATTTGTATCAACCCAAGAAAGCTAAAAATGGTAAAAATGGATAATCTTGACCCAAGTTTAACCCAACCAAAATTTTAAGGAAGATGAACCCTAGCCAAATGGAGAGATTAAGACAAATATCAAGATATTGTGGAATAAACAACAACAAATAAACAAGATAAATTCTCAATATATAAGTTGAAGAAAATTCCAAGAATAGTTACAAGTGAAGAAAGGAATTTACCTCTCTAAAGCTCTCCAATGAGTGTTCTTGATGTTCCAAAACTAAACTAGGGTTTGAGCCATTTACAATATGTATACAAAAGGTGAAAACAAAAAAGTTTGAAAAATTGCACAAAAAACCCCGCTTTTTGAATTCGGGAACTTTCGGTCGACTAGGTGGTCGATCGAAATGGAACTTTCGGTCGTATATCGCTCAGCCTAACCCAACTGAGGCTACCTCTAAAATCTCTGCAGAGTTTCGGTTGACCGGAGTGACTTTCGGTAGACCGAAATTTCCTTAGCTTCTAAAATTAAGCAATTGATCTCAATCTTGCTCTCTTCCACGTTGACTTGATTTTGGAGCTTGAAAATGAGTCCCTCCATCGACTCTTGGACCTCTTTGGTGTTGGATCTTGTCATAGGCCCCACTAGTATTCTTAGCGATGGTTGACTTGTTTGACTTTGACTTGGTTGACTCCCTTGATTCTCATCATAACAGCTGAATGACTTGTGTCAGATTCTTAAGTAATCATCATTACCTATAATGTGTCTCGTATAATCATTTGTCAGTAGTTAGCCAAAAATGTTAGTCATCGTTGTCAATCATGAAATGCCGATAAGATGTATTGTAATAATTATGTCTCCACCACTCGAATGAAATTGGGGGGGGGGGGTAAATGTTTATTTAAGGGAAAATTAATTCAAGAAATTCTCTTCACTTTCGTTACTACGAATTAAGCTTTAGAGCTGACTGTCAGATCATCACCGAATTGAGGTCTTGATCAACTAGACATACTCTTAGTTCGTTCTTTATATCATTTTTACGTAAACATTTTAATTTTGAACAAATTATGAATTTATGTACGACTATTGCTTTTGGATTATAGACATGTTATTTATATTGTACATTCGATCTTTAATATATTTATCTGGGTTTATTAAATTTTTTTACGTTTATGATTTTTTATTATATATTTTCTAAATTAAATAGTTAATGTAATTTTTGTTGCAACGACTTTTTGAATATATATTTTTAAATTTATTCTCTACCCCTTTTTTTTATAAATACAAACAAAAATTATTTTAAATCATTCTCCATTTTCTTGAAATAGTGGTTTATTTGATATTTGCTATTTATTTATTTCATTATCATAATTAGGGTTGGATAAAAAAATCGACATTGAAAAAAAAAAAAACAGGTCAGTTCTTTAGAAGAAAAATGAGAATCGAAATCGAAAAATGTAGAACTGAAAATTGATCAATTCCTATTTGAAAACCAAAAATCGAACATTCTTAATTTAAAAATTATTCTCACGTGACACTTTTGACATTTTCTGTGTTGCTTTACATAACAGAGTGTACAAATCCATATTACTTAGACTTATTATGATAATTGTTGAATTATTCATATCGTGTTGCATCTTACATGAAATTCTATGCACCAATTTTAGAAAATTGGATGTTTAATATGTCACTTGCACTGGTTGAGTGCATCCTTTTGGTGCAATATTTATAAATTAAGGCAATGACTATTGTGTTGATATGTACTGAACTAATTTCAGGAAGAGTGTTTGGTTTGACATATATGTGACTTTTGTGGAGGTGCATTAGTGAATTGTGGTTTTACATTGAGGTCCGAGATACATTTCAATAGAAATCATTTTTATCTTCAACATATATCTAGATTCAAAAGACCTAAAATTGAATTGAATAAATCAACAATATTTGTGATAAAATAATTATTTCTACAAGGTAATTTAAAAGTCTTTTCATGTTGACCGAGATAATAATACAAGAGAATGTAATTACTCATTTCTTTGAGTTGTACACATTGATTCCAAGAATGTCATTCACGTAAAATAAGAAATCAAACAATGAAAAAAGTATTATACATTTAGAAATTACACCCGACCACACTCTAATTACAAATATAATTCAATTTCAATTGTGTCTAAAGTTCAAGCTTGAACAATATGATCTAAATTATCTTATTAACTATGTAAAAAATTTAATGCTTCTATTTCATAAATCATTCTTTTTACTATTCAAATGTTAGATGATAATAATGTTTTTATAATTTATATTTTTTTATACAACGAATGAACTAAAATAAAATTCTAAATGATCTTCAATTACCCGAGTTATTATTTTTCATTTAAATACTATGCATTAATTGATTATTGTTTAAATCATCCATTTTTTTTCAAACTATAGTTTTTTTTTTTTTTTCAAATTATAGTATCATTTTATTATTTTCCTATTTATTTCATCATACACATATTTTATATATAATCAAAATTTTTTAAAAAATATTAAAGTCGTAGTTATATGTTTCGATGTAATATCGTGCATTAATTGTACGGGTGAAACACTAATAAAAATAAAAAATAAAAATTACCTTAGTTATGTATTGTTCATTTTTTTCCCTCTCTATATTGTTACAGATTCTGCATTTGAAAGTTACATCATGTCAACCTTAGAATTAATAGGCTACGGACCATTTAAGTCTTTCTTAATAGAAAATCTTTGATTAATAATACTTAGTTATGAGAACTAATGAAATTGATATATAGTTCTTATATTCATTTTTATCTTGTAGGATATTCATCATAAATTAACATATTGTCACTTTTATTAAAACGTCATTAGGTTTAATTCTCGTTTATTTCAAAAAAATAATTATTTTAATAGTGTTTTTTTCTATTGAAAAACTATTTTGTGCTGAAGGTTATATAATGCGACTTCATTTTACAGTTAACATTATCAAACTTTGCCCAATAATAATTTTACTATTAAAATACTTTTTATATAATTTTTCAAAAGGCGAATACTATAAACGTTGACTTGACTTAAGAGTTAAGAGTCTAAACTTTACACTTTTTTTTTCTCCCTTTTAAATTCTTTTCGTTATTTGATTGTCATTATTTTTCATGAAAAATAAAGTAAATTTTTAGCTATTTTATTATTATTTTTTTCACTTTTTCAATGCATTTGTTCTTGATAATAATATTTTTTGGAAAAAAATAAGTCAATTAACAACAACAAAATTGATCAAACGTGACGAAAATAATTTTCTATATAACATAAAAAAGACTTTTTCAACTAAAGCAAGAAAAATAATTTTCTATTCAAACATTGAAAACAAGGGCGTGAGAGAGGGGAATAGAAAATGTTTTCCTTATCAAATTTTGACAAACAAACACACAAGAAAATGAGAAAGTAGGATTTTTCCCCCTTCCTTGAAAAACTATAGCCAATCAATCAGGCCTAATATAATTTTCAAAGGTCCTTGGATATTTGTTTTGATATCCTGTTCTTATAAAAAAAAATTAAATAAAACGAACAAAACATAGCAGTAACGATTTTTTTTTCTTGGAAAACTATGGTCAATCAAATAGGCCTATTATAATTTTCAAAGGTCCTTGAATATTTGTTTTGATATCCTTTTCTTATAAAAAAAAAATCGAACTAAAATGAACAAAACATAGTAGTAACGATTTTTTCTTTCCTTGAAAAATTATTGTCAATCAAACAGGCCTATTATAATTTTCAAAGGTCTTTGGATATTTGTTTTGATATCATTTTCTTATTAAAAAAATCGAACTAAAACGAACAAAACATAGCAATAACGATTTTTTTTTCTTTTTTCCTTGGAAAACTATGGTCAATCAAACAGGCCTATAATAATTTTTAAAGGTCCTTGGATATTTGTTTTGATATCCTTTTCTTATATATAAAAAAAATCGAACTAAAATGAACAAAACATAGTAGTAACGATTTTTTTTTTGGGTTAATAGCACAAAACGTCCCAACGTTTGAAATGTATTGTGCAAAACGTCCCAACGTTTTGATTTTTGACGCTAAACATCCCAACCTTTACAACTTTTGGTAGAAGACATCATTTCTGTCAATTTTAACCCCATTTCACCGTTAACTTCAAATTGAACAGTAAATGTCATTTTCGTCCAAAAAAAGCAGCCCATTCATACTTGGGTAATTGGCACAAAACGTCCATACGTTTGACACTTATTGTGGAAAAACGTCCCTACGTTTATTTTTTTGGCGAATAACGTCCTTACCTTTAAATTTTCTTGTTCATTAGTCCTCAAATTTTACTTTTCTTTCAATTTAGTCATTCCGTATTTTATTTAAAGGTAATTGTCTTCAAACATGTATAACTTTTGATCTACAACTCCGAATTGCACTCCGTTTTTTGCGTTGAACTCCAAATTCAACCATCTTTCTTATGATGTATCATGTGCTCATTTATTAAACATTTCGTTTTGACTTTTGTATAGTAGATACTTATTTTGTTAGGGCATAATTGATTGACGTAAATTGATTTCTGTAAATTTTATTGAAACAGTGAAATTTTAATTTTAGTGTGTGTTCGGCGGTCAGCGAAATTTATAAATTGGATTTATTTGAATTTGTAATCTTTTTAAGGTAAAATATTTGGTTAAAAATTGGTATTAGAGATTTGAAGAGAGAGAATATGTGTTGTTCAGAAAGTTATTATAGATTATAACATGGCTCAAACAGGGGCTAAACATACCAATTTTTAACCAAATATTTTACCTTAAAAAGATTACAAAGTCAAATAAATCTAATTTATAAATTCCGCTGGCCGCCGAACACACACTAAAATTAAAATTTCACTGTTTCAATAAATTTACAGAAATCAATTTACGTCAATCAATTATGCCCTAACAAAATAAGTATCTACTATACAAAAGTCAAAATGAAATGTTTAATAAATGAGTACATGATACATCATAAGAAAGATGGTTGAATTTGGAGTTCAACGCAAAAAACGGAGTGCAATTCGGAGTGTAGATCAAAAGTTATACACGTTTGAAGACAATTACCTTTAAATAAAATACGGAATGACTAAATTGAAAGAAAAGTAAAATTTGGGGACTAATGAACAAGAAAATTTAAAGGTAGGGATGTTATTCGCCAAAAAAATAAACGTAGGGACGTTATTCGCCAAAAAAATAAACGTAGTGACGTTTTTCCACAATAAGTGTCAAACGTAGGAACGTTTTGTGCCAATTACCCAAGTATGAATGGGCTGCTTTTTTTTTTTTTGGATGAAAATGCCCTTGACATTTACTGTTCAATTTGAAGTTAACGGTGAAATGGGGTTAAAATTGACAGAAATGATGTCTTCTACCAAAAATTGTAAAGGTTGTGATATTTAGCGTCAAAAATCAAAACGTTGAGACGTTTTGCACAATATATATCAAACGTTGGGACATTTTGTACTATTAACCCTTTTTTTTTCCTTGGAAAACTATGGTCAATCAAATAGGCCTATTATAATTTTCAAAGTTCCTTGGATATTTGTTTTGATAACCTTTTCTTAAAAAAAAAAAATTGAACTAAACAAACAAAACATAGTGATAACGATTTTTTTTCTTTTTTTTAATACTCTCGAACTTTTTGCCACTTGGGAATTGACACGTGCATTAAATAGGTAAAATTCATTTACTCAAGCCAAGTTTTGAAGTGGATTTTTTTTTTTCATCAAACTCATTTTTAAAGTAATACTACAACGTTGTTTTCGATTATAGTTCAAGGTGAAATTCAATAAAATATGTTTTATCGATTTTGATTTGAGAACCGACTGGTTTATATTTTTTTAAAATCGATTTCGATTTTTTAAAATTCATTTTTTTAAAAACTGAAAGATTTCTATTTTTTTTTGTTGAATTTCGATTTGGTTGACTCATTTCGATTTTTTTCCCGCCCCTACAAGTTAAAGTCAATAATTAAATTCAATCATACATTTTATAAGATCTACAACTTTTCAGCCACACTTCATTAATTTTTATCAAAATTTAGCACATATTTGATGTTTAAAAATAGTTTATTTGAAATGAATAATAATTTTTAGAAAAATGTGTTAATAAAAAATATAGAATCTTTATTGGGTTTATATGTAATATTATTTTATTGATAAGTGTGTGGTTGAAAAGAAGAGAGAAAAACGTGTTAAATTTTTAAAGGTGGCCGAACATGAACTTACTAAGGTCTCTTAAAACTTTTTTCTCAAATTCATTTTCAACTACACATTTTTATAAGATTCACCATTTTATATATTTTTTAACCCCCCCTCCCCCCCCCCCCTCCAACACACACATATATATACAAATATAAACAATTTCTCTTACATCAAAGATGTTCTAAAAATCTAATTTTAATCTATTCCAAATAAGGCCATGCTCTAAATAGGAACTACCGTGTATAAAAAGTAATAAAAACTACGGATGTTTTTGATGAAAGATGGAAAAGGAAAATGCTTTCATTTTTCATCTTTTATTTTCTTAATTAAAATTAGAGAAAATATTTGAAAGGAAATTGACTAATGCTGCTTCAGTTGCTTGTAATTAGAAAATATTTTGCATGAAAAATCTATCAATCAAATAAGAAAAAGGAAAAATATTTTTTTTTGAATAGACATTTTTCATGAAAAATATACACAGCCAAAAACATCCTAAAAGTTAAGGTAATGTCCAATATAGTCCGGTTACCGACACCGAGCCAACTCCCGACTTTACACAAACCTGAATTTCACTCCTCATAAGCTTTCGTCTGGCCAGGACTTCTTACTTGTAACGTCTCTGTTTTTTGTTATCTACTCGTCTACAAACGCCCAAATCTACCCATAAATCCTTCGCCGGAAGCCATAAATTTCCCCTTCATTGCTAGATCTGAAAAGTCATCTGATACCCTAAAATCAGAGATTTCGCATCACACAACAATGGGGAAAGGAGGAGTTTTGAGCGAAGGCGTGATGAAGAAGATCGTACTTTCCTACACCTACGTCGCAATATGGATCTTCCTTTCCTTCACTGTGATTGTATACAACAAGTACATCTTGGACCGGAAAATGTACAACTGGCCGTACCCAATTTCTCTCACGATGATTCACATGAGTTTTTGCTCTTCTTTAGCCTTTCTTCTGGTTCGAGTATTCAAGGTAGTCGAGCCCGTCACTATGTCTTGGGATCTTTATTTGAAATCTGTGGTACCAATTGGGCTTCTTTATGCGCTTTCACTATGGCTTTCGAATTCTGCTTATATTTATCTATCCGTGTCATTTATTCAAATGCTCAAGGCCCTTATGCCTGTGGCTGTGTATAGTATTGGTGTTCTTTCTAAGAAGGAGATCTTTAAATCGGACACCATGACTAATATGATTTCGATCTCTATTGGGGTTGGTATAGCTGCTTATGGGGAGGCTAAGTTTGATGCTTGGGGGGTTTTGCTGCAATTAGGTGCTGTGGCTTTTGAAGCCACCAGGCTTGTTATGATCCAGATCTTGCTAACTTCCAAAGGAATAACCCTTAATCCCATAACTTCTCTCTATTATGTGGCACCCTGCTGCTTGATTTTCTTGTTTTTCCCATGGATTTTCGTCGAGTACCCTCTTTTGAAGGAGACCTCCAGCTTTCATTTGGATTATTTCACTTTTGGGACCAATTCTTTATGTGCATTTGCCTTGAATCTCGCTGTTTTCTTGCTAGTTGGAAAGACCTCTGCGTTGACCATGAATGTGGCTGGTGTGGTTAAAGATTGGCTCTTGATTGCATTTTCATGGTCTGTGATTAAGGATACTGTGACACCGATCAATTTGTTTGGTTACGGGTTGGCCTTCTTGGGCGTTGCTTATTATAATCACTCGAAGCTGCAGGCACTTAAGGCGAAAGAAGCACAAAAGAAGGCTCAGCAGCCTGATGAGGAAGCTGGTAGGTTGCTGGAGGAAAGAGAAGGGGAGAATAATGGTACTAAGAAGAACGAATTACAGAATTGATTTGATATTTGATCCTTTATTTAATGCTGTTTCAGTAGGATGAGTCCTGGAGCGAAGAGAAAAATGAAGATTAGACGATGCAAGGTTCTATTTTCGGTAATGCTATGTTAGGAATTTACTCCATATCTTAGATTTTTTGTATTTCGAATTTAATTGTTCGCCTATTAGTTTTCACATCATGTTACTTGGAATGTGAAGTTGCTCTATGTTTCTTACGAATGACTCCAGGCTCACTATGGACAACTCTTTCTGCTATGATATTTATATTTTTAAAAAACTCCTGTTTACTAGAATTTTGCGAGTGTTCTAGTTTAGTTAATTGCCTGTTATATGCGTCATTTTGTTTCGTGCATTGATATATTTTTTTGAATCCTTTAACTTTTGTTAACTCAGTCTGCTATCTGGTTGGTTTATCTTTCTTGTTGAATTTGTGCCGATAGATAATGTTGTTTTTGGAACCTGGCAACAAGATTTCTGTTTGTTTTTGCAAAATTTAATGAATGATTACACGAAACAGCTTAGAATGTGCAACTTAGGTTGACTAAACTGGTACTTGCATGATAAGATTGTGGACAATGGAATCTTCGATTAATTACCAACCAACCAACCATTTCTTGGACATATGTATGCTTTAGATCGATTCAATGGATTATAATGTTCTTCTCCCTTGTCAATATGCGATGTTTCTTTATATATCTTAACTGGTAATCTTTCTCTTAATGAGTTTAATAGGTAAATCTTTTATTTTTTATTTTTTATAATGACTGGAATTTTATACCACCACAAACTACTGTTCCCAGTAAAATTGAGGTTGGTTACATAATCCTTCTTTGGCATTTTGCTTCATTGCTAGATCTAAAGAAATGAATTCTTATCCTTTTTCTCAAAGTTGGTTTTCTTAACCAACTAAATATGAGGTATGAGTAAAGCCAAGGCGAGTTAATGCTTTCTTAATCGGCATTAATTTGTTAGTCTTAAAGAAATTTTCTTCATTGGGGTAACTTAGACACGATTTACCTGGATTTAAAGGGTAGTTGAGACGTGTTTTAAAGGGCCTTAACTTATTTAATGGTAGTTGAGACGTCTTTTGCCTAGATTTGAAAAGATTTTCTTCACAAGAGTTAAATGCAATCTTAGTTGAATTGAACATGTTAGAAGAACATAGGATTAGAGCAAAACTAATAGGGTTTCTTGTGTTATTTAAAATTTATTTAGCTGCTTTGAATCTTCACAAGTCTTTTTTTTTTTTTTTTTTTGGGTGGGTTTTCAGCCTTATCTATGATTCATAACTTATCTGTGTTGCTGTTGCTCTGATATAACGAATGGATACTTATTGAACTGAATGTCATGGAAGAAGGTTCTCTATATTTGTTTTGATTTTCATCACTACTTGCTTAGTTTAACCATTGATATAGTTCCATATGTAAGTGAGTGAGCGTTAATAAAATTTCTTAATGTTGTAAATAAGTAATTTATGTACTTTTAATTAAGTAACCATAACCTTTTTGACTTTTTTAAAGCTTAGCCTAACATGCTTGTAGGATTTATAGCACAGCAACTAAGCATTCAGGATACAATTAGAGAAGTAATTTATGTCATTATGTGGAGTTCAACGTAATTACGTGAGTTTTTTCTTGTTTCATATGGATTGAAATATCACCCCGTACGATTAAACGGCCCTTACTCATTTATTCTTTCCCATAATCTTTATTTTATTAATTTATTTGTACGGTAACTAGTCATTGATAATGGTTTATTGAAATTTTTTCTAGTCATATTCCTCGTAAATGTCTGATATTCTCCCAATTGCTAGTAGAGCAACACACTTTTAGCTGCCAATATGCAGTTATTTTGCAAATTTTCATTTTGTTTGGAGTTGTTAAATTTTGATGCTAAAATCTTTGTGCATATTTGGATCAAAAGGACATTGATTATATTGCTTTTGCCTTTCCGTTTCGACGAAATTGAGGTTCGAATTGAAATTCAGAAACCTCTATGATCATGTGAACAAGTCATCATTTTTAAGGGCTCATTTGGCACGTCTTTTGCTTTTTGTATAAGAGCTTTTCAAAAGCTATAATCCATCAATCCACAAACATACATAGGCCAACTACAAAGTGACTTGTGGATTTAAGTGAACTAACTTATTTCACAAGAAGTTACTTGAAATAATCTTGGATACGTAAAACGACGATTTGAAGAGAAAATCTATGAATTGAAGGTCTTTATAAATATACATCGAAAATTACTATGAAGCGTGTGTTTGACCCTCATTTTTTGGAAAAAAATTGTGGTTTTGAAAGGTATTTTTGGAAGAATGTCTGGTTAAAAAATATTTGAAAAGTAAAAAATTATAGGTTTGAGGGTTGAATAAATTTGATTTTCAAATGATGAGGCCAGACGATGTTTAATTTGAACAAAGTATACAAAACACACACTTAAAATTGGCACATTACTCCGTTGATAAAAGTTACAAAAGGTAAAAGCACATACAAGAAGAAACACACTTTTGTAACTTCAATTACACATATTACATGGTACCACAAACTTTTTTCTAGTAAAATTCAACCTAACATCAACACTTCTCTTCACCAGTTCCATTATACACAGCAGTCTCTATCTGTTTAGTAGTAGCTTTAGGTTTCTGCTGTGGTTTGTACCACACAGCACAAATGAGATACACCACAAGATTTATGAATCCTAGGACAACTAAAAGTCCATAAAAACAGTCGAGTCGTCCGTAATTTATGTGGTCCGCGAGCCATCCTTCTCCACCATTGCTGCCAGTCACCTGTTGAAAAAAGTACGACCATACGAAAATAAACATGATGGAGAAGAAAGGTATATGGGAGTTCGAAAAAAAAATTTGAGTCGAATATCAGACATCACCTTCTTGACAACCGAGACGAGGAAGCTGCTAATGAAAAACCCGAGCGAAAGAGTAGTCAAGAAGAGACCAGTGCTCATAGTTTTCATTCCTTTGGGGGATTGTGTAATGAAGAAATCTAACTGGCCTGTGTATATGAATGCTTCTCCAGAACCCACAAGAAAGAATTGTGGTATAAGAAAGAACACACTCATTGGAAGAGTTTGAGTAGACCGGCCGACGGATTTAGCCACGGACAGTCTTTTCATTTCAGCTAGTGCTGCAGCCACCATACCTATTGTTGAGAGAACAAGTCCAATGGCAATTCTTTGTAGGTTTGAGAAACCTGAAACCAAAGACAATTTATAGAATGTTATGTTCTCAACATGGAAACCACTGAACTTTTGGGAATCCGGCTAGCCAATAGAAAGTCCTACTCGTAGAGGCCTTAAACGAGCAAATGAACCTTGCTCTGTATAATTTTTTTGGGCTAGCTAACCATGGAGAGAAGAGCCTCTTAAGGAATAGGCATCTGAACTAAGTCGAGCTCTTAGAATGAATGAATACTCCAAGACTTGTTACATGAATTGAAACTCTTTAAAGAGTCTATAAAACCTTGTGAAAATTGAAAAAATGTCTTTAAAAAATAAAATAATAATAAATAAATAAATAAGAAATTGAAGCATACTTCAAAAAAGTTATGGTGCCTGTGGAGGCACCATAACACCTCCCCACTAGCAGGGGCGGAGCTAGGGCATGGCTCACCCCATTTTGGGAAAAATCTTCAAAGTTCAATATTACTATTTAGTCCTTGTTTGGTTTTCATTAAAATTTTCTCATTTTTCTACAGTACTCAATTTCAACTATCCATTAAAAGTCAAGCTCACAATATTTGATTTTTCAACCAAATTTCAATCATCATTATCCTAAAAATCATCATTCATTTAAAAAAATCACATTTTAACTAGAATCAAATACACTCTTAAAATTTTTTATTAAAGGTGGCACAGCTCAATTTATTGGGCTGGCTCCTCCCTTGCCCACTAGCCCATGTGGCGGATGGAGATTGGTCAGGCCCCTAGTAGGGAGGGCGGCACCATAAAGTCCCCATTTGTGGGCAACTTAACATTTTGGGTAAGAAAGTCTAGTATTTATGTGTCACGTTTTCATTTTTCATTTTGTAGTGTCTGTTTCCATTTCTGTACAACCTATAAATATGTATTTTTTTATTTATTACCTGGTTTTCCTTTCCATTTCTTCCAAAGTGGCATAATGAGACGATCATAAACAGCCAAAGTGATCAAAATAGCAGCCACAAAAAAGACAGCGAGTGAGCCAGCAGGGATCATGAAACTTCCAAATGATCTATCCATTGTGGAAGCTTGTTCTACAGAAAAAGTAATCATCTGTGCATAAATGGTCCAGAATATTATGGTTGTGGCCCAAATTGGCAGTAATCCTGCCATCATTTTCACTTCTTCCACTCTTGTAATTGAACACAATTTCCATGGATTTGGAGCTGGAGATGAATATTTGTTGCCCATTTCAAAATCTCCTTCTGCTACAATGGCTGCCTTGTCAAGAGAACTGCATAGCAAATGAAAAGAATCTCGGATTAGAGTTCTCAGGCCCGTTTGGGATAACGTTTATGCTTGTAGACGAACTTCTTAAGAAAGTCATCTTGGACCAGTTTCCTCTTAATGCTATTTTAATATGATAAAAATATTTTTAGAAAATTCCTCGAACATGTCAAAAATGAATTCTTTGTCTCAAAAACAGATTTTCAAAAGCCACGACGACCAGACCCTTCGTATAGATAAAACACGGTGGATAAGAAATCATAACATAGTCATGCTCACCGGAACTGATCCGTGTGGGCGATTCTTGAGTTTTCGGGTGTGTCCTCGTACAGCATGTCAAGATTACAAGGCATGTTGAGATTTCTCTTCTTTATCGCTACTACAGTTACTTGTAAAATTTGGACTATAGGACTTCCCGAACTCTTCTTGTACCTATTGAAGATTAAATTTAAATAAATAAACATGTAAACTTCTGAAAAAAAAAAAAACATTAAGCCTTTGTTTGATTTTCATTATTTCTCATTAAAAATACAATTTTTTTCCTTCATAATCAGTCTCAACCATCCAAAAAAGTCAAGTCCACAATTTTTTACTTTTCAAACCACTTTTGAATCATTAGATTTTTCAAAATCCAAATTATAATTTGAAAAAATGGAAATCAAACAGAAGCTAAACTTTTAGACGAGATGATTCAATTGTAATACCTGTATCTTCTAGTCCCAGAAAAGAATATAGAAAGGGCTATTAACATCGCAATGGAACAAATCCCATAGGCTAGGCTTCGACCCACTTCGTCTTGCATGTAAACAAGCACAGTAACTGCTGTCAAACTTCCAATGCTTATGAAGAAAAAGAATCTGTTGAAGAAAAAAGCCATTTGAGACTTCTCCTTTTCATCTTTCTCATCAAATTGATCAGTTCCAAATCCTGAAACACTTGACTTGAGGCCACCAGTTCCTAATGCTATAAGATATAAAGAAAGATACAGAATTCCCATTTGAAATCCATTGGCTTGTTTGCAACTAGCATGATGAGGAGAACAAGGTGGAGGTCGAAGATTTGCCAGCTTCGTCGTCAATGCTAACATGCCGGTTCCCTAAATGAATTTTCAGAGTCGGAAAAATCGTTTCATGAGAACAATAATAAGCAAACGGAAATCAGAAACATGGGCGAAAGAAAACACACAAGTTTATAGCTGTTCAACCTCAATATTGTAAGAGTTAAGTGTGTCCAAAATACCACTATATGAAGAAGAGATAATAATGGAGCTATGTCATGCATTTCATTCAAAACTTGAAGACTAGGTTTAAGTAGATGTGTGCACTCTCACTCTCTAACGATATAAACTTGGGAAAAGCTACTCGTACAGGGATGTATGTATAGGTCCCTCACTACAGCTACAGTGAAAATTTCACTAGTTATAGTGAGGGGCCTTTGCTTATGTTAGCATGGCTCTATAAACTTTGGAAGTTGGACGAGGTTGCTTAGAGATATCTTGAATTCAAGTTTTATTGTCACCCATTTAAGAAAATTGTGCAAGCATAAGATAATTACGAAAAAAAAACGATTTGTATGTGAGAAAACACGTTGAAGAGAAAATTTAAATGAATATATACTTTAAAGAGTAATGCTACTCTACCACACTCGGTGCCACACTCGGTGTAATCCCCCTTACATGGGGGGTGGGGTCGCTCATTATGAGAGTGGCCCCACACATTTCATGTGAGGAGGTGGCACTTAGTGTGTCAAAATCCGAGAGGTAAAGTAGCATTTTCCTCATCATATATGCAAGAAAATTGGAGCTATAATTAACACAATTATTATGTATAGAATTGATCCCAAAATATTTCAACTGCAAGTGGACCAAACTAAGATACATATAAGAAAAATAATCATAATTCAATTACCAGTGTTTGTATGAAAGCAAAAATGGCAATGGTATTGTATCTTCCCAGGAAAGAATCTGCAAGAAAACCCCCAAGCAAGCACAGAAGGAAAGAAGTGCCCATGAAATCTGTTACAATATTTGCTGATGTTGTACTTGGAAGATGCATTATTCCACCCAAATAGGTCACCAGGTTTACTGCTATTCCCATTGTTGAAAGCCTCTCAACAATTTCAATCCCTGTAAGAAAAATATCATTGTACTTAAACTACTTTTCTAATTATAAGTAGAATGCAAAACACTTAAAATCTGTTAAGTTTTTCCTCTTCTTGTTAATGCATGTAAATTTGCATGTTGGCTATCAAAAAAGGTTGAGAAACAGAATATTTTTACACTTTTTTTTCCCCCAAAAATAATGCATATAACCAACCTAGGATAAGTGCAGCAGGCACCCAACCCCCAGTTTTGGACTTGTCAGCTGGATATCCCTTGGAATCCACTGCATCTGCAACTGTTAAACTCATCTTCCACCTCTTAAGATTGTGGCAATATTGCTTGAAATTTACTAGAGATTAAGAACAGATTATAAGTGAAAATGTTATAGCTTAAATTGATATTGAGATTCTAATGCAACTCTCCCAACTCACACTTGAATATGTTGTGCATTATTGTCCCTTTTATAGGCAAAGAGTTTGAAACTAATTAAAGTGACCCTCCACAACCAGGTTGAGACAGTTTACTGCACGGTGTGGGGATTAAGCTTATCTCTTTTCTGGTTTGGAAGGTTCTAGGAATAGTTTAGGTTTTTATCTATTTATATACTACCATATTGAAGCACTTGGTCTAAAACCTTAAATTGTTAAAGAAAAATATAATTATTTATTTAAGTTTAATATATATTCATTGGATACATTTCAAGAAAAATGAGAAAGATGAAAAAGTGATGTTGATTTATATAAATTAGTGGAAGGAAGGTAAGATGGGGGAATCTTGAACATGCAGTGCCAATGGGATTTTGATTGATTGTCACCTCTATAATGTATGGCATGTATGGATTAATTAATATTATTTTTGTGTTATGTAGAGAATGTGGACCAAATTGTACACTAGGGTTCTACGTATTATTCTTAAGTGCTTTTGCAACCCCACATGCATGAAAAATATTGGCTTGTCCAGACGCTCCGACTTGAATTATCTTACCGTCTTTTTTCAGACATTTACCGTGGTCAAGACTCTTAACTAGGAACTCCCCTCACGAAACTCGAAAAAGTTAGTAACAAAACTTTTTGTAATTATTGACAATGTTTGAACTGAATTTTCGTTGGTGAAACACTTGTTCATCACCATTTTTCTTTAAAAATATTTTTTAAAAAATGCCGAATAATTATAATGTGAGATTGTCTCTATGATTTCTTACCATATTTGGAGTGACTGATCACTTAATTGCATGGTCAGTGTAATTTGCTAGGATTTCAGCTTAAGAATATTGGTATCTCGGTTGAGAACTCTACTCTTGAAATTCTATGGTTCATTTGAGTTCAGACAATAAGAGTACTTGTTTCTGATTGTTCAGTTTTGATATCATGAGTCTTTTCGACGTACATTGGAGCATAATCTAGAGATTTGTTAGAACTGCAATATATTTTCCTTGTAAGGAGTTTTTCTAATTATCATATACCAAAAAAAAAAAATGTACATATATCACGAGAATATGCATAGATTGTGACTAATATGTCTTGTTTCATTAGCTTTTTCTTGACAGAAATTGAACGAAAGACAAAAACCATTATTTCATAAAAAATAAAAAATAAAAAACTTATTAAAAGAATAAAAATTGTTTGATGCACAAATTTAATGTAAAAAAACTTATCCAATTTTCTACATTTGTTATGTTATCCACAGCCTCTTGTTAATTTTATAATTAGTAGTATTTTTACCAATGCGAAGTACGGGGAATATAGTTGTGATAGTGATTTTGATCAAAATTTATGAAAATATATTAATTATAAAATCATATCAAATAAAAATATAGTATAATAACATTTTAATACAAAATATTAACGAATGCAAAACTTAAAAAAATAATCAAAATAGGAAATGTAACATTTACAAAATTAATAAAAAATAAGAAATTATGATCATTATAAGATTTTTTTCCTTTTCTTTTTAAAATTGTTTGTCTCTTTAAAAAAAAAATAGTTTATTTACTCTTTCTTTGCTTGTTAAACTTTCTTTTTTTTAAAATAAGTTATTTTTATCTTTTTTTTTTTATATAAATATATTAAATTATTTTGAAATAAATTAACAACCATAAATCTATATTTGCTTTGAATTGGTAAAGAATATTTTTATATTTTTTGTTTATTTAATTTTACTCCAAATATGTAAATGTCGTTTTATTTGTAAAATAATTTTTTTTAGAAATTTTTTTGACCCTTGACCTGTTGCCTCTTTCAGGTCGAACTATTTCAGGTTTTCTGAACACGGAGTATTATACAACTTAGATGATATAATTTAAATTGAAGTAAAAAATATAAAGTAAAATTTTGACATTTGATCTTTTGGACGATTTTACGGACTATGTTTTTACAGTTTGCTCTCACTTGTTATGTTGTATTAAACTTTTTGTTGTAATCTTCGATTTGAAGCCTATATTACATATTTTTCAACTTCAAAATAATACAATAATGTGTATGGTTGAAAAAGTGATTTGAGAAATTATGTGGTTTATAAAATAGTTTATAAATCATTTTTACAAGTTTTCGAACACACACTTAAACATAATTCTAATACTGATAGTTACTCATAGGATTTTTCAAATACATTTCAATATGCATGAGTGATTACTTCTAACTCTTGTTAATTGTCATTACATATGACGAAAAATTATATTCAATCAAGTATGAAATTATTCGATTAGAAAGAAAATATCTGAATTAGTCATTTGATTTTTTATTTTTTATATAATCTAATCGGAAAACTTAAAAAAAAAAATACACAATATAAGGAATGTTCTTAAGTTCTTTAAACTAAAACATTTTTCGTTCTTTAAACTAAAACATTTTCGGGTTATTTAAATATTTTTTATCACATTTTATAATATAATTTTATATATTTAGAAATAATTTAGCGTTACTTTACCAAATTAGTTACACTATGATTAAGCAGAATATTTTTTAATAATCTTTTTTTTAATTATTTAACAAAACTTCTAAATTACGGATCTTGAATACTTTTTAAAACAATAGAGAATTATCTATTTATTTTGTAAATTAGACTTATGATGCTTTTAATATAATTTTTATTTTCACAAAAAAAAAAAAAAAAAAAAAAGAAGTTAGGATACATAATAAGATTAATAGTTATATAAAAATCAATCATCCTATTAAGTAAAATCAAATTTGTAAAAAAAAAATAAAAAAAAAAAATTAAATTCTCCTTTTTTAGAATTGGAATGAAGATCTCTGTTTAACAAAATATTTTTAAATAACACTCTTTTAAACTACATTTTAGTGCCTGTTTGGTGTAGGAATTTTTGGTTGGATTTTGAAGAATTTTGAGTTTTTTTAGAGAATGTTTGATTGAAAAGTAATTGAACATTATGAATAGTGATATGTCCCATAGAAATGTATGGTTGAAAATGAATATGAGGAAAATTGTGAAAATTTTACCACTACCAAACATTCTCTTAATCACACGTATTTTTTCTCTCCACTTTTCAATCACTAATTTTTACCTCGAAAACGTCACATTCTTTGTTTTTAAACAAAAAATTTTAACTATCATTATTTTTTATATAATTTAACAGTGCTCAAAACGATTTTTTTATTTTTATTTGGGAACAAATGCATGTAGTGTTCAAAAGTGTAATTAAAATTTGTAATCATTACACTTTCCAAAATGCAATCAAAACGAAATGATTTTTTATTTATTTTTTAATTCTTGTGTTTTTGTCAAAACCTTTCCAAATTTAGTAAATATATTTTGACGGGAAAGTGTGTGTATATTTATTTTTGCTAAAGACTTTGTTTTTATATATAGGGTTAACTTTGGATGATAACGGTGTGACGTTAAATACAAATTTTTGAATTTCTCGATGAAAATCTTTATAAAATTAAAATTAAAATACTTGGCGCTTAGAGTTACACTAGTAATGAAAAACACTTAGTGTATGTTCGCTTCTCATATGAGAGATGAAATTCATTTCATGTATATATCTTTCAAGAATTCACAAGCTCGTAATCTGAACATCCATCGTGTATTCCTTATATATTATTATTATATTATTAGTACATAATCTCCCTCTTTAATAATTGAAAGAGCCCGAATCATGAACTGAGCTACACAGAAACTAATTACGTGGTATTATATAATTATCTTTGTATTCTTGGGGTGCTTCTATTGTAATTTATAACATAAAAAATAAAAATTAAATTAAATTTCAATAAAATCTTATAATTATCAGTTTTATTAAAAAAAATTAAATTCTTAATCAAATGATATAATGTGTGGCTGAACTTTTCCAGTTTAAAAAAGTCAGAATTCTCATTGTTTGATACAAGTTGAATACTTTTGGATTAGTTGTGAACTAGTTTTAGAAGTCTTGCTATATCAAAACTGCTATCTAGTTTGGTTGTTAGCTGAGTTAGTTAACAGTTGGTTAACGATTAGTTAAAGTTAGTTAGAAGTTGTTCGATGGTTAGTTGACAAATGTAAATAAACCAAGTTGTGTTGGAGATTTTCGAAATTCTTTTCAATAATAAAGAGTATAAGTTCCCTCCCTCTCAAAGCACAATCTGTAAAATGGTATCAGAGCATTAGCAACTGCAATTGCAATCTTCAATCATGGCAAGAGGAGTTGGTGCCAATGGAAGAAATACCAATCCCGAGTCCCATAACAACGACAGAGTTGGTAGCAATATCCTTTTGCAACACTTGAAGCTCCAGATGGACCAATCATAGAGGATTCTAGCAATCCATATTACCTCAGCAACGGAGAACATCCAAGTTTGATTTTGGTTTCTTGTCCTCTCATGGGAAGCAATTACAATTCATGGAGTATAGAAATAAAGATGGCATTGGTTATCTATACTTGGACAATCTGTGAATGTCTCTCTTCATAATTATTGGTTTAGATGGTAATGTCTTGGATCTTACATGGTGTATCTAAAGAAACAACCAAGAGATTATTTACATTGACAATGGAGTGGAAATGTGGAATGATCTCTCTCCATGATTGATTTTACCAAAGCAATGGTCCCAGAATTCTTCAGATCCAGCAGATGATCAATGCTCTTTCCCAATGGTCTAGTGATGTGAACAGCTATTTTACCAAGTTGAAGACACTATGTGACAAACTTAAGGAATTCAGGCCAATTCCTACCTGTCAATGTGGATGAATGAAAGATTGGATGGATCTACAGTCAAGTTAGAGCTCAAATACTCATGCTACACCCCTTAAAAACGATTAATATGGTGTTTTCTTTGGTCATTCAGGAAGAATGACAACATAACGTGACTACCTCTTCTTTCCGACCTAGTTCAATTGTATAAAATGGTTTTAACAGGAATTCCAGCAACACCAAAGGGAAGAAGGAAAGATCAGTTTGTACTCACCATAGATATCTTGGTTAAACTATTGATAGGTGCTACAAGATTCATGGCTATCCACCTGGATGGAAGTCTAGTCTAGAGGTAAGGATACTACTGAACCTATGAAAGGAAGGAAAGAACACCAACCATTTGCACATCATATGTCCATAGGATTTGGGCAAAATAATGAAAATGCAGGGAGCTCTTCTAACACCCAGCTAACAGCCTGTCGATGCCAACAACTAGTTTTTTTCCTCACTAGCCAACTATGATCAGTTCCTTACGAACTTTCAGAGCAACCATCTATCATCTCAAACTTCTCTGGTATAACATCTTTGATGTGATCCAGACCACGAATACAAGCCCGTGCAAAGATCCGTTGATGATCAAAGGAGGACCGATGACTCAATTGCAAACGAAACGGGCCAACGAAGCAATGGACAAGCTAGTACAAGAAACAATAGCCAAAACAATGTTCGGGCCATCAAAAGAAGCAAGTTCCATGTTGGGACCTAGTCAAGACGACGAGTGGATCAACCTCATTCAAGCCGTCGAAAGAAATTTGGAAGTTTCCAAGTTACGGCCGTAACATATATTTCTTACGGCCGTAACGAGCTCACTGCTGAAATTGATATCGCAAGGAATTAGGAATTACGGCCGTAATTGTTGAATGTCACGGCCGTAATGAAGGCACAACTCAAAACTGGATTTTGGACATTTTGGACTTACGGCCGTAAGTCATAGTGTCACGGCCGTAAATGTGAATCAGTAACCAGGTTACGGCCGTAAAGGAAGTAGTTACGACCGTAAATGTCAAAACGCGTAAAAATCCTATTTTTTTTTTTTATTATTATTTTCATTTCTTTCCATATTTTAGCAATTTCATTCCTAATTTAATTAGAACTCTTAGACCAGATTTTGACCCTATTTATAGGGATGTAATTTTCATTATTAGTTAGACCATTATTGATATTATTGTGAGGCAAATTGCTTTCAAACTTCTATTCTTCATTGAGTACAATCCGAACTTGCGAGTTTTTCTTGTTTGTTCAAATCTCGGTGAGAATTAATATTGCTTCTGATCAAGAGGTCAATATATCCCTGTGATTGTATTGGTTGCTTGGTTCAATTAATTGTAATTTGATCCATAAATCGTGGTCCTTTGGCGTTCTTGGGTCGATTTCAATATTTTGTGGGTTGCGTAGCTACAATTGCTACATGATTTGCATCATTTAGTATCAGAGCTTAGGCTCCAAAAAATAAGGTTATATCTTTGTTTTGTTTCTTGAGTTTTCTTGATTTTAGTTCTTCATGTTCTTCAAAGTTCTTGAGTCTTTAATCCAAAAAGTTCACAAAAAAATTCAAAATGTCGTTATTTCTTTCGTTTGGTATTCAAATAAAATTTCGTTTGTTTCCTTATTCTTGTAGTTGAATTTTCGAGAAGATAAAAAAAAAAAAACGAAAATTTCAACAGAAAAGAAAAAAAAAATTGTTATTTGATTTCAAGAATTACCTTCTTGAATCAATCTTAGTTTCCATAAAAGTGTCAAGTCCTTTATAGAGTTAGATTCCATTCTCTCAAGGTCTTCTTCAAGTTTTCCAACAAGTTCATAAATTCTCACTCATACTCGGTTTGAATCATTCGGGTTTAAACTTGTTTGAGTTCGGATTCGTTCTTTGAAGCAATTGGGGTGAAAGCCATTGAGTGGAAAAAGCCAGAGATGTGAGATCAATAGAGGGTAAAAGCCAAAAATTGAGTGATACACGAACGAAATACACGTGAGGCATATATTACTTAGTTTTAGGATGTCGAAAAATTCTACTACAACAAAGAACGACGATCAAGTCAACATGGTGGAAGAGTTGGCACAACGCTTTGAGAAAATACTTGGGGATATGTCGGGCGGAATTGAAAGGTTATAGATGCCTAGGGAAGCGCCCAATGTGAGGAGACAAGTGGGGCGTGGTCATATGATAGAGACGAAGGAAGAAGATGAATTTGATGGGTATGATGATGGAGCACTTATGGATAGAGAGGTTAGGCATGAACGACGAGGTAGAGAGGTTGTTGGGGATCGACCGTATCGTGGCATGAGTAATATCAAAACAACTATTCCTTCCTTTAAGGGTCGGAGTGATCGGGAACAATATTTAGAGTGGGAGAGAAGGATTGAGTTGATATTCGATTGCTATAGCTATACGGAGGAGAAAGATGTTAAGGTTACGGTTCTTGAATTCATCGATATGCACTTACTTGGTGGGATCAATTAGCAACTTCTAGGAGGCGAAATTGTGAGAGACCTATTAGTACATGGGGTGAATTAAAGGTTGTCATGAGGAAGAGATTTATCCCTAGTCATTACCATAGGGAACTTCATCAAAAATTACAAATTCTTTACCAAGGTGCTAAGAGTGTCGAGGATTATCATAGGGAGATGGAGATGTTAATGCTTAGAGCCAATGTGGAGGAGGATGAGGAGGCCACTATGGCCCGTTTCTTGAATGGGATGAATAAAGAAATAGAAAATGTAGTCGAATTGCAACACTATGTGTAGTTAGAAGTTATGCTACATATGGCCATGAAAGTGGAGAAGCAATTGAATAGAAAAGGGACAGCTAAGTATCAGTCGAGTTCTTCGGGTTCTAATCCGTCTTGGAAGACGAAGTGGGAAAATAAAGGAGCTGGGGCTGTTTTGAAGGGGAAGATTGAGGTACCCAAAGGAAAGGAGGAGTCTGTTAACAAATTTCCACCCAAAGGGGAGTCTCAACCATCTAGGAGTAGAGATATCCAATGCTTCAAATGCTTGGGAAGAGGACATGATGCGAACCCCTTTGGTGATTAAACCAAAAATTCCCACAACAATAATGGATCAACCCAAGAAAGCTAAAATAGGTAATAAATATGAAATCTTGACCCAAGTTTAACCCAACCAAAATTCAAGGATTGACAAACCCTAGCCCAATGGAGAGATTAAGACAAATACCAAGACTTGTGGAATAAATATCAACACATGCACAAGACAAACTCTCAATATATAAGTTGAAATAAATTCCAATAAAAGTTACAAGAAAAGAAAGGATTTACCTCTCTCAAATGCTCTCAATGGAGTCTTCAATGTTCAACCAAAACTAAACTAGGGTTTGGAAGGCTTCCCAAATATATACAAAAAGTGAAAAATAAGAAGTTTGAGAAATTGCACAAAAAACCCCGTTATTTCATTCGGAGGACTTTCGGTCGACCGAAAGTTAATTTCGGTCGACCGAACTTATTTCGGTCGACCACCTGGTCGACCGAAAGGGCAGTTTCGATCGTACGTTGGTCAGCCGAAACTGCCTGCAGCTGGGTCTCAAAATTCTGCATAGTTTCGGTCGACCGAAGGGAACTTTCGGTCGACCGAAAGTTTCTGTTCTTCCAAAATTAGGCAATTGACCTCGATCTTGCTCTCTTCCATGTGGACTTGATTTCGGAGCTTGAAAATGAGTCCCGCCATCGACTCTTGGACCTCTTTAGCCTTGGATCTTGTCATGGGCCCCACCGGTATTCTGATAGAGGGTTGACCTGTTTGACTTTGACTCGATTGACTCCCTGGATTCTCATCATCCCCTCCCTCTTGAAAAGGATTCGACCTCGAATCTTCACCTGCATCAAAAGGGGATAAGTCAGACACGTTAAAAGAAGTCGATACATTGTACTCACCAGGAAGGTCAAGCTTGTAGGCATTGTCATTGATTCTCTCTAGGATTTGGAAGGGGCCATCACCACGTGATTGTAATTTTGATTTTCTTTGAGCCGGAAACCTCTCCTTCCTCAAATGCAACCACACCCAATCACCGGCCTCAAATGTCATTCGTTTCCTACCTTTGTTGGCACTGGAGGCATATTGTTCATTCTTCTTCTCGATTTGGAGTTTGACTTTCTCATGGAGAGATTTTACCAACTCCGCCTTTCGCTTCCCATCTAAACTACCTCTTTCATCAATAGGTAACGGAATCAAATCCAAAGGAGTTAAAGGGTTAAAGCCATAAACAATCTCGAATGGAGAAAAACAAGTAGTAGAATGAACACTTCGATTATATGCAAATTCAACAAAAGGTAAACACTCTTCCCAATTCTTTAGATTGCCCTTAAGGACGGTGCGAAGAAGTTGTGTTAAAGTTCTATTAACCACCTCAGTTTGGCCATCGGTTTGGGGATGACAAGTTGTTGAAAACAAAAGTTTAGTTCCCAATTTCCCCCACAGGACCTTCCAAAAGTGGCTAAGGAATTTAACGTCCCTATCCGACACAATGCTCCTAGGAACCCCATGGAGTCGCACGATTTCCCTAAAGAATAGGTCGGCTATATGAATAGCATCATCAGTTTTATGACAAGCAAGGAAATGCGCCATTTTACTAAACCTATCTACAACCACGAAGATGGAATCACTACCTTTTTTTGACCTAGGCAACCCTAAAATGAAGTCCATAGAAATTTCCGTCCAAGGTTCACTAGGGACAGGTAGGGGTGTATATAATCCATGTGGTTCTACCTTGGACTTGGCCTTTCTACAAGTTATGCACCTAGAACAAATTCGCCCAACGTCTCTACTCATTTTTGGCCAAAAGAAATGTTCTTGTAAAATTTCAAGGGTTCTCCTTACCCCAAAGTGACCCATTAATCCCCCGCCATGGGCCTCCCTTACCATCAATTCCCTCAATGAGCAATTTGGCACACAAAGTTTACCTTCTCGAAACAAAAACCCCTCATGCCTATAAAACTTCCCAAATCCAACCTTCTCACATGATATAAATATACTAGCAAAATCCGCATCATGCGCATACAAGTCCTTAATGCTCTCAAAACCCAACAATTTAGCACTTAAGGTCGTAATAAGAGCATACCTTCGAGAAAGGGCGTCGGCTACCACATTCTCCTTACCTTGTTTGTATTTGATGACATAGGGAAAAGTTTCTACGTACTCCACCCATTTGGAATGCCTCTTGCTCAACTTCCCTTGCCCCTTCAAGTGCTTCAATGACTCATGGTCGGTGTGGATGACGAACTCTCTAGGCCACAAGTAGTGGTGCCATGTTTCTAACGATCTTACCAACGTATAGAGCTCCTTGTCATAGGTGGGGTAGTTCAGGGCGGCCCCACTGAGCTTCTCGCTAAAGTAGGCAATCGGCCTTTTCTCCTGCATCAAAACTGCTCCAATACCTGTGCCTGAAGCATCACATTCAATCTCAAAAGTTTTATCAAAATTAGGCAAGGATAAAACCGGGGCGGTGCACAATTTGTTCTTTATTTCATTAAAGGCCTTTTCTTGCGCCTCCCCCCATTTAAACCCAACATGCTTTTTGACAACCTCGGTAAGTGGTGAAGCTAGGGTGCTAAAGTCCTTGACAAAACGACGGTAAAAACTAGCTAACCCGTGGAAACTTCTTACCTCGGTGACACTTGTGGGAGTGGGCCATTCCTTAATGGCTTTGATCTTCTCCTCATCGACCTCTATTCCCTTAGTACTAACTACAAATCCAAGGAAGATCACACTCTCCATACAAAAATTACACTTGTTGAGGTTAGCATACAATTGTTCTCCTTTCAAAACCACAAGTACACTCCTCAAGTGTTCAATATGCTCATTCAAATTTTTGCTATAAATCAAAAAATCATCGAAGTAAACTACCACAAATTTCCCAATGAATGCACGCAAGATATGGTTCATTAATCTCATAAAAGTGCTCGGTGCATTAGTGAGACCGAAGGGAATAACCAACCACTCATATAAACCATATTTAGTTTTAAAAGCGGTTTTCCATTCATCTCCTTCCCTCATCCTAATTTGATGGTATCCACTTCTCAAGTCGATTTTACTAAAAATGCACGAACCATGCAACTCATCTAGCATATCATCTAACCTAGGAATGGGGTGTCGATACTTTACCGTTATGTTGTTAATGGCTCGGAAATCGACGCACATTCTAAAGGTCCCATCCTTCTTGGGCACTAGTAGCACGGGAACGGCACAAGGACTCATGCTCTCACGAACATATCCTTTACTCATCAACTCCTCAACTTGTTTTTGGAGTTCCTTGGTCTCCTCCGGATTGCTTCGGTATGCCGGTCTATTTGGAATGACGGCTCCGGGGATGAAATCAATTTGATGCTCGATGCCTCTAATGGGTGGAAGCCCACTAGGCATCTCCTCCGGAAAGACATCCTCGAATTCCTGCAACAAAGAAGTAGCTAAAGTGGGGAGGGAAGTGTGAGGGTCATCAAGTGTAAGGAGGGACTCCTTATAGACCAACAAAAGAATTGAATGATTTTCCTTCAAAGCTCTTTCTACATCACCTCTACTCGCATAAAAATTCATTTTTTTTCTCAATATCCTTTGCTCTCTTTCTTTTTTCTTGCATCCCCTCTTTTCTTTTTTCACTACTTTTTTCCCCTCTTTTTTTCTCACTTTCGTTTTGCCCCTCACTCAACTCCATTTTTTTTTCTTCTTTCTTTTTCCTCCTCCTCCTCCTTCTTGAGTTTCAATTGGTCCTTGTAAACTTCTTCCGGACTCAAAGGTAGGAGTGTCACGGGTTTTCCATTCATTTGGAAACTATACCGATTCTTCCTACCATCATGCAATACCCTCCTATCATATTGCCATGGTCTCCCCAATAAAATATGTGTAGCTTGCATGGGCACCACATCACAAAGTACTTGATCCTCATAGGTCCCTATGTTGAAAATAAGGAATACTTGCTTACTTACTTTCAACTCACCATAATCACTCAACCATTGTAACTTATAAGGATTAGGATGTGGCATTAAAGGTAATCCCATCCTTTCAACCATACTAGTGCTAACTACATTGGTGCAACTCCCCCCATCAATGATGAGACTACACGCTTGGTCCTTCACAAGACACCTAGTATGGAAGATATTCTCCCTTTGCTTAGCCGCATCATCCACCTTGGCTTGGGTGTTGAGAGACCTAATGGTGACTAAAGACTTGGGTGGACTAACAATTCCCTCCACCTCTTCCTCCTCGTCATCACTATCTCCCCTACACGACTTCCCCTCTTCGTCCTCTTCATCTTCCGAGTACCACTCCCCATTTTTGATAATCATCACCCTATTGTTAGGGCACTCTCGAGCATAATGCCCCCGTCCTCTACACTTGAAGCATTCTATATCCCGACTCCTAGAAGTAGTAGGAACAACCTTTGGGTTATCCTTGACGAAGCCAACTTCCTTTCCCTTGGAGGTTTCAATTTTGTCCTTAAGTGGTACCCTATCAACCTTTTCACTCCCCCACTTAGTCTTCCAATTGGAACTAGGACCTCCCAAGAATTTTTCTTGCCCCTTTCTTTTAAATTGCTCCTTCTTCTTCAATTGAGCCTCCACTTTAATAGTCATGTGTACCAACTCCTCCATCTCAACATAATGGTGTAATTCAACCACATTGGCTATCTCCCTATTCAACCCACTCATAAATCGAGCCATAGTGGCTTCTCTATCCTCCTCTATGTCGGCCCTCATCAAAGCTTTTTCCAACTCCTTATAATAGTCTTCAACACCCCTTGTTCCTTGAGTAAGGGTTTGTAGTCTTTGATAGAGTCCCCTATAGTAGTGACTTGGTACAAATCTTTTTCTCATAAGGCTCTTCAATTCATCCCAAGTATCCACACTACCCTCGAAATTCCTTCTCCTAGTGAGTAATAAATTATCCCACCAAGCCAAGGCATAGTCGGTAAACTCCACTACCGCTAACTTAACCTTTTTATCCTCGGAGTACCTATGACATTCAAAAATCAATTCTCTTCCTCTCCCATTCTAAATAGGCATCCGGATCACTCTTCCCATGGAAAGAAGGAATTTTCATCTTAATACTACCAAGATTACCATCCATTCCATCCCTACCCCTAGGGTTCCTCCCATGACTTCGTCCTACTCCCCTCACATTCCTACCTCCTCTATTCCTACCCATGTTCCAATTTTGGTCACTACCCCCTTCACTCTCCAATTCATCATCATCAACATCATCATATTCATACTCATCTCTAGGCCTTCTCCTATCACCCCTCCTAACATTATCATCCATTGGAGGTGGAACTTCCCTCCTAGTCTCCAACCTTGCTAATCTACCTTCCAACCTTCCCCCTATATCCGCCATAGTAACTGTGAGAGCTTGTATCATATCCCTCAACTCTTGAGTTTGTGCATTAGAATCTTGTCCACTCGAAGTATGTGCATGAGCCATGGAGTGTGAGTGTGCAAATGTCCTCACAAATTATGTTCGCTCGTGTTTCACTCAATTAGGCTTTTTTCCCTCTAATGAGCTCACCACTCTTGCCTTTTACCACTCTTCACTTTCTTACTCAAACTTTTCAAGGAACGTAATTCAACTAAATTGAGAATTTAATTCTTGTGTAGCACAAATTCCACAAACAACAAAGGAAGCAAATGAAGGATTGACACAATAGCAAGTAGAATTTAGTTGCTTGCTATTATACAAGGAAGTAAGAAATTGAACTAGACCAATAAGATTTTCAAAGGTATAATCACAATAACTTGATGTAAGACACAAGGAATTCAATTAGGAATGTGTTTGGTAGTTGAATGGTAGGTTTCAATATGAAGACACTCTTTGAAACATTTTATCAAACACTTAGGATGCAAGCTTTGAATAGTTTGGAATTTGCAAGTGTTTGTTCAAATGTATCCCCAATAACCTTCAATTTGATGATAACAACAATGCCCAATATGTAGGAATCATGAAATTTTCATGGGCACTAATTTTCCCCAAGTTTTTGTAATTTTCGTTTTTTTTTTTTTGACTATCAAGAACAACACAAGAAATGTAAAGATAGGAATACCAATTTTAGAGCCAAGCTCTGATACCAAATGATGCGAACCCCTTTGGTGATTAAACCAAAAATTCCCACAACAATAATGGATCAACCCAAGAAAGCTAAAATAGGTAATAAATATGAAATCTTGACCCAAGTTAAACCCAACCAAAATTCAAGGATTGACAAACCCTAGCCCAATGGAGAGATTAAGACAAATACCAAGACTTGTGGAATAAATATCAACACATACACAAGACAAACTCTCAATATATAAGTTGAAATAAATTCCAATAAAAGTTACAAGAAAAGAAAGGATTTACCTCTCTCAAATGCTCTCAATGGAGTCTTCAATGTTCAACCAAAACTAAACTAGGGTTTGGAAGGCTTCCCAAATATATACAAAAAGTGAAAAATAAGAAGTTTGAGAAATTGCACAAAAACCCCGTTATTTCATTCGGAGGACTTTCGGTCGACCGAAAGTTAATTTCGGTCGACCGAACTTATTTCGGTCGACCGAAAGGGCAGTTTCAGTCGTACGTTGGTCAGCCGAAACTGCCTGCAGCTGGGTCTCAAAATTCTGCAGAGTTTCGGTCGACCGAAGGGAACTTTCGGTCGACCGAAAGTTCCTGTTCTTCCAAAATTAGGCAATTGACCTCGATCTTGCTCTCTTCCATGTGTACTTGATTTCAGAGCTTGAAAATGAGTCCCGCCATCGACTCTTGGACCTCTTTAGCCTAGGATCTTGTCATGGGCCCCACCGGTATTCTGATAGAGGGTTGACCTGTTTGACTTTGACTCGATTGACTCACTGGATTCTCATCAGGACATGTGGCTTCTCAATGCCCTAATAGACGTGTCATTACCCTGCGAACGGAAGGAGCTTGGGAAAGTGGCAGCGATGAAGAGGACTATAGCGACATGCCCGCTTTGGAGGAAGCTAGTGATAATGAGGAATTATTATCCGGGGAGCATGGACCGTTATTAGTAGCGAGGCGAGCCCTTAGTGCTCAAATCAACGTGGATGACGTGGAGTAGCAGAGGGAAAACATATTTCATACACGGTGTCCCATCCAAGACAAGGTATGTAGTATGATTATTGATGGTGGTAGTTGTAGAAATGTTGCTAGCACCACACTAATTGAGAAATTAGGATTACCATTGTTGAAGCATCTATCACCTTATAGACTTTAGTGGTTAAATGATAGTGATGAAATTAAGGTGAATAGGAGGGTGTTAGTGAATTTTTCGATTGGTAGCTATATGGATGAAGTGATGTGTGATGTGGTTCCTATGCAAGACGGGCACATTTTGTTTGGTAGGCCTTGGCAATATGATAGGAATGTGACACATGACGGGTATAAAAATAGATATAGTTTTACCAAGGATGGGAATTACACTTACACTATTGACACCATCACAAGTTTATGCAGATCAAGTTAAATTGAAAAATGATGAAGAACAAAAGGTGAGGAAACTTGAAAAAAAAAAAGAGTTGAGACCACGACCTCATAAAAAGGAGAGGAAAAGAGGGTTGGAGCTACGATTCCAGAAAAAGGAGAGGCGAGAGAAAAAAAGAGTGTTGTGGTACATATCTCAGAAAAAGGAGAGGGAGCGAAGAGTGCCAGAAAAGAAAAATCAAGAGTGAGTTTCTATGCAGTGAAATCAAGAAGGCTTTCGCGGAAAATCGACAAATGGTCCTTTTATTGTACAAGGAGTCATTCCTTGCCCTTGAGGAAACTAACACATCCCTCCCTAGTTTGGCTATTTCTCTCTTGCAGGAATTTGACGATGTATTTCCAGATGATATACCTATTGGGTTGCCACCCATTCGAGGTATTGAGCATCAGATTGATTTTGTACCTGGAGCAGTTATTCCAAACCGTCCCGCTTATAGGAGTAATCCCTAAGAGACGAAGGAACTTCAAAGGCAAGTGGAGGAATTGATGAGCAAGGGGTACATAAGGGAGAGCATGAGTCCATGTTCAGTACCCGTGTTACTTGTACCAAAGAAGGACGGGACTTGAAGAATGTGTGTTGATTGTAGGGCCATCAACAACATAACGGTAAAGTATCGTCATCATATTCTTAGGTTAGATGATATGTTGGATGAATTGCATGGCTCTAGCATATTTAGTAAAATTGATCTTAAGAGTGGTTATCATCAAATTCGAATGAAGGAAGGAGATGAGTGGGAAAATTGCTTTAAAACTAAATATGGCTTGTATGAATGGTTAATTATGCCGTTTGGACTTACTAATGCACCTAGCACATTTATGCGTTTAATGAATCATGTTTTACGTGCATTTATAGGTAAATTCGTTGTAGTTTACGACGATATCTTGATATATAGTAAAATTTTGAATGAACATGTGGAGCATGTTAAGTATGTGCTTGTGGTTTTGAGGCAAGAGCAACTTTTTGCTAATTTTAAGAAGTGTAGTCTTTGCATGGAATAAGTTGTGTTTCTTGACTATGTGGTTAGTGTTAAGGGGATAGAGGTAGATGACGAGAAAGTCAAAGCTATTAAAGAATGGCCAACACCTAAAAGCATAACTGAGGTTAGAAGTTTTCATGGTTTGGCTAGTTTTTATAGGCGTTTTGTTAAGGACTTTAGCACAATTGCCGTACCACTCACAGAAATTGTCAAAAAAAAGTGTAGGGTTTAAATGGGGTGTAGAACAGGAGCATACATTTGAGACTATCAAAAATATGTTGTGTAAAACACCGATTTTATCACTTCCTAACTTTGACAAGGTTTTTGAGATTGAATGTGATGCCTTAGGGCTAGACATTGGAGCTGTTTTAATGCAGGATTGAAAGCCAGTAGCTTATTTTAGTAAAAAGCTAAAGGGGGTTGCTCTTAATTACCCCACATATGATAATGAATTGTACTCACTTGTGCGCGCTTTGGAGACATGACAACATTACTTATGGCCTCGGGAGTTCGTGATTCACACTGATCATGAATCTTTGAAGCATTTGAGGGATCAAGCTAAGTTGAGTAAGAAACATGCAAGTTAGGTAGAGTTCATCGAAACCTTTCCCTATGTCATCCGGTACAAATAAGTTAAGGAAAATGTGGTGGCAGATACATTGTCTCGAAGGTATGTGCTTTTAACTTCTTTGAATGCTAAATTGCTTGGATTTGAATACATTAAGGACATGTATGTTAATGATCCGGACTTTTCTAGTATTTATGATTCATGTGGTAAGGGAGCTGTAGATAAATTCTTTAAACATGATGACTACTTATTTCGGGAAAATAAATTGTGTGTTCCTAGTTATTCAATGAGAGAGTTACTTGTGAGAGAAACCCATAATGGAGGTTTAATGGGTCATTTTGGAGTTAAAAAAATTGAGGGAATAATAAGAACTATTTTGTTGAAAAAGACCACAACTCTGGCTGGTTGAGATTTGAGCCGAAAGTAAATAAAGTGGGACCCCAACAAATTAAAACCCATAGTCTAAGGAGTTGCAGTGTGAGGTGGGTTTTCAGTTTTGACTCCAAGTCCCTAATCATTGAGTTGACATATATATACTCATACTCACGTGCTTCTCACGTGACGAACCACAATTGCTCGTGTCGCAATTTCTACATGCATTTCCAGTTGCTACCAGAAATTGTAATCAAACCAGCCACTACTGCAACATGCAATATGAAAGAGTAGATAAAGATTTGGTGGGTGGGATTGGGTTTGGGATTGGGATTGGGTGAAACAATGTCCTTGGGACTATGGCCATTGAATTCCTCCAACATATATAGTCCTCGCGGGATTCAGTTTGTAACGTATTGTACATTTACATATTGTTCATAATAAAGGTTTAGGTCCAATGTAATTTTTTGTCACGTTCCAACAAATCGAACCCAAGACCTTATATTGATCTCTAGTATTTACGAAGATCTTAAATTTGAATCTCTAAAGAGGTGACAAATAATCACGTTATGGTCTATAGCCCAAGTGAATTATATATATAAACCAAACGATACAAAATGAATCATGCATGAACCATGTCAAAACTTGACGATCGAATCCCATAATCATGATCAAGGAGAGGGAATATCAGATCACACTCACACTACATGAAAGAGTAGATCAAAAAGGTTTTTGTTGTGGGGGTGGGGGTGGGGTGGTCCGGTGGGTGGGGGTGGGGTTGGGGTCGGGGTTGGGGGTGGGAAAGCAATAGCCCATATCTGATCACTACATGCTTGTCATTGTTTATCAATTCTTTAAGTTCCACTATGTTTAAGATAAGTATTTCTTTAATAGCTGCAGACATTTATTCAAGAAAAAGTAGTTTCATCTTTGTGCTGTACTTTGAGAGAAGCTCCAAATGTAGGGGGATTCATCTTTACAATTATTTGCATAAAGTAATCAATTATTCTTCACAACTTAGATCTTGTTTTGTGCCACTTGATATTGTCTTCCATTAAACGTAATCTCATTAATGCACGCGTCCCATTTTTTTTGCACTTGATGCATACTATTTTTCAACATATCCCATTTTCTCTACACTTGTAGGGTTCAAAACATTTTGTTCATGGACAATTTCCATTTTACGCGTATTTGTATGGTGTGATGTATTTGGTCAGTTTATCTAATTCGATATTATCTATTATGTTTCTGTTGACGAAAAAAATTTCGTCAAGGATATCTTGTTACTTTATATTTTCTTACACTAAACTCTACCATATTGCAGGTCTCATTTTTCTTCGTCGGGTTCTATATATCGTGCAAACAACTAGGTTAACTAGAAGTGATATTTTGAATAATATAACACAGACAGAATGCACCAATAGATTTTTTACGACACGCCATTTTTTCTATTCGTTGCTCTAGAATTTTCACTAATTTAGTTGATGTAACATCTAAATTGAATCAAGCAAAGTTGCGAGACTAATATAAAAATATTTGTTCAATTGCACTAGGTAGGCCTGACAAAAGAATTGGAACCAGCGGTTCGGTTCGTTTCGGTTCTATTTCGATTTGGTCCCTATTTTGTTCGGTTCTATCAAAATTTTAAACGATTCCGATTTTAAAAATCAAGAATTATTGGTTCCGGTTCCAGTTCTTGGTTCAAAACTAGAACCAGAACAAAACACGAATTTTTAAATTTTTTTTTTTTAAATATAAATTAAAAAAAAAATTATCAATTCCTAACCTTAATGCATGTTATCCATTCCATTAATCAATATCAATTATCCAACAACTATTAACTCATTAAATATTACAATAACTATAAGCAAAACAAGTAATAAACAAAAAATAATAGATCACAAATCAATTTTCTTTTACTGGTTCTGTCGTTTAGCTTTAAACATCCGACTGTCAGTTCTTCAAGAATTAACAAACAATAAATCTCCACTCTTCATCTTACAATTAATTGTTATATTGTTTTCAAGTATTTGCTGGACTTGTATGAATGTTTCCTGAAAATGTGGAGAATTACGAGCAGAAATTGAAGAATTTTTAGAATGAGCGAATGTTCCTTGAAAAGGTAAAGAATTAAGAGTAGAAATTAAAGAATTTTTAGAAGGAGCACATACACACGAATGAGGAGATATGTTACTATTTAAAAGGGAGTGAATATTTTGATGCCAAGGATTTTGAGTGTTGTATTCGTATTTTGATCAAAGTTGATGACCTTACCGTCTTACGACTCTTACCAACCGGAATCTACCATGACTCCATCGCTTAAGTTTTAAAGATTTTAATTTAGGAAACCGGAACCAGAACCAAAAGAAATGAACGGTTTGGTTCTAGTTCGGTTCTTCTCTTACAAAAAGATCCAAGGATTCTTTTTTCAAAAGAACCATCGGTTATTGGTTCGATTCGGTTTCCTAGGAATCAGAACCATATGGAATCACGCTCACGCCTAGCACTAGATTCAACTTAAATATCTCATAATATAATGTCTTTGATTCGAATTTTGAAAACAGGATAAAAATTCGTTAGATGTAAGATAAGTACTCTCCCAGATCAAAGAATACATATGTTAAGGGCTTGGGCACATTGGTCCGGTCATTACAAAAGAAAGGCATTTCTTGTAACGACACATGCCTTGTGTTTGACTGTTCTCTTACATATTATCCGTTCTAGGAGGATATGTCTTCTTATCTACTCACGAATAATTCTAGTACCAATTAGAGGTTTTAAGTTCAAATCTCGATGGACTCAACAAAAAGTTGTGAGGGAACAAGTGGATAGATACTCTCCAAGAGTAAGAGAACGGCCGAGCATGAAGCTCGAATCGATACTATTTTATATTGGTGAAATGAATTTTCAAAAACTTATTGAAGCCTTTACCAAAATCAAATATGAATTTTTAATATTATATATTTAATATATTTCCTTTTTCCAAACATTTTTTGTACAATTCATGGGAATGTTCCTTTTAAATTAAACTCGGCATATTCGAACTAGATGGAAATTCAAGGTTTGATAATGCAAAGCCGTATCAAATCTTAAAGATTGACACGAAATGATTGACTGCATGATTAGCACGAAAGGTGGATTTGTATAAATTAATGATATTCATCAATATTAAAAAGATTAGGAAGTGTGTAATAGATAAGAATGAGCTGTCCAATTGGCAATTTGGCAGTAATTAACACAGTATGTTTATTGCCAAAAGTAGGTCAATCTTAAGCTTTTTTATTTCTAAAAATAAACTTTTTTTAAGGTGTAAATTTTATTTTTTTATTATTATTATTATTTTAGCGACAGTTCAATAAGAAGACAGCAAGTTTGGGTTAAATTATCATTATTAATCAATAATAATCAAGGATTTCCTGTGTTTCGTAACGTACTTCTACTCTCAACTTTCTCTCAAGTTGTATTCTAAACTGCCTCCATTCACTATCTAGAAGGCTTATTACGTAATTCGTCCAGTTAAACCTCCTTCTTCAATTATGATATTATCAACAAAGCTAATTTCAGGGTAAAATTTCATCGTTTATGGTTCGTTTTTGAGTTTTCTTATTAGGAGTCAGTTGGATAATCTCGTCATTTTTACAGTTTTTTAGTTTTTCTCAAATTTATTTTGTCGTTTCCTAGTTTATTTAGACTTGTCTAGTTTTAATTAGATTTTTGTTTAAACTAGGATTCGTCTCAACTCTTTAAATAGTTAAAGGCTTGAAAACAATTCAGTTTTTTTTTTTAATTATTGGTTAATAATATTTCTGTTTCCCTTGGTGAATTCTAATATATTTTGACAAATTTAGAATAAAAAACATTTGATAATCAAATTAAATTTTTGCTGTAAAAATGAATGACTAATACTATTTTTAAACCGCTCCAACTATAAGATTATTATACTTTTTCAACGTTCTTTAGAAAAGAATGTGAATAACAAGATCTTTCTTCAATGGTCTTTTGATGTAAAGATTGGGAAAAAAAAAAAAAAAAATAGATACGACAAGAGATTAGATATTTTTTGAACTTTCTTTTAATCTGGGTTTGATTCACATCTTTTTCTAAAAAAAAATGAAAATTTTCAACCATTTTTTCATCATTGGTGATATTTGATTGTCAATAATTTATAAGGAAACTATTTTCCATTTTCAGGTCACGTGATGACATTTTACTCCAAAATCGAGAATTGTTTTTCTTGATTAGGTAGGTGCTTTTATTTTTTTGACAAAAGTTTAAACAATTTTCGTCACGTTTAATTATTTTAGTTGTTGTTAATAGATTTTTTTTTTTTTCAAAAATTAACATCATTATTATCAAGAACAAATGTGCGAAAAAATATAAATAAATATTTTTTTAATTAAAATAGCTAAATTTTGTTTTATTTGTCATGAAAAATAATGTCAACTAAACAATAAAAGTTGGAAAATCTTCAACTTTTTCCATTTAGAAAATTAAATCAATCAAACACATTAAACTTTCAATTCCCAAAAATTCAATTGCCTAGAATTCAATTCTCTGAAATTTATTTTCTTTTCATCCAAACTTCACCGTGGCTATCAAATGCGCCTTAATGTAAAGATGTGAATATATATATATATATATATATATATATATCAAGAGATTATGCTTATTAATTGATCGGTGTAAAGTTTTATATATGCTTTAACAACTATTATTTAATTATTATTCTTTTGTTTTTTAACAAGCCACATGCATATTTTATAGGGATCATCATATAATATAATGCCGTACGTATTCTATTCTCTCTTTTGGCCTTTTACCTTTTATTAAATTAATTAATAGGAAAACATAAATAATGCAGAATCTACCACGAATGGCTTGCTTGCAAAACTATTTACTTTTACAAACAAAATAAATAACTTATTTGTAATCTATTTTAATCGGTGAAAAAATTAATTTATTTTAAAACTCATTCAAACTTTGCGAAATCAAATATAAAATTTTCATTTAGTTTTTTCCAAACAATGTTTATTTCAATTCATGGGAACATTCCTTTAAATTAAACTCAATATATCGAATTCGATGAAATCCAAGATTTGATAACACTAGACGATATTAAATAAAATAAGTTAAAAATTCTTATAAATTATTGCATTAAGTTCTACTACTATTCAAAAAGATAGCTGATCAGTAAAGCATGAATTTAATATTTTGATTTAAAAAATATCTCCATTCAAGTGGGATAAAAATGACAAGCGTTGCCACGATTCTCATAAATCTATGATTAAGATAGTCATCAATACTAAAGAGATTAAAAAGTGTGTAATAGATATTGTTGATTATATATGGTTCGAATCCTTGATACAACTTGGGCTCAGTAAGCATTCCAATACGACACCTCGATTCCAAGCTCGACTCGACAAACACACAACCTTGGTTGCTCCAAATGTAGATGAACTATATCACCAAGGAAGAAAATGAACAGTAGAGGCAGCAGTAAGCCAGCTTCTCAAGAATGGCGGTTTCCACTCTTTTTCTTCAGTTCAAATTCACTTCTCAGACTTATCACAATATGGCAACGGTAGGGGAGCTTATAGGGTGGAATGGGCTAGGTCATGGATTGAGCTTAACTCCCAAAAGGGCCCAACTCACAAGTTAGATAACAACCACCCTAATGGGCCAACTACCCAAGTCCAAGGCCTTTATCCAAAATATCCACAACAAATGGGCCATTCAAGTGGGCCACGAGCGACTACCAATTAAGTCACTTCGAGTGGTCCCGAGTCGTTATCGAACCGAACTATCTATCGAGGTGTCGTTTTATTCACACAATTGTTTTACATCATCGCCCGGATTTATTGGGTATCAAAAAATCCAACAGATATGAAGAAAGAGGTGTCCAATTGGCAGTCATTGAATACATACATATATACATATATACACACATATATATATATATATATAGTGACAAGAAAAGTTGTAAATCTTAAGCATTTTTTTAAAACTCTAAAACGATTTTTTTTGGCAGTTAAAGTTTTTCATTTTTAAAAGCGACAGTTAATTAATATATTAATTAATATAATTAAGAAAACAGCAAGTTCGGGTTTGATTATCATTATTAACGGGAGCAGAGCTAACACTTGGAATGGATGTGAATCAACTTCTTTGAGTGGTGGGTCGACTTTTATATTTTTGAAAATAATACACAGATCGGGTTGTTACAATAAAACATTTCAATACTAAAGAAATCAGTTTAATACTTCAATAATCTGGTGTTAAATAATTAATTAATATATTATTAAAAATTATCCCACCCAACCCTGCCCAACCCAATCTAATTCAAATAAAATTCAACCTCCACAATATGGTTGGTCCTCATCATTGTCCTCACCAAATCCTCCACCACCACCACCACCTCCTCCTCCTCGACCACAACCATCGTCGTCGCCGTCGCCGCCACCACCAACGTATTGTCAACATCGCATTATCACCAAGACCTTCAACAGCACCACAACAATCTCCAGCTTCGAGTAATACCATCGTCGTCTCTACCACCACCATCTCCGGCTTACCACCATAGTGTCCCCTAATTTCCAGAATTGAGAAGAAGATCTGAAAATTGAAAATTAAATAATTGAAAAACATCAACAAGTGCAATTTATAGAGTACTCACTAGGTTAAATAATTCAATTCTCATCGTGATATTGTTATGTTGGCTGTGATATTGTTCGAAGTCTGTGATCAGTTCTCGACCTGTAAAAATTGACCTATTACCGATGAAGGTGACTTGTGAACTGTAAATTGTGACTAACTAATTTTGACATTTGAATTATAACTACATGTGAACATTTGTGACCCATACATTATGAATGTGATTTGTGAGTAGTGATTTATGACATATGAATTATTATATGTGACCAATAAATATTGACATGTGAACTATAACAATATATGTGACCTACAAAATATGGCATGTGGCCTGAATGAGTCACTTGTATTCTGAATATTTTTAAAATTTGACTTGTGACCCATATGTCAGAGATAGTGTTGACCTGTGACTTTTGACGTATAAACTATATAGTGTGACATGTGACCTGAACAAATCACTTGTGACCTGAACATTTTTTAAGTGTGACATATGACTTAATGCATCGAATGTAACATGTGATCTGAACATTTAAAGTGTGATTTATGACTTAATGCAATAAATGTGACCAGTGACATAATACATCTAATGTGACCTTGAGCATCTGAAGTGTGACCTTTTGACATAATTCATCAAACATGTTATAAACAAGATCTGATATGTGAATTATGATTAGATGAATTGTGACATGTGACCTACCATATATGAAGTGTGACTTGGCCTATAACCTATAACATGTGACTTGAAACTTATGACCTGAGATCTGAACCATTAATAACTAATTTTCTTGGATATGTGACCTGTTGAAATCGATATGTGACCAATAAAACTGACGTTTGACCTTAAATTGCAACCTGTGACCTGGGACCTTAAAGTGCAACCTATGAACAGTGACCTAATCCACAAATGTGACCCAGAAAATGTGACCATAACAGCAGCAGTTAACCACTAGTGACCTCAAATGAAGATCTGTTAGACACTTAGACACCACAACATCAAACCAAACACTTGTCTTGTTGGCGAGATGGGTGTAAGTCGAAGGTCCAGCTGGATGCAGCGACGTGGTGAGTGTTGTATCGTGAGTTCATTTTCGTTTATTCAATATATGAGTAGGTTGAGTGGGGTGGATAGGGAATAATGGTAATTTCTTTTGCTGGAGGGGAGTTAAGTTCGCCGGCGTCGAGAGGAGTTCGACAATTGAACTTTACCGTGGTAGCTTCTTGGTCCGATTGAAGAGCTCAACTGAGATGTGATTTCATTTTCGTTTATTCGGTATATGAGTGAGTTGAGTGGGGGTGGGTAGTGAATAATGGTAATTGCTTCCACCAGAGGGGAATGAAGTTCGTCGGTGTCGAGTGGAGTTCGGAGATTGATCTTTACTGTAGCAGCTTCCTGGTCTGATTGAAGAGTTGAACCGAGATGTAAACCATTTTGATTGAATTGGATGAGTGGTGGGTACTAAGTGTAGGAGTAATATTATTAATTAATATTTTTATATTTAATTAACACCTGATAAGTGTATATTAAACTAAAAAAAAAGGTTGAGCCCCAACCTTGAGGGCCCCTCACCGACCCTGCCCTGGGCCTTGGTGAAGGATGTAAATCGCAAGTTATGCCTCCCAGAGTACAGGGTGAGGGCTTACCTTTTAACTTGGTAAGGGTCGGGTTTGAACCCTTGACCAAGCGAGGCTGGTCTTTAAACCACCCTCCCTTTCACCTCTGGAAGATGTGCCCTGGGGGCAAAGTGTATATTAAACTAATATTACTGATTTGTGTACTAAGGGAAACATAAATATGGTGGTGTGTAATTTCCACTACATTTTTTTCCCTCAAAGAATTTTCCAATGACCCTAATTATTAATCAATCATTTGGTAGACTATAATTGAGATTAAATGTGTCAATTCGGATGGTTTGAACCGAGTCGGTTCGCTAACATATGAGCCCAGTAAGGATTCGCTTGAAAGAAGTTCGCCTGCTTCGGATTTACAGGCCGGTCTAGGTCGGTCCACAAATTTTCTACTATCCAGGTCTGTCTGTTGACCCATCCAGGTCGAGGGTTGCGGTTCTTTCCGGTTTGGCCTGTATGAATATAAACATGGAGCTTTTCATATTTATAGCAAAAAAAACATTTTTTTTTTTGTTAAATTGCTAAATACGAAATGAACAAAATAATAAATTCATATTTATACAAAAAAATGTTTACATATAATTCAAATTTATATCTTATATTGCACAAATTACTTATAACTTTGAAAAGTAAAATACAATATAAACAAATAACAACTAAATGTATTTATAATTACTAATATCAAATATTTATAACTTAAGTACATCCCAACTAGATTGTCACTTACTTTACTATAATTTATAATTTAAGTACATCCCAACTAGGTTGACACATACTTAATATAATTTAGTTGTTCAAATTTTTAATTAATTTTTTTTTTTAAAATCATTTAATTATTTCAAGGACCCGCTGGCTCGTGAATGTATGACTCTTGAAACTCACGATTTACACCTTCTTGGCTCATGAGCTGCCCACTTTGATCACGGGTCGGCCCGTGATTTTGGGTCGATCTGGATCGATTTTCACGAGTTCAGTCAACTCGCCTATTTTGACACTTCTAATTGAGATATAGTCTTAGCAATTTTAGTTTATTAATAGTACCCATTCACTAAGAGCATCTCCAATCGTTATGTAAAATAGATCTATTATTTTACATCCTCAAAGTCGTATGATGGTCTCCAATGGTGAAAGTCAAAGCAGATGTGTTTTAGAATTTCGGCCGAAAATGTAAATTTGCATATTCTTTTATACCCTCATGTCATGTGGGACCCACTCAAGCACATGACAGTTGTTAATTCCGAAAGATCTGAAATGTGACCCACACATATTGATGGAATGGTTGTAAAAAAAAAGTTGGGCACTACATTTGAAATGCAATTGGCAATTATTATTTGAGTAATTCTGGTGAGATATTTAATTGACATTTTTAAGTGACATTCTAACATAATGCACATACTTCACAAAAGATTTGATCAATAAATATATGATTAATGCACATTAATACTAACTAAAGAGGATTTATAGGGATTGAAACAATGAGAAATGCTCCTATTTTGAACTTTTCAGACTTTCATATAAAAATGTAAGTAAACAATTAAAAACAGCACTGTTACTTTTTGGATTTTGTTTGTTAACCAAGTTTCAAAATTTTTAGGTCGGTTTATTCATAATTTACACATATATACACAAGTAGAAAATAAATTAACTTAAATAGGTAACAAGCAAAATTATGTATGGAAAAATAAATTTTAACTTGAAAAAAATGAAAATTTTAGGTGGAATTCTGTTTATATTTTATTTTGTATTTTTATTTTCAAAAATGTTTTGTATTTCCTGTTTTCATTTTTGTTTTCAAATTTGCTGAAAACGCGTTTAGTTTGTCATTTTTGAAAACTGTTTTTGAAAATGAAAAACTGGAAAACACGTTCTGTTTGAAGTTTTGCAGAATACTACTTAAATTATTTTTAATTAATTTCCTTGCAGAATACTACTAATTCAAACTCAAATTTCCTTTCACAATATACTGAAAACATGGTTACATGCAACACACTAATGTGAGCATTAAGAGTCTATATTAACACAGCTTGGTCAGGTTCGGGATTTGAAAAAGCTCTACTTCTATTAAAATTCAGAAAATGCAAGTTCTTTCAAAACCACCAAAGTCCATTTATCAGTGTATTTTTTGAAATATAATAACAAGAATTCTCACTTAATTTTTTTTTTGTAATGTTGATATTGAATTCAATAAAACTTTATTTAAACTTAGTTCCAAATTAGGATAATTCTCAAAAAAAATAAAATAAAATAAAATAAAATAAAATTTATTTAGACTTAATTCCAAGTTAGGATAATTCTAAAAAAAAGTAATAAAAAAATAAAAAAATAAAAACTTTATATTAAGCTTAGTTCTAAGTTAAGATAATTCTTTAAAAAAAAAAAAAACATTGGACATTTTTTGTCGAAATACACAAAAAACGCCCAAAACGAGGTTTTGGGCGTTTTGTGTACAATTTTTTTTTTCCAAAATGCGTTTTCGAAAATGGTAAAGAGAACGCGTTTTTAGCGTTTTCGAAAATAAAAACAGAAAAAGACCTCAAAACAGCAAAGAGAACAGGGGCTTAAGTTTTCATTTACTTATTTCCATTTTAGGATGACAATGGGGTGGGGAATCCTGGAACTGACAGACCTGACCCTAACAGGGTGAGGAATGCTCAACGAAGACAAAGACAGGACGGGGATATGGATGAAAAAGTGTCCTCGAACCGAGTACGGAGATAGTGGTCCCCGTCTCTCCCCATCCCATCTTCTGTTAACAAGTTCAATTAAAAATAATAATAATAATAATAAGCAAAACTAAAAAGAAATTGGCCGTATATATATATATATATATATATATATATATATATATATATATATATATATATATATATATATATATATATATATATATATATATATTAACAAATAGTGATTTTGGCATCCACGCCCCATTGTGTCTAAGCGAGTATGAGGTTGGGACGAGGTTCTTCATTGGCCGGCCAGAGATGTGGAATGACATACCATACTGTTTCCATCTCTATTTTCATTGAGCAAGAATGTAACTTTAGATCTATCATGATGTAAATCGGGATATAAAAGTGATTTCAGGATAGTTAATTTACACCTTTAAATGCACCACGATTAGAGATGTTCTAAATATCAACAATGGGTGAGCTTTTCTTTTTAGTCTAATTTGTGTATAAATTGATAATCAATAATCTAATTTTATTCATTTCTTTCGAAACAAGTTAAAAATATTTCTAAACACGAAGAAATATTCCTACTCTGAATTCAAACTTAGAAATGCATTAAATCACACATGATTATTTATTATGATTGCATCAATCATAAATTATTACACATATCGTTTATTGAACATATGTTGATTATCACAATATGATAAACCTGTTGGATAAAATTCACGTCAACCATTAGATCACACCATTTCATGATTGATGGTGTAGATTGCATCTTATCAAAAGTCAAGACTCTTTATTAAGCACCTTAGAGTTGTATCTAATCAACACACCTATTGGTGACTTATTCCAATTCACACATTAATCACCCTTAAATTCCAACAATCCCCCACATGAATGGAAGAAGTCGACTTAGAACAAGGAAGATGAAGAAGAGTACAATTTGAGAGATAACGCATCAAGATATGTAGCTTTCGCTTTAAACCTTCCATAGCAAGAATCTATCGAACTCACTTGGCTAATAGTGAACGCAACATTTTGAACTGTCAGCTATTATTGTGATCCCAGAAAATAGACCAAACACATCATCTCTCATATCAAACTTGGTTCTCTATTTTGTTCATTATTTCGGCCCTGAACAACTTGGGTTCTGCGAGTGCTTTTAGAGGATTCGCCTAAGTAAAATTCTCAAACAACCGGCCATGTTCGCACTAACATAGGTGATATTCTATAAAAAGTATCCTACAATACCCGATTTGTACTAATTACAAGATATAGTTATCATTAAAAGCAAAGATTATCCTTAACATTCTTTGTAGGCAGCACTTTTGCATCATAGAAATGGAAATGATTTTAAACTCCGAAGTGCTTCTCATCGAGTCAATCATAATTAGTTTTCCTATTGAACCTAGTCCGTGGGATCTCTAGTCACCAAGCTAGGTTTCCATTAAGCTGGCTTTACACTCATTTCTCTCGATGCGCAATTTACTCTCAAAATAACCCATTTATAAACGGATCTTATAGGTTATCCTTCGATAAAACAATTATTATTGTTTAAAATGAGAGCAATATTCAAATGATATATATCGAGGCTTACCACTATACATGACACTTTGTACCATGGGATTTGTACCTACCAATCACAATCAAATGATATAACATACACAAATGTCACCAATTTCAAAATCCGTCGAAAACGTTTGAAGCCATCATGTTTCATTCTAACTTTATTAAAAGTACTAATTTCTTTCAATTCTTAAGTTATATTAAGGATTTCCACGAAATAACTACACCATCAATAGTAAAATATATTTACTAGTAGATTTTGAATCCTTGCATTGGATATCCAATTTTCAACATCATGCGCATATTAATTTTAACAAGGCATGCAGTCCAGTTTATCATTTCCAATATTTTCGAATATCATAATATTCTAATTTGAAGAAAGCAACGACATCCCCGCACAAATTTTGGGTTGCATTCGAACTTTAATTTAGAATATTTTTTTGAAACAAAATTCATACCCCTACAATTCTGGGTAAAGCTTATTTAGTAATAAAATATCCATATAACTATATAAAGTTCGATCATATATTTATTTTTTGAATAAACAATATTAATTCACTTCTAGTCAACATATAAAGGACTAGAAATATCAATGAAAGCTCACATTTATATAATTAGGACTTCCAATACTAACCACTTTTGGTTTACCATTCATAATTATAATTTGTATTGCATTCTTTTGTATAAAAGGCTTTTAACCTTTTTATCTCTCCACAAATGTAATTTAAGAATGAACTTGTAGAACTTACTATCCCCATAAAGATCTGGCTAGATCAAAGTTTATGTTGAGAATGAATTGTTCGACCCCCACGATACCTAGGTCAAATTAATCTTAATATTCATCAACACTATTCACATTCTTCATTTTATAGAGGCAATCCTCATAGTGAATAAATAACTTATTGTGCAATTATAAGTAACATGATAATATAATATTATCTTCACTATGCACAAAACATCTCACTTAATTTTATCAAATTAAATGAGGCTCTCACTAGAAACCATAAACCAACATACAAACTTTAATTGAGAATGTTATGCAAACAATCATCATAGTAATTTGAGTGTAATTACACATATATGTTTATATATATACTACACTTCAATGCCATGGCACTAAATCAAAATTATCAAGTAGGTTAATTACCGTATGATAAAATGGCATCTTAAATAAGCACAATTTTAATTAAATATTTATACACACAAATATTTACATATAATCTCATGCAAATATTAAGAGCCCAAAAATTTTATTTATTCATATATATATATATATATATGAATCACTTACAAGTGACTTTTATATTATAGAAAAGGCACCAATTCATTGATCTGTCATTAAGGCTCCGAAATCATTTGTGAACAGGCAAAAATAATGATAATCATGCACAACAATACACTTTTATGCATTTCACTACATAAATCGTGTGCTAAAGGACAAAGCTATTTCTCTTCCAACAAATCTTGGTTGAAACAAATTTCATGAGAATGAAATTCAACAGAATATAACATGCACGACTAAAAGAAATTCGGTCTTAAGATTGTTGGATAAAATTCATGTCAACTATTAGATCGCACCATTTCATGATTGATGGTGTAGATTGCATCTTATCAAAAGTCATGACTCTTTATTATGCACCTTAGAGTTGCACCCAATTAACACACCTATTGGAGAATTATTCCAATTCACCCATTAATCACCCTTAAATTCCAAACAAAACTTGTTTCGAACCTCCATAAATGAAATAAGCAATCTAAATAATTATCAAGCATTTAAATAAGCAATAATACTATGATATCAATCTATCACACAAATCATACTTAAAAAATGGATTTAAAAAATAAATCAAATGTTTACATCTTCATCCCAACACTTAAAACTTTATCCTAGCATGCTCACGATCAAATTACATATATCCATCATCCGAAAAATATTTTTGCTACAAGAAGAATGAGAATTAAGTTCACCTTCTCGAATTCCTTCAAACGAGACTTCGTGGGGGTGTCCCTAACATGGAATTTGAAGGATTTTAGAAGATAATTGGAGTGCTAGGACATCGTTATAGAAATTTTAAGGGCTTTAATTAAATATAAACATAGCTATTATATTAGTTTAAGTAGATGACATAGTTATCTATCAACTTTGTTGACCTCGATTTTTGTAGGAATAATGTGGTCAGCGGATCTCAAATCCGTACACGTTCACATAACTTTGCTCTTGCGTGCTAAGACAAACTGTTAAATTATGTGGCCTACTCTGATGAGGGTTTAGATGGTCGCGGGCACTCTAACGGTCAAGTCAATCTACTTTAAAAGATATATGAGTATGGGACATGCTAAAAATGTGAGCTACTTGATATATAAAAGTGGTTTGGATTCGTGAGTATGAGAGAATAAGAATGAAAGAGCAAGATTACTTTGAGTATATAAAGTTGCATTATTTTCAAATGACACTAACTGTAACTTTTATAGTGAAAGAGGTGAAATGAAAATCATTGAATGAAGAGACACGTTGCCTAATCTTAACGGTCGAGGCTTCTTGGCTTAAGCTTCATTCTATCAGATTCTAAGCTGGGGTGTTTTTAATGTTTCTGACCATTATCCACCTACAGCCTAGGTCTAGCATAAAAATAGTAGGTTGAAAAGTTGACTTGATATGATGACTGCTATAGAGAGGTCATATCAATCAATCATAGAAGATCTCATTCAAAGAATCTTCTGATAACCCAAAAATAGCTAACCAAGAGGGAGGTGAATTGATTTTTAAATTTTTTTCGATAAATAATCTCAAAACAAAATCAATACACAAGATATTAATGCAAAGAGTAATAAGAGAAGTAAATAAGTGAATTCGATTAGTTAAACCAAGTAATGTCACTTAAATAAATATAGCACAATGTAAATAAGCAATTCAAGGTAAGTGGAACAATGTAAAGATGATAAGTGGTTTAATGGGGTTCGATAGACAATGTGTTCTATGTCCCATTACCAAGCTCTCCATCACGAGCAATTTCAGATTCACTATATCGGTAACTTACAACAAGGAATACCAATCCTTAGGTGACTTACAATAAGGAGCACTTATCCTTAAGTGACTTACACAAGGAACACTTATCCATAGGTAACTTGTAACAAGGAGCATATTTCCCTAAACAAAAATTGAGTTTTCAAAGGATCTCGAAGCCGCAAAAATATAAATGATAATTTCACAATCCGAAGAACTTTCTTAACAAAGATAAAATTAAGTCAAGTATTAAGAGAATTAGGACAACACTTCAACAGATAACAAAGAGTAAAACTCATTTAAGCTGTAAAACTTTAATGAATAAAAATAGGTGATGAAATAGTTTGTATCTTTGTATTAAGACTTTCAACCAATAATCTCCCTTAACAAGTAATACAAGTTAAGTATGAAGAGAGATTTACACTTCAATATAAGTGTTGGCAAAGAAAGCTTTTATCAAGAAGAATTGAGAATCAAAGAGATTGTAAGGTTCTCTTACAAAAAGAATAATTGATGATTTTGATAAAAAGGAGTTGATCAATCAAAGGATTCTTTACAATTAATGAAGTAGAATATAAGATAAAGTAAGTTCAATGATTTTCACAATAAATTGCTCTAATAATGCTCTTGTAAGTTTTATGAATTGGATGTAAAAGAGAAGTCTATTTATAAAGCTTGATGCTGAAAAATAAGGACTTTTGGCTGATCATTTTGGTCAACCGAACGTGATAAAGTAGCTGCTATAAAATTCGAACTTTGGAAGTTCGGTTGAGAAAAATTGCAGTTTCGGTCGATTGGAAACTTAAGGTGACCGAAATATGCAAGTTTTGAAAAATATCATTCATGACAACATGTGTCTTTTACTAAAATCTATTTCATATTTTGAGTCAACATATTTTTATGCAAGTGATGATTGATGTAAAGTATTTTGTGCTTTATGAATATGCTAACGATTGATGAGTTGATACAGCTACATATATATTGAAGTTTTATTTGAGAACCTCTAAAATACAATCTTCATGTTCTTGATCTTTCTCTTCGAGTCTCTTCTGATCACAACATGATATAATGATGTAAGATCAAAAGTCATGATTACAAGTTACATTACTATTAATCACAAATCACATTTTCCATTCCCCCTTTGGCATCATCAAAAAGAATGGAGTCGTTGAAGCTGAGACTTCCCCTATCATTATGGAGTAGATGTAGGGAAAGAAAATCAATGGACATCAATCATAGTTCATAACATAAAAAAGAGAAATAGATATAAGTTCTTATCTTGAAGTACAACCTAAAATTCATCAAAATAGAAGATGTTTTTGAACAAGTTTTTCATAAACTAAAATGCAAAGAAACATAACAAGATTTTAATCTTCCGTCGGTGAAGGAGGAGGATTACATGGATAGAGTAAAATGATCGTAGAAAATCTCTTCAGAGATGTGCATTTGTTGTAAAATTTGCTGGACACCTTCAGCCATGGTAGTGAGAGAATCAATACGGCCATTCAAAATGTTAAATTGTTCATCGGAGAGGTTGCGACCGGAAGCTGGTGTAGTTGAAGGAATAGCGGGTCGATGTCTAGGTCTAGAAGACCCGTCACCATCGCCGATGTCCAAGTCATCGTCTTCCTCCTCTTCGGTAAAAGGCCAAATAGAGGGCCTTGAAGCATCATTGAAACCTTGTGTATTAGACACTTATTGCCCTTTTTCTTTGACAATTTTCATACGTTTAAGGGTGTTTAGATTGATGATGTCTGTGTGCTTAGGATTAATGATAGACTCGTTTTCTAATTGCACATTGAAATGTTCGAAGATTTTAGTAAGTATAATGCTATATGGTAGACCTAAGACACGAGGTGAGGAATTGACATGTCGAATGTGTTGCATGAAGATGTAATGGAAATCCACTTTTCGACCTTCATGGAGTGAGTCAAGAATAAACAAGTCTAGATGGTGAACTTCCTTAAAATGACCACTACTGGGTATGATTACATGAGCAATCGTACGATGGAGAATTTTACATGGTATGGTGAGATGATTGAGGTTCAAAATCATAGAAATAGCAAGGGGTCAATCGGTGACACGACAACATGCCTAGAGTTCATTATATCCCTCAAATCTCACGAGATAATGTTGAACATACATACTATTCTAACTATCATCTAGGCCAAGAATTTGTTGAACAAATGTTCTGTCGATTTTGATGTGTTTATCTTTGGTGGTGCAAGTGATGTGCCGGGAGAAAATTTAGCATTTCGATAGAATTCACGAACGAGAGTGGAATATGCATTTGTTTGAATTCAAACAACATTTTTCCAACCTACTTCTACAAAATAATGTTAGATATTGAAGGATGGTGCATTTAGGTAAAATGCAGAAAAGTCGTTGTTCTTACCAATTAAAATAGGGCAATTCGAAAATCGGATGGGCAATGGGTTGTCCTCTTTATTGTTTAATGATGTAGCTTCACCTTCCTTCAGTTTTTTTCCATGGAAGAATATGAAGACTCGATTTTTGAATAAGTTAGATAATTTTAAATAGAAAATTTGAATCTTTGGTGGAAAATATGAGTGGGTTTTAGTAGAGAGAGTGTAACAAGTATCTATTGAAATGGATGAATGATTTCAATAGGTTTATGGTGGATTTTATTTTTTTAAAAAAAAAATTGGGATTTCGAAAGGTAGTAATAGTCGACTATTTTTCGAGAACTTTTGTAGAATGGGTAGAAAACTTTTGATTTTAGGTGTAAATGTGGAGAAATGTTATAGATTAGTTGAAATCTTGAAGAAAATTTTGGAAGAGATTGATGGTTTTAAGATTATATGAAGGATTGAGAGAAGATAGAATTCATAATTAAGGTTTTGATTTTGAAAGAATTGGGGATGAATTTTGATTATAAGACTAAAATCCCGAAACTTTTGGTCAACCGAAAGCAATTTCGGTAGATTGAAACTCTGTAGAGTTATTCAACTCCAATTGTAGTTTCTTTTGCCTGACCATTTGTTCGACTAAAATAGTATTTTCGATCTATCAACTGTACGACCAAAAATAATTTTGGTTGATCATTTGTCTGACCAAAATCCTACAGCTACGGTTCTTTTTGGCTGAGCGATTTTTGAACGAAAGTAATATCTTGGTCAAGCACCTATACGATCGGAATTTCATTTTTGTTGGTCATCTGGTCGACTGAAATATGCAATAAAAAATAAAGTTGGTTTTGGATTGAGTGCTTTTCTTCAATTTAACATGTATACATCACAATTTAGGGTCCGTTCGGTAAGTGATTTAAAACAAAAATTTAATGGACACAATTTCTTATACCACTTTTTAACCACAAATTTTCTCTCGCCAATTTTTAACCACACATCTTACCTAGAAAATCCAAATAAATCACATTATAAATCAAATTCCTTGATATGACAGTCGCCAAACGGAGCCTTAGCCACATTTAAGTTTCATCAATAATTCACAAACTCCTTCTAATTTATGAAAGTCCATCAAGAGCAAGGGGTTTAGTTAGAATGTCGACCAATTTTTTTTCCGTATTAACAAACTCTAAATAGATATCACCTTTTTGTACATGATCTCGAAGGAAATGATGTCGAATCTCAATATGTTTAGTGAGGAATGCAAGAAGAGATTTTTTGACAAAATGTGGCACTAGTGTTAACACACATAATAGGATCATTTTCTGAAATTTAAATGATAATCACTAAGAGTTTGTTTCATCCATAACACTTGAGCACAACAACTAGCGGCCGAGATATATTTGGTTGCGGGTAGATAATGCAATGGAGCTTTGTTTCTTACTAAATCATGATACAAATGCAAAGTTTAGAAAGTGACAAGTTCAGCTAGTACTTTTTCTATCAATTGTGCAACCAGCCCAATTGACATCCGAATGGCTAAGTCAAGGTGAGTGCTCTTTTGGATACCAAAGTTTTAAAGTTCTAGTACCACTTAGATATCTAAAGATTCATTTTACGGCACTAAGATGTGAGTCTTTAGTATTAGATTGAAATCTATCACATAAGCATACAATAAACATAATATCAAGTCTACTAGTGGTTAATAAAGGAGAGATCTGATCATATCTAGATATTTTGTTATATCTATTGAAGTACATTCCTCGTCTTTATCCAATTTGATTGATGAACTCATTGCAATGTTCATTGACTTCAATTCTTCAAAATCAAACTTAGCATATCCATGATGTACTTAGTTTGACAAATGAAGATTCCTTCATTTGTTTGTATGATTTCAAGTCCAAGAAAGGACTTTAGTTCTCCCATCATTCTCATTTCAGATTCTTTGCTCGTACATTTTGAAAATTATTCACAAAAGAAGATATTAATAGCAACAAAAATAATATTATTAACATAGATTTGCACAACAATCATATCGTATTTTTTTATTATTTTAATGAAGAGTGTAGTATTCGCTTTTCCAATTAGAAAACTATTTGAAGTGAGAAATTTGCTCAATCTTTCATAGCAAGCTCAAGGAGTTTGTTTCAATCCATAGAAAGCTCTTCTTATTTTATATACACTTTCCAAAAAAAAAAAAAAAATTTAAAGTAGGGAGGTTGTTCAACATACACTTCTTCTTGAATATAAAACATTGAAGAACTCACTTTTAACATCCATTTGTTAAAGAGTAAATCCGTTATGATAAGAAAAAGCTAGAAGCTTGCGAATAGATTCTAATTTAGTAACCGTTGCAAAATTTTCTTCGAAATCTATACATTCTTCTTGATTGTAACATTGGCCACTATTCTAGCCTTGTTATGATTAATTATTACATTTTCATCTCGTGTATATTGAAATACCGATTTGTACCAACAACGATTTAATCATTTGGTCTAGCCACTAAAACCCAAACATGATTTTTCTTCTTGCATAACTAGAATCCAAAATTCATCAAATTCAGTCTATTTGTACGCATTAGATATTTACCTAAACCTGTAGGTCCTTGAGCAGATCCTACATTAGCCCCAAGACATTGAAATTCCTTGGTTCTGTTTGTGAAATGAAAGCACAATCATTCAGAAAACCTTTAATAGAAGTTCTAGTGCTTACACCTTTGGATGGATCACCAATTATGAGATCTTTTGGATGAGAATGAACAAACTTTCATTCAATGGGAAGTGATGAGTCACTTTGGATTTTGGAAGATTCTTTGATTCTTCACCAACATCTTTAGGATCTTCCCTGCTTAGATTTTGAGTGTTCATTTTCTTAAAAGGAATTTCCAAACCTACATCATTACAAATACTTTTCTCTTCATCAAGAAGATTAGCTTCATGAAAGATAACATGCATGGGGTTTTCCACTGCTAGAGTTCTCTTGTTAAACACTCTAAAAGCTTTACTAGTAGGAGAATATCCAATAAAGATTTCAATATCGAATTTTGAATCAAATTTTCCTAATTTTTTTTTTGGTATTTAGAATAAAACATTTGCAACCAAGTACTTTGAAATAACCAATAAAGCTCATATGGAGTTTTGATTATTCTTCGACTAACCAAAACTCTATTCGTAATATAGCAAGCAGTATTATTCGGTCGTTCAAGCCAATTTATTGCAATGTACAATGCTTCCTTTTTACTACACCATTTTGTTGAGGAATTCTAGGAGCCAAAAAATTATTTTAATAACCATTAATTTTACAAAAATCATCAAAAACAATGTTATCAGATTCTCCACCACGATCACTTCTAATAATTGTAATAGTATATCCCTTTTCATTTTGAACCTTATTGCAAAAATATTTGAATATGTTTAAAACTTTATTTTTCAAGTTCAAAAACAAAACTCAAGTGGATCTTGAAAAATCATCAATTATGACAAAGGCATAGTGCTTACCACTTAAACTAGTTGTTTTAGAAGGTCTAAAGATATCCATGTGTAGAAGTTGTAAAGTTTTTGTGAATAAAGAAAATTGCTTAGTTTTAAAAGAACCTTTTATTTGTTTTCCAAATAGGCAATCATCACAAATTTTGTACTTTTCAAATTTCAAATTTAGTAGACCTTTAACAAAATAATTTTTTAAAGTTTTTGAAAGTAGGTCCATACTAACATGACCTAATCTTCTGTGTCATAACCAAATATCATCTTTAAAACTTGATAAACATTTTATTTCTTTTTCAAATTCAATGTTAATCTTTGGCTTCCTATAAACAACACCTCTTTTGATGTAGCATCTTTAATAAGGAATTTGGAAGAATCGGATTTAATATGATAACCTTTGTCACATAATTTACTAATACTTGGCAAGTTATATTTGAAGTTGTCTATTAATAAAATATTTTCAATAGAGAGAGATGAGTCATTTTCAATATTTCCAATACCAATGATTTTTCCTTTAGCATTATCTCCAATAGTAACATGGCCCAATCCTTCTTCTTGAAGTTTGATAATAAAGTTGTCTCTGGTCATGTCCCTTGAGCATCCACTATCTAAGAACTAATTGTTCTTTATCTTTGATGATATCTACAAGATATGATTTATTTATTTATTTTTATCTTTGATACTCATACAACTTTGGGTCCTCGATAGTTAATGCTTTCGGATTCTTTGATTCACTCGTACTTTCTTTCAAAATGTAGCTTCTTTTTTACCAAATAATTAAATGCTACATGTCCATTTCTATTACAAAAATTGCATGTACTTTTTGGATGAGAAGAAGAAGCTTTAACAATGATATTTTTGAGAGATTTTATTTTAGAAAGGGTTTGTATCCAATTCATCATTTATCTAAAACACATTTTTGTTCACCAAGCATTACTTAAAGTTTTTCTTACCTTGAGTGAATTTGTGAAAAATATTTGTCGAAACCAAAAGTTTTTCTTTTAAAGAAGAATTTTCTTTAATTAAGGAGTTGCGGTCATTATTTTTGTTCTCAAAAATCTTTTGAATTTCTAGAATTTTTTTGGTCTCATTTTTTTTAATAAAATATGTTATTTTCTTAGAGTGGAATGTTTATAATCAAGTTTTTCAAATGCTTCAATAATTTCTTCATAAGAGATAGATAATTCATCATATGAAGGATTAGCATTTGTGTTTACCCCATCTTCAATGGCCATGAAGCACATGTTTGCAACTTCTTGATTTTAATTTTCTTCATGCTCATCATCATCACTACTTTCATCCCAAGTAGTTTGGAGAGCTTTCTTCTTGAAGAATCTCTTTTTGTTGGAATATTTAGTCCTTTTGTGACCGAGTTTGCCACAAACCATAGTAAACAATTTCTTATTCTTTTTCTTCTCCTTTATCTTCTTTATTTTGAAAGCTGCAGTTGTTGCCAAAGCCCCTCCACTTTTTAACAAGGAGAACAAGGTCATCAAGTTCCTCGTCACTCATGTTTGAGTTTGAGGATTCTTCATCGTTTGATGATTTCAAAGCAATTTGTCATCTAGGGGGATCCTTCTTTTCTTATTCTTTGGCTTTTCTAGACTTCTTCTTTGTTTCGGTGTAATTAAGCTCATATGTTATCAATGTTCCGTAGAGCTCTTCCAATGGATATGTGCTGACATCTTGGGTGTTCTCTATCAGCATCCTCAAAGATTTTCATCTTCCAAGAGAGACCTAAGCATTTTACTCACAAGTTCACCGTTACTAAATTTTGGATCAAATCCTTTAAGACCATTAACAATATTGGTAAAATGAGTAATCATATCAACAATATGTTCATTTTGTTTCATAAAGAATTTTCAAAGTTTTTAACCAAAAAGTTAATTTTTATTTCTATTACTTTGCTAGTACTAGTACCTAAATGAGTAATTTCTAATGCATACCAAATATCATGTGCTGAATCACGAGTGGTAATGCGATTAAATTCATTTTTATCCAAAGTACAATAAAGAAGATTTTTGCCTCTAGCATTTAAAGATAATTTCTTTATCATCTTCATTGCCATCATCGTCGTTGTACTCCTCTCTAGGTTTTGAAATAATTTGGTCCAGCTCATTGTCAAATTTAAGAACTTTTGTAGGTTTGTAAGGACCAAATTCAACGACCTCCCAAATATTATAATCTATTGATTCAATGTAAATCATCATTCTAGCTTTCCAATAGTAATAATGGGTGCCATCAAAAAGGGGGGAGGATCTGCAGAATGCCCATCGAGTTTTTGAAGATTATGGTTAGACATTTTTCAAGATCGTTTGATCTTAGTCTTAGAAGGAGTACCTTGCTCTGATACCAATTGATAACCCAATAATAACTATCCAAGAAAGGGGTGAATTGGTTTTTGAAACTTTTTCGATAAATAATCTCAAAACAAAATCAATACACAAGATATTAATATGAAATGTAACAAGAGAAGTAAATAAGTAAATTCGATAAGTCAAACCAAGTAATGGCACTTAAATAAATGTAGCACAATGTAAATAAGTAATTCTAGATAAGCGTAAAAATGTAAAGATGACAAGTGGTTTAATGGGGTTCGATGTAAAATGTGTTCTATGTCACCGTTATCGAGCACTTCGTTACGAGCAAGATCAAATTCACTATATTGATAACTTACAACAAAAAGTATCAATCCTTAGGTGACTTAACAGTTAATAACAAGGATCATTTATCCTTAGGTAACTTACAACAAGGAGCATCATTCCTTAAACAACAATCAAGTTTTCAAAGAATCTTGAAACCACCAAAATATAAATGATAATCTTACAATCGAAAGAACTCTCTTAAAAATTGATATAATCAAGTTAATTTTTAAGAGAGTTTGACAACACTTCAATATATAGCAAAGAGTAAAGCTCAAATGTTTAAGTTGTAAAACTTTGATGAATGAAAAATAGATGATGAAATAGTTTGCATCTTTGTATCAAAGCTTTCAACTAATAATCTCTCTTAACAAGTAATGCAAGTTCAGCGTGAAGAGAGATTTACACTTCAATATAATTTTTGGAAAAGAAAACTTTTATCAAGAAGAATTAAGAATCAAAGATATTATAAAGTTCTCTTGCAAAAAGAATCTTTGATGTTGATAAAAAATAGTTTTGACTAATCGAATGATTTTCACATTAAATTGCTCTAGTAATGTTCTTGTAAGTTTCTCGAATTGAATGTAAAAGAGAAGTCTATTTATAGAGCTTAATGTTGAAAAACAAGAATTTTCAACTGATCATTTCAGTTGATCGAAAGTGATAAAGTAGGTATTATAAAATTTGAGCGTTGGAAGTTCGGTTGAGCAAAGTTGGAGTTTCGGTCGAACAACTTTCGGTCGACTGAAATATACAAGTTTCGAAAATTTTCAATCGTGCCAACACGTGTCTTTTACTAAAATCTATTTCATTGTTTGAATTAATATTTTTATGCAAGTACTGATTGATGTAAAGTATTTTAAGCTTTATGCATATGCTAACGATCAATGAGTTGATACCTTTACATATATATTGAAATTTTATTCGAGAACTTCTAAAATATAATCTCGATCTTTCTCTTCAAGTCTCTTTTGATCACACCATCTTCAATAGATGAAGATTTGAGCATTTGAATACTTTTAAAGATTATACATGAAATACTCAAGAAATAACTTGTTAGAAACATAGGTTTCTTGTTTGTTATAACCAAAACAATGGAGCTATATCATTTGTCAAAATCTTCTAGAGAAAGAACCTCTTCAATTTGATGCTTTAGTGGGTCGCATCAACCCACCTTGCCCTCAGGATTTGGCCTCTCCATGGGATTCAGCTTAGGGTATCACATCAATTACTCAAGAGGCTCGATTTGGTCATATGGAATGGTGATGTAGAGTGAGGACCTAGGTTCGACACCATGTAGTTGCCACATGGGACCTCTTTTGAGGAAGCTTAACAATAGTTCCCAAGTTCATGTATGGATATTCATATAATGCGTGAAGTTTAGGTGTTGATGTGTTGATATATGTTGTTGGAGAGACGATGCTCTAGTATGAAGTATTTCACCTTCATGTTATACCTATGCCTAGGAACCTTATACAATGTAGAGCTACCGTAACATAGTAGTTTCCAAAGTCCAGTATGGGTATTTATATAATGCATGGACTTGAAATGTTTTAAGTTGTATTTTGATACCTTAAGTGGCAGCTATGCAAGCATGATATGTAAAGATGAGGTCCTAGCATGGAGGACGAAGCTTTGAAAGATAGACAACTTGACGAATGTAACGACCTGAGAAATTATAACTTCTTTAGTTGTCCATTATAATGTATTAGTTATTTTTAGAATTTATTTAACTATTGTGGAACCTAAAGAAATAAAAACGGAATTTTTAATTAAATGAAAAGTTACGAAAAACGTGTTTTAGTGCCTCTCTTCTCGAGACTTTTTTGATCCCTTCCGACCTCCTTTTAATACATGTGATATATGTATGGATAAGTTCTTGAAACGAGTTTCGAGAATCTGAAATCCGTTTCTTAGTTTGACCAATGGACAACCTCCTCAAAATTTTTAAATTTAGTACTTTACAGAAACAGTAAAGAAAAACTGTTTTAAGTAGTCTTCTTCGCCAAGTCATAACTTCCTCCTCGGTTAACCATTTCTCATGTGGTAAATTGCACGTGAAAGTATGTTGTGAGTACTTCAAAATTTTATCAAAAACTCAAGATTCCAACCTCGTCTGCTACCTCAAATCTTAGCTCAAACCTTGCTCATCGAAACTGAAAATTTGAAGAAATAAGCATGAGGTGTCATGCTACTTGCAACGGCTGCATTCTTAGCCTTCACTACTCACCACCTATCTATGTTTTAAACCTCCTACTAGCATGTCAACCATCATTCACCTCCAACTTGAATAGATAATATCCTAATCATTCCTTAGTCATGTAGCAAGCTTAAATCCCATACAAATGACTTCTTCTCCTTCTTTGTGCAACCAAGTCTCCCTATAAATACAAAATAGTTTGAATCATAAATCACACAGCTCAAAATTAAGGAAAGAAATATTGTCGAAATGGTTCTTCAACTTCAAAACCCTAGGTAAGGATTTCATGCTGAAATCATGTTTCAATCCGTTATAATTTATTCTTTTCATTGTCAAACATGCTTTCTAAAAATCCTTTATCAAAACAAATGATTTTGGATCAAAGAAATCAAGAAAAATGGATTTTAGACTTTGAAAATACACTTGGTTTCAACATCTACTAGTTTGGTGTCGACATCAATCGGATAGCGTGTCAACCGAATTTCATTCAACCATAAATTTTGATATACAACTCCGATTTATAATCCGTAAAGTTCGTTGAACTCCTAATTAGATTATATTTCCATTTATATATTGTAAAAATCGTGTAGATTTATGTACAAAGAGTTATATATTTATTTCTTCACATACTCTGTCCAAAGGTAGCCGAGAGACTTCTATTTAAAGAGAAAACTATTTGAGGAGCCGTTATGGATATATTTATGATTTATCCATTAAAATGTGAGTGGGATATATTTAATTGGTTATTAGATGTGAGTAAATACGTTATGATAAGTATTTGATTAATAAGTGAATCGAATATGCTATTTGAATTAGTCATGATGAATGTATTTACTTGGATTAGTTGAATAATAAGTGAGTCAAATATGTTTTTTGAATTAGTTGATTCATGATGAATGTATTTACTTGGAATAGTTGAATAATAAGTGAGTCAGATATGCTATTTGAATTAGTTGATTCATGATGAAGTTATTTACATGGATTAGTTGAATATCTTTATTTTAAATATTTGATTAATGAAGTAAGTTGAATATGTATATATGAATTATTTGATTTATTATACGTGAATTGGATATGTTTATGTGGAACGTGAGTTGAATATGATTATTTTAGTTAATTGTCTAATAAAGTGAATATTCGACACATCCTTTATATGCTACACATACTCTGAAACATGTTTTGATGAAATGACATTAGGCTCATGTTTTGAAATGCGATGGCATTCGATGAGTGATAAATCATAAAGGAAAGTAATGCATAAAGAAAATTTTTGCGCATAGGGATTATATATTTGAAAAGAACATGCATGTGCATCAACTACTCATCATACATTTGAAATTGTATTGATTATGTGAAGTTTAGTTGTATACACCAATGTGCAATAACACATGTGCATCATATTCTACTCACTGAGTAAGTGTATACTCACTCACGTCATGTAACCTTTCAGGTAGCTATTGATATAGAAATGATTGATGGGGATCTTCAAATAGCTTGACAGAAAGTGATGCACTAGGTGACGATCTATGAGTTGTGGACACACCGCTAAATAAGAATTTTTATGTTTGAACTGCCACACTTTTATTGAACTCGAGATCTTGATAATAATGTTTTATAATTAATGTCATTACTTTTCAAATAAATGAATTTTATTTTAAGTGACGTGATTTTAAAAAGTCTTAAAAAAGGGTCTTGAAAAATTTTGGGTGTTACAAGTGGTATTTGAGCATAAATATATAAAACACTTGGAAAAAAATTGGGGCGTTAAAACGAAGCTGTGATGCAGAGGCGAGATCCTTGCATAAGGACAAGCAAGTTGAAAAGAGGTAGCCTTTGATGAAGCTGAATAAGACTGGAGGTGATGCCCTTATGTAAAGGTGAGCCCATTGAGGAGAGGCATCCTTTGATGAGACTGAATTGAACTCGAGGTGAGGTCCTTGAGGAGATGAAGCCTTTAATAAGGTTGAGTTGAACTTGATGTGAGGTCCTTGTGCAAAGGCGACCCTATTAAGGAGATGAAGCATTTGATAATGTTGAATTGAACTTGATAAGGGCCCTGCGTGAGGGCCATCATATTGAGAAATGAAGCCTTTGGTGATGCTAAATTGAATGCAATGTGAGGTCCTTGCGTGAGGGAAAGCCCATTGAAGAGAGACGACATTTGATGAGTCTAAATTGAACTCAAGGTGAGGATCTTGCATAAGGGTAAGTTATTAAGGAGATAATCATTTAATGAGACTGAATTGAACTTAAGAAGATGCCATTGTGTGAAGGCGAGACCATTAAGGAGAGACTGTCTTTGATGAGATTGAATTGAACTCGAGTCGACACCCTTGTATAGGGGCGATCCCATTGAGGAGAGGTAGCCTTTGAACTGAACTGAAACGGACCACCTATAATGCTGTACCTGCATCCTGGAAATCCAAGCTAAGAAATAACAACAAAACATATACTCCTATTTTCAAATACTTATGGTGTATTTAGAATATGCTCCGTCCCAGAAATGTGAGATGCTACATCCTCTTAAGATATAGATACATAGTTCAATAATGTTCAAATAGGATAAATCAAATTCCAAATTAAATTCCACCAAAAAAAAAAAAAAAATTACAGATTCTTGGTCAAAATCCATTAAATAAAAAAATTTATAGAATAATATACCAAATCATCAAAATAAAAGCAGTCGATGGTTTCACGAACAATAACAAGTTCCATATCATATCCTTCTCCTCAAAATAAAAATCAAATAGAACTCTTAAATGAAAAAAAAATAATTAAAAACTAACTAGTGATTCGTTATTTGAAGGAAGCATCAGAATATCTAATTATATCATATCGTAACTTTCAAATTATCATTGAGCACAAGTCTCAGACTGATTATTAACATAAAAAAACTAGTTAAATATGAATTTTAACATCAAACAAAACAAGTCTCAAACTGATTGAATATAATACCTTGAATACACCTTGAAGAACTTTCAGCAGGAACCGATCGAAAAATAATAAAAGAGTATTAAATCTGAAGAATTTCAGGGGAAGAGTAAACCTGGGTTCTTATACACACGAGATTCTGAAGAACTACAGAGAAAACAATGGGACTGACCTTGGAATTAGGGCTTGTTAGCGGCTAGAGATAAAACTAGATTTGGGAGGAGATAAAACTAGACTGCATGGAGGGAAACTGAAGAGTAAAGACGGCGCGCCAGAACATGAGAAGGAGTAAATACATAGAATGAAAATGAGTTTTCTTTGTTAAATAGGCTTGGATACTACAGAACGCTATGGATTTGGGTTAGGATTTAATTATTGGGTAATTTACACAAAATCATACATTTGAATTGAAAATTTTCAAAAACAGATAATTCCAAACTATTTTGTATAATCAGGTGACCCAAATCCAACCCAAATTAACCCACTCCTCTCTCTCCCTCTAAACAATCCATCAAGTATAGAGTACTATTTCTCTCTCCCCATTCTCTCTTTGCCCTCTCCGATGAACTAGCACCACCATCTCCAATTAATCGTCACCACCAGGTACACCAACGCCCAGGTCTCTGTTCAATTCCTCTCCAATTAATCCAATCAAGTTTATTCTAAAATTCATATGCAGTGCCTCCGCCCATACCATCCTCTCCTCAGGGACATTGGTAATAACAGTGAAAATGAGCAAAACTATGTGACTTCTTATGCCAAGATTTTTGATTCGGTCTTATGTTAACAAACAATATGGTAGGTTTTCTATTCCCAAATCTTGTGTTGAATTGATTTTCCCCCGAATCGAGATCTATGCTGAGCTATAGCTCAGGCTCCAGCTACCACACCAAGGGAATCTTCGGCAGCTGTTCCAGTTGCGTCTCCATTGCAGACAGTTGCTACACCAACTTTGGCACCCGCCTCATCTCGTACAACTTCATCACCCTCAGAATCTCCATCGTCTTCACCTCCTGCGCCTCCCACTTCTCCTGTCGGTGCACCTGCTGCTAGTCCTCCATCCATCGCCGCCGCACCTGGTGACGCCGCTCCCAACTCCTCACCCAGTGCTGCTGCTTTGAACAGAGTATCGATTGCTGGATCTGCTACTGCTGCAGTGTTCTTCTTTTGCTACTTTTTGATCTAGATCTACTGATCTAGTTCGAAGTATTCACTTTACCATCGAGCATGAAGATTAGGGTTTTGTTATTATTGTCATTATTTATTTTTACAATTGTAATTAATTACAAAATTGAAATAAAGTTACAATTGTATTTTCGACGGTGATCTTACGAGGCGGTTGTGGCGGTGGTTGATTACAATTACACTAATGTAATTAATTACAAACTACGAATTCATAAGTTACAATTATAATTAATTACAAAATTAAAATATAGTTACAATTGTATCTCCGACGGTGGTTGTGGTGGAAGCATATTACAAATTAGGTGGTGATGGTTATGGTAGTTAATTACAATTGTAGTTAAATTTACAATTGTAACTAATTACAAATTGAAATAAAGTTCTAATTCATAAGTTATAATTGTATTTTCTACGACGATTGTTGCGGTGGTTTATTACAAATTAGGTTGTGATCGGTGGTGGTAGTGGTGATGGTAATTAAATGCAATTGTAGTTAAATTTACAATTGTAATTAATTAGAAATTGAAATAAAGTTACAATTGTAATTAATTACAGAACCTAATTCTAAATTAAAAAAATAACTGATTTTGAAAATTATTTTGATACTTGTGTAATTAGTTACAAAACGCCTAATTACAAAAATTTTCAAGTTTAAATGTTTGTAATTGTGTACTTAACCCTTAATTATTTTTTTTGTTAATAGCATTGTTATTAAGAATGCTATAGTTAAGTGTTATAGAAAGCCCAAAATGTTGTAGTTCCCTTGTGTAGGGGTGAACCATTGAGAAGATGCAGTCGTGATGAGGCTGAAGTGACTGAAGACGAGGCCCTTATTTGGGGCGATCCTATTGAGGAGAGACAACCGTTGATGAGGTTGATTTAAGGGTTAAGTACACAATTATAAACATTTAGACTTGAATTTTTTTGTAATCAGGGATTTTGTAACTAATTACACAAGTATCAAAATAATTTTCAAAATCAGGTATTTTTTCTAAATTCAAAATTAGGTTCTGTAATCAATTACAATTATAACTTTATTTCAATTTGTAATTAGTTGCAATTGTAAATTTCACTACAATTGCAATTTATTATCACCACCACTACCACCACCGATCACCGCCAATTTGTAATCACCACCGCCACAACCACAGTTAAAAATACAATTGTAACTTATTTCAATTTTGTAATTAATTACAATTAGAACTTATGAATTAGAACTTTATTTCAATTTGTAATTAGTTACAATTATAAATTTAACTACAATTGCAATTAATTACCACCACCACAACCACCAATCACTACCTAATTTGTAATTAGTTACAATTATAAATTTAACTACAATTGCAATTAATTACCACCACCAATCACTACCTAATTTGTAAACAGCCACTACCACAACCACCATAAAAAATACAATTGTAACTTATTTCAAATTTGTAATTAATTACAATTGTAACTTTATTTCAATTTTGTAATTAATTAAAATTGTAGCTTTATTTCAATTTTTCAATTACTTACAATTGTAACTAATGAATTTGTAAAACATGACAGATTTTTTTTGCTAAAATAATTGAACATTCATCTTAATTACAACTGCAATTACAACTTAATTACATTTTGTAATTAATTACAATTGTAACTTTATTTCAATTTTGAAATTAATAACACAATTGTAACTATGAAATTGTAAAACATGACATTTTTTTTTTGTTGCTAAAATTAATGAATTAGTTACATTCATCTTAATTACAACAACTTAATTACATTTTGTAATCAATTACAATTTACAATTAATTACATATTCAGAAACAAAAAGTAAATGAAAACGTGTTAAAGAGAACACAAAATCACGCTAAGAATCCCATTCAATTTGCATATTGGACAGAAAAAATGGTCATATTGGAGATCAAATGGAAAAATATATGGCCAAATGGTTGAATAATTAGTGAAATATCATACCGTGCTTCAAAAACTTCTTCTGTAATAACCTCCGAACATGTAGGTGGCAGATCCTCTTCGCTATTAAATATGACGAATATCTTGATATTTCTCACAACTTGTTTGTCCAGAATTTAGAGAAGGAAAATTCTTCCTTGTAGAACGATAACAACCTGTTGGAAGGAAATCTCAATCAATTGCTCTCATCGCCACCAACAAACATAGAGTGAGAGCAAAGTACCGGAGTCAATCAGAAAGTTGCAGAGGTGACGATCGCCTCACCTGCACGCCGCGTTTCTACGCGTAGGCTCCCATCGCCTTTACCTTAGGGACTCTCGTGCAATCGATTTGCTCGTCGTTTGGACTCTGTCGCTGTTGCCGTTGTAGGGAATGGATGTTGCGATTAAATTTGCTTGTGTGAAGAGAGGGAAGAAAGAGAGATGGAGAGAGAAGAAAGGGAGAGACGAAATAGAGAGACGTCTGATAGTTTGGTTTGTGATTTGGTTTTTGTTTAGTAAATTAAGTAACTGATTTGGTAAAATAGTTTTTATTTACTTGATTTTAAAATTTTAAAATATAATGGTATGATTTTGCCTAATTAACCCTTGATTTAATTCGAGATAAGGCCCTTGCGTGGGGGTGAGCCCATAGGTTCTTTGCACCTCTTATATCTAAGTGGTCCATCCATGGAAGGTTTGGCATTCAATTTGATTATTTCATATGTAATTGTTGTTAAGAACTCACGACATTCACAATTTAGCCGATAGAATTTATGACTTGGCTATGACTTATGAGATTCGTGACATGACAGGCAAAATAGATACATTGTACATGTCACTTGTCATCATAGAGGATTCACTATTTCAAAAGAAATGTGAAAATTGGCAAGTTGTTAGCATTCAAAATAATTTGTTGTCAAAATATAAATTGAATGGTTAAATTAAACTTTAAATATAAAATGCGTGATCAAATCAAACTAAATCACCTCGACCTAACTGAATTATAGCATATGATTAGATTTCATTATAAGTAGTTTATATATGGAGACTATAATGAGAGGAGTAATGAATCCACGAAATCTATATATATATAAGTCAACTAAGATTCGGAAATTTTTTTTCCCTCCCAGAATCTCAGTTGGCATAAGAATTGGTCACTCACCACTTCGCCATACATGTAAACGAATATGTTAGTTTTTCACTTGGTAGTTTTCAATGCACGAGTACTGTTATTTTATAAATAGTAACTACCATTTATGATTTTAAACACCCAAATTAACTGTACATGAAAAAGGTAACTGCTATTTAAAGCTAGAAAACTATGTATTTTCATGCAATAATTTCTTTTTTTATATAATAGTTTTATTAATCCACCCATTAAGTGAAGATGTATTTATTATAATGCATTCTATTTTTCGCAAATTTGTATGAAATTGTTGAAATTTTCTAAAAACGGTTCACCAAAATTTGGGAAATAATTTTTTTGTAACTCATCTTTTCCGTAATGGAATGAATCATAGATGGTATAGATCGAAGCCATGTGTTGTTTGAAAACACCATCTCAAATCCATGATGGTATTTTCCCAAGCTCAATCATATATTTGCAGCAATAATCTTGAAAAAAATAAGCACCTGGAACAAAAAATTAATGGTTATTGAAGGTCTGAATGTGAAATGTATTGAAGTTTTCTTTAAGGCTTAGTAAATTATAAGTTTATTATAGGCATTTTCTATGGAGAGAAATGAAGAGGTCGATAGAAATGGAAAAAAACCCCGATCTGGCTCAAACCCAATGGATATCCGCCTTGCGGATCAACGGGGCGGTTTCGAGTTAGAAGTGACCCAATCCACCCCGACCCAAGGATTTTTATTTTTATTTTATTTTTATTTTTATTTTTATTTTTTTACAAAAAGGAAAGACAGAGATTTAAAAGTTAAACCCAACGCCTTATAGCTCACAAGTCACAAGACTTAGGCAAGAACCCTAAAAATTGAGCGGGGCCTCCATTTTTTTGCTCACCATTCCCCCTCTATTTTTGCCACCGCCTGCATCTGTTCCTCTCTTTCATCGCCTCCTGCATCAGTTCTTCTCTCTTTCGCCACTACCATCATCACCCAATCACCTCTTCTCACGCAGTCACAGGAAGAAGCAAACTCGAGTCGCGCAGCTTTCACCCTTCATTTTATTTTTTTATTTTCAGATCTAGATTCTAGCATCGATTCATGCTACTATAGTGTTTGTTGATTATTTAGATCTAGCATCCGATTCATCCTTGCTTTTAGTGTTTGTTGATTTCTTTTATTTTTTATTCTTGAATCTTGCCTTCGATTAATGTTTTGCAGTTGTAGTTTATAAAAACTTTGTATCATATTCCTTATAAATATTGTTCATTTTGGTTCAATTGTTTTGCTATTTTTGTTAGTGTTTTAGGTGTTCACTGCATAGGTTGTCTTAGATTCGATTTTCTGGAATTGATCATGGAATGAACATGATGATTGATTATCGATGTTCGTTTACAATTAGTGTGTTAATCTACAAAAAAAAATTAATGATGGATTAGCATGTAGATCTCAGTTGAGATCATCCCTGCCCCGAGATCTGATCCACCTTGAAAATGGCAGATCTCAGAGCGAATCAGATCCACACCATTTTTGCTCAAGGAGGATTCGGATCAGGGCGATCCGCTTCGTTGCCAACGCTAGATGTCGACTACTTGGGTAGTTTAGGGTTTGGAGAGAATGGATGAGGTTGATGGGTTTGATAATTCACATTTAGGTTTTGTGGTGCTATTGTGTTTACCTGTATATAATGGGAACTAGAAAATTCAGTAGGGTTTCAAAAAAAATTGGCTTTTTTTTTTTTTTTTTTTTTTTCAATTGCATGTAGCTTAGACCGAAAATGTAATTTGAGATGCATTTAGTTAGTAGGCGGCTCATACTTCCTATTTGGTATGGTGTTGTGGAGCACAAAATCTTATTTAGAATTTGAGATATTTTTGTAATTTTAATTTTTCTTAACTACAAGGAGATATGACCGAATCTTACAACCATATAAGTAATATATGAGCTACAATTAGTTCTTTTCCATATGTCATTAAAATCAAATTTCAATACCAGAATTTACTATAACTAATTATAATACTGTATTCATCATTCTATTCGGATTAGGGGTGGGAAAAAAAATCAAAACTGATATGACCAAATCGGAACCAAACAAAAAATTGAAACCATATGGTTTTAAAAAAAACAAAATAGGAAATCGATTTTGGAACCGAGAACCGATTGGTTCTGGTTCAGTTCTCGGTTCTGCTTTTAGAATCGAAAAATCGAAGTTAGAACCAGATTTTTTTATCCTTGTTTATTTTTTTATGGTTTTAATTAGTTGTCCTAAAACTAAAATTAAAAATCAAAAGAATAATTTTTTGGGTAAAGTGAAATCGATTAAGTTCTTTTTATGAAATTTATTACGTCTTTCCCTCATTGTAACCTTTAACTTTACACTTGAACTTAAATTCTTAGTAAATGAAAATAGAATGAGTATAACTTATTAATAAGAAAAGTTGTAAGTGACAATGATGAAGTTAATTAAATATTTAAATACAGATATAAAACAATTAATAATAATGCATTTAAAACTCATGATTCATCCCACTTCTTGCCATGTTCGAAAAATCTTCTATGTCATTTGTTTCTTATTTTAGTTTATGAATATCTTCTGTTTCATGGAGAATTCTATGCTTTCTTCGGGATGAAAGGATTTTCGAAATCCTTGATTTTGGTATATTTCCTAGAAGTTTATTTCAGGTTATTGACCCGCTTCCCGAGACCTGATACTCCTTGATAAAGCCTTGAACAAAATTAATATTGTAGAACCGAATTGGAACCGAGACTGAACCAAAATCGAATGATTTGGTTCTGGTTTGGTTCTTGTGATTCAATGGAATCGAATGGTTCCATTTTACAAGAACCGAAAAGTATGGTGCGGTTTCGGTTCTTGAGATACCCGAAACGAACCATCCGATACCCACCCTTAATTCGGATAAAGACTTTTTCCAAGATAATGTTTAAATAATGTAAATCTTATATGTAATTAATATAAATTTTTTACTATATAACTTAAATAATTATATTTTCCTCTAATAATAACATAGATAAGTTTTGAAGAAGTTTTTAAAATTTTCCCCAATTTGTTTTATATTTTAATAAAGAGTTTATGATGAGATCCCAGTCGGGAAATTTCGTCGAACAACGCGGAATAACGACAATTAAAAACCTAGGAAAGATCTAAATCAGATTTGACTCGAAAATAATAAGAATACGAAGAAAATAACGAAAAATTAGAAGATAGATTTGACGGTAAAACCTTGACCCAATAATCACGACGCAATTAATTGACGATGGGATTAAAGAACCAAGATTGGTGAACGCCACAAGGGATGTCAATTCCTTGATAAGTTCGTTGGGTGAACGCCACAAAGAACAGATCTTTGATAAGTTCGAAATAAAGGGAATAACTCGACCTTTCAATTTTGGAGAATCCTCTCTCAAATATTATTAATCTCAAATCAAATTTGTGTTTTTACAATGAATGGAAAGGAATATAAATAAGCAAAATAACCTAGCATCTAATTTACTCAAAATAGAATTCTAATTAGACTAAAATTCTAAAATAGGAAAATAACCAAAAAACCAAAAAGGAAATAAAATAATTAAAATTCTCGCAAAAATCTGGCCACTAGCCAGTTACGGCCATGACAATCCTTTTACGGCCGTAATGGCCTTTCTGATCATAAATCTGATTTATTAGTTACGGCCGTGACGAAACTCTTACGGTCGTGAAATGCCCATTTTACAGCCGTAACTTCCAGGCTTACGGCCGTAAGTCTCGTTCTGCTTAATTTCTGCCTTTTCCTTCGATAATTTGTTACGGCCGTGATAGTAAGTGTTACGGCCCTGAATATATGTATTACGGCCGTGAAGATCCTCTTTTACGGCCGTAAGGTATTTTCTGCCCAAATTACTTCTTTTTTTTTATTCGGCTCGATCCGTCCCTCTTCTCGGCTCGACCCCAACACGGAACTTGCTCCGTTTTGCACGTAGATCACTATCATATTGCCAATGGCTCGACTTCGTCCTTCGATGCCTTGTCCGGATCACATCAGTTTATCTGGAAAAAATATTTTTTTAAATAGTGATTTTTATGAAAATGCGTGATTAAAGATTTTGGAATTTTTTTTGTGTTCATGTGTAATATTATTTTATTAAAAAATATTCAGTTGAAAGAAGAAGAAAAAATATGTTATACTTTTAACTGGTCTCGAACATGGATTTATTAGATTTAAAGAACGACCTTTTAAAGTAAGTTTAAATTTTTAATTAGTGTAGTTTGAAATTCAAATATAATGGACTTGGTCAGTTTGGCACAACTGTTGTGAATAGAGATTTTCGTTGTAGAGCTTTTATTAATAGAACTTTTAAAAAAGTGATGTTAAAAAAAACAGTTTACTATTTAGTTGTTCGCTAGAAAGTGCTATTAATATTAAATTGATTGTTCGATAGCACAACTTTAAAAGTGTTTTGTATAATCTAATATTTAATTGTATCTCATAATTAACTAAAAATAACTAATTATTTCTCCACAACGTTGAACTCTATAGTAAAAAATATTTTATTAATTCATAAAATATAATATTTCACTATTTTCAATATATTTCATATTTTGTTAATTAATTATGAAAAAGTATATTTCCAATTTATTTTCAAAAGATTTCATATTTTATTAATTAATAAAATATAATATTTCAATAGATTTCCATAAGAGTTATAGAAAAAAGTATTAGTCAATAAACTTCATATTTTATTAATTAATAAAATATTATATTATATTATATTAATCAATAAAATATAATATTTCAATACGAGTCATGGAAAATAATATATTTTTAACATATTTCAAATTTTATTAATTAATAAATAAAATATAATTTCATATTAATCAATAAAATATAATATCTTAATACGAATTATGGAAAATAATATATTTTCAATAGATTTTATAATAAAATATTATATATTTGAGCTTTTTATAAAATTCATTTTTGGAGAAGCAACAAATTTGAGTTTCTTTAAAATAGTTTAAAAACTATTTACCCAATCAAAAAGTACGTTTTCAATCACAGTCAAATGTCTATAATTTTTAGTAAAAGTACTTTTACACCTCCCAAAAGTCATACCGAACACACACACTTAGGATCCGTTTGATAGGGATGGTAGAATTTAGGTGGAAAGAAAATGAATTTCAGGGAATTGAATTTCTGAGAAATTATTTTCCTCAGAATTAGAAGTTTAAATTATTTGATCGGTTTAATTTCCTAGGTAGAAAAAAAGGAGAGTTTTCTGAATTTTGCTATTTGATTGATATTATTTTTCATGTGAAATAAAATAAAATTTAGTTATTTTAATCAAAATTTTGTTTAAATTTTTCACATATTCGTAGTTGATAATAATAATGTTAATTACTGGAAAAAAATAAGTCAATTAACAACAATAAAAATGATCAAACGAGCCGAAAATGATTTGTCTCGCAAGGTGGCAAACAAATTCCCACTAGAGTAGTGGGAATTGATTTTCCTTGAAAACAAGTCAATGTACAAGCATGTAACAAAGTAGGAAAATGAATTTCAAGGAAAAAATTTCCTATCAAACAACAACAAAGTTAGAAAATGGGAAAATGTTTTCCTACTTCCTAGGCAAAAGATGGCTATCAAACGAACCCCTTAATCTAAAATTTTGGGAATACGTAAAAATATATTTGTATCCACACATCTCAAATAATTATTGAACATGTCAAATATTATGTTGGTAAACATAAATCTAATTGTATCCACACATCATAACAATTTTTTAATCAAATAATGATTTTGTAAACGAAGTTTAAAATTTTGATTCATTGAATTTTATGTGGATGAACTATATTTTCATTGTCTGAACCAACAGAATACGCGATTTAGGATATCCTTCCAACAATTGTGAGTTTTGTAAAACCATATTTTGGTTTGAGGAGGAAAAAGACAAGTGTTATAAGACCTGTCGATCCCCTAAATTTTAGCTATGTTGCATGCTTAGGAGGATATTCAATCTACAGTATTCTTGAACGGTATAAAGTGTTCGGATTTACCTACACATGACTTGATGCTAAAGGTTGGTGTTCCGATGATGCTTTTGAGAAACATTGATTATGTTGCAGAATTGTGTATTAGAATGAGGCTAATGATTACAATGCTAGATCTTCATGTTTTTTAAGCTAGAATTATGCTCTGGAAAATTGCTGGGGACAAATTTTTTATTTCAAGGATGTTATTGAATACATCGGACGCGAGATTACCTTTCAAGTACGAAAGAAGACAGTTTTCGTTGGTTGTGTCATATACTATGACCATCAATAAGAGTCAATATTAATCACTTTTGCATGTGAGACTATTCCTAAAAAAGTCGATGTTCAGCCATGGACATTTGTATATAGCAGTATCAAGAGTTATGAATCATGTTGAATTGAAGATATTGATATACGATAAAGATGGGAACCCAACGGCTGCTACGACTAATTTTTGTGTATAAGGAGGTTTTTTAAAATTTGTGATATTCTTGATAGCAAAATTATTATTACTACTTAAATTAGGAATCACTGTTGTTAATTTTAATTAATTTTTTCTATTGTCCTGTGTCAGTTCAGTGCATTATAATTTGTCAATGAAATATATCTCTGTATCGTAATGGTGTGAAACTAGTATATAGATTATAAGTAGATGAGTGTTGTGAATATTTGGCTAAATTGAAGTTTGACTTGTATGAAATTCTAAGTAGGCCTAGGCATCGAGTGGGTCAGTCCGAGTATTTCAATACCTAAAACCACCCATTATACTTCGAGGTATTTCAAAATTGGAACCATTTGAGTCCTTATAATTATTGGGACCAAACCCAAATCTGAACCTTCGATTTCAATTCGGGTTTGGTTCTACCAATAATATTTTTCTTACATGCATATTAAATAAATATTTTCATATAAGTCCTTTCGATACATATACCGAACACATTAATACTTGACAATATTTGTGCAATGGAGAAAATTAAGCTAAAAAAACTCAATTACTCGACTCAATAGTAGAGACTAATTATATTTTAAGTAGAGAACAATGAACTCGAGATAACAAAAAATGTACACTTTAGACCAAACAAAGAATATATCAAATTTAAATGTAACTTATTATAAAAAAGATTTTAAAAAATACTTCAGTTTGTAAACCATGCAAGAAAAAAAAGTCTGAATTATAAAAATGAAAACTTTAATTCATCAACTTAAATTACAGTCTGATCTTGAACTTTTGGATTCATAGAAAGCTCAAATTGAAAATATTATTAACTAACTCATGAAATACAACATTCTAATGTGAGACGAGAAGTAAAAGAGTATGAGCAAGTTTGATTTTTTAGTATTAGTCTAGAGTTTTAGAAAAATTACTACCTAAAATAGATTTTTAAGTTATGTATTTTTTTGCTCAGTGTATAAGTTGTAAAAAATAAAAAACGATATAAAAATCAGTTCCATTCGAGTATCCATGGTTTTGTTTCAAAAATCAAGAACCTACCCGGACCCAATTGATTTTTGATTTTCGGTACCGGTTCCTATTATATTTTTTGGGAATCATACCAGAACCTTTGGTTTCTGTTCAAGAGGTTCGGTTCCAATTAAAATGCCTAGACCTAATTCTAAGTTACTTGTATGGAAACCCAAATGCCTAACTACTCTCAAAGTTCAAAATAGAGAACCCCATTCACCAAAAAATCATGCCGCCGCCACCTCACAAACCGCCGAACCCGCCATCTCATCCGCCAGAAAACACCACCTATGTTGGCGGCTTCACAATCTCTACGCAACCATCCAATCCACTCCCAATTCCATCCACAAATCAGCCCCAACATCCACTTCTTGTTGAAGCAGCGCCCATGGTTTATGGTGAAGACCTAGGTTTGATTTTAGGGATTCCAAATTCTGGTGTTTTTGTTTCTTTCCAGCCATCAAGGATGATTGTAATGGATTCAGAACACCCAAAAACCCCCAGGGTAGCCTCCAATTTGTTTGATTCCACCGGTGGAGTGAAGCCCTTTTCATCCATTTCCAATACTGCAGTTTCGGTGCCATGCAGTCATAATCTCGTGCTAGGACATCTTCCATTGGTTCCAGAGCACCCAAATTACCCTGGGGTGGCTTTGATTCCTTCCAATTTTGAGCGGAATGTAACATTGGAAAATGTGCCTTTTGGCACGAATCACGAGGCAGCAATTTCAAGTTCAAATTTGAATCTGAAACCATCACCATTGGCTCCAGAGCACCTAAAAACCATGGAAATGATATCAAATCCTATTTTTTCCGTTAATTGTGGGGTGAATTCTACGTTGGTAAATGTACGTTTGGACACAAATTTTGAGGTAGATAGTTCTAGTGAAAATTTGGGTCTGACACCATCACCAACAGTTCAAGAACACTTGAAAATCATGGCTATGTCATCAATTCCAAAAAACGTTGTAGTTCGTGATACTTTGGGAATCGCGCAAAATGGCACGCACTTTGAGGTACTGAATTTTGGGAATTCTGTTTAGAATCTTGGGAAACGAGTAGAACCAATGATCTCAGATGGTCCAAACTACCCCAAGTATGGTCCCCGTTCCTTTGAATATTGTTAGTAGCTTTGCATTGGAAAATGTGCTTTCTAGCATGCAAATCGAGGCAGCGATTTCTGTACTTTCTGCTATGAATCTACTCGTGAAACCTGCTACAACAACTCCAGCACACCAGCAAATGGTTGGGGTCCCTTCTCTAGTTTCTAACCCTCTCGGTTCTATTGCATTGGGAAGCATGTCTTTGTGCACGCAAAATGAGGCCGTAAATTTAGTTGATTCATCCTCAAACTAGAATTCCCAACCTGTTACAACCATTTTGGTGAAGAGTAATGCACCTTTGGCTAATGTTCCTCCACTTAAGAATACTCGGCGTGCACCTGAGCGTGTGCAAATGCCACCCCCACGTCTAGCCCCATGTGGTCCTGCTGCTCCACCTCGTGCTTGTGACACACCTTCTATAGCTCCTGGGAAGATATCTTATGCAGTGGCTTTGTCTGGAAAGCCAACTATCACTTAGACTGAGAGGAGCCAGAATAAGTTTTTTGCATCAGTCACGCAGGCACCCCCTGATTCCTTTCTCCACAGGTTCACTATTAAGACCCCCTCATTACACTTGAATGAACCTGTTGTTGTTTTTAATGATGTGGACGAGCAATTTCTAGCTGAGCCATACAAGTTCACACTTGTTGGTAAATTTGTAAACAGGAAGCCTCCTATCAATAAGGTATGTGAGAGCTTCCTTAAATTTGGGTTTTGTGGTGATTTTTCCATTGGTCTTATTGATGCACACCACATACTTATTCACATGTCACACGAGGATGATTATGTACGGCTTTTCTCAAGCATTCTTGGTATATTGATGGGTGCTTTATGTGGGTCATCAAGTGGACACCTGGTTGCAATCCTACTCATGAGAGCCCTATTGTCCTAGTTTGGGTCTCTTTTCCGCTTCTTCCTATACATTTTCGTGCAAAGGCTACTTGTTTGCTTTAGCTAGGCCATTGGGACCCCTCTGCGCATTGATGAGGCCACTACTGATTTGAGGAGGGCTGGTGAGGCCAGGGTATGCATAGAGGTTCATTTATCATTTTCTCTTCCCGACGGCATTTGGATTCAGTGCGAGAAATATCTGGGTTATTGGTAGCCTGTTGTCTATGATAAGAAGCCAGTATTTTGCAGTCGGTGTAGACATTTGGGACATACTATTGATAAATGTTTGATTGGTAGGCCGACTGTTTCTACATGTACTCAGTCTACAGTTGTTTCTGCACCCCTATCTTCCTCTTCTGCTCCAGTGGTTGTTTCCTCTACCCCTCCTTCGAAGCCTGTTAATAAGGTGAAGGATAAGGGTAAAGGGATGTTGACTGATGCTCAACCAAGATAGTGGGTGATGGTTCCTAGGGTATCCAGCAACCAGTAGGATCCCAGTTCTTCTGGTATTTCTATCCAGCACACTTCTCCCACGGTGATTGCTCCACTTATCATCCCTCAGGCAACTACCACCTCTGCCACTATTCCATGACCTCCTGCTACAGTTCAGTCTACTTCTTTGCCAGCTTCAGCTCCGCTAATTTATGTTTATAATCCTGCTTTGACAGGTTCAGCTCAGCCAATTAGTGCTCAGTTTTCAGTTCCGGTAGTTACTCAGCAACCTCTTCCTGCAACCATTATTCCGTCAGTTGTATAGCAGTTACAGCAGCATCGATCTTTCACCATGACGCCACCTCTCGTGGCTATTCAGACTTTCAGTATTGCTCCAACTTCTTTTTCTGATCCGCTACTTGATGATATCCTTTTGAGGCAGCAGACCTCAGCTGAGGATGTGGATCCTTCTTATGGTGGCTTAACAGTAGTTCCTTTTGATACGCCTCACATTTGCCATTAGAATGTGGAGGCCTTGGTCCCCTTTGATTCTGGGATTCATTCTGATACAGAGAGCATTGCCCAGTTGGAGGTTCACCAGCAGGGCCCTTTCAGGAGGTCTTCGACATATGATATGGTTGGTTTGGCTCAACGTACTGAGGATGATGGTTTTAGTCAGGTCACTCGGAAGAAAAACCCGCGTACCACTAACACTAGATTTCCACCTACTCGAATGACGACCAGGAGTCGGTCATTAGATACCTCTCGTTCCTAGTCTTGATGAGTGTCATCAAATGGAATGTTAGGGGTGTAGCTAGTGTAGCTACTCGTAGGTGACATAAAAGGTTGATTCAACTTCATCGGGTTTATTTTTTTGTTATTTTGGAGTTCTTCATTCTTCAGGAGAGATTTGATTACATTCGACGATTGCTTCGTTTCGATACTAGGACACAGAACTCATCTGGGAAGATTTGGGCTTTCTGGAATTCTGCGACTACTATTACTACATTGGTTGATCATTCTCAGTATCTGCACATTAGAGTTGAGGATCCCAGACTGTCACGGCCTATTTTCTTGACTTTTGTATATGTTGCTTGTATGACATTTGGTAGGAGGGATTTGTGTGCGGGTCTTCACCACATCTCCCTCAATGTGGACGGTCCGTAGATAGTTGGGGGAGACTTTAATGTTATTGCTCATGATGGTCAGCGCACGGGCCATAACACCAGGGATAGAGGTACATCTGCTTTCTCTGACATGATGCTTGATTGTGGTTTGGAGGATGTTGGGTTCATTGGTAGCAAATATACCTCGACCAATGGTCGGGTTTGGAAGAGACAGGACAGGATCTTGATTAATTCTGTAGCTGTTGCTCTGTATACAACTCACTATTAGGCACTTGAATTGAACTTCATCTAATCATGCGCCTCTTCTGCTTCACTGGGTTGATGAGGATGATTTGGGGCCTATACCTTTTCGATTCCTCATCGTTTGGACCAAGCACCATGACTTCTTAGCCTTCGTCTCTCAGAAGTGGTCATACCCTACACATCTTATGGGGATGGCTGCTCTCTAGGAGAAGTTCTTCAGGCTGAAACAAGGTTTACATTGGTGGAACCGAAATGTATTCGGGGACATTTTTCAGAGAGTACGGGATGCTGAGTGTAGGGTCGATGAGTTGGAGATTGAGTATGATTTGGACCCTACTCCAGAGCACCATGACTCCCTACATTAGGCTCAGGCTGATCTGAACATGGCTTTGGCTATTGAGGAGGGTTATTGGAAGCAAAAGGCTGGTTCACGATGGATGTGTAAGGGGGATCACAACACCCGTTACTTCCATACGATGGTTCAAGGACGACGGATTAAATCACGCATCAGGTCTATCACAGTCTTTGGAGCCCATCAGAGCTGATATTATTCCTAGGCTAGTGACGCATGAAGACAATATGGCACTAAACCGCCCCCCTTTGATTGATGAGATACATGAGGAGGTTTTCAGCATTGATTCTGACAGTGTTGCTGGACCGGATGGATTCTCATCCTTGTTCTTTCAATAGTTTTGGGATATTATTCATGATGATGTTGCTAGTGTAGTTTTGGATTTCTTTGAGGGTGGAGCTCTGTCTAGGGGTTTTGCTGCTACTTCTATTGTTCTGATCCCTAAAAGGGATGGAGCCTGCAGGTGGACTGACTTTAGGCCTATCAGTTTGTGCACGATGTTCAATAAGCTCATCACTAAGCTTTTGAACACCAGACTCAGTTTGTTGCTTCCTCGTATTCTCTCTCCTTAGCAGAGTGGTCTTATCCCTGGTAGGCTTATTGGAGATAATGTTTTATTGATTCAGGAGATCCTCTACACTTTGGATGATAAAGTAAGAGGGGGGAATACTATGCTGAAGTTTGATATGGCTAAAGCATATGATCACATGGATTGGGGCTTTCTCTACTCAGTGCTGGAGAGTTTTGGTTTTGATCATTTATGGATCGATAGGATCAGGAGATGTGTTTCCGGGTGTATGTTCTCAGTGCTCCTTAATGGGCGCCCATGTGGCTTCTTTCTTCCTCGCAGGGACTCATGCAGGGAGATCCTATATCGCCATCTCTTTTCATTATTACTGTTGATTACTTCTCTTGCCTACTCACAATGCAGTTTGAGAGGTTCCCTAGTATAGCTTTTCGACACGGAGATGCTATTACTGTATTGCATCTGTCATTTGCTGATGATATGATCATCTTTGCCAACGGTCAGAAACAGTCTATTAGGATTCATGAGTGTTTGGAGCATTATGAGGGGGTTTCTGGCCAGTTGGTGAACAGGGATAAGAATGGACTTATCCTTCCTAGACGGGCATCTACCAGTCAGCTTAGACGGCTTGAGCATTTGACGGGTTTCAGACACTAGCAGCAGCCGTTCACTTACTTGGGGGATCCCTTTGTATAAGGGGGCCAAGCGGTCCTTTCTTTATGATGACCTTATTTAGAAGGTCAGGAGCAGGATTTCCGGATGGGCATCACGAATGCTTTCCCCTGGAGGACGCATTACTTTGATTAGATCAATCATCGGCTCTATCCTATTATAGCTTCTTCAGATCATGCAGCCTCCTAAGGCTATTTTGAAGAAGCTCGAGAGCATCTTTGCATGATTCCTTTGGGACTCCAGGGATCATGCGCATCGATTACATTGGAGAAGATGGAAGGATCTATGCCTTCCTACTGAGGAGGGGGGGGGACTTGGATTTAGACGGTTGCAGGACACTATAGATACTTTCTCGCTGAAGCTTTGGTGGCTCTTTCGTTTCAAGAGATTTCTATGGGCACAGTTTTTACTTGGGAAATACTGTATTGGGACACATCCTTTACTTGCTGCTATCCCACATTCAACCTCTCCAGCTTGGAAGAGATTGAAGAGGGGGGATCACGAGCTGAGCCACATATTGCGTGGCACCTTGGAGTTGGACGAATATTCTTCTTGCATGATTGTTGGATGGGGGATAGGCTTCATACATCGGAAATGGTGTAAGATTTCTTTGAAGACATTGGATGGGATTATTTGGAGAGTGTATCGAATGATTTCATTACTTCACATTGGGCGGCTCATCAGACAGCAACATTGGCGTAGGGATACTGCTACTGCCCCACTATTAGGTATTACTCTTGCTATTTCTACCCCTCCACCCCCATTTTGGTTCTTGGTACGTTCCATCAGTGGGAGCATACAAGCTTAACATTGACGGTTGCGTCAAGGATAGCTCTGCTAGTGAAGGGGTATCATCAGGGATCATGATGGACAGTGTATCAGGGCATTCTCAGCTTTCTATAGAGATCGTCTTATATTAGAGGCAGAGCTGCATGCTATCCTTGAGGGGATAATTCTTGCTCGTAGACTGGGTATCACTTCTATTTGGATTGAGTCTGACTCTACAGTGGCCATTCATTGCATTACCAGGACGAGTGGACCTTAGCAAATTTAGGAGATTCTTAGACAGATCAGAGATATTCTTCATCTGGACAAGGACACTATCTCTCACATTTATCGTGAAGGTAATCAGGTTGCTAATTCACTTGCTTCTGAGGGATGAGACTCGAGAATTTACCGAGAGTATGGACCACGTGATCTATCACGCAGCATCATGGCACTTCTACAGATTGACAGACATAGACTTCCTAGCTTCAGAGGATTATAGTCTAGTTTTTATCTTTTATTCTTTTGATGTATGGGGCATATTTTTCCCCTTTTATTTCTTCCACTTCGTTTTTTTATTAGTTGCTACATTTCCTTTATCTTGGATGTCTCTATGTCCCTCTCCTTCTATGTACTTTTTAATTTTAATGTTACTGGCCCGCATGAAGTTAAACTGTGAACGACTCAACCTATTTAAAAAAAAAAAACCCAAATGCCTAACTATTTGAAATTAAGTTTGAAAAAAAAAAATAATTTAAATAAGATGTAGAAAAAGATAGACAAATAAATCCACTTACATTTTCACAGTCTATTATACCTTATTTTAGCCTTGTTTGGATGCTCTTTTTGTTTATAAAATAAATTCACTTACATTTTCACAGTCTATTATACCTTATTTTAGCCTTGTTTGGATGCTCTTTTTGTTTATAAAATTAAAAATTTAAGTTTTTTGAGGTAAAATGTGTGGTTAAAATATTATTTGAGGAAATGTGTTGTTTATATATTTGAAGAAAATTGATAAAAAAAAAAAATGGGAATTTCATTAAATATATAATTAAAAACAATTTTTATAAAAATAAAAATCAAATAAAACTTTTAATAAAATTAAATTAAATTATGACACCTCACCAATTGTAACGTGTCATAAGTTTAGAGGCGTACCTTCTAAAAATGTGACACAGACAGCAAATCTTGACTGAAGCCCAAATAAATACTAAGAAGACATTTTGATCCTTGTAAATCTGCCGTTCTAACAGGGTTTTGTTTTGTGCGTTTCACTTCAACTAAAAATTACCCACACAGTGAGTGAGAGATAGAGAACGACGCGTGAAAAATGGGGTGGGTCGGAGAGCAGATCGATTCAATCAAATCTCTTCAGTTCAGACAAGTTCTCACGCAAGCGATTAGTCTCGGTTCGTTAGTTAATCATTTCTATCAATCTGTATCTGTGTTTGTGATTTTGGATACAGGCGTACAGTTATATAATTTCAGAGTAAATTTGCTTTATTTGTCGCATTCAATTATTATTTGTTTGATATTGGAATTGGTTTTTGACTTTAGCTTTCCATGGGGTTAGATTCTGGAATTAAAACCCCTCGGCCGTTTTGGATTCGAACTTGATAAATTTGTGATGAGTTTCTATGGTGCTGTGGGATATGTGGATAATTAAGAATTTGTACCGTTAGATGTGCTAATGAAATTGGGGAGCTCATTTAGGTCTCAGGTCAGGTGAAATATTATTTTGCATAATTACTTTTACAATTTAACATTTTGTGGTTATTTACATTTAAATACTGAAGCCATATATTAAATTATTCTTTTAGCGAAGCCATTGTACAGAGGTTAGCAATTTCAATTAACAAACCACAAGAGGTGATTAACCAATGGTGGTAGTTCTGTTTTATTCTGCTCTGAAGAATAAAAAGATTCAGGATTCAGGTCTCCTGGATCTTACATAGTACTTATTGTTTTTATATGGAAATCCCGATTTCAGACCTTCACTATTAATTGTTTATGAATTGACCAAAAAGGTTCTTGGTGTTACGGCATGTTGATTATGTTTTGTGCACCTTTAAAACATATAATTTTTCTTTTATGTGCCTAAAAAAAAAAAATTCATTTGGAGAGGGGCCTTTTTAGATGCTTCATTGCAACAAATGCGATGCTTCAATTGCCCTAATAACTAGCAACATTTTATGATGCCAAATATATTCTCTAAGCATTTCATTAGATTACTAGGACAGACAATTTGGCCCATTTACCTTAATGTGTGAAAATACAGGAGTTTTTCTTCTATTTTTCCCTGTTATTAAATTCATCTCTGTGAAGGGTTGAAACTATTTTCGTAGTTTTGATTCTGTTGCTGTTCTTGAAAGCCCTTTACACGTCCTTTCAGGTATGATTGTAACATCTGCACTTATTATATGGAAGGGATTAATGTGTGTCACTGGTAGTGAATCGCCAGTTGTTGTTGTGCTTTCCGGAAGCATGGAGCCTGGCTTTAAGAGGGTGAGTTTGTTGATAGCTTATGTTACATGCTTTCTTGCATCTTTATATTGCTAGTTTCATATGTTCCTTCTTTTGTTATAAGAAAGATACAAGATCTCTTAATTCTTGATCTCCATTTCACGTAGACATTTAATTGCTTTCGAACATTTATCATTTACTTTTGTGCAGGGTGACATCTTGTTCTTACATATGAGTAAGGACCCTATTAGGGCAGGGGAGATTGTTGTTTTTAATGTTGATGTACGTAGTTCCTAACCTTATTTTGTTTTTAGTATCAATTTATTTCTCTCATTGTATACTTTCCTATTCTTTCTTAGTCAAAACTTTACTTATTATCTGTTAGTTCATGGACCAATTTCCATGACTTGTTAAGACAAATATACTTGGCAACAGTAATATGTTTGGATAACTTCATTTTCTTCCAGTAAATGTTATTGACGAAGAAAAGTTCATTTAGTACTAGCAGGATAGCAAGTAAATCCACTCTTATTACGACCTCCTGTATTCTAACTTACAAGGAATTTTCCAAATGCTGTCATCCGATAGGTATCATGCTTGGGCATTTGTTTTGATAATGTTTTAAGTTTTACTAACGAGTAGATTTGCTTCTTTTTGCTTTTTGACAGGGGCGTGAAATTCCTATTGTCCACAGAGTCATTAAGGTAAGCATGTTGGTGAATATTTTCTCACTTTTTCCACCTTACATTTGTATGTATTCATGGTACTGTGGTAGTACTGGATTTCTGTTAATAAAAGAACTAAGAAGAGTTTTTGTTGTAATGAGTGAGTGGGAATAATGCTAAGTTTTTTGTATCGTTTAAGTGGGCAAATGATGACGAGGGAAGACTGGGAAGGAGAGGGAAACAGCAAAAGTTACTACATTATGTTACCTTTAAATAATAATGTTGAAAAAGAAACTAGACACATGAACAGAAGGTTACAGTAATATTATAGAGCACTAAAATTATTTATTGTTGTCATATCTCCTTTTCATTTGTTTCGCATAAAGTTCTACTATTTATATGTATTGGAAAGCCTGAAGGTGTGAAGCTAGTCGATCTATCTGCTAATCTACTAGTTGCAAACGATAGCATTGCATTTGCTTTGCATTCTTGTTGTCAATTGTTCTAGTCACAGTCTAGTCAGTTTAATTTTTTGGTAAAGCAGTTTGACATAAAAGACAGATTACTAAAATTCGAATATGGCTTCCAATATTAAATTGAAATGTGTGACCATGTGTCTATTTACTCGTGTTGGCTATTTAACATTTACGAGAGTCTACATTTTTCTCCATTGGGAGAGCTAGAATGACGAAGGCAGATGAGATTCCTGCATGGTGTAGGTTATTTTATTTTTCCGGACAGAATTAATTGAACTCATGAGGGATGATAATCGAGGATGTAACTGAATCAGAACGGTACAAATTCTGGCCTAGTCCTGAATAGAGAGAACAATTCTTTGCTGAAACTGCACGGATATTTGAATATCCTCCTTTTTAACTCTCACCTAATATTTTGTTCCAATTTAAATGGGAGTTTTCTTTCAATAGGTTTCATGACGTATGTCATGTTGCACCAACACCCAAACAGGCTGCAGTGGTTAAAATTTAGTCCACTTTACATATTTTACTTTTATTCTTGCCATATAAGAGAAGTTATTTCATCTTCCTGTTGTCACTTTTTTCTTATTCTTAGTACATTATACACAATGTTGTTCTTTTCTTTAGGTTCACGAACGCCAAGACACAGGAGAAGTTGATATCCTGACAAAAGGTAATGTTAAGCCATTGTTCAGTACCAATTCAAAATCTAGAGTTAATTTAAGTCAAAGTTACCAATCAATCTCAACCGCATATGTTGTGGAATCAGCAACTTTTCAACCACCCATGTCATCAACTTTTATCAAAATCTACAAAAAATCTGATTTTAATTAATCTCCACCAAACATGGGCTAATTTGTAAAGTCATATCATTGTTATTCTGAGTTATATTTGAATCAATTTCAACTTTATTGCATTCTAATGCTTAACAATTTACTTTAGAATTTATTTCCTTAATGCATTTGTCAATAGTGACAGCTAGTTATTTGTGTGATTCCGTGTTTGATGTTACAGGGGATAATAATTTTGGGGATGACAGGCTTCTGTATGCTCACGGTCAGCTATGGCTGCAAAGGCATCATATCATGGGGAGAGCTGTTGGGTAAGTTGATGGTTGGAAATGTTCTCGCACATTTTTATATTAAATGGGCAGCTAGCTAGTTTCCTATTATTTAAGTTGTGGTTAGAAGATAAAAGTATATCTTTTTTTTTTTTTTTTTTTTTTTTTTTTTTTTCCGGAATAATAATTGGAACATTCGCATAAATATCCAAAATTTTTGGGTCAAAATGAAATTTATGTCCTTAAAGAAGTATTATACCTTGATACTTCCAAAAATTTTATGGTTCTTCTGATTTACTAAATTTTACGTCATTTTAAAGTATCATATTATGATACTTTTTAAATTTTTATGATACTTAGAATCTAAATTCTAGTATCACACCACCATGATACCTAAGAGCGTAAATTTGAGTAATGAAAAGAAAATGACATAAATTTCAGTAAAGTTTTGTAAGGTGATATATTTCAGTTCAAGAAGAAAAAAGGATGCATAGTGCAATTATCCCATAATATTAACTTTTTATGTGGTTTATGATGAAAAAATGAACTTCTAAGTCCAAATCAGGGAAACTCAAATCCAGGTGAACTTAGCCCTTGTTTGAGCCCATTATAATGAAATTTTTTGAGAAAATGCATTTTGGAATAGTGATTTTTGGAGAATACGTGATTAAAAAATAAGGAAAAGTTTTTTTATTTATGTGTAATATTATTTTATTAGAGAATGTGTGATTGAGAGAAAGAGATAGAAATGTATTAAAATTTTAATGGGGCTCAAACAAGGGCTCAATTTATTTGGTAGCGCTTCTCTGAAACATTTGCAGACATGTATTTGCTATGCGCAACCTTGCTACTTACTTTTACTCCACAGTTTCTGAGTACTAATACCATAAATAATGCCCATGAGCTATGTTGCTCGGATCTTCATTTTTCAAGAAGTACCTGTGTCGGACACACGGATGTGGGATTATGGTATGAGATCCTTCTCGAATTTTTTGAACTAGAAGATGATATTTTATATCATTTAAATTAAAAAATAATCATTTATATCTTCAAGAAATACATCTATAACTACCAATACATAAATTTCTAAAGTAATTTGAAATTTATAAGATATATTTATGTATTCATGTCAAAATTTTGTGTTCTTTTTAGCATTGTCCCCGTATCCTATATTTTGGGAAAAAATGTCCGACACTAAAATATGTTCCCAAACCCAAGTCTGAGCAACACAGTCCTTGAGTAGGGAAAAAATGTCCGACACTAAAATATGTTCCCAAACCCAAGTCTGAGCAACACAGTCCTTGAGTATGGTAGGGAAACCACTATTCCACAAGGAAACTATTAATTATCTTGCTTTAGAAGATACTAGCATTGTGCTCGAACTAAATTGACCAAGTAATGTCAATAGTAGCATTTTCAAGAACTTACCATTCCTTCTATGCTAAATTCCCAAAATATTTGTACTTTATGAAGGAAACAACGATCAATGGTAAGACAACAGGTTCCCTGGAGACTACAAACAAAACCCATCTAATTCATTAGAAAGCAATTTGAGCTCAATTTACTTTTTCCGTTACTCTCCAACGCATAACAAGAAAAATTTGGAACTCGTGCCCTTTCAACTCTTATAACTGATCAGAATTGCTAACTTACTCAAGACCAAAGAACCTTGGAAGGATATTAGGCTTATGAATGACTTGGAAAGAAATGGAAAAAGCTCCTGAGATTGAGTTAGGAGAAAAATGTCTTCATGAAAATACACCAGGACTCTCCTGCAGTTAGGTTCCCTAAACTGGGGAAGAATAAAATAGAAGAACTGTAACAGATCTATCAAAACTCTCAATCATTTACATCTCTGGAATATCAAAGTTCCAACAATTTAAAGCTCAGTCTGAAATTGGCAATTGAACCATGCCATCAATAATAAATAATGAAAAGCATGGAGCCATATTAAAACCATCTGGTGTCAAGTGGAGTAAGGAGGCATCATCTCCTAATTAAATCATTCCAGAGTGCTTTCTGCTTCCTTGTTAGTCATTTTGGTCTTCCACGAGCCTATTAATGCTGGCCTGACACAAACCACATATCTTAATTTGCCAGTTCATGGCAGAGTGAGATTGCGCTACACATGTGGAAAGGGTGTTGGACGTGGTGGGCTAGCTCACTTCACACCTGTAAATAGGATAGAAGGTGTCACTGAGTCACTATGACCAGCTGCTGAAGCTGTGCAGTTGGTCATTTGGTAGCATGATTAATTGGCTTAACTTCTAATGCTTATAGACTTCATGGGCAAATTTGAGTTCAGTTCTAATAGGTTACTAGCACCGAAGGATTATTTTGATTCCTGTTGCATGACGGTGTCAAACCTATGAATCATTCAAGTGAGCTGTATTGAGATTCTGAATTCTGATGCAATGTTTCTATCATTGCAGATTTCTGCCATATGTAGGTTGGGTGACTATAATAATGACTGAAAAGCCTATAATCAAGGTTAGCATTTGAAAGCTACATTTTTCGAGACGTTTGCAAAAACCGTTGATCACCCCCTGCCTGGGACCACCTCTTGTTATATGATTTTCATGCTAAGGTTTGTATTGTTTGACTTGGTTTGTTTCTCTTGCAGTATATACTTATAGGAGCTTTGGGGTTGCTGGTGATTACTTCGAAAGAATGAGAGTTTTGAACTTCGAACATTGGACATCAGCAAACAGACTTTAAAACTTGGCAAATCCATATCTCTCATTTTGTAGACTGAAACGAAAAGAGGAACAGGAAACATTTTCTTGGAATTGGATTATATATTATTTCATGAGCAATGTGCAATTCCTCCTGTTTTCTTATTCTCTTCCTTGATTTTATTTTTCAAGTTGAGCATGCTATCATTTAACGGATGTTTGGATGACTGTCCACGTTTGACATGGTCATTACATGGTGTCAAGGACTGCAGCTTTACTTAAGAGTATGAGGTATTCGAAAGCCTGTCAAATGTACTGGTATTCCTCTTACATCAGCATTGCTTTCATCAATCAATGAATAAATGATTTTCAATGCATTCAAAATTCTTGTTGTAGAGTTTTCTTCCAATTATCTTCAGATCTTTCGTTCCCAAAAAATCGAGAATATAGGGAAGGTAGTTTAATGGAGAGGACTCCTATTGCACGGTGTCTCTGCACTAGAAAGAAAAGAGTCCCATTATAGTTTGTGTTAGAGCGGGATTGCTTGAATGTGCATTGTTGATTGTGGGATATCAATAGCATGCATTCTTGGGCCTATGTGTTATTGTCAAGTTTGTTTCGTGGAGTCAATATTAAAGATTTCAATAATGAAGATTGTGGTGGTGCTTCGACATGCTTAATGACATTGGATAGGGTCATCCATCCAAAGAACTAATGCTTGATGAACATACGGTGAACGTTGGTGTTAGCGGTGGCGTGTATGGTGTCGTTTTTATTCTTGCAATGATATGAATACATGTATTATGCAGCTCACTTGTGCTACGAGGGCATTTAGCAAATTGAATGAAGCTAATGTCAAGCATAGAAAGTTCACCTATCTGTGTGAAATGGCAAGGTTGTCAATAACTAGGCTTATGACCTATATACAGTCAAAGAGTAATAGGATCATATGCATGTATATGCAACATCCCACTCTTAAGTTTGCTTGTGTGCCATTTGTTTTGAGTTTCCTGACCGTAAAATAAAAAGAATGCCTTGAAAAGTAGAATCTCGAGGCATCAAACTTGTGGTCCGTTATAGTTAGCCCTTTAAACAAGCAAGCTAAACTAGGTTCAACTTTCTGATTCCTAGATTAAGTTGAACCGTCTGCAAGATATTCATGTTTCTTAAAGAAATTAATAAAATAAACTAAAAAACGATGCAATCTAAAAGAGGATGTCAAATTTGACCCACAACTCATCTAAAAATAGGTTCGATCTGTTTACCATCCCTACAAAAGATTTATCTATCGTCAATATTTTGCTCTCGTTTAAAGATATTTGGCTAAATAAACCAGGATTACTTAGGTAAAAGATTGTGATGGAGTTGATTGTTTTGCCATCACACCGGTGTATATTATACTTTTCTTTTTGCAATTATGCTTAATTCCCAAATCCTTACCTATCCCTATTTAAAAATTAATGAAGTAAACGTAGGTTGCACTATGGATGAAAAGTACAGTCTCACAAGAAACTTTGATCCTTGCCTCATATTATATACATTATTATTTTTCACTAGCAAGGCATGAAAATTAATCAGAACAAAAGGGTTTAATTGACAAATTGAATTTTGAATAGCTAGTCTGTCTTCACTCCACAACCAAAGCTGCTACTCACTTGAAAACATCACAAAAAAATATTATAGTTTTGTTCAAATGAGCGGGGCGCTCATTGAGCGCCCCGCCTAAAAATCCACCCACCCCTATTTGGCCCACCCGCCGACTGGCGCTCACTTTACCAAAATGTGCGCCCCACTCATTGGATAAGGATTCCAGCAGATTAATAATAAAATAAAATGCCACTTTTTAACTCTTTTCTTCACCATCCCCGACTCAGTGATGTAGGCGCGCCTATAATTCTCGACAATAAACACTCTTGAACGAATTGCAAACATAAAAAGAATATACGAATTATAATTTCTTCTTCAGATGCAATAAAAAACCTAAAAATGAGATTAAGAGTTTTAAATATTGAAAACAATAAAACCTACTGGGCGAACAGTCCCTTAATGGAATAAAAACAATAAAATGCAGTCTTGCCCAATCGTTGTGGGCTTTCCGAATTGGTATTATGGGCTGAAAACGGATGTTGTATGCGAATTCTGCGTCTAAATACTAAAATCGGTAAACTATTTAGTTCTTCTTATCATGCTCATCCAGAAATGCTAATGTCAATCGATCCACATCATTCTCCAGGAGGTAAATGAGATTCGTCCTCGAATATGGAACAACATTGTCTAACCCACTATCATTGCCCTTAAAAGGAAGCAGATGTCCCTAGTTTTTGAAGGCACTGTTAACAAATCTACTGGACCACAAGGCAACACACTGTAAACAACCTGAAATGGACTAAAACAAGTGATGCGGTTACGAGCATGATTGATCCAGTTCGACCAAACATACTTCAGTCTGGTCTTAATATTCGTAATCAACCATGTGAAAGTCAAAATCCGAGTATTTCTAGTAAGTCTCTTTGCTTGAATTTTTCATTTGTTCTTCTCCTCTTATTAGATGTTCATATCTAATCACATTTGTGCTCAACTAGAAAAGATTAGGAAACTCCCTGTCCTGGAATTTCTTTTTTAGGTCAAAACTCAAACAGCTTTGCGCAATTTTGAAAAATTCCTTTTCAAGTAGAGGTACAAAACATTTACTTCTGTCTGTTTTGAACCTTTGAAGAAAACTCTCTGCCCATTCGTTGAACATTTGACATAAATTCTCCAAATTGGCTAGAGTCAATTCAGACTCTGTTTTATAAAATTGAGCATGAAACAATTGTTCCAACTATTGCCACGTCTGGACAGAATTTGATGACAAATTAATGAGCCATGAAAAAGCTACTCCTGTTAGTGAACTAGGGAATAGTCTCATCTTATGGTAATCAGTTAATTCACTACATGATAGTATGAATCACCCTATATGTTCTAGAGTAGAAACTTCTCTCAGGCCAGTGAACAATGAAAATTCTGGTACTTTGTACCCTCTAGGCCATGGATATGCTTAATTTACTCAATCAAGGTTTGACTCGATAGCTCAAGATAAACTAACCAAGATGGGGTGAATTGGTTTTACAAATTTTTTTTCGATAAATACTCTTAAGTAGATACAATTAACCAATTATGAACAATAAATGATTAGGATCACTAAACTTATCAAGGTAAAAAGATAGGGATAAACGAACTTAGACAATTTACCAAATACTACAATAAAAGGATTTTGCACAATATGAAATAAGAAATAAATACAAGTGGAATGGAAGTAAGTAAAAGAGATAAGAGAGTGCAAACAATGATTTAAGGAGGTTCAATCAACCAACGTGATCTACGTCCTCCGTTACTGAGCTCTCCGTCACGAGCAAGGTCAAATCCACTATATTGATAACTTACAACAAGGAGTATCGAATCCTTAAGTGACTTACAACAATGAGCACTTATTCTTAGGTGGCTTTATAACAAGGAGTACCTACCCTTTACAATCGAGTTTTCACAAGGATCTCGAAACCATAAACAAAATACAAATGAGAATTTTACAATTGAATAAACTCTCTTGACAAATGATATGATCAAGTCAAGTATCTTGAGAGTTTTAGGATAACACTTCAATAGATAGCAAATATTTAAAGCTCAAGTGTTTAAGAAAACTTTGATAAATGATATGAGATAGTTTTGCTTGAATCAAAGTTTTTCAACCAATGATCTCTCTTTCCAAATAATATTTAGTTAAATATGAAGAGAGATATACACTTCAATAAGTGTTTGGTGATGAAGAACTCAATCAATGAACAATAATAAAGTAAGAATAATGAGTTTTCTTCAAAATAGAATTCTTGATAAAGATACGAAAAGTTTTGATCAATCAAGAAATTCTTTGCAATAAATGAAATAAAATATAAAACAAAGTAAGCTCAATGATTTTCAAGTAAATATGCTCTCTTAATTGCTCTTGTGGTTGTTGGGATTGAATGCAAGAGAAATGACTATTTATAAATTAAGAAAATGAGCTGCAGGACTTTAGGTCGATCATTTCACACTTTCGGTCGACCAAAAGTTTTAAACTAGCCGTTATACTAATTGAGCCGTTGGACTTTCGGTTGAGCAAACTATTTCGGTCGATCACATTTTCGGTCGATCAAGTGACTTTCGGTCGACCAAAATATCTCAATTTAGAATTTTTATTTTTACATCAAAAAGTTCATTTTTCCAAAAACTATTTCATGTTATGATTTGAAAAATCATTTTTGTGCAAGTAATTATTTAAAATTAGTTTTGAGTTTTATGAACTTGCTAAAAATTGATGAGTCGATACCTTTACAAATGAGTTGAAATTTTTCAACATACATCTTCAACATACATCTTCTAAACTTTAATCTTCGGTATTCGACGATCTTGTTCACTTCAAATCTCTTTTTGATTGCTTTGAACTTCAATGGATGACGATTTTGATCTCGGAACATTCAAATAACATATATTTGATAAAACTCAAGAATCAAAACTATTAGTAATACAAGGATCTCGTTTGTTTTAATCAAAACAAGATACATGTGAATAATCATAGGTCAACAATTTTTCCCTTTTTGATTATGACAAACAATATGATTTGTATTTCGTAAGAGAATGATGAAATATATATGTGAGTACATATTTCCCCTTTCTTTTGCAATGTATTCCTCCTTTCTATCATAATATGACAAGATAAAAAAAAAATCAAATCTTATCAAATATCTCTTCCCCCTTTTGGCATAAGCAAAAAGTGTCAAGTAGCCTCATTATATATGAGAATAATCATGAAATCATAATGAGGAATCACAAGTTTGATATCACAAATATAATCAATTTTCCCTTTAATAGAATACTTATAGCATGATGTAAGTTTAAACATGCATATAAGTCGATGTAATGGATATGAATGTGGAATCATAAGGTCATGTAAGCATCAACACACATTTTTTTTATTTTCCGAAATTTTTTTTTGACATGGATTCCCCATATTTCGTACAAACCGATAAGAGAATCATCTTATCATATATAGGTTACCTATACTACAATGTCATCACATCACATCACAGCACAAAGCAATACTCATATCAAAATAAGCATTTCAACCACAATATGCAAAATAAGTAGCACAAGGAACATTAACATAAAAGAAAATGTCATAGTTTGAAACATGATTACATAGTTAAAAAGATTTTGAAAAAGTACTAAGGATTTAAAGAGAAAGATGTGATCTTCAGGCGGCTGTCGGTGGTGGAGGTGGATTAGCCGGGTAGATGCAGTAAAAATGAGCGAGAAGGCCTCTTGAGACGTGTGCATTTGTTGAAGTTGATGTTGGATGCCTTCAACCGCAGTAGTGAGAGAATCGATACGCTCGTTTAAAATATTGAATTGATCTTCAGAGATGGATTGACGGCGAGGTGGTGCAACTTGCGGAGCTCGACTCCGTTGCCTTGGTCGAGATGGTTCATCCCCACCGCCTTGTTCATCACCTTCACCAGGACCCCTTGGTCACCCTTACCCGCAGTTGCGCCTTCACCAATTTCCAATTCTTCTTCGGCTTCTTCTTCAATAAATGGCCAAGTGGTAGGCCCCGAATCATCATCAAAACCTTGAGTGTTGCATAGCCATTGGTCGTCACCCTTGACAATTTTCATCCGTTTGAGAGTGTTGATGTTGATAATATCGGTGTGTTTTGGTTTAAGAATGGGCTTATTGTCAAACAATACATTGAAGTGATTGAAAATTTTGGTGAAGATCATGTCGTAGGGTAGCCCTAAAAATTGAGGGGATGTATGGACATGACGAAGACGTTGGATGAAAATGTATGGAAAATCCAGTTTACGACCTACAAGTAGAGAATCAAGAATGAATAGATCGAGATGATTTACTTCGTCATAATGACCACTACAGGGTACAATTGCATGAGCAATTGCACGATGAAGGACCTTGCATGGAATAGTTAAATGGTTGAGGTTCAAGGTCATAGTCGTAGTGAGTGGTCAGGCAGTAACACGACTACATGCCTCAAGTTCATTGTATCCCTTGAACCTAACAGGATAATGGGTAACATATGCATAATTTTCACACGGTTGCAATCCTAGGAGGTTTCTAATGAGGGATCGTTTGATAGAGACTCGGGTTCCCCTAACAAGACTAGTAATTTCATCTGGATAGAAAGTGACTTCTCGAAAAAATTCCCTAATCAATCTTGGATAAGAGTTTTCGAAAATGGACATGACATTTTTCCATCCTATATCTTCAAAATAACGCTCAATTTGAAACGAAGGGGCTTGAAGATAAAAATCAAAGAAATCGATGGACTTACTTATGAGAATTGGGTAATCGAAGAAGCGATCAGGCAAAGGGACGGTCTCCTCAACGTTGGATGAGCTTGCTTCGCCTTTCTTCATCCTTTTCTTGGGAGGCATTGTGAATTTTCGAAATTTTTGGAGGTAGCAAGTGAAGAGATAATAGAATTTCTTGAAAATTTTGGTAAAAATTGTAGGATTTGATGGAAAAAGAGTAGTAGTCGAGGTTTGAAGTATAGAATGGTGATTTGAGTGGAGTGAAAATGAATTTGAATGAGAAAGATGGAAGTATCATGTTTTTGTCCCAGAGTTTAGGGTTTTGAAGGTTCTTGGTGAATTTTGAAGGAAAAATCAATTTTTTTTATAAAGATGAGGATGGAAATCACGACTTTGTGGATTTTTTGAAGAGTTTGGAAGAAATGTAATGAATTTTGGGATGAAAATGGAGAGATGGATCGTGATTTAAGGTTTTGGAATTAAATTTTGGGATAAAATAGATGTTTAAAAGATTTGAATCAGCGCAACTTTCGGTCCACCGAAAGTTTGTCGGTCGACCGAAACTCTGCAGGTCTGAAAATGGGTAGCTATAGGAGGGTTCGGTCGAGTAATGGTAGACCGAAACTCTAGTTTAAGTCATACAGGAGTTCGACCGAAACAGGTTTATGTTGAACACTATGTTCAACCGAAAGTCTCCTTTCGGACGACCGAAATTTTTCGATCGACCGAAATTCTCAAAAATCAAAATTTTCACATATTTCGGTTAGAACAAATATACAATGTAAATTTAGCCACAAATATCAGTTTCATCAATAATACCCAATCCTCTTCTAATGTATGAAAATGTATCATGAGCGAGATATTTAGTAAAAATATTGGTCAATTGTTTTTCGGTACTAACAAATTCCAAGTAAATGTCACCTTTTTTGCACATGATCTCTAAGAAAATGATATCGAATTTCAATATGCTTTGTGCGAGAGTGCAAGATGGAATTTTTTGACAAATTAATAGCACTAGTGTTATCACACATAATAGGAGCATTTTCAAAATTCAAGTGATAATCACTAAAAGTTTGTTTCATCCACAAGACCCCGAGCACAACAACTAGCGGCCGAGATATATTCGGCCTCGATGGTAAATAGTGCAACGGAATTTTGTTTCTTGCTAAACCATTACACAAGTTCAAAGCCTAGAAAGTGACAAGTTCCACTCGTACTTTTTCTATCAATTGTGCATCCCACTCAATCGGCATCCGAATAATTTATAAGATCAATATGAGTGACTTTTGGATACCAAATCCCCAAAGTTCTAGTGTCACATAAATATCTAAAAATATGTTTTAAGGCACTTAGATGAGATTCTTTAGGATTTGATTGAAATCTAGCACATAAGCACACACTAAACATAATATCGGGTCTACTTGCGGTTAAGTAAAGAAGAGATATAATCATACCTCGATATTTTGTAATGTCAATGGAAGTGTCTTGTTCATCTTTGTTCAATTTGATTGAAGCACTCAATGGAGTATTCACTGGCTTCAAGTTTTCCATCTCGAACTTTTTGAGCATGTCCATAATGTCCGTAGTTTGACTAATGGATATTCCTTCATTAGTTTGTTTGATTTGAAGCCCGAGGAAGAATTTTAACTCTCCCATCATTCTCATTTCAAATTCATTGCTCATACATTTTGAAAATTCTTCACAAAGAGAAACATTAGTTGCACCAAAAATAATACCATCAACATAAATTTGTACAACAATCATGTCTTCCTTTTTTTGTTTTGGTAAAAAGTGTAGTATCTGCATTTCGCATTTGAAAGTCATTTGAAATAAGAAATTTGCTCAATCTTCATACCAAGCTCTAGGAGCTTGTTTCAAACCATATAGAACCTTTCTAAGTTTAAATACATTATCCAGAAATTTATAATTTTTGAAACCGGGAGGTTGTTCAACATAGTCTTCTTCTTGAATAAAACCATTTAAAAATACACTTTTTACATCCATTTGATAAAGAGTAAAACCTTTGTGACAAGCAAAGGCAAGAAGCATACGAATGGATTCTAGTCTAGCAACCGGTGCAAAAGTTTCTTCAAAGCCAATGCCTTCTTCTTGATTGTAACATTGGGCCACTAATCTAGCCTTGATACGCACAATTATACCGTTTTCATCCTTTTTGTTTCCAGAAACCCATTTTGTACCAATAACGGTTTGATCATTTGGTCTATCAACTGAATCCTAAACATGATTTCTTTCAAATTGATTTAGTTCTTCTTCCATTGCAAGAATCCAAAACTCATCAAACTCGGCTTCTTTGAAATTCTTTGGTTCAATTTGAGAAATAAAGGCACAATTATTTAAGAATCCTTTAGTGGATTTTTTAGTACTTACCCCTTTTGAAGGATCGCAAATTATGAACTCTTTTGGATGAGATGGAACAAATCTCCATTCGATAGGAAGTCTTTGATCACTTGAGTTTTTGGAAGATTTTCCTTCTTCTTGTTGAGGAGTTGGTCCTTACAAGTCTTTTTTTTCATTGTCTTTGGAAATTTCAGTGCGTTGATCTTGAATATTCATTTCCTCAAAAGGAATTTCCAAACCTACATCAACACCTTTCTCTTGATCAATTAGTTTCATCAAAAGTAACATGTATGGATTCTTCCACTAATAGAGTTCTTTTGTTAAAAATTATATAAGCTTTGCTAGTAGATGAATAATCAAGAAAAATTCCAACATCGGATTTTGAATCAGATTTTCCCAAGTTTTCGTTTGTGTTTAGAACAAAGCATTTACAACCAAAAATCTTAAAATAGCCGATATTGGGAATCCTATTTTTCCAAAATTCATAAGGAGTTTTCGTTTTCTTTTAACTTACTAAAACTCTATTCATAATATAGCAAGAGGTGTTAACAGCTTCGGCCCAAAAATATTTTTGTAAATTATTTTCATTTAGCATGGTCCTAGCCATTTCTTATAATGTGCGATTCTTCCTTTCTACTACACCATTTTGTTGAGGAATTCTAGGAGCCGAGAAATTATGTTCATACCCATTTATTTTGCAAAACTCATCAAAAGTCATGTTATCAAATTCTCCACCATGGTCACTTCTTATAGTTGTAATAGAATGCCATTTTCATTTTGAACCTTTTTACAAAAATGTTTAAATACATTTAAAGCTTTATTTTTCAAATTTAAAAATAAAACCCAAGTAAATCTTGAGAAATCATCAACAATGACAAAAGCATAGTGTTTACCACTTCAACTTTTTAGATGGTCCAAAAAGATCAATGTGAAGAAGTTGTAACGGTTTTGTTGTGGAAGAAAATTGCTTATTTTTTAAGGAACTTTTGGTTTGTTTTCCAAATTGACAAGTGTTAATAATGTTGGCATTTTCTATTTTTCCATAAGTTTGTAATTTAAGAAAATTTAATTTAACTACTAAATACGTGTATTTAGTAATTTATTAAGTTTAATTAAATTACTTACATATTTCTTGAATATAATATCTCCTATATATTTGGGAATATCATTTTATTTTGGAAATAATGATTAGTTTGTTTGAACTAAGAAATATTGATCAAGATTTGTTGCATACCTTTTATGATTAGAATCAAGATATGTTGATCTCGAAATATTGTGATAATCTTGTGATTAGGCCGAGTTTCTTGATATCCAAGTTTATCATTGGTCGAGTATAATCTTGTGATTAGGCCGAGTATCTTGATGATTTGATTCTTGGTATTCAAGTTTATTACTTCATATGGTAAGATCTTTTATTCCCTAATCAATTGTGATTATCTTACCTTATCTTCACTTACGGTAAGATTTATTAATTTATGATTATCTTACCATCATCTCTAATTATCTTTGATTGATTTGCAGGTAATAGAGATTTTATGCAACAAGGATTCTTGATGGACAAGTAATCCGATTGCATTTAAATTGGAGAAAAATGGGACGTTTTCAAAAAGAAGTCTTGAAGCTAATTTTCATGTGGTGCACTCATATTCACAGCTTCAACTGTGTTTCGACTTCGGTTCTCTGGGAGGAGATTATCAATCACTTACAGAAGAAAAGTCTTTCAGCCTAAAGATCAAACGGGAGGTTTGAATCAAGATCGAACGAGAGTTCGTGTTGCTGAAGATTGTTGTAGTATCAAATAAAGTTATTGAAGAGTGGTGGGACGCCAGCTCATATTACACGCCATAGAAGGATCATTGAGTGATTTATTTCTTGGGTATTTGATAAGTCAGTGAGTAGATTTATCATATAGCTTAGATTGGTCTGTATAAACACTTTTCTTAAAATAGTGATTGATTTTTGTCCGCAGGGTGCGGGCACGTGGAATTTTCCTGTTAGGGTTTTTCCCACGTTAAGCTCAAATATTGTGTTCTTGTCTTCTTATAATTCTGCATAGTTTATACTGTCTATTTATGTTTTACAATCCAGACGAATCTGCATCAACAAGATCCATCTGGTATTACACTAAAACAAATCTTAACGATTCATAGTTAATTTGTTACTGTTCAGACATATCTGTGACAGTCTGTTCATTTAAACATAAAATTTAGACAACTTTCAATTGGTATCAGAAGCTTTCAAAGGATGACAGTGGCAAGGATGTAGATCCATCCCTCTATAAAAGCATGATTGGAAGTCTTCTGTACCTTACTTTCGTAGGCCAGACATGTCCTTCAGTGTTGGAGTATGTACAAGATATCAGACCAAACCTAAGGAGTCTCATGTTGCTGCTATAAAAAGGATCATCAAATATGTAAGTGGTACATTGACTTATGGAATCTGGTTTACTAGAGAGACCACTGCCCATCTTGCAGGTTATTCAGATGCAGACTGGGCTGGGAATGTGGATGATCGAAAGAGTACATCTGGAGGCTGTTTTTACATTGGAAACAACTTGGTGGCATGGCTAAGCAGAAAACAAAGTTCAGTGTCCCTTTCCACAGCCGAAGCAAAATATATTGCAGCCGGTAGTTGCTGTACACAACTCCTGTGGATGAAACAAATGTTGGAAGATTATAGGATATCTACAAAACAAACCACTATGTACTGTGATAACACTAGTGCTATCAACATCTCAAAAAACCCTGTCCAGCACTCCAGAACAAAACACATTGACATCAGACACCACTTCATCAAAGAATTGGTGGAACAAAAGATTATCAATCTAGAGCACATACAGACTGGTCTAAATCTTGCAGATTTGTTCACTAAGGCCCTCGATACTGTCAAATTTGAAAGCCTTAGGAAACAAATTGGAGTATCACCTCCTCCTGAATAGGAACATGCATATTTAAAAAAAAATTGCATGCATTTAAAGTTGACTTATCCTATTCGTATACTAAGTGTAGATCATGTTTTTGCTTGCAAATATATCTGAGTACTTGAGGCTGATAACGAGAAAGATACGTCTGGCTGATGGCAGTCAACATGTCTCTGGATGAATCTAAATCTGGACAATCCAAAGGATAAGTCACTGTTGTCTAAGTTATATGGTTCGCTACTGGATGAGATTTGATAGTTTGTGTGTAGACCCTATGATCTAAATCTTGCTTATAGCATTGCACACATATTCTTATTATCCAAGGGCAAGGCTAGTGGAAAAGAAGGCTGCCTATCCAAGCCAAGTTCATACCCTTTAGTCAAAAAGGAAATATATGAGGAAAAAGTGAAATTATCAAAGAAAAAGGAGAAAACCTAGTAAGATAACTTCTGGGGATTGTGTGAATATTCCAATCCAAGCCAAGTTCATACCATTCTTCTAATCTAAATGGGAACATCTTGTAAGATAACTTCTGGGGATTGTGTGAATCCATTTCCACCTCCAAAAGACATTGCCATAATATTGAAAAAGTCAGCAATCCGGATTTGAGAAAATGCACTTTATATAGATATTGATCGGTCTTATTGTGCACTATGGTGACAAATCAATGAGTCAGGACAATCATATGATTTTTGACAGTATGTGAATGACTAAGGGTTGCTCGGATCACACACGCACCTTAATCAACTTAATCATGTACGTGGTGGACTGTAAACTACCAGATGTATCTGTCTCAACAGATGCCAACAGTGCTCAGACATGTCTCAGGTATTCAGATGCATTTAGATTTTTCTTTATTCACGAATTTTAAATATTATTTTGGAAATCTTTATTTTTAAGGAGGTATATCGTTGACTAATATGAGCAAATCTTACAGATCAAGTCAATTGATTGTGGGGCCTAATTTTGGTAATATATTTGTTTCCTAATTCTTAAAATACTATGTTTCTATATTTATCCTATTTTTGAAGGAAAGAAGTTGGCGAGAATCAGGACTCTCAAGATCTTCTAAGTTACCATATTGAACTCTAATTCCTTTTATATTTGAGTCCCACTTAAACCCAAAATTCTCACACATCTATATACCTCACGTCCCAAACTCCCAAATCTCCTCCCATCAAAACCCTAACTTCTTCCTTTCATTACTCTCACAAATTCGTCACCCATCTTGAGTATGGCTAGGAGCAAGCAATCTGAAAGAAGGAGAGTCACTCGAGGAGGCGATTCCAATGTAGAACCTTCTCCACAAGACCCATCGGAGGTTGCGACAACAGGTGAAGGGGCCATCGTGGAGGTTCCAACAACGAGCATCAGCACTGTACTGTCTTCAATCTCTCTCCGGTACAACTCCGACCCCTGCTCTACTCATGGCCAAATTGAGTCAAGGCGTCTCCTCCACACCACATACCTTGGGGGTACACTTGACACCAGCATCGGGTAATCTTACTTCAAGCCATATTTCACCATTAGATATTCGTAGCGAGTTACAACTTGTAGGAGAAATTGCTGGAAGACCAACGAGGGAAAATTAGAAAATAAAAAGGATATGGAAATTGTGGCTGAAGATATAGATGAATCTGAGTCTAAAGATGAAAAAGAAAAATCAGATGAGCAGGATGTGTCTGGTGAGTTAGAAATATTTGAGGAAGTAGAGGAGTCTGGAAGTGAAGAAAAATCAGATGGAACAGAGGAGTCTGAGGACGAGGATGATGCTGAGCAATCAGAGGATGAGGCAGAAAAAGAAATTGTAGTCCCTGACAGGAAGGGGAAGAAAAAGTTAGAAGAAGCTGTAGTAACTTCAAAGAAGAGAAAGTCTAAGGGAGACGCATCTGCGGATCCAGAGAGATCTAAATATGATACTTCTTCATTTATCTGCACCCCTATGCAGACGGCAAGAGGTATGTTTACCCCCTTCAATTTTAAATTTTGGTCTTTTGAAGCATATGCTGATTTCCAAAAACATATTTTGGGGAAACGAATGCACTATGAATCTAGGGTGTCTGTAGAAGAGTTTGATCATTTCGGGGTTGATGATATAGTGTCCCACTTTGGTTTGAAAAAATTGTCTGAATGTAAGGGGGAGATTAATGAAACTCTGGTAAAAGAGTTTTACGCCAATATCCCTATCGACTTTAACTCCAAGAAATGCCTGTTTACCACTTCCTTATTTGTTAGAGGCCAATTGGTTAAGATTTCTGCAAAAGACCTTAGGAGGTGGTTAGGGTTGAATGAAGATGTGTCTGATAAGATGATTCAATGGAAGCCACAGATGATGAAATTATTACGGAGTTGTCAGGAGGAGAGGTTACATGGCCTGTGAAAGGATTAAAACAATTACCAAGGTCTGAGATATCTAAGAAATATCAAATTCTACATAAAATTGTAAAGGCTAATTTTGACCAGCTCATCCATGATTCAAGCTTTAAAAGGGATTCTGCTAGAACACTGTTTCTTCTAGGGACTAAAAGGAACATTGATCTTGCTAATTGAATTTGGAGTTCAATTGTTGGTCGGGTTTCGGGGAGTGGTCCTCGACGGGGTAATACATATTTGTTAGTTTATCATTGGATTATTTCACAATTTCTTCGTGATCAAGGTATTCAGACGTTGGAGGATGATCTGGTGATCACTCCTAAGGTGCTAAACATGGTCAGATGCAGGAAAACACTAGAGATGCAGACCCCTTACCGAAAACAGATTTTAGGTAACACTGCTGGAAAACAGGATTCATCTGGCCAGGATGCAGAATTAGCCTGCTAGAAGCATAGATTGTTGGGTTAAAGGCAGAGGTATCTGACCTCTGGGTTTGTGTCAAAAGACTTGAAGATACGCTGGATCAGTTGCTTGGAGGATCCTCAAAGGTTGTGGCTTAAGAGGCTTCTAAAGAAAAGAGGAAGGTAGCAGCTAAGAAGCTCCCTGGATTGAAGAAACAGAGGAAGAACTAGGATTGATCTCCGCCCCGCCAGATGCATCTGCTCATTTTTTATTAAACTATGTTCTTGAGTTTGGTTTTAAAACAATTTTTCTTATGTAACCGACTTTAGCCTATGTTTGAGTTTCTGCTTGGTACTCATGGCTTCCCCTCTTTGTTCCGAAAAGGGGGAGTAGTAGTTGTTTCATCATATTTTTCATAATTTTTTACTGTTGAAGTAACTTCAGTTTATCCTTCCTATGTGCTGATTCTCTTAACTCTTTATATGCATATGTTGATTGTTATGATGCATAACTTGAGAGGGAGATTTTTGATAGGGGGAGCTTGATGTTTGCATTCTACTTCTTCATGTGATTATGAAAAGATTATTAGGTTTCGAAAAAATAGAAAAAGCCAAAGGGGGGAGATTGTTAACTTAATAATGTTGACATTTTCTATTTTTCCACAAGTCTGTAATTTAAGAAAATTTAATTTAATTACTAAATATGTGTATTTAGTAATTTATTAAGTTTAATTAAATTATGTACATATTTCTTGAATATAATATCTCCTATATATTTGTGATAATCATTTTATTTTGGAGATAATGATTAGTTTGTTTGAACTAAGAAATATTGATCAAGATTTGTTGCGTACCTTTTATGTTTAGAATCAAGATATGTTGATCTTGAAATATTGTGATAATCTTGTGATTAGGCCGAGTTTCTTGATGATTTATTTCTTGCTATCCAAGTTTATCATTGGTCGAGTATAATCTTGTGATTAGGCCGAGTATCTTGATGATTTGATTCTTGGTATTCAAGTTTATCACTTCATATGGTAAGATCTTTTATTCCCTAATCAATTGTGATTATCTTACCTTATCTTCACTTATGGTAAGATTTATTAATTTATGTTTATCTTACCATCATCTCTAATTATCTTTGATTGATTTGCAGGTAATAGAGATTTAATGCAACAAGGATTCTTGATGGACAAGCAATCCGATTGCATTTAAATAGGATAAAAATGGGACATTTTCAAAAAGAAGTCTTGAAGCTAATTTTCGTGTGGTGCACTCATATTCACGGCTTCAACTGTGTTTCGACTTCGGTTCTCCGGGAGGAGATTATCAATCACTTAGAGAAGAAAGTCTTTCAGCCTAAAGATCAAACAGGAGGCTTGAATCGAGACCGAACGAGAGTTCGCGTTGCTGAAGATCGTTGCAGTATCAAATAAAGCTATTGAAGAGTGGTGGGATGTCAGCTCATATTACACGCCATAGAAGGATTTGTGAGTGATTTATTTATTGGGTGTTTAATAAGTCTATGCATAGATTTATTCTATAGCTTAGATTGGTCTGTATAAACATTTTTCTTAAAATAGTGATTGATTTTTATCCGCAGGGTGCGGGCACGTGGGTTTTCCCTGTTAGGATTTTTCCCACGTTAAGCTCAATTATTGTGTTCTTGTCTTCTTATAATTCTGCATAGTTTATACTGTCTATCTACGTTTTACAATCCAGACGAATCTGCATTAGCAAGATTCATCTGGTATTGCGCTAAAACATATCTTAACGATTCATAGTTAATTTGTTATTGTTTAGACATATCTGTGACAGTCTGTTCGTTTAAACATAAAATTTAGACAACTTTAAATTTTCAACAAGCATCACAAATTTTGTTCTTTTCAAATTTCAAACTTGGTATGCGTTTAAGAAAGCAATTTTTTGATATTTTTGAAATAAGGTCCATACTAACATGACCCAATCTTCTATGCCATAACCAAGTGTCATCTTTAAAACTTGACAAACATTTTAATTCTTTTTCAAATTCAATATTGATGATATAAACATCTTTACTTCGGCTTCCTATGAACAATACCTCTTTCGATGTAGCATCTTTGATAAGACATCTAGAAGAATCAAATTTAATATTATAATCTTTATCATATAATTGACTAATACTTAGAAAATTATGTTTGAGATTATCTACTAATAAAACATTTTCAGTGGAAGAAGATAGATGATTACCAATATTTCCAATATCAATGATTTTTCCTTTGGCATTATCTCCAAAAGTGACATGACCTCCATTGTAACGCCCCGGGTTCTGAACACCCGGGTGCGCCACTTCTTAGTCTCAAAATTGACTTTGAAGAAAATAATTTAGCGGAAAATAAATTTAATTGAAATTCCATTTCACATAACTTTATAAAAATTGACTCAAACTGTCAAAATAGTTTAAACATGGAAAAATAACTTGAACGTAACATAATAAAATAAGTTTATAATTTAAATATAAAACAATTCATAAAACTTGTGTCTCAATTATTTAAATGAAATTAACGATAAATAATTTAACGAGTAACATTCTAATAACATCATCATTTATTTAATTTGCCACCACTCCCATTTCATTCGCTGCCTTCTCCGAGATCTGCAAAAATTGTTAAAATAATGGAATGAGTATTTCGAAAAATACTCAGTAGACTCATCGCCAATAATTAATTTACAGAATAATTGAACACGTAATTATGCAATCATATAGTGACATCATCATCATATTCTTGGGCTATTTTATTTTCAAAATCAAGGCTCGTAAAATCATAGGGTGTGGGTAGTCTCGTCTCGTGCACTTAAGGCACATAAGTTATGCATAACATCATCATTTCTCATCTTATCTCATAAGAGATATTCTTTCTCGTCTCATGCATCAAAGCACGTAAATCACGTAAATTTCACATAAGACATGCAATTATAATCCAAACTAATTAGTGGGGGCGAGTCTACCTCAAATCACGAGTCTGAAAGTTGAGCAAGAAAGTTCACGTTGTTCTTCTAAATGTCCAAGCGCCTCGTCTAGCCCATAAGTTACATTAGCCTTTAGAAATTTATAGTTTATTAAAATTTGAGGACTGAAATTGATGATTTGAAAGTTGATGGACTAAATGAATATTTTGAAAGTTGAGGGGCTAAAATGTAAATTTTCAAAAACTTGGGTTGCAACTCATAACGGATATTAAACTGCAGGGATTGAAATAATTGATTTTAAAATGAATGGACTGAAATGATTAGTTTCAAAACTTGGGGCTTAAGGGGTAATTTCCCAAAATCAAAATAGATTAAATCTGCAGGGACTGAAATGAAATGGTTCATAAATCTTAGGACTAAAATAATAACTTTTGAAACTTAAAGTAAGATTTAAAACATTTAAAGTTGTAGGGACTGAAATAAAAGAGTTTAATACATAGGGGACTAAAACGCAATTTCCGAAAAATAAAATATTAAAACAAATCACTTTCCTCTCTCTCCCTCACCATTTCTCTCTCTCACCCTCTCTTCAAACGGCGATGCAGCGGCGACGGGAGCCCTCTCCCTGGTTCACACCGCCGACTGCGAGGCCGGCGATAACGTCGCCGAAACATGGCGACGATGGGACGAGCATGGGTGTGTGGAAAATATGGACTTTGGGCTGATTTTGGGTGCGAAACCGAGAGTAACTCGAGGCTGGGTTCAGGTGTTTTTGGGAGGTTGCGATTCCGGCGATGAAGGTATGTAATTGGGCTTAATTTGATTCTTGGTTGTAGGTTTTGATTTTTGATTTTCGTGGGTTGGGCAGATTGAGTGATTTTCTTGAGTTGGGCAGTAGCGGTCGTGGTGGTCCAGGCGGTGGTTGCGGAGGTTCGGTTGATTGCAAATTGGGGATTGAAGTTTGGTGTGGGCGTTTGGTTTGTGATGGTGAAGACAGTAAATGGTTGTGCGAAGGTTGCAGGGGATGGTGATGATGTGGTGGTGTTGTGGCGGTGTTCATGGTGGATTGGCCATGGCTATGGAGGAGACTGGTTTGTGAGTTTCGAAGTTGGCAGGTTGGAATTGATCAGAGCGATTTTGGGATTGTGGAATTAATGTGCGAAAAATCAGACGTGGAAGGCAGTGGATTCAATCTGTGGTGTCGAGGGAAAAGAGGTGAGAGATCTATTTAATAGTTGATTTAGGTGTTGAACATGGTAGTTTAGGTTAAATCTTGATTTATGGAAAATTGTGAGAATTTTGGGAAGTGAATATGGTCGTGTAAGGAAATACTTGGAAAAGAAGTTGTTGATTTAGTTGGGCCAAGAATTTACTGATTGGGTTGTTAAAAGGACTTGAATGATCGGTAAAACATTTGGGCTCGAGATGTTGGATTGGATTAAAATAGTTGAAATTGGGACTCAATATAATTAATACTTGGATTTCAAATAAATCGTGACATTGAAATACTTTTGATAAAGATAGAAATTTGACGAAGATTTTGAATAAATTAAATTTTCCACTTAACTGGCTAGACGAGCACGCGTTTAAAAATAAAATAACTAAATGATGGGCAAGGTCGAAACGACACGCTTTTAAAAATATTTATTTGAATAAAATCACGAAAATTCTCGGTCGCTACATCCATTCTTTCTTTTGAATTTTGATAAGAGAGATTTATCTCTGGTCATGTGCTTTGAGCAATCACTATCCAAGAAACAATTACTCTTTACTTTTGTTGATACCTACAAAACATGACTTAATTTTTTGACTTTTTGGTACCCACATAATTTTGGGTCCTTGATAGTTAGTTCCTTGAACTCTCTTATGCCTTTCTTCAAAGTGTAGTTTCTTTTTTCACTAAACAATTAAAAGCTACATGTCCACTTCTATTACAAAAGCTACATGTAGTTGAGGCTTTGACAAAAGTATTTTGATGAAAGGAATGAGAAGTAGAGGCTTTAACAAAAGTGTTCTTGGTAAATTTTTGTTTCAAAAATGGTTTGTATCAAATTCCTCTTTTATAAAAAATACAATGGTGTTTACCAAGCATTAGTTCAAGATTTTTCTTGCCTTGAGTGAATTTGTGAACAATATATGTTAAATCTAAAATATTCTCTTTTAGGGAGAGGTTTTCTACAATCAAGGCATTTTGATCATGATACTTCTTTTCAATATCCTTTTGTTTTTCCAAATTCTCTTCGGCTTCATTTTTCAACAAAATGTATTCCTTTTTAAGAGTAGAATGTTTAAGAAAAAGTTTTTCAAAAGCTTCAATCATTTCTTCATATGAGGTAGATAATTCATCATAGGAGGGAATGTCATTTGTATTTACCTCATCTTCAATGGCCATCAAGCACATGTTTGCAACTTCTTCTTGACTTTCACTTTCATCTTGTTCATCAGTACTATCATCTCAAGTAGCTTGTAGAGCTTTCTTTTTGAGGAATTTTATCTTGTTGGGACATTCGGTTCTTTTGTGACCGGGTTTGTCACAATCATAGCAAATAATCTTTTTCTCTTCGCCTTTGTCTTCTTTCTTTTGAAATCTATGGTTGTTGCAAAAGGCTTTCCATTTTTTGACAAGAAGAACAAGATCATCGAGTTCCTCATCACTCATGTTAGAGTTTGAGGCTTCTTCATTGTTTGATGACATTAAGGCAATTTATCTCCTAGGAGAATTCTTCATTTCTTCTTCTTTTGCTTTTCTAGACTTTTCTTTTGTCTCAACATGATTTAGCTCATATGTCATCAATGTTCCATAGAGCTCTTCCAAGGGATATGTGTTGACATCTTGGGTGTTTTCTATCAACATCCTCAATGAGCTCCAATCTTCCGAGAGAGACCTAAGCATTTTGCTAACAAGTTCACCATTAGAAAATTTTCGATCAAATCCCTTAAGACCATTAACAATGTCGGTAAATCTAGTAATCATGCTAGCAATATGTTCATCTTATTTCATGAAGAAATTTTCAAAACTTTTATATAAAAGATTTATTTTAGTTTCTTTAACTTTATTTGTACCCATGTGTGTGACTTCTAGAGCATGCCAAATATCGTGTGCGGAATCACATGTGCTAATACGATTAAATTTATTAATACTAAGTGTACAATATAGAAGATTTTTGGCTCTAGCATTTAAAGACAATTTATTTTTATCATCCTCATCGTATTCTTCCTTAGGTTTGGAAATAGTTACATATGGTTTTCCATCAATCTTAGTAACCTTAGTAAGCTCATGAGGACCGGATTCAATGACATCCCAAATATTATAATCAATAGATTGAATAAATATCATCATCCTAGTTTTCCAATAATTATAATTAGTACCATCAAACAGTGGAGGACGATTAGTAGAATGACCTTCAATATTTTGGTTCGCTATAACTCTAGATTGTAAAATCTAAATAAAAGAGTTCCTAAGCTCTGATACCAATTATTAGTCATGATTTCTAATTAAAATATTACCAATCTGGATAACATTTCTCAAATGAAAAAATTGTGAGTAAATTTATATTCCTCTAACTCATTGTCTACACATTAAAGCGTGGACATAAATATATTTTGTAGTTTATTTCAATGAAAAATTCAAAAAAAATATTTTTATCGGTTTTGATTTCGATTTTCGGTTTTGATTTTAAGAACCGATCGGTTTCGGTTTTTTTTTTTTAAAATCGGTTTCGATTTTGAATTTTTTTTCAAGAACCGAATTTTTTCGATTTTTTCGGTTCGGTTTACTTGGTTCCACTTTTTTGTCCACCCCCAAGTAAAAGGGATAAGAGAGTGTAAACAATGATTTAAGGAGGTTCAATCAACCAACGTGGTCTACGTCCTCCGTTACCGAGCTCTCCGTCACGAGCAAGATAAAATCCACTATATTGATAACTTACAACAAGGAGTATCAAATCCTTAATTGACTTACAACAAGGAGCACTTATCCTTAGGTGACTTCACAACAATGAGCACATATCATTTACAATCGAGTTTTCACAAGGATCTCGAAACCATAAACAAAATACAAATGAAAATTTTACAATTGAATAAACTCTCTTGACAAATGATATGATCAAGTCAAGTATCTTGAGAGTTTTAGGATAACACTTCAATAGATAGCAAACATTTAAAGCTCAAGTGTTTATGAAAACTTTGATAAATTATATGAGATAGTTTTGCTTGAATCAAAGTTTTTCAACCAATGATCTCTCTTTCCAAATAATACTTAGTTAAGTATGAAGAGAGATATACATTTCAATAAGTGTTTGGTGATGAAGAACTCAATCAATGATCAATAATAAAGTAAGATGATAAGTGCTTTATTAGCATGTATTTAATTCACTTATTATCTTATTTTGTTATTGGTTTGATCCTATTGAAGCATCGTTTAATGCATTTCACTTATTGTGCTATGTAAGGTCAAAAAGAAGAAAAAGAAAGGAAACATGACCAAAGAAATACAAAAAAATCAAGAGGTGAGGTTCAAGGGCATATTCAAAGAGCTCCAAATCAATAATGGCATGTGGGAAGAAGATTAGATGCAAAAATTATGGTCAAAGAAGGTTTGGAATGAAGTTGGAAATCAAAAATCCGCAAGGATTGTGATCATGAATTTTAGTCATAGATTGAAACTCAATTTTTTCATAGAATACTTTCGAATTTGGGAAGATCTATTTCACAAATAATTGTATATATTTGAGTTTTCTTTCCAACGCAACTTGAATCACCACAATCGGACTTTGAGAGAGAAAGTTATGACCAAAACATCGAGCACAGGCGCTTCTCGGCAGAAATACACTTACGGCCGTAACTTCCAAATTCCGAAAATTTTCAGTAGCTAACTTACGGCCGTGATAAGGAAAGTTACGGCCGTAACTTGCTCTCTAAGGAATTTCCTTATCTGATTCAATGTCTATCTTTGGTATATCTTTGGGGGTAAAGCTAGGGCACGATTTTGGGAGTATTAAAGGACCAAAATCACCACAAAAAGGAAGTTGGACATTGAGGAAAATTGAGAGAAAAATATAGAGCATTCTTGGAAGATTTTCAAGCGCAAGAATATCAACAACAATGGAATTTATGAAGCAACTTGAAGAATCTACTACAATCATGCTAGGCTAAATTCCATATCTTGTTCAAAGGGGAAGTTGTGTTAACTCAATTATGTTATTTTCTTTTCCTACAAATTAGTAGCGTGAATTTATTCCTTTATTTCAATTGTTGGATTATTATGTTTTGAATGTTCATTGAGTTTATTTGATTAATAGTTTAATTTGGCCAATTGGATTATTGATCTTTGGATTCATGAATATGTTATGTTTAGATTCTTGATCCGTAATTGTCATTGAATCTTTACTTTAGTAGCAAATAAATCTCGTGCATGTTTAGTAATAATTCAACTTTGATTGATTAATTCGAGCTTGTGTAATTAACGATCCAATTCATTCTATTCTTCTAAATTTTCACACTAGTCGTGCATTAAATCCTAAGAGCTTGTTTAGGATTGTCCGTGGCTAGAATTGGTTCGAAGAGCTTGGTTTGAATCTATACACATAAGGAAGAATTTAGATAATCAGAGTTTGTTGATTATTTATGATTGATAATTGAATTAGGGATAGAAACACGTTACAAGGAAAGGTATAACATTAATTGAGGGCACAACCGAACCCGAGAACAAGATTTCTTCTCATATTATTTCTCTAGTCATATTGAATTGTTTATTTTTATGCATATTTTTTATTCAAGCAATTTCAAACAACAAACCCCCCATTCCATTTTAATTGATCGAACAACTAAAATTAGTTTCTGTTCCTCGTGGGATCGACCCTTACTCTTACTATTACATTATTAATTAATATTTAGCGAGTAAGGAATTATTTATTATTTTGGTGCATCGCGACACACATCATAAGAGTAATGAGTTTTCTTCAAAATAGAATTCTTGATAAAGATATGAAAAGTTTTGATCAATCAAGAAATTCTTTGCAATAAATAAAATAAAATGTAAAACAAAGTAAGCTCAATGATTTTCAAGTAAATATGCTCTCTTAATTGCTCTTGTGGTTGTTGGAATTGAATGCAAGAGATATGACTATTTATAGATCAAGAAAATGAGCTGCAGGAACTTTCGGTCAATTGAAAGTTTAAAACTAGCTGTTATACTATTTGAGCCGTTCGAATTTCAGTTGAGCAAACTATTTCGGTCAATCATATTTTCGGTCGATCAAGTGACTTTCGGTCGATCGAAATATCTCAATTTGGAATTTTTATTTTTACATCAAAAAGTTTATTTTTCCAAAAACTATTTCATGTTATGATTTGAAAAATCATTTTTGTGTAGGTAATGATTTTAAAATTAGTTTTGAACTTTATGAACTTGCTAAAATTGATGAGTTGATACCTTTACAAATGAGTTGAAATTTTTCAACATACATTTTCTAAACTTTAATCTTCGGTCTTCGACGATCTTGTTCACTTCAAATCTCTTTTTGATTGCTTTGAACTTCAATGGATGACGATTTTGATCTCGAAGTATTCAAATGACATATATTTGATAAAACTCAAGAATCGAAACTATTAGTAATACAAGAGATCTTGTTTGTTATAATCAAAACAATATATACGTGAATAATCATAGGTCAACATGACTTGTGTAAGTCGGCCTAATATAAGAACGCATTCCAACAGCCATTTGATTTTGCACTATCTCAGCGACTTGATCTCTCAATAAGACGTTGGGATCATAAGGGATACCTATGGGTTGGTTTCCTGGTGAGATTACTTAAGGTCTGAGATTTGGTAATAGATTCGCAGTGAAAACACAATTGTTACTATTAGCCTGAATATTTCCCCATCAATATTTGGGGTATTCTGTCCATTATTTTGGACATTATCTCTTACATTTGGGTTACTCCCTAGTTCGACACTCCATTACCATTATATAAATTCACTATTCCAACACCCCCTATTTTGAAGAGGATGGCATAATAGGTGGTTCTATTTCTATTCCCTGATTCAGACTTACAACTGGGGGATTATGTCACACAATCATTCTCGCTTGAAAGTGGTGTCCTAATTTGGAAAAGTTGACTAAGAAACTTGGCCTGTTAACCTATTTATAGTGTCATGTAAAGTTCTTAGTTGCTTGACCATATTGTCATAATTTACTCTTTCATTTTTGGATGAACTTTTCCATGTTATAAACGTATTGCAAATTAACCTGTTCAACCACATCTTGGGTAAGTTCGCCAATTAATGTATTCATGGTTCAAGGACTTAATTCTGTCATTGGTTCATAACGGCTCTGACTTTGTCCCTTTGTCCTGGAGTACTTTACTCCTCCTCATATCTCTTGATCACAGATTGAACTCGATGGCTTACTGGCTCTTTATCGGAGTTCTTATGAGGCATATTGCTTCACCTTTTGTACCTTCAAAGCACCAAAGTTGTCCCACCTAGCATTCTAAATTGCTTTGCACAAATGGATAGACGCTAACAATTAAGAGAGACTCGGACGATGTGTAAGGAACAATAACCTCTCTAGATAAAGTCCCAACGAGGGGTTTGTATTGATGAAGATTACAACGAAAGTGAAACACCTCCAATGGGTGCAAGCACACAAGGTAATTGGGAATTGACAAGAAAATTAAAATGAAAGTAAATTGCATAGTTCTCTTTTGAGAGTTGATCGATTGATCATCTTGCTTCTTCGTTTTCGTTTTCCTTTCTCTTTGATACTCCATGAATACTTCTTCTCTTCCAAAACTACTTACGAAGTGCTTTATCGCCTTGTAACCGTCCACTTTCCCAATAATGGATGACTTGTCAAAAAAACAACCGTCTGCAACTACTGCCATTACTCCCAATGCTCCTAATGCTCAACCAAATTTCTCGGATCGTGAGGATATGATAATGTTTCCTATTAACTACTTAATAACTACCATTTTGTAATAGTGAATCTTCACGTTCGTCCAGACCTTGGGCGTTTTCCAAGCTTGTGCGATGCTGGTGTCCTCGTTCCGTCACTCTGCTTTTGGGTCTGCACGTAGGTTCATTTGGACCTATTCTCTAAACTCTTTAAATGGGCCCTATTCTTTGAACCACTTAGGTGGGTTTCATTTTTGTGTGTCAACAGAAATCATTACAAATAGTATATCCCGATTGATCCGAATAGTTTTTTATTTTACGCCTCGTATCCCTTCATCAACTATAATTAGAGAACGATTGAAAATTATCAACGAAGCAATTCCATTCAAGTCGTATAGGTCATATTGTCGAATTTCACCACAAAAAAGGGTATGGTAGTAGCAACTTTGCTACTTGTACAAACAAAGTTGTACAAATCAGTGTACTAAACCTCACAAAGAGGGGTCACGAATAAAATATTGTGTGTGAATTTCACTTTTATGTAATGGTTAATATAATAGTTTGTACATCTTTATTTGTACAAGTAATTTAATCTTAATAGTAAAAATTGATTGCCAAACATAGGCTTACTTTAAGTAACTCGAAAAAAAAAAATCCCCCTTCTCACTATTGTAGTATTGTGTGCGATTCGTGAAAAGCATGAGAAGTTTAACCAGGGTTCAGAGATTAACCCAATCATACCACTTTCTCCTCAGCAATTCATCCCACTCTACAAAACCCACCTGCAGTAATTTCTACAGATCCTTTCAACCATTAAAAAGCTTCACGACAATGGCCTCCAACGGCGCTGATGAGTTAATCAAAGGAAATGTGTTCCCAAACGGCGTCGCTCTCATCACTCTCGATCGTCCCAAATTCCTCAACGCTATGGACCTAGGTTTTTTAAGTTTAACCTCCTTAATTGATGGTTATCTGTTATAATTAGTAGTAGAAATTTAAAAAAATTAATTGTTGCTAGAATTTGGTCGAGGTAGGGAAGAAGTGAAATGGATAATTCACATTTGATTTTTTCCTAATGCAGATATGGATATAAAATATAAGAGTTTTCTTGATGAATGGGAAACTGACCCGAAGGTCAAGTGCGTTTTGGTTGGGAGTAGCTCCTCTCGTGCCTTTTGTGCAGGTTACTGAAGCCTTGTTTCCGAGTCAAATGTCTATTTCTGTGCAATTTGCTTTTAGTAACTACTAGTCTACTGTTTAGTTTTTTTATCTTTTAAAAGGGGTGATTCTTACTTATCTTTCTGATACTTGACTGTTTTTCTCAAGTGTTTGGGGAATCTATTGAGGTTATTCATTCATGGTCAATGCAGGAATGGATATTAAGGGGGTTGTAGCTGAAATTCAAAAGGACAAAACCACGCCTCTTGTGCAAAAGGTTTTCCTAGTGGCATGAATATGTGCTATTAGTACTCATGGCATGTAATCTGAGCTTGTTAGATTATCTTCAACGTGAATGGAAAAGTAGAAATTCATTGTGCTAATATCAGTTCATTTCGTTTGCTGTATAGTTATACAATTTCTGAACCAGTTATAAATTGGCTTAATGAACTTGGGCAATGAATGTTAAACCTCTAATAACTACTTTATATGCAGGTGGTGATGTCAAGATGATTACGAGAAAAAACAAACAGTCAGATATGATTGAGGTCTTGTAACATCCATTAACTGAATAATACATAAGTCAGAACCACCTAAATTTCAAATATAAGGAAATTTGTTTTGCCATATAATGTGAATGTAAACTGTTAAATACAGTAAAACCTGCTTTATCATCCGATACAATGAAACAGGGATACCATGTTTTCACATGGTAAACATTTGTTGCATGAACCAACTTAACTGTTTCTGTGCAGATGCTATGGATACGCGTGCATGAATTTGTGATTGGAATTTTGATGAACAAGCTTGATGAAAATCTAAGTTTGTACTTAGGTTTTGAGCATTTATGAAGAATATCCTGAATTTCCTGATTTTTTCTCAGACCAAGCATTACATATTTATATCAGTCTCCACATCGCAAAGCAAAATGAGATGAATTTGCTTATGAGGCTAAATGCTTTTCCTAGGTTTTCGTGAATCATTTATGAATAATTGTCTTGCACATCATGAATTTTATAGAATAACCTTTACTTGTAAACACAAGCAACATATAGTTTGGATATGTTGCAATGAGGATAAGCCATATTCTTTCCAATCAGTTGGTATTGCATTTTGAACATTGAACATTATAGAATAACTCAAAAAATAAAGTAAAATACCTGTCAATTCCCTTTGATAAGCCTGGATGGATTGCAAAAGCTTATACTCTTTTAAATGGCCAGAAGTTAGTCAGCTTGTTAGAATATTGTGTTTATCCTTGTTGTCATCATGCTTTGACATGAAATTGCTAGTACATTTTTGTAAAAAGAGAATAAATCCTCATATATGACCATCAAGTGCCAAAGTATGCAAGCTACTTTTTTGCTTGGTCTTGCAATGTATGTGCTCCCAGCTCCATGATCGTGATCACACCTTCAACATATAAATATTTAACTTCTGTTCATGAAGATATTTTTGCAACACGCAGTTTATCCTTGTCTGATAATTTAAATTTAAATCTTGTTATAAAATATTTTCCCTTTTTATGTGATAGATTAATCAGCATTTTGTTGGAGATCTGACATTTTTATTTTATTTTTTTGGTTACAAGTTTTATTTAAGTTTATTTGACATTAAATTATTCTTTATATCTCCAATTCTTCTCTAGGTGTTCACTGCTGAATATTCGCTAATATGCAAAATTTCTGAGTACAAAAAGCCTTATATCAGCTTGATGGATGGTATTACGATGGGCTTTGGGATTGGCCTATCTGGTCATGGTCGGTACAGGCTTGTTACTGAGGTAATCTCATTCTTTAGTGGAGTTGTGGTACCACAGCTTAAATAGAAACATGCGCCAAGTACTACTGTCTAATTTAATTGCCTAATATAATCTCAGAGAACTGTCCTTGCCATGCCTGAAAATGGAATTGGCTTGTTTCCAGATGTTGGTTTTGCGTATATAGCCGCACAAAGCCCAGGAGAAGGAGCAGTAGGTGAGCTTTTTGTTATCCAACGGAACTTTTTCCTTCCTTTAGAAATTGTTATATTGTTAACATCCTTCTTAATAGGAAATATGATAGAGTTCTTCAAGGATCGCATGATATGTTCAGCAATGAGTACAGCTGTTTCCCTTATCCTAATAAATCAAATTCTAGAAGATTAAGTGATTTTCTGGTATTTACGAATTAGAAAGTAGATTGAGAGGGATTTGGTAGACATGATCTTGATTATCCCAGGATTTTGTGAAAGGGAAACTAATTTTAGATTTGGCATTAGAGGCTAATTAGTCAGTTCGGTATAGGGCCAAAAAGGTGGGTTTAGTGTTTATCATTAATTTGGAGAAAGTTGTACTCCCTAGTCTTTAGGGATCTTTTTATCTAGCCCTACAGAAGTCAACTATTAATTCCTTAAATACACTAGTGTTTGCTAACCATAAGTGTACGAATCGCACAAGAAATAAAGTTGACGTGAATCCAAGTATCAGAGACTGTGTAAATTGTATTTTAGATCACAATTCCATAACCGGAACTATGAAAACATTGGTTTGAGAATGTTGTTTGAAAATTAAACTAAATATTAAACTAATGCGAGACAATTTGATTTATGAAAACTATGAGATGAACATGTTAGAATCATGAATCTACATTAACTATATCAATCATGTATTTGACTTAAAACATTTAACAACAAAGTATGAGTATTGAAAATCCATGTTCCTATAGTTGTTTATGTCTCATTTCGAGCGATGCATATTCACCTTTTTCTACACGAGATGAGTCTATATTTCTATGATCAATCCAAGCATATACAAAATCATTAACCAATTATGAACACTTTTTTTAGGATAACACAAAGCATAAGGATATATTTCTATCCTCTATCGGACTTCGTGACAATCAATTCAAGTCTAATAAATTCCTACTCTTTTGAACATAAAAATCTATTATAAACATCAATAATCATGCGTCCACAATTATAAATGAAAATAAACACACAATTGATTGCATCAAACTCATAAATTGCATTATGTAAATGTAAAGTCAAAACATGGAATCAATAATTAATGTTTCATTACAATTCTAACAATTAAAAGCCTAACCTAGATACATGATAGAAAATAAATAATAAGAAAAGTAAATGGATATCACCCCATTTATCTTCTTGGATTTATATCTTCAATTTTTATTTTGGCATGGCATGGATCCCCTAGCAATTGCATAGCGTTTTGGCATTAATCATGATGATTGGGAACTTCCAATTTCGTGCCCCAAGTCTAGTATTTATGGGTTGCCTTTAAAACTAGGTAAAAAATAAGAGAAATCTGCTGAAAATCGCGAAAAAATCCAACCAGTCGGCCCAGAACATTATTGCTCTACCGCACGCTTCAAATCTATGCGGTCGCGCACTTCTGCATGTTCAGCCTTAGTCGCCAAAAATAGTGGTCATGTGACCGCGCGCGTCTATGCCATGCGACCATGCGGCGGCGCGGTTCTCCGGTTTAAGGCAATTTTTCATCTTTTGAGGTGCTACAAGTTGGTCCCTATCTTTTAATTGCACAATAAGTTCTTCAACTTCCGATTGTTGCAATTAAGTCCCAAAACTTTTGATTTCTTTCAATTTTGATTTCTTCTTCAATTTTTCTTCCAATTGACCATTTGATTTTGCTCCAATTCTTTTACTTTCTCGACTTTGGGGTTATTCCTAAAATATAAACAAATCCAACTAAATAAATAGGAAATATTCTTAAACAAACAAATAAAATCCTACTTTTATTTAATATAAATAAGTGTATAAAATACACTTATCAACTAGTTTAATTGCATCCACAGATTTTGTAGCGTTGCATGTTGAAGTTTGACACCTCCCTTTTTTTGCTAATTTGGAGATCAATGCATGGTTAATTGCTAAAAAATATGGAATAAAGCTCCCACTGTAATAGGTCTTATTCTTTGATCCATTTGTCTTTTCAATTACTTTAATTTAATTTTTGCAGGGGCTTACCTTGGACTGACTGGAAATAGGATATCAGCTCCAGCTGATGCTCTATATGTAGGCCTTGGAACACATTATGTACCTTCTGGGAACTTGGATGCATTGAAGAAAGATTTATTATCAAGCACCTTGTATGGGTTTCAATTCTTACTTCATAAAAACTTATTTTTGTGGTGTCTGGTTTAGCAGTGTGGATCTCATTTTGCTGATGATGGCATATTGGGCAACATTTTTTCAATTAAAAAACCTATTTTATGAGGAAAAATAGATGGTAGTTTGATTTGATTTGATCCCATTTGATTTATTTTCATCCAGGTTATAAAATTAGGAAGTTTCGATTGGGATTATTTTATTTTACATTTGAAGTTTTGAAAGTTGTAGTAGGATTTCACGATGAACATTAAATTAATTGAATACAGCATGACTGAATTACCCTCACCCAATTTTTTCTTCATCTCTCTCTTCTTCCGATTGTTCTCCTGTTAGCCAACAGTTGACATGAGTCTGTATTTGTTATTTATGAACATTGTCAAAGGAGGTTTGTTAGATTATATATTATCTGTCTGGATATATGCTTGAGTATTTTGAATTTACTTCTCTTTCTTCACTGAAAGGATTTTTATAGAGTGGTCAAAATGGTCAGAAATTGTTCCTTTGTATTCGTTAAAAATGATGTTTATGGTTTTTATTTTGGTCTCTCCATAGTCCATATTCTGCTAGACTGGTTAATGAAAATAATTCGATGCAATGGAAACTTTATTTATTAGAAACCTAGCACCCATCAGTCTTATCATTCTGGAAATTATGTTTACCATGTAGTTCTGAGGATCCAGATCAGGACATCAAAGCACTGCTGGAACAATATAGCACAAACCCGGAGTCTGAACCTCGTTTGAAGTTGCTCCTACCTCGGATAATTTCAACATTTGGAGGTAATAAATCTGTTAAGGAGATGATCGAGGAGCTGGAAAAACATCAGGAAAGTGCCGATACCTTGGGTAAGATTGGATATTTCTTGTTCATTGATGTTAAGAAACACGATGAACATTAATTAATTTGGTAAAAGTGCACGACTGGCTCCCACTCTATTGCCCAAGTAGCAAGTTGATCCCCAATTTTTCATTATAGCTGCACTATTAGTCCCCAATGACAAACCATTAGAAACTCCATTAAATTGTCATATGGCCCTCTCATGTCTCCAACTTTATAAAACTAGGTTTTGCTTCCCAATTTGGACTGACAGCTAGAAACTTGAAATGAGATGTTTCCAAGGGCCATGTGACAATTTAACGAAAACAGTTTCTGTTATGGAGGATTGATTGTGCGGCTATATTGGAAGGTGTGATGACCTTGTTATTGGGGGAATATATTGGAGATGAATGGTACGATTTCCCCTATTAATTATAATCCTTTATGCTATTTCCACGGTGCTCTTGGCAGTGGCTGAGTGGGCAAAGGATGCCTTGCAAGGGCTTAGAAAAGGAGCCTATTTTTCGCTTTGCCTCACACAACAGCATTTCTCAAGAGTTGCTTCTGCGAGAGGAAAAAGTAACCATCATTTGTCCAAGGTGATAAATTTGTCTTGCTTCTCAATCTTTGGCCTGGAGGGCATTAAAACTTTTGTAATGTAACACCGTGTTAATCATCTTTCAAATCTCTGTCTAGCTGACTGGTGTGATGAAAGCTGAATATCGCATTGCTATAAGGTCGTCTCTTCGAAATGATTTTGCTGAGGGTGTTAGGGCTGTCTTGGTGGATAAAGATCAGGTCATTTCTTACATGGGAATTCTATTTAAATTTCTGTTTTCATTCAATGAAGAAATTTTACATTAGTTTCCTTTTGTCCGTATTTCGGCATTACTTAATTACTCAATATATAACAGCTTCTTTAGATTGGGTTCTTTTATAGTTTGATTTTATATTTTTTGGGTAGTTTGTCTGAGCAGTTTGCATAGAGTTGGGCAAGCTGTGAACTCTCATTTTCCCCCTTAAAAGTGGCTAAACGTCAAAATACATTTCTTTTGATTGCATCTAACAAATTTATCTGCATTATCAGCACGTGAAAACTGCAGTAAAGATTACAGGGTTATCTTCAACTCGTAATTTGGATGAATGAAAACTAAGAAATTGGGATTTTATTCAATTTTATTTAGTATTAATATTTTAATTAACTACTCATTTGCTCTCTCACAGAACCCGAAATGGAATCCTTCAAGCTTGGAAGAAGTGAAAACCGATGAAGTAGAATCTCTTTTCGAACCTTTGAGCGCAGAAGAAGAATTACATGTGTGAGTCGTGGGCTTGCAATATTCATCACCTTCCTTGTGCATGAAGAGAACAATGGCTTCTTATTTAGATGTACCAAAGCTATATATCAATGGTTGGATCCTGTTGATTCTATCCCTACTCAATAGGTTCAAATAAACAATAAATGCCAGAATTCAGTATTTTTTGTTGAATTAGCCATTATCCATGTTTTTTTTTTTTTTTGTCATTTTTAAGGATAGTGTGAAATGGTTTCAGGTTCTTGATTTGTGGCGTGGATGCTCTTCCTTTTTATGGTATTAGACAGTATTGAATAAGATTTTAGTTTATATAAATTAGTTTGGCAACCAGAACTTGATGACAATGAAATGGCAGTTCTGTTAGAATTTACGTTAGTGGTGGTGATGCATCAAATTGAGAATTTAAAATCATTTAAACTTATTATTATGTCGTCTCCAATAAGAAATTATTCACGTGCTTAAAAATCTAGTCAGATGCTCCTTTTTCTTCAGCTGGTGTGAAGGAACTACTGATTAAAAACTGGTTGAGTTGAGCTATGGGTTAAGTTCATAAATGCAAACATTTACGTTTGGAAATTTTTGTAATCAGGTAATTTGTAAATAATTATACAAGTATTAAAATAATTTTCAAAATTATTATTATTATTATTTTTAACCAGATTTTTGTAAGTAATTACAATTCTAACATTATTGCAATTTTGTAATCAATTATAATTGTAACTTATGAATTAGTAAAATATTGATGTAATTTGTAATCAGTCACCTTCACAATTATCTTCATCAAACTACCGTTGGAAATACTATTGTAATTTTATTTCAATTTATAATTAGTTACAATTGTAATTTTAATTATTGTCTCAATATCACCGCCTCCACCACCAATTTTCCACCAACTATCATCACAATCACCATCTCAATATCACCACCACAACTACATCCAAAAAAAAAAAAAAATCAAACAAAAGCAGATGAAATCAAGGTTCAGAGATACTCACACCGCACCGTCTCACTCCACCACCTTCACAATAACCTCCCACATTGTCATCGTCGCTGCGCACTCCATCACCACGCACACAACACGCGATAAAAGTGCATTGGAATCAATTTGCTCTAGGATCTTGAGGTTTTGAAGGTCGGGAAGAACTACCCGAGTTGATGCTGAAGACTCCCAAATGACTTCAAGAGGAAGAATCACCTGTGGGAATAGGAAGAATCGCGCGAGCGCCCGTGTGTGTGTGTGTGTGAGAGAGAGAGAGAGAGAGAGAGAGAAAGAGAGAGAGGTGGATTAGTTAAGGTTGAGTTTGGGTCCGGTAATTAACACCTAATTTAATACAAATAGTTTATAATTACCTATTTTTAAAAATTCTCAATTTAACGGTATAATTTTGTGTAATTTTCCCTTGAGCTATTCGGTTTGTCAATTGTTGGTGTTGGGTTCAGCTCAGCCCACTACGAAAGTCGGCTCATGCTTGTATATAGGACGGATTAAGGGCAAGCTGTTTTGAATTGTTTCCAAAAATCTCATGTTTCTTTGGTCATTGAACTTGTAAAAATGACGTCAAATATTTAAATTAAAAATCTCTTAAATTGTTCACTAAATTTTAAAAAGTTGATTTTTGACTACTAAACTTGTAAAAATGACGTTACAGATCCTGAAATTTAGAAATGTTCTTTCAAATAATTAGTTGCCTACAACAAATCAATTATTTCCATATTTAATATATAATATATATTAAAAGCAAGAAAATATTGAGGGCAAATCAACATGTATCATATTCACCAAAAGAATCATAAATTTACATTAAGAACAAACCAACATTTAGACAAACAACCTTTAATCAACAAGAAGTTAATTGACAATTTGATACGAGACTCATAGAATGATTGAATGTCAAACTTTGTTGTGAGAGGGCATATCAACAAGACGTTAGTTTGGTAATAATGTAGATTTATGAATATTTTTCACTATTCTAAAAAGCTATTTAGGCACGAAGCTTGTCCTTCACGCTTCACCCGCACTTTGCTGGCGCATTGTCGGGTTTTTTTTACATCTATGTGCACTTAAGCATGATGTTTGGCCTTACTGTTTCGTCAACGCTTTACACTTTTTAGAACACTGATATTTTTAGATGAGTGTGAAACATATTGGTTTGACATTAATATTTTCTTCTTGTTAATATAGGTTATTGATCGAGTATGGAGATAATTAATTTGTCGTATGCAAACGGATAATTTGGAAGAATATTTCTAAATTTTCAAGTTAAACAATGTCATTTTTATAAATTTAGTGATCAAAATTCGACCAACTTAAAGTATAGTGAACAACCAAATCTTTCTTTAAAAAATTAGTGAGCAATCGAAGACCTTTTTAAAGTTTAGTGAACAATTTAAGACATCTTTGATGTATATATTTGGCGTCATTTTTACAAGTTTAGTGATCAAAACTCAATCACTATAAAATTTAGTGAGTAATCGAATACGTATTTAAAACTTTCTTAGGTGCTAATGGGACGTGACACCACATGTGCGTTTCGTCTGTCATTTCACCAATTCCGTTAGAACAACTCTAATGGTAGACGCCTTCCAATGCTTAGTGTCTGTCACATCATTTTTGTTCCCTCCATTTCATCGCCATATTAGTTAGACATTCTAAATAAAATGCACTATTAAAGATGCTCTTAGAGGAGCAAAATGAAAGTTATGTCAATGAGTAAAGTGTAGTGGACAAAACTCAATATTTTAAAAGAACAATCGAAGATACAAACATAAGCTTCTGAATCTGTTCCACTACCTGCTGGAGGGTAGATCTACCCTCCAGCGGGTGAAATTCAAGAAGGGTACAGTAATTTGCAAGCCTTCTTGATTTTCTAGTTTACTTTTTTATTATTTTTTCTATTTTTTTTTTTTGTCTTTTTTCAGTTTGCCTCTTTTTTTTTTTTTTTTTTTTGCTTGTTAAAAATATAATTCAAGTAGTGCCGGAAATCGAATGTAATGTAAATATAGAACTTTTTTATTATAGTGAAACTTTAACGTACTTTAAAAAAGTACATCTTCACGTTATCTCATAGAGTTCATTTAAAATTTGACAATAATTGATGTACTACCATTGAATAACACTAAACTAATTGTCACTTAATTTGTAGTTTTCTTCACCATACTTGTCACTACACGTGAACTCAAAGTTTTGGAATCCGGTCATTTTCGTGTGATTATAATGAAATTGTGGGTAGTATGTATTTTCTTCAACGTTCGTACTAGATGCCTCTATTTGACTAGAGTAGAAGTATGTTTAGTATGTGTTTTCTTCTACGCTCATTATATTGTTGTTGTGCAATTAACAAGTGTTAATATAGTCATAATGAATATTTCTGAATGGGAAAATACGAATTTAATTGCAAAGGAATGATACCTTAAGATAAATTGTTGACATGTTCTTCTATAGTGACCCATTTTGAAGAAGTGTTCACACTGTTGTTGTGAATAGGTCATATTCTTCTCTTTGGTAGATTTCAAGTGTTTTCCACATCCTTTAGCCCTCACAGGTTTGTGGATCCATTATTGTACCGGTAATATTGTGAGACCCGCCCCTAGCCTGAAGGAGTGGTGGGATGCTTCTCTCAGCCTCATTGTTCTTTCTCATCGTGATTTTCATTTCTCTCACTCTTTTGAGTATGTAATTGCTTGAAATCTACGTTAATGACGCCTCTTCGATTAGGTCATTTGACTCATGTCTCAAAGTGCAACGTCGTGAAGCAACTGAGACTTCCTCGGTGAATGACTCAACAAGGTCAAATATAGGATTCACTTTAGCATTATTCGTCCACTTGGGAAAAATATACATTTGTGGCAGAAGCATTATATCCTTTTGCTCAACATGCGAAGAATGTGACGATATTGGTAGCCCACAAACTCGAACAACGTGCAACTACAAATCATGAATTCCATTTGAGGATGGTAAACAACATCCCTTTAACGATTGTAATCCTTATCGAACGTTTTACTTTTAATTGAATAAACCTTCATATGTTCGTTACTTGATCTCCTCATTGTAGCGTATTAGGTACTCTCAACGAGTTCTACCTGGGAGAGTCGGAAACTTACTTTCATGTACACATGGGACATTTGCAATTCCATATCAACCTTCGTAATCAGCCATGGGCATTGTACAAATTCTTATGAGTTGCCATGAGTTCCTTGTTTCGTTGTTGATCAACTGCTCCCACAAATCTTAAAATGATGTCCATCAACCCATTTCTCATGTCCACATAATGCTTAAAGAAAATGTGGTTGCTCTCGACATGATGGATATTGTACATTCTCGCTGTAAATACGTGTTTCATGTAAGCTGACACCCATTTGTGTTAATTTCGTAAATACTCCGCAATCACTCATTTGAACCCAAACGACCGTTATTCATAAGAACTACCCAATGTTTCCCAAACTCATGCACCGTCCCAGAATACCAAATGATGTGCTTCAAGTTCCCACCATGGGCGTTGTGAAGAACCAGTCCTAGCTTTTAGGAAACATGTAAGTGATGTGCCACAAATAAAGTTGAAGGAAGGTTATTGGGAAAATACTTCTGATGCTCGACCAATAGCTTGATCCTGATCAGTGTTAATTACTTTAGGGCTTCATGTGTTGACATTTCCTTTAAGAACTTCAAAACAACCACTCAAACGACTCAATCCTCTCGTTGCTCAGAAAATCACACCCAAATAATATTGTTTACTTGTGGTGATTGACTCCACCAAAAGGAACAAAAATCATTGAATACTTATTCGTATTGTAGGTAGTGTCGAACACAATAGTATTACCGAAAAATGCATTGTGGCGCCCCAAATTCATTTCCAATTTCAATTCATTTATTTATTTTCCCGTCTTATCTTAATTTTTCAAACGAATAAAATAGTATTTTATCCACCCGCTCTAAATATAAATTTGAACTTTTATTTTTAAAGCATAATTGGACATTATTAAAAATGAGTATTTTTCTATTAAATATCATTTGTAATTTAATTTAGAAGAAAACAAAATAAACTAACAATAATATAAAACTTTATAGTTAATAGTTGATATAAAAATATCCGTTTAAAATAGGGAACAGAGAGCGGATAGCGGAAGATAGTCGAGAATTTGCTATTGAAAAAATTTAACTATTTTGAAATAAAATAAAATTATTTAAAAGTAGGTGAACCTTTTTAGGGTTTCCCTGGTGAGAGGCCCATGAACCACGGTCAGGTACCCAGTACACAATCGTCCCGTCATTTGAGAGTTCGCACCAACCTCCAATCCATGCATTGTCATACCTACAATGCAAAACTAAATGAGCTAACACTAAGCAAGTAACATATGCATGATTATGTGCATGAGTTTCGATTCTCTTTCTCACAATTATCTCATTCTCAGGCTCTATGCCTTTTCGTTGTCTTAGTTTATCCACATTTCCTACTTGGGCCTGAATCCCACTACGTTGTACCGTATGAGCTCAAATATCAACATGGCCGATAACATGCGCCTTCCAGTGCCTGTGGTCCGTCATCGCCCACTGAGACTCAAGACTCTACAATTTGTATCCATGATCGCCCATCGAGACTCAAGAGACCGCACCGGGAATTATATTATATCAATCAGGCTTGTCCTATTATATATGGCGCTCGGCATGCCAATCTGCAGTCTCAAGGCCACCAAGAGACCTCCCGACACTACCCATATACCAGCACCAAAATGCCAACACCCCATCATCGACTACCCTTAATGACCATCGATAGTCTCAAGTGAGTGTATATATCCGGACGCCAAGTAAAGTACGATACACTCATAGGGCGATTCTACTATCACCCACATCATTCTCTCTCCATATATCTCCATATACTCTTTATCTCTTTCTTTATCATTTATAGAGGGCTTCTTCTAAGTCCACACAATGCACATGTCAATGTCTATGAATGCCAACTATATTTTATCCTCCAGTTGTACATCATAATCACGTAATAAGGAATTCCAATGAATTCATGTGCTTTAATAACATTCCATAACATCAATTCATGTCTCGTATGCTTTCACCACATACAAATAATCGCTACGTCATATTTCACGAATATTGCACCAATAATATACCTTACATAGTCACGTATGAGAACATAATATTATGTTTTGCATTGTAATTGAAATGTTACTTACCTAATTCCTTAGTTATCCTAGATTACATGACTTTATTTCTCGGAATTTTGAACCACTAATTCGTTTGGAGTCGAACTATAATGTTCATCACTCCTTGCCTATCATATATATAAACTATAATTTAGTCACATGATAATATATTATATTCCAACCAACCAATATAAATTAGGGTCCATTAAATAATATGATATTAAAATGGGTCATCTAATTGTAAAATACTTTATCTAAATAATTAAATGGACCAACTTTATTTTAAAGGAATTGACCCGCTTTATTATACCTCATAAGAAAATTAATCTAATTCTCATATCCAAAATATTAACCATAACATTAATAATATAAATCTAATAATAATAATAATAATAATAATAATAATAAAAAAAACAAACAAACAAACAAACATACCTTAAAAAGGGGGGGGGGGGTGACCCGGCCCTCTTGGGGGGGTCGACCCCCCCCCCCAATTGATGATGATAATAATAATAATAATAAAAATAAATAAAACAAACATACCTTAAAAAAAGAGGGGATGACCCGGCTCCCATTTTTAAAATAATTAGCCCCCCCCCCCCCCAATTGATAAGAGGGTGGGTTGACCCCCCTAATTTTAAAGGGAGTCGATCCCCCAGTTAAAAACTAAAACGAAGTTCCCTTTATTTCTTTTTTGACAACTGACTGTCCCTATTTATAGTTTTTATTGAGCACCAAATTGAAATTATTTTATTTGCTCTTTTAGTCCAAAAAAAAAAATATTTATATTTTAGTTCCAAAAATTAAGAAAAACTTTCAAAATGACTCTAAAAATTATAGGGTCATATGTAGTCGAAATAGAAAGTTCTTGGGGCCAATATGAAATTCTCAAGGAATACATTACATCGATATTTTCGGATCGTGAAATCGATAGTCGTGGTAAAAGTTACTGCTCGTCAAAATTATCCATTTAAAACTATTTTATTTCAAATTCTTTTCAAGTGACTATTTTTTTCTTAATTTTTGGTATTCTTATTATCATCAAAATTGAACTTTCAATAAATCATTTTAAAATACTCATGATCTAGTTTTTCGTATCCTCGTCGAAACGCAATTTGGTCAACTATAGCAAAATGATAGGGTGCATAATTGTCGTTTTATTAGTGATTCTTCCTCTTAGTTCAATGACTTTAAATACTTAAACTTTGAATATTAATCATATTTTATGTTTTGTGAATTAGGTGGGGAATTGAGATCAATTTGACTCAAATATCACAAATTAGGAAGAAGAAATTTGAAATTTAAAAGCACACCATCAGAGGAGCACTTGACATAAGGCGTGGGCACGTCTTATTATTGTGGAAGTCAGCTGTCTCAAATTATTAAGGGGCTTTACACAGTTTTGGTGGATGAAATTAAAAGGCCAGAAACACAATTCAATTGGAGGAAACTTGGGCCAAAAAGTGGAACGATTTTAACCTAAGAGTGGATTAAAGGAATAGGTTAAATTTGAAGAAAGAAAATTTGACATAGATGTGTAAGGAAACAATGCACCACAAAAGAAATGAATTATAATTGGAAGACTGAATTAAGGAAATTCAGAAAAAAAAAAAGGGAACAGAACTCACGTAAAGAAAAGGAGAAAAAAAGGAAGGAAGTGAAAAAGGAAAGAAAGGGAATCATTTGCTCGAAAGAAAAAGTGAATTGGCAGGGGAAGAAAATAATTCAGAGAGGAAGAAGACATTTTGCGGGGAAGAAAAAAAAAGAGGGGAAGGAGAAGCGGCCATTTCTAGAGTTTGATATCATTTTTTATTATTATTTCTTTTAGTTTTTATTTTCCAGATATTTATGAGTAGCTAATTTATTATTCCAGTTCAAGGATATTCGAAGTTTTGATTCACCAAGAATTGTGAGATCTAATTAAATTTAATTGTTCCTTTGATTGTTTTCTATTTATATATCTTTTGTTTACATCGAAGTTGTTGTTTTGATTTATTAATACAAAGTGCACGTTGTTTCAATTGTCAAAACGATACTTAGCCAATTAGGAATCTAAATCCGTAATTGTTTAGGTTTTCTAATACAAGTGAAAAATAACATAGTTAATTATAGACTGATTTTTGACTCATGTTATGAAGATATATAACCTAGCTTAAATAAATCACGCGTGTGAATTTTTTGGTTAGAATTGGTCGTCTCTCTAGAAATTAATGCTATTGGTAAATTAAATCCTACGATCGTATCTATGGTTGTTTATTGATTAGGGGAATAATCAACGAGCGTCTCTTGATTATCGATAAAGTAAAGAGAGATAGGTTGTTAGATCGTATCAATGACCATAATCAATTTAGAGAATGATTAAAGGATTTTATTCTTGCATCCATGATCTATTCTGTGAATCAATACTGAGATTATACCTTGGGCTGGATATTTGTTTAATTTGATATTTCTAAAAATCTTAATTTCGCACTCGTTTATTTACAAACTGATTTTACATTTAAAATTCAAACCCCCCCATTTTTAATTCATTGCTTTTAATTTTCCCGAAGAATTAAATCTAACCAGTCTCTGTGGATTTAATCTTGCTCACCACTATTGCAATTTATTTTAATGAGAGGGAGAAATTATTATTTGTTGGATTCGACACCCATCAAATTTTTGGCGCCGTTGCCGGGGACTGGTGTTAAAAAATAGATTTAATTTCTTTTTAATTTTTATTTATTTATTTTATTTTTTATTTATTTATTTTATTTATTTATTTATTTCTTTTAAGTTCAATTGATTCATCATTCAGTGATTTTGAGACAGACAGAAAAAAATGGCCAATGAGGAAAAAACTTTAAGGGAATTGCCTGCACCAAATGAAAATCAACAGCCACTTTGCATTCAATATCCGATCTTAGATGTGGGATTTGAATTGAAATCTGGAGTGATCCATTTGTTACCCAAATTCTATGGTCTTGAGAATGAAGACCCCACAAACATCTGAAGGAATTCCACATGGTGTGTTCAAGTATGAAACCACAAGGAGTGACTGAAGAACAAATCAAACTGCGGGCTTTTCCATTCTCATTAGTTGACAAGGCAAAAGATTGGCTGTTCTATCTACCACCAGGTTCTGTAGCTACGTGGACAGGGATGGTCATATTATTTCTTGATAAATTTTTCCCAGCTTCAAGAGCTGCAAATATCAGGTGAGAAATTTGTGGAATCAAACAGAGTGATACTGAAACACTTCATGAATATTGGGAAAGATTTAAGAAGCTATGTGCAAGTTGTCCTCAGCACGGGATTTCAAAACAATTACTCATTCAATACTTCTATGAGGGATTGTTACCAATGGAGAGGAAGATGATGGATGCAGCTAGCGGAGGAGCTATAGTGAATAAAACCCCAACTGCCGCTAGGGATTTGATTTCTATCATGGCTGCTAACACACAGCAGTTTGGATTCAGACAAGACACTCCTGTAAAAAGGATGAATGAGGTAAATTTATCTTCTCTTGAAAATCAAATAGCAAATCTAACCTCTCTTGTTCAACAAATGACTGCAGGAAATATGCAACAGGTTAAAGCTTGTGAAATTTGTGCTGCTACTGCTCATCCAACTGATAAATGTCCTACTCTTCAAGATGATTCTTTTGAACAGGCTAATGTAGTTGGAAGATTTCTAGGCCCACCTCAAGCGAATTATGATCTTTATTCAAATACTTATAACCCAGGATGGAGGGATCATCCCAACTTTAGTTATCAAACCAGGCCACAATTCCAACCACAACAACCCTCTTCAAGTTCAGGTATGTCTCTAGAAGAAATTGTTAAATCTCTTGCAATTAATACACAACAATTTCAACAGGAGACGAGGACGGGCATTAAGAACTTGGAGAATCAAGTGAGTCAATTGGCATCAGATGTGAGTAGATTGGAATCCCAAGGTAAATTGCCTTCCCAAAACAAAATATTAGTGCAATTACCTTGAGAAGTGGGAAGGAATTGAAAGAATCTAGCAAGATGAAGCAAGGAAATTCAGGGGAAGAATATGAAAAGGAAGTTATCCCACAACATCAATCTGATAAGTCTGAAAGCCTCAATAGAGAACTACCGAAAGTTTATGTGACAACCCCTCCGTTCCCTAGATCCAAGGAGGAAGACGAGAAGGAAATCCTTGAAACTTTTCGCAAAATTGAGGTAAATATTCCCTTACTTGATGCAATTAAACAAGTACCTCGTTATGCTAAGTTTCTCAAGGAGTTGTGCACCAACAAGAAGAAGTTGAAAGGCAATGAAAAAGTAAGTATGGGAGAAAATATTTCGACTGTCCTCCAAAAGAAACTGCCTCCAAAATGCAAGGACCCAGGTATGTTCACTATCCCTTGCAAAATAGGTAAAGTAAAGATTGAGAAAACAATGTTAGATCTAGGAGCTTCAATAAATATCATGCCCTTGTCGGTTTAGTCATCTTTGAATATTGGTCCATTAAAATAAACGGGTGTGATTTTGCAACTTGCAGATAGGTCTAATGTTTATCCGGAAGGAGTTTTAGAAGATATTTTTAGTACAAGTAAATGATTTGGTTTTTCCTGCTGATTTTTATGTACTTAATATGGATGAAGACTCTTCTTTTAATTTTACATCAATTCTTCTAGGAAGGCCATTTTTGAAAACATCTAGGGCAAAAATTGATGTGCATGATGGTACACTCACAATGGAGTTTGATGGTACAATTATTAAGTTCAATATTTATGATGCCATAAATTGTCCTAATGGTGCTAATTCTGTCAATTTTATTGATGTTGTTGATTGTTTAGAACAGAAAGTTTTCAAATGTAGTGGAAAAGATGGCTTGAGAATTGTCTATGGTAAGCATAACAAGGCGGATGATAATGGATATAAACCTTTCTATGAAGGTCTCCAAATGGGGAATGTGACAAAATTGAGCGTTGGGAATCCAATTGATCATGGTTGAAGAAAGAAAAAATGAGTCTAGCCAAAGATGTAAAAGAAAAGCGCTTCCGAGAGGCAACCTGAGTTTTTCTTTAGTTTGAGCAATAAATTTTATTTTTATTTTTAATTTTTGTTTTCACTTATTTACTATTATTTGTTTCATGATATCCATATTTTTTTTAAGTGAAATTGACCTTATTTTGATTTTTGGGCAGATATGAATCTTCATTAGGACATGTGCACGCTCTATGAAGAATAAAATGGATTGAAAGAATATTGGAATAAGGCGTGCCCACGCCTTAACCAAAGTTCATCTCGGATTACAAGGTCATTGTTCATAACTTGGAATAAGGTGTGCCCACGCCTTACCTAAAGTACATCTCGGATTACAAAAGAAAAAAAAATCGAAAATCAGACACCCATAGCTTCAACCTCTGTTTCTCTCTTTCCCTCAAAACCAGTAAATCACCTCTCAACACTCCTTCACAATCTCAACCGCTACACCCGGTTCGTGGGAATGTGACAACACTTGTGCGAGTTGTGGGAACACTGTGATTTTGCTGTGGGATTTGTATGGGCCGATACCATGATTTGGGGCCTATAGAGGAAGAGTTTTGTCATAGATCTCAAGTAAATGGACTAACAAGGAATGCCATTAAGGAAGTTTGTTTTCTCGCCCGCCTTCACATCGACATCTACTATTCAACCTGCAGGGGAGTCCTGTATTCCTATTCTCTTCTAGTTTTCATAATTTATGATTTTACTATATTGAGGACAATGTATGGATTAAGTGTGGGGGGGGGGGGGGTTTGATGTGCTTTGCTTGGTTTTTGAATTTGATTCATTTTAGTTGCACTTCAATTTTCATTATAAACCATGTTTGCTCTATTTTTCAAGGAAATTTTTGAAAATTCTCATCCTAATTCTAGATTATATCGATGCTTATTCATTTATGATCTTAATTATTTTGAATTATTGAGATGAGTTGAGGCACAGTGAGAATTGCATGAGTAGTTGAATTTTCATTTAGTACACGGTGATAGATTGCTCTTGATGGTGGATTGAATGAAGGGTGTGTGGGATTTAATGCGCATTAACCCTATTTTGTGAGCTTTTGAGCCTCTTGAGCATTCACATTTAACACTACGACATGCTCTATTCTTTTGATTGTGTGATTGTCAAGCGTAGTTGATTTCTTCTAGAACTTGCTTTGTTATGCATGTTGAGATGTCTCTTGGTAATTGAATGCACTATATAAGTACGGGCACTTAGGTGAAACCAAATTTAGCTTTCTCAAAATGCTTACCTTGAAATATACCCCTAGAAAACCAATTTTGAGCCATAGCCTTTTTGTTGAAAATCAACCCCAATACAAGCCATGAGAACTCCTATTCTTTGCTAATATCCCATTCTCTTGAACCTTACATTGAAGGAATATATGGGCTTATTCACTTGAGTTTCAAATTATTTTGGTTGAGAATAAAAGACATTGAAAATCAAAGACTTGTGATGTGAAAGAAATGTTGGGGGGATAAAGTAGTCAAGTTGCAATCTATACTTAATTGAGTCAAACCAAAGTTGATGTGTTGTAACACCACTCCGATTGACCTAACTCCACTCTTTTTAGCATTAATCTGAGTTTGAAACCAGGACCAAGCAATGACCTTTATCTCATAAATGGATGGGATCAACACATATAAACTGTAATTCGTGAGCTTTTGAGCCTATGAGGTATTTTTATCTTTCTATTAAGCTCTTATTCTTTGATGTGTGTCCTGCATGGTTTGTTTGTTCTTGGATGTGCTCTCTTATGTATGCCGTTGTAGTTTCTTGACTCAAGTGTAAAATATAGTAAAGGCATTAGGTGAAACCCAATTTGGCCTTCTTAAAGAGCCTACCATGATACATGTACCAATAGAAGCCTCTTTGAGCTTTAGCCTGTCTTTGAAATTTTGTTGCCACACTACAAGCCATGGATTCCCGTTCTTTCATGTTACCTCTATCTTGAACCCACAAGAGAGGAATTTCACAAGCTTGTATTGATTGAGAAGTATGAGATAGGCTTAGCTTCAGAAAAATGGGACCTTTCACTTTGTGCTATTCAATGTTTAAGTGATAATGGGGTCAAAAAGGAATCAAGTTGATTTAAAAAAAAAATCATGTGAAGAGAATAAACCCCACGTGCATAACAAGAATCAAGGGCTGAATTGACTGGATGCTAGGAAATTATGGAAAAATCATATTGAAAGGTGGCGGAAGAGATATCGTTTTGAATTGAATCAGCTTGTGAACTCTCCTCTTAACTTAGCCTAAATATTTTCCTTTTATCCTACCTAACCCGAAGCCCTGTTACAACCAAATAAAGACATTTACTTTGAACTTGTGTTATTGTCAGCTCCGGTCATGACATCTGAGCAGTCTGTGGCAATAAATTCTCCATGCAGTGAGTTGAGTGAAAATTCTCACCCCCAAACACTTTGTGTGAAGAGAGAAATACCTTGTGAGGGTGTTTACTCCCATTACATGTGCTTATGAGTGGTTTGAATTGCTTGGTCTATATTTCGTGCCTTCAAGTTGATTGAAATTAACACCTTTGTTGTAATTCATTGATAGTTGTTGAGGGGATACTCACGAGAGGTGAATGGATATAAACTAAACTGGGGTATGGAGTGATTTGATTGAAGTACATGAATTTTAAGTGAGCTCTTACGAAGAAGTTTGTATAATTCCTTTGATGAAAATAGCCAAAAATATATCCTTTTTAACCCACCTTAATCAAGCCTCATTACAACCGGTATTAAGACCCTTATTTTGCATTTAAAAACCATTTTTGGCTCCAATGTGATATATTAGCAAGCCTATGGCAAGAGTTTTCTATACTTTGACTTGAGAGTACATATATACTTTACACCCTAAACACTTTGAGCGTATTGTGTGAATCTAATGTGAGGTGTTAAATCCCACCACATGTGGATTTTGAAAAAATTTGTTGAAGTGACTAGCCTAGTGTTGAATTGTAGAGATAGAAGAATGGATGTTGATGAGAGTACATTCCATTAACTTGATGCTAGATTATGCTTGAGGACAAGCATTGTCTAAGTGTAGGGGGATTTGATATGGTGCATAATTGCAGTTTTATTAGTGATTCTTCTTCTTAATTCAATGACTTTAAACGCTTAAATTTTGGATGTTAATCATATTTTATGTTTTGTGAATTAGGTGGGGAATTGAGATCAATTTGACTCAAATATCACAAATTAGGAAGAAGAAATTTGAAATTTAAAAGCACACCATCAGAGGAGCACTTGACATAAGGCGTGGGCACGCCTTATTGTTGTGGAAGTCAGCTGTCTCAAATTATTAAGGGGCTTTACGCAGTTTTGGTGGATGAAATTAAAAGGACAGCAACACAATTCAATTGGAGGAAACTTGGGCCAAAAAGTGGAACGATTTTGACCTAAGAGTGGATTAAAGGAATAGGTTAAATTGGAAGAAAGAAAATTTGACATAGATGTGTAAGGAAACAATGCACCACAAAAGAAAGGAATTATAATTGGAAGACTGAATTAAGGAAATTCCCAAAAAAAAGGGAACAGAATTCACGTAAAGAAAATGAGAAAAAAAGGAAGGAAGTGAAAAAGGAAAGAAAGGGAATCTTTTGCTGGAAAGTAAAAGGGAATTGGCAGGGGAAGAAAAGAATTCAGAGAGGAAGAAGACATTTTGCGGGGAAGAAAAAAAAAGAGGAAGGAGAAGCGGCCACACGTTTCGTCAATTTCTAGAGTTTGATATCATTTTTGATTATTATTTCTTTTAGTTTTTATTTTCCAAATGTTTATGAGTAGCTAATTTGTTATTCCAGTTCAAGGATATTCGAAATTTTGATTCACCAAGAATTGTGAGATCTAATTAAATTTAATTGTTCCTTTGATTGTTTTCTATTTATATATATTTTGTTTGTATCAAAGTTGTTGTTTTGATTTATTAATACAAAGTGCACGTTGTTTTAATTGTCAAAACGATACTTACCCAATTAAGAATCTAAATCCGTAATTATTTAGGTTTTCTAATACAAGTGGCAAATAACATAGTTAATTATAGACTGATTTTTGACTCATGTTATGAAGATATATAACCTAGCTTAAATAAATCACGCGTGTGAATTTGATGGTTAGAATTGGTCGTCTCTCTAGAAATTAATGCTATTGGTAAATTAAATCCTACGATCGTATCTAGGGTTGTTTATTGATTAGGGGAATAATCAACGAGCTTCTCTTGATTATCGATAAAGTAAGGAGAGATGGGTTGTTAGATCGTATCAATGACCATAACCAATTTAGAGAATGATTAAAAGATTTTATTCTTGCATCCATGATCAATTCTGTGAATCAATACTGAAATTATACCTTGGGCTGGATATTTGTTTAATTTGATATTTCTAAAAATTTTAATTTCGCACTCGTTTATTTACAAACTGATTTTACATTTAAAATTCAAAAACCCCCCATTTTTAATTCATTGCTTTTAATTTTTCCTGAGAATTAAATCTAACCAGTCTCTATGAATTCGACCTTGCTCACCACTATTGCAATTTATTTTAATGAGAGCGAGAAATTATTATTTGTTGGATTCGATACCCATCACAAAAGTAGTGGCTTGTCAATATGAGCCTTTTAAAACTAACATTTTCGAATGCTAACCTTCTTTATTAAAGTTTTCGAGACACGTATGTCAACTGAATACGTCTCTTTAAAGGTCATTCAATGCTCTACATGATGTTATTCTCAAATAGTCAAGATAGATAACAAAACTAAGAATTTACGAGTCCCAAAACTATACGCGTAATTTGTCGTTAATTAATATTATTTAAATAATATAATATAAATATATGTGTGTATGTCACAAATATGTAAATAATTATTATATAATTTTAATTATTACTATTTTGACCAATAAATTTACGGATTAGTTTTGGTCTATTATTTTTCAACGTCAAAACGAATTCTTACATTTCATATACTTCAATCCATATCTTCCCAATTATGAAATCAATAGTCGATATATTAAATCGATAAAATTAATTAAAGTAACATTTAATATTCTTACTTTTTTCGTTGATATTACGTCACTAAATTTAAAGTCTGATTTAATATCGAATATATCCCTTTAAATAAGTCAAATAAATTAAGATTTCTATTTGACTTTCATGTGGGTCCCTTTAAATACGAATAATTTAATATAATAATATGATGAATTTTTGGTTTGTCACATTCTTTCCCCCTTAAAGAAATTTCGTCATCGAAATTTAATCATTTAGTTATATCAATCTTTATCTTCTATTTTATATTCTTCTAGCTTCAAACTGTGTAATCACAAGAGTCAATTCTATTATTGCTTAAATCACATTCCATACACTATTCGCATCGTGTCTAATTCAGTTATTATAATCAATAGAACTTCTAACTAGCATTTTCTTTCTAGCTATGTTTCATAATGTAGTTGCAGTAAACGAGATGAGATCAAAGAAGGTTTACCCAATATCTCCAATGAGTACATGAAAATTAATTCATTCTCTTTGTTCTAAACTATACAACTCATTATCTCCAAATGTTTTATATGCATAGCTTTGCTATCCATCTCTTTTACTTCAATCTATATAGTGTTTCCAAATCATAATACACAGGTTTAGCTTAAGGACTTCACCATAAATATGGTATCCTAATCTTATAAATTCAGAAATTCAGACTTCGAATTTCCCAAGCAATCATCTTAGATGATTTGAATAATCGAGATTTTCTCAAAAGAGAATGATACTAACATTATTTTAGGATGATTTGAAATATCTGAACAAAGCTATCAAAAACTAGATATTTCAATATCCATCATAATGATATCGAGAGATTTGGAACAAGTTCATCGAATACATATTTACTTCTAATCCTAGCTTAGAATTAATTTATAGTGATTTGAGTATTGTGCTGGTCCATGTAGATAGAATTACATCAATTGAGACAATAATGGTTAAGAGTCAAGTCGATAAAAAAGAATTGTTAAGGCCTGAAAGGATATATAGCACTTGAGCTAAATACGAATCGAAATGTCACAATAAAGTGCTATATGGTCGAACTCTTTCCCTTGTTGAGGATCTCCAATAAGAAGAGATGGATTCAAGAGTCCTCAATTATGATATAATAATTCAATGAATTCGTACATTTGCTGAGATTCAAGCCCGAGGTATCATAGACACTGAATCATATCTGTCTATACGAATATAGATGCAGAAGAAAGTTCAATAGAAAAACTGGGCTAAAATATTTTAGATCCATTAGGTGAAGAAAGTATCTCTTTCGTAGATACAGATTTCAAGATCTTCGTATTTCAAAGGAGAAATAAATATGATACAAGTTTCAATAAAATCAGGATTGGTCGAGTCGTTTTAATAATAAGGTAACGACTAAGCTACTAGAAGTTGTGATCATAGTAGATCAAAATATGAGTTTGTTGTAATGGATGATTACAACAAAATTTAAGCTCAGTGAGAACAAACACTGATTCTTTCAAATGAAGACATATGTATGTAGAAATCAATTAATAGAGAAAACTGAGGCTCACATGAAGGGATAGAAGAAGAAAAAAAATGTTCTTTTAAGAAATGAAGGGATAGAAGAAGAAAAAACATTACAGACACCAATTCTCTACATTTCTATTTTAACATCATACTTTGAAACATAGGGGGTACAACAACATTAACAGAGGATGAGGAAAGTTCATGTGAAAAGAAAATTCTTTAGCTCCAAAGGAAAACTATATCCAAATCATACGAATTTCAATCTGGGAAAGTGAATTGACATGAATATATTTCATTAATGTCAAAATATATCATAATTAGATCAAGGCATAAAAAGAATTAGGAAGTTTTGCTCTTCTGAAGATTAAGAGTTAAAAATAGAAAAATTTGATCCACAAGCGACCATGTTTATGATGTCAGGTAGATGAATATTAAGGAGTAGTACTCGAGTTAAAAGTAAATCAAGATGTCACGGTTCTAGAGTAGGATTGTCACATTCTTTCATGAAGCGAAATGACAAAGAAAAATATGTGACTTATAGATGGGAAAATATCAAATCAGGAATTACTAGAAACAATCGATTGTTGAATATGCATAATTGAATGAGTAACACCCGAACAATAAATTATCAAAATTGAGTGTTAGAATTATCACATCATTTCCTGAATTAATATGATAAATAGGAAGATGTGATTTATAAATTAATGAATCTAAAAGATTATCCAACATATTGGGTAATTTACAAGATTTACACATAAACGTTTGGTCAAACAATTTATATGGGCTTAACCAAAAAGGGTTTCATTGAGAGGAAAGACAAGTGAAAGATTTGTAAATACCGAATATGAGGTTCACTGAGAAAGTAACCTCAAACATTGGTTTTCCTTCACATGCAAGTGAGAGGAAAAATCTTTATAAATGAAAACTCAAATTTCATATCATTTAACTTTCAAAAAAGGACATTAAATAGGATTAGAGTCTAATAAATTGAGGTTTGTTATGTCATTTCGAATAACATGATGACTAGGCTTAAGGATATGATCGAGTTGGATCACAAATGATACTAATTTATATTGCAAGATTCCATAGTAATCGAATAATGTACGTTTATAGAGGGTGAGATTTGGGTCTCAAATTTAATCGGTGTACTGAATGTGAAGGGAAATCAAGATTTTAAACGTTCAATATACCGACAAGTGGGTAATTTAGAATTTCGGAAACTAGACACTGATGTCCATCAAGAGATATAATTGAGATGGCAACAATCAGATGATCAAGAGACGCAATTGAGATCAATAGAGACACAAAACAAATGGATTACAATAGAATGTCTTATCTGAGTCAAATAGTTATTAATGAACAAATGTTCATTAATGAGACCAATAAACGTCGAGTCAAAATAAGGTCTACATAGGAGTCATATATTTATTAATGAACCAATTTCATGAAAACGGATGGATGTCGAGTAAAAAGAATGTTTAGGTAGGAGTCAATATTCAAAACTTACGACATCTCAAAAAAAGAGGTATTCAATAAGATAAATCAAGAATAGAGTCTTCAAACTTTTCAAGAATGCTGTTTTAGAATGAATTTCGTGATTGTTGTAATAAATAATTACAACATAAGATTTGAGCTAGAATATATTTCAATTCAATAAAGTGAAAGATCACAAGCAAAAAATGTCAGATTATTAAATTTTTCTTAGCAATACAATTTCTGAACTTTCCTTATATTAAGGAAAATAATAAGGGTACTTTTAGATAGGATAGTGGAGAGAAAAGATAAATTAATGCCACCAAAACATGCGGAATAAATTATGTGAAAATTAAAGTTCGATAAATGTGTTTTGGTGAGTATTTTATGAAGGGAAATAGTTGAGGTGTAGGTGAATATCAAGGAATAATACGATCATTTGCACAATATCAATGGGAAAGTATATATGGTTGAAAATATCATTACCGTTGCCATTACTGGACTTTATCATTCCTAGTTGCTCCATAAAATAACTCAATTGATGCACATCTTACATTGTGCATCCAAAAATTGGCTGCAAGACATTATCAGGATTCAAGCTTCAAAAGATGTATACGTTTCTTTAATATGAGGGTAATCGTAAAGAATCTCCAAAAATATTTCCAATGATGAACAAAAAATTACATAGGTCTCAACACTTGTATCCTTTATTCTCAAGCCAATAATTTAATGTTCTTCAAGTATCGATATCAAATTATCGAGCATCGACATCTAATCAGAATGCACATTTTCAGAGATTTTGAACTCAATCCAATTTTTTTTTTCCCGATATAACTCTTCAATTTCAAATGTTTAATTATAGATAATAAGTTATAAGATCGATCTCTTATTACTCATCGCAATAGAAGAAATCGATATCAAATGATGGAACGTCCTAGACGTCATCACTCTTAATACATTTCACAAGATCATCTCTGTTCCAAGTATTTTATTAATGACACACATTCTTTAGTTGTTAAGCTTGTCTTAACAACACACTTCATTCCAAATCTCATCATTCTTGTAAAATATTCATGTCATATTTTATCTTGTAGGCTCTAAACTCCTAAGTTGAACTGTCATTTCAAGTTTAACTCAGGATATTAAATAAATATTCATGTAGGCAAATATCCACTTGGAATTTCACATTTCTGACAATTAATTCACATAAAACAAGTAATAACTCACTTTGTTGGTGCACTCCAAATGAATGTCGGACATGTGTACACTGGGTAGTCTTCAGAATCATTTAAAACCATGCTCTTGGAATTTCACATTTCTGACAATTAATTCACATAAAACAAGTAATAACTCACTTGGTTGGTGCACTCCAAATGAATGTCGAAATGTGTACACTGGATAGTCTTCAGAATCATTTAAAACCATGCTCTGATACCACGCGATGTGGCGCCCCAAATTCATTTCCAATTTTAATTTATCTATTTATTTTCCTGCCATATTTTGATTTTTCAAATGAATAAAATAAAATTTTATCCACCCGCTCTAAATATAAATTTGAACTTTATTTTTAAAGAATAATTGGACATTATTAAAAATGAGTAATTTTCTCTGAAATATCATTTGTAATTTAATTTAGAAGGAAAAAAAAACTAACTATAATATAAAAACTTTATAGTTAGTAGTTGATATAAAAATATCTGTTTAAAACATGGAACAGAGAGCGAATAACGGAAGATAGTCGAGAATTTGCTATTGAAAATATTTAACTATTTTGAAACGAAATAAAATTATTTATAAGTAGTTGGACCTTTTTAGGGTTTCCCTGGTGAGAGGCCCATTAACTATGGTCAAGTATCCAGTACACAATCGTTCCGTCATTTGAGAGTTCGCACCAACTTCCAAGCCATACATTGTCATACCTACAATTCAAAACTAAATGAGCTAATGCTCAACAAGTAACATATGCATGATTATGCGCATGAGTTTCGATTCTCTTTCTCACGATTATCTCATTCTCAGGCTCTATGCCTTTTTGTTGACCTATGGTTAACTTGACTATATTGTTTTGATCATAACAAACAAGAATTTATTATTTTGCTTACAAGTATGCTTCAAGTGTTTCATATAATAATAAATATTCAAAGCATTCAATGTTCAAATCGTCTTTCAAAGATATAAATCATATGATCAAGCACATGAGACGCAAGGAAGATCATGAAAGAATTGAAGATATTCAAAATCAAAATTGAAGTTGAAAAGCATGACATGAAGATCAAGAATTCAAGCATACAAGATTAGAGTTCAAGTTTAAGAGTTGATTTAACCTGTGTAAATGTATAACACTCTCAATCTTTAGCGATGAAATCCAACGAGCATGAAAGTTATTTTTATGCATTAAGAAACTTTCTTGAAAATTCGTCACTTCCATAAAATATTTTTCTCTAAGTCAATATTATTTTTTAAAGGTTATTTGATCTTAAATCATGATTATACTATGTTAAACCACTTTGAAAAACAAGTTAGAAACCTAAAAATCATGCATTTTCATGTTTTTCAAAAGTCAATTTTCGGTTAACCGAAAGTCCAATGGTTGAAAATGTGTAGCGGCTATACGCATTTTTCGATCGATCGAAACTCCAGAAATGGTCAACCGAAAGTTGCTGAATTTGATTTTCTTGATCTATAAATAGCCTTCTCTTTTGCTTTAGATTTCAATAACATAGAAAAGATTTTATAAAAACTTTCTTTTGAAAATTCATTGTTCTTAGTTGGTTTATATTCATCTATTATTATTATAAAACTTTGATTGATCTAAACTTTGTTTTATCAAATTCATCAAAGTTTTTGGAAGAAAGTTTTGTGAAGATACTTGGTTTTATATTGTTTAAACTTCTTCAACATCTTCACACTTTATTGGAATTGAAGTGTAACTCTCTCTTTGTTTTAAACTTGTTTTAATCTTTTATAAGAGAGAAATTTCAGTTAAGAAACTTTGATTCTTTGTACTACATTTTTCATTATCATTTGATTCATCAAAGTTCCATTACCTAAACACCTTGAGCTTAACTTATTGTTAATTATTCAAGTGTGGCATCTCTTGGTACTTAATTTGATTCAATATTTTAACAAGAGATTATTTGAAAAACTTTGTTTGAGTGCATTGAACTTTTCATTATTATTTACATCAAAGTTTTTCTCTAACACTCGAACTTAAATCATTGCTATCTATTGAAGTGTTAGTCTAACTTTCTCGGTACTTAATTTGAGTATATCATTTGTCAAGAGAGTTTTTTCAATTGTAAATTCAATTCATTATATCTTGTGGTTTCGAGAGCCTTGTGAAAACTCGATTGTTGGTTAAGGGTAGGTGCTCCTTGTTGTAAGTCACCTAAGGATAAGCGCTCCTTGTTGTAAGTTACTTAAAGGTAGGTGCTCCTTGTTGTAAGTCACCTAATGGTAAGTGCCCCTTGTTGTAAGTCACTTAAGGATTTGGTACTTCTTGTTGTAAGTTACCAATATAGTAGATTTGACCTTACTCGTAACGGAGAGCTCGGTAACGGAGGACGTAGATCACGTTGGTTGATTGAACATCATTAAATCGCGTTTGCATTCTCTTATCCCTTTTACTTATTTACATTGCACTTACTCTATTCTATCAATTTATATTGTGCAACACTATATCTAAGTGCTATACTTGCTTAATCAATTAAGTTTACTGACGCGATCCCATTCGGAAAATCTCGTCGAACAACGCGAAATAACGAAATTTAAACCCTAAGAAAGATCTAAATCAGATTTGACGTGAAAATAACAAGAATACAAAGAAAATAACGGAAATAAAAAGATAGACTTGACGGTAAAACCTTGACCCAACAATCACGACGCAATTAATGATGATGCGGATTGAAGAACCAAGATTGGTGAACGCCACAAGGGTTGTCAATTCCTTGATAAGTTCGTTGGGTGAGCGCCACAAAGATTGAATCTTTGATAAGTTCAAGAAAAAGGGAATAATTCAACCTCTCAATTTTGGAGAATCCTCTCTCAATTTAATTCATAAACTCAAACTGTTCTTTTACAATGAATGGAAAGGAATATAAATAAGTAAAATAACCTAGCCTCTAATTTACTCAAAATAGAATTCTAATTAAACTAGATCACTAAATTAGGAAAATAACCTAAAAATCAAAAGTCAATAAAATAATTGAAAAATCCGGAAAACCTGGCCCGCTCCTCATTTACGGCCGTGAGGAACTCTCTTACGGCCGTAATGGCCTCTCTGATCAAAATCTGTTTTATTAGTTACGGCCGTGACGAATCTCTTATGGCCGTGAATTGCCCCTGCTTGAATGTTACGGCCGTAACTTCCAGGCTTAAGGCCGTAAGCCTCGTTCTGCTGAAATTCTTCATTTTTCTTTGATAATTGGTTACGGCCGTGATGGTAAGATTTACGGCCGTGAATATATTGGTTACGGCCGTGAAGGTCCTCTTTTACGGCCGTAATGGTTTTTCTACCCAAATTACTTCGTTTACTCGGCTCGGCTTGATCATTTCGCCTTCTCGACTCGTTTCCAACATGAAACTTACTCCGTTTTGCACGTAGATCATTGTCATATTGCCGATGGCTCGACTTCGCCCTTCGATGCCTGGTCCGGATCATATCATTTACACATTTATAGCACACTACATTGATAGTTAAGTTACTTGCAACACTAAGTGCTCATACCGTACCCATTGGTTTTTAAGTTTGAGATTATTTATCGAAAACGTTTTATAAACCAATTCACCCCCCTCTTGGTTAGTTTATCTTGGACTAACATTTTCGTTATCTCAATTTATCCACATTTTCTACTTGAGCCCGAATCCAACTACGTTGTACCATATGAGCTCAATTATCAACATGACCGATAACATGCGCCTTCTAGTGCCTGTGGTCCTTTATCGCCCACCGAGACTCAAGACTCCACATTTTGTATCCGTCGTCGCCCTCTGAGACTCAAGATACTGCACCGGGAATTATATTATATTAATCAGGTCTAGCCTATTATATACGGGGCTCAGCGTACCAGTTCGCAATCCTAAGGCCACCAAGAGACCTCCCGACACCGCTCGTATACCGGCGCCGGACTGTCAACACCCCATCATCAACTACCCTTAATGACCGCCGGGAGTCTCAAACGAGTGTATATATCCGGACGCGAAGTAAAGTATTGTACACTCATAGGGCAATTCTAATATCATCCACATCATTTTCTCTCCATATATCTCCATATACTCTTCATCTCTTTCTTTATCATTTATGGAGGACTTCTTCTAAGTCCATACAATGCAAATGTCAATATCCATGAATGCCAATTATATTTCATCCGCCAGTTTTACATCATAATCACGTAATATGACATTCCAATGAATTCATGTGCATTAATAACATTCCATAACATCAATTCATGTTTCGCATGCTTTCACCACATACAAATAATTGTCACATCATATTTCACGAATATTGCACCAATAATATACCTCACATAGTCACGTATGAGCACATAATATTATGTTTTGCATTGTAATTGAAATGTTACTTACCTCATTCCTTAGCTATCCTAGATTTCATGACTTTATTTCTCGATATTTTGCATCACTAATTCGCTTGGAGTCGAACTAGAATGATAATTACTCCTTGCCTATCATATGTATAAACTATAATTTAGTAACGTGATAATTTATTATATTCCAACTAACCAATATAAATTATGGTCTATTAAATAATATGAGATTAAAATGGGTCATCTTATTGTAAAATACTTTATCTAAATAATTTTATGGACCAACTTTATTTTAAAGAGATTGACCCGCTTTATTATACATCATAAGAAAATTAATCTAATTCTCATATCCAAAATAATAATAATAATAATAATAATAATAATAATAATAATAATAATAATAATAATAATAATAATAATAAAGTTTAATAATAATGATTTCTCATATTTTTCTTTTCTTTTTTTAATTTTCTTGTTGCGTTGTTATACAAATAAAAATAATTGTTTATAAAGTTTAAGAATATTATTGTCCGCGTTGAGGAAAAAAAATAATTGTTTAGCTAATCAAATATGCACTTAACATCCCCATTAAGTCGAGCGAAGTATTTATTTTTAAATCCTTTTAATTTCTACAACTTTAGGTTTCGATAAACTCTTTGGTCATTTTGAAATTAATTTTATCAATTTACTGATTTTGCACATTTATCTATTTTTAATTTTATAAATTTAAAACAACATCAATTTGTAAAATATATATTATAGACTTTAACAATTTGTTCATTAAATTCTATCAAAAATAAAAATATAATGTGTGGTTGAAAGTGAAAGAAAATGGTATAAAAATTAAAATAATTGTCAAATCAATCGATTGAGTGGTTGAAAATGAAAATCGAAAGTAATTTTCTTTTTTTTTAGAATGTGTGGTTGAAAATGAACATTGAAATTTTTTTTTTTTTTAAAAATCAATTTTATACGAATAAGTAATAAAGTCTTATGTGTTGTGAGTTAATCTCCATTTATAAATTGAGATGTATATATAATCTTTTTGTATATAAAATTAAGTATATTTTTAATATATATTCAATTAAAGATAGATGAAAGTAAAATTCTTATTCGTTTTAATTTATATGTCTCACTCGTTATATATCGAAAATTGTATGAATGTCGTACCGAAAATTGAATGGATGTCGTACCGAGTGCTCGATACAGATGGTGTACTAGAAATTTTTTTCAGTTGTGGGAGCCATTCCCAAAAGAAATTCATGTACGTTTTCATCCATGTTATCCAAGATCCAGTTCTAGGCCTCTATTCGGTAAATGGGTTATAAACTCATTTAAAGTAGCTCTAATTATTAATACAATTTTTTTAACTACACATCTTTTCACTCTCCAATTTTTAACTCTAAAATCACCTCGAGATGTGCCTAATAAACTGATTATAATCAGTTTACTGCCTTCGAACATAGGCCTAGTTGAAATTCGTGACAGTTCTTTAATCCACCAACAAGCCTTCTAGATTTATTTTTTAATTATTATTATTATTATTATTTATTTTGTGGGTGGGTGGGGTAAGGGAGAGATAACAAGCCTTCTAAATTCTAATGTGTTCACGCTTAATACACAGAAAATTCTAAACTTCCCAGAGAAGATATGCAGTAATTTTTATCTGTACTAATACGGAAATTAAATCAAATAAACCCTTTTAAGCGCAAATTCATTAAAGATGTGTTTGATAGCAAGTATTTTCTATTAAAAATGTGAAATTAAAGAAATTCTTTTCCAACTTTCATGTTTGATTTAAATTTTTTTCATGATTTTTCTTTTTCAAGGTACAACATTTTAAAGCATGTCTTACTCAATTTTCCATCAAATACTCTCTAGAAATGAGTTCGAAAAATTTGCATGGAATTTTTTTTTTTTTTTTCATGTTTTATCAGATTCACCCGTGTCTTATTTTTTATTTTTTAGTTGAATCGTAATATTCAAGAAATAGAGAGATTTTTAAAATAAAAAAGTAGCTAATAGTATGGTCCATGATCATTAAGTGGTCTATGAACCATTGGTTCTTCTTATAAACTAACCCACATCATCCATTGCAAATAATCAAGTGAAATAATATTATAGAAAATTAATTAACCAACCCAATATATTTAAACTTTAAGCATGGAAGATGTATATTTTTGCATTGCTTACTCGATCTAGGTCGTCACGTCACAAAATTTTGGATCAACTTCATAGAGTTGTACATTTTATGTAGAAAGAACCATGAACAAGAACAAGTGGTTAACCGTTGACATGCCTCTTGTAGAGTACTTACTATGTCCCTGTTTGGCCTCCATTTTTCAAAAATCAAATTTATTCAACAATCAATCTCAATCATCCATTCTAATCAAACTCATCATTTTTTGACTTTTCAAACATTTTTTAATCACACATTCTCCCAAAAACACTATTCAAAACCAAAAAAATTTCCAAGAACCGGGAGCCAAACGGGAGCTAAATTACCATCCTTTCAAAGATAAAAATAATAAAATGTGACACCAAAATGTATATTGATAGGAAATATTGGTGATTATATCAACTGAAAAAACAATTCCCAAAATTACTAAAACCTTATTTATGTATCTAAAATACTGACTAAAGTAAATAATATACCATAAAATATATTACCCACCATTAAATATATTACCAACTAATCACTCAATTAAACTAATTGTAATGGATTAGGGAAAGAAAAAAAAGATTAAGTTGCATTCATTTTTTCCCCAAAACTAGCTCATGCAAAATTCAATGAGAAACCGATCATTGAAATTGAGTGAAAGATGATCTGAATGTTATTCTCTTTCATTGGAAATGATCTGTCGACCGATTCAGGCACATGTTCACGCGAACATGCACATATTCACGTGAACATGTGCCTGAATCGGGCAACATACTCCGCCCGATTCGGGCAACAAATCAGGTCGGTCTCTTTCATATTGTAGAATAAAGCGATATATTGTTTGCTTTGTGCAGAGTTTAAATAATAATAATAATAATAATAATAATAATAATAATAATAATAATAATAATCAATGTTCTAGGTATTGTTATCCGGACTATGAGAAGTTAATAGTTGAAATATGAGATTGTTTAGAACCCAATCTCACACGTCAAATAGATCTTTTGTGGCATGTATGTCGTGATGACGGGTAATATGAAATCATAGGGGTAAATGATGTTTACATGAATGTGATGAAATTTGAAATAAGTGGCAATTCAAATGTTGTTTAATGATTAATGTAAGTACTCTAACATGTATTAACGCAAACATATAGTCTTTTAAATTCATTACGTAGCTATTCTGAATTAGTTATGAAACAAATCTCACACAAATCATATGAATGTATATATTTACAAGACTAATGGACAACGAACAAATATATAAAAAAAAAAAATCGAATAAAAGTAGTAAAAAATTAAGAAGAACTACGTTTATGTAGTAAGTATTATCTTGTATTGGTGAATGACAATTGTATCCCTGTAATCCTACACATTATTACTTTGTATATCCTTATTCTCCCCTATATGTATGAAACTCTGGTTCATAATAAAATACACAAATTTATTGGTGTCTCTACTTTTCTCTCTAGTTTATAACACGTTATCAGCACGAATCTCTACCAAATTGAGTTAAAATGTAATATTTTTTAAGTATAATTATCTGTCATGTGAACCAAAATTAATTTGGTGACACGTAAATTTTTTTATCATTTAATTAATAGTTCATTACGTTGTTGCTTCTGAAGTAGCGCAATTGTATAATTAATATTTTAAAAGAATATTAATATGACTATCATAAATAATTTGTTGTTACTCCTAAAATAGCACATCATTATAATATTCCAGAAAGAATATTTTTTGTTTCAGAAGAGTATAAATTATAATTGTCAATATTCTAGAAGAATATTGACCTATTATTGAAGAAATAATAGAAAAATACAACATACTTCTGAAGTAACACAATATTATATTAATATTTCAGAAGAATATTAATCATAAATTTGTCTATTACAAATTTATTGTATTGTTCCTGAAGTAGCTCAAAAGTATATATATACATTAATATTCCAAAGAATGTTAATTATAGATCTGTCAATTACATGTATTATTGTTATTATTGATTTAAATTGATAATTCATTATATTGTTGCTCCTGAAGCAGCACAACGGATAATTAATATTTCAGAAGAATATTAAACATATAATTGTCTATTATAAATAATTTTTTATTACTCCTAAAGTAGTACAACATTATAATTAATATTTCAGAAGAATATTATTTGCTCATGAAGAACATAAATTATAATTTTCAACATTTCAGAAGAATATTGATTTATTATTTTTGAAGAATCAAAACTAGTTCGTTAGCGATAAAAAGACATAATAATTTTCATTCTAAAATATGCTGAAAATTTGTCATTGTCTCTTTTTGCCTATATCAATTATGTTTGTCTGTACCATTTGTAACGCACAATATCAGCCTAAAATCTTGAAATCAAAATAAGCAAAGATTGGATAACCATACTCATGGTTTATTTGTAATATATCTCTTTGTTTATTTTAATCCAATATTCTTGTAATCTTTAGATTTTATCTTTGTCTTGTAACCCAAGTAATATCCTGTATATATAATATTATTTGCTCGTGAAGAGCAGTTTATTACAATTTCAATATTTCAGAAGAATATTGACTCAATGCTTCTGAAGAAGCATAATTTAATATATGTTTTAAATGAATATGGTATTGGTGTTCTCGAAGAAACACAACCCACATTAGATAAATATTCCAGAAGAATAATTAATCACCACTCGTGTAAAGCATAAATATTGTTAGTTCAAAAGGTAGAACGAATCATTAATGTCAATATTCCTGAAGAATCAAAATCTTTTTTCACATTGAATTAAGTTTAATATGTTTAATATGTTGTTGCTCCCGAAGAAGTATAACAATTATAAAATAATATTAACTGCTCTTGAAAGAGCATGATATTACAATTTCAATATTTCAGAAGAATATTGACATATTGATTTTGAATGAACAATAAAATCTTGATTTCGAAGTATCATATGTTTCTAAGAATATATTTTTTGAGTTCATGTTTATCCATATTTATCCCTGAAGGAAAACATATAATTAATGTCATAAGGACATTTATTTTGTTTGACTACTTGAATGATATATGATTATATAATATTTAATCATTGAATTATATCTTATATTGAACCAGAAGTTCAATTTGATTTTATTATTTGGCATGATCAGTGGACCATCACTAGATTAATAATTATGCGAAATTAAAAATAGATACTCAATGAAGAACCAGAAGATTCTTCAATTGAATCATATATGATGTTTGTTCTCTTTCATGAAATTTCTTGACTATCACTAGCTAAAATAGGGATTAAATTATTTATATTTCTGAAAATAATTAGGGTGATAAATGGGCCCCCATCGTCCTTCACGTTGATCATCTAAATATTATTTGTATCTAATAGATTTGATATATATACTAGATGATTGTATGGTGTTCGCAACCTGAAGTTTGCAAAATTATTGCTCAAATCTTAAAGTATAAGCATAATTTTCAGATTATATAATCAAAAATGTGTCTTGATAATGCTAGTGGACATGAATCTCAACATTTTAATAAGTGTTAGTTGGGATATCGATAAATGGTTTAACATTTTTGCTTGTTAAACGCCTCCAATTAATTTAATTGAGAACAAAATACTTCCCTTTTTGTTTAGGGAATTCTATTACGCGCCATGCCAACATCATAGTTCTCCCTACTATAATTGTCTTATGGTTATAGCCTAATTTTTTCATATAATTTTTTTAATAGTGCAATTGATCCACCACAATGCACTGATATGGAAAATAAAGAATGTTGAGAAAAATGCGTTGTTTGAACATATATCCCAAATTGGTGATATTTTACAACATCAAAAAAATTGATTGTCAATTTGATCAGACAATTTTCTCAACATTAGAGTGAAGATTAGTAGCTTAAAATCAAACAAATGCATCATATTATGTTATATATATCATCGCGATTGATAATACGAACGAAAAGTTAAAGAGATAACATAATTATAAGATGCATAAGATATTAATAAAATCTCATGTACTAATTACAGATGATCTATCTTATATTGATGTACGGCACGCCTGGAGCGTAGCAATATCTGATTCAAATAAAGATCCTCAAATAAAAATAGAGCAGATGATTATGATGGTCTTATTAAGGAGGCATATACTAGTGAGAGAGTATTTATTGACATAATTAATTGTAAATCTCCAGAAGAGGTTCAAGTACTTGAAATATTGAAAAATTGAGATCTCTATAGTTATGTCTTGTAGGGAAAAGAAATCGAATTGAGATAATAATTGTGTCGATACACTTTATAAAGCACTTATGCAAAAGCAAAATGTGAAGCTAGCCACAATATAATACGAATGATGGCGAGGATAATAAAAGAAAATATGTCGAAAAAAATCGACATACAAATAATTTGTAAAAGTATGCATTCAGGCTAAATTAAACTTACTAAAAAATCTTAAGTTTTGGGATCTGAAATCCAAACACCTAAAAGTGTAAAGTCAGTAAAATACATATAGGTATAGTCGTAATACACGATTTGTTGCGCAACTAATGTTTCAAAGATCTGGCACAGATACAATATTTTATTGTCTGAGAAATGCATAATGGGTGCCAATAAATATATAATTATTAGAAATGTAAATACTGAAAAATTACTGACTCTAATAACTAGCTTGCACTCTTTGATGTACCAATGAGTGATATCAAAATGTATGATCATCAACTCGGTACATTGAGAGTATTCTTTGAAGTACCAATAGTGAGATTAAAAAGGGTAATCAATACATCGGTACTTTGGGATTCCAGTGAAATGATTAGAGAAGATCTATTTGAAATATAGGAACCATTACCTATCTAAAGTTTCACAGCTTAAATTTGGTGGTAGCATTTTGACAATTGTAATGTGAAACATATACTATGCCTGAAGCATATAATATAATCCTTGAAGGATTAAATATATTTAAAACATATAATTCAAGTTTTTAATAAACTTATTTGATCAAAATATACAGATACTTTGCAATCTGAATATTTAATATGCCTTGAATAAAATCGTTTTGTGATGAAATGTGATTGTCGCATAAAATTATATTTGAAAATTCAGGCAGTTGATTTTTAAGATACAAATTCATTGTTAGTTATTCACATGAAGTGAATAAGTTAATTGTTCATTGAAGTGAATAACTTCCAAATTTCAGAACTGCATTAAATGCATTGATAATATTGATTATAAAACATGGCTCGATACAGCATCTCAAATGATTGAAAATATTTTATAGTTCTTCAAGTTCAAATGAATAATTGAATTTATATTCGAAGAACAAATAATATGAGATATGTGTCATTTATATATGTTTGGTGAAGATATTAGATAATGCACTGATTAACAGTTGAAAAAATTATATGCAATATCCAAATAATTGTAATATTCCCATGAGAGGGAACTAATATGCTCTACAATCTTTTTTCTTTAGCCGAGGTTTTGTCCCATTAGGTTTTCCTGGCAAGGTTTTTAATGAGGTAACTGTTATCAATGTCTATTGATGTACTATCCTATATGAAACTCTTGAAGATATCAATATATAGATGATTCAATAGAGATTGAATCAGGGGGGATAATTATATGGATGATTCAATACAAATTGAATCAGTGGGAGTAGTTGTACTCTTTTTCTTTCGTTCAGGTTTTGTCTCGCTGGGTTTTTCTGACAAGGTTTTAACGAGGCAGCATCAAAATACTCCAAAATTTTCAACAAATTCACTCAAGATACAATGAAGCTGATTTATCTACAAAAGCACTACCAAAATCTGCATTCAAGAAACCAGTTCACAAGATTGGGATACATCGATTCGATGATTTACAACGATTAACACCTCGGGGAAGTAGTTGTACTCTTTTTCTTTAGCTAAGATTTTGTCCCATTGGGTTTTCCTGGCGAGATTTTAATGAAGCAGCGTTCATCTTAATACTCCAAGAATAACTGTACTGTTTTTCCTTGATTTGCTATTTTTGTTCCATTGTGTTTTTATCAAACAAGGTTTTAATGATGCGGATATTTTGTAATATGTCATTTAAGGGGGAGTGTTATATATATTATCTTTTATTGGTGAATGACAATTGTACCCCTGTAACCCTAAACATTATTACTTTGTATATCTCTATTCTCCCATGTATATTTGGGGCTCTGGTTCATAATAAAATATACAAGTTTATTGATGTCTCTACTTCTCTCTCTAATTTATAACAGTTTAAATATTCTTTAATGATTGTCCACCCATAATAAAAAGTTATGAATAATTTACTAAAAAAAAAATTAATGGATGAGTGGCAGAACAAGAACAAATTATGGTGATTTTAATGCTTTTGACCTATGTGTCAATTTTCAACATTAACTTCTATTCCTATATCTACTCTTTTTCCTTTTCACTCCGTCTAAGCCCATTTACTTATTTAAATTTTAATTTAAGTTAACAATTAATTTTAATAACACATTTCATAGGATCCATAATTCTCAATCACTTCATCAAATTCTATCAAAATCCACTAAAATCTAATTTTAATTTAAACCAAACACGGATTAAATATGCTATGTCCACCTCCTCACGTACATCAAGAAATCATTTTTTAAATTATGCATTAACATTTCAACAATTTGATACTGTGAGTTATTGATGATAAAAAGTGGAGAAGAAGTGATGCTAAGGTCATCTCCAATCAGAAACTTTAAAATACAGTCAGCTTTACATTAAAATGCAGTTTCTGTCACTCTATCTTCATAACTAATCTCCAATCTAGAACTTCAAATTTCACACCAAATAAACATAATATAACTCATATCCAACCCAAAACTTCAAATTTCACACCAAATAAACATAATATTTTTTTTCTTTTTGAACATACTTTTTATTATTATCTTATTTGAAATATTTATTTGATCATTAAAATAAAATGAGAAGTACACCAAATATATTTATTTCAATAATTTAATTCTCGAAATTTGAATGTTGTTCCCACAAATGTTCAATTAAAGCATTTCGGAGTGCAATGTGAGCTTCCTTATCCTTAATTTGACGATGACGAGCGAGAAATTCTTGGAAACGAACATATTCATCTACAACCATCTCAACTTGTGGGCTCGACACTTCTACCCAATCTCGAATAGGTGCTTCAACATCACGTTCATCCTCTATGATCATATTGTGCATGATGCATGCAGGCAAGATATCGTGTAAGATGCTTTTCTTCCAAAATCGTGATGGTCCTGCAATAATTTCGAACCTAGATTGTAAAACCCTAAATGCTCGTTCAACGTCTTTTCTACATCTTCCTTGTTTCATTGTGAAATATTTTTTCTGCGGCCCACGTGGCTCGTGAATTGTTTGTACGAGAGTGACCCAATTTAGATATATACCATCATCTAAATAGTAACTCATATTGTATTTGCGTCCATGTATGACGTAATTAGAGGGGGGAGCAATACCTTTAGCAAGGTTGGCAAATAGATGGGAGGCCTCTAAAACATTGGTGTCATTTTTTGAACCTGACATACCAAAGTATGTGTTTCGTATCCAAAGATCATAATCCGCTACGGCCTCTAAGACAATGGTTGGTGATCCACTCCGTCCTGCGTATTGGCCTTCCCATGCAGTTGGACAATTTTTCCACTTCCAATGCATACAGTCAAGACTACCCAGGATTCTGGGAAAACCACGTTGTTGACCAACGTGAAGAAGTTGTGCAATGTCATTAGTGTTGGGTGAACGCGAATAACGGCTTCCAAGTACCTCCACGACTGCACGACAAAACCTTTTCAAACTTTCAATAGTTGTTGACTCACCAATCTTGCAATACTCATCAGTTGCATCCGCCGCAATTCCATATGCCAGCATCTAAAAGACAGCAGTAATCTTTTGGAGAGAGGACAACCCTAGCCTACCCAGTCCATCCCTTTTCTGCACAAAGTAACTATCATGCGCCTCCACAGACTGTACTATGCGTAAAAATAAATTTCTTGACATGAGATAACGTCGTCGAAACAACCTTTCATCGTACTGTGGGTTCGGTGTGAAGTAGTCGTTGAACAATTGTTCATGGACAGACTCTCTATCGCGATTTATGACAATGTGCCCAGGAATCGAGCCGCCATGTGTTGGTGGAGTTTAATGCTGTTCGACCATTTCAGTTAGAAGGATGTTGTTATTCAAATACATGCAAAACACAGCATCATGACGGGCCTCAAGTGCCTCAAGGTCATTCATGATCTACTCGTCTTCGTCATGAACACTGTCATTTACATTGGAAGATCTGCCAACATTGAAATTCATTTTTGTGAGACGCAAAATTGATATTTTCAGGTGTTAGATATGAATGATGAATTGTATACTAGGTACTCACCTTTTATAATTGCATTTTCATAGATAAGGTTAATTTGTGTGAACCAATCTCAATGGTAGATCAGATTACGGGAGATATAAGCCGTTAGATGAGAAGATTTTCATCTTATTCATTCAAGATAACTTCGTTTTGCGTACTTCAATCCTATCCATTGACCAAAATGCATGAGATATTAGCCATTAGAATGGATTCCTTATCTATATAATGTCAGGATAACTTCGATTTGTGTAATTCACTCCCAGCCATTGATAAGATCACGAGAGAGCTGAACCGTTAGATTAAATTAAATATCTCTGTCATGGTAGGATAACTTTGATTTACGTACTTCAATCCCAGCCAACAAATCGGATTACAAGAGATCTGAGCCATTAAATTAAATTAAATATCTCTGTCATGTCGGCTTACTTTGATTTACGTACTTCAATCCCAGCCATCGATCAGAAAGTACGAGATCTGAGCCGTTAGATTAGATTAAATAATTTACCATGTCATGATAACATCCAATATCACAATTCAATCCCAGCCATAAATCAGATTGCAAGAGATCTAAGTCGTTAGATGAGATCGTGTTATCAAATCAATCCAAGACATCAATCGCATTATAAAAACACAAGTCTCCAATTCACATTTCCATAACAATATCACCATTTAGCAATTTAAAATAAAAATGAGTACCAGCAAGCGGAGTGCCTCATACAATGTTGAAGAAGACATTCATTTGTGTCGTGTATATTTGGATATTTCTCAAAATCCAATTGTTTGTATTAATCAGTCAAAAGATTGTTTCTGGAGCCGCGTCGAGTTGAGGTATAATAGTTCATTACCAACACATATTACTCATTACCGACCTTTAAGATCATTGCAATCCCGTTTCACATTGATTAATGCATCCATTAATAAACTACATAGGTGCATACGTCAAATGGAAAATTTAAACCCAAGCGGAGCATCCGAACAAGACATTGTAAGTGCATTTATTACAAAAAGTTCAATTTGTATGTTACAATTAACTTTAATGTAATAAATTTATCATATCGATTTGCAGATAGACTGAGCTAAAATATTGTTATACCAAGACGAAAAATTCAAGAATGGATTTAAATTCGATCACGTGTGGCCTATCCTTAAGGATAGTGAAAAATTTGGAAAAGATGTTCAAGTGGAGTTACCGGACTTTCATAGCCAGAAAACATACTCTAGATCGGTATACGTGGATTTCCCCAATTTCTGATTCTCCAACATCAGCATATCAAGGATTGTCTTCATTTTCTCTAGATATTAATGAAGACAATGCCAGTGACAGTCCAAGCCAACGACCCATTGGGATAAAAAAAAGCTAAGGGGAAAAGGAAAAAAGAAGAAGATTCCTCAAAAATCATTACAAGTATCATGAAAGAGCACGGGAGCTCGCGGAAGTCATCCGCAAGGGGAACGGGGACAGACTGAAAAACTATGAAAATCAAAGAGCTCGAATGCAATCAGCTGAATATTGTTCTGACAATACCATTCTAGCCAAAGACTTGAACTCCATTGCAGATCCGGAGCTAAGGGAGTTTTTTCGAAATGAACAAAAAAGAATCATTGTTGAAAAGAAGTGAAGAAAGTTCAGCAACTCCATATGGTCATTTTTTTTTTACGATCTTGGAGGATCGAGATCCGATCTACCTGATTATTAGATTGTTATCTTTTAAGTAGCTTCCATCGTATTTTAATTTTCAATATCTATATAACCGTACCAATTATGTTTTCAAGTTCCTAAATATTGTTGAGTAATCTATTTTATTGTCATTTAATTTTAATGTTTTGATTTATAATAAGTTAATTATGTGGTAAAAATAATGGTCAAATAAGAAACAAAAATTCAATAAATTTCAATATAGATAAAAATAACCATTGTTTTTACTACAACAAAATGAATTAAAATGCAATTTTCAAATAATTTTGTTGAGACCGAAATTGAATTATATTCATCAAATAACTATGTGTTCAAAATAGAAAAAAAAATGAAGAAAAAAAAGGCCAAAACTGGAATTCAAATCAATATTTGGGGCAAAATTGAACAAAAATAAAGTTTTGGGCAAAATCAATTTTTATATCGTCTACTACAGTGGCACGTCATATATGGCGTGCCACTGTAGCAGACTTCATTTTGCAGTCGTGAATGCTGTCTCGATTGGAGGAAGAAATTCACTCCATTTTGAAGTTCCACTCCATTTTACAGTTGGATTGGAGATGCCCTAAAAGAGCACGATTCTTAATCTTTATGGAACAATAGCTACAAGTTTATATTGAGAAGTACCCTAACAAACTTTGTACAACTGGCTAACAATGTAAGAAGTAAGCAGTATACAATCAGATATATAGAATAAAACATGTTGTGTTCGGTAACACTGTATCAATTATAAATCGATTTATTTATGTTTTCTATGTAGAATATGTAGTTGAAAAGTAGAGAGAGAAAATGTGTGTGGTCAAAAAATGTATTACATTTTAACCCTTAGAATCACCACACAGAAATCACAAAGTAAAGATTTAAACATAAAATCTCAGAAACTTTATTAATCAGAAGAAAAATAAAAGTATCGAAAATGGTTTTACATATCAAAGATAAACTTCTCAAAAATACACAAAACTCGCACAAACTACCACAAAGATTACAGACCAAACGCAGTAAATCAACCACGAAGAACAAGCACTGATTATTCACAAAGAATCAGTGTTTAAACCACAAAGAATCAGTACGAGAGATGAGATTATCTCTCTAGAAGAACCACGAAGAAGGCGTATTTCCAGAGAGAGAGAGAGAGAGATTAGAGAAAAATCTGGAAGGAAGTGGAATTGTCATGCATTGTCTAAGGAGTCTGAACCCTTATCATCAAACAGATGGCTCAGATTTATCAAGATTGATCCAATTGTTGAAGATAAAAGGGCGATATTGAGCTGGGCCAAAATATTTGAATCTTAATTATGGGCTCCAATATTTCAACCAGTTGGGCTTCAATTTGGACTTCAGCAAATGGTTTCTTCAATTTAATTCAATAATTTGGGCTTTAAGTATTGGGTTGGGTGCTCTGGTCCAATTGTACTCACAAACTCCACCTCAATTGGATCAGAAGCACCTGTAAAACATAAATAAAGCAGTATCAAAATTTTAACAAGTTAAGAAATTTTAAAGCATCTCTAAACTTGTTAACAGGTATAACTTTGGTTCCAGCATTTGCAGGATTACATTTAGTAGCAATTTTCTCAAGTCTGATAGTACCTTTATCAAGTATATCTCTAATGAAATGAAATTTAACATCAATGTGTTTAGACCTATTATGGAATACAGGATTTCTACTAAGGCATCAAGTACTTTCACTGTCTGTGCAAATGCTAAAAGAATTATCATAAAAATGTCCTAGTTCTTCTAAAATACCCCTTAACTAGATAGATTCTTTCACAGCATCTGTAGCAACAATGTATTCTACTTATGTGGAAGAAAGAGCAACTTATTTCTGCAACTGACATTTCCAACTAACGCAAGTACCATTTAAAACAAAGAAATATACAGAGGTAGATTTCCTATTATCTACATTACCAGCAAAGTCAGAATAAACAAATTCGTTAAGGCAGAAATTAGATTTTTGTTTCTCAAAAATAAGACTTAAATCAGAAGTTCCTTTCAGATATCTAAACAAACATTTCATGACTTCCCAGTGAGTTTCACCTGGTTTACTCATAAACTTGCTAAGTATGCTAACAGCAAAAGAAATATCAAGTCTTGTATAGACCACAAGATACATTACTGATCCCACAGCATTTTGATAAGGCACATTGATCATCCTATTTTCTTCTTCTACAGTTTTAGGAGATTGATCAACTGAAAGTTTGAAATGACTAGGCAAAGGTAGAGAAACATGTTTTGAATCAAATAGATTAAACTTTTTCAAAATCTTTTCAATATAAGCTTTTTGATTTAAAACAAGTTTTCCAGTTTCTTTACTACTCAAAATATCTATTCCAAGAATTCTTCTAGCATTACCTAAGTCTTTCATTTCAAATTCTGCACTAAGTTTTTGTTTAAGAGATACAATTTCATTCAAATCAGATCCAGCAATTAACATATCATCTACATATAAAAGCATATACATATAACTTGAATTCATGCACTTAAAATAGAACATGGATTATATTGACTCTTAACAAATTTCAGACTTTGTATAAAAGTATCAAATTTTTTATACCACTGTCTGGGTTCTTGTTTAAGGCCATGCAGAAATCTTTTAAGCAAATGGGCAAAATTTTCATGTTTTTCAAAACCTTTAGGTTGACACATGTATATAGTTCCATCAAGAGAACTATACAAAAAAGCAGTTTTCACATCCATTTGTTCTAATTCAATATTGTATTGAGCAACTAATGCAAACAGAATTCTGATAGAGGTATAATTAACAACAGGTGAAAATATTTCATTATAATCAATACCTTCCTTTTGAGAAAACTCTTTGGCTACAATTCTAGCCTTATATCTAGGTTTTAACTCCTTTGAGTCACATTCTTTTATTTTAAATATCCATTTACAATCTATTAGTTTCTGCCTATCAGGTACAGGAACAATAACCCAAGTTTTATTTTTCAAAAGTGAGTTCATTTCATCATACATTGCTGCAAGCAAAAATTTAGAATCCTTTGAAGAAATATCTTCTTCATAAGATTCAGATTTTGTTTGTAAATGTTCAGAATAAGTAAAGGCAGAAACAAAATCAGGATCTTCAAACCTAGAAGGAGGTCTAATCTCTCTTCTAGTCCTATCCCTAGCAAGCTGATAATTATCAAGATTGAAATTAGTTTCAGTCTCAGCTTCTGTTTCAAAAATAGGAACATAATTTGGTGACTCAGGTTCAGGAATGTTATTTGGAGAATGTGGGGGTTGCTCCACCTAAAACTGAGTATTGGCCAGACCTTTTTCATCACAAAGATGGTCTACACTCAGCTCAGAAGTAAGGAAGTCGTTTTCACTAAGAGGATCTTCCAAAATTTCATCTTTACAAGGAAAGAAATTTTCATTAAAGACAATTGACTTACTTATAATCAACCTGTAACCTCCCTGTTCCTTTACCCAGAGTCTATAACCCTTGACCCGTTCTCCATAACCCAAGAAAACACATTTTAAAGATTTAGAGTCAAGTTTAGTTTCAGTTTGGTGTGAGTAGGCAGTACACTCAAAAATTTTAAGTTTTGAAAAATCAGGGAGAGAATTGTTCCAAATTTGATAAGGTATTTTGAAATTAATGGCACTGCAGAGTGAAAGATTGATCAGATATGAAGCAGTTTTTACTACTTCACCCAGAAAATTTTGTGTAAGTTGGAATCAAGCAACAAACACCTTGTTCTTTCTAACAGAGTCCTCTTCATCATTTCAACAACCCCGTTTTGCTGTGAACTGTATGTAATAGTCATATGTCTAAGAATGCCTGGATTACTGCAAAAAGAATCAAAGTCTAGATTACAGAACTCAAGACCATTTTCTGTCCTAATCACCTTGACCTTCCTATCCTTCAAATTTTGAACCAAAGTAATCCAGTTTTTAAAACCCCACACAATAGCATCCTTAGATTTTAATAGATGAATCCAAGTTTTCTTAGAATAGTCATCAAATATAAGTAGAAAATATCTAAAGATAGAGACATAGTTAACTGGGGCCCCACAGATCAACATGCAAATATTCAAGTATATTAATAGACTTGTGAATGCATTTACCGAAAGAATTCCTTTTCTGTTTTCCCAAAACACACTTTTCACAGAAATCTAGTTTACATAAAACATCTTTACCAAAAACACATTTCTTTTCAAGTAATTTAATACATTTTTCACCTAAGTGTCCTAGTCTTTTATGACACAAAACAATTTTATCAATTTCAGAAACTGCATTAAAAGAATTGGCACAGAAATGATATGATATCAAACTATAAATTCCCTTTGTTTTGGGGGTACAAGAAAGTAAATAATTACCTTTAAATATATTGAGGTAACCTTTATACAGTTTAATATCATAAAGTTCAGAATCAAGTACTCTAAGAGAAATCAGGTTTCTTTTCAAATCAGGCACATATCTTGTTTGATTTAATACAAGTGTTCTGTTATTTTCAAGTTTTAACAGAACCTTCCCAATTCCCTTTATATCACAAGTAAATTGTTTCCAAGTTTCACAGAACCAAAACAATCATTACAAAAATTAGCAAATAAGTCCCTTTCAGGGCAAATATGGAAAGTACAGTCAGAATCAAGTATCCAATCATGCTTGTTATCAGATTCAGTAGTAACATAGACAACACCATTATTATCTTGTGTTGCAGCCTCAGTTTGATTACTAGATCCTACTTCATTTTGTCTCTTAAAGTAATTTTTAATATGGTGTCAAGGTTTCTCACAGTAATAATGAAGTTTAGGAGGTTTGATAATAATATCTTGACCTGCAAAGTTGTCTTGTCCTCTGAAATTATTTTGATTTCTAGGATTGTCTGGACTTCTGAAGTTGTTCTGACATTTGAAGGAATTATCCGTAGGCTTATAAAAATTGTCTTTCTTTTGAAAGTTACCCCTAATAGGCTTTCAATTTGTGTTATTCCAGTTCTTATTATTGTTAGGAGCATTTCAACTTTTGTTGAAATTGTTCATTGGCTTATTAGCCCTAAAGGAATTCATTTTCTTTGAAGTTCCTATAATATTATAGACCTCTTTATGACTGTTTTTAAATTTTAGTTCCTTATTCTTAAGGAAAGTGTGAACTATTTCAGTAGTTAATTTCTGTCCACCATATTCAAAGGTATTTCTTAGATCCTTAAATTTATTACCCATAGCATTTAAAAGGCAGACAACTTTCTGTTCATTAGTCAATTTTTCATCACAATTCTGTGGGCTTTGAGTGATCTTATTAAACCTACTCATATTATCATCAACATCTTCGGAAGAGTCAAATTTAAAAGAAAAGTAAATTTTCCAAAGAAAACATTTATCAGGTAAAGATAGTGTTATATACTTCCTCTAATATATCCTAGAGTTCCATTGCAGTTTTAATCTTACCTATTTGTCTAATGACATTGCCAGATAGGTGAAGAAAAATAGTACTCCAGGAAGTTTCATCCATTTTAGTTTGTCTATCCTGAGCTAAATTAACAGGCCAAGATTGATCAATAGCTTTTGCATACTTCATTTGAAGTAATAAGACTTTTATTTTTTGGCTCCAGAGATTAAAATCTCCTTTTGCCATTCCAGACTTCAACATCAACGTTTATAGTAGCCATTGAAGTAATGACCAAAGTATTTTGAGAAAGAGTTTTTAAAGAATTTAAGCCTTATTCTTTCAAAGGATTATCAGGCAAATAGAAATAGAGGAATGTAAAATAAGTTCACAAAGTATCTAGAGTAATTAGAAGTAAGCGACAAAGTCAAGAAAAATTATTATGTCACACAGTATCAAGATTAAATCACTAAGCAGTATAGGAATTAAGGTAATCAGAGTCCACTAAGAATAATCACACAAGTAAAAGATCACAAAGAATTAAGTACTGAAAATTGCTTTTCCAGTATATCCCTCAACCTACTATGGGTCAGCTCAAAACTTCCTCAAATTCCCTGATTTTCAAGAAATTCTGGACAAAGGTGAGTGAAGGGGTCCAAGAATATGCTTCAAAGCGGAGAGATTTTGGAGAGAACGAAGAATTTGAAAACAAATCACAGTAATGAAAGTGTAGTATGTAAAGATATCACCTTTCACAAGAATTAGGGTTACTGCAAATTTCCACGAAGCTTAAATTCCACAAAGTTCTAGTACCACAAAGTCCAATAGTATCCACGAAGTTTAGCCACCAAGGAATGTCAGATCCCTTCTAAGAATTTTTCAGTATATTATAAAGAATATACTGAGATCTTGGGATTGTTTAATTTTGACTCAGAAGTCAAAAGATCCATATACAAAAACAACTAAGCCCTTATTTTGAAAAACTAGAGTTTCATGAAATTTCACAAAGTAAAAATACCACGAAAATTACTGTAAAGAATTTTGAAAATCCTTCAGATCTGAAAATTTCACAAAGTTTTTCAGAAATCAAAAACGTTTTGGTATGGGTTTTTCAAAAATATTCGAGAAATCATAAATTTCTTAAAAAGACCACAAAGTAACTGAAAAACCCTAAATGATTTTTGAATGAAACTATAAAGAATCTTCCAAAAATAGCATATCCACCCACAAAAATCTGGATCTATAAGATCTGAGTCGTAACACAGCGTATTCACACGAAACTCTAATGCTCTGATACCATTGTTACGTTTTAACCCTCAGAATCACCACACAGAAAGCACAAAGTAAATATCTAAACATAAAACCTCAAAAACTTTATTAATTAGAAGAAAAGTACAAGTATTGAAAATGGTTTTACAGATCAAAGATTAACTTCTCAAATATACACAAAACTCGCACAAACTACCGCAAAGATTACAGACCAAACACTGTAAATCAACCACGAAGAACAAGCACTGATTATTAACAAAGAATCAGTGTTTAAACCACAAAGAATCAGTGCGAGAGATAAGATTATCTCTCTAGAAGAACCACAAAGAAGGCGTATCGCCAGAGAGAGAGAGATCAGAGAAATATTTGGAAGGAAGTGGAATTGTCATGCATTGCCTAGGGAGTCTGAACCCTTATCATCAAACAAACGGCTCAGATTTATCAAGATTGATCCAATGGTTGAAGATAAAAGGGCGGTATTGAGCTGGGCCAAAAAATCTGAATCTTAATTATGGGCTCCAATATTTCAACCTGCTGGGCTTCAATTTGAACTTCAGCAAATAGTTTCTTCAATTTAATTCAATAATTTGGGCTTTAAGTATTGGGCTGGCTACTCCGGTCCAATTGTACTCACAAAATGATTTGAGAAATTGTATTATTTATAAATTGGTTTATAAATTGTAATGGTTGTGTTAAAGAACATAGGCTAAATAATAAAAGAACTTGCCAAGGTTGTTGTTAATGGCTATGGACCTACTATATATATAATAATATCCCCCCTCAAGGTGGAGAATATATGTTATCTATTCCAATCTTGGATAAATACGAATTAAGGGTAATAGAGGAGAGTGATTTAGTGAACACATAAGCAAGTTGGCATTGAGTGTGGATATGTGATGAGGAAATAGAATCGACCTCAATCTGATCTTGAATTAAATGGCAATCCAACTCGATGTGTTTGGTTCTTTCATGAAAGACGGGATTGGAGGCAATGTGTAGCGCTACTTGGTTATCACTGTGGAGTGGTACTGACTAAGGATGAAAAATCTGCAAAGCTTGTAGAATGTAGTTAAGCCAGATTATTCACAAAAGGTGTTGGCCATAGATCGATATCAGATGATCTAGAGACCATGGTTTATTTCTTAGATTTCCAAGAGATTAGTGAATCTCCAAGAAAAATACAATAAACAGTTACCAACCTTCGGGAATCAGGGCATGCAACCCAATCAAAGTCACAAAATGCATGAATTGTTAGTGAAGATGATGAGGAGAATAAGAGACCTTGACCTAGTGCCAATTTGAGATATATGGGCACCTTGTGGACTGCATGAAGATGAGTGTAAGAGAGGGCTTCTATAAATTGATTGAGATTTTGAATAACATAACAGATTCAGGTTTGGTAAGTGATAGATACATCAATTTCCCAATCAATCTACGATAAACAGTGGGATCAGGCAGCACCTTCCCTGAGTCCTTACTTAGTTTCAGATTCTGATCTATGGAAAGTTTAACTAGTTTAGCCCCTAGAAACCACACATCAGCTAATAAATCCAATGTATATTTACGTTGACAAATATAAATTTCCTTGTTGAATCCTGCAACTTGAATCCCCAGAAAGTACTTAAATCACCTAGTGATTTAATTTTAAATTGAGTTCTAATGAATCGTTGTAATAAATCAGTGTGTTCCAAACTTAAACTAGCCACCACTATATCATCGACATATACGAGTAAAGTTGTATAATAGTTGTCTGTAGCTATATTGAATAAACTATAATCTGCTTTTGACTGGAAGAAATCAAACTGGATGAGAACCATCAAAAAAGTTGAGTACTATTATCTTGAAGCTTGCTTCAAACCGTAGATTCTTTTTAATAGTTTGCAAACTTGAGTAGGGGTTCCTTTGGTGTAGTCAGGTGATTTTTTCATGTAAAATGCCATGAAAAAGCATTACTTACATCAAATTACTTTAAATACCAGCCTTTAACTACAGCTGTATCCAATAAGCTTCAAACTGTGAGCAATTTATGATTAGAGAGAATGTCTCAGTATAGTCTATCCCTTCCCTTTGTATGTATCCTTTGGCCACAAGTCTAGGTTTGTGTCTTTCACTACTCCCATCAGAATTATACTTCAATCTATAGACCCACTTGTACCTAATTGCCACCTTTCCTGGTGGAAGATTAATGAGAGTCCAAGTTTTATATAACTCGAGAACTTCTATCGCTGAGTACATAGATTTACACCAATTAGGATTATTCACGGCATCATTATAAGTGTTAGGTTCAAAATGTGTATAGATAGATGATGAGCAAGCTTTGAATTTAGGTGCTAATTTATGATAAGAAGGAGTATTAGAGATGGAAAAAGCATTACCTGTAATCAGATTATCTGTCTTAGATGAAGATTGAAGAGATGGAGATGATGACGCCTGCTAGCAATGGAACTCCTGTAAGAACTGGGGTGCACTTTTGATTCGAGTAGACTTGCAAAGGACAGGAGGTCAAATAGGTAAGTTAGATGGTGGGAGGGGGGGGGGGGTTAAATTAGGTAAATTATAGTTAATAAGCAAAGAGGTGGGTGATGTCGTATGATCATGTGATTGTATATCATGTGAGTAGATGGTGAGATATTAGGAAGAATGCTGTTCAACTGGTGTCTTGAAGTGGTTTAGTAAAAACAAAATTTGTTGGCTGAAGTTTTTCGAACTCAAAGTGATGCATTTTCTGGTGGGAAAAAATTACATCATGGAATAAGACGTCTCGAGATATAAAAATGGTTTTTGTTTTTATTCCATGATTTTATATCCTTTATATCCTTTCACCCTAAAAGAATATCCTAAAAAATGCACTTGCGTCTGATAAGTGTGTTTTACACGCTTATATATCTAAATTAGAACAATGTATTGTCATTTTTGAATAATTACTATATAATGTTGTGTTATTTGTTTACATTGTAGGAATATCCCCCATATTAGTGTCATCAACAGGGAATTCCAAGAGGAGCTGAGTGGAAGAAATTAGAATTCAGGGGCTTAATTGAAGATGGATTGAAGTTTGGAAGAAGAATTGAAATGTTTGAAAAGTTCAAGGACTAAATTGTTGCAATCAAAATATGAAGGACTCACATGCAAATAAAGCTTAGGGGCTTACTTAAACATACCGGAAAAGATGAAATTACACTGGACGAATTTTACTTTGTGGACATGACCTTTTCATCAGGTAGGCTCATGGCAGGAGCAAATTTAATGGAACCATTTTTGGTTCAATTGCGTGGCCACCAACATTTGCATTGCACGGTCGTTAGTTGTCTGGTCCAGCTGGAAAAAGGCCCATGTGCATTTTCAAGTTGTCTTTTACTTAGGTTTCGGGAAAAAAACTATATATTGGACTTTTCATGCATAAGAAGAGGACCTTTGCACACATTCAAAAGACAAAATTCATCATCTTTTCTTGAGAGACTATTTAAGCTTATTGGGGCAAAGGCGTGAGGATTGAAGATCAACACGTGGAAGTTAATTCTTGGTGTAAGAGTTTTTTCACTTGTTTACTTTTTATGCTAGTGATAATGTTCTATTTATTTATTCATGTTTTCAATTCCAACGTTATAAACAACTAAACTATTTGTTGGGATTAACGATGTAGCGTAGTTTTCCACTTTAAATTACCTTGTTCAAGTTTTACGTATTGATTGCATGTGATAGTTTTATTTTGTGATTAATGCATGAATTAATTGGTCATTAATTCATTAATTTAATGGGGTTTTTCATAATCTGAGAGGTGAACTAATGACCCAGATCTAGGAATAAAAACTGGTAATTGAACAAGCGATAGAGATATACGTTTGTTGTTATAGCGGTCTTAAATTGAGTTCTTGTATTCAATGCACCTAATCATTACAACTTTCCATCTAGAAACACGGTTGACTAATTATGTAACACCCCAAGTTCAAAAATCTTAAACCTAGGCGTGTTAACTTCCCTTTACTTAAATGCGGAAACAAATCATTTAAAACTTCAACATTTTCATTTTTCTATTATAAAGATTTTACAGAAATTTCAGCATAGTCTCTTGTATAACTTGAACATAACCAACCTATAGAAGGACATCATACTCATATTATATATACAAATTCTCAACTCATTAAAATCCAACATTCAACATCCAACCACAATTCCAAAATCAACTTCAACATCAATTCCCAAACTCATCAACAATAATACCTTGAAGTAAAAAAAATTTAACTTATAAAACATGATATAAACTAATCACAGGGAAATACCATAACTTATTTTAACTAAAACCGACAAACTAATCAAAAGAATTTATCAATTAAAAGAATAACCAATAAAATAATTTGTGAAAGTCCTTGATTCATTCCTAAAAAAAATTGAATTATGAATACTGTCTGAGTCAGCTACCAAGTACTTTCCTCGGATCACCTAACTTTCATCACCTCAAATATTGGAAAGAGATTGGGGTGAGCTAAAGCTCAGTAAGTAAACTTTATGCATGTAATGCACGCTTATGATATGAAATGCTTTAAAATTCGAAATATGTATCCCCATTTACTTTACTTTCCAGAACTTTCAAACTTTTCAGACTTTCACTTAACATTTCAAAACTTTCACTTAACATTTCCATCATGAGCTCACTTGGTGTATCTTCTAGTCAATCGGAGAGCAGTGGACAATTTTTATTTGGAACCAGGTCAATATCCATATTTCCACTGCAAAGCGGTTTAACATTCACTTTCCCACCGCATAGTTGTTTAACAGTTCACCGCAAAGCAGTCGAACATTCCGTCGCAAAGCAACTTAATTCTGGTACGTTGGTCCCCCGCGCCTCATTTTCCACTCACTTCTTTCATGACTTAGAAGTACACTCATTCTTTCTTAAAAACCTGGGATACATAACTTTTGAACAAACTTGCACCTTGACACATTTCTTTCATTTAAAAATATTTGACTTCTCAATTTCGATGTCAATGCATGCTTAATGATGCAATGACATGATAACGTGCATGCTTGAACATTCTTCTTAATAACATATACTTTCATAAAGTAAACGAAATTCATCAAAGCAAGTAAGTTGCAAGACAGTCATTTACACATTTCACATTTACATTTAACTTCTATAAAAATAGGGAAAGTTTACTTACTTGACGTCTTTAGTATTTACCGTTATCTTGACTTGCAAGTGGAAAAGTCTCAGATGCCCGCGACGTCAATGTGCCCAAAAATCCTAATTATTCTCATTCATTAACAAAATATAACTTTTAGTTTACAAATAAATACGTTATTCATTTTAATACTCAATCAAACATTAACTGAGATTAAAACTTCAATTTAACTCAAATGTGATCTTACATTAAGACTAAAGCACAAAAAACCAGTTAAAAATCCTTTCATACTTTTGAATTCCCAAAACATTACATTCTAAATCTCTAAATTGTATAAGACTGTGAAATTATAATTAAAGTCTCAATTTAAACTAAAATCAATCAAAACAACCTATTTTAATAGTTTCCAAAATCTGAAATTCGAACTTAAAGTTCCAAATAAATTCTTAAATCTGCAAATTACAAATTTCAATCCAAAAGTTAAAATTTAAGAAGTTAGCTAATTTCATAAATTCGAAATCCTCAAATTTACCCAGAATAACATAAACTCAATTAAACTAACTCAAATTTAAACAAAGTATTTTCCAAAATTATTAAATCTGAAAAACTCTCAAAATGGTTGTCAATTAAATTCAAAATTTCATAACTCTGAAAAATCACTACCAAATCTGAGAATCAATATAATCATTTATATGATATTTCCCAATTTCGAAATTTACCATTTCTAACTCGAAATATGACTAAACATTTCAATTAAACTAACAAATTCACGAATTTTGAAATCTGAAATTTATATATATATGAGGATAATAAACATATACATCAATATATGCATACACATACATATAATCATTAACCAAAGCTCCAACTAATAATTAAAATTTGAAATCTAGACAAATTCGAATCTGAAAATATAAAAATTTATACAAATAAACATCACACATACATAAAATTCCATATTTATACGAATGCGTGTTCGGGTATGTGTATCAGTGTGCGCGGTGTGGGTGGGCTATGCGGACCGTGTCTGAGGGAAACGAATGGGGGCATTACCGAGGTGGTTGGCGCCGAAAGGGAAGAGACCGAGAGGTTGAGAGCAAAGCGGAGAGAGCAGTCGAGTGAGAGGTGAGAGAGTGAGCCGAGATTGAGTGTGAGGGAGAGATTAGGTTTGGTTTTGATATAAACTTTTGGAAATTAAAATTTGGTCCCTTATTTCTCTCCATGTGCACAAGTAAGTCCGAAGCTTCTATTTACTCTCCAATTTCCAACAAACTTCACCCCAATATCAATTTATATGCATTTTGGCCATTTAGAAATTTAAATAAATATAAATAAGCATACTTAGCAATTAAAATAAATAATTAGACATAGAATTTCACGTAAACAATTTATAAAAAATTTAATTGGCACATTGATCGAGAACGGTGTCCAAGTCCTTCCACTACAAAATAATTTAAATTATAGATAATAATAATAATTATCAATTTAAAAGTTATAATAACATTAACATAAATATTACATATAATTCAAAGATGCACGTGAAAACAAAAAGTGGTATTACAAATTATGTAGAATTGATTTAAGACAGAGAGAAGAATTTCATGTGCATAAGTGAACTCGATCGATCACATTAGTAGATTAAAATTTAAACGGTGAAATTAAAAGAATTGACTATGTGAACTCGTGAAATCCTAACTTTTCATCCATTAATTAAAGAACACTTTGAATGATTGTTTATTTGCTTTTAGTTTAGTCATTTAGTTCATCACAATTTCACTATTTAATTATTCATATAAGGCGAGAATTAGAATACCTTCAGTAGATAATCATAATCCTTGTGGGACGATAATCCAAACTTTTTGATCCACTTTATTACTTAGATGCGATATCGTACAATTACGATTTAACACACATCAAATTTTTGGTGCCGTTGTCGGGGATTAGTGATTAATATCAATATCTTTTAATTTTCACTTTAATTTGAATTTTACTTTTCACACTTTTATTTTTTTATTATTTTAGTTAATGTTAAGGAGATCTAAGAGTTGTGATTTGCTTCATTTTGATTCAAAAATCGAGCCTACCCTGAGACAAAGATGTAAACAACAGTTGGAAGTAGCTCAGCAAATGAATTTGAGAATGACAGCAGATGGGGCTTCTAATAACCCTCTGATTCCAAATAATCCTTTGATTCATAGCAATCAACCGAATGAGGTACTTGACCAGTAGCCGCAAGTTCGGGGAGCAAGACCATTGAGGGAATACATGATCCTACTTGTGGGAAATATCATGACTTTTGTGGTACCGCCATCTATACTAGCAAACACTTATGAAATCAAAATTCCGTTCATTTTATTGATTCAACAGTCAGTAGTATTTCATGGGCTACCTTCTGAAGACCCTCATGTGCATCTGAGAGCATTTCAAGAAATCTACAACATGCAACGCATTAATGAAGTTTTAGGAGATGCTGTAAATATGAAGTTGTTTTCATTCTCTCTAGCGAAACAAGGCCACAACGTGGTATTACTCATTGCCAGCGAATTCCATTCCTTCATGGGAAATTTTGAGTAAAAAATTTGTGGATAAGTTCTTTCCACCGGGGAAAATGTCGAAGCTTAGAAGAGAAATTTTGGCCTTCAGTCAACAGCAAGGAGAATTGATATTTGAAGCTTGGGAGAGTTCAACGAATTGCTCAGGCAGTGCCCTACACATGGCATATCTTATTGGATATGGGTACAGAAGTTTTACAATAGTTTGACCTATGAAAACAAGAGGCACGCAGACTCAGCTGCAGGTGGATCATTGATGGATTTAACCTATGAGGAAGCATCAGCAATTTTCGAAAAAAAAAGACAGCTAATAGCTACCATTGGTACTCAGATCGAGCAATGCAAAAGACTGGGGGAATTCTTGAAGTAGATGGAATTACTAAGCTGAATTCAAAAGTTGAGGCTTTGGTAAAAAGGTTGGAAGTTTGGGGAAGCAACTGGTGCATGCTATTCAAGCAAATCAGGTCTGTGATATTTGTTTTGAAAATTATGGGGTTAATGAGTGTCCTGCTGCGCTTCAAGATCATACAATTGTGGAGCAAGCTAATTATCTGGGGAATAAACAAATGCAAAAAAGACCATATTCTCAGACTTACAACCATGAGTGGAGGAAGCATCCCAACTTTTCATGGTCAAACAATCAACATGTTCAAAATCTACCGGGTTTTCAACAGCAAAAGCAGCAACATGTTCAGATGACACTAAAGGAGAACATGGACATGATTGTACAACTTTTAAAAAGTCAATAGGACATGTTGCAAACTCAACAGGCAGAAATAAAAGAGCTGAAGAATCAAGTGGGTCAGTTGGCAGTGAAAATGACAGAAAGACAGCCTGGACAGTTGCCTAGCAATACTGAGACCAACCCAAGGGAGAATGTTTGTGCAATCACTACTTGAAGTGGGGTTCAGTTGAAAGAAATCCAAATGGAGAAATCTGATCAGGTTCTTGAGGAAAAGATAGAGGAGAAGCCAAAGGAGAAAAATCAATTTGAAAAAGCGAAAATGACCACATTGAGGAGAAGACAATAAAACAGTGAGTGAGTAAAACAAAGACTTAAGATGAGAATATGGTGATTTTTTTTGAAATAAAATTTGAATGGTCTTTTATTTTGTAAAGAGGTGTAGGTTTATTAAATAAGTGGTTGTAAGTAAGAATTCATTCCAATAATATAATGAAAGACCAAATTGAAATTTTAAAGCACAAGCTTGTGCCAGATTCAGCAGATGTTGGTGTTTCCTTTCAACAATCTCATTTTGTCATGGAGTCTCAACACAACTTTTATGATGAAAAACCCCCTTAAGTGAGTAAAACTCAAATTGAATTCGGGACCATTATCACTTCTCAAGATTTTCATTGTGGTTTGAAATTGGTTTTCAACTAAATTGATAAAAGACTTAATGTGATGCATTGTATCAAATTTTGTTTTAAGCATATACACCTAAGTGGTTCGTGAAAAATCATCAACCATCGAGAGGAAGTATTTGGAGCCATCATGGGCCGTAACAGAGCATGGACCCGAATATCACAGTGGGTGAGTTCAAAATTGCCTTTAGTTTGGTTTTATTAGTGCTTGTAGAAAAAGGTGACCTATGTTGTTTGGCTAATTGACAAATAAAACAGGGAGTACAATTCATATTTTTATATTGAGAAATAACATAGGGATATGATATAAGCTTCAATCTGGAATATGAAATATGACCTAAATGATAATTCCATAAATGCGGCCGAGTGTCGGAGTTTACTACGGATGCCCCTGAGAAAGGTTATTTAAGGTTAAAACTGATAAATCAGTCACCAAAGCTGTGGGAGACACCTTCTCATGTAGGAGCTTGTACATGCCACGCCAAACTTCACTCTTACCAGTCGTCCTCCTAGACAAAGGTCATGTATGCAGCATGCATCAGATAAAAAGATTAGACAGCAATTAAGTTGATGTGCCAATTTCTTGGCTGATAATAAAATGAAGTTAAATGCTGGAACACAAAGAACATCTTTAAGGAGCAATGATTCGGTGGCCTTAACAATACCGGTATGAGTGACATGTACTGTCTCTCTATTAGGAAACTTTACCAAAAATGAGGCTTTTGAATTAAAAAAAAAAAAAAAATTTGGTGTGACAAATCATGTGGTCAGTTGCACCAGTATCAATAATCCATGGAATGTTTGAAGTTTCATGAGTGTGCGAGTAAGAAAAAGATAGGCAAGTAGTTGTACCGGACAATGAAGAATCAGAATGAGTTTTGGAATTGTTAATAGTTTGAATTTGGTTGGTAGAGTGACCATCATCCTTGTGTCAAAGTAAAGCTAAGAGCTCTTGATATTTTTCATTGGTTAATGAAACTTGTTCATTATTGTTCTTCTCTATGTAGTAGTCTGGTTGGCAAAGCTTCATCCCCCCTTCCTGAATTTTATAACTTGTAGTTTGGGGGATAACCTTATAGCACTTTTTATAGTGTGTCTAGTCAAATCACAATTACAAACGGTTGACACAAATTGATTTTGTCTCTCTTGTTGAAAATATGAAAAACTTTGTAAATCTAGAGAATAGGATCGAGCATCATAACTAGGGCCCTTGTGTTATCATAAATATCATTCAAGCCCATTAAAAATTTAATCAAACAGTCTCGTTGATACCTATCAACTAACACCTTCAAATTTCCACAACTATTTTCAGGAATAGGGGTTATAAATTGATAATTCATCCCAGGTAGTTTTGAGCTTACCATAGTATATGCTTACCAAATCATTTTCTTGTTCCAGATCTGCTAATGCTTCTCGAGTTCATAGATCCGATACTCATTCTGTTGAGAGAATCGATCTTTAAGTTCTGTCTAGATTTCACTTGCTCCATCCATGAAGGCGAAAGTGGATCTGAGAGATGGAGACATAACATTCTGAATCCATGATACCACCATGTCATTGCATCGATCCAAAGAGTCTAATGTTTTGTTGAGATAGTTTAGGTATTGCTCCATTGATAAAACCAAGCTTGTTCTTTGCTCGAAGTGCTAGCTAAAATGCCTGTGACCAAGTTGGATAGTTGTCTACTATAATTGATATGTGTTAAGTGCATTTTTATACACTTTTTATACTTTTAAACTGGCATATTTTGGAATATATTGAGTAAATATTTACTAATTTATGCATATTTTATGTTTAAATAGGTTAATGTCCAAATTTGAGGCAAAGAATCACAAAATGGGTGAAGATTTTGCTGAAATTCCAAGTTTAGGGACCATTTTGTCACTTTCGGGAAGTCTTGGACGAGCTGCACAATTAAACGAGTGACCAAATTGCAAGATTTCAAAAGTTGAAGGACCAAAAGTGCAATTTTAGAAGGACTTACTTGAAGAAAAAAATATGAGATTTTGGGGACTAAATTGCTCGAGATTAAAAGATTGAGGACTTGATGGCAATTACGGAAGGGACTAAGCTGCAAAATCACCCTCCAGCTGAGCCACGTGAACGCATGACTTGAACCGAGCCCCGAGCGCGAACCACGGCTCGAAACAGACCCGAGGCCAAGGTTGGCCCCCGAAGTGAACCGCGCGCAATCGCGCGGTTATACATTTAAAATATATATATATATATGTCCGGACCGGACCGGGTCAACCCAACCGACCCGGTTCCGCCCAGAATGCTGAAATACGCGGATCCTTGCAATTTTTATGGTTTTTGGATCATTTTGGAGATAGTATAAATAGTTTTCATCTCCATTTTGATAGGGTTAGGTTTTATTTCTTGCCCCTTTTCATTTTTCTTGTATTTTTCTTTTGATTATTGCTCTTTAACTCTTGTTGTTTAATGTTTTAAGTTAAGAAATTATTGTGCTTTACTTGTTTTCTTTATTTTCAAGCTTGTTATTATTGTTGTTTTTTACCTTCTATCTATGAACCCATTCCATTTATGATACATTTATAACATTATGAGTTGAGTTGTTGAGAATATTAATGTATGGTAGAGGATTTTAATTCAAAGTAAAGAAATACTTGATCATTCATTCCAAAACTCTACTAAAAGGGGAATTTTCTTTATTACCTTGTTTTTAATCTTTATTTAGAGTATTGTTGATATGTTTATGTGGTTTGTTAAATGTTGTTGTTGTTTTATTATGGGTAAATGTTATTGTGTTGGAATGTTTGATTAGATTAATTTTATTTAAGCATTTTAAGTAGTTTTTAGATTTTGAGTATTTATGCTTATGTGTTTATGATTATGAATGTTGTTTTAGGTTTTTATAGCTTTTAAATGTTTGTTACTATTTTAAGTTGTAATTGGAATTTACTCCACATGCTAGGTGATTTTAAAAATTTTCATGTAATGTGGTTGATTAATTAATTACCACTAATTGATTTTTGAAAAGAAAAAATTAGTATAGTTATGAAAACTAAATTTACTTTGTGTTATGTTATGTAAATTATTTTAATTATCAAATTCATGTTTTCATTAAGTTATTTAAATTAATTAGTTTTATTCTAAATTTTATGTTGATTTTTATTTGTTTTAGTTAACTAGTTTTTATATTGTCATGTTTCTTATTTATGTCACTTAGTTAGTAATTCACCACCAAACCAAACCTTTTTGTTACTTGACTTTTCTTCTATAATGAAATCAATAATTTTAGTTACAAATCAATCAATTCTCGTGGGTACGATAACCCGGACTTTTCGAGTCCACTTTACTACTTGAACGCGAACGTGCACTTGCGGTATACGATTTTAGCGAACAATATGTGACCAGAAGTTTCACAAAATTATCAGAGTTCTCTAATCGAAAAGGATTAGAAAGATTAGATGGAGGTGTATCAGTGATTGGAGTTGTATAGTCTGTAGGAGGTTGTGGATCCATTTCAGTTTTAGTTGTCATGTTGCTCTGATATTGATAAGGAAATTGCCTAACTCACCCCCAAAAGTGCGCCTGAGGGAGGAGGTTTGCCCCCTCCTTATAAGTCAGCCAAGGAACCCCTCAGATTCCGATGTGGGATTCTCATCAGCCCTCACTCCCTTTAGACCATTCATCCTCGAATGGAGAACATCTTTTGAATGGGGGAGACAATTCAGAGAGGAGCCCCACCAGACCAACCCCATGAGAATTGGCTCTGATACCATCTGATAAAGAAATTTCCTCACTCACCCCTAAAAGCGCGCCTGAGGGAGGATGTTTGCCTCCTCCTTATAAGTCAGCCCAAAAATCCCTCAGATTTTAATGTGGAATTCTCATCAGCCTCGCTAGATCTCATCAGATATCATGTGAGTAATTGATGATAAAAAGCGGAGAAGAAATGGTGCTAATAGAGCACGAAGAACAGAGAAAAGTAACATATAATTTTGGGGAAATTTCAATTCTATTTTCTTAATCTTTATTAAACAACAGCTACATGTTTAGAAAAGTACCCTAACAAACTTTGTACAGCTGGCTAACAATGCAAACAGAAAATAATATACAATCATATATACCGAATAAAACTAAATAACAAAAGAATTGACCAAGGCTGCTTTTAACGACTATGATCGACCTGCTATATATATGTTGTAGTGGAAACTTCGGCACGGGCAAAGGTGACACAGTAGTGGTTCCGATTGGACATAGAATGACAGTGGCATTGTAGTGAACAAAATATTTTTTTTTTTTTTTTTTTTTTCTTTTTATCAAATTTGGTGTGCTTATTTGGACGTACAAAAATAAGAGTGTTATGATTTGGGGGTCTATAAGTAGCTCAAACATTTATAAATTGGTCAATGTTTTCATTTTTATTTAAAGAATCATTTAACATGCTCATCAAGGTGGTGACTCATTTGATCAAACCATTCTGAAAATCTAAGTCTCTGTTCTCTTTGCTGTTTTGAGGTCGTTTTCTGTTTTTATTTTCGAAAACGCTAAAAACGCGTTCTCTTTACCATTTTCGAAAACGCATTTTGAAAAACCAAAAAAAAATTTGTACACAAAACGGAAAATGCCCAAAACCTTGTTTTGGGCGTTTTGTGTGTATTTCGACAAAAAATGTCCAAAACGCGGAAAACGCGTTTTGGGAATTTTTTTTTTTTATTATTTTTTTTTATAGAATTATCTTAACTTAGAATTAAGCTTAATATAAATTTTTTATTTTTTTATTTTTTTATTATTTTTCTTAGAATTATTCTAACTTGGAACTAAGCCTAAATAAATATATTTTTTTTTTTTTTTGGAGAATTATCCTAACTTGGAATTAAGTTTAAATAAAGTTTTATTGAATTCAATATCAACATTACAAAAAAAAAAAAAAAAAAATTAAGTGAGAATTCTTGTTATATTTCAAAAAATTCACTGATAAATGGACTCTGGTGGTTTTGAAAAAACTTGTATTTTCTGAATTTTAATAGAAGTAGAGCTTTCTCAAATCTCAAACCTGACCAAGCTGTGTTAATATAGACTCTTAATGCTCACATTAGTGTGTTGCATGTAACCATATTTTTAGTGTATTGTGAAAGGAAATTTGAGTTTGAGTTGGTAGTATTCTACAAGCAAATTAATTAAAAATAGTTTAAGTAGTATTCTGCAAATTTTCAAAAAGAACGTGTTTTCCAGCTTTTCATTTTCAAAAACAGTTTTCAGAAATGACAAACCAAATGCGTTTTCAGCAAATTTGAAAACAAAAATGAAAACAGGAAATACAAAACATTTTCGAAAATGAAAATACAAAATAAAATACAAACAGAACGCCACCTAAGTTCTCATTTTTTGAGTCTTATTCGGATTGAATTGCTCGTTGAAGTTTAATAAACTCTGATAACATGTTAAGATTTTAGAAGTCATCTTAAAATGTCAAACTTGTTAAGGAAGCAGACCAAACTCTTATAAATTGATCGATGTTTTCATATTTATTTCATGTGAGATTTTATCCCTTAACGAATGGATGGAGCTTAGTTACTTTTTAAAAAAAAAAAAAATAGTAATAATATGATTATCCAATATTGTAGAAAATTTATATAATGATCACGTAAAAAATGAATATAATGTTTTTAATGGTTGTGTTGTATAATTTTCACATATTGATACACACCTCACACATGTCTCTTCTAGGTAGCAAATAATTTAAATGCTCGTAATTGCAACAAATTTCACGGTATGATTTTAATAACGTTAACTTTTATTAGAATTTGCTTAAATTAAAATTTCGTTAAACAATCCTCAAATATTTCACACGTTTAGTACGGCTATTTTTGTTTTCTCGTTACTTGCCAAGGCCAAAACAAATCTATCGATTATTATCAGATAAAAAAAAAAAAAAAAAATACTATCGATTACTAAGGGTCTATGAAGAGATGCATTTGACTTAACCAAAAATCCAATAAATTAGACAAAGACATTGGTAGCCCTAGCCGCCGCTACCGCCCCTTCCTGTACGGTCAAGCATTTTAAAAATAAAAAATGTTAAAGTCAATCAATTTGGGCTAGATTATTTAATGATTAATGCCTTATAGATTATATTATACAAATAATTTAGAAGTGTATTATTGGTGAGTAAAAAATACTTCAGTGTTATTTGGATTCATATTTATATATCTATGTGATGAGGAAAAAAAAGGTTTATATTCGCCATCGTGTCATTATTGACAGTCGTAATAACTTTTATCAAGTTTGGTAATATAGACTGAACACTATGAGATGAGGAGGTCAACGAGTCGAGCCGAGTCGAAGATCAAGGCTCGAACTTGGCTCGAACTTTTTGGGATCGAGCTTTTTTTGGGCCGAGACGAGCTAAAGCTCGTCCCCAAAAAAAAGGCTCGACTCGAGCTTTAGCTCGAGTTTTTTCCGAGCCGAGCCGAGCCGAGCCCGAACTTTTACTTTTTTTCTTATTTTTATAGCAAAAATTCATAAAATTTTTATTGAAAATATGTATATATAGCAAGTTGAGCCGAACTCCTGGTCAAAATTCATTATTCAAGCTCCCATCGAACATTTTTAGCGGGCTTTTTTTGGCTCTAGCCGAGCCAAAGCCCTCCCTAAAAAAAAGCTCGGCTCGAGCTTTGTCTCGAAATCTCGAGCCGCGAGCCGAGCTTAGCTCGAGCTTTTTCAGAGCCGAGCCCGAGCCGACGAGCCGTTTTGCCATCTCTAGATGAGATAATTGAAAAAATATTAAAAAATTGTGATTATATTTGCTTAAACTAGAACTGATAATTTATATGATAAATATTTATTTTTAAAGTAACATGAAATTATATATTGATATTATATTCTATTGAAACTTTCGTTAAATCTTATAATATGAAATCAATGAGAATTTATTTTTTATATTAATTTTAAAATATTTAAGAATAAAGAAGATTATGAAAAATGTTCATAGGGGTAGGAGTGGGTATTTTGGAGAGCATGGATGTGAGATAATTTACGCACGGGGAGTGATTAAATTGGTTGACTTTGGCTTCCATTTGGACAATGTGGCAGCTACGTTCATTATAACTTATAAGAACTGTAGAGAAGAACTAGTCAAATTAATGAAATGCAAGTTGAAAATTGGCAACCTTAATTTTTTGTTTATAAATTAATTTATAAATTACATAATTTTTTAAATTACTTTTTAACCACACATATTTTCTCTCTTCAATTTTCAATCACTACTTTTTACCTTGAAATTATAAATAAATTAATTTATAAACCAAACAGTATTATTAAACATATTATTTATTTATTTATTCTTATAAATTGGCCATATGTGATATTTGCGATAAACTCCCCCAGTTTATTGCTTGTCAAGTGCACAAATCACGTTCCATGTTTCATTTATCGGGGCGACTGTGTGATAAGAGACTTTAATTTATCAATTATTATATTCCATAAAAATAGATTGGTTTCTTTTATTACATAAATAAATTAAGAAAATATAATTATTGTGTGGTTATATTCACATAACAATTTTTTATATCTACGTCACAATTTAATTTAATGAAATTTTTTCAATATTTGTTTACTTTTACTATTATATCCTCAAGTTTTTTTAATCGCAATATTATTCTTAACCTTCAATAAATTAAAATATTTTATCTCTAGTCATGATTTATATTCGAATATTCTCATAACGTGCATTGAAAATATAGGCAAATATTTTGTTTAACTTTTCTATTAGTTATGTATTTCGATTTTTTACGAGAGATAAATATGTTTTTTCTCCCTCATAAAAAATATTTTGGACGAAAATCATCTCTATAAACAAGATGTGAAAATTAATAAAGTGTTTATGATTAAAAAAAATTATATAAAAAAAACTTGGTAACGTAAATGTAAAAATAAGGAAAACTTACGAATTTTCACTGTGATTAAAATATTTTGTACTTAACAAAAATTGTGGTATCAATATATTTACCTTTAATGTAGTAGAAATTATAATTATTTTCCTATAATTTTACTAATATATCCCTTCATTAAGTAATTGTTTAAATATGATTAATACATGTTTGTTGATAACTGTTGAGATTTTTATACCAATAAATTCTGCGATGTGTAGGAATATACCAACACCTAAAGAAATAAGTAGACTCGAAACGACTCGGAACCATTGGAAAAAACTTAATGGGGTAGTTGCTTGTGGCCAACTTGGAATACCCAATTGTGTTGGCCAATTTAGTGGTCTCATCTTTTGGTTGGTTAAGTTAGGTCATTTAGGTTTGATTTTATGCTTTCAGAGGGGTGGTTTTGGTGGTTAAGTGCCCCCATTTTGTTAGACCTAGCTTAATCACTATATAACCTTACCTTATCTCAACGATGCCATTGAGTTTGAATCTATAGAGAAAGAGAGGGAAGTTTGTGCAGCCGATTTGGAGACATTCCATTGCAAGTTAGTCTTCTTCTTCCTTTTTCCCTTTGTGATATTATTTATCTCCCTAAACCAATGTGTGATTATAGTAATATTGGAGCAACCAAAGGGATGTCGGTTATTGGGTTGAGCTAGAGGTTTGGTATCGATTTTAGAGAGCTAACTGAGCTCGATTTGGTGTCTAGCAATTATAACATGGTATTAGAGCAAGGTTGAGAGTGAATTTGAACTGAAATCAATAGTAAAAATCGACAGAAACTGTCTTGAAAAATTGTAGAAAATTGAAAAAGAAGAAGCTGTCCAAAAAAACCTGCACAAAAAGGGACAGAAAAAGGTGATTTTCAGCCAAACCAGGAGTTGATATGTTGTAGAAACAGATACCACTAGTAGACTCAGCAGGCGAAGGTGGTCCGAAACAAGCGATGGGTGGTGGCCGACCGACAGCGTTTGGCCGATGTGTGAAGCCCACACATAGGCGTCGTAGGCAGCGCGTGAGCCGAAGTCGGCGACAGTCTGAACTGGCAGTTTTTTCCCTTCGTTGTGGCAAAGCCGTTGGGGATTTCAAATTTTCAATTTCGAGATTTGTACTGAAAGTTGGGCGAGTTTGCCTCATTTAGTCGTTCGGTCGACGAGTGATGTTCGCATTGCTACAATTTTCGGTGGACTCTTTAGTGTGTATGATGTCCCTAAAGTGGTGACATTTGCATATCTCCTAATATACGAACCAACAAATTTGTTCACTCAGTATCATGTTCTTTCTCTTTATGATTGCAATTACTTACTTTTGTATTCAAAGTTGTCGTATATGGTGACATTACGTTTGCCATGCAGTTTATAAACAAAATCTTGTTGTTTTCGAATTAAAATATGAATTTGAAAAATGATTTTAAAAAATATGTATGATTAAAAAGTGTTTGAGAAATTGTGTTATTTATAAATTGGTTTATAAATGATTAAAGAAAATGTGTAAATTTACAAATTTTAAAAATAAAATCAATTAAGTTGTGTTAATTTTTAGAATTATTTTCACATTTATTTATTTATTTACCGATTCTATTCATTTTCTATTTTTCATTATAAATTAAAATAACTACAATATGTAAAAATTATATTACAGATTTTAACAACTAGTTCATATAATTTTTATCAAATAATTGATCGATCAGTAATTTTTATTACTTAATCTTAATCATCATCATCATCAATACTATACTATGTATTAAAGCAAAACAACCGTCTTTTATGTTTTCCTGCCTAAAATACTTTGCAAAAATGGTTGAATGCATTTATGTCATATATTTATAATTTCTAAATTTACCTAAATTGGAATGCATTTATATTCATCATTAATTATTTTATAAAAAAATAAAAGAAATTAATACATTTGGAAAACTGTACATTAACTTTGAAAAGCAAACTAGTTTTCTACCCGTGCGATGCACGAAATATATAATTTTTAAATCATAATTTTGAAAATATCTTGATTCAATCATAACAAACTAAAAACATAATTTAAATAAAATTTCAATACAAAATGTTATTGAATTTGAAACTTTAAAAAAGATAAAATTATTCAAAATAATAAATGCTACATGTACATTAAGTATACCGCGCCACTCAAAATAAAAAATAGTGGCTGAAAATTAGAGATAGAAAATAAGTGTGGTTAAAAAGTTGATAAAAAATAATTAATTATTTTTGTAACATGCGTATTGAAGAGCTTACTCATTTATTGATATATTAGGAATTAAAATTTCAATAATTCTATTTATTTATTTTCAAAATATATTAATTCAATTTTTTCATTTCTAACTTAACAAATTTATATAGCATATATTTATTTATTTTAAAATATGTTAATAAAAAAATTTCATTTTCAATGTAACAAATTTATATAGATATGATATGACATTTAGTTCAAATATATTAATCCAATTTTTTCATTTCCTACATAACAAATGTTATTGAATTTGAAACTTTTTTTTTTTTAAAAAAAACTAATCAAAATAAAAATTCTGCATGTCCACTCAGTGTACCGCCCCACTCAAAGTTCGTCACTTAATTAATTTTTTTAAATAAAATTTCTTTTGACTTTTATTTACGTTTTTATCTAAAAAAAATTCCCACCTCATCACCTATTTTCCTTTTAATATGTTATAATTTTTAATATGTTGTTTATATATGTTTTATTTTTCCATGTTTTTTAAACATACCAATTTTTGTCAAAATGATGAAATGATTAAATTTTCTATTAATTTATCATTGGTGGTAAAAAGTTGATACCAAATAATTAATTATTTTTGCAATATTCTTATTGAATAACATACTCATTTATTGATATATTAGGATGTAAAACTTCAATGATTTTATTTATTTATTTTTAAAATATATTGATTAAAATTTTCATTTCTAACTTAACAATTTATATAGCATGTATTTATTTATTTTCAAATATATTAATTCAAAATTTTCATTTTCAATGTAACACATTTACATAGATATGACATTTATTTATGTTCAAATATATTCATACAATTTTTTCATTTCCTACGTAACACATTTACATAGATATCACATTTATTTATGTCCAAATATATTAATCCAATTTTTTCATTTCTTACATAACACATTTACATAGATATCACATTATTTATGTTCAAATATATTAATCTAATTTTTTCATTTTCAATATAACACATTTACACTTACAACTCTTACTAAATATGTAATAATATAAATAAATAAAAAATTCCTACAAAAATCTTTATCTGTTCTTTATTTATTTTTTATATTTTTTATTTATAAAAGTAAAAGTGAGAAGAGAGATAGTCATTAAATGTAATTTTCCCTCTAAAATGACTATCTCTCTCCTCACTTCTACTTTTATATATATATATATAAAAAGATAAAGATATGACTTTACTTTTTTCATGCATTAATTAGATTAATATTTTATTAAACTTTAATATTTGTTATTTTTATTTAGTTAAAATATTGGGTAAATATATTTTCACTATAAATTTTACTAAATACACCACATTATATTAGCACCCCTAATAAAATATATATTTTATAAATACATCACAATACAAATACAAATATATCCTTATCTAATTATGAAACAAAAAATAAAGTTAAAATATGGACACCACATTTATCCTTATTTAATGTTTAATTAATAGTTTTTTTTCATTAAAAAGGTTTATGAATGGCAAAACAAAAACCTATTCTATTCCACGTTCTAAACTGAATAATTCTCCCAGCACAATAAGCATCCATGGCGTAGTGATTCCATCAAAAGGTTTATATTAATCTGTACACCACAAAAGGATTATATTGTGTTGCTAATTAGAGGAAATAAGAAATAGGAATGTGATTCCATCAAATTAATTTCCAAATTATATGTTTACAGTAAATTTATTTATGATTATGAAAAAACCAATAATAATTCGCTTGGAAGAAATAGAGAATAAGCTAAACTGGGTCAACAAGGTCCAAGCCATAGCTCAGAAAAAGAAGAGAAGAATTTGAATGAGGCCCTTGATCCAAAAGATCGAAGAGTAAAGACTAGAAAGAGAACGAGAAGTGGAAAATGAACATATGAGAAAATTGAAAGAAGAGAGGGAGTGAGAAAGAGAGGAGGACACGGATGTTTCTGGGAAGAGAAGTCCTTGAAAAGCGTGTGAGAGAGTAGAAAGAGATGTAGAGGAGAGCTATGGCCTATGAAGATGACTATGGAAAATATGAAGAGATTGTAATGGACATAATGAGATAAAGTTATTTTATTAGTTAGGTAGTGAAGGAAAATTAAAAGTTTATATATGTAGTTTTGTTTATGTTTATTTTTGTAATTAAATAAAATATTAAAAAATGTGGTGCAGAAAATAAATTTAAATAGCTACAATATGTAAAAAATATATTACAGATTTTAACAATTAGTTCATATAATTTGTTTTTCCGTCCATTTACAATTTCTATTTTTTGAAAGTTTTTTTTTCCTTTTATTTTTTATTTTTAAATTGAATTGCCCGGATTGGGCAATAAGTAACTTGACAATTAATGAAGGCTACAAATTTGGTATGCGTGCAATTCAATTTTGGGAAAATGTATAATAACTTTGACTGCATCAAACCGTCCCATATTGACATGTTTGTCTTTATATATATACTAGTGAATTAACACGTGCGTTGCACGTGACGATTTATATTTGTGATCAATCGCGTAGCATTATAATTGAATTTCAATATTAAAGATTAATGTTAAGAATCATGAAATTTTGTTTACTGAAGCATTTGAGATTTTAAAATAAGGGAATTTTTTATTAGACTTGTAACTGGTATAACGAGGATTAGACGATGAGTTGCATAAGTTGAAACTTGAACTCGGTGGGATTTGAAGTTCATATATGAGATACCCAATGATGAAAATGCAAAGCAAAAGTGGTAAAGTAAAAGCAAAAATAAAAAATAAAAAAAGAAATAAAAAATGGTAATTCTTGCTTACAGGTAAATGCAAAACAAAACATAACAATTGTCCACGTTCAATAAAAAAAATTCAAGTGTCCAACTTTAAAATTTAGGAACACTTGACTATTTTATATTAGAGGTGGACAATTGTTATATTGTCCAAAGTGGACAACAGATCAATCTCGATCCTCCAATATCAAAAACCAAGGACGGATTTTCATTCCATATTTCCATGCTTTCTTAGTGAAGCAGTTACAATGAAGCCTAAGGAACATTACTTCTTATCTAAGCAGATTTATTGATACATCTCAATATTATAAAATAAAGAAAACACAAATGATATAATGCACAAAATGAATAAGTATTATTCCAATATTATCGAGTCAACAAATTGGTTTAAGAAAACCGAATTTTGTTCAAACCCTTAATCTCTACGTATGATATTTAAAGTCAAGAACCTTAATGTGTCTTTCATAAATGATAAATCCCCTTTGAGAAATCACATGGGTGACTGAGAAAGTAACACACATTTTGTAGTATCATTGTAAACAAAGCTAACAAACAGAAAATATGTGAAAACAAAAATAAAAAGTCCAAAAGGAACCTAAAATTGCAACTGAAGCCCTAGCTTCAAATTCAATACAACAATATTTGAAAAAGATCACAATAAATACAATAGAAGCTCTAAAATTCAAAAAAATAGGAGCTAAGGAGACACAAACTTGAAACTAATTTAACGGTTGAGCTCCATCTTCAACAGAAAAGACGCCATATAGGTATTATTCTCTAGATCATCTTCTTCATATCCTATTGCTTCTCTTTCTTAATCAAATACACCATATTAAATACCAATAACTTCATAATTAAAATAAATCACAAAGAGGGCTGGAAATATTAGATAAATAAATTTTCTCCAAAATTATGCAGGTATCTACTTTATCCACCAAGACTTTCCCTTCAAGAAAAACAAAAACAAACTAAAACTAAAAGATATATTAATAAACCCAGTATACAAAATCAGTTCTGAAAGAATATTAATAAACCCACTATGCACGGTCATACCATATATATAAAATATGCATCCAAGTGCAAAGCACATATTTATTAAAAAAAACCAAATTTGACAAGAGAGATCAGAAAAAAATACAACTTTCATATTATTCAGATTTTTAACGATAGTTAGTGATTAATTGGTGGGCTAATTGATAGCATTTCCCAAGAGCACACTTTTTATTCATAATCCAATTAAAAAAAAAAGATAAAACAAAAAAACAAAAAGCCTAAAGAAAAGAAAGAACTGTAGTGAAAAAATAACTTTTTCTACAGAAATTAAAGTTACCATTTTAAAGTTTATCAAAATTACCTTGAGAGCTCTCTAAGAGTTAATGGCGTGCCTTCTTCCGTTTGCAATTTCCTTTCAAGACCAAAAACATCCGAAAATATATTGAAACCCCAAAAACCATATAAGAAAATAAATGAACTTGAAAGGATAAATGGGCAATACATGAAAAAATTGTGCAGACACTTACAAATTGGGTACTGACTTTAAATATAAAAAAAAATATCATGTAATCAAGCCTAAAAAAACTCACATGAATCGACCCCAAATTTCAATAGATTTTATATGGGGAGAAATAGCAATCCGGATAAGATAATCAGCAATTGGGAGGGAGAAATAGCGATACCATATCATCAACTGTGAAATTTCTTTTCAACTTGTAACCACATGAAAAAAAAAAAAAAACATTGAAATCAAAACAATATCAAATCTGGTAATCTAAATAAAATAAAATCATAACAACAATAGGTGAAGCCTTACTGTGTACAGACATGTACACAGATGAAAACACGTCTTTTTCTTGGCCATTCAAATGTTAGTTCCAGTTCCATACCATATTCAAATTCTATACAAGATCAATTCCTTAAAATATTTTTCTCCTTCACTTTCCACATAATAAGCACAACAAAATTAATATGTAGATAGATTACATGTCCCGCCACCTCCTCTTCATTTAGTCACCGACCCGCGATAATTGCTATGAATCAATCACAGGAAATATCAATCACCATTAATATGTTAAATAGTCAAAAAAATTATAGATGAATTTCATTGGTGGTGATATAAAATAGATTTGGGAAAATATTAAAAAGAAAGCAAGCATATATGACTAAAGATACTAAATGCATGATCTGGTCATGAAAATTATAGCTTCACTAACGATACTAACTTGCAGGCATAGAACAACCATCATTCAGCTTCACTATTTCTAATGGACCTTGAACCAAATTTGTCCTGCACTTGATAGTAAAGTAAATTTGTATATCAAGGCATAGTTGCAATGCTTGTTTCAAATGGATAAGTATTAAAAGATGGAAAAGAAAGATAGAAAAAATGTTGCTAGTCCTTATGGAGAAGATGTTAATTTTCTTCATGATCTAGAAGAATATAACAGTCAACGCTAGGTAACCTTCGAGTACTATTCAACTGGCAAAAATCTCTTTCAAGTTCTAGCTATCGAGCAATGGAGATGGCATAACTCTAACCTTCGGGATTGCCATTATTGTTTCAGTATAGAAAGTATATTTTGAAATATAACAGTCACATGAAGTGCAAGGAACTGAACAAAATATTTAAGGTACAAACAATGTGAGAGAATCATACCATGATTGAGGATGACAATGATCAGAACCATGAATGGAGAGAAATCAAACTTCAATACTACCCTAAAATTCGAGTACACCACACTAAAATGCAACCAATTCTTCTATCAACAAAATTATTATTTTAAATAAGATATAGGATATTAGAGATAATCAAAACCAGTTGAAAGGGGGTTGGAAAACTAATTAGAAAGGATTACTATTAGTTCTCTTGTTGCCTTCTTTGCAAGTAATTCATTGATCTATATTAACAAACAAACATAGAGAAAAATTCAAAAACGATGCATGGTAACATTGTCACAACTTCAACAATGTAAGACTATGAAGGTTGAGTAGAGCTCAACTATTTGATAAATTGAATCGAAATAGCAAATATGGGTAAAACATGAAATTTTACCGAAAAAGTCTAAATTTAGAGATATAAGTTAACAAATTAAATTCATTCATTTCCAACTCCACAACTGAAATAGTCAAGCATGCTAAGGAGTAGTTAGTAGTGCAAATGATATAAGCAATCTAAGTAGCCTAATATAGAAGTCAAGATGAAGCCCGTCTTGTGGCATATTATAGAGTTCCTTCCTAATATGCTAAAGAGGTGTAAACTCAAACAAGTGTCACAAGCATAGCTGTAAATATGCAAAAAGGAAGTTGTTTCTATATTACCAATCATAATTCTTAAACTTACCTGAGAACTATGATGTACTTCATTTTACATACCAAGGAGGATTTCAGCTACAAATGATTCATCAGGAATCTATGATTAGATAGGGTATACCCATATAAATTCCAAACCCAAAGGCTATGACATTTATTCAGCTACAGGGGCAAAAATTTTAAGCAAAATTATCTGGCCAGCAAAATTTTCCTAATTCAAGTGAATTCTATGCACAACAAACACCACATTTTTTCCCAACAATAACAATCAGGAGATTGATTGTCGATGTAAATCAAGGCCAATGAAAATGAGGGTCAATTCAACAATGAGAAAAAATTAAAATAAATCAGATGATTGATTTGTGGATGTAACGACCCAAAAAATTACCCTTTGAGTCATTAATTAAATCTAATAAAAACTTCATAAGGAAAAAACAATAATTCTTAAAATACAAAATTTTAAAATCATATTTAAATAAAATTAACATTAACAAAATCCTAAAACTATTTTATTCTTTGTACTTCACCACAAAGCACAATAAAATCTTAAACTATTTTATTCCTCGTACTTCACCACAAGCACAATTCACCTACATGCTTAGTTCCATTAATTCAATTTCCAGCTCCATTTCTCCAATAAACTAAGAACAAAGAAACTCAAAACTCACTGTTAATTAGAAAGTACAATAATTGAATAAACAATAAAAAGGAAGACAAATACAGGAATTTCACGTGTGAAAAATCAAAGTTCCATGGTAATTGCCTTTGTTTGGTAATACAATTTGGCTTATAAATTGATTTATTTATTATTTTGAAGTAAAAAGTAGTTGTTAAAAATTGGAGAGAAAATATGTGTAGTCAGCACATAGATAAATCAAAGTTGCCAAGTAAACTCGAGCAATTGAGCTTTAAGCATAAAATGGGTAGTCAACACATAGATAAACAAATATAAATAAACAAAAGGAGGTGTAATTCATTAATTGTGTATCTTGTTGAGTATCTTGTTCATTAGAATATTTGTCATAAGATAATACCAATTCAGTAATTTGTTATATAATTATATGAAACATGTTAATAAAAGGAGGATCATAAATATTTTCCTACTACATTTTAGATTTACACTGGGAAATCATTTTGTAGCCACATTCTGTCATTAGAATATAGAAGAGGGGCTATACATAACATCGGCCATGTTATAATTGGGAAAACAAAATTATTAAAGTTGCTGGAAACTAAGTAATTTTACATTATGGCACTCAAATCTAAATCTACTGCAGGCTTTTAAGCTAAATTTTTATAAAAAATATCAAGTCTTCATAAAGTGATCATATTTTCTTCTAATAGCCACATGCCAAGGTGATCATGCTAATTGATTCTTCAAATTGCTTTCTGATTTTATAAATCCATGGGGTATTTAGACATTACAGACTTACAGAAAACCATCACACGAGATATCTAAAAATACCTTAAGTCAGTTTATAGTTTCTAAATATCTGAATTAGCCAGATTATCTTCACTGGAAAAATAATTACACTGAATATCTTAAAATATTTAATACTTAGATAAAATTACATGAAGACATCCATGGAAAGATTCGTCAATTAAATATGCTTCAACAAATATAATGTATTCTATTATAAACAATTATTCATCTGCTGCAAACTCATACTTGAATATAAACTTGCCAATACCCTGTGAAAGCAAATGGAACATCTCATGACTACAAAAGTTATCAGAATTTTAGACCCCAAAAATTACAGAACAATCGCCATTTCTCTCATATTTGAGCAAATACAATAACCCCCACAAAATGAAGGGGGAGAGGAAAAAAACGTAATCAGACAAGTGGTTTTCTTACTTGATTTGAAAAACATGTAAATGTAGACCTTGCTTAGATGAAGTACATAAAATTATATATTAATGCTGATTATAAACACTAATTAAACTCAAATGACATCAGCTTTGCAGACTTAATTTCCTAAAAGTGAGACATTTTAAAATGCAAGAAAATTGGGGAAAAGAAATAAAACAAACAAAAGTTTTCTTTCAACTATTATTAATGCAACGAAATTTCCTTAAGACAAAACATAGAAAAATGAATATTAAATGCCACGTGTATGACATTAAAGAATGAGGAAATTTTGACAAATTGACGGACAATTAAAAAAAATACCATGGCTCCGTCGGATGTAGATCAACAGATTTTACCCTTCCTGATTTGTTAGCAATTTTACTCTGAACAATAATTCAAAATCAACATTCAATTATTAATTCTCACACGGAAAATTCAAATCATAAATTCCCAGTAATCTAAATTTTAATAAATTCAATACCTTGATTTCCAATATGAGCTAGTGCAGGCAACCATCCCACCACTAAAAAAGAAAAATAACACAAATTCATTGAATATGTAAATCAGAAGTAGGACAAAACAGTCTCAAAATCGAACCAAGTAACAAATCTAAAATCAGAATTAACAAATGATAGAGATTGATTTCTATTTTCAAGAAAATCGAGGACAAAAATATCAATCGTGATCAATGAAAAAATCGAATCAGATTTCAACCAAATCAAGTAACGAAATGACCATGGAATAACTTTGCAGTACACTACAAGGAACTAAGAATAAAATACTAACTTTAGATTTACAGCTCTCGAATACCTAATAGAAGAACTCTCTAGAAGCAACGATCCCTCACACCCTCATCTTCCCCATCGTCGAAAACACCACCTCCCCCATCGACGAAGAAAAGAGCCAAGACTCGAGAGTTAGGCAATGAAGTAATATATCTTCACCAAAAAAATTAAATAAATAAAGAACAAAAAAAAAACCTCATCGTCGACTGCAAGAAAAATGACAGAACCACCCCCACACACGAACGACCTGCAACCACAACTACATTACAATCGGGGGGAACTGAGAAAAAATACACAAACATAGAAAATGGAACAGATCTACAGAGACAACAAAAGAGGGGGGAAAAAAAAAACCAACCTTTGATTTTGTGATTGCACGACCGGTGTAGTAAACCTTTGAGCAGAAGACTGTTCAAGAGTGGAAGATTCTCGAACACATTGAGAGAGAAAGAGAGAAAAAGCGAGACAGAAAAATGGAAGGGTTTTTTCTGTGAAAGAGATAAGGACGCGTATGGATATGGATAAAGACACAAGAAAGAACCGAAGGAAGAGAAAGCCAAAAAATAAGGGAAAAACGCGTTTCCGGATTTGCACAAGTCGTCATTTTTCGTCAATGAACAGTAATATTACAAGTAGATTTTATATATAGTAGGGATATATTGTATAAAATGAAAATGAATAGTAGAAAGTACTGAATTATTAATAAAGTAGAAAGAAGGTGGTACTATTCTATCAGACTTCTTCTTACTGCAGTGTACATTCTTGAAAAAAATAAAGTAGAGTCACGTGAAGTTTTTCACTTCTCATATCATAGAAATAAGTGGAATACAAAAATGCTATATAATTGTATGAAATAAGAAAAAAAAATATTTGTTTATTCATATTAATCTAATTACTAAAAAAAATATTTATGTCTAGTTTAATATATGTATGATATGAAAAGGAAGAATATTATGTAGCAAAAATGTTTATCAAAATATAATTATTTAGAAAATGTATAAATGTATACATGTAGTGGTGAGTACATGTATTTATTATATATGATATGAAAAAAAAAAAAAAGAAACATAATAAATATATAATATCATAGAAAAAAATAGATACATATTAAGAGAAAATTTTGAAAGGGGAAAAAATGTTTAATAACATAAAAAATAGTAATCATATATAAAATACAGTATTTAGGGGCAAAAATAACTTAGTACGTGAAAAAAAAAATAAAAAAATAAAAAAAAATTGTGTGTTAAAACGAAAGTGGATTTTTGTAAGTATATAACTATAATAATTGAAAATTTTAAAAAGGGAGAAAAAAAGTGTGTATTAAATTTAATAACAATAATAATTACAATAGACTTTTTCTGAATTTTTTTTTTTTAAATACTGGAATAATTCAGGTACTCAATAAAAATGAACATATTTTTAAAAACAGTAAAAATAACATTGTTAGTATATTTTTATAGATGATAGGGATAGTAATCTAAAGAAATTTTTCTTATAATAATATATAGGCATAGAAATATTATACAAATATTATACAATTATAGAAATATTAACAAATATTAAACACTTATATATAGTAAAAAAAAATACAGTACGGTATACTAATAAATATTAAATACCAATAAAATATAAGTAATGTAAAAAAAAAAAATTATGTATTTGAATAAAATGATAATATCCCTTCCCTACTATATATAAAATCAAGTTGTAACATTATTAATAAGATAAGAAGAAAAATATATATATCGTTTATTTATATTATAATAAAATAATAACATAAAAGAAAAATGAGTTTTAAAACAAAAGTGTGTACCTTTATATAGTAACAAAAGTTCTGAAAATAATTTGTAGTGAATTTTGATGTGAAACATACTTACTGGACAGTTCAGCGAGACCAAATTAATTAATTGGATAGAAGACTAATGGTACCTGCAATTTAAATAAACATAACTTATAAATAAATAATAAACAAATAAAAATTAGATTCTTATGCAGTGAAAGAGGTTTAAGAATTTTTTTAATATGGATTGAAGCTGTGAAATTGTATCAAACAGAAAAAAATTACTAACAAATAACAACAAAACTCCAACATCATAAAACAAAAATGCACCTCAATTCAAAATTACTTGTAAAGTACACATAACCCACATCATAAATCAACAAAAGAAGCACAAACAAAACTCAATTTCCAAATTGCATTAACTTTTGAAAATTCATCGTCTTTGGTCACATGGACCCACTACTTGGCATGGAATGGAAGAAACAAACACGTCATTTTACTAATATAAACACCAGAGTAAAGTAACAAAACACACCTAATGAGCTAATGGTTTTTGATAAATAGCAAAAACATACAGTTTTGAAATAATGGGAAACAGGTGCCTCCACTAAATGTTTGAAATAATGGGAAACAGGTACCTAAAGCTTTAATATGAACACTCAACTGAATATCTCTAGAAGCTAAAATAACGGGAAACAATTATTCCAGAAATAACAGGCTACCAAGAAGTTTCGCTTCTGTGAGGTGGGGTTTAAACCTCAATATAAACAAATTATAAATATATATATTTCTACCATTCGCAATAAGATATAAACCATCAAAAAATCAATAATAAAACATTTCAACAAAATTATAAGTGAAGCTTGCAATTAGAAATACAAATCTGGATCCAAAAACAATGATAAATTAAGATAGTGGTCCATATAATAATAAGAACAACAAGAACTGAAACTCTAAACAAATGAAACTACTATACAACTGTAAAAGAATATCGAGCACTCTTTTTCGAATAAAAGCAGAGAGAGTCATAATAACAGAAATATAAAAGAATGAAACTGTGCAACACATAATTTCACTTGGGAATACTATTATTGCCCTTCTGTTGCAAGAGCATAAACATCTTCACTTGTTCTCATTTAGTTCATATATATATATATATATATATATATATATATATATATATATATATATATATATATATATATATATATATATATTTTTCCCTTAATATCATACAATGAATCTTTACCACACCTGAATAAATATAAATCAACCTTAAATTTATATTACATAAAAAGTAAAAACTAATTAACAATATATATAACGAGAGAGATTTGATCTCACGAGCAATAGTACTTGGACTATGCTAAGCAACCCGTCAGCGTCGCTTAGAAGTTAGAAGTTTAAATCTCCCTCCCTCTAAATCATAAGTGCAGGTTTACATTAAAGACCAAACTTCCTTTGGTTCTCACTATACATACGCCTGTACAATTTAGCAAGGCGAGCTCTTTTCCATCAATGCTATCATAGCTCATAGTTATTTACAAGTTCAATTCAATAGTTTCATATTTTCACGAATACACATTCTTGAGTGTCTCTGTTACCATTGCCAGAGTACTACAGCATGCTATATTTTCCTTGGAAAAATTGATTCCACATTTAATCCTAGGGCAAAACCAAAATCTATGTGCACTTTAATTGAAATGAGAAAACAAATCTTCTAAAATATTAATACTACTTGAGTGTCTCAACACTCTTTATTCACCTTCTTGGCAATTAAAAATATTACAGACCAGCAGCAAGGCAGCAGAGTTTCCAAGATAGAGAATAATAATGACACTGATGCAAAGTAAACAAACACATCTTTCAGTTACCTGATGCAATCGCAGAAGCTGCAGAATTTTCTTGGTTTGTGGATGCATTGCATTGATACTGTAAAATTTAGAAGCTTGACGTAAGCACGCAAGCAGGCTAAAAATTCAATAACTGCAAATTTAAATTACTTACCCACGAATTCTAATAATAAATAACAGCTTAGCCTCAGGATTAACATAAAAGTCCCCCTTCAATCTGGCCTCGCGCTTCATACGAATCAGCTCCTTCTCCTAAAAGAAGAAATATGATCAAAATTATCAAATACACAAAGGGTTTAAAATTGGTTATGAGAAAAATCGTAACCCTAAACCAGAGGGAAAACACAGATCCTGACCAAAAAGCTAAAAATTAATAAACGATAAAAAAATCTAACCATCGACGACAAGAAACGACGGACGCAGCACTCCCACACACGAACGACCTGCAAGCGCGACTGCATTAGAGGGGGGGGAATCGGGGGGAAAAAATACACAAATATATACACAAACAGTAAAAAAAATACAGAGATCTACAAGGAAAACGAAAGAGGAAAAAATACGAACCTTTGATGATATCAGTTTACGACTGGCGTGGTAAACCTAGTAGAAGAAGCCTCTTGAAGAGGAGAAAACTCTCGAACAGAGAGAGAGAGACAGAAAAAGCAAGAGAGAGAAATGGAGGAGAGCGTGTATCCGTATTGCTGTATATGGAAAACCAGAGGAAAAGTGGAAGATAAAGGACAAATACCAAATACCGGAGGAAAGAAAATAAAGGCTGGAAAAACGCGTTTTGGTCCACAACTGAAGTCGCTATTTTTCGTCCTGGAACAGTAATTTCATAACTGGATTTTATATATAGTAGGGATATATGTATATATAAAAGTAATGTATTGGTTTAATGTGAAGACTTGATGAGAATACAATGTGATTTAACTATTTGGTTAATATTTAGCTTCTATTTGAGCCCCATTATTTAGGAAAAAATATGATTTTGAATAATATTTTTGAGAAATAATGAAGCTCAAATAGGGCTTTAGTGTTTCAATATGAACACAATGTGAAAACAATTTGATTAATTAATATATTTATTTATTTATATATTATAACAAAGTAGCCATCAATGTGTTTTTCCGTCCATTTACAATTTCTATTTTTGGAAATTTTTTTTTTCCTTTTATTTTATTTATTTTTAAATTAAATTGCACGGATTGGGCAATAAGTAACTTGACAATTAATGAAGGCTACAAATTTGGTATGCGTGCAATTCAATTTTGGGGAAATGTGTAATCACTTTGACTGCATCAAATCGTCTCATATTGACATGTTTGTATATATATATATATATATATATATATATATATATATATATAAAAAAGAGGCAAAGCCTCTTTACTATTCATTTATTATTCATAAGCCTTATGTCATATTTCTCTTTAATGATGTCATTTTTTTTTAAAAAAAAATATTTATTTTTTTTTTAAAATTCTCCTATAACATAACTTCATAATAACTTCACTTATATAATTTTTTTTTTTAACTTCTCTTAAGTTTTTTTATTTATTATTTTTAAAAATTCTCCTATAATATAACTTCATAATAACTTAATTTATATGAAAAATGCTGACGTCGTTTTTTAAAAAATTCTCCTATAATAAAACTTAATAATAACTTAACGTAACTTATATAAAAGAGGCTTTTTTATTTTTATTTTTAAAAATTCTCCTATAATATAACTTATTTTTATTTTTAAAAATTCTCCGATATGGGATCACCAAGAACACGCGGAAATAAAAGCCGGAAAGCTCTAAAATCCAATTAGTAGACGATAGCAATGCAACCCCGACCTCACGATGCAAGAACTATGGGTATATTAAACCCAAAACCCATTACAATGTGGAGATAAGAACCACAAAGGGGGAACGCCACAAAGGTTGTCAAATCCTTTTATAAGTTCGAATTTGTTCAACGAGAACAAGAAGAAAATTAAGGGAATATCTCACCTTCAATAGCATTAATCTCAATAATAAAAGTTGTTTTATATAATGCTGAATGAAGCCTTTAAATAGGCTAACAAAATAAAGCAACCAAAAATAACTAGAATTAAAACTAAACTTAGCCGCCTAAATTAGGTTAAAATTGCGGCGCTTAGTTACGGCCGTAACTTTTATGTTTACGGCCGTAAGTGACTTACGGGTCTAAAAATCAAAACATATGTTACGGCCGTGACAATTTATTTTACGATCGTAAGCGACTCTCTGAACAAAAAAAATAAAAGTTACAAAACTTTGGTTACGGCCGTGAGAATTTTGATTACGGCCGTAAGTTCTTCTACTTCAGTTTAAGACCGTGAGATCATATGTTACGGCCGTAATGACCTTTCTGCCCAATTTCGCCATGATGATTTTACGGCCGTAAAAATGGGTGTTACGCCCGTAAGTCTGCTTCCGCCTTATTTTCTTGTTGTTCTTTGATCCAAATGTATTGTAATGATTTTGGCTCCTCTTCCACTTTGTTATGCAATGTGAATGATGTCTTTGCACTCGAGCACTCATCCATCCACGTTTGCATGAATCCTTGCATTGCCTACTTGATTCTTTTGGCTCTTTGCCTCGTTATTGGTCTCGCGGGTACGTGCAAAGGGTCAACGCTCTTCGAGCCACTCCGGAACTCATCACTTCCAATTGACATTTTTCAGGAAAATAATTTTTGGCAAATAAATTCCTAGAAAAATATTTTCTTATCATAGATTATCCATTTTTTCAATAAAACACATGCAAGATTGTCTTTGAAGTTCAAGAAGTGACAATTTCAGTTGGTAGCTTTGTATGTTATGAATATCAATAAGAGTTAAGGGAAATCACTTTTAAAGGTTGCTCTTTATTTAAAGAAAGTCAGTTTTCAAACATGGACAATTGTAATTTGCAGTCTCAAAAGTGACGAATCACAGTGGTTTGAAGATGATCATTTGCGACAAAGATGGAAATAGAACAAACTCAACTACGAATGTAGTTTATATAGAAGTTTTTCAAAATTTATAGTGGAAATATTGCAACTCTTTTAATTACAGTATCATTTTATTATTTTTCTATCTATTTCATTATGCACATGTTTGACATATAATTAAAAAAAAATTAAAAATATTGAAGTCGCAATTATATGTTTCGACATGATGTCGTGCATCGCACATGTGAAACACTAGTATATATATTAAAGCAAAACGGCCGTCTTTTATGTTTTCCCGTCTAAAATACTTTTCAAAAATGACTGAATGCATTTATGTCATATATTTATTATTTCTAAACTTTCCTAAATTGCAATGAATTTATATTCAATATTAATTGTTTTATAAAAAATAAAAGAAATTAATATATTTGGAAAATTGTGCATTAACTTTTAAAAAAAATATTACTTGAATTTTTTTCGTGCATTAATTAGATTAATATTTTATTAAACTTTAATACTCATTCCATTCCATAAAGATAGTCTCTTACCCACTTTCACACAAATTAAAAAAATATCAATTAATGTTGTTAGAAAATAAGTTTTACAATCTCTTTTCCTAATATATACCCCTAATAAATTTTGTAATTTCCCACAAAATTAAAAGAGTATAAATTCATTTAGACTAATATAAAAATATTATATAAGGGTAAAATAGGATATAAAATATTAACTTCACTCTCAAAAAATAAAGTGGACTATCTTTTTTGAATGAACGAAAAAGAAATAGTGGACTATCTTTGTGGGACGGAGGGGTGTTTGTTATTTTCGTTTAGTTAAAATAATAGTGACAAATAAGTTTGTTTACACCTCTTAATAGTTTTTTTTTTTTTTTTTCTTTTTGAGAAAACCGTGGCTATTCATTTATTATTATTATTATTATTATTATTATTATTATTATTATTATTATTATTATTATTATTATTATTATTATTATTATTATTGTTTGAACTAGTATTTCTCCCATACATTGCACGAAAGTTGTTATTCCAAAATATTTCGATAAGTATTTGTAAAATTTTAATACTTATACATAATTAATTCAAATCCAAAATGTAGGAAAAATAATATTATATTACAATAACTATTAAAATTCAATAAACAATATAACTAGTTCAAATTATAATAACTTTTTTGAATAGCAAAAGTCAATTTATATTTTTAAGTAATAAATGACTATTGATTTCAATTGTGTTTATGAGTTATTATTAACTTAAGAGAAAAATAAAATTTAGTAGTTTCTCATTTTATTTTATTTTTTAAATTTTCTCATATTTGTATTTAACCAATAAAGTTATATTGCACTTTTCATTTTGCAAATACCATATGTTTTTATTATTTTATTTTTTACATAATGTATATATTCTGAAAATTAATATTTCTTTTCATTCTCCAACTTTTTGTATTTCATTATTCATTTAATAATTAGAACAATTTTGCATGAGTTAAAATACTTTTAATATTTAAAGTTTTGAAATAAATTACAGCAACAAATATAATTAACAACAATTAATAAATATTTTGTGTATATTTAATTTTTATATAAAAATCCAGTTTTACATAAAAAAAATTTACTTATATCTTTAAAATAATAAAAACATTATTAAAAATCTAAAATAAAAAATTATTATTGCTCTAAACTCCCATTATATAGTTTCAATTTTTATTTTTTTTTGTAATTTTATTTAATTTTTCAAAAAAAAATTTATACATTTAATCTTTGATGTGGTTTTAGGGATGATGTGTTTATAGTTGGCTTTTATTTGTGAGTTAGTATTGAAGTACTTGTTGAGATATTCGATATGACATCTATAGTGCATAGTTTTCGATTTCAAAATAATAGTATAATTATCAAAAGTATGAATAAAATTATAGGTATTAAAAAATAAAAATAAACATGTATTCACTATATTTTGCGATATAAATTTATTTAGTCAAAATATGGTTTAAAATTGTAGTTTTATCGATATTTAAATTATTATATATGATTTTAAATTTATTTATTAGAATTTTATATTGTAACATATTTATACATTTTAAACTTAAGGTAATAATTTAAAAATTGAAACAATTAGTTCGAACTAATTTTATTATATTTCTTTTATAAATATAATCATATACTCCCTCCATCCTATAAAAATAGGCTCATTTTCTTTTTTTGGTTGTTCCAAATTATAGGTTGCATTCTTTATTGAGAATATATTAATGTTTTGATTTTCTAATATACTCTTATTTAATATGCATTGTTATCAACAAATATGAGCTACAATGTAGGAAAAATAATAATAATCAATGTAGGGGTATATTAAATAAAATGTTAATAAATTTATAGTTCCAACATATATTAATTATGTTTTTTTAATCTGTGTGAAAATATAAATGAGCCTATCATTATGGGACGAAGAGAGTACATTAATTGACCATCAAAATTAATGATACACATTTATTGTCAACTTTCATTTAATACTAGCATTTAATACTAAATTTTATTAATTATATTTAATAGTAACTATTTTTTTTTTCTTTTTTGGTAACAATTTCTAGATTTAGAAAGCTAGATTTGGGCGAAAAACTATGTGCGTAAAAGGTACTGATGATAATTAATAATTTATTGAAATTAAAATCAATCACTATTCATCAGGAAAAAAATTCAAGGGTATTATGGAAACCCGTGCATGGTGAAAGATTATTAAGTAATTAATTTGAAAATAATTAATTACGTTACTGTTATTAATGACGCGATGACTGCATTTGATGACGCGTTTAGTACAATAAGAAATGAAATTGAAATTATTAAGGTTGATTAATTTTAATACTTAACAACTGTTCATTTAGCTAAATTTCGAGTTCTGTGGAAAAAAAAAAAGGTGAATGTGATGATTAACAATTGAAAGTAAAGTCAATGTAGGTTAGCCCGAAGCTCTCCCTTATCAGATAGAACACCTGAGTTCGAATCTACAGGCGGGTTGGGATTTTTATTTATTATTATTATTTTTTTTTTTTTGTATTTATGTTAAAAAATAATATAATTGAAAGTAATAATTATTATGTAATTTTCAATGATACCATAGAGGACATATTTTACCTCCAAAATTTTCTTTTAAAAAAGTGCTTACATTTATCGTTGTTAATTAATAAGTATTTAATATAAGTTATTTTTTAAAAACGTTGCAACTCCAAATCATGTATAAACATATGTTATTTTCGATAAAAATAATAACAATTTTTTGCGAATAGCACTTTCATTTTTTGTGAAAAAAGGTGGAAAAATAATAATCATTTATTATTTTATTATTCAAAGAAATTATAATTTGAAATAGTTTTATTGTTTGTAAAATTTTAATAACTATTTGAATATAATATTATTTTTTATGCATTTTGTATACGGGAGAAATTATGTATAAGCATTAAAATTTTACAAATATTTATCGAAATCAGTATTGTTAAATAGCAAGTTCCGTACATCGCACAATAGAAATACTAGTTATTATCAAAAAAAGTAATTTTCTCTACACTTCTCAAATCACTTTTTAAATACACATATTTTCTTTCTCAACTTTTTAATCACATATTTTATCTCGAAAACATAAAAAAAAATTTTAAATACAAGACTTTTAACAAAAAGTGTGTTATTAAACAAAACAATTACTCTCATTTCTAAGAACGTCTCCTAGGGTTCGGAACAAATTTGATCAGACTTTGTCCCAAATCTGGGATAAACTGTTTTTCATTTATTTTTCTTATTATTATTATTTCTAATTCTACGAATTATTTATATATACTAGTTTTGGTGCGTACATTGCACACATATTGCCAGTATTTTCCTATCAGAGAAGTTTCGAATAATGATTTATTGTTTGATACTCCCCCTATCCCATAAACATAGACTCATTTTTAATTTTACACAGATTGAGAAAACATAATTATTATAAGTTGGAACTATAAATTTGCTTAAATTTTATCTAATATACATCTACATTAAATAATAAGTAGTTCATATGTGTTGATAACAATGCATATTAATTACGACTTTATTTAAACCCTCAAAATTAACTTAACAAAAAAAAGTAACACAAAACGATAAAAATAGGAACATGAGAAGGTCTTCATAAAGATGTCCAAGGTAATCTTTGAACGTGTGACCGAATAGTGCATTAAATCAATTTTTGTCCGCATAGTGTTTAATTGGATTAATAGTGCCTAAATTGATGGAAAATCCGAGCAATTTTCTCGCATAGTATTTAATTGAATGAATATTGTATCCAATTGTTGCCTACATAGTGTTTAATTTGATGAATAGTGCATTCAATTGTTGCTCGCATAGTGTTTAATTGGATGAATAGTGTTTAATTGCAATTGGGTGAATAATAGTGCTTCCAATTGTTGCTCGCATATAGTGTTTAATTGCTTGAATAGTACCTAAATTAGATGAATAATGTTTAATTGCAATTGAAATAGTGCCTAAGTTAGATGAATAATATTAATTGCAATTGGATTGGATTTGATACATTAATTGGATGAATAGTGCATAAATTGGATGAATAGTATTTAATTGCAATTAGATTGGATGACTAATGCCAATTTAATTGCAATTGGATTAGATGAATAGTGCCAATTGCACATTTAATCTTTTATATATAGTAAGATTTAATAGTTAAATATTTGAAAGTACATAATAAAATGTCATTATTGTGGACGTAAAAAACTAAATTATTAAATTATTTATTTCAAACAATTACGTTGAAGGCTTGTCTTTGAAAACAAATGAAGACGCGTCTTCGAAAGCATACACCACGATCTTCCAATTATAACTATTCGAACTAACATTGTTGTTACTAGTATTAATTGTAACATTGTCATAAGCGAAAACAATAAATAATAATAATAATAATAATAATAATAATAATAATAATAATAATAATAATAATAACAACAACAACAATAATTTAAATACAAAAAAAATAACAATAACAAAGAAAATAATAATAATAATAATAATAATAATAATAATGACATTTTTTATAATAAAAGTTTTATCCCAAATTTGGGATAAATGAATAGTAGTATTATCTAGAACCATTCATTATCCCAAAATGGAATAGAAAAGGTGAAGCCTTCAACTTGGTTGGGGGGGGGGGGGGGGGGGGCACTTGCTCTTCCCTAGATTTTGGTGGACGATGTAAATAACAGAAAATGTCTTAACTGATCGGGGATTGAAAGTTTCGTTACTGAACATCAAATTCACAAAGAAGTCAAGTTCAAGGTATTGTTGCTAGGACTCGAACCCTACACTTTGTGAATTGTCAGTGAAATTGACATTATGTTCTTTCAATCTTTGTCAATTGAACTGTGCCCAGAGGCCAGTCCCAAAATTGGAATAGAGATTGTAAAAGGTGTATCTCACACCTTGAGAGTCCAAATCGATCACGTCCAAAGTCATTGGTTCGAGATTGTAATTGTATGGTTGGGGGAGAGAGAAGGAGAGGAAAAAAAAAAAACCCAAATTTGGGATAAAATTCCAAATTTGGTCCACCGAGATGGTAAGCTTGATGAAACGTACGCTACAAATGCATTGTGCAGGATCCTTTAGCACTGACCACGAAAAAAGGGCTGTTTTTAAAAATTAGCCATTTTTTCTCCGTCGGTTCGCTCTGCTCCTCTACTTATAACTGTATATACGTGCTTCTTGAACAAGAGCAACATATCCCATAGAAATCTGTGATAAAGAAACAGAGCAAAAAATGACTGCAATGATCAACGGCAATACGGAATCTTATGTCAAAATTCCCAAAATAAAATTCACTAAATTGTTCATCAATGGCGAGTTCGTTGACTGCGTTTCAGGTTCTCGATTTTTCATTTTCTTTGTCATTTTTTTTCACTGTTTTGATGTTAATATTCGAATTTTTTAGTTTATTTTTGACATTTCTGTGCAATGGATTTTGGATACACGATTGTACGTTTGAAACTGATTTTATACATAATGGATTTCCAGTTCACTGAAAAGTTCATTAGCTGCTAACTTTTTGCGGTGGGGGTATTTCTAATCTTTTCCCAGAGAGCTTTTCATGTGAAGACTTGTAAAGTTTATATGAAAACATGAATTCCACTCGTGATTAAAGTTAATTTGTTGTGTTATTAATATGAAAAAAAGAGAGAGCATACTTTTTGAATTTTTATTTTATTTTTTTGAAATATTTATGCGATAATCAATTTAACAACATGGGTTTTGAAACCAAATAATGCTTTTGAAATGACCATTTTTATTCTATATGATCAATAAAATAATTGATTATGGAGAATATAATTAATGGTGTTTTTGCTTTTCCTTTGATTTTTTCAATTACTAAATTAATGAAACATCACTAGTATTTTCTTTGGTTGTTTAAATACAAGTATGAGATGAACTTATGCTCGAAAATATATGAATCTATAGCCTTTTTCCAAGTTCATTGTAATTCTACTTAAATCATAAAGTGCCGATTTCAGATATTTTATATGTATTTTGGTTGAGTGTCAATTTTTATATCAAAGATCACATAAGAGTTCAAAAATTCATTTATGAGATTCTGAGCTGAAGGCTTTATCCCTCTTCATTTACTACAGAATACTGTAATTCATAATATGAGACATGGAAGATTTGAGCTGTTTCGTGATTGCGAATAATGTTGTAAATAAACTGAAAAGTGGGAGTAAATATTTAAATGTGCAGGGAAGACCTTTGAGACAATAGATCCAAGAACTGAAGAAGTGATAGCAAGAATTGCAGAAGGGGACAAGGAAGATGTTGATTTGGCTGTCAAGGCTGCCCGTGAGGCTTTTGATCACGGTCCATGGCCTCGCTTGCCTGGATGTGTAAGTATACAGATACATTAGTTTCTTATGGGATACCGTCAGGACCAAACCCTTGACACCATATATATAATGAAGACTGACAAACAATGTTGTGTGGCAGTATATATTCACATTAATCTGTCAGTAGAACCATTACAAGTGATGGTTGCCCACACTTTCTTCAAGTCATGTAAATTAAATATTATTTAGAGTAGATAGGTCAGACTTGATAGGCATGTTATTGCATATTCGTGGATAAGATTATGAATCTATGATCGCCTCATTTTCTGTTTGTTTGGATTTCTCTATTTTGTTGAATAATGGAAGGATACATTTGCCTTGCATTGCACCGGGAGCGTACTAAAAGATCGAAGTAAATGGAAAAAATGATTTTTCAGGAATGAAGTAGTTTATCAATTTTTTACGTTGCAATGTTACAAAATGTACGAGTCTCCCTCCCATCTTTCTTTGATTTGGCAGTTCTGAAGTGTAAACCAATCTGAGCTTCCTTGCTTTCTTAGATGAAAACCAAAATTTTCAATTAGCTGAACTGAACCATTTAAATTAAGAAAAAAGTTTTGAAAAAAGACTATCTCTATGATTTTTTGGTTCAGCGGAAACAATAACTTTATGCGCAGCACATGTTTCAAAGTTTATTTTCGAAGCTTCATTCTAAATCGACGTTCTCTTGGATTGAATCAGGAAAGAAGAAAGATAATGTTGAAATTCGCAGACTTAATTAGTGAAAATGTAGAAGAATTAGCTGCCATAGATACAGTTGATGGTGGAAAATTATACAGCTTGGGCAAGATAATAGACATTCCTGGCGCTGCAGAAAATATCCGTTATTATGCAGGTGCAGCTGATAAAATCCACGGGGCAACTTTAAAAATGTCAAGGGATCTACAAGCATATACGTTGCACGAGCCTATAGGTGTTGTGGGTCATATAACCCCATGGAATTTCCCGAGTCAAATGTTTACCATGAAAGTGGGCCCAGCCTTGGCCGCTGGATGTACCATGGTTGTCAAGCCTGCTGAACAAACACCTCTTTCAGCACTTTATTATGCTCATTTAGCTAAGCTGGTAGGCTTGCATTTTTTCTCTGGACTTGGGAAAGAATATCAGAATGTGCATAATTTGACCCATATCATTCATTTTGGATTTTGGCTTACTAATTTTAGATTTCCATACTTTTTTTCTTGCCCCAGGCTGGTATCCCGGATGGAGTGCTTAATGTGATAACAGGATATGGATCCACAGCTGGTGCTTCCATTTGTTCTCACATGGACATTGATAAGGTAGTATTCAATACATATAATTAGCAATGGGGAAAAAATGCAAAAAAATAGGGACAAACGGAAATCTCTTGAGATTGCTTGGAATTTGTGTTCTTGTCAATCTATAATATGCCATTTCTATGTTTCTTCAGGTTAGTTTTACAGGATCTACAGAAGTTGGGCGTCTCGTAATGCAAGCTGCAGCAGCAAGCAACTTGAAACCTGTCTCGCTAGAACTGGGAGGAAAATCCCCTTTTATTATTTTTGATGATGTGGATGTTGATAAAGTTGCTGATATTGCTCTCCAGGGATCGTTTTATAACAAGGCAAAGTAACTTCTTTTCTTTCCAAACTCGACTTCTGACTTTTGACTAATGATATTAATGTATTTTTCTTTTCTTTATTCTTCGTCCAGGGGGAAGTATGTGTAGCTGGTTCTCGTGTTTTTGTTCAAGAAGGGATATACGATAAATTTCTCATTAAGTTGGCAGAGAAGGTGAAATCATGGATGGTCGGGGATCCTTTTGATCCTAAAGTTCATCAAGGACCTCAAGTACAAATCTGGATTCAGCTTTTGTTTATGGATAGTGGCAAAATTTTGGAATTTATTATATTATGTAATTGTAGTTGCTAGAAATCTGTTTTTTCGACAAAACAATATTTGGCTGAAATATACTTTTTGTAATCAATACATTTTTATCACTTTACAGGTTGATAAGCAACAATATGACAAGGTACTTTCATACATTGAGCATGGGAAGAAGGGAGGCGCCACTTTGTTTAGTGGTGGCAAGCCTAGTGGAGAAAAGGGATACTATATCGAACCAACCATTTTCACTGATGTCACGGTATTTAAAATTACAGTTTCTCGCACTTTGATTATGGAATTAAATTCCAATATCAAGTGCTTAAATTTATGGTTTGCAGGATGATATGCCTATTGCAAAGGAAGAAATATTTGGACCTGTTATGTCGGTTTTGAAATTCAAGTACGTATTATCGCTAGTTATTCTTCTTGTCTTGCATTTATAAAAGCCTGTAGAAATTTCTCCTGTTTTCTCTTTTAGCTGCTAGAATTTTGCTATTGGTATTGATCATGTTTGGAGTTTGGTTAAGCATAAAGAGAAGCAAAGTTACTTTGAACGTGGATAAAGTTACTTCTTTTCTTATTTAGCCCATGTTTGAAACCATTATAAAGAGGTTTTTTGGGAAAATGTCTTTTGGAATAGTGATTTTTTGAAGAATGTGCGGTTAAAGAATAAGGTAAATTTTTTGGTTTACTAAGGTGTGGTTGAAAGTAAGAGAGAAAAATGATATAAAATTTTAATGGAGCTCAAACATAAGCTTAAGTTTGTTTCCATTATGTTCACTTTTTCTTTTATGGAGTAAACGGTTAAAAAGTGATTTGGAAAAATGTGTTACCAAAAGAAGGCTAAATTACTTATTTCTAATCCCGTTTCATTGATTGCAACAACATGAAGAACGGTCGAAGAGGTGATCAAGAGAGCTAATGCCACAAAGTATGGACTAGCAGCTGGCATCATGACCAACGACTTGAACACGGCTAACACAGTATCGAGATCAATCCGCGCAGGTGTCATTTGGATCAATTGTTATTTCGCTTTCGACAGAGATCTCCCATATGGCGGGTATAAAATGAGCGGTTTTGAGAGGGACCTGGGATTGGAAGCGCTCAACAAGTATTTGCAGGTTAAATCTGTTGCTACTCCAATCCACAATTCTCCGTGGCTGTAAATTTCTTTCGCTCTCCTACAGAAGCAGAAATGTGAAATTTCCACCATTTCACTTCTTGTGATGATGCTTTTCAACTCTGTAATATATCGCGGAGAAATAAACAGTTTTTGGTATTTCAGTTGTAATAATTTTCTTATTGAGGACCATGGATTCGTACTATACTCGAATCCCCTTTCCTTATATTTTGAGAATTTTTTTACTAAGCATTTGTATGACTATTTTATTAGAATTAATCTATATGTACACCTATTTTTTTTGTACACGTTTTTACATCCACTCACATAAAGGTGAAACCCGGATGTATTATTTTAATCTCCTTGAAGGTAGGTCTTATCCCTATGTGAGTGTGGTGTAAAAAAGTGTACAATAAATACTACATAGCATGATTCGTTTTATTAAAAAGAAATTTGATGTTTTAAATATTGATTCTTGGAGAGTGATTCAAAAGTAGGAAAGGAAAAGGCGTTGATTTAAGTGCATAATATTTTATTGAACCCCTATTTGGTACAATTGAATTAAGTTAAAGTCAACATTTAATTTTAATTATATCTTTTATGGGATTTACGATTTTTTAATTAGATATCTTACTTACTTTTATTAAAATTTACTAAAAATTAGATTTTTATTTATATCAAATAGGGGCCGAGTGAATGTATGGTTGAAAATGAATATGAGAAAACAGTTCTAAAAACGAAGGACAAACAAGGGCTAAAGTATAAAAGTTACTTATTTCATTGCAGGGAAGTAATTAATTTTATTATCAACTTATATATTAACTATAATTTGTGAGTTCTTTGTTTGAGTGGGTTGTACATTCTCAGTGGAGTAATTATATGGAGACATTTTTAATTGACATGACACATATACATTAAGTAGGATAAATAATTACTTCATTACTTACCTTTTCATCGTTCAATGTATTTGCATCATGACATAAAGTCAATTAAAAATGTCTTCTTAAAATTAGTATCTTAAGTGGAGGATTTATTGGGATTATTGACTATAATAAATTGATATCTCAAAATTTATTGTTTAACATTGTATTTGGCAATCCATCGATGTTTCTAATGTTCACTCTTTGCTGGTTAGGAAATATATGCGACAATAATTTCGGACCTAAATTTAGGGTATGTTTGTTAGAATTTTTGTATTTAAAAATATTTTTTATATATATTTTCGAGGTAAAATATGTGTTTGAAAAGTGAAGAGAGAAAATATGTGTAATTAAAAAGTAATTTAGAGAATTACGTTGTAAAAAAATTATTTTTAAACTAGTTTGCCAAAGAGAGGCTTAAGCGCTCTGATCGACTTTTCTTGCAAGTGGGCGACGTCAAGTTCCACGTGCTGTGAATCACGAGCGACATGTTGACATTTAACACTTACTACGAAGTCGTGACTTGTGAATCTCTTCCAACCGTCTTTTTCAATCTATTTTCTTGTGTGTTTTTATTAGGCGTGTGAAATTTGCTTTTTGGACCAGTTGGGTCATTTTGTGGGCATAATAGTGCGTGTTGGTGGAAAAAAAAATGGAGAAGGAAGGAAAACTTTATTGTGATTGTCGAACATTCATTGTTTGGTACAATTTCTTTGTACCTGAATTGTAAAAATTCATTTTTTTTTCTTCACAAATCCATATTTAATTATATAGTTTTTAAATAAAATAATGCATGTGAATTAAAAAATAAATCCTACTTTTTAATCTCATTTTCTTAAAATATAACCTTTTACAAATTCTATTATTAAAATAATAAAAAATCTACGTCGAATATATTCATAAAGTTGAACAAAATTGATTGAGAGATGCTAACGATCATTTCTATTGTTTTACGACCTCGAACAATGAACATGCAAATTCAACAACAGGACAACGTTGCCCTTCATGAGTAGTCGAGTTGGAGGAGTAAATGAGCGCAGAAGTATTTAGTCATGAGTTTAATTTTTCCTATCAATATTTTCCTAGTGCGATTTATATGATTGACATGATTTAAAGCCTATTGCGTCAAGTTTCTCCCGTCATATAAAGAAAAAATAACAAGGCAACGTTGTCATGTGACAAGAAAGGAGTAAGGGAAGTTTTTCTTTAAAAGATACAAAATTGTATTTATAATTTAAGAAATTGATTTGATCAAAATTAAATCTTTTTATTTTCAAATTAACAAGACTACTCTCTATTATGGAAAACATGGATGAGTTAACATCACGTGTTAAAAGTGATATATCCTAATCAACCTCGGCTAGGACATCCACGCCTCCAAGCAGCCGGCCCTAGCCAAGATCAAGATGGAAATATTTGTTGTGATTACCTTATCATGATTTATGTGCAATATTCTAGGATTGATTCAAAGTGATTTATTTTCCTTGTATAGGTATCTTTATATTTTTTAGTTCTTTTGTAAATTGAATACCCTTGTAATATACATTTATGCTTTTATACATTAATAAATGTCTCTCTAGAATTATTGTTAAAATAATGTCCCACACCGATAATTTTATCTTACATCAGTATTCTATTTGACATATTCATATTAAGTGAAATAGTCTTTTAAGTATTGATTTTTAGCTTTCGTTAAGCGTCAATGACATGATATATCAATTAATTGGTGGATCCACAATATATTAGGAACTATGGATATGCTAACCAAAAAAAAAAAGACAATTAGGAGTCCGTTGGAAATTAATTGATGTGATGTTTCACTGTAATTTAGAAGATTGTTTTCTTCGTATTGACGTACAAGAATATTAAAATAAATCAGAGCACTTATAACGTGTTCTGCTTCTAAATGAGTGATGGATGAGTAAATAAGAGTCCATCGAAATGTATGGATACAAATTGATTTGAATGTTTATAAATAGTCTATAAACATGAACCTTATATAGGTCAAATGCGTGGATAATATATATTGTGTGAATAAAAAGTATATTTCACCAAATAAAAAAATTGTCAGGCAATATCATCTTCCTCATGAGAATCCATCTAGTTGCTTTGCCACCTCTTCTGGGTTGTTGCTTCAATGTCATGGAAAAAAAATGTTAAATGGTAAAGAAAGATTTAAAAAAAGGATGTATTGGGTGTAATTTCCCCTCACCCTTTCTACTTCGACTGGAGCACTGGTCTTTGGTCCTTCACGTTTCTGCTGGACATTTTTCCATTGCATTCTGGTGAGTAACTTGACCGTGTTTGGATTTCAATATCTAGATTTCTCTTGAATTTCGAGATACACGGGATTCCTCGACCGGTAGTCGAAGCAACTCCAAGACTGGTCGTGTTATTAAAAATAAGGTAAGAAATTTTCAAATCAAGTGAGCATGTTTGGCTAAGCTTAAATGGTTATTCACTAATAAGGATACAAGTAATTTTCTCTACTGATCAGAATTGAAAATAGTTACTGATTCTGAGAATAAGCTAAATTATCCAAACATGTTTAGCAGCAAAAAGTTAAAATTCTACACAAAAGATAAGCTTAGCAAAAGAAATGATATCAATGCAAAAACTATCATCAGTGCCAAATAACATTATTCATAGTCAGGAATTTCATGTTATGCTGATTCGAAAACCACCCGAAATTCTAAATAAATGGAATGCAGCTGACAATTTCATAAAGAAAAAAATTAACATAGCCTGCAATTTAGTACACATCAATTACATCTGTGCTGCCAGTCAAGCTCGAAATCTACAGAAGGCAAAATACTCCACAAGAATTGCAGGGATTCCGTCGTCATCTTCCCAATATCTTGGAAACTATGACAAACAAAAAGAAAATGTTCAATCAGATATAACCATCCATATAAAAGTTAGTCGTAATGAAACAGTTTTGACATGCTTGATAAGGTGAACTCGACAAGTCTGGATAATATTTAAGAAGAATAAAAAGTTGTGAAGAATAAGAAACTAAATCTTATTCATTATATTGTCCAGACACATCTAATACTTCGTACCAAAAATGCATATTTCGTCTTATGATGGCAGCTAAAAACACCAATTATTACTCAAATTCTTAAATTCAGAATGATGTCCCTTGCCCTGTTTCAGTCGTGCTAATCCTATAAGTTAAACTATTTCGGATTGACAAGAGCTACACCATTCTAATTCTAAGATATTAAAATCCCCCAAACTGGCCCAATGCAAAAAGATTCAAATGCAATAAGAAATAACACCTTTACATAGTTAAATTCAGAAAAGTCAAATAACAAATTTCTTTATTTAACTTGCAGAAAGTTAGAGAAAAAACATCCCTTTACTCGATTTGTACTAAACCAGTCATTACAAGACTTAAAAACGTGGAATTATCCAACAATGTTTGGGAATATGCTATTTTAATACTGTCACACAAATTAAATAGTGAAAGACAGAATCCAATCAGTAGCATAGAAACCAATAGGATGCATATATTAAAATCGAGAGAGAGAGAGAAAGCAATATAAATAACGCAAAACAATGGCACACAAATAGTGGTTTTGAATAAAAACCAGTAAGAAACATGAATGCATTTCCTACGATGTCAAGCACGTGATGACTTAGACACTCTTCAGTGATTTCACTTGCACAGAGAACTCCACAAGATACCTCATCAGCCCCTGATTACTATGTCCTGCCAAATTACTGGGGAATAATACTAGGTAAAGAAAATTATTACAGCGTATAAGTCTATTTGTTTGTAATTCTAATGAGCAGCCAAATTTCTATACTAATTTAGGTCGCATATGAATCATGTCCCACCATCTGCCAATATATTTTGCAAACTCAATAGCTGCAGCTCACTTTCCTGTCTATTCAAGAAAGCTCTTTCTGATTTTTGTAGGGACATATTTGATACTGCTTATTTGATATAAAAAACAATAACGTCACAAATATGAGCATATCGGTGATCACTAACTCCTACTATTTGAATATGTAATTTAAGCATTCAATGTGTATTCTTGAATAACCTCATTTTCTTCAATTATTCAACCAATCCATTTTACCTAGTTCAGCGTTAGCCATATTAGTCAACATTTATTTGTTTCGATGCAAAAAAAAAAAAAAAAATGTTGCGTCCCGAATTTGAAAATGCAAATTTTATAACCTAAGTTGTGTCGCTAGGACATTCCCGTCAAATTTTAAAATTTATTTTACGTCCGTCGAGTTGTCTAGCAAAACATTTAATATAACAATTAAAAACGATTTTTAATCTTTAAAAAAAAAATATCAATATTTTATAGGGTCGAATTTTACACCTTTCATTTCATTCGAATTATTCTTGGCCCAATTATCGAACTTAGTCTCTTTTCAAGAACTCGTTTTTGGATCAATCTATTTAAATTATTCTTGGTCCAATAAATTCCTTAAGCCCAAAGTATAATCCAATTTTGGTCCACTTATATCTAAATTCTTGAAATCCAAATAGCAGGGCTCTTCAACAATGTCAAAACCAAAATCAGACATTTTTCTACCTACAAAAACTTCACTCTCGGCAGAGCCAAGCCTCACAAGAAATCTGGGTATTTCAACTAGATAAATCTTTAAACTCTTTAATAAATCTTTTCCTTCTATTCAATCATCACCTTCCTAACATTTAAACATTACATCAGTTCTTCTTCCAACTGATTTTGCAACTTCAAGTCTCGAGTCCAATATCCTATCTCGGCAAAGCTCAGCAAGTAGTTCTCCAACACAATTTTCAGATTTCATGTTTAAATTCTATAAGTTGTATTCTTTTCAATCTCAAGAAAATAAAGAAAGGGGGGGGGGAAAACGAAATGTTGGATTTTGACAGTAAACATCACCTCTCGGCTCAACTCACGAACTCAATCCCATTATTCATACCATTTCTTCTATGTAATAAACAACAAATGGATTTTCGACAATGAGTTGGTCGAGGAGCTGCATTACCGTCAAATTTTCATGCCCCAAAAGTCCTACCCAACCTCTATTCCTTTCTCCCTCATCTGGACTGCTGCACGGACTGACTTATGCATCCACCACCCACAGTCGGCTTCAATTGTTGGCCATAAATAAATTTAAAACATTAGAACCAATTAGTGAAATCAAAACCAGTCATTCTTTGTTTGCCAAACTGAATTGAAATGGGAGTGAGGGCTTGGTTATATAAATAAAAGACAAAATTTCATTTTAAATCCTAGAGTTTGCCAAAAGTCTAAGTTAGTCCCCTATTTGATTTTAACTCCTCCATAATCCCTAAGTTTAAGTATTCTTCAAATTAAATATAAAACACTTTCTAATTTTATCGTATTGGTCCTAAACATTCTGATTTTGACAATTAGAGCCTAAATAATTTAAAGATTTATCAAATTACTCATTCACTTTATTTTCAAAAAGTTCAATCAAGTTTCTAAAAGTTTTTAAAGAATTAATTTGGAATTAGTATCCTAAATTATATTAAATTGTTCTTGCTAGACGAGGTCGCGGGAGAAATCTAAAGCTCGTTAACTCACATCCGTTCAATTTTAAGAAAATTTCCAAGATTTGAAGTGGGGTTTACTTTAAAGCAATTGTGGCTATTTGTCCATATTACTTCTAAAAGTTTTTAAAGTATTAATTTGGAATTAGTATCCTAAATTATATTAAATTGTTCTTGTTAGACGAGGTCGCGGGAGAAATCTAAAGCTCGTTAACTCACGTCTGTTCAATTTCAAGAAAATTCCCAAGATTTGAAGTGGGGTTTACTTTAAAGCAATTGTGGCTATTTGTCCATGTTATTTCTTGATGTGTGATTTTAATTGTGATATAATGTTTTCTACATATGAAAAGGTTGTTGGGACCTTGTAAATAGGTCCGGAATCGAAATTGGTTCCTTGGGGTTGTCCCACAGTGCACAATTTTATTTAGCCCTAATAACATGTTGTCAGGGGCCATAAATAAGTCCGGGATCGAAATGGGTCCTTGGGATGTCCCACGGTACATTTTTAAAAGGAAATTTTACATTGATATTATATTCATAATTTGATTTTATGTTTGGATTTAACTTGAACTGATTGCCGTATCTCCACTAAGTATAATTCGTTATGCTCACCCCACTATTTCCAATCTTTCAGGTTAAGGAGCTCGACAAGGCAAGGCAACGAGCGGGGCAATATTGATTAAATGATTGAGCATTTAATTTATAAAATTTTGAAACAAGTATTTTTAATAGTTGGTTTCCATTTTCAATTAAATCTCAGGTTTTAGTATTTTTTGCAAATTTTGGCACTTGCTTATATATTTGGTATTGACACTTGGATGTGATTAAATTATTTAAATGATGTTTCCGCATTTTGTTTCTAATTTGTTATATTTGTAAAAGCAAAAAAAATATTTATGCATTTTGGCGTTTATTGAAAATATTTATTTACAGGATTTTTGGACTTTAGTGGCGTCCCAAGTTAATAGAATCTGGGGCTTTACAGAAAAGGATGTTATTTTAACTCTACTTTTCGTATCCATACGGTTCTTTCATGATACCTTCTTCCTACTATGTTATTGATTTACCTTTTGTGAGTTTTTTATTTATTTTGATTTGTTTTATGGTATTTTGAGAAGTCCATTTTGTTTATGCTATATTATTACTACTTACAAAAAATATTTTTGATTCACTTTTCTACCTTTTATGATATGCATATTTCCCGCAATACAAATTTATCAAATTGAAAATATAGCCAAAAGAAAGATTTTAAAGTTCACGTAATGAATGAAAGTAACCGAATTTCATGGTCGTGCTTGTGCTTCCATGCAATACTAAGTATTTTTCGAAGCATGTTTTGTAAGCTTACTCATAAATAGAAGTGCATGTCAGTTGAATACATGTCATTAATTCTGCATTGCTTTTGCAATCTCTCGTCATGAAAAAGGAGACTTCATAAATGAAAGAAAAAACTTTAAATTTGGTAAGTTTGGCATGGCGTTTGATGATTACTTAAAATTCTTCCAAAGTGTTTTTTATCCCAATTACATTTTTCTATATATACTTTATTTTCACCATATTGCTAGAAGGAACATACACAACTTTAGCGACTAATTTAATTGTTAGAATATTAGAACTGTCTGACTCATGTCTAAAACTCTCTCTCTTTTGCCTTCGACATTATAGGCAGGCTTCTTTGAAATAGGCAATTTTCAAGAATCAGACAGACTGAATTTTCAGATTACGGGTTTTCTAATTCCTGATAAAATAAAATACTATCAATCTTCAAGCAAAAAGGGTAATCTCACAGTGGTTCTATTTTATCTCACGAGTGATACAAAGAGAAAAGATGTAGAATCAAATAATTCGGACGCCAAACCTAGTTCTCTGTAACATATCCTGGACCAAACATACCAATTAGCATTTCACTAGATGGAACTACTGGAAAACTGTGCTTTTGTATCTACATAGTTATGACTCCAGATATCTGTGTATCAACAGAGTTATAAATCTAGGAATCTGGTTGAACAAAGGAGCTTCGACGCCAAACCTAGTTCTCTGTAACATATCCTGGACCAAACATACCAATTAGCATTTCACTAGATGGAACTACTGGAAAACTGTGCTTTTGTATCTACATAGTTATGACTCCAGATATCTGTGTATCAACAGAGTTATAAATCTAGGAATCTGGTTGAACAAAGGAGCTTCGGGTAAACAATGAGTCAAAAAATAAAAAAATCAAGTCATGCATTTTCTTAAAATAGGTATATTGAGTCCCCCCACGTGGGAAAGATATTCTGTCACTTCATCCTGATATATGGTACAGGTTTATAAAATTATAGTTGCTCGATATTATCTTATACTTTTTTGGGTTGGGTGCTGTGGGTGGGGAAATAGGGATGGCCTGCTGTAGTTTCGATACTTGCATGACTAACTGTAGGAGCAAGGGAAAAGTCTACCTCTTAAAGACCAGGAATCAGGTCTATGCTACCATCCAAGTATGACAGGGCTAGGCAAAGGCAAACGCAAACGCAAATGCAAACAATTACAATATTGATATTGTTTACATACAATTATTACAAAAGTAATTTCACTAAGTAGTTTCTTTGCTAAATCTTTTTGTCACCACTCAAGTTGTGTTGTGCCTTAGCATTGGACAAGGCCAGAATGAAATAATCATCAAAACATCAGCATCAAAAGCCATAAAGATTTAATATAGTATGTATACTAAAACGGGAACCAATATAATAATATATGACAATAACACCTCTTTATGCTCAAGTAACAAGAAAGCCAATAACTATGATTGATAAACAATTTGTAATAGATCATAATGCAAAAACAACCAAGAGAAGCACCCAATGTACCATGAAACATTTCCATCCCCTCCAAGGAAGCATGCTTTCCTGTCTCAAAAGAGGACTCATGTGCTATGAAAGAGTTAAAAGTTACCTGTATCAACCCCTTGGATTGTCCGCAGAAACATCAGTAATGTCATTGTCATCATCCTCATCATCTTCACCGTCATCTTCATTTTCATTTTCACTGTCATCATCGTCATCATCATCCATTTCTCTTACTTTAGCAATTTCGGCCTGCGCACGCTCAACAATCTGCTTCTTCTGCAACTCTAACTCCCTCTGAAAATCTCGCCTCATCTTCTCCAACTCCATCATTTGCTTCTTTTTACTATCCTCAATCTTCTCATATATCTCTCCGAACCTCTGAATTGACCCTGCCAACAACTTAGCAGACTCTGCAACTCCCTCCTCGTCTCCCAACCCTTCCTCCTCCTCATCCTCCTCGTCCGACTGCCCTGGACTGTCCCTCATTTCATCCAACACATTAGACTTATCCAAGTACACCCGTGGATTCATAAACACATACTCCCCTGAATCGATCCCACACCCCAACCCACAATAGCCTCTAGTCCTCATATTCAACAAAACATCCATTTTCTTGAAAAACATCCATTTGCTCGCTTGCCCACTTTCCACTTTGACCCTCTCTTTCTTATACTTGTTCTTCAGCACGTCCAACTGGCTCCTACACTCCATCTCTGTCCTCTCAACTCCACTCATCTCCAACACCTTCTCAGCAACCTCAACCCAATCCTCCGTCCTCAAACTTCTCCTCCCCAACTCCATATACCTTTCCCCCCAAACCTCCAACAACACAAAGCTCTCCTCCTCGCTCCACATTCCCTTATGAGGGACAACCTCGTAGTTTGAGACGAAAGACTCCAACTTTCTTTTCTTGGGGTGCCTCTTGGATTCCTCATGATTATACAAGCTCTCGTTTTCAGCAACATTCTGATATGTTGTCTCTTCATCTTCGTCAAAAGCATTGTTGTCAAATTCAATTTCGTTATGGGTGCTGTACAAATGGGGATTAGAGTTTCTCATTAAAACTTTGATCTAGAAATTCAGTTGTGGTTCCTTTGGTAGGATTTTTGTATATAATACGTTAAATGTATACAACCACAGGAATTGAAAATAAAACGCTAATTTGGATCGAGAAATTGAAAAAATATTATGTGAAACTGGGGTTTTTTCCCTGAATTGTAGTGGTGAAGAATTACTTTTCTAATTGAGCTAGGATTTAACGACTGTATATGGAATTGTCTGCGAATTTGAACTGTGGATATAATCAAGTTGGAAGATCAATAAGATCCTAAAATCTTTAGGGTTTTGTCAAACTTCGGGCCATAATTTACAAGCGCTGCGAGTATAATGGAGTTATACGGGTGGATAGAAGATCCAATTTTATAGGTGAAGTCACCCAAATTTCAGAGAAGTTTCATTTAGCCACTCAATTTTATTTTTTCTTCCAACTTCAATGTTGAGGTTTTTAGCTTTTCTTTTTAGTACATGGTTATTGGTTACTAATAACGATTTCATGTATAAATTTAAAGTTCTCTAATACGATAGAGAGATATTCATGTGTGTGGATCATGTGGATATTATGGAGCTCTCGAGTCATCTAATATTACCATAATTACATTTTTTCAACTTATACAAATTTGTAAGTAAAATATTTTGCATTTTCATTAAACATCCTGTTTCAATAGCACAACAATCCAATTAAAAATCATGTCCTCGTCCAGTGCATTAAACTAATATCAAGAGAAGATCATACAAGAAGATTCAAATGTTACTTACGATTTATGAATGGTTAACTTTTATCAAATCAGTATTGATGATCAAACTAAAACGAAATTGTAACTTTAGTAATAATGACTTTAAAAAAAGTAAGTGAAGAACATAAAATTGTGTTCATCAGAAAGTTTTGACATTATTCCATACCTGATATATATAAACATTTCAATGTATCGTCAAAATTACGAACAAACCATTACAATTTGAAATTCCTTAAAAATTTAAATGACAATTGGTCTAACTAACTCTTTGAATTAAACAAAACATATGATAATAAATAGACATCTCACATGCCTCTCTTTTTATGTTAATAATTAATTTCGCATTCCAACATGATCTTATTATCAATTCAATCAGATGTTCCATTTGATGTTGGAATTGAAAAAATAACCATTTTGTTCAGCCCAAAGTTCCATGTGTAATCGATGAAATCAAAAGGCAGATATCATGCTTTCTTCTCCAGAAAGCCTAAAATACTAGTAGTTCGTTGTATAGAAATAAATATAAAAAAAACCCCAAAAAGGTGGGAATTGAACCCGACGTGAATCGAACACGCAACCTTCTGATCTGGAGTCAGACGCGCTACCATTGCGCCACGGATCCACATTAACGATGAACTCGTTAAATAAATATAAGTAGTCTATTTGTATAGAATTATCGAGTCCATTAGCCGCCTCCTCTTGTGAAAATCTCTTTAGGGTTGGGCGAGCAACCCGTTTCGCCCATTTTTCGTCAATCATCCAAACAAGTTAGTCTATATTTTACATAGGGATCCCGTTGGGTGTGTACGCGGTCATGTTCCTAAAGGAACTCAACCTAACCAAGTACCAATGAGAATCTTAGTAATTGATTCCAAATTTGATTATGGACCCGGACCGAAATCGAACCAATTGATTTTGTTCCGGTTCTTTACATTGAAAATATTAAAATAAAATGTCTCTTTTTTTATACAAAAATAAAATATTCTTTAGTATTTAAAAACTAGAAGTTGTCTGTAACTGATAATGGAAGCCGCCTATATTTTAATATAACATAATATCAAAAAATGTAACATGTCATGTTGCAATTGCACCCACTTTACAAACTACAAATATTAAAAGTAAACCAGAAAATCATGCATGTATAGACTAAGAAATAATTAAAGAAATTAAGGAATTGGTATTTGGTAATTAAAGAAATTAAGGAATTTGTATTTGGTAATTAAAGAAATAATTAGGTAGTGCCGACGGATTTGGTTTGGTAATTAGTATTTGGGAATTGATAGGTAATAGATTAATTGATTTGATTATAAGAAACTAAAAAATAATTAAAGAAATAAAGAAGATGAAAAAGGAATCTGTTAGAAATAAAGAAGGAAACAATACCCTAAATTAGAGGAAGACAGAAGACGTGAATCGTGATTTTTAATATTTTACCAAAAATAAATAAATTAAACAACCAACCTGAGAACTAAATTAAATTTTGGTTCTTAAAAAAGGAACTGAGAACCGGATCAGAACCGTTCGGTTCCACCAATAAGTACCAAAATTGATTTATTCTTTGGTCGAATTCGATCCGGACCGACCGGTTCCGGGAAAAAATGCACACTCCGAGATCCCGTAAAAACTTCTTTTGAGGAATTGGACTGATCGAGACAAGCTTCTTTACTTGAAAGACTAATAATTTTTTAGTGATCGAGATTATACGTAACTCTATAACATCTCAACTCTAAATCTTCGTTGAGAACTTGATTTCTCACATTTTCTTCTCTAATTAGATCTAATTGTGATCGTATTAAGGATATCAATATATATATATATATTTTTCCTAGACTATTAGGACATGTTTGATAGGCATTCTTTTTCTATTAAAAATGAAATTTCCATGTCATTTTTCCACTTGTCACGTTTGATTATCAAAAAATTCTTCACCTTGATTGCATGTTCGTCTTTTCCAGCTTTTTGATGAAAATAGATTCCCATTTGTGTGGTTTTTTTTTTTTTTTTTTTCACCTTGGTGGAAGACTCTTTTCCCTCCTTAACTGAGACATGGTTTGTACAAATAAATACTTAAATAAATCAACTTTATCAAATTTTCATGAAATATTATAACAATCAAACAATAAAACTCGTAAAATTCTCCATTTTCTCTACCTAGAAAATAAAATACATCCAATTAATATTTTCCACGAAAATCATTTTCATATAATTTAATTCCCTGTAAAATATAACACTTTCTATTCTCCCAATCAATTGGGCCTTATTTCTTCAACCGATAGAGTTGGGGTTCAAATTTTTTATCAATTATTCCTATAGTAATTCTTACACCTTGACCCATCAATTCTTGTTGACAAATGTGAAGACATAAATGTAAATGTGATGTTACCTTGTATTTTAGTGACAAAATTTCGTTTACAGACAAGGGATGATGAGACAAAATATCAAAATATTAGGGATCTGTTTGATTGAACAAGATTTTTTAAGGAAAAAGAAATATTTTTTTTCCAACTTTTATCTGTTTGATTGTAAATTTTTTCCGTGGAAAATTTTTTCCTCCCCACACTCACGTGCCTATTTTCCAACTTTTTGTTGAAATTGTTTTCTTTAGCTTTTGGTAAGAAATTATTTTCTATGTTAGATGAAAAATGGTTTTGCGTCATATTTTATTAGTTTTGTTGTTGTTAATATTATTATCAAGTATAAATGTCTTAAATTTTTTTTGATTAAAATAGCATTTTAACGACTGTACGAAGTGGGTGGCTCATTTTTAAAGACTTGATTGTATAGAATTTGAACAGAAAGAAGACTGAAAGAGAATGCGGCAGTAAAATTGATGAAACTAAATATTTCACAATTTATTAGATTCATAGATTGGATAAAATAAGGGTGAACACCAAATTTTTTGTTTTACTATATATATCATAATTTAATTGCATGAATGCTCCCAACATTTCCTTATTTTTTAATTTATGTCCTCAACTTATTTTCATTACATTTTTACACAATCTAATATAAATTTGCACGTCCTGTTTCTAACCATCATTTCCATCCAAAAAAATTGAGATTTCATTGAAATGAAAATGTGATAAAAAAAAATAAAAAAAAATGTCCTATAATTAATTAGATTTTTAATTCTTATCCTACTATTATTTCGCGGACCAATTATTTTTAAACATATTCAGTGAGAAAATTCTCCCTCTCGTTCATAGTGAGAAAAGCATCACATAATAATACTTTATTATGTTTTTCTAATCACTAACGAGAAGGGAATAAACTTTATTATTTCTGGTAAATCTAACGAATAATTCTGCTAACAGGTACATTACTAATTTTATTACCAAAAAGAATAATGTACCACTTTAAAAAAATAAAATAAAATAAAAACTTAGGTGGCGTTCTGTTTGTATTTTATTTTGTATTTTCATTTTGGAAAATGTTTTATATTTCCTGTTTTTATTTTTATTTTCAATGTTGCTGAAAACGTGTTCTGTTTGTCATTTCTGAAAACTGTTTTTGAAAATGAAAAGCTGGAAAACACGTTCTGTTTGAAATTTTGCAGAATACAACTTATACTATTTTCAATGAATTTGCTTCTGAATTATATTAAACAATCTATATTGTTTAACTTTTTTTTGGACCAAATAATAATGTCATTAATGTTCAACTCCAAAAAAATATTATAAGAAATTAATAACATAATATTCAAGTCCAAATTACTTCCATAATACATGTAACTCTAATTATTCATACAGAGTTTGATTAAACAAAATAAATTTAAAAGTCATCTTGACCTTGTGGAGTAATCAGTCCACATTTGATTCAGGCACATTTCTAGGATTAATCATAGGTCTTGCCTGCTACAATTCTCATGTGGTACATTTCTAGAATTTTAGTAGATTTTTGTGCATTTTGATAAATTTCATTTAACTTGGTTTGTTTTCTTGTATTTTGGTACATTCGCACACTGGTACGATTTGCGCATTTTGGTCGATATCATGCATTTTGTATATTTTGGTGAATTCTGGTATATATAGTGTATTTTAGTACATTTTGAAGCATTTTTTAACATTTCACACATCTTGGTTAGCACAGTACAATTGACATTGTTTTCGTAAATTTTAGAGCTATTTGCGCATTTTGGTAAATTTCTTGGGCACAATTTGAAACATCTCACAATTTGGTACATATCGCGCTTTTGGTATTAGATTAGGCATCTTGGTGAAATTTTGCTCTTTTTTGGTAGATTTAGCTTTGTTTAGTAGAGTTTTGCGTGTTTGGTACATTTCGATTCCATGCAGTTTGGTGCATTTTTTGAAATATAATAATAAGAATTCTCATTTAATTTTTTTTTGTAATGTTGATATTGAATTTAATAAAACTTTATTTAAGCTTAGTTCCAAGTTAGAATAATTCTCAAAAAAAAAAAAAAATTAATCTTTATTTAGGCTTAGTTCCAAACTAGGATAATTCTAAAAAAATAATAAAAAAATAAAAACTTTATATTAAGCTTAGTTCTAAGTTAAGATAATTCTATAAAAAAAAAAAATAAAAAAAAAAATAAAAAATAAATAAAAAAATCCCAAAACGCGTTTTCCGCGTTTTGGACATTTTTTGTCGAAATACACACAAAACGCCCAAAACGATGTTTCGGACGTTTTCCGTTTTGTGTACAATTTTTTTTTTTGTTTTCCAAAATGCGTTTTCGAAAATGGTAAAGAGAACGCGTTTTTAGCGTTTTCGAAAATAAACACAGAAAACGACCTCAAAACAGCAAACAGAACATGGGCTTATATTTTGAAATTGATTTCTTTTTCACTCTACAACAGTAAATAGACCCATGTTTTTAATGAATTTGGATTTGGAATATAAACTCATTTTATTTTGGACATCAGGTTGGATGATGTTTTCAAAATATATATATATATATATATATATATATATATATATATATATATATATATATATATGTGTGTGTGTGTGTGTGTGTGTGTGTGTGTGTGTGTGTGTGTGTGTGTGATTTATTACCGAAAGGAGAACATAACTCAAGATCAAAATGGATGACCCATCAAATCAAGATTCAAACTGACCTATATATATTAGCAAAATCATTTTTTACAAAAATTGTCTTGTCCTATACACCCACAAACCACCTACTATCAAGGTCGCGCGCACATAAAAGAGAGCTGTACAAGTATTACTATACACAAGTTTAAAAAGAGAAGAAAAAACAAATGCGGCCACTGAAACTTCCCTTGGAGCAGAACACTTTTTTCAAATCATAAATAATCTGGTCCCAAAAAACAAACTTTATTGAGTGAAGTGAGTACATTATCTCTGGTCATGCTTTCCATTTGAATCTGATGTGACTGGGGATGGAGGTTTTGACTGACTAGGTTGTGGCGGTGGAGCAGTAAGCGAATAAGTCATCCTGGACGAGGAACTCTCGATAAGACCAGCAACGCCGGCCACTGAAGTTTGAGCATTTGATGGAAGAAAAAGATCATGTTTCTGATCTTTATAAGCACTCCAAACCTGTACATTATGATTTTTCAACAAAAACATTGAATCATTGAAACCACATTCAACATGGAAAGGTAAATTATTCATCAAGCAGAGACCAAGTTTCGGGTTAAGGAAGCTGTACAAGGAAATATAGAAGAGAAAAGCAATTGGCCCAGAGTAGAATCCAGTCGAATCTGGAAATGCCTAGGTAATGTGGGTATTTTAGAGTTGGCGAGTTAATCAATAAAACACTAAAACATAAAAAGGTGTCTGACGAATATAGAAATATTGTTATAGTGATTAGTTATAAGAAATATAGGTAAACAAGGGGGAGAGTGATTGCTCACAACACTACCTCTCATTAAAATTGAACTCTACTAACATCGCTCAGAGTATACAACTCACATCCCCATTTCGTCATGATACAACTTGTTTGAATAACAAACTAGGAGGGCACGATTTCTATTTTATTTGCTAGGTCTCCATAATACCAACTTTATATCTTCATTCAATTTCATCATTATTCACTTGACATATAATCTTTTGTACATCTCTTATTTTACTTTGGTCTTCTAGGTGAGGATTGGAGACGTCCTTGTGAAAAATATCAGAAAAGCAGAAATAATTGGTGGTGTCGTGAGCACAACAGATGATGATGAAAGAATTACAATTAGGTTGGTTTTTCAACAGATGGTGAATAAGAAATCTCTTTGATCTCAAGACGGTAAAGTCTTCTGCTAATAGCATCTGTCAGCTCATATACAGGTGGCACCTGAGGGAATCATGTATTTATTGGGGAAAAAAAGCTGTTCACTTCATTTCAATTTTAGTCTCAGAGTCAAAATTCTAATCAAACGGCAACTTCATGCTCTGAATAAATTCAGTCTTGAACCATTCTGACTTATTTTCAGTGTGAACTATAGAAACAGTGCTTTGATTTGTTTTGCAGTATATGTCGTTACGGAAGTAACGTTGCCAACAGATATGTTGAGCCTTCAAATTTTGAAACGTCAATCAGGATAAATTTTGACATGGTTGTTGTAAGAACATGAGCGCACAAAGACGAAGAGTCATTACTTACATCAGAGGAATTTAGTATGTCACGCACTTTGATACAGTGGGCCCCTTCTGTTGCAAATGCATGTAGAACCTAGATCAATAAGAATTTTCACAAGAGTTATGCCTATAGAACTCAAAAGAAAATGTTCCACGAATGTGGAAGAACGTTGCAATAAGGATATTAGCATATAAGTTGAAATATTAGCATATAAGTTGAACTTCAAATCTATTTACTATTCTATGTTCTTTGATTCACAAAGAAGAGAACACCACTAAATTCTCAGAGGATGGACGCATATATACAAAATGAACCTCAACAACTTAGGTCACGTTATCTTTGTTGTTTTCAACCCGTTTTGAGTTTTCGATTTTCGAAAATATCGAAAATGCGTTCACTTTACTTGTTTTCAGAAATTCGTTTTCCAAAAAAAAATAAAAATACAAAGGTAACTCAAAACGAGTTTATTGCATTTTGGATGTTTTGTATTAAAAAGTCCAAAAAGCGCCAAAATTTATTTATTTTTTTAAATTTTTATTTATTTATTTATTTTATTTTTTTGGTAAATGAGAGACACTTCCTTCACTTGAAGTTCTTGTGTTATTTTACTTTTTTTTTTTTTTTTTTTTAAATTTGAGACACTTCCTTCACTTGAAGCTCTTATGTTATTTTGCCATTATATATAGATCCATGTTAAAAAATTTTATTTTTTTGTAAATGTGAGACACTTCCTTCACTTGAAATTCTTATATTATTTTGCCATTATATATAGATCCATGTTATTTTTTTATTTTTTATTTTTGTGTAAATGTGAGACACTTCCTTCACATGAAGCTTTTATGTTATTTTGCCATTATATATAGATTCATGTTAAATTTTTTTTTTTTTTTAAATGTGAGACACTTCCTTCACTTGAAGCTCTTATGATATTTTGCCATTATGTATAAATCCATGTTAAGATTTATTATTATTATTATTATTATTATTATTATTTTGTAAATGTGAGACACTTCATTTACTTTGCCATTATATATAGATCTATGTTAAGATTTTGATTTTTTTTTTTTTTTGTAAATATGAGACACTTCCTTCACTTGAAGCTCTTATATTATTTTTCCATTATATATAGATCCATGTTAAGATTTTGTTGGTATGGGGTTGAATTTTTTTTTAGCTGAAACAATATTAATGATGAATTTATTGACATAAAGAACTAACTGATTTATTGACATTAAAATTAATGTAATTCAACAAATCAACCATTTTTTACATATAAAATATTACAAAATAAATATATCAAAAAATTAAAAAATAAACGCATTTTTCAGTTTTCTATTTTTGAAAACAGTTTTCCAAAATCACAAAGAGAACATGTTTTCAGCAATCCCAAAACAAACAATCAAATTCAAAATTCAATACTCAAAATTCAAAATCGAAACACAAAGAGAACGATCCCTTAAGCTTTTAGATCAAGTAGTTCAATATGGTACCAAAGTAGGCATATTGGCGAAGGTCATATGTTCAAGTCTCGATGCCACGCATTTTATGAAAGTTCGCACTTTACATGCTTTGATGAGAAAAAACAAATTTTACCTAAACGTGAGGTGTGTATGAGTCAAGAATTAAAAGATAAGAGTTCCTTTTAACGGCATAAGCTTTTAGATCAAGTGGTTCATCGCAGAGAAAGTAGAGGTCACTTTCCAATTCAAATATCTTCACAAACATGATCCATGAAGCTTCAAATTAATATTACTCTACAAGTGAGCAAATATGTAACTAAGAATAAAGTTCATATTTCTCCTTACTTCACAATATAGCAATGCTTGAGAGATTATATAACTTAAATTTGTGATGAACGAGGCAACCTACTAGGATGAACTATCCTAATCCATGTCTGACACGTATTGAATGCGTACTACCAGATATTCCAGGGTACATGATTATTTTTCTCTCATTTGAACTAAAATATGATAGGTACAGCCCGAAGTTAATTCAATATATAGTAATTCCTAGCCCTAATTCAAAAGATATCTGCAAAATTCAAAATTAAAGCTGAAAAAGTTTAATTTTATTGAAGAGTTAAAACAACGTAAAAATATTATACATATAAAAGAATCTTGTAATCATTGTCCATGTCCTAAGTTTTTTAAAAGTAATATGTCAAATTGTGTCTCTAATATTGGTGTCCAGAGTTGTGTGACTTGAATCTTCAAACCGATGAAGAAATAGAAAAGAGATCAAAATGAAGTCGAGATCTCTGTGAACAAAATAAAAAGAATCCAAAAGCATTGTGAACTACTCAATTTCCACGACTTACAACTGAATTCAATGATCCACAAACAAAACGATGCTGAACTTCCCAAAGAGGGCAGGCAATTAACAGAAAATGACTGAAATATTTGAAGCATCCATTAAAATGCATACGGAAATTTACGACAGTCTGACCTCGATTGCAAGAACTCGGCTAATTGATGCTTCTGACTCATTCCAGTTCATCTGCGAAGAAAGTCCATTTCTTCCCCCAGCTCTCCAATCAAGAAGACCAAGAAGAACATCAACAAGGCCAACCCTACAGTGGTGATAATTCATATTATTATGTAAGTGGCAGGAAAAAGATGAAACATTAGTTTCTTCAAGATGCATGTCTAACCTAATTTAAATCAAAACAAATTCAACTCAAGCTTTTTGTAATCCTTCTATAACATACAGGTGTCAAATCAACTAACGACACAGTGCAAAGTGGGGTTATATTTAACTTTATACCACGATCCAAAGTCACTAATTGAAGGCTTCTAGGAAGGTTTGCAAGCAAATGAGCATGAAGAGTGAAAAGTGAAAACACAAATGAATTTATGCTAATGAATTTTCTCTGTGCAATCAATTTATATAAAACTTCTCTATGTTATCATCTGGTCACAAAACAAGTTATGAAGATGACAAAAATGAAATCGGAAAAACTTAATCGTTAACAATAAGTACTCAGAATTTTATGTGAAAAACTATTTGGTAACGCATTTAATTTAAATACAGATTTTCATGTTTAAAGCACTAATATTAATATAATGCGACTATTATACACATACTACCAGATTACACACATAAATTTGTACAACAGTTACTGATTGCTAACTTAATACAATTAAAATACATTAATTTACATACATAGAGGATGCATTTAGACAGTCATACTCGATGTATTTAAAACTTCTTATGGCTTAGCTGCTTGCTTTTCAATTATCTAATAATGAAACCTCCCATTAAAGTTTTGAACTAAATTTAAGTGGGTCTAATCATTTTAAGTAGCAACATCTATATTTTATTAAGCAAGTTGATCTAATACATACTGAAACTTTTCTGTACAAGTTTGGATGCTTATATCAAAGACCCCTTATATACTTACTTAAGACCCTGGGCAACTAGTGCATCTCTTGCTCGATTTCCCGCAACTACGACTCGCTTCAAGGTCTCAAGAGCAAGGATACTTCCACCTTGCCAACCAATAGCCTTCATCAGAAGTGGAACCACCTGGAAGCAAGATTATTGGGATCAAATTAATTACCACATAGTTTACAAGATTTCTCTACAACACCTTATTAAAACATCCATCAAACCCAAGAGAAACCATATTGATTGATTTGACAAGGGTTTATTATCACATACCTGGGGAGTCCCTGCACTAGTTGCTGCCATAGCTTCTGCACAGGTGGTACTAGCTGCAAGTTGATGCAGGACACGTAAACAACTAAGGCGCACACGTTCCTGCGGAGTTTGAGTAGCATGTTGTATTGATCCATCCTCAGCTTCATAGGTTTGATCAGAATCATTAGTCTTCATATCTTCTGATGCCATTGTTTCTCTTCTTCCTTCATAAGCTACTGCAGACACAAGTTTCGGTATATAACCAAGATATCCAACATGATCCGCAAGAGCAGGGTATACCCTGAGTAGAGAAACCAGTGCAGCAGAAAGTAGCAAAGGAAGTTCAACGTCAACAGCTTGGCCATCAAAATGTGTAGCAGCAATTGAAGAAAGATACTGGTCTAGCAGTCCTTCAAGAAATTTCTTTGGATTTCTAAGTGGGAATTTGGGATCTTTCAGGAATAACCTAACATAGATTCCCCCAACCTACACTCGAATGAATATTTTGCAGTCAGATAACAGAATTAAAGCATTCTTGCGCACATTGAATATTTCCATTATACCTGAGGCTCATCTTTCATTTCCTGTTGGCTGGATGCCTGTTCGGGGACATCCCAATCAACAACACGCCCTTTCATCTGTTCACCATATAAATCGGAAGCCATTGTCGCAATTTGTGCGGAGAGCGAGGCAGCCATTGCTGGTGTCCATACAAGTTCTGGAGTCTCTGTTGTTTGGTCCAGAGCACTCACAACCATTTCACCAGGACCATACCTGATGACAGAGACAAGACCATCTGGCAGAAATCTCGTAAGAGTTATTGCCACCCTAGGCCCATGCATAGGCTGCCCAACAAGTTTCCCTAATAACGAAGCAGCAGCTGCTCTTTGCTGCAAAGGAATTTCTTCTGCACAACAATATTAATATTAAGTAAAAAAAAAAAAAAAAAAGCTATCTGATGAGCATATCATTATTAAATAATTTGCTCGTAATTTTATTTCTGTTCATTAATTTGATTGATGAACAAAAGATATTAATGTGTTTTATAGACAAGATCAATCATTTAAAAGTGAGAAAATGAATTACAATATTTATACACACTAAGCACTGCATCAATTCATTGGTGAGTCTTAAAGCTAAGCATTGAGGCAGCCACAAAGAGCAATAGAGAAATGAGAAGGGGAGGGGGGAAGACATAGGAAATGAAATCGAAAATGGAAAGATTGTGCCAACCAAGTGGCAACTCCAAAGTCCAATCCCATGGAATGATTAGTAGTTTAGTCATGGAAAGAAACAAAAGGAGAGCAAAATATACAAGGGTTTAGAAGCAGCAGCTTCATGGCTAACTATTCTCTGTCATTAAATTAAATTGCGTTCTTTTAAATTTCATGAACAAATGTTAATGACGTATTTCTCCTGTATCATAATAATAATAATTCCTAAATCCTCTTGAATGTTTAATGTTCTTGCTTCACAAGATTAGCATTTAGCAAATATACAATTACTTTCATCATTAATGTCAAGTATTGTTTAAATTTAGGAATTTGTTTCATTACTTTACGCTTAGTTCAATTTGTCTGTCCTAAATCCGTGTAAAGTAGGCACGCCCATAATTTGTATATAGATTAAATTAGATAACTTTTTCTAAATTTCAGCAATACTTTGGGTATACCTCCTTGCTCCCGTTTTGTATTCCAATAGATTCATGTGATTAATTTAAAATTTCAAAAAAAAAAAAAAAAATTAATGATGATCATAAATACTAATAGAAAATTTTACCTTGCAAAGGCAATAGAAGTTCAAGAATGTAGACAACCCCACCATGTTTGGCTGCTGCCCAGGCAAGCTCCGGTGTGCTTGCCAAGGCATAGAGAACTTGAAGAGCTCCTTCACGACAGTTGGGGGATGAGTGGAGCATCTGTAATAAAAGTAGCAGACTAGAACCATCCGCAACCATTGCCTCCAAGCAGGGAGCATATGTTGTTAAGCGTGTCAGAACATTCAAACATAGTTGAGGAATGTTGCTTGCTGAAGCAACAGGAAGAGAGAAACATTCAAAAAGAGGCAATAACTTTTCCTTTGTGGAGAGCATAGAGGCTAAGTTTGGATTACTCGTCAATAAGTGCTGGAATTACAGAACAGATACGTGAGACTCCAGAACTAAATTAGTAAACATAAACAAAAAGCAAGATGCATACCTGAAGAGAAGTCAGAGCATACTGAAGGTTGTTAACCAATTCAAGTTCAGACTTGTCCATGATTTTCGTATCAATGGGTTCTGAAGAATCATCACAAGAAAGCTGCTCCGTAGATGATACAGTGGCCATATCACCATTAACATGAATACCTGAATCTGCAGCAGGCCGATCATGAACTAAATGCGATATAAAATCAACAAGGGCAATACAGAAGACCTCTGGTTCACTAATTTCAAAATCTGGTTGATCGTTATAAACTTTCAAGTATACGTAGCCAATATAAAGTTCCTTCGATAGTGCTTCATACACGAAGGAGTGTGACGCCTTTAGGTCATATGATCCATCTGGACCTTGGTTTGCACGCTGCTGGTCCACAAATTTCAACAGTTCTGCTCGGATTGAGGAGTTCCAGATTATCTGGAATCCAGAGGAAATGGTGAGAACCATTTTATGAGTAAAGTGAGGAATCAATAATAATGACAAATATGGGTACATAAAGTAATTAACAATCCATAGACATTAATGCAATTATGTGACCCATCGTGCATTAACACATTATACCGTCTAGAAGATCACAATAAATAAACTCACATATGTTGACCAGAAATGGAACCTTGAAACTCATGAAAAAAAATTCTGCCACTTGTTAATGACTCGCAAAAACATGCAAGTTAGTAAAAAAAATAAACAGAGTGAAACAAATATCAATTCAAATCGACAAAAGTATGATAGATAGAATAAGCACTTCTAAGTCCCATAAGATACGAAAAGCATTCTCTTTTGTACTGCATGGATTTTTCGAGTCAGCAAAGAAAAATAAGCAATTCGTAGTCCAAGCAAATGGTTCAATGTTTGCAGCATAGAACTGTCCAACATGGAAAGTATGCAAAATCTGCAGCATTTACCTCAGGAGTCTCCAAATTTGAGTTTAATTTGGATAAAAGGTCTTTGGGTAGTGTATCTTTCAGCATACTCGCAAGTTTAGGTGTTAGCAAAGTTCTAAGGGCATCAGCTGCAACCTGATTATAGGGCGCAGGATTCTCACTGATGTCCAAACCACTAAGCCTTGACAAGGAATGAGATGCTTGTACAGCATGTAAATTTTTTGCAATCTGAACACTTGTTCCAACACCACGAGCCTCTGTCATATCTGATTCCTCAGCAGTAGAATCATACTGAAGCAATAAAGGTAAAAGGTACCTAAACAAAAAATAAGGTTAACTCTGAAACCCACAAGATCTAGATATGAGACTGAATTTGTAGAAATCTTACTGAGGAGTACAATAAAAATATAACAGTTTCTGATAAACTCCACCATTTGTAGAACAGGTCTTTTAACACAAATATTGCAGCCAGAGTAACGGACTCCAAATTCTTTTGCTTCATAAATCAAAGACTTCCATACTTTACATGTAACGAGTGAGAATTTTACTTTCTGCAGATTGAGAATAATAAAATATGGCTTTCAACACTGATGCCTTTGTAATTTGAGGTGTGTTTGGCAACTTAATGATTGCCATATTAAATCCAAAATTTAAATTACACAATTTTCCAAACCACTTTTTAACCACACATTTTCTCTCCACTTTTCAACCACATATTTTACCTAGAAAAAACAAATAAATCACATTATAATTGCTACAGGAGCCGCCGAACAGAGCCTTAATTTCATAAATCTTTAATGTATAGTAAATATAACTTCTGACCACTATGAATATAATCTTTTAAAAAAAAAAAAAAAGGAATCCAACTGAACAGCCCAAACATGGACATAAATATTTAGATGAAATAGGGAACGTACTTCATAAAACATCAAATATGCTACCTAAAGACGGAAATAGAAAATATGAAAACAACAAATAAATAACAAGAGAAGTTACTGCACTTGGATCAATACAAAGGGATAAGGGAATGGTAGAAGAACTCCAGTAAAAATAATAAAAAGTAATATACCTGAAGGAAAAGACAAATGTTTTCTTGTGAAGAACTCATATCACATCTTCCAATATAAAGTGTCGATGAAGCACTATAAATGTAGAAACCCAAAATTCTTCCTACAAGCTAAGGGTATTTAAAGGGTCTTTGATCCAGTTTAAAGACTAAGAGAGGACTCTTGTACCTATGACAAGAATGTAGACCCTAACGGGCTTTCCTCTGATGTTATGTGTGAGAACATATGATATTATTCATCACCTATTTCTATACCTTGCTAATTTTGCAACAGAATTTTGGTTAAAATGGTTTTCTGTATTGTTGGGCTCAGTTTGTCCTTCAGAAGATCAAAAGACATACAATCTTGTGCAAAAGTCCTTCACTGGTTGGTCCTCACCTACTCGGTCCATTTGGATAGAGAGGAACCATAACATTTTTCCAGGATTTCTATCCCAGTCCTCTGTGTGTGGGGGATAGGTTCCTTATAAGCTAAAGCGGCTGGCTGCTTCAGCTGTAAAGCTTTAATATACATGCAGCAGATTGGGGATCAAATAATTGTTTGATTTTACTGGTAAATGGAGACACCTTGTCCTCTAGCATTGTCTGATTCTTTCTATTAAGAAAAAAATGTAGAAAGCACAAAGATGTAACTTGGGCTTACCACAGCACGCCAGCCTTTAGTAAGGCATCTTGAAACTCAGAGGATACAGAAACATGAGTGATAGTCTGAAGGGCAGCATCAACAGCAGCATCCACAAGGTCAAGTTCAGTGCAATGCACAATATCCTCAACCAAACCAGAAAATTCAAGCATCTCAGTTCTGGCGCTTTCAAACAGACTCAAAACAGAGAAGGTTCGCATGACATTTGTAACAATGATGGTGGATGGTTCTGTAGCAGGTGTTGTTGGTTGGACCACACACATGCAACGTGTAAGAAGAGTTGCCAGTAGTGGTATTCCACCATCTCTCACGAGCTCTTCACCGTTCAGTGAAGAAGAAGCACAACTGATAGCAATATGTACAGAAATAAGCAAATATAATAGAAGTAGGAAATAATACCATAGAGATAAGAAACATTTAGTAGTTAACAAAGCATTTACGTTAACCAAACAAGCTCTGAGGCTGCAACAAGAAGAGGAGTTCGATCAGAGGAAAGAAAATTGTTGTCATCTTTGTCCACCGTAATTGTATTCAACAACATTGGATATCCAGCGTATTTGAACGGCTTCAGTACGTCCCCATATTGCCTATAAAGGATGCATTGGCCTTTCAATAAAAGCAACAACCTCCATGGCTGGGGACCTTGAAGCCCTTGCATAGTTACCTAAAGGAGAAGAATTAAAATGCAGTAAATCACCATGTAGCGACAAGAACATGGAGAATATGAAAAACTCCAATCATGAAAAAGCTGATTATATATTTTACCATAACACTTGATTTTATGAATGTCAAGATACATATTTGCTTAAATGCCAAAGAAGTCGAGAGTAGAATATCATGCAAAAGCACCAAGACGGTCATGCGTGCGGGACACGGCGAAACGAGATTTTAAAAAAAGGTACGATACGATTCATCAAACATGTTGATTAAAATAATACTAATTTTTATTTATTTATTTATTTATTTATTTTCGTATAGAGCAAATAATTTCAGTTGGAGAACAGATCACCCTTCAGAATTGTGCTATCCTATACTTTCGATTGGTTAAGTTATGTGAAAAACTGTGTTTGCAATAAAAATGTCGTGGGCATTCAACAACCGACATCGTGGTTTAGTCAATTGACTAGTTTATTTGTTGAAAAGGCTAGTTCCAATGGTCAGTCTCGAAAAAGTTCAGAATTGTGCTATCCTATACTTTCGATTGGTTAAGTTATGTGAAAAACTGTGTTTGCAATAAAAATGTCGTGGGCATTCAACAACCGACATCGTGGTTTAGTCAATTGACTAGTTTATTTGTTGAAAAGGCTAGTTCCAATGGTCAGTCTCGAAAAAGTGGTGGGCCAAGTCCCAAAACAAAGAAACAGGTGCTTTTCTGTCAATTTAAATGTTGTTTTAAAATTTTTCTTCGAAAAGATTTTTAATAATGCCAGACCAGATTTAGGGATGTAACTTCTTTGGAAAGTCATCATTTCCAGTCTCCAATAAGTAAGCCTCTGATTGGTGAAGTTTGTTTATAAATTTTGTTTATAAGTTGTCTCATTGGACTATTTATATTGAAAAATCAATAATTTCGGCTGGTCAAAAATTTACGTCAACCATTTTTGACTTTTCAAAGAAACGGACCAACGAAATATTGTCATGTTGCTATTTATAAACCGTTCATAAACAGTTTTCCAAATGGAGCCTAATTGGTCCTCTTCCTCCAAAGTCCAAAGCCATTTCCTCTTCCACCCATGAGCCTTTGCCCCCCAGGCTCCCAACTCTGTCCCCTCCTTCAGTTAGTTCCTCCTCACTCATTTTTTGGTTGTTTGAAATTTATGAGTGTTGGCAGTGCATGGGGGATGGGGCTAATTCGGAATAATCAAAACGAAAAAAGAGAGATGCCACCAGGAATTTCCAACTCATAAGAGACATATCAGCGTGTGCTGTGTCCGATACTCTTGTCGAGCACCGACAAACGGCTCCGGTGGCGTAACCATGCTTTATAGACATCATGTTTGTCAAGCTCACTGTCAATCTTATTTTTCTATTGCATACAGCATTAGTTGTCACGATTCACAAATTTAAAGTGGTAGTTGCCTGTATGTCGTATATAAACATGCTTCAGTTTCAGAGAATCATGCTCTTAACTGTCATTATGTAAAGAACAATTAACAAATGCCTCACTAGTTGTGTTTTGACAGATGATTCAGGTCAAACATGAGGGCAGCAACAAAAAAAGCCAAAAAGTAGTAGCTGAGACAAAATTCCTCATAAGGCATGCTTGTGTATCAAACATGTAAAAACTAGAATATGGCAGCACCCTAAATCCCATATTATGAAAATAGATAGAGACGTAATGTGACCAAAACCCAACTTAATTACGCCTAACAAAATGATAAAATCAGGTTAGGGCATCATAGAATTTCACTGATAATTCCATATTTAATATATCTTTTTCATTCTTTCTGTTTATATAATCTTCAATCTGTATTCCTCAAATTGCTTTCTTCAACAGATATGAAGCTCTGAAAATAGTGTGTTTTAAACTGACAAAAGAAAAAGATGAAAATTTTCAACTTCAATGCTAATTATAAGATGGTTGGCTTTAGCAATTCAAGTCCCTGTAGAAATTCTTAATCCATTCACAACACATAAATGAAAATGTATATTTTAGAAGGGACGGTTGATCAATGTTAACATTGAGTTATCATAGTCAGACCACGATTTCTATTCTCGATTTCCAGAAGTGCACGATAAACACAGAGGCCATATACAAAGTTTTGACATGATAAAAATATATGGCATTTTCACTAAGGTCACGGTGGTGTGCATACCTGCAAGCGCTCATAAGCTTTCTGCACTGCAAGAAACTTCTCTCTTCCATCAGGATTTTTGTCAGGATGATACTTCATTGCAAGTTTTCTATACTGTCTCTTGAGCTTTTCTTCATCAATATATTCAATCTGTCTTGATATGTTAGGAATCCCCTCTACCGCTTCAGAAGTTTGTCTTTTAGGGGCATCATCTCTTGATACATCCTCAAGCGAAATCTCGAGTATCCTGCACGCTTCTTCTTCAGAAAGATCCATTGGTCTTCGTGTTAACTCTTCGCGCCACATTATTAACAATGATTGCAAGAACTCAACATGTTCAACAATAGGCCAATTAGGAAATCTAATCTCATCACACAAGTTTCTAAGGTAATAGCGGTGACACCACATTTCGTCCTTCAGCTCTGGATACGTCACTGGTGGCATTGGAGCATAATCATATAACGAATGACAATGCTGGGACAATTTCTGCGAAAAATCACCAAGATGCTGCATAACCTGAGAAACCACACAAACTTAAGCTGATTACAGTAATTATTTGGTACAATCACTCACAGTAAATAGTTTTTAGTAAGTAAATGGGATAAAACGTGACACACCAAAGGCAAGCTCTCAATGTACAGGCAGGTATACCTGGCGGATTAAATTTTCTGCTCGCATCTTGTGTGTCCATATAATCTCAGGAGTATCAGAATCAGAAACCATTGCTGCTGCAAATGCAGCAGGACCACTACGTTCCAGTACATAGAGTAAAGACTCAGGTAACAGGCCACCTAAAACACTGCGTTTTGCCAAAGGTAAAGAAGAGGAAACTGCAGCTTCTTCGCCACCATGAAAAGCTTGATGAACATGAGTCACTGAGAAGAGTTGAGCAATTGAATGAAGATTAGAACCAGGATATGACAGAGCAAAATAAAACGCGCCTGTACTGTACAATCTTATCATCGCCTTGGGATTCCTTGTAATAACAGCCTTCAACAAAGCAGCAGAGTTCTCAACAATGGTTGGTTCACCAGAAAGCATTGCCTGCATTTGCAAATTTTCATGAAAAAGACAATAGGGCCCAACAAATGATTTGGCTAAAATCAATAGCCAAAAACTTTGAGTCTATTACTTAATTTCACTAAAAGTACAACAATAGCCAACTCATTGTCAGCACTCCAAGTTACTGACTGTTCCTAAGTGCACCATCAAATATAAAAAGATAATGATAAAGAAGATTGAAAATCTCACCCCAGTAATGCAGATTTATTGTCTTTCATAATAGTGTCAGGCAGAGCTATAGTTTTGTAAGAGTTAATGATTTTGTAAGCCATTAGATCCTTGCAACCACAACAAGCAATAATAGTTATTCTACCTATCCCTCCACCAATATTTTCTTCGCACCACTTTTATAAACTGGAGCCTCTTTAAATTTACGCAAGACATGTCCCGATGACCTAAACTGTACTTTCATTATCTTCAGTCTGTGCTACCTCCATTGTTAGCATATATTCTCATCATAAACATCCATTCTCAAATAATATTCATTTTATGGACTTTTTATTCTTTAATGGCACGAGGCTAAGTATCACAAAGTATAGAATTTCTAAAAATTTTAGAAGTCTGTTGGAAAGTCTGTGATTATGGAAAAATTATAGGGAATATTTGATTGTAAATTATTGGGTAAATATTCTATTTTTAGGAGTATATATTTTTGGTTATTTCTTTCCTTTTCTACTGATTATTTTGTATTATAAATACATTGGTTTGTATTATTGGAAATATAGAAAAATAATTCCACAATCTTTGTGTCTCTCAAATTCTATATGGTATCAGAGCCGGACTTGTCCAATCCAGGCCAACCATGACAGAATCCTTCAACAAAGAGTTGGAATTAACAAATAACCTCGAAAACGAAACCGAGGTCATCTCCAGTATGAGTTCAAACGGAGCAGAAAACTCATCCTTTCAACTCACCTTGGAGAAATTAAACGGAAGAAATTATCGTGAATGGGCTCAATCCATTAAATTGGTAATCGATGGCAAAGGTAAATTGGGATTTCTTACCGGAGAAACGAAGAAGCCTGAAGTCACCGACATCGTCGCCTTGCAAAAATGGAAATCATAAAATTCATTGGTGACCGCTTGGCTCGTCCATTACATGAAGTCCACCATCGGGAAGACCTATCTGTTCTTGCCCACTGCAAAGGATGTTTGGGATGCTGTTAAAGAAACTTACTCAGATTCCGAAAATGCCTCCCAAATTTTCGAAATCAAGACTAAATTGTGGAAATTGAAACAAGGAGAAAGGGAAGTCACCGATTATTATATGGAGATGTGCAACCTTTGGCAAGAATTAGATTTGAGCAGTGAAGAAGAATGGGAATGCTCAGCCGACAGTGCAAAATACAAGAAAAAACTCGAAACAGAAAGAGTTTTCGAGTTCTTGGCCGGACTGAACCGCGAGCTCGACGACGTAAGGGGGAGGATTCTTGGCCGGAGACCACTACCTTCAACGCGTGAAGTCTTCTCTGAAGTGAGAAGAGAAGAAACTCACCGACTGGTAATGTTAAAAGGAGACCCATCTATTGGACCTGAAACCTCAACACCATTATCTCATAAGCCCACTGGATCAAATTCACAAGGGCCCGGTTATGACTTTAATAGTCGTGGGTTTAGTCATGAGCCTCATGGGCCTCAAACTGGATCAGGCCCAAATACAAAAAGGCGCCCCTATTGTGATCACTGTCGCAAACCCGGTCATGACAAGGATACATGTTGGGATATACATGGAAAACCAGCAGATTGGAAACCGAGGCAGAGTAATAAAGCTCGAGGATACAAAGCAACCTTTGATCATGGTACAGAAAGGAATCAAGAAGGAGATGTAAAAAATTCTTCAGGAGGAGCATTTAACCCCGAGCAGTTAAATCAACTCTACAACATATTCTCTAGTCTCCAAACATCTGGTCAGTCCTCAAATTATGTTCCATCCAGTTCACTGGCCCACAAAGGTAATTCTGTAGCTTTAAGCACTCTCCTCAAAACTAAAACACCGTAGATTTTCGATTCAGGTGCTTCAGATCACATGACTAATTCACATCCCCTTTTTTCGTCATATTCCCCTTGTGCTGGTAATCTTAAAGTCAAAATTGCAGATGGTACATTTTACTCTAGAGTCTGTCCTTCATGTTCCTAAATTATCATGCAATTTATTATCTATCAGTAAACTGACAAAAACATCAAATTGCTCAGCTACTTTTTTTCCCACTCATTGTATTTTGCAGGACCTATCATCGGGGAAGATGATTGGCAGAGCTAAGGAATGTGATGGACTTTACTACCTTAATGAAGCTGAAGTGAATAAACGACATCAACTAGCTGTTTGTGATTCTGCTTCTATCCCTAGAAATAGTCAATTATTATTATTGCATTTTAGAATGGGTCATCCCAACTTTCAATACATGAGACATTTGTTTCCTTCCATTTTTTCGAATAAAACTATTTTTGACTTTCAATGTGAATTCTGTGAACTTGCAAAACATAAACGTACATCATTCCCAACATCGAAATACCAACCCACCAAACCATTTGTCCTAATTCACAGTGACCTGTGGGGCCCGTCTCGAAATCCAAATCGAACTCACACAAAATGGTTCATCACGTTCATTGATGACCACACTCGAGTTTACTGGGTTTATCTGTTGAAAGAAAAAAGTGAAGTTCGTAACATATTCATAGAATTTCACCAAATGATTCAAACTCAATTCCAAACACAAATTCAAGTTTTGCGAACCGACAATGGCACTGAGTACTTTAACTCTACTTTGGGGAATTACCTTAAACTACATGGGATAGTTCACCAAAGTTCATGTGTTGACACGCCCCAACAAAACGTGGTTGCTGAGCACAAAAATAGACATCTTCTTGAAGTAGCCCGTGCCTTGATGTTCACAACAAATATGCCAAAAACATTCTGGGGAGATGCCATTTTAACATCCACATATCTGATCAACAGAATGCCTAGCTGGATTCTGTCTTTTCAAACACCTCTCGAAAAACTTCATAAATACTTTCTTACATCTCGCCATATATCAAATTTGTCTCTTAAGGTATTTGGGTGCACCGCGTTTGTTCATGTTCATGCCCATTCTCGAAAAAAACTAGATCTTAGAGCTATTAAATGTGTCTTCATCGGATATTCCCCTACCAAGAAAGGGTACAAGTGCTATGACCCATCACAAAAAAAGGTTTTTGTTACCCACGATGTCACATTCTTTGAAAACACACCTTATTTCCAAAAAACTTCTCTTCAGGGGGAGAATGTGGAAGAAGATCATTTTTTGGACTTCAACCTTTCTCTACCTGAACCCGCTCCAAAACCCAAACCTGACTCGAAAGAAATTTCTAACTCTGGGAGAGATATTGAAAAGCAAAATGGCAAAGACATGATTGTTTATTCACGAAGGCCAAAATTAGGGAACGTGGAAGACCTCACGATAGCTCCTAATATCCATGAGTCTCCTTCCAGGTCAGGTAATTCTGAGATCCCCAGTATTAATTTACCTATTGCTCTAAGAAAACAACCCCGGTCATGTACTCTTCATCCGATTTCAAAATTTGTGTCATATAATGCCCTGTCTAGTGGATTTCGTGCTTTTATTTCTAACCTTGACAACACAGAAATCCCAAAGAACATTCAGCAAGCATTGGAGGCTCCTAAATGGAGAGAGGCGGTACTGGAGGAAATGCGAGCTTTGAAAAAGAATGAAACTTGGGAAGTGGTAGATTTACCCAGAGGAAATAAAACCAGTTGGGTGCAAATGGGTCTTCACCGTGAAGTATAAGACTAATGGAACGGTGGATCGATATAAAGCACGACTTGTAGCTAAAGGGTTTACTCAAACATTTGGGATTGACTACACAGAGACGTTTGCACCGGTAGCCAAACTAAATACCATCCGAGTACTCTTGTTTCTGGCAGTAAATTTAGACTGGTCTCTTCAACAACTGGATATAAAGAATGCCTTTCTAAATGGCAACCTGGATGAAGAAGTCTATATGAAATTACCCCCGGGCTTTTGTAAAGGAGAGGAAGTAAATCAAGTGTGCAAACTCAGAAAGTCAATTACGGACTCAAACAATCTCCACAAGCGTGGTTTGACAGATTTGCGAAAGTGTTGAGAAGTCAAGGATACAATCAGGGACAATCGGATCATACTATGTTTTATCGCCAAACTCAAGATGGGAGGAAGACCATTCTTATTGTGTATGTGGATGATATTATCCTAAATGGGGATAATGTAGTTGAGATGGAGAGATTAAAGAAAGCTTTAGCCAATGAATTTGAAGTCAAAGATCTGGGACAAATGCGATATTTCTTAGGAATGGAAATAGCAAGGTCAAAAAGAGGTATTAGTGTCTCCCAAAGAAAGTATATCTTAGACCTCCTAACTGAGACAGGTATGCTTGGATGCAAACCAAGTAACACTCCTATTGAGACAGGAAAAAGGTTGGAGGATGTTGGAAAACCCGTCGAAAAAGATAGGTATCAACGACTAGTGGGAAAGTTGATCTACCTATCACACTCAAGACCTGACATTGCGTTTGCAGTTAGTATGGTAAGTCAACATATGCATTCGCCAAAGGAAACTCATCTGGAAGCAGTACACAAAATCCTTAGATATCTCAAAGAGTCTCCAGGCAGAGGATTATTCTTCAAAAAATGTGAGAATAAAGGAGTCGAAATCTTCACAGATGCAGATTGGGCAGGTTCATCAGAAGACAAAAGATCGACTACTGGATACTATACCTTCGTAATGGGAAACTTGGTAACATGGAGAAGCAAAAAACAAAATGTAGTAGCTCGAAGCAGTGCTAAGGCTGAATTTCGAGCAGTAGCTCAAGGAATTTGCGAGGTTAATGGTTAAAGAAACTTTTGGAAGAACTACAGGTCACATTAGAGTATCCACTTAAGCTTTATTGTGACAATAAGGCAGCTATTAGTATTTCTCTTAATCCGGTACAACATGATCGAACCAAACATGTAGAGGTGGACAGACATTTTATTAAGGAAAAGGTAGAAGATGGAATTATTTGCATTACCTATATCCCTACAACAAAACAAACTGCCGATATCTTCACCAAAGGGCTACCACGACAAAGTTTCAATGATTTCATCAGCAAATTGGACATGATTAATATCTATGATCCAACTTGAGGAGGAGTGTTGGAAAGTCTCTGATTATGGAAAAATTATAGGGAATATTTGATTGTAAATTATTGGGTAAATATTCTATTTTTAGGAGTATATATTTTTGGTTATTTCTTTCCTTTTCTACTTATTATTTTGTATTATAAATACATTGGTTTATATTATTGGAAATATAGAAAAATAATTCCACAATCTTTGTGTCTCTCAAATTCTATAAAGTCTTTATTATGTCATCATCATTTTGATCTTATATTCTCAATGTCGCATCTTGCCATCCTTCAGGCATATGAATCACTCTAATATGGCTACCTTCACCCTTGAGTCCTTGACCTTCCCAGTACCCTAAACAAGCACACTTGAAAATTTATGTCACTTATTACTAAACTCTTTTAAGGATTACTCTCTTTTGTATATTTCTATCCTTAGCTTATTGTTAAATATTACCTCAAATTATGTTGTCACGTATTGCTTTTTTCAGCCATCAATAGCGTACCTTCAGGTGAAACTTTGAACAGCTAAGTTTCACAGAATGCTTGAGAGCATCATGTCTGAACTAAGGAGCCATAGGGCGAATGAAGACAAGGAACAGAAAGAAAGGGGTGTAAAAACAGAGAAGAAATGAGGGTTATCCATATATCATGGGTTAACCATTACGTTAAGCCCCTCTACTTATAGAGCAAATAAACTAAAAGGAAGCAAACTTCTAATAAATTATAGTTGTATCAAAATATTAAATATAATCTAACACATCCAGCCTATAAAGATTCCAACAAACCCGGCCTAGATAGAAGAGGTTTCCACTCCCGCCTAACCTAATCTAATTAAGCATGTTTTGAATCAAACTTTTTTTATTATAAAAAATCCTAACTAAATTACAATTATGTTCTATCTTTATATGTATCTCCTTTAGTGAAGAATTCATTCATGGCTAATGAGAGAAAGTTGAGCAAAAAGAACATTGAGGGAGATGCATTACTCAACTTGTCCTTTTTTTATTCTCCGAAATAGAACATGCTACACTCACCAGCCAAATGGGTATGTAAGAGAACTTTCATCGTTACACAAACCTCGTAAATGTATTGCACCCTTTCAAGCAAGCATTCATCATTTTTTTGCTTACCAAAATTAAAATGCAGTTTTACAAAGCTAAAAGATGTAATCTTGAAGGGTTCATAGTTACATCTCCTATCTCCTATCTAAGAAACATTTTATCATTTTATTCCCTTTAACAATAAATTTGAGAACAAGCAGTTAGGTAAAATATATTTATATTTAATAAAAGACAGTATGCACAACCTCCTGGACCAACTTAAAAGTTGAGGTAGTTATCATATTCTAAATAATGCAGATAACAGCAACAGTAAATTTTAATCCAAGTAAGAAGCATGCAGACTTCCATGAATTTTAAATTATATTAGCAGAAAAATGAACTAACAATATATTTTTCATTTTCATTTTTAACGACCATAATTTCACACCTCTGAACTATGTTGTGAACTTTGTAGTAGCTAAATGTAAGAAGTCTGAAAGCCCAATTACCAATAAAAAAGATAGGGCACAAGAACTATCAAGAATACCTGCGCTATATGTGGAAGGCAACGTGGACTTGATAAGATCCTTTTCACTCTCGGTGTCGGAGTAACAAGCTCTCCAGCGTCATCTATATCTGAATGAGCATCTACCATGCTGTGTAATATGGATAGTGCCACCTCTCCTACCTAGACAAGGTATATCTACCTTCTTAGATTCATCATCACAACATATATTCCCAAATTTGAGTATATGCTTTAAATAGCAAATAATTAAACATCAGTCATTAGATAATAAATGAATGAAGTAGCACTTTATTCTAGTTAGTTATCAAATCTAATCTTAAAGAAGTCACATACAGCTTCAAGCAATGTACTAAACAGTAATTCATTCTACTCAATCAAAACAAAAAATCAAAGTTTTTGAAGCGTTCATTTCTTATAGAACTTAACATATCAAATTTGTTAGAATAAATACGAATATTCACACCTACATGTGTAAAAATTGACTCAGTTCTTCAGAAATTGGCTTCTACTTCCTAAAACAAACTCATTTAGCATTTAGTTATCATTCCCATTATTGTATCGACCAATTTCCCACCATAAAATTGGAAACTAATAAAACTTGAATTCTATTTGAAAGTAACAAATGGTAAAACAAATCTTATTATCAGTATATCCTAATCAATACACGAGAAACAATTATTTTTTAAAAGTGCAACCAAATTCAAATCTAGGGAAGAATAATAAAATAAAATAAAAACTGTTGGACTTTAATTGGAAAATAAAAAAACCCTTCCCCTCTCTACCAGTTCCAATCGTTCTCTTGGTTAGGTTGTCCTTCATGAAGGGCTAATTGAGATGCATGAAAATATTAGAATTTCTAATTTTAGGGCAAATTTTGAATCCCACATATAGAGATGGTAGATGGTCACTGGAATGAGATACATGATTCAGCCAAGGGTTCAGAGATATTGGTCAAAATTAAATTTAGAGTTCAGAAATTATAGCTCAATTTGAAACCCAATTTTTTGAGGCCCCAAATTTTGACAATTAAAGCTCTGGTACCAACTTGAAATTAAGGCGGACTATTTTTCCATAGACAATCAACTTTATTTAAATAGTACAATCTTTTGTGTTTTTCCCAAAAATTACATTTAAAATTTTATAAAATGAATTCAACTTTAAATTATAGATCTTGATCAATGAAAAATTGAAAATTTTGATTTCTTCGAGTATCAAAATAATCAATGGTACTTTAGTTTCTTACTACAATGTCCAATAATATCATATGTGCCACATTTCTCCAATCCCAAAATTGATCTCTATGATAATATCACACTTTGTATCAATATTTTTTTCCTTAGAATCTACCAAACTCTAATTAAAAAGAAAAAGAAAGAAAAAAAAAGAGTATAGTGCATGTCAATCTCCCTACAAGTTTGTTAAAGTTTTGACCTATAAGTCTACTTTATGAATAATTATTGCATTGTTCGGACTTCGGCAGCCAATTTGTTGTTTATAAATGATTTATTGTTGTTTTCGAGGTAAAATATGTGGTTGAAATGTGTGGCTAAAAAGTGGTATGGAATATTGTACAATTTATAAATGCATTTATAATGGGTTTACCAAACATAGGCTAATACATAATTATTTTCAACCATTAAAAGAAGATAAAAATGTATAATGAATCTGATTAGTTTGAAATTCCCTTAGTTTTTATTAGCAAAATTACTCTTCCCGAGAGCACACATTACCTTTAGCCCAAATCGAAAATCATAATCATGAAAGAAACAATTGCAGCCAGCTTTCAAGTTGGTTGTAGAAAGCATTAACCATATGGTATATAAATAATTGTATTCTGTAATAGCTGTTTACTCCTACGGTACCTGGACAGTGGTAAGAACAGGAACTCGGACAGCCATTGCCCATCGGAGCTCCCTTATGTCTCTTAGTCTCTTCCAGTCTGGCATCCCAGAAGCCCAACATCTGGTTGTCCAATCTATTTCTTTCTTTGACCAAAATCTTCTAATTGCATCCTTCTCCACTGGCCCAACTTGAACATTATCATTGTTAATAAACATCCATTCCTTCAAAGGCTCCATGAAAGCAGTAGCAGCAATTAAATTAGACTGCAAAGGTATAGCAGTTCTTTCTGAAGCTTCATGAACTGCTGTCAGTAAATCAACAGCAAGAACACAGCCTCCAACCAAGACACATGCCTCTATATTTGATAGAACCTTCATCAAAACCTGCATGCCAACAAAGTTGTACAAGTTAAAAAAATATAATCCTATATTTAGCATTGTTCAAAAAACCGGACCGGGTCGGCCGGTTCAACCGGGAAAACAGACCCGGAACAGCCAGAAACCGTCTATTAAGAAAACCAGACCGAAAACTGGGTTTTTCCGCAACTCAGTCAACCTGGTCCGACTGTTCGAGTTTTTAAACCAGTTGTGCTGAATTTTTTTTATTTTTTTTTTATTTTTGTTTTGCTACATTTTTACCTTTGGTTGTGCCAAGTTACTTTTTCGAAATTTGAACATGTGTTCGTGTTTATCATGGATTTAATTTTAGTAGTGATGATTTTTTTTAGTATGTTTTGTTCGTTAACTTGAGTTAACTTTTGTGGATGATTATCTCTAAATGAGTAAATGTTGGTTTATTTGTAAAATAATTTGTATTTTAGAAAATTTTGTGATTTTTGGAATAATTATTTAATTTTTTAACTGAAACCGGTTCGACCCCGTTTCGACTCACCTTGGCTTGACCCGTTGCCCTTTCCGGGTCGATGCCCGGTCCGATTTTCTGAACCTATTTAGATAGAAAATTATTATTCCATCAAGAAGGATCAAATTTCCTCCATGGGCTAATTATTATTTCAGCAAGTTCATCTAAACCAGCAGGACTGATTGCTCTAAATCAGAAGTCCGTTCACTCCAATCCTTGTCATACCATATTATGCAACTCAAAAGATGACAGCCCAGATTCCATTGGGAAAACATCAGTTAAAAGGGGGCATATCATTATGTGATTTTCCAATTCTAAATTTAAGCAAAAGAACCTCAGATGTCAACAAGGAGAAGAAGCTGGTTCAGACAACTAGCAAAAATAGGATAGTTAAGCATTCCTTCCACTAATCAAAACTACATATTAAGTGATTGTGGAGAAGTGATTTTTTGGAGAATGTAGTCAAAAAGTAAGAAAAAGTTATGGGAAAACATGAAAATGTTTTTTATTTTATTTATTTATCTTTGTGGTAGAAATGTTTGGAGAAAACAGATATTTAAAAAATCACATCCAATAAGCATAAAAATTAAAAGTTCAAGTAAAACACAACATCCGTTCGTGAGATATCAAATTTGGACTGTGGAGCCTCTCAAACTATAACAAATTTCAGTCACAAGCCCTTTAACTTTCCTACTAGCTTTCATCTCAATCTCCCCTATTCCAACCATAACAGCTCCGTGTTTCAAGTTCTATTCAGCAACTGTACACCCAGAACTACTATCATCTTTCTTTCACTCTTTGCACTATCACCATTTTTGCAATTCCAAAACAAGTAAAACACAACCTCCGTTGGTGAGATATCAAATTTGGTCTGTGAAGCCTCTCAAACTATAACAAATTTCAGTCACAAGCCCTTTAAGTTTCCTACAAGCTTTCATCTCAATCTCTCCTGTCCCAACCATAACAGCTCCGTGTTTCAAGTTCTATTCAGCAACAGTTCACCCCACTACTACTGATTCATCTTACTTTCACTCTTTGTACTATCAACATTTTCGCGATTCCAGAACAAGTAATTGCCCTATTGGCTATTAATTCTCAATGCTACTCTCACAAATTCCACATTTAGTGCTATTTCCTAAACCAGCATTAGGTTGCTCAGCTCAAAAAATTTTTAGTTCTCACAGTAAAAGTCAAACTAGTTAAACAATTGCAATTCACAATCCAGACAACATATCAGCAAAAGTGCTTTGTCGCATATGGTACAAGTCAAATTGTTTAACACTAATTGCTATGCACAATAGGAGACTTGACTCACACAAGTGAGGAAAATATAGTGTGTAACTTAAATATTTTTAATAAAATGAATAGCTACTCAGCCAAATCAAAAGAAAAAAAATGTATTGGTTTTATTATAATTATAAAATAAAAATAGTATAAAAATAACGATGTAATATACAATTCTACAATTTTAAAGAATTTAAATTGCCATGTTCGTGGAAACAAGTCTCTGCTTCTTAGGGAAGATCTAATGGAGATGCCCTCTGATCGCTATCAGGCACTACTATTTGGAGAGAAGACAATACTAGAATCTTTTACGAAACTGTAATAGTAGTTATAATCTTTTAGGAAACTGTAATAGTAGTTATAGCCCGTGGAACAGAGTATTAGTGTCCTTGCTTGTGAGCTAAGGTCAGTGTTCCTTCTGAAGAATTTGCTTAACCAGATGAGCAACAAGGATAGAGAAATTATCGATGGTTTCTGTTTCATTTCTTTAATTAAATATCGATCTCCTGATACTCAATTCTTGTGATTCCTTCTTCATACTAATAAATACCTTGTCTTTCAGTTACAAAAAAAGGCACTGAACCGTAACCCCAAATCACCTGTCAAGATCAGTACCAAGAGGCAACAAAACAAAGTGCATAGCCATTAATAAAGTCAGAGATCTAATTTTTTTGTTTCCACTTCTTGAAGGAGAAAGAACTACTTAATATATACTAGGAGTGTCCTCAGGTTGGTGTAAAACAAGCCTCCCAAACGCAGATTCCTCGAACACAAGCCAATGACTTCAGGTCCATACTCAAGCCGAGTCAATTCCCCTGTTTATAAATCCATTTGCAGGCCATTCTCAAGAAAGTTTCAGAACAGTCACCAATTTTCTGTTAATGTAATTTTTTAGCGTTATCCTCTACCCAGGTTATCGTATCTTTAAGATCTAACAATTTCCTATAGCATTAGCCCCAAAAAAGACACTCAGCCCCCTAAATACTTTCAACTGACTAATAAGATTTTTGGCTCATCGGGAGAATGCATCACATGGTTTTCCGATGCCACAAAGCAATTTCGCTTCTCTCAAAAGAATCTGTTCAGACACTAAATGCATAAGCATCTTGTCCTCCGATCAGTCTTGGATGAAGTTTTTATACCATGACTTGAATATTAATAAAGAAATAGTATGCTATATTCTATTTTTGCCACTTTTTGAGCCTTTTTTCTATTCCGAGTTAATTTATTCAAGTGAGTAGAAAGAGGCATGGTTAGACAAAGTAATTTGTTGTACCTTCAACAGAAGAAAAAGACGGTGCCTTAAAGCTCTATCATCAGTCCGGTCCACGAGCACCGTAACATGTGCAGTGCCTTCAAATGGGCCTATTACATTGTAATGTTGCTCATATACAATTGACATTGCCCTCGCACAGAGCTCCCTAACAGAGGATCCTCCTCCTCCTCCAAAACCATCTAATCTTCCCATATCACACCAATCATCAGACGCACCCATTTCATCAGGAACAGCGCCATCTACGGTCAGCCCAGTGTCCGCATCACACAGGAATCGATGATAAAGTGCCCTAAAGAATGCAACAGGGTCACGCAGGGGAAAGTCCTGTGCCCTCCTGCCGCTGCTACTCTCAAGTAGCAGGCGCAAATAATATTGACCCACACAAACTTCTTTAGCCAAGCTAGGATACCTTACAGAAAATTCAGTGTAGTTCCATGATATCTGAGACACACTTTCTAGTCCAGTCAGAGACTCTGTAGATGTATCTCCAGGTACAATATCTTCAGTCCGTTCCTTCTCAAAATCCAGTTTATTAATCTCAGTGTGCAAAGCCTCTCTTAACTCCTGCCTAGTACGCTCATTCCAGATCAAGTCTGCACGGTTGTGATCGAGGCCAAAAGCTCTCCAAAAATCATGCCAATTCAACAGTAATCCTCCGCATCCCACACTTCCATTCTCCATCACTACCTGGGCAGGAGCAGGAACACCTGCATTCTGGGGATTGGATGAGCTGGCATCAGAATCAATTGAACTTGTAACATTTGTTTCTACTGACTGATATGCATTAACGGGAGGATTATCAGGAGAAGCAATGGCTGCTGACTGGTTATTTTGTGCGACCCCTACAGACAACTCATTGGTAGAAATTTCACCTGCAGGGTTATGATAACCATCTGACCCTGGGAATGCATTTGACTGTTGAGCTTGATCACTAGCTTCAACAGTAACAGAAGGTGTAACATGTCCTTGAGATGATATTGCTTTTCCAGAACGATTCCTTTTCCGCTGAAGTAAATGTTTCCGTCTTCTACTCATCAAGGAACCTTCGTGATAAGATGTATCTTCTGCTGAAATTCCATCAGAACGTGTGTGCAAATATGCAACCAGCCCAGGTGGGAGAACTCTAGATAACAAATCAAGAGCAGGTTGATAAGAATCTGCCCACAGAGCCACGAGTTGTCGGCTAACATCCTGTCGCTCACCAGCAGGAAGGTAAAATGCATGCAAAAGATGCCTCAGTAGCGCGCCATCACGTAAAGCAGCATCACGCATTGATTCTGCTGCAACAGCATCTTCTTCAGCTATCGTACGCATAATTACAGCCACAGTTTCTCGAATGCTTTCTGCAGGATGTCCAAATAATGCAAACAAGCGACGCCGTAACCCAGCTACAAGGCGCAATAACTCAACAAAAACAGTATATTGGGTTGTTTCACTGTGTGGTTCACATAACATCGCTTCAAGAACTTCAACAACAGACATTGACAATAATGGTGAAGCAGAAATTGGCTTCAATCTGTTGACAAGAATAATTAGATTACTGGTTTCAGTAAATAATACAGATTTAGTATGCATGATTGTTGCATGTTGCTCCCCTTTTGTATCTCTTAATATATTTGAATCCCCTGGGCCACCACCAATAAGTACGGCAACAAGTCCCGCCGTTTCAGACGCCACTCCCTCGGAGCCGTTTCTAAGCAGACCCATAATTCTTCCAACAGCAGCAGGGAAAGACATCACGTGTGAGGCAGCACTTCTTGAAGCCAGCAACCTGCGTAAGCAAGCAACGAAACCCATCACTGTAGCAGCTGCTTTAGGAGAAGGTGGTGGCAAGGGCGGTGATTCTGGAGGAAGATTAGGAGCAGCAGGAAGCAATGTAATCAATGCCATCAAAGTCACCTCAGGTACGTCAATATTAGGGGGCAATCCACCAAATGGAATACATGCATTAAATTCTCTTATCCTGCGCCATAATTTAGCTCTTGATCCAGGAATGGAACCTCCTTCAACCACAGCATCTTTAGCAGCTGCTGCCAAGTGTTTCAAATGCATGGTTGCACTTTCCATATCGGCAACAGCACGTTGTGGCTGTTGTCGAGATTGTAAATGTACTCTGCCACAAGGAGGATCAATCAAATGACCAGGCATAGTTAGTCTTGGTAATACAGGCACTGGACATTGACCCTGCATAAGCCAAAACGTAACCAGATTTTAACCGATTTGCAAGACTCAGTTAGCTCCCCATGAGCAATCAATTTGTTTCAATGATAAATCAAAGCCAGATATATATTTATGAAATGTGAGAAGAGTCACTCAAATAAAATTTGGCATTTGCAAATGAAAATAAATAAACATCGAAGAAAGAACACATCTACCTACTTCAGTTTGCAAAACATCCCGAACTGCTGCAAGTAAACTATCGCGAGAAGTACTAGCATAAACCTGAAATCATATCATATTTTAGAAACTACCACCTTCAGAATATAAGTTAGCTTCACTAAAAAGCCAAGAATACTTACATGGATAGGACATCCATCATTATATTCAATGGCAAACATCTGAGGCTCCTCAGCAAACCGAACAAGAGCATTAATGGAAGATAGAGGTCGAACAATAACAGCCTACAAGCATTCAACAAGAACATTTGGTACTTGATATTTATCAACCACTAACCAATTGCATCACAAACAGAATTTTTCAAAAGTAGTCAAGACAACAGAAAAGATTTAAGACAGCAGCAAAGTTATGGGAATATATTAGGTTTTAAGCAAGGCCACCACATATTCCCCTGTTCCTGGACTCTTTTCTAAATAAAAATGATATGGTGATCATGGATATGGAAGTTGCATTTCATCTCCTAACTTATCTTCATTCAACTCATAACGTGTTCTCAGTGTACAGATCCATAAACAATTTGAATTCTGGTTCGGATATTTGGTCATTAACCTTTCTGTAATGAGGCAAGTATACCGAGGACTAACTAAATCAATTTGTAAGGTGCAAGGACAGGTGCAACCCCTCTCTTATGACAGGGTCAGTACAAAGTAATGAATTCCCTATGAACAACAGCTAACACGTGACAATGGAAGCTGGTCGACCTTGTCAGCAACAAATAGTGGAGTATTATAACATAGTATTTATCATACATGACAAATAATCATAGAGGCAAGATGTATCTTAGGATCAGACATGCATGAATTCATTTACTTCTTTTAGGTACGATGGATCCAATTTACTTAAAACACGTGCTAAGAAGCTTTTGATAATAGCATTAAGTGTAAACTAGTGTTTCACCCGTGCAATGCACGACATTATGTCGAAACATATAATTGCAACTTCAATATCTTCTAAATTTTTTTGATTATATGTTAAACATGTGTGATAAAATAAATAGGAAAATAATAAAATGATACTGTAATTTGAAAAAAGAAATGGATAATTTAAACAATAATCAACTAATGCATAGTGTTTAAATGAAAAATAATAACTCACGCAATTGAAGATCATTTAAAATTTTATTTTAGTTATTCGTTGTATAAAAAAGTATAAATTATAAAAATATTATTATCATTAACATTTGAATAATAAAAAGAATGATAAATAAAGTACCAGAAAAATAACCATATGTGCGAACTCAAAATTAAAATTGAATGATAAATTACTCAAACTTGAACTTTAGACTAAAATTAAATTATATTTGTAATTATAGTGTTCCGGTGTTATTTTTGAATGCTATAACACTTTTTTGATAATTTAGCCTATGTTTGGCAAAAAAAAAAAAAAACATGTTTTTAAACAACACATTTCCCCAAATCATTTTTTAACCATACATATTTTCTCTCTCCACTTTTCAACCACACATCTTACCTTTTAAGCACAACTTTTAACAAACAAAGCCAGTTTCTTGTTGAATGACAACCCTGGAATCAAGGTGTACAAATAAAAAAATGACTATTTGCATTCTCTTTTATTATTATTATCTCGACCAGTGTGAAAAGAATTTAAAATTACCTTGTAGAGATAAATATTTTATCACAAATATTGTTGATTCATTTAATCTAGCTGAAATTTCAAGGAAGAGATGTAACTATATTAATTAACCCAATAATAGGAAGATTCTAATCATTTAAATAAGGAATCCAAAGAGTCCCACGAGTTGATCTCAATGCATTGAAAACTTAAGTATTTAGACATTAAAATAATGAAACAAATAAATAAAAAATATCATTCCAAGGAAATGGAGAATGATTTGAAATAATTTTTATTGGTATTTATTAAAAAAATAATAATAAATTTAAAAATATACATCCAGAAAACTGTTGCAACAAAAATTACATTAACTTTTCATTAAAAAATAAATAATATAATTAATAAACATAAACCTAGGAAATATAGTAGGGAATCGAATGTACAATATAAACATGTAATATAATCCAAATGCAATAGTCGTACATGAATTCATAATTTGTTCAAAATTAAAACATCTAGTCTAGGTAAAAAGAATACAAAGTACAAACAATTGTCAAATATAGAAAAGAAAGAGATCAAATAGAATATTTAGTGAAAAGGTTGTAAATTAAAATAAGATAAAGAATTAATCAATTACAAAATAAGTTTGAAAATAATTTTTGTTTGTATTTATAAAAAAAGAAAAACAAATTATTAAAAAATATACGTCCATGAAACTGTTGCAATAAAAATTACATTAACTATTCAATTGAAAATAATAAATAATAAATAATTAAAAAACGTAAAAAAATTTAATAAATCTAAGTAAATATAATAGTGGTTCGAATATAATCCAAATGTAAACTTAATTAGTCAAACATGCATTAAAATATTAACCAAATTGTTAACTATATTGTAGTCAAACGTGCATTAAATAACCAAATAATTAATCATATTGGGTTCACACCATGTGTTCACACTAAACCACTACTTTACTTTTAAATATATAAAGTTGTACACCCAAAATTTATTGAATATCACCATCTTACTTCATAGTTATCTGGGCGCCTTTCAATGAGTGAGATCTTGGTAAGAATGAGTTGACGAGATACGGCATCACCACATTCCCCAAGTCCACCTTTTGGACCAAGTGCCAAACTCAATCCAGCAGAATGTTGTGTTCCATGACCAGAAGTTCGTAATCTCGTCACTGACCAAACCCCAATTGGAGTTTCTTCTGCCCCAACAGCCTCCTTAGCTGCATGTATCTCATTCAAGGGATAAACTTACAAAACTTCAAAAGGAAAAAACTTACATAAAATATTAATATAGAGGTTACCTCTTAGCCTCAAATACTCTGTGATGGAGACTGATTGAGAGCTGTCAAAAGCTAAGGACAACCCAACCATAGACTTTGCTGTTTTAGTCTGGACAAAATTGTTTAAGCAATATTAGTTTTAGCCCAGAAAAAAATATCCACAACTTAAGAACTATCCAACAGGATCAATAAAAACAGTTCTCTAGGGTTTGGGCATTCTGAGGGACGGGGCAGATCATATCACTGCAAGGTTTAGAGACAAGAATGTGTGGACTCTCTTTAAATAGAATATCAGGAAATAAGCAATAAAGAGGCATTCCTTACTAAATTTGATATAATGACAGCATTTGAAGTCCCTGAAGCCGCCTGGAAAGCTTTGGATTTCCTTCCATATAAAGGACAAAGAATAAATCCTCCATTATCTACATTTTTCTTCCCATAAGCATCAGATAGAAGCATAATCGCAGGAGAATCCATATCTCTGAAGTCCAAGCACCAACGAAAGTCCCCAGACTTCAATTCTAGTACTTCAACTCCGACATGTGTAACCTTCATTTTCTGCTCAAGATGAATTCATCACAGTAGTCAGCAAAAGGATAGAGTGGCTTGGATAAGCAATGCAAAACATAGATAACAAATAAAAAATGAACAAAATAAAGGATGCACACAAAGATTAAAAATGCTCAATCAAGGTAAACCATAAACCAACTTGGTAAAAGTGAGGCAATAAGCATAAAGACAAGCCAATAAAATAATTTTAAAAAAAAAATGCAGGGAAAGTACTGGATAAAACTAATTGATAGGCACACACAATACAAAGAATAGAAGGAAAGGGGCATGGTCGTTTCTGTGTCCCCTGTTGCATTTGGTAGACAATCATGGTAAACGATAAACCAACTTGGTAAAAGTTAACCAAATTTAAACATCTTTGCAGACAAATATAATATAGATCAACAAAGTAATGGATAACAAGTTCTCAAACTAGATGCACAACAAAATTATAAGCCCTGTTTGATGGAGATTATAATCAGACTTTTAGTAGATTTTGATAAAAATTGATGAAATGTGTGGTTAAAAAGTTGTGATCCTACAAAATGTATGGTTAAAATTAATTATTGACTTTGACTAGTATTAAAATCCAGTTTATAATCAATACCAAACAGGGGCATAATCTACTTTTAGTAGAAATAGCCCACAAGTCTCCCAATTTATCACTGCTAAGAGGATCATTAAAATAATAATGAACATATATGATTCCCAATCCATCATCATCACAATAAGATTCTTGCCATATTTTGTCATCATCCAGTACTAGCACGTGTTTTTTAATTTCCCTTTACACAAAAGGCCCCAAAAAAAAAATGTAAAACGTTTTAGGCTATTTATGCCCCATTTTGATGGAGATTAAAATCAAATTTATAGATTTTGATCAAAGTTGATGAAATATATGGTTGAAAAGTTGTAGATCCCATGAAAGATATGGTTGAGATTGCTGTTGACTTTGACTAAAATCTAAATTTTAATTCCTACCGAACTGGGGCTATAAATAGACCAAAAGTTGAAGCCAGCTTTAAAATGACGAAAAAAGGCAAGACGGATGAATGAACACCTCGGCTAGCCTGGAAGCACAAGCCTCAGTGAGAAGAAGCATAATACCTTACAAATGGCACTTGAAGCAAAGGTTTCAAAGCGTTTAATGCAAGTCTCATTTGAGGCACTGGTTGATACAATTAAATGTCACATTACTACAACAAATAGGGCATTATGGAAAGCAAGTTGGCAAGTCATCAGAATTAAGTAATCTATAGCAATATGCTAAAAGTCCCAGTTTGATGTTGATCTTAAAGAATTTATTTGAAGAAATAGTTTTTTGAAAAGTGATTTTTAGGAGAATGCGAGTTTAAAAAGTATGGAATCTTTTATGGGTTTATGTGTAATATTATTTTATTGATAAATGTGTAGTTGAAAATTAAAGAGAAAAATATGTGTCGTTTATAATGGGGGCCAAACAGGAGCAAAGATCTAAAAATTCATAAAAAATAAAGAGATAGTCGTAACTCCATCATATGGTAGCCATTATCATGTCGTCTTCTTCAATTTCATCTCAAGTTGAAAAGAAAATAACAGCAACTAAAAACAATAGCCACATTAAGACTTCATAGAGCACCCTACCAACGGAACAAACTACACCCCCTATTTTTCATTACTTCAAATATCCCATATCACTCGTGCCTTTTGTCAAAAATATCCTTTAGGTTGCTGATACATTTACATACACAATATACATACAGCTAAGTGAATTATGAGATGCTATGGAGAATCTGTTGTCATGGTTATGGATGTTAATCTGAGGAGTGGTATTGTATTTCACATACCCATGGGATTGATTACCCTATGATTGTGCTACATTTTCGCAAGAGTTCAACAATCATCGACGTGCTTTTAGCCTGAATTAATTGCTTCTAAACAATTTCCTGGCTCTTTCTAGTTTCCCTTTCATGCCAAAGAAGCCTGTTTGGTAAAGTTAAATTTTTCAAAATTTTCCTCAAATTCATTTCCAACCACACTTTTTTATGGGATCCATCAGTTTTCACTCTTTTCAACTTTTCAACCACACGTAAAATACTCAAAATTCATCCAAAAAACTACTACACAAAACGTGGTTTATAGAAGGCGTTTAAGGGGAAAAAAAATAAAAAGGAAAGTTGAAGTTGAAGTAGTAGATTAAATTTGTTCTCCAGAAAAGATAATAAGCATAAAGTAAAATTGAGGTTGCCCAGTAGATGACAGGAAGTGGGTACAGAAGAAAACAAGAAGAAGCAATTTATCAAGTTACAGGAAAATGTGGGCATATTCATGTAAGAAGCCTTACCCATGAAAGCAAGCATCTACCAAGAAAAGAACAATTAATTGAAAGTCAAAGTATTCACGGTAGGGAAAAATGCAAGTTTATGATATACTAATAGAAAGGTTAACATTTGTTCTGTGGATATCTTTATAATGATAAATTGTTCGGAATAAAATTGCTCAGCTTTCATATTAACAGGTAGCTCATAGTAGCATTAGAAGTTCAAAAGTTCCCAATAAATTCCAGCTAGACATGCAATTCTCTTGGATCTCTAAATGTACGCTTATGCCTGCAAGACAGTCAAGTAGAGATGAGACTGGACAAAGAGGTGAGAGTGAATATGCCAAAGGCACATTTATCTTTTGAAGAAAAAACATGGATAAAGTGGTCTTTTACTCATCACTCCTGTCATGAAGATACATACAGAGTCATGAGGATTATTATCCAAAAGAGATTATGTATTTAAGATAAAAGGCAACCAAACATAAAATCAGAAGTAGCATGGAGAATGCAATCACATTAATGAAGAAGGGATAAGTCATAGTGAAAAGTTGGCAGATATACAATGGAGGTGTCATTGAATTGAAGAACATCACACATGCACTGGATTGCACTCAGATGACTATGGATGGAGGGTCAATAATGAGCCAGTGGTGGCAGATTATACAACAAGAAGATGTAGAAGTCAATATAAGAAGGCAGTTAACGTACTGAATTGCCAGTGGATGACTGCATAACTTGAAGTGCATATGAAGAAAATACAATTCAACTTACTTCTCAACCGTGAAACTGAATGCTCAATTTCCTTTTATAGGGAAAAACAAACTCATTCTATTATTACTTTTGCTGGCATTTATGATCAACCTAAAAAGGGACGTTGAGTATCTTTCATGATAAACAGCATAGTTCATCAAAATTCATCTCCTGTGCAATATAATATCTGTTGTTTCAGAACCTTGATTGTTTCATTTTCAGAAAATAGGACAACTAGAATTTTCTAAGGGTGGGGAAACAAATCTTGGGATGCAGCAACATTAGTATAGAGAATCTTGCAAAATTAATTACCAAAAAATTTTCTCAAGTTAAATGTCAATATTACAATACCTTCTCAGTCATTCATCTATGATCAACATATTCTATTAATACACAAGATATAAGTCAAAGCATTAAAATAGCAAGATCCTTGGTAAGAACTTCATCCTAGTCCTCATAGTTGTTTCACATTATATTTAACTTGAATTTATATTTTCATTCACCAAATGTATTTTTTCCCAGCACAGACATTTGTAGCAAAGAAATAAGCCCGAAACTCAGTCAGACATGCTATGGTACCTTGTCTACCGAATTAATCAACAACAATCATCGGGATTGAATAATCAGATGGTAAAAATTGTTAGACCTAGCTGCATGATTATTTATATCCATTGTAGTGATTCTTTTGAGCATTATATTGTGATCAAAATACACTAGCGAACCAAAAGACAAAGAACAATCATGCCATAACAAAGAAAATGAGTAGCAAACAAAAAGAGCAAGAACAACTATATAACAGTGTAAGTCCAGAAGATATATTACTTACAAATGGGACCCATTCGGAGGTCTTCCTCCGCAAATGAAGAACCGGGAACTCTGCCACAGTGGGAAGCCTGTTCCACCTTATTCTATGCAGTTCAGATAATATACTTGCCCTATACTTTGACGACAACTTAATAGCTTTGAATTTACCACGGCCATCTGTCCGTACACTTAAATTAAACTCACAAGAATTCTCATCCCTCCCAATGATCGGTGTAGCACCTTCAAAATCACTAGCCACATCATACGAATTTGTCACAGATAGGGTCCCGGGATCCAGCGTAACAATGGTGTAAGTCGAAATACATAGAATTCTCTTGTAACGGCCACGCCATGAGTGCTTAATAACCATATAACGAGCCAAGTATTCCAGCTCTTCGGATGGAACGGACGAAGAAGAAGAGGGCGGGGGTGGGTGGGGGTCGGAAGAATTGGCTGTGTGGCGGCTGACGAAGTCCATTTGGGCTTGAGGGAGATACTGAAGCGAGTGATACTTAGGCGGACTTGGTCGTAGAAAAAACCATATCCCACCTGCCGAAGACGACGGCCGAGGTGTCTGCCTTGACTGATTGGCACCCAGAGCTTCAAATCTGAAAACCCTAGGGCTAATTTAGCTATTATCGTAGTTATTTGCACAAATCGATCGGATCAAAATCTGATTCAATACAACAAAAACCCTCTGCATATGATTAATGGATTATGTAGATGTATAAGCCTTATATATGGCGTCGATCGATTGCGATCGTTTTGTATTGAGGATATGGTGGAATTTGGAATTTGGATTGAGTTTGTTTATCATATATATGAATATTTATGAGCTGTCCGAATTGCAATCGAATCGAATCGAATCGAAAAAATTGGAAACGTAAAAAAATAATATAGGAATTCGATTTTGAAATCAAGCTCGATCGGTTTTCGGTTCCAATTTTAGAACCGAAAAATCGAAGTTAGAATTTATTTTTGATCCTTATTTTTTTTTTTTTTTTATATGATCTTAATTGGTTATCCTAAAATTAAAAATCAAAAGAATTTGTAATTCTTTTGGGTAAAATGAAAATGATTAATATTTTTTAATGAAATTTGTTACGTTTCTACAACTCACCTCATTGTAACATTTAACTTCACCTTGGACTAAAATTTAGGGCTGTACAACGAAATCGTCAAACCGCCAAACCGATATCAAACCGCAATTTCGAAACCATTGGTTCGGATCCATGCGGACCCGTCAACGTTTCGGTTTTGACCCAAACCGAACCGCTTTCAAATGGTTTGGTTTAGGTTTCATTTTTCAAAACCCGTTTCAAACCGCCAACCCGCTAAAAAATTACAATTAAAATTTAATTTTTTAATTGCAAAAATACAAAAAAAATTACTGCTTTTATTTCCAATTTTACATTTTTATTTTCAATTTATATGAATGGGCACCTTGTTTTTCCTTTATTGTTAAGAAAGGCATTTTGCTAGTGCTAACAACTAAGTACTACCAGTGAATTTTTTACTTTATTTGTTTTTTATCCTATAATTTTTTTTGGGGAAATATGCATAAACTTGCTCATTATTTATTTTTTCTTGGTTATAATATTTGTCTTCTGTTAATTTAGCAAGTTATGACTTGAGTATTTATGGTTATCAAAGCAAAATTAGTTGTACTTGAAATCTTTTATCATTAGCTGTGATTCATCAAACTCTAAATTTCTAAAGCATCATCCTTTCATCATGTAGTTCAGTAATTTTGCTTGAAATACAGTATATTTGAGTTTAAGTTGTTTTGTTGTGAAATAATAGGAAAATCTAATTTGAGAATGGATTGTGTTATCTATTAGGTTTTTTTGATATTATTGTGATCATTTGTTTGTGATTGTGCCTTCGTATCTATTTTAGAAGTTGTTTACCCATATATTTTAATTTTGTTAGTCTTATAACATCTATCCGTAATTTCGTTGGGTTATTTACAATTAATTTTGATGTCTTAATTCAAAATTCTATTTCAATAGTTATTTTAACTCGATTTACATATATTAGTTTTGTTTCGTTTGCAAACCGCGGTTTAAAACCGCACCAAACCGCAAAAAAATGGTTTTGTTTGGTTTGATTTAAGAAATGAAATGGTTTGGTTTGGGTTGGAAAAACCTCAAACCGCTTTAAACGGTTTGGTTTGAAAAATTATCAAAAACCGCCCAAACCAAACCGTTTACACCCCTACTAAAATTCTTAGTAAATGAAAATCAAATGAGACTAACTTATTAATAAGCGAAGTTGTAAATGATCTCGATGGAGTTAATTAAATATTTAAATACAAATATAAAACAATTAATAATAATGCATTTAAAACTCATGATTCATCTCACAAGTTTACTATATTGCCATGCTCGAAAAACCTTCTTGACCATTTGTTTCTTATTTTTTTTATGAATATATTCTATTTTATGGAGAATCATATACTTTCTTCGGAGTGACGGGATTTTCGAAATTCTTGATCTTGGTATATTCGGTAGAAGTTTATTTCAGGCTATTGGCACACTTCCCGAGGCGTGATGCTCCTCGATAAGGCTCTCGAAAAATAATTATTATTATATAATCGAATTAGAACCAAAACCGAATAGTTTGGTTCTGGTTTGGTTATTGCGATTCAATGGAACCGAATGGTTCCATTTTACAAGAACCGAAAAAGAAGGGTTCGGTTCCGGTTCTTGAGATAGCCGAATCGAACCACTCGACGCCCACCCCTAACCTGCGGTAACATTGTAGCGCCCCGAGTTCCGTATACCCGATTCACTACGTCATTTTCTGTCTAAATTTTTCGAATAATATTTTTTGCGGAAGAAATAATTGAAATTCATTTTTGGCAACATTAAATAAACTGTAATGGCCGCTAAAATTGAAAACATTTATGAAACCATTTGAAATAGTAAATCGAACCATTAATATTGTAAAGAAATTGCCAATATCATAATTTCTCAAATAAATGAACTTCTCTAAATTATTCGATTGTTTGGAAAATACGGAAATCATTAACGTCAAACTTTCAACCGTTCAACGATTATTGCCACCATCATTCATCGCTCGCCACCGTCTCCGAAATCTGCAAAACTGTTAAAAAGTAGGGTGAGTATTTCATGGGGAAAATACTCAGTAGACTCATCGCAAATTAATTTAATTTATAAGATGATTTAAACACATAAATCCCGGCTCTTTATAAAACGGGCATTGATAGAGCTTCTTTATAAAACTGCTCTTGATAAAACTCATATTGTGCATTACAGCACGGGACATATTTTGCAAATCATAGGCTCTTTGAAAATAGCTCTTTGAAAACCATATACTTATAAAAACATTTTAATTATGCCAAGCATAATTTCTTTTGAAAGCATAACATAAGATAGGATTGAAATCTTCATAAACATAAATAGACACAAGAACTGTACCGAACTTAGGTGGCAAGAATTCTTATGCAGTAAAATCATAATAACAGTAAGTTTTCATCATAACATAGGATAAAATCGAAATCCTCATAAACATAAGAATTTTACCGAACTTAGGTGGTAAGAATTCTTATGTAGTAAGATCATAATAACAGTAAGTATACCAAAACATAATTCATGAAATTCATAGGGATCATTTCCATCATAACATAAGATAGGATCGAAATCCTCATAAACATACGCGACAGGAATTTTACCGAACTTAGGTGGTAAATCCTCATAAACATATGGAAAGACAGGAATTTTACCGAACTTAGGTGGTAAATCCTCATAAACTTATGGAGACACAAGAATTCTACCGAACTTAGGTGGTAAGAATTCTTATGTGCATAGCAATGATCCAAAACATATAAAACATTATCGTAAAAACATAGGGTATACTTACTTTTCATAAAAACATAAGGTATATTTACCTTTCATAAAAACATACTTGTTTTTCTTAAAAATTGACTTTCACAAGTCACATGACATTTATATGAAATCATAATTTAAATCAATTAATAAGTGCGAGTCTACCTCAAATCCGACGAGTGCAAAGTTGAGCGGGAATGACTTCAATTTCTTTAAATTCTCCGTACGCTTCGTCTTAGCCAATAAGTCACTTTAGTATATCGAATATATAGTTCAAAATGATAAATTATAATTTGAGGACTAAAATTGATGTTTTGAAAGTTGAGGGACTAAAATGAATACTTTTGAAAGTTCAGGGACTAAAATAGATATTTTGAAAGTTGAGTCGGAAGCTCAAAACAATAAGGTTGAAACAATATATTTTAAAAATGAGGGGCTGATTAATACTCATTAAAAACTTAAGGGCTGAAATTAAAAGAGTTAAAGCTGAAGGGTTGAAATAACATATTTTGGAACTTGGGGACTAATTTGCAGATTCTGAAAATCAAACTTTTAAAATCAGATTTCTCTTTCTCTCACAACTCACTCTCTCAGAATCGCTCTGCCTCTCTCTCAAAATCGGACCAGAGAGGAGAGGAGAAAGGCTCGTGCTGGTTTGGGTGCGAGATTGGAGGTAAAACAGTGGCTAAGATCGCGATTTCCGGTGGTAGAAAATCGGTCAGCGCAGTCGGGGTCGAAGTAAGTAACTGGGTAATTGATTTTCTTGGGTTTTTGGGTTTGATTTGGGTTTGGGCAGCGAAGGGTGCGAAGATGGTGAACGGTGAGGGCTCTGCAGGTTTGTGTGGTTGGGGTCAGCCGGTAATACAAACTGGCCGTGGTGGTGACTGTCAATTACTTTGGTGATTTGAAGGTGGCGGTTTGAGTGGCTCAGATGCTTGGTTGAGCAGGGGTTGTAGGTGGAGGCTTGGGTTTGGTTAGCTGCGGATGGTTGCTGCTTGATTCGGTGATGATGATGATTGGTGGTGCTGCAGGGGTGGTGACGGTTGAACTGTGGTTTGAGTTGATTGTGGAACTTCTCCAGGTTGGGCAGCAGTAGTGATTTGATGATGGAGATGATGAAAGTATGCAGATGATGGAGACTTGTTGTTGGATTGGCAATAGGTAATGGCTTTGCAATGGTGAGGTTGGCCCGTGATTGAGGTTCTGCAGTGTACTGATGGTTGTGTGAGGGATATTGTAGTTGAGGCAGCATAATGCAGTTTGGTGATGGTTTGATCGATGATGGAAAAGTGAAGGTGGGATGAAGATATCTTTAAAGGGAAAAAGAAAGAAAAGAAAATAATTAGTGGGAATAATTGAGTGGAATATGGGTTGGTGATGATAATGATGATGCTTGTTGATGGTTGTATAATGTGGTATGAGTGAGATGATTGTGTGAGGTTGGCTGCGTGAGGGTGGGGATTATGGTGATGATGGTCTTGAATGGAGGTGATGGTATAATGATGAAATAGTGGGTTCTTTGTTAGGTGTAGTGAGTTGGAATGAGGTGGAAAGAAAATGGTGTTGGGACAAAATGATGAATTTGATGTAAAGATGAAAACGTGGATGAAATTAGGTGGATATAGATTATGATTAATTTAGGATAATTAACTAAAAATTAGACTAATTTCGATTAGGAAAAGTATTTAAAACTGATATATTTTGGACTGAAAATAAATTTGAGAATAAATAAATTTTGAGATAAAAATTGAATTACGTATTTGGACTTAAAATAATTTGAATAAGGAAAATTGAGATATTTTAATAAATTTGGAATTCAAAATGATTTTGAAAATAATACTTTGAATAAATAATTAAAATAACATAATTTTAGAAATTCGAATTTTAATTTAAAATCGAACAAATTCGATATTTCTTGACTTGGCTAGACGAATTCGTCGCGGCGTTAATTTCAAAATAATAAATGAAATAGTAGCGACACAATTTTCTAAATATTAAAATAATTATTTATTGCATAAAAATTCTGGGTCGCTATAATCTTACCTCCTTAAAATAATTTCGTCCTCGAAATTAAACTTACTTAATCTTATAATTTCTGAATACTTAATCAGAATCTCTTCTTCTTATCATCGAAAATTCCCAAAATCATCAAAGAATTACCTGAATATTCTCTCTACTTAACATATCAACATAATATCATCAACTTATCTTTCCAATATTTGTAACCCAAAATTCAGTAAACAAATATCTCCCAAAACTAAGATTCTATACTTAAATGTCACAACATTTCCTGCAAAGTATTTCTTTCACTTGTATATACGTATGAATTCTGATTCAATACGGTACTCATTTTACTTTCCACGTATCATCACACTATACCAAGATTATCATTATTAAAACAAAATATCAGTACCCATAATCCAAGAAAATATTCCAAATCTCCAATCAAATCTCCTTTATCGATAAAATTTAACAGCGCATTACTTCTTGTCTCCTCTTTTCATTAAAATAATCCTGCGCTTTCTTGCTGGTCACAACATCACGCGGATTCATTCATATCCTTGCGCTTTTAAATAGTTCATGCTGGGAAGAGGTTGAATCATCAAACAATGGATATCATCCTTTCTAACATTCGCAAGTATTATTCCAGTCTTCCTATGAATGATCTGAGAAAGATCTATAAAATAAGGCTCGAAAGATTGAGGTTGCTAATGGCTCATGATATTCCAGAAGATGTTCGCTGGTTGATAGAAGCAAAGGTTCGACTATCTGGTGAATTACCATCAACATTTCCAAAACATATGCCTGGTTTAGGCAAAAGCACGTTTGCAAAGAAACGAAGAGCAAAAAGACTGGGTGGTTGCTACAAATGTGCTCGTTGGAACTGTAATACTCTTTGCAAATCAGTAGGATATTCTTCTACTAATCGGGATGATAAAATCGAATTCATAAAGGGTGGACTGAGTAAGGAGTCTTTGGATGATATTCGACTGACTCTTGAGACGCACCCAAGTGGTTATGTACAACGTGAACTTCTCTCCTTATACGCTCAGTTTAACGAGGACAAAAATCGTTATAGTCTCCAAAATATAATAGCAAAAGATCCTGTTTGCCAGTCTGTTTTACAAAATGAGGCTTCTGGCAGTTCAGCAATGATATAAGGTAAATCTTTTGATATGCTTTTAAAAATATTTTTCTGTTTTCTTTAACGCGTTTTGGAAATAAAAAAATATTTTCCTTTCTCGAGTTTTGATAAAGCTGGAAATAAATATATTTTCCTTTTCTCGAGTTTTGATAAAGCTGGAAATAAATATATTTTCCTTTTCTCGAGTTTTGATAAAGCTGGAAATAAATCACCGAAAGGTGACAGCCTCGATACGATAAAATATTCAAAAGTGGGCTGATTTTGTCAAAAGTAAATCTTTACTTTTTCAGAATCAATCAAAAACAGTAAATTTTTCCGGCTTTAAATAGTCAAACATATTTCATAGTTCAGGCATCCCAAAATCACATCTTCTTCGTAAGTTTTCTCTTCTATACTATCAAAGATGGAAGCACCAAAACTTCGACAAATCAAAACTATTTGTGTATTTTGTGGATCAAAAGTAGGGAAAGGCTTCGGTTATCTAGAAGCGGCTGTAGATCTTGGAAAGAAACTGGGGGAAAAAGGTATCACTCTTGTATATGGGGGTGGTAGCAGTGGTCTAATGGGTTGTGTTTCCCAATCTGCTCTTGCAGAGAAATCAAAAGTAATTGGTGTCATACCTGTCCCTTTGGTAGATGTTGCAGGCAAAACACGAGGGCATGAAGTTCAAACCTTATCCATCCATGAACGCATAACTTGTATGCTATATGGTTCTGATGCCTTTATAGCCCTGCCCGGAGGTTTTGGTACCTTAGAAGAAATCTTTAACATTACCTCGTGGGCTCAACTAGATCTCCATACTAAGCCTATTGGGCTTCTGAATGTTAACAATTTCTTTGATGGTTTGTTAACCTTTCTTGATTATGCTGTGGAACAGGGATTCATCTCTCCATTTTCCAGAAGGCTTCTTATTTCTGCTCCTACTATTGATGAACTACTGGATAAGCTGCAGTCATATATCTCAATACAAGATCCAGCAGGGGTTAAGATAGATTGGTCGCAAGGAAGGGGAATCAAGCGAAAATGGAGTCCGGTTAATGTAAACTTAACTCTTTGAATCTTAGAATAGGTGGGGGTAGAGTACGGAGTATTCTCACTCTCGAGACACCCCTCCATTTACTAGGATTTCCTTAATGTTTAAATCTTGTGTGTACTTCAAAGATTCCAGGTGGTAGATTACGGAGTATTCTTACTCTCGAAACACACCTCTTTGAAGGTTTCTTTATTTCCTCAAAAGATCAGAGGTGGTAGGATACGGCTACTCCGGAAACACATCTCTCATTCTGAGGATCTTTCCATGTTTTTCTCTTATGCTTTCGTGTGTTTCATGTATTTCCTTTCCAGTGTGACTCTTGTGTGTTCTCCTTATGAGAAAATAATAAAATCTCTGCTATCATCTACTAAATCTCGTTTGTGATGTAAATGATCTTGCATGTCTAACCTTAATTCCTTTAGTGGATGCTTATCATATTATGCTCTTAATTCCAAATGATAAAATTCTGGATAGAGTCTCCCTTGTAATTTGGACTTATCCAAACCATAAGCATACTTCATAACTCACAATAATAAATAACTCCACATTTGATCACAACGATCTAAAAATATTGAAAATGATTCCAACACTTCAATATCATCAAAATATCCCAAAATTCAATTCATAATTCCTCAACATAGAAATTTCAAATCATATTTTTCAATATCACAATATTACTTCCTTCCATACCTTAATTGGCTCAAAAGTTACTCATACTTATAAATATATGCCATAAATCATATTCCCAAAATTTATTCACAAAGCCAAACTTCATAATAAATTTCTCTTCAACATAGAGGCATAATAAATTAACTCAACATAATATCCATTACTTAATTCTCAATAAAATCATATTATTCCCATTATGCTCAACACTCGTTTTCTTTAAAAAAAATTTCTCATAATCATACATTAAAGCATATAAGTTATGACAAAGCATAACAACATCATTATTTTCGAAGAAATACATTCTTATTTCTCATAAATCATAAGTATCCGAAATACTCTTCATTCTTTCTCATAAATCAATAAAATGAGTATTCGAAATACTGAAATAACTTTAAACATCATAAACTTCTTTACCTCGGAGTTGGTGGAACGAATGATGGCAGTGGCAATCTTCATCAATAAAATTTTATAATGGAAAATATTTCTTGAAAATTCTTTTTGAAAATTTTTCCAGTCTACAGAAACGCAGACTAGCTCTGATACCAACTTGTAGCGCCCCGAGTTCCGTATACCCGATTCACTACGTCATTTTCTGTCTAAATTTTTCGAATAATATTTTTTGCGGAAGAAATAATTGAAATTCATTTTTGGCAACATTAAATAAAATGTAATGGCCGCTAAAATTGAAAACATTTATGAAACCATTTGAAATAGTAAATCGAACCATTAATATTGTAAAGAAATTGCCAATATCATAATTTCTCAAATAAATGAACTTCTCTAAATTATTCGATTGTTTGGAAAATACGGAAATCATTAACGTCAAACTTTCAACCGTTCAACGATTATTGCCACCATCATTCATCGCTCGCCACCGTCTCCGAAATCTGCAAAACTGTTAAAAAGTAGGGTGAGTATTTCATGGGGAAAATACTCAGTAGACTCATCGCAAATTAATTTAATTTATAAGATGATTTAAACACATAAATCCCGGCTCTTTATAAAACGGGCATTGATAGAGCTTCTTTATAAAACTGCTCTTGATAAAACTCATATTGTGCATTACAGCACGGGACATATTTTGCAAATCATAGGCTCTTTGAAAATAGCTCTTTGAAAACCATATACTTATAAAAACATTTTAATTATGCCAAGCATAATTTCTTTTGAAAGCATAACATAAGATAGGATTGAAATCTTCATAAACATAAATAGACACAAGAACTGTACCGAACTTAGGTGGCAAGAATTCTTATGCAGTAAAATCATAATAACAGTAAGTTTTCATCATAACATAGGATAAAATCGAAATCCTCATAAACATAAGAATTTTACCGAACTTAGGTGGTAAGAATTCTTATGTAGTAAGATCATAATAACAGTAAGTATACCAAAACATAATTCATGAAATTCATAGGGATCATTTCCATCATAACATAAGATAGGATCGAAATCCTCATAAACATACGCGACAGGAATTTTACCGAACTTAGGTGGTAAATCCTCATAAACATATGGAAAGACAGGAATTTTACCGAACTTAGGTGGTAAATCCTCATAAACTTATGGAGACACAAGAATTCTACCGAACTTAGGTGGTAAGAATTCTTATGTGCATAGCAATGATCCAAAACATATAAAACATTATCGTAAAAACATAGGGTATACTTACTTTTCATAAAAACATAAGGTATATTTACCTTTCATAAAAACATACTTGTTTTTCTTAAAAATTGACTTTCACAAGTCACATGACATTTATATGAAATCATAATTTAAATCAATTAATAAGTGCGAGTCTACCTCCAATCCGACGAGTGCAAAGTTGAGCGGGAATGACTTCAATTTCTTTAAATTCTCCGTACGCTTCGTCTTAGCCAATAAGTCACTTTAGTATATCGAATATATAGTTCAAAATGATAAATTATAATTTGAGGACTAAAATTGATGTTTTGAAAGTTGAGGGACTAAAATGAATACTTTTGAAAGTTCAGGGACTAAAATAGATATTTTGAAAGTTGAGTCGGAAGCTCAAAACAATAAGGTTGAAACAATATATTTTAAAAATGAGGGGCTGATTAATACTCATTAAAAACTTAAGGGCTGAAATTAAAAGAGTTAAAGCTGAAGGGTTGAAATAACATATTTTGGAACTTGGGGACTAATTTGCAGATTCTGAAAATCAAACTTTTAAAATCAGATTTCTCTTTCTCTCACAACTCACTCTCTCAGAATCGCTCTGCCTCTCTCTCAAAATCGGACCAGAGAGGAGAGGAGAAAGGCTCGTGCTGGTTTGGGTGCGAGATTGGAGGTAAAACAGTGGCTAAGATCGCGATTTCCGGTGGTAGAAAATCGGTCAGCGCAGTCGGGGTCGAAGTAAGTAACTGGGTAATTGATTTTCTTGGGTTTTTGGGTTTGATTTGGGTTTGGGCAGCGAAGGGTGCGAAGATGGTGAACGGTGAGGGCTCTGCAGGTTTGTGTGGTTGGGGTCAGCCGGTAATACAAACTGGCCGTGGTGGTGACTGTCAATTACTTTGGTGATTTGAAGGTGGCGGTTTGAGTGGCTCAGATGCTTGGTTGAGCAGGGGTTGTAGGTGGAGGCTTGGGTTTGGTTGGCTGCGGATGGTTGCTGCTTGATTCGGTGATGATGATGATTGGTGGTGCTGCAGGGGTGGTGACGGTTGAACTGTGGTTTGAGTTGATTGTGGAACTTCTCCAGGTTGGGCAGCAGTAGTGATTTGATGATGGAGATGATGAAAGTATGCAGATGATGGAGACTTGTTGTTGGATTGGCAATAGGTAATGGCTTTGCAATGGTGAGGTTGGCCCGTGATTGAGGTTCTGCAGTGTACTGATGGTTGTGTGAGGGATATTGTAGTTGAGGCAGCATAATGCAGTTTGGTGATGGTTTGATCGATGATGGAAAAGTGAAGGTGGGATGAAGATATCTTTAAAGGGAAAAAGAAAGAAAAGAAAATAATTAGTGGGAATAATTGAGTGGAATATGGGTTGGTGATGATAATGATGATGCTTGTTGATGGTTGTATAATGTGGTATGAGTGAGATGATTGTGTGAGGTTGGCTGCGTGAGGGTGGGGATTATGGTGATGATGGTCTTGAATGGAGGTGATGGTATAATGATGAAATAGTGGGTTCTTTGTTAGGTGTAGTGAGTTGGAATGAGGTGGAAAGAAAATGGTGTTGGGACAAAATGATGAATTTGATGTAAAGATGAAAACGTGGATGAAATTAGGTGGATATAGATTATGATTAATTTAGGATAATTAACTAAAAATTAGACTAATTTCGATTAGGAAAAGTATTTAAAACTGATATATTTTGGGCTGAAAATAAATTTGAGAATAAATAAATTTTGAGATAAAAATTGAATTACGTATTTGGACTTAAAATAATTTGAATAAGGAAAATTGAGATATTTTAATAAATTTGGAATTCAAAATGATTTTGAAAATAATACTTTGAATAAATAATTAAAATAACATAATTTTAGAAATTCGAATTTTAATTTAAAATCGAACAAATTCGATATTTCTTGACTTGGCTAGACGAATTCGTCGCGGCGTTAATTTCAAAATAATAAATGAAATAGTAGCGACACAATTTTCTAAATATTAAAATAATTATTTATTGCATAAAAATTCTGGGTCGCTATAAACATTTTACTCGGACACTGTTTGTTTGAAGTGATTAAAAACGATTTTGATAAAAATCTATGCCTTGTTTGGTATTGATAAAAAATTACAAAATAATAAGTAAGAACAAACTAAAATTATATTATCCGTAAAATCGTATCAAATATCAAACATAAAAGGTAATATCACATTTATTTTAAATTATATCATTTAAGTTCTATAATACTATTTATAAACTATTTTTTTGTCATAATTATTGTTGACCACAAAATCTAGTAGGATCTTGAATCAGCACGTCTCAGTTCCTCCTTCTTGAACACGTGGACTTCCCGCGCACTAAGACAAACGATCGACGTGCAAAGGGGATAGGTATGGCTCCATTTTGCACTCCGACGCTCAAGTCAGTACCCATTTCAAGTGAATATTTATTGAATGCGGAAAATATAAATGAATAAAAGAGAGAAAAGTGATTGAAAATAGTATATTGATATTGAGTTAAATGTAGTGAATTACTAACCCCTTTTTTGGAGGTAAATGTATTGTACTTATAGTTGGAACTACTTGCTTAGATCATGACACATGTTATATATTTCCACGTGGAAGGCCCAAAATCCATTATAAAGATAAACCATATGCTTGGTTATAATCATTACCATAAAGTAAACATCACATCCGGTTAAAGAGTATGCACATCCCGTCGCAAACAAATGTTACATCCTTCTGACACGTCGTCTGACCTGCGCAATGACTGATCTTGTCACTAGTCCGGGGTAAGTACCTCGGATGGAAGTAGTTCGACAACATGGATTCGGAGGCATGATGCTTCGGACAATGTGACATCTCGGTCAATAGTAAATTGCTTATCACGGGATTCCACTAGTGGTCCATGAACCTTACGTGGACCCTTACTAATGACGTGTCAAGTTTATTCAAGCACCATCGTAACAAATATTATTCTTTCGATAATTATTGTATTATTTTAAATTGGAGTAATATAGATGTCAAATTGTATATCTCAACGAGAAGCTTTATATAAGATAATGAGTGAGAGCAAACTACAAACACTTTGTTTTGTTTGTAAAAAGTCTCCAAGATCAAATGTAAATGTTTATTTGATATTTTTACTTTTCCTCGATATTTCATTCATTTTAAATTATATAAATTAATGTAACGCCCCGAGTTCTAAATACCTGGAACATCACTTCATCATCTCAAACAAACTTTCAAAATGATAATTGAGTGGAAAATAACTAAAATCTCAATTCGATTAATTTTATAAAATTGACTCAAATGGTCAACAATTCAAATATGGAAATAACTTGACAAAAATAAATAAGTTTTTAATTTCAAATAAAACATTTTCAACGGCTCATTAATAGTCTCCATTGTACGCCTCGCCGCCACTCCATCATCTGCAAAATTGTTTGTGGAAAACGTGAGTATTACATAGAAATACTCAGTAGACTCGATCACAATAATCATTTGATATTATAAATTAAAACACATATTCGTGATATTCAAGTCTGAGGTGTCTAAATGATCACCAATAGTCTCATGAATAAGTAATAAATACAAGTTCATATCTCATGCATTTAAGTAAGTAAATTCTCATAACATAGTCTCATACTTAAAAGCAAGTAATTCTTGTAACATTGTTTCATTATTAAAAAAGCAAGTAATTCTCATGAACACAATCATACATGCCAAACTTATAATTCAAATATTCATTTATGCGCATTTTTGAAAAGATAAGTTTGTAAATAAGAGTTTACCTTATTTCTCGAGTTTTGAGCAAATGGGATTAAACTTTCTAGTGTCTTGCGCCTCATCTAGTCCTATAAAAATAAATATATAATTAAAATCATACTTTAGAATAACCAAATTTTGAAAAATAAATTTGTGTAAAATAAGGTTTTGGGAAGTTTTAGGGACTAAATAGTGCAATTGGAAGAATAAGGGACTAGTTCACAAAAATAATGAATTTTTGGACTGATCTGAGTAATTAATTAAATTTTGGGACTGAATCAAAAAAATTTAGAAACTACAGGGCTGAGATAAAATGTTTTAAATCGTAAGGGAGTGGAATAAATGATTTTAAAAATAAAGGGCTTAAGGACAAATTTTACAAAATCAAAATTTAAAAGCAACTCTCTCTCTCTCTCTCTCTCTCTCTCTCTCTCTCTCTCTCTCTCTCTCTCTCTCTCTCTCTCTCTCTCTCTCTCCATTTTAACCAAAACAGAGGAGTGAGGTGCACTTGTAGGCCGTTCGGCCCCTCTCGACTAAGCACCGTCGGGCGTCCAAACAACGGTGGCGCCCCAATTTGTGGGTGGGTGAAAATGAAGTTGGCTCAGATTTTGGTGTAAGAATTGAGGTAACCCGAGGCTTGGTTTGGTGTTTTTCCGTTGATGGTTCTGTCAAAGTGGGTCGGTGATCAAGGTAAGACAATGGGCTTACTTTTTCTTTAGTTTTTTTTGGTTTGATCTTAGGTGTCAATTTTGGGGAATTCAAAGTGAGGCAAGGACGGTTTTGAAGTGGTGGTGGCGGACAGTGGTGTTGGTCGTGAATCAATGGCTCAGTGGTGAGGTGGGTTATATTGGTGTGGAATCCAACATTGCAGATTGTATATATTGGTCTTATGGAATTGATTGTTTGGAGATGGCAATGGAGTTCGAATTGCAGATGGTTGTGGGAAGTCGACTGGTTATGTGTAGAGGCAGAAGAAAAAGGGAAACTTACCCCAGCTTACAGTGTACAAAGCGGGAAGGAAATGGGAGAGTATGAAGACAATTTATACATTAATGAAGGTGAAATATCTGTAACTTACGGATTGATTAGCTTGGACGTTTTGGTTATGGAATTTGAAGAATTTGTAGTTTATGAGTTTTGATTGTATGAACTAAATGGGGAGTTGAAGAGGATTTAAGTTATGGAATGAATGTGTATGTTATGTAACCTAAAAATTTGATGAAAATTTAAATGTTGTAAGTTTTTAGTATTGAGAGGTTGAAATGGATCTCTATTGGAAGGAAACGAGATTTAAAATGAATTGGACATAAAATAATAAAATTTGGACTTAATATGTATTAGATTTAAAATAAATAAGGTTGCGTGTTTAAAACGAAAACAATATTTTAAAAATGCTAGAGATAAAAAAGATGCAGGGTCACCGCTCAGCCAAAGAAAGATGATGGAGAGTTTAAAATGAAAATAATGATTTTGGACGACTTTTAAAATCGTAATTTGGACTAGTGATGACTTAAATCTTTGTCTTATAGTCTTGGGATAATAATATGTCTAGACTATCTAGCGCTTATTTTGAAAATAGTGATCATTAAAATTGGAGTTTCGTATTGACAAGTTCTGTAAAACTAACTTGAAAATTTCTCGGTCATTACAATTAAGTTATATAATACTCAGTATTCAAAAAACCTAAAATCGATTCGACCCAAAAAATGAAACATGTCAAGTGTCAAAAGGTCGGACTGGATCGAACTTGAGTTGAACCGATTTTAATTAAAAAATTAATGATTATTTCAAATATCTCAAAATTTTCTAAAAAAAATGTTATTTACAAATAAAGCTACATTTAAACATTTGGAGATAAAATTATATACTCAAAAAATATAATATCAATATTCTTTTAATTTCAAAATTACCAATTCAAAACAAACTTATGGTTATTAATTTTATTTATTATATTATTTTTTATTTCAAAATATTTTAACATATAAAAAATAAGATAAAAATAAAAAAAATCACCAATTATCATTGTTGACGTCTAATTTTGTCAACAAATAAAAGTGGTTGGATCTTTGTAGTTGATAAACGAATTGTATATTTTTCTTTAATTTGTCTAAGTATGTAGCTCTCAAACAGACTTATATACGATTGTATTGAATTTCGTAATATTGCAAGAGATAAGAAAAGAAACAGATCGAAAGCGAACTGAGATCAAAGTTACGTAAATTCACGTCCAGTTCGATACCGATCTGACAGTCAGGTCGAATCCACGAAATCAAACAACAAGAGTTCTGGGAGGAGAGAGAGAGGCCATTTATTAGACATAATGACAAGACGCGTTGTCATTATGAAGGCGGCGACACTTGATCCAAGAACTGACACACCATTCACACAGCGACACCTGGCAATTTGAATCCGTCAACGTATTAAAAGCGACGTCAATTGGAAGGCTGTTCTAATGGAAATTTCGAGATCCGTCATCCAATTTTTTGTAGGACTGATCTCGAGGGGACAATTGTTGTCTATCGTGCTGACGTGGATTCAATATGTTGACCTCAACTTAAGATAACAACTAGTTTATTTTGATCGGGGCGATTTGGCTCCGAGGTGAATTTATAACCGACCTCAACTTTGACGGAGAGATGATGTGCATTGACCGAGATTATAAGGCGCCGAGGTGAATATGGAGCCGACCTCAACTTGGAGGGAGACGTGATTTGCATTGACCGAGCTGATAATATGCCGAGGTGAATTATTAGCCGACCTCAACTTTGAAGGAGAAGTGAATGGCCATGAACGAGGTGACTCGATGCCGAGGTTGTGTCGACCGAGGTGAATTCCGAGCATAGTGAGGCTGGCGGCGCTGCTAATACATCAAATCAGCCGTATTATGTGTCAGTAACTATGGTTGTTTGTGAAATGTCAGTGAAAACATCTGTGACATGTTGTCAGAAATTTCAGTAGTCATTGTCAGTCACATACTGCAGAAGTGATATGTTGTAATGATTATGTTTTAATTCTTCAACTACTTAAATAGAAGTGGTAAATGCTCATTAAAGGGCATGTGATATAGAAAAAACCTCCCAGAACTCTTGTTGTTTGATTTCGTGGATTCGACCTTACTGTCAAATCGGTATCAAACTGGACGTGAATTTACCTAACTTTGATCTCAGTTCGCTTTCGATCTGTTTCTTTTCTTATCTCTTGCAATATTACGAAATTCAATACAATCGTATATAAGTCTGTTTGAGAGCTACATACTTAGACAAATTAAAGAAAAATATACAATTCGTTTATCAACTACAAAGATCCAACCACTTTTATTTGTTGACAAAATTAGACGTCAACAAATTGGCGCTAGAAGGAGGGCCCGTATCCTTGTACTCAGCAATCACATACTTGTTCCTACATCATAATGAGCGACAGGCAAAATTCAGGGAGTCACCGGGTGCATCGTGGTGAGGGTTCGCAGGAGAATTCCTATATGTCCAGGATATCCGTCGTTTCGCGACCCCCAGCGGAGGCCAACATGGGAATGGTCTTAGATCGACTTGATAGGATGCAAAGAGAAATGGAAGAGATGAGGGGAAATCAAGACCAGGGTCATCACCGAGAGGAGCATGAAGTACAATCACAACTACAAAGGTCCGGTGGACGCTCACATTTCGAAGAACAACAAACTGGACTCTCTGATAACACGAGAAGTGCGGTGGGCGAAAGCACACCTTATGTACGAAGTCAAAAGTCGCAGGGTTGGATGGAACCGAGTCAAGCGAGAAGGAGTGAAAAAGGAGAGGAGAGCAAAGCTGTACGGACTAGGGGACATGGGGACCGATCTCCGATGAAGAAAGTGAACCCAGAGAACCAGCCGACTGGCAGCTCGACTCTTCACTTGGGCCGGCCACCGATTTTTCCATCAAGCAAACCGGATCAAACCGAAGTTGAGCAATTGAAGAAAAGACTGTCTGACTTGGAGGCAAAACAAGAAGGGTTGGGGTCAACAGAACCATCTACCAAGAGGACATCACCTTTCACGGAGATTATATTGTCACAGCCTCTGCCGAGCAAAATGAAGATGCCTCATCTCGCCGAGTACAATGGGGAGAATGACCCGGTTTCGCATCTGGATCAGTACATGTCATGGATAGAGCTTCAGGGGGCAAGTGATGCAATAATGTACAGGGCTTTTCCTCTAACTCTTGGAGACCGGGCTCAGCGGTGGTTCCGCAATATATCTCAACACTCTATATCAAGTTGGTCTCAACTAAGTAGCCAGTTTTTGAAGCAATTCATCGGGTCAAAAATCCCTACCACACCGAAGGAGAGCCTGGTGACCATTAGACAGGAGAAAGAAGAATACTAAAGAGCTATTTGAGTTGTTTTAATAGACAGATCATGGGAATGGAAAGAATATCGGATGACGCACTTCTCATGGCTGTTCTGTCAGGCCTACAAACGCAGACCCGTTTCTGGTGGTCAGTACATGAGGATGGACCCCACACATACCAGGAGTTCCTTAACAGGGCGGAGAAGTTTATCAACGCCGAGGAGGCGTCAGGTCCCAAAGAAGGTCGTTATCATACAGCCGCGGTGTCAGACAAGAAGGAAAGCAAGGATGATAAGAAGGAATTCAAAAAGAATACTTTTGGAAAAAAGAAGGACTACAAATCGGCGGACAGGTTCCGTCCATACAATCCTGAACAGAGAAGTGAGCTCACCCCATTAAATGCATCAACTGAGGTCATTTTCATGAATGAGAAAGATAAGGGGATATTTCCACCGGCCAGGCCGATAAAGCAGAGCCCAAACAACTTGGACTCATCCCGGTATTGCGAATACCACAGGTCAATAGGGCACACCACGGATGAATGCCGAAACTTGAGATTCGAAATTGATAGGTTAATAAAGAGGGGAAGCTTGCAAGACTACGCTGCTGGACCACGGGATTCGGGAAGGCAATTCAAACAACAAGAGAAGTACGCCGTACATCATGGGATAGACACCCACGACAAAGACCGGCCTGATGAAATACGTACCATTATGAGCGGGAATCAAGTGCAGGTCGGGTCGAAGAGGAACAGACGATAGTTCGCCCGAGAAGCCCGGAATAGCTATCAGATTTGTAGTCATGCAATCACGCCGGATAATTCCGAATCTTTCAGTTTCTCTGAGGAAGACGCCAGGGGGGTGCTCCAGCCACATTCAGATGCTTTGATGATCACGATGCCGGTGAGCGGTATAAAAATCCACAGAACTCTAGTGGATGACGGTAGTGCTGTGAATGTGTTATACTGGAAGACCTTTGAAAAAATGGGAATTGACCCGCGTAACTTGCGGCCAAGGAGGACAAGGATTCAGGGTTTCACGGGTGACTACATCTGTCCAAAAGGTGAAATATCCTTACTGGTGGAACTGGGGACAGGATCTTGTCAAAGGCGCGTGATTGCCGACTTCGTGGTAGTGGACGTCATGACGAACTACAATGCCATATTAGGAAGACCGATCCTCCACGAGCTTAAGGCAGCGGCTTCAATCTATCACTATTGTCTGAAATTTCCTACACTACACGGAGTGGCTACCATAAGGGGGGACCAAAGGGTTGCGCGGGAGTGCAATCTAGGCTTTGCTTCCAACAATGTCCAAATGGGGGAAGAAGAAAATCCCATCGTGGAGACAAGTGGAGAAGACGAGCCAATAACAGAGTTGCAAACGCTGGATCCAAGAGGTACACATGATAGGGGTCAGTCAGTCCTGTGGAAGAGTTGGATGCTGTGAAAGTTGACGATGCCAAACCCGACGTCGAATTCAAAGTTGGACACGGGTTAATGGAGCCCATCAGGACCGACCTCATCAATTTTTTGAAAAGGAATTTGGATGTGTTTGCATGGACCCACTCGGACATGGAAGAGATTGATCCTAAACATGCATGCCACCATCTCCACGTTAGTCCTGATTTCAAACCTAAGGTACAAAAAAGGAGGTCACTTAACCCTGAACGGTATGGAGCGCTGGCAAGGGAGGTGGTGAAATTACTAAGCAATGGGTTTATCAGGGAAGCTTTCTATCCTGTGTGGGTAGCTAACCCAATGCTGGTAAAGAAAAGCAATGGGACATGGAGGCTATGTATCGATTTCTCTGACCTAAACAAAGCATGCCCTAAGGATAGTTTCCCCTACCCAGGATAGATCAAATGGTGGATGCTACGGCCAGACATCAGCTCCTCAGCTTCATGGACGCTTACTCGGGGTATAACCAAATACCGATGAACGAAGCAGATGAAGAACATACCTCATTTATGACGGATCGAGGACTCTACTGTTATAAGATGATGCCGTTCGGCTTAAAGAACGCTGGAGCAACATATCAGCGTTTGGTGAACGAGATGTTCAAAGATCTTATCGGGAAGACAATGGAGGTGTATGTCGATGACATGCTCGTAAAGAGTATCCGAGCTGAAGACCATATCCAGCACCTTGATGAAATGTTTCGAATACTGCGAACTTACAAAATGAAGCTGAATCCCAAGAAATGTTCCTTCGGGGTAGGATCAGGGAAATTTTTGGGCTACCTGGTAAACCAAAGGGGTATCGAAGTTAACCTTGATAAAATACAGGCACTTATGCAAATGAGGGAACCAAGGAAACTTAAAGAGGTACAAAGTCTGACTGGAAGGATAGCAACTCTGAGCCGTTTGGTGTCAAGATCTACGGATAAGTGCCGGCCATTCTTTGATGTTATCAGGAAGAACAAGGATTTTGAGTGGACTAAGGAATGCCAGACGGCCTTTGAAGAATTGAAGAAACAATTGGCGTCCCCGCCAGTCCTTTCCAAACCAATATCGGGAGAAGTACTCTCTATATACTTGGCCATTTCAGAACAAGCAATGAGTGCAGTCCTAGTGAGAACTGAGCAGGGAGTTCAACGACCAGTCCACTATGTCAGCCAGGCTCTGCACGACGCTGAACTTCGATATTCTGAAATGGAGAAACTAGCCTATGCTTTGATAATGTCAACTCGGAAATTGAGACCTTATTTTTTGGAACATCAGGTTGAAGTATTGACAAATTACCCTCTGAGGCAGGTGCTACAAAAACCCGAAATGTCTGGACGACTCTTGAAATGGGCAGTAGAGTTGGGGCAATTCGATCTTGTGTACAAAGCTAGAATCGCCATCAAAGGGCAAGCCTTGGCTGATTTCATGGTTGAACTCACGCCAACTCACTTAAGTTGTTGTGCGGAGATAGATGCGACCTGGAGGTTATACGTTGACGGTTCATCAGCAGGAAACCGGGTAGGGGCTGGAGTCGTCCTAATCAGCTTTGATAATCAATTCTTCTGCAGTTCTTACCGTTTTGATTTCGAGGCAACCAACAATGACGCTGAATATGAGGCCCTGATCGTGGGGATGGATATGGCTCAAGCGATGGGTGTTGATAGCATTATCCTGCACAGCGACTCACAGCTGATAATCAACCAAATCCAGGGAACGTATGAAGCCAGGGGTGAAAAGATGAAGACCTACAGAGCAAGGGTTTTGGAAGAGTTGAAGAAGTTTAGACATGCAGAGTTTATCCAGATCCCTCGATCCAAAAACAGTCAAGCTGATGCTTTAGCTCGCTTAGCGACAAGCGAAGGGACGTCCGAATTGGAAAGCATATCGATCGAGACCTTGGCGCAATCAGTTTTAAACCCGCCACCTTCAGTTGTCTTGCAAACTTCTCTGAAGAGGACGTGGAAGGATGAAATCATCCAATACTTACAAGAAGGGATGACGCCACTTGATCAAGTGAAGGCCAAGAGTTTGAGGATCAGATCTGCGAGGTACACTATGATTGGGGGTGACTTGTATAAGCGAGGATTCTCCCTTCCATTGCTGAAATGTTTAGACAATGAAGAGGCTGAATATGTGATGAAAGAAATTCATGAAGGCATTTGCGGGAATCATACAGGGGGACAGGCGATGGCATTCAAAATTATCAGGCAGGGGTATTTTTGGCCTACCTTGAAGAATGACGCAATTGAGTTTGTAAAGACATGCGACAAGTGTCAAAGGTTCGCCCCGATTATGAGGAACCCTCCCGAAGAGCTGACTTCAATAATGAGCCCATGGCCGTTTGCTAAATGGGGAGTAGATCTGATCGGGCCGTTGCCAACGGCAAAAGGGGGAAACAGGTTCGCCATAGTTGCAGTGGATTATTTCACAAAATGGGCAGAAGCTGAACCGCTGGTCAAAATCACAGAATAGAAAACTACGAATTTTATATGGAAGTCAATCATTTGTAGGTTTGGAATCCCGCAATCCATTGTGACAGACAATGGGAAACAGTTCGACAACGAAAGGTTCAAATCTTTTTGTGAAGGGCTTGGCATCAAGAAGCATTTTTCCACTCCAAATCATCCTCAGTCCAACGGGCAAGTCGAAGCAGTGAACAAAATTATCAAGCACAATCTGAAAACCAAACTCGAAAACCTGAAAGGAACGTGGGCTGAAGAACTACCAGGGGTATTGTGGTCCTACAGGACAACTCACAGGACATCAACCAGAGAGACCCCATTCACTTTGGCCTTCGGGACAGAAGCTGTAATCCCGATAGAGGTGGGTATGCCATCATTTCGGGTAGCTCACTTCAATGAGAAAAGTAACAATGATGCCCTCACTGCTGAATTGGACCTTACGGAGGAGAAGCGACTATAAGCACAGGTTAGGAATGTAGTTTACAAGCAAAGGAGTGCGAGGTATTATAATGCCAGGGTGAGGCCAAGGAAGTTCCAAATGGGGGATCTGGTGTTAAGAAAGACGACCACGACACGTGAGCCTCTTGGACCAAACTGGGGAGGCCCATATTGAATTAAGAAGGCCTTAAGCAATGGATCTTACGAACTGGAGGCCCTTGACGGAATTCCACTTCAACACCCCTGGAACGCAGAACACTTGAAGAAATACTTCCAGTAGGACAGGATGTAAAATGGATCGTGGATATTTTCTGATGTCAACCAAGATGTAATCAAATGAATAAAGAGTTTGATGTTTCAAAGTATACAAGTCTGAATGGGTGTTTCCAAAACAAAGACCTTAGTTGATGATCCGTAAGTACCTATAAGGCAGGATATTATCAACATCACAAGGCAATCCGTCTCAAAGACGAGAAAGACCTCCTCGAGAGGCAAAACAAAGACCTTAGTTGATGATCCGTAAGTACCTATAAGGCAGGATATCATCAACATCACAAGGCAATCCGTCTCAAAGACGAGGAAGACTTCCTTGAGAGGCAAAACAAAGACCTTAGTTGATGATCCGTAAGTACCTATAAGGCAGGATATCATCGACATTACAAGGCAATCTATGAAGACGAAGTGGTTTCCCCACGAGGCGCCGGGCTGAAAAATAGCCGACCTCCATTATTCAAACGAGGTGTTTTGGTGAAAAATACCGAGCTGACAAATAACCGACCTCCATTATTCAAACGAGGTGTTTTGGTGAAAAATACCGAGCTGACAAATAACCGACCTCCATTCTACAAACGACGTGTTTGGGTGAGAATGTACAGGTTAAGTGTTCACCTCGTTTAAAATTCACCTCTGCGTTTCATATTGAGTGAATTAACGTCTGAAATTTGCTTAAGTGTTCACCTCGTTTAAAATTCACCTCTGCGTTTCATATTGAGCGAATTAACGTCTGAAATTTGCTTAAGTGTTCACCTCGTTTAAAATTCACCTCTGCGTTTCATATTGAGTGAATTAACGTTTGAAATTTGCTTAAGTGTTCACCTCGTTTAAAATTCACCTCCGCGTTTCATATTGAGTGAATTAATGTCTGAAATTTGCTTAAGTGTTCACCTCGTTTAAAATTCACCTCTGCGTTTCATATTGAGTGAATTAACGTTTGAAATTTGCTTAAGTGTTCACCTCGTTTAAAATTCACCTCTGCGTTTCATATTGAGTGAATTAACGTTTGAAATTTGCTTAAGTGTTCACCTCGTTTAAAATTCACCTCTGCGCTTCATATTGAGCGAATTAACGTCTGAAATTTGCTTAAGTGTTCACCTCGTTTAAAATTCACCTCTGCGTTTCATATTGAGTGAATTAACGTCTGAAATTTGCTTAAGTGTTCACCTCGTTTAAAATTCACCTCTGCGTTTCATATTGAGTGAATTAACGTCTGAAATCTGCTTTAGTGTTCACCTCGTTTAAAATTCACCTCTGCGTTTCATATTGAGTGAATTAACGTTTGAAATTTGCTTAAGTGTTCACCTCGTTTAAAATTCACCTCTGCGTTTCATATTGAGTGAATTAACGTCTGAAATTTGCTTAAGTGTTCACCTCGTTTAAAATTCACCTCTGCGTTTCATATTGAGTGAATTAACGTCTGAAATTTGCTTAAGTGTTCACCTCGTTTAAAATTCACCTCTGCGTTTCATATTGAGTGAATTAACGTCTGAAATTTGCTTAAGTGTTCACCTCATTTAAAATTCACCTCTGCGTTTCATATTGAGTGAATTAACGTCTGAAATTTGCTTAAGAGTTCCTCGTTTAAAATTCACATTTGCGTTTCATATTGAGTGAATTAACGTTTGAAATTTGTAATTCATTTCGTTTATCTTCAAAGTAATAAGTGCTAGAATGAAGTTTTTCTTTATATCAATCAAGAAAAACAGAATCGATAGTTACAAGACAACATCGAACTGGAAATGTGTAACTATTCTTCAAGATTGACAACCTTTTCTGGCAGGTTGATTTGAGATTCAGTGAGTGGAGAGAGTAAAGTTTCTTCATCGACCTCTTCAGGCATCAGCTCCAAATATTTCTTGTAGACCAGTTCGAGTTTATCTTTCAAGAAACTAATGTCCACCTCGGGTCGTTTTTGTTCCAACTCCTCTACTATCTCTTTGAATGTGAGATAGTATGTCTCGTCCACATCGTGTTCATATTCCACTGAATCTTTGAATTTTTTCACGGCCTCCTTGTATGAACCCTGGACAGCGACCTCGAGCTCACCTTTTTCTTTCTTCAAACTGGCCTCAATAGTATGGGCCTCGTCCAATTCCTTTAAAAGTTTTTCTTTTGCGACCTGCAGTAGGGCCACATTATCCTTCAGAGAGGACACCTCCTCCCTTAGGGGGAGCACTTCTTCCTTAAACTTGGACAGCTCAAGGCTCGTCTCCTTAAGTTTGGCCACTTCGTCAAGGGCCTCCTTCAATTTGGCCTCTGCCTCACGTCTGGCTTTCACTTCTGCCTCAAACATGTTCTTGGCATCGTCGGCAAGCCTCTTGAACTTTCTGGTGTCTGAAGCCGCCTCGCTTAATCTGGATTGAGCTCGGCAAAGGTAATTCAAAGCTTGACCAACGTGTGCAGTGCCGGTCGCTAAAAGGTCGTCCAAGGGCATATCTTCGCTGAATTTCTCTTGACGAGGTGTCCAGGTCTTGGCCAGAATGTCCATAGCCACCTTGGTCTGCAGGGGAACTTTCATTAAGCCCATAGGAGTTAAGTTGGCTGCTGACACAAACTCTCTGTAAATTTTGGGGCGAGATCCTTTTAGAGAGCTTGCCAGTTCAGCTCTTACGGGATGCACTCCCAGATACGAGCCCCCCTGCAGGGCAGATTGAGAAGACCCAGCTTGGTCCCCAGAAGTTTGAGGTGGTGGGATTGGAATGTCAATTTTTTCTTTGGTGACCTCAGCCCGTTTGGATTTCTTTGGAAGAGGTGGGTCAATTGGATGCTCTTTGGGAGGAGACGAGGCCTTAGAAGTCTCTTTCTGGGCTGCCCTCTTGCGAGCCTCAACCTTGGCGTTTGCAAGCTTCTTGGCCTTCATTGACTCCATTTTCTTTCTACTTTTTTGGGCTGACATAAAAAGTTACACAGAAGAAAATATCCTTAGTATACACCTCAAGAATACAGGGCGTTAAACTGTAGTGTAATGATCTGAGATTTACATTTCGGAAGTGGAGGGTAATAATCAGATGGATCTACAAAAGTAAGAGTTGATTCAAACAACCGTTCTTCAGTCAAAAGCTCTTTTACCGATCTGAAGTGATCAGGTTGGTCGGTCAGATGGATAATCCTTTCAATGGCTTGAGAATCCAAATCTGCCTCTCTCACCTCTGCAAAAAACGAGATGATTAATATTAGAACAATTCAGCTCGAAAATATCCCAGACATGAAGACTTACTGAATTTATCCCTATAGAGAACGGGAATGGTCGAACTGATTCCATCACTACGATAGGGGCTCATCCAATTTCCCCCTACGAAGAATCATTTTTCTTTCCAAGAGCGGACTGATTCAGGCAAATCAATCAGCAATCTTCGACCACCGAACACTGACCTCTGCATCGCATAAAACCACCCCGAAACTGATATGCGAAATTGAATTCATCCACTAAGGGGTCATTGTATCCCAAGCGATTGTAAAGGGATATGAACCCGAGGATATACCTCCAACCATTAGGGTGAATTTGGGTGGGGGCGACGCCCCAAGATCGAAGAAAGTCAGTTATGATGAATGGAAGAGGAAATCTGAGGCCTGCCTCTAGAATTTGGAAGTTAGTGGCTACACAACCTTTAGGTGGCTGGTCAGCTCGTTCGTAACTTTCAGGAAGGAAAAAGTGTACGTATCCTGGGATTCTATATTTATTTTTCCAAATTTGTAGTTCATTTTCAGTGGCTTCAGATCGGAAATGCTTGCAAGCAAAATCCGAACTGTAACTAGTGCAAGGGTCAGGTCGCTGGAATGTGGCTGTGGAAGGGTACCGAAATGAACTAGCCAGGAGAGAACGGGATTCGGGTACAATTGCTAAGGGTATGGGCTGTGGAATTTCATCATCACCCCCCTCGCTCTGAAAAAGGCAGTGGGTTTCTTGACTTTCTTCCCAGGATACAGACAATTCGGCCTCTTTGCCCCTATTTTCCGACCTCACCCCACTTTCCTCAAAACTATTACTATCGCTCATCCTTATATAGTACTTACAACGAACTGGACAGTTACAAAAAAGGGGGGGGGGGGGAGGAACTTCAAAACAAGAGAAAACAGAAAAGAAACGTCAAAACAACCTCACCTGAAGAAAGAAATAGAAGATCGGATATGATAACGAGGTTAATTACAGGTCGTGTAAATAAGCGATCTGATATTGGCAGAGAGAATTTCAGAGAATCAATAGCTTCCTTGTGAGAAGATTGCCCCTATTTATAAGGGGAGGAGAGAGAGAGAGAGGCCATTTATTAGACATAATGACAAGACGCGTTGTCATTATGAAGGCGGCGACACTTGATCCAAGAACTGACACACCATTCACACAGCGACACCTGGCAATTTGAATCCGTCAACGTATTAAAAGCGACGTCAATTGGAAGGCTGTTCTAATGGAAATTTCGAGATCCGTCATCCAAGTTTTTGTTGGACTGATCTCGAGGGGACAATTGTTGTCTATCGTGCTGACGTGGATTCAATATGTTGACCTCAACTTAAGATAACAACTAGTTTATTTTGACTGGGGCGATTTGGCTCCGAGGTGAATTTATAACCGACCTCAACTTTGACGGAGAGATGATTTGCATTGACCGAGCTTATAAGGCGCCGAGGTGAATATGGAGCCGACCTCAACTTGGAGGGAGACGTGATTTGCATTGACCGAGCTGATAATACGCCGAGGTGAATTATTAGCCGACCTCAACTTTGAAGGAGAAGTGAATGGCCATGAACGAGGTGACTCGATGCCGAGGTTGTGTCGACCGAGGTGAATTCCGAGCATAGTGAGGCTGGCGGCGCTGCTAATACATCAAATCAGCCGTATTATGTGTCAGTAACTATGGTTGTTTGTGAAATGTCAGTGAAAACATCTGTGACATGTTGTCAGAAATTTCAGTAGTCATTGTCAGTCACATACTGCAGAAGTGATATGTTGTAATGATTATGTTTTAATTCTTCAACTACTATAAATAGAAGTGGTAAATGATCATTAAAGGGCATGTGATATAGAAAAAACCTCCCAGAACTCTTGTTGTTTGATTTTGTGGATTCGACCTGACTGTCAGATCGGTATCGAACTGGACGTGAATTTACGTAACTTTGATCTCAGTTCGCTTTCGATCTGTTTCTTTTCTTATCTCTTGCAATATTACGAAATTCAATACAATCGTATATAAGTCTGTTTGAGAGCTACATACTTAGACAAATTAAAGAAAAATATACAATTCGTTTATCAACTACAAAGATCCAACCACTTTTATTTGTTGACGAAATTAGACGTCAACAATCATGATACAACAATTGGACAACGTGAGAGATCAAAAAATTATATCGACAATCTTATATTATATAATTTTTATACTTATTAAAATTAAGAATGAATAAAAATATTAGCATTTGTTCGGTAATTTTGTCTATAAATAAATTTATTTACAAACAACATAATTTTTTACCAACTTTTTAATTATGCATATTTTTCGAACCCATTTTTTGACTATATACATTTTTCGAAGTCACTTTTCAACAACGCATCTAATAAACAATCAAGAATATATTTTTGTTTATAAACAAAAAACATAACCTTTGAACGGAGGTTTAAGTATTTTCTATAAATTTAGTTACAAACATAACATTTTTCATCCATGTTTATCTACACAAGGTAAATACGACTTTACAAATTAAAATTGCATTAATGAAGACGAATTTAAATACGACATTAATTTACACATATTTTTATTTTATTTTAGTTTTTTATTTTCAAAAATTGTAAGTGAATTTTTTAGGGAAAATGAGATTTAATATTTCTCTCTCCTCACTTCTATTTTGATATATGTATAGATTTTAATAAAAATGATGATCGACCAATTATTTAATAAAAATTATATGAACTATTTGTTAAAATCTGTAATATATATTCTGCATATTGTACTTATTTAAGTTTATAATACAAAATAGACAATGAATATAATCAGTAAATAAATAAAAATAATGTCAAAATGATGAATAAATTAATCGAAATCTTAAGTTGTAAAAATTAACATAACTTAATTGAATTTATTTCGAAAATTTGTATCTTTATTATTTGTTTTAATTTGATACGAAAAAGAACTCGAACTAAAATTAATCATCTATAACTAAATTGAATTTAGTTAACAAATTATCGATAGTATTATAGGATATAATTTACAATGAATGGGATATTGAAGAAAAGTAAAAAATTATAAAATAAAATTTTTACCTTAGATCTTTGAGACAATTTATTGGAAAATATGTTTACTGTTTGCTCTCACTTGTTAACTTGAATTAAAATTCTCATTTATATTTTCAATTTGACACCCATATTACATATTTTTCGATTTCAAAATAATACAATAATAATTATCAAAATAATAATAATTATTATAAAAAATAGTTTATACATTTAAAAAATAACATATTGATGCAATTAATAGCATAGAGCGGATGTCAATACTAATGCCATTAATTCATGTACCATAATATTTGCTAAAATATTTTATTACAATATATATTTTTTGTAAAAAAATTCAAATTTAGAAAGTTATTTTGGCAGGACACTAGTGCGGATTTTTTGGTGACGGCTATTCTACTTTAGTATATACTAGTAATCGCACCCGTGCGATGCATAGAAGATATAATTGAAAATTATTTATTAAATAAGTTGTAAATGTCTGACATAAATTGTGTATTCATATATAATGAAAAAAATTTAGAAAAGTAAAAAATATAAAAATGTGACTTACATATTTCTTTTAACAACTAATTGTTCATTCTCTAATTTTTTTAATCTATATAGGCGAAGTAAGATATAGACACATGACTTATTCTTTACAATTTTGATTTGATGACTGAAGTCTAGCTTACGATTATGTGATTTATAAAAGTTCAAATTTTTTCAATTTTCAAATCGTAAAATAAAATCAAGAGGCTAATAGGCATTTACAGAATTAATTTATCGACTCCCCGAACAGAGCTATAAGAATTTGTACTAATTATCTTAATGCAATAATTGATATTTAAATGTATTAAACAAACATTTTATTTCATTACATGTAAAAAAGCAAATACATTACAACCAAAATTTACCAAACATTTTAAAAAATAATAAATTGCTCAAACTTAAATTAAATATTGTAATTTGTTAAACTTAAATGTGACAAACTTATATGCAGTCATTTATTTAAATGAATGTAACAAATAAATAATATGAAATACAAGTTTTGATTAAAATTTTATTTAATGAATATTACAAATATAAATAACTTTACAATGCGTTCAGCAACTATTTTAAATTTTCAGCGCTATTTATTTCAGTTTACGAGTTAAGATTTGTGGTTAAAAATTGGAGAAAGAAAATATATGTGGTTAAAAAGTAATTTGAAAAATTGTGTTATTTATAAATTGATTTATAAATTATAATGATTGTGTAAAGAACGGTTTCTTATATACAAAGAAAAAAATCATCTATACATCTCAATTTATAAATGGAGGCTTAACCCACAAGATATAAGACTTTATCACTTATTCGTATAGAATTGATTAATCAAAAATAATTTTTAATGTTCATTCTCAACCACACATTCTTTAAAACTCTTTTTTCACAATTGCACATACTATTTTTGTCCATGTTAAATCAATGCGTTGATCATATTCTAAAATATAATGATTTTGCTAACACTTTCTATTTCACAAATTGAACCAATGAGTTTATTGGAACCTAAAGTTATATAAAATTTAATGATTTGATTAAATTCAGTTAGAAAGATTGAATATCTATTATTTCTTGTAATTTGATTAGAAAAAGATTCGAAATTAATCATTTAGGTCAAATTGAATAGAAAAGAAATTATAGGAATAATTTTTGGACTTGATGAAATAAATTAAAATGATTGGATGTTGGAAAAAGTATAAGTAGAACTTTTACCTTTACTATTTAAGACGGTTTTACGAATCATATGTTTAGAATTTGCTCTCATTTGTTAGCTTGTATTAAACTTCTCGTTGAGATATTGAATTTGACACTCATATTGCATATTTTTTGACTTCAAAATAGTGCAGTAATTATCAAAAAAATAAAAATAATCTATAATTTGACTTTTTGTAAATATTTTATTTTCACAAATTCACAAATCATTTGTTACATGCATTAATTAAACTATGTTAATTCATGTATTAAAATTAAAATAAATTTATAAAATTAAGAAATTACCTAAAATAACAAGTGAAAATGGGCGGGAAAATGTGTGCGTAAAATGGTGACAGTTATTATTATATATATATATATATATATATATATATATATATATATATATATATATATATATATATATATATATATTAAGAATTAAGATTAAGATAGGATCGCTTGAATGAATCGAGAATCTGCCATGTTTAAATTTGCTCATCTACATGTTTTCCTTTTACTTGAGATGACAAGCAGCGAAACACTTCGAGTTTTATGGAAAGATAAAAGATGTTATAAAGCTCGACGACTACAATTGGAATCACAATGAAGACATATAATTATTATTTGAGGGTCTGTGGTGTTGCTGAACATGCTTCAATTACCAAAAAGGGGATACACGATAGTGGCTCTCCATTTCTTAATCCTACGGTTCATAAGAGATGTACTCACTTCAATCGATAGTCGATTATTACCATGTAACGCTCCGAAAATTCGTCATATTATTATATTAAATTATTCATTTATAACGGGACCCACTTGAAAGTTAAATAGAAATTTTAATTTATTTGACTTATTTAAAAGGACATTTTCGACATTAAATGGGACTTTTAGTTTAGTTGACGTAATATCAACGAAAAAATAAATAAGAATATTAAATATTACTTTAAGTAATTTTATCGATTAAATAAATCGATTATCGGTTCCACAATTGGAAAAATATGGATTGAAGTATATGTAGTGTACTTCAAAGTGGAACTAAGAAATTATCTCAATGTTCAAAAATAATAGATCAAAATCAATCCGTAAACTTATTGGTCAAAATAAAATAATAATAATAATAATAATATATATATATATATATATATATATATATATATATATATATATATATATATATATATATATAGTTTGTCATATAGTTTCTTTATCTGTGTTCACTATTAGAAAATATCACCGTGTAGAGCTCTGAATGTCCTTTGAAATGGCATATTGTAGACACGTATTCGGTTGACGTAGGTGTCCCAAAAAATTTAATAAAGAAGATCGACAATTTGATTTCTTAGTTTTAAAGGCCTATTTTGACAAGTCGTAGCTTTTGTTACAATTGACCTATATTACGTTTTGACAAGGATACGGGAAACTGTATCGTGAGTATTCACAATGGTATATAAGTTCAGTTTTGATTGTAATAAGAATACCGAAATTAAGACGAAAGTAGCTACTTGAAAAGAAATTGAAAAATATAAAAATAAAATAATTTTTAGTGGTAAACTTTGACGAGCGATAACTTTTACCTCAATTATTAATTTTATGATCCAAAAATATCGTTGTAACGTATTTCTTGAGAACTTTTATTGGCTCCAAGAACTCTATATTTTGACTTCATTTGACCCTATAATTTATTAGAGTCATTTTGGAGTTTTTATTAATTTTGGAGACTAAAATATAAATCTTATATTTTTGGGACTAAGAGCAAATAAGAGAATTGCAGTTTAGTCCTCAATAAAAACTATAAATAGAGCAGTTGATTAAAAAAAATAAAGGCGAAGCAAAATGAAGTGAAGAGAGAAAAAGGTTCAAGGGGTCGATCCCCCATATAAAGAACCCCACCCCCCTCCCCCTCCCCCTCCCCACACAATAGATAAATAGAGAGGAGGGTCGACCCCCTTCTCTGCAAGGTAAGCATTTATTTATTTATTTTATTTATTTATTATTATATTATATAAAATATTATTATAAATTATATAATATAATAAGTTTTACATCGATAATGTTAAAGTTATTATTTCGGATATGAAAATTAGTATAATTTTCGTATGAGGCATGATAAAGTGGGTCAATTCCTTTAAAATAAATTTGATTCCTATAATTACTTAAGTTAAATATTTTGTATGGAAATGGTCCACTTTAAAAATATTGGACCCTAATTTATATTTATTAATTACAATATAATATAATGTATGATAGGCAAGGAGTGATGATCAATCTAGTTTGATTCCAAGTGGATTATTGATGTAAATATTGAGAAATAAAGTTCCGAACTCTAGGATTATCAAGGAGTGAGGTAAGTAATATTTCAACATACGTGGATTATTTATATTATTATGTACTCCTATGTGATTATGTAAAGTATATCGTTGGTGTAATATATGTGAAATATGATGTGACAATTATTTGTCTATGGTAAAAATATGTGAGACATCAGACATGATTTGATATGTTATTAATGTACATGAATTTCATTGGAATGCCATATTACGTGATTATATGACGTAAAATTGATGCATGAAATATATGTTGGCATTCATGGAAATGGCATGTGCATTGTATAGACTTAGAAGAAGTCCTTGACAAATGGTAAAGAAAGATATAATGAATATATGGAGAGACGTGAATGATAATAGAATCACCCTACGAATGTACCATATTTACTTCGCGTCCGGATATATACACCCGCTTGTGGCTCCCGACAATCATTAAGGGTAGTCAAGGATGGGGTATTGGCGGTTCGGTGCCGGTATATGGGAAGTGTCAAGAGGTCTCTCTGTGGCCTTGTAACTGCGGATTGGCATGCCGAGCGCCGTATATAATAGGCCAGACCTGATTGATATAATATAATTCTCGGTGTTGTATCTTGAGTTTAGGTGGGCAACGATGGATTCAAACTGTGGAGTCTTGAATTTTGGTGGGTGATGAAGGACCACAGGCACTGGAAGGTGAATGTTATCGGCCATGTTGATATTTGAGCTCATACGTTACAACGTAGTGGGATTTGGGCCCAAGTAGAAAATGTGGACAAACTGAAATAACGAAAAAGAACGGAACCTGGGATGAGATAATTGTGAGAAAGTGAATCGAAACTCATGCGCATGATCATACATATGTTACTTGTTGAGCATTAACTCATTTAGTTTTGCATTGTAGGTGTGACAATGCATGGATTAGAAGTTTGTACGAACTCTTAAATGATGGGACGATTGTGTACTGGGTACCTGATCATGGTTCATGAGCCTCACACCAGGGAAACCACAAAAAGGTCCAACTACTTTTAAATAATTTTATTTCATTTCAAAATAGTTAAATATTTTAAATAGCAGATCCCCGGCTATCTTCTGTTATCCGCTCTCTGTTCCCTATTTTAAATAGATTTTTTTATATCAACATCTAATTATAATGTTTTTATATTATCGTTAGTTTATCACGTTTTCTTCAAAACTAAATTACACGTGAAATTTCAAAGATATATACTTATTTTTAATAATGTCAGATTATGCTTTAATTATAAAAGTTCAAATTTATATTTAGAACGAGTCGATATAATATTGTTTTGATCTTTTCAAAAAAAGGTGGGAAAATAGAGTAAATGCATAAAAATCATAAATGAATTTGTGGTGCCACATTGCGTGGTATCAGAGCATGATTTTAATGATTTTGAAGACTATCCAGTGTACACATGTTCGACAGTCATTTGGAGTGCACCAACCAAGTGAGTTATTACTTGTTTTATGTGAATTAATTGTAAGAATTAAGAAATGTGAAATTCCAAGTGGATATTTGCCTTGGAATAATTTTCCTACTTTGATATTTATTTAATATTCTGAGTTAAATTTGAAATAACAATTCAACTTTGGAGTCTAGAGCCTACAAGATAAAATGTGAAAAAATGTAAGATGTGCATCAGTTGAGTTATTTTACGGAGTATTTAAGATTTATAATGGCCAGTAACGGCAACGGTATGATATTTCCAACCATATGTACAATCCCATTGATATTGTGCAAATGATTGTATTGTTCCTTAATATTCACCTACACCTTTCGAAATATATCATGGATCGTACTTGTACAAGATTATTAAATCAACTCATCGGTCCTCATCAAAGATATCATAGACAACTCTTTCCCTTCGTAAAATACTCACTAAAACACCTTTATCGAACTTTAATTTTCACATAATTTATTCCATATGTTTTGGTGGCATTAATTTATCTTCTCTCGCTATCATCCTATCTAAAAGTACCCTTACTGTTTTCCTTAATATAAGCAAAGTTCAAAAATTGTATTGCTGAAAAAATTGTAATAATTTGATATTCTTTGCTTGTGATCTTTCACTTCATTGAATAGAAATATATTCCAACGAGCCCAAATCTTATATTGTAATTATTAATTACAATTGTCTCGAAATTCATTCTAATATAATAGTATTCTTGAAAAGTTCGAAGACTCTATTTTTTATTTACCTTATTGAATATCTATTTTTTTGAGATGTCGTAAGTTTTAAATATTGACTCTTGCCTAAACATTCTTTTGACTCGACATCCATCTGTTTTCATGAAATTGGTTCATTAATAAATATTTGACTCCTGTGTGGACCTTATTTTGACTTGATGTTCATTGGTCTCATTAATGAACATTTGTTCATTAATAACTATTTGATTCAGATAACATATTGTATTGCAATCCATTTGTTTCTTATATCTATTCATCTCAATTATGCCTCTTGATTGTCCGATTATTACCATCTCAATTGTATCTCATAATGGTCCAATCATTGTCTTGTTTTTTAAATTCTAAATTACCCACTTGTTTGTATATTAAATGTTTAAAATCTTGATTTCCCTTCACATTCAATACACCGATTAAATTTGGGACTCATATCTGACCCTCCACGAATGTAAATTATTCGATTACTACAGAGTCTTGCAATCATTTGTGATCTAGCTTGATCATATCCTTAAGCCCAGTTATCATGTTATTCGAAATGACATAACAAACCTCAATTTATTGGACTCTAATAGTATTTATTGTCCTTTTGTGAAAGTTAAATGATCTGAAATTTGAGTCTTCATTTATAAAGATTTTTCCTCTCACTTGTATGTGAAGGAAAACCAATGATTGAGGTCACTTTCTTAGTGAACCTCATCTTCGGTTCGGTATTTGAAAACTATTCAATTGTCTTTTCTCTCAATGAAACCTTTCTTTGGTTAAGCCTATATAATTTATTTAGCCAAATGTTTCTGTTTAAATCTTGTAAATTATCCAACACGTTAGATAATTATCAAAATCATTGATTTATGAATCACATATTCCTCTTTGTTATTTTAATTCAGAAATTGATGTGATAATTATATAACACTTCGCTTTGATATTTTATTGTTCGGGTATTACTCATTCAATTCAGTTTATTCAACAATCGATTATTTCTGGTAATTCCTAATGTGGTATTTCCTCATTGATGAGTCACATCTTCTTCTTTGTTATTTCGCTTCATAAAAGAATGTGGCAATCTTAATTTTGAACCATGACATCTTGATTTGCTTTTAACATGTGTACCACTCTTTAATATTTATCTACTCATGATATGAAGAACTTGATGGCTTCTGGATCAATCTTTTTTTGTTCATAATTCATAATCTCCAGAAGACCACAACTCCTTAATTTTTTTTATAAATATCTTGATCTGATTATGATATATTTCGACTCCAGTGAAATATATCCATGTCAATTCACTTTCCCTGATTGGAATTCATATGATTTGGATACCATTTTCCTTTGGAGCTAAATAATTTTCTTTTCCCTCGAGCTTTCATCACACCACATTAATTTCATTTTACCTCCTATGTTTCAAAGTATGTTATACTGAATTGATGTCTTTAATGTGTTTTCTTCCTCTATCCTTATATTTTCTAAAAGAACATTTTCTTGGCTCCTAAGTTCAAAGTTCTTTCTTCCTTTGTGATAATGGAAAATTGAAATCTTTCCCTTATGAGTTATTTCACGTGAGCCTCATTTTTCTCTACCAATTGATTTCTATGCACATATGTATTCATTTGAAAGAATCAACGTTTGTTCACACCAGCTTAAATGTGTTGTGATCATCCATTACAACAAACTCATATTTTGATCTACTATAATCACAACTTTTGGTAGCTTAATCATTACCTTATTATTAAAATGACTCGACCAATCTTGATTTTATTGAAACTCGGATCATATTTATTTCTCCGTTGAAATACAAGATCTTGAAATCTGTATCTACGAAAGAGATACTTTCTTTACCTAATAGGTCTAAAATATTTTAGCTTGGTTTTCAATTGATTTTTTCATTTGCATCAATATTCGTATGGATATATATGATTCAGTGTCTATGATACCTCTAGTTTGAATTTCAGCAAAATTACCAATTCATTGAGTTATTATGTCATAATCGAGAACTCTTGAATCCATCTCTTTTTATTGGGAATCCTCAACAAGGGAAATAGTACGACGCGTATAACACTTTATTGTGACATTTCGATTCTATTTAGCTCAAGTGCTATATATCCTTTCAGGCCTCAACAATTCTTTTATATCGACTTGACTTATGACCATTGATGTCTCAATGATGTAATTCCATCAACACGGATCAGAAAAATACTCAAATCACTATACATTAATTCTAAGCTATGGTCAAAAGAATATATGTTTTCAATCTCTCGATATCTTTATGATGGATATCGAAATATCGAATTTTCGATAGCTTGGTTCATATATTTCAAGTCATCCTAAAATAATGTTGATATCATTATCCATTTGAGAAAATCTAGATTATTCAAATCATCTAAGTTGATTGCATGATAAGATTTGAAGTCTGGATTATAAGATTAGTATACCATATCTATGGTGAACTCCTTAAGTTGAGCCTGTGTATTGTGATTTGGAAACGCTATATAGATTAAAGCGAAAGAGATGGATAGCAAAGCTATGCAACTGAAACATTAGGAGATAATGAGTTGTATAGTTAGAACGATAGAATGAATTAATTTATATACTCTGATTGGAGAGATTGAGTAAGTTTACTTCATTCTCCTCTAGCTAACTGCAATTGCTTTAAGAAACATAGTTGGATTATTTTCAGCTTAACCCCATTAGGAGCCCATCGATTTTAAGGAATCCATGAAACAAAAATTTTCTTAGGCTAGCGAGATACTATCGTCAAGTTGTATAAAACAGACTATGATGTTCAAATGGAAAAATATTCTAATATGATAGAATCATATTTTAAGGGCCAAAGTTTTTACAAAATTGACGTGTTCTTACGCCAATTCTAAAGATTTGAGCTGAAAGAGGATGTCATATGATTCATAAAGATACTTCTATGAGTAAGTTTTAGCGTGAATTAGTGGGACGTGGCGATGAAGTTAATTGTTTGTCAAGACAAGAAGGACATTAGAAACACCATATAAACTTCTTGTCCACTATATTTACTTTGAAAGTATAAAACACAAGGCCAAAACAAGCAACAATAGTTTGAGGTGTGGATGACTAGAACTTAATTACGATTAAGTTATCACCCATGGTGAGTTTATGTTGTTGCTGACTCATATTATTGTAAGATGTTCATGATAAAGTATTGGAGCGATTTTACTGGGATCGTGGTTACTTACCAATATTACGTTTAAATATGGGCGTGGAGAATATTGATTCATGGAGATGGACAATTCTATTAAGATGATGGAAATAGAATGTGTGATAGAAGTCCTATTGATTATAATAACCAAATTAGACATTATACGAATAATGTGTAGAACACGACTTAAGCAATAATAAAAGTGACTCTTGTGATGACACAAGTTTCAAGTTTGAAGGTAGAAGAATTCAAATAGAAGATAAAGACTGATATAACTAAACGATTAAATTTCGATGACGAAATTTATTTAAGGGGAGAAGATGTACCACCCTGAAAATTCGTCCTATTACTATATTAAATTATTCATATATAACAGGATCAACTTGAAAGTCAAATAGAAATTTTAATTTATTTGACTTATTTAAAGGGACATATTCGACATTAAATGAGACTTTTAATTTAGTTGACGTAATATCAACGAAACATAAATAAGAATATTAAATATTACTTAAAGTAATTTTATCGATTAAATAAATCGATTATCACGTATTTGGTTGACGTATGTGTCCTGAAAACTTTAATAAAGAAGATCGACAATTTGATATATTAGTTTTAAATAACATATTTTAACAAGTCGTAACTTTTGCTACAATTGACCATATTTCATTTTGGCAAGGATATGGAAAACTGGATTGTGAGTATTTCATAATGGTATTTTGGAAGTTCAGTTTTGATTGTAATAAGAATACCGAAATTAAGACGAAAGTAGCTACTTAAAAAGAAACCGAAAAAGATAAAAATAAAATAGTTTTTAGTGGTAAACTTTGACGAGCAATAAATTTTACCTCAATTATCGATTTTATGATCCAAAAATATCATTGTAACGTATTCCTTGAGAACTTTATATTGACCCCAAGAACTCTATATTTCTATTTCATATGGCCCTATAATTTATTAGAGTCATTTTGGAGTTTTTATTAATTTTGGGAACTAAAATTTAAATCTTATATTTTTGGGACTAAAAGAGCAAATAAAATAATTGCAGTTTAGTCTTCAACAAAAACTATAAATAGGGAAATCGATTAAAAAAAATAAAAATAAAGGCGAAGCAAAGCGAAGCGAAGCAGAGAGAGAAAAAGGTCCGAGGGGTCAACCCCCTATTTTTTTATTTGAGGAGGGGGGTATGGGGGGGGGGGGTCGACCACCCCAATAGATAAGGTAAGCATTTTTTTTCATTTTTTTAATTATTATAATATATAATATAGTAAGTTTTACATCAATAATGTTAAAGTTATTATTTCGGAAATGAAAATTAGTATAATTTTCGTATGAGGCATGATAAAGTGGGTCAATCCCTTTAAAATAAAGTTGATTCCTATAATTATTTGAGTTAAATATTTTGTATGTAAGTGGTCCGCTTTAATTTTGTGGACCCTAATTTATATTTAGTAATTGAAATATAATATAATATATCATGAGACTAAATTATAATTTATGTATATGATAGGTAAGGAGTGGTGATCAATTTAGTTTGATTCCAAGTGGATTATTGATGCAAATAATGAGAAATAAAGTTCTTAACTCTAGGATAATCAATGAGTGAGGTAAGTAATGCAAAACATAATATTTATATTATTATGTACTCCTATGTGATTATGTGATGTATATTGTTGGTGCAATATACGTGGAATATGATGTGACAAATATCTATATATGGTGAAAGTATGCAACACATGATTTGATGATATGATATGTTATTAATGCACGTGAATATCATTGGAATGCCATATTAAGTGATTATATGACGTAAAATTGATACATGAAATATTTCTTGACATTCATGGACATGACATGGGCATTGTGTGGACTCAGAAGAAATCCTTCATAAATGGTAAAGAAAAAGATAATGAATATATGGAGAAACAATGACATGGATGATAATAGAATCGCCCTACGAGTGCACCGTACTTTACTTCGTGTCCGAATATATACACCCACTTGAGGCTTTGGACGATCGTTAAGGGTAGTCGAGGATGGGGTGTTGGTGGTTCGGCGTCGATATACAGGCGGTGTCAGGAGGTCTCTTGGTGGCCTTGGGACTGTGCATCGACACGTCAAGCTCCTTATATATAATAGGTCAGTCCTGATTGATATAATATAATTCCTGGTTCTGTATCTTGAGTCTCGGTAGGCGACGATGGGGAGTCCTGAGTCTCGGTAGGTGATGACGGACCACATTTACTGGAAGGCGCATGTTATTGGCCATGTTGATATTTGAGCTCATATGGAATAACGTAGTGGGATTTGGGTCCAAGTAGAAAATGTGGATAAACTGAGATAATGAAAAGGACTGAGCCTAGGATGAGATAAGTTTGAGAAAGTGAATCGAAACTCATGCGCATGATCATGCATATGTTACTTACTGAGCATTAGTTCATTTAGTTTTGCATTGTAGGTGTGATAATGCATGGATTGGAGGTTGGTGTGAACTCTCAAATGACGGGACGATTGTGTACTGGGTACTTGACCATGGTTCATGTGCCTTTCACCAGGGAAATTCCAAAAAGGTCCAACTACTTTTAAATAATTTTATTTTATTTCAAAATAGTAAATATTTTAAATAGCAATTTTCAGCTATCTTCTGTTATCCGCTCTCTGTTCCCTATTTTAAATAGAATTTTTATATCAACTTCTAACTATAATGCTTTTATATTATTGTTAGTTTATTTTGCTTTCTTCAAAACTAGATTGTACGTGAAATTTCAAAGATATATACTTATTTTTAATAATGTCAGATTATGCTTTAATTATAAAAGCTCAAATTTATATTTAGAGCGGGTCGATATAATATTGTTTTGATCTTTTCAAAAAAAAAAAAAAAGTCAGGAAAATAGAATAAATGTATAAAAATCATAACTGAATTTGGGACGTAACATACCATTAGGAATTAGAGGATTCTAGTTCGATTTACTCCCATGTTAATGACTTCTAAATAGAAGTCACAACACCCTTTTGTAGTTTCTATGATCTACAATTGAGTTTGACACCCCCTCCTTTCAGGCACATGATAGACATATTGTGGTGACCCCAAACCCTCATACTTTATTTAATAGTAATAAGTCAAAAAATAGGTAAAAATTAAATTTTTTGGCGCAGGGAAACCAGAGGTGTCAGGACAAAATGAATAGAGACGTTGCAGGAACTTTGTTGTCGACACCAATATAGATATGTGTTGACACCTATACTATTTTCGAGATATATTGTTTTGGTGTTGACATCTAGGGTTTTGGTGTCGACATATAATAGATAAATAACTCGTTTTTGAATATTGAAATGCACTTTAAACTCATATCTTCCAAAATATAAAACATAATATATAAATATTTTCTAGTGTATTTACGACATCATTTGGAAAAAGAGGATTCACAAAGTACTCAAAATATCCTCTTTTAATTTTTACAAAAAAGAAAAAAAATTATACAACATCTATTACATTACCATTCTTCGCCCCAAAATTTATCAGAGTATTCGTATTCTAGAGTTTCACTACTAAAGAAAATCTACATAGAAGTGGGACTAAAGAAATCACGTCAAGTCTGAAAGTCACTATACGACTGCCAAGTGTGCACTTCCACTACATACATATAATGTCTCCCGTCACCTGACTTGATCCAATCCCAAGAGAATACTTCAAAGTTATCAAAATGCAACATCTTCAATTTAGAAAAAAAAAATGGAAATTGTGAATTGATATTTAAACGAGTAATTGATATGCATGCACATATTGATATACATGCACATACTTTTCAAAACTATTCTTCCATGTCCAGATTATAAATTATCTCCTCTACCCCAAAGAGCTTTAACAACATAGGAAGATAGCGATATGTGGCCAAAAATCATAAAATAAGACTTCTAATTCCTCTAGGACCTCTACATTCTTTCATTTTCACCCTATTCGACTCCTATATGGTTACTCAATCAACACGTCAATCCTTACCAAACCTCGGAGTCACAAGGTGCTCTCGACATCATCATCGATATCCACATAACATAATGATTACGGAGGGGGATAGAGTTCAAATATATAATTCTCATGAATAAGATTTTCATCATGATTCATAATCAACCAAATGGCATTTTATCGAAAACATGCTTTCACTTTATGTAACATGTAAACGACGTATTGAATACTTACTGTACTTATGATTATAGGATATAAATCAACTAGGAAATCATAAAAAAGCAAATACCAAAATTAGAACTCCAAATAAGCTTGGTGTCTACATAGGAATCGACATGGTGTCGATATCATGTTCATCTTCCTCGTTTGGTGTCGAAACGAAAATGTCAAGGTGTTAACACAAAATGAATTTTCAGAATTTGAAATCCATTTTTATTGATTTCTTGAATCCAATTTCATTTGTTTTGATAAATAATTTTCAGAAAACAAGTTTTGCAATAAAAATGAATATGAATTTGGTATAATTTTCTTACCTAGGGTTTTGAATTGAAGAGCTCTTTCTCTCTCACATTTTCCTAGAAATTTTCAGTGTAATGAATCTAAAGATTACCTTAGTTTCGTTTTCCTTTGATTTTGTTCATTTATGTTGTAATTTGTTTTGTTTTGATTAGTTTTTTCTTTATATTCTTTTGTATTTTGTTATTCTTGGAGGTTCGGTATTAAGCCACCTCTTTGTATTGTTTCATTTTTACCATTTAATAAAATTCATATCCTAGGCTTGGATTTTCGAGCTAGAATATTTTTGAAAAAAAAAGTAGAATAAATCATGGTTGTATAGGATCTGACCTTCCACTTGAAGAGGCCATAGCATAGCTAGTTTATCTTCAAAATGATGACAAGATGGAGCTATCTTTTATAAATAGGATGAGTAATGAGTAAGGAAAGCTACAAGTGTAGCTGTGGTGAAGCTATGTGCCTCCTCGTGGTTGGAATCTTCAAAATTTTAGTTTTAGAGAGCAAGGTTTGAGTTCAGATTCAAGGCATCAAATAAGGTCAAAATTTTGACGTGCAACTTACCACACAAGAAATGGTTTGTTGAGAAGAAAGTTATGACTTAGCGAAGTAAGTCACTCGAAACTATTTTTCTTAACCGTTTAGGAAAGTATTAACAATAAAAATTCACTAGTAACTATCTATTGATCGAACTTATAAATAGATTTCATATTCTCAAAGTTTGTTTTGAGAACTTTTCCATGTATATATACATTCATCCAATGGAGACTGAAAGTGATCAAATGAGTCTCTTGAAGAGAGGCGCTTAAAAACATTTTTTTCATAATTTTATTAATTTTTCATTTTTCTTCCTTTAAATTTCATAATAATTAAATAAATTTTATAAATACTTTTATTACATAATCATAAGAAAAAAGGGGTACGTAATTTTTTTGGGGCGTTACAATCAACACCTTAAAAGAATTTCGTCCCCAAAATTACCTTATGAGAAGAGTTCTGGATATTAAGTTTTCATCTTTTCTTCTCATTCCTATGTTTCTTATTCAATGAAATTACTTTATCATAACACACGTACAATCAAAATTTCTTGACATCCCATAATAAGATTCTGATTGGTCTTTCTTCTAGAGTTAAGTTTTGTTGTATGTCCGTGGGAATTTTAGGTAGGATATGGGAAGGATCTGAAATATACTTTCGAAGAGTAGATACATGAAATACATCTTGCATTCTTTTCATCCATTCATGTACTCTACTTTATATGCAACTTCTCCAATTCTCTTCAGAATTTCAAATGGACCAATGAATCGTAGGGGTTAACTTTCCTTGCTTACCAAATCGCAGCAGCCTCTTGATTGGAGATATACAAATAATGACCTTATCTTAAACCATATATCCCAATGGTTTGCTATGTCTATCTTTTGGCTATACAATGCTTCAAATGGAGGCATCTGACTTGAAGCATGATAATTGTTGTTATATGAGAATTCGATCAAAGGTAGGTAATGATCCCGATTTTGAGGAAACTATAATACGCAGGCATGAAGCATATATTTTAGGGTTTGAATAGTACATTTAGATTGTCCACCTATTTGCGGATGGAATGTTGTATTGAAGTTTAGTCTCGTACCTAAGAAGTTACGTAATTTTTTCTAGAATCGAAATAGAAATCTAGGATCTCGATCAAAAGTGATAGTAATAAGCATTCCATGTAGCCTTATCATCTCCTGAATGTACAAGTGGGCTAACTGTTCCATCTTAAAGGTTGTTTTGATTGGAGAAAGTGTGCATATTTGGTTTGTCGATCTACAATTACCCAAACTACATCGTAACCCTTTGTAACTTTTAGCAACCCACTAACAAAATCCATTTTTATTTTCTCCCATTTCATTTTGAGATTGGTAGTGGTAGTAAGGCACCCATCGGTCGTTGGTATTCAACTTTAACTTGTTGGTCAGTAAGGCACTTCGCTAAAAATTCCGCAATCTCTCTTTTCATATCTAGCCACCAGTATAAGGATTTAATCTCATGATACAATTTAGTGGCTCCAGGATGTACAAAATAAAAGGGTATTATAAGTTTCATGTAAGATTCCTTCTCGCAATCCTTGCACTGTTGGTACATACATTCGATCCTTATATCTTAAGATTCCTCGCGGAGAAGTTTTACACTCAGTTTACTTTCCATTCGCCAAGTTCTTACGGACTTTATCAGCAGATGAATATGTTTCTTGTCCTTATTTGATTCTATCTATATGGGTAGGTTGTATTTCAAAAGTATTTAATTGAGTGTCACCTAGATTTAGGATTTCCAAATTGATTTTTCTTCTTCTTTTTCAGTTCTTTGGATCTCTTTAGTACATGAGTCTTTCTATTTAAGGAATCACCTACGACATTTGCCTTTTCAAGATGATAACTTGTAGTACAATCATAGTCATTTACCAATTCTAACCATCTACATGACGCATGTTCAAATTCTTTTGGGTAAATAAATACTTCAAGCTCTTATGGTCAGTGAAAATCTCACATTTTTCACCATACAAGTAATAACTTCAAATCTTTAAAGCAAAGACAATGGATCCCAGCTACAAGTCATGGGTAGGATAGTTCCATTCATACGGTTTTAACTGTCGGGATGCATAGGAAATTACATCAAAACACATCCTAATCCATTCTTAATTGCATCAGTATAGATAGTGAATCCATAACTTCTGTGAGGTATAGTCAATATAGGAGCAGTTGTGAGGCATGTCTTGTTCTTGAAAACTCTTCTCACGCTTTCTATCCACTTAATGGTATATTCTTACGAGTCAGTTTGATGAGTGAAGTGGCAATCTTGGAAAAGTCGTGAACAAATCGACGGTAATATTTAGTTAAGCCCAAGTAACTTCTGATTTGAGAAGTAGGATGGGACCAATTCAATACTACTCCAGTCTTACTAGGGTCTACTGATATCCTATCTAGATCTATGACATGTCCTAAGAAGGTAACTCTTCCCAGCCAAAATCCACACTTCAAAAATTTGGTGTAAAATTATTTCTCATTTAATATCTAATGGACAGTGCAGAGATATTTTGCATGTTCATTTCGAGATTTCGAATAGATAACTATGTCATCAATAAACATAATGTCAAACTGGTCCAAGTAGTCTTTGACACTTGGTTCATCAATTCCATAAACGCACCGGGTACGTTCATTAATCCAAATGGCATTACTAGAAACTCAAAATGTCCACATCGAGTGCTTATATCGAGTACTGAAAGCAGATTTTAAAATATCTTCTTCTTGGATCTTCAACTGATGATATCCCGAGTGAAGATCAAAAGTATAAAGCCTTAGAGTTGGTCTAAAAGGTCATGATTCGTTGAAGAAGCTATTTATTTTTTATAATAATGTTATTTAGTTCACTGTAATCAATGCAAAGTCGCATTGATCCATCTTTTTTATTTACAAAGAGTATTGGGGCACCACATGGGGATGTACTAAGTCAAATAAATCCTCGACTTAATAAATCTTTTAATTGAATCATCTATTCTTTTAATCTCGTTGGGCCATTCTATATGGGATTTTGGACAAAGGCTAGGTGCCTAGGATTAATTCGATACAAAATTTAATTTCTCAAAACTAGGTGGTAATCCCAAAAGTTCATCACGAAATACTTCTTGAAATTCTTGTACAGTGTGTAAAGAAGAAATTATTACTTATTTTTTGATATTTATTGGATGGAGGCTCACAAGAATCCCAAGTGTCCTTGATTTATGAGTTTAGTAGCTTTGGGGGTTGAGGTGATTATCTTTGAGGTTTTCTCTGATAATTGAAATGAAATTGATTCTTCTTTAGGAAAGTTTAGAATTCTCTTGATACAATCAATCACAACTCCATGATTGAATAACCAATCCGTACCAATAATTATATCGAAACCACAGAAATCAAATGCAATGACGTCCATAAAAAAATAAACATTTCTGATGTGAATAACCACATTGGAAATATATCTTTTTGCATGTTGAGTGGTTCTAGATGGAATAATGATATCAATGTTTAACGGCATAGAAATCAATTCTATATTTATATCACGTAGGAAGGTCAAAGACATAAAGGAGTGAGTAACTCTTGAATCAAACAATGTATAGGTTGGCCTAGTTAAGAAATACCTACAATGACATTAGTGTCATCAAGCATACCAGCCCGTGCTATTGCGAATACTCGTCCCGTTAGGGCGTTTGGTTTTTGTGGGACTTTTGTTTATTAGTAGGACAATCCCTAATCCGATGCCCTTCCTTGCAACATCTGTAGTGGTGTCCTATTTTCGCATAACAGGGCCCAAAGTAGAACTTTCTACAAACTCTACAAAAAGGTTTGTCGCTTCTCTCGGCGTATTATCCATACAGGGTTTATTAAAATGATTAGTATTCCCAATTGGATGGTTACCACCATTGTTCCACCTTCGATTTTGATTTCATTTCAATTTAGAGGAGGGCATGGAGCAGGAGTTCAGAATTCACAAGCTTGAACAATCCTTGCTTTCACTTGTTCGACCAGTAGGACTCGGTCTATTGTTGCAAAATCCTTACCTTATGTATTGGACATTTGCTTAGGGGCTAATTTTGGTTTTAGCCCATCGATGAAACGATATATTTTAAATTCATTGGTACTTACTATATGGGTAGCAAACCTATACAACTCTTCAAACTTTTTTATACAATTTGATACAGACATGAATCCTTATTTCATCTATATAAACTCGTTCAACTTCTGTTGCCTCGCAGAAGATGAAAAACACTTAGTGTGAAACTTCTTAAAGAATTGTTGCCAAAGTAAAATATTTGGTTTTCTCTATGATTGACGGCCACCAATGGTTCGCACTGCCTTAAAGTATAAAGGATCCACATATCACTTTTTGGGTTCGGGGATGTGGGCATAGGTTAACTTACACTCCATAGTACGAATCTAGTTTTCAACTTCGATTGGATCCTTCACATCTTCTAACATTGGAGGGTTTAATATGCAAAAACGGTCAGTGAAAATATCCCATTCTTTTCCCTCTTCGTCCCGAGAGGAATCATCGCTTGATGAGTGATCTTTTATCATTTGGATAGTTTGGCGAGCTTGGATTCTAGCGATTTGGGCAAGTCTTTCAATTCAGACGACATTATTAGCGCTAGTACCATTACTTGCTTGTGACGTATTTATCTAGAAATTATGAATATTTCAATAATCAAACTTCACATTTTACATCTTTCCACTAAAATTTTCATTTGGCGTCGACACATTGTATAAGTATTGCACAAAAGATAAGGTTTAGGAAAATACATCACAAAGTATAGAAATTAAATATTAAAATACAAGATAATGAAATAAATCATTCCCTTAAGTTTTACTCCAAAAATCCTTGAACTTTATTTTGTATTTTCACCTCACGTCTTGCTTATTTGCTTCAATGGAGACTAGAACTTTGGAATAAAAAATTAAAACTAAAAACTAACAAAAACAAAGAAGAAAAAAGAACAAATAAATAAGAAAAACAAAGAGATACTAAGGTTTGAGAGAGAGAGAGAGGACGGGGTTTTCTTGAAGTGGAGAAGTGGAATATATATAATCCAAATTTAGGCCTAAAATGGTCTCAAAAGTCACCAAAAATCGAGCCAAACAGCCACTAAGACAAAATTAATAAAAACAAAAAGGAATTTCGATTGGGTCAAAATGGCCCCCACGATCTCTTAGGCCATCAATGTAGCCACTACCTAGATTGATGCACCAACTCGCGATCGCGTATGATTAGAACCATGCGGCCGTGTGGTTCAACTTTTGTATCTCAAGCCATTTTCACTTGAGGTCATGTCCTTCATCTTCTGATCTTGTTCAATTTAGTCCCCACATTTTGACTTTCATTACAAAAACATCACTGTAATATTTGCGCTACAGGTCCTCTATCTTTCCCAGATGTTACAACTAAGTCCTCAATCTTTTAATTTCTGTCAATTAGGTCCACTGGACATCAAAATTGCTCTTCTTTTAGCACATTTTCTCTTCAATCTTTTCTATTTTCTTTCCAATCAAGGTTGTGCCTAAATTTACAAGATAAATACAATTTATAAGTAGAAATTCGCACAATTTGTCGATTTAAATGTCAATTTAAGACTAAAATAAGTGTGTAAAGTGTTCGCTCCGCAAGTGCACAGGTCGCACAAGTAATAAAGTGACGTAAGTCCAAGTATCGATTCCACTGAGATTGATTTAAATTGTATTTTGGACTACTACCCTAACCGGAACTAGAAAAACTTTGATTGAGTTGGAATTTTTGTTTTTGAAAATTAAAATAAAGATTAAACTAAAAAATTGACAATTTGATTTTAAAACTTATGAAAAAAAATGCGTTAGAATTATGAATCCATCTTGACTCTATCATCCATATCTTAACCAAATTATTTAAATACAATTCACGGGTTTTGAATTTCCATATTCCAAATGTAGTTAAAACTCCCTTTCGGACAAATATTAACACATATTCCTACGTACGACCCAACGATATTTCTATGTTGAATCCGAATGTGTAAGAAAACATGAAAAGATTTTTGAATACTTTAGCAGAAAATACAAAGCATAGGAGTATATTTCTATCCCCTATCGGACTTTGTGGCAATTGAAACAAGTCTAATGAAATCCTAATCTTTCAAACTTAATAAATCACAACCTAAAATCATACAACTAGTGATCAAGTAATTGCATGATAGAAAAAGCATAATTCAATTGCTCAAAACCATGAATTGCATAAATTAAATAATAGATTAAAATATGGAGTCAAGAAATCAAAACTTCATCATAATTCCAACACAATTAACCTAGCCTAGAAACATAATAGAAAATAAATAACAAGAGATATGAAAGGATGTAATCCAATTCATCTCCTTGCAATTATATCTTCAATCTTGATCTTGGCGTGGTTTGGATCCCTCGACACTTTGGCAACGTTTTGGCATGAATTGAGCAAGTTGGGAACCCTCAATTTCGTGCCTTATGCCATGTATTTATAGATTCTCCCCAATGCCTAGGTCAAAAATAAGAGAAATTTGCTGAAAATCGCGGAAAAAGCCCAGCTGCGGCCCAGAATATAACCATGTGATCGCACGCTACAAATCCACGCGATTGCGCAGGCATCCGGAAAACCATTCTGACCATTTATGAACAGGTCATGCGATCGCGCCATTATAAGTTCATGCGATCGCATGGTTATTCTGCTAGAGTGCAATTTTCATATTTTGAAGTGCTTTAAGTTGGTCCTCATGGTTTTATTGCACATCAGGTCCTTCAACTTCTGATTGTTGCAATTTAGTCCCCGAACTTCTGATTTCTTCTGAACTTGGATTCTTCTTCGAGTATTCTTGCAATTGAGCCCTTGATTTACTTCATCAACTCTTGATTTGCATACTTTGACACTTTTATCATCAAATTGTTTAATTTTAGCTTCAATTCCATTGTTTTCTCGACTTTGGGGCTATTTCTGAAATACAAATAAATACTAACTAAATATATAACAAATATTCTTAAACAAACACATAAAATCCTACTTTTAGGATAGAGATAAGTGTATCATAAAAAACATTTATCACACCCTTGTCTCGAGCAAAATCATCTACTATTGCAATCAAGTAACATGGAATATGGATTAATAATGTTAGACAACTTGCAAATTGATCATGAGTGTAAAATTGTATAATCAATCCAAAAATTTGCTTCCAAATAATATTACCAAAAAAAAATGTAGCTTATCCTATGTTCGATCGATGTGTGTGTGGCATAGTCATTTTCAATCATCAATTAGGTTTGAAAGTATTGCATAGTGGAGAAATTTCAATTGAGTACTAGCCCACTATTAGTGGCCAATTCTTTCTTTTCTTGCTCGTGACATTCATTCCCCAAAATTATTTCTTTTCTTTCTCGAGATGCCATTTTAGAGGTTAATCTCTAATCATTTTTTTTTTCACTCTAGTTTGGTTGTGTTTTATCAACAATCTCAGCAATCTAGATATGCAATGATTCTCTCAAAATTTGAGTGCTACAATAATCGAGCAACCGCTAAGAAATTCAAACCTACTATTAATCTAAGCCCTTATGTAAGTATAAATGCAAGATTTTATATCTACTAATGTGATAATTGCAAAAAATTTCCCAACTCCCTTAAGCTTCCTAATTGACCTATATAGCTAGCTTTAGGTCGATAACTTCCTAATGTTTTTAGGATCAAAGGGTATAAGGATATGAAGTGAGTTAGATTTATTAAGTAAATGCAAATTTTTTTGTACCATACTCATTAAGTTTTCTTGTTGACCCATGTAGCGAGCTTTATACTGGTGACTCCCATGTTTAAAACTTATGGCACGAAGTTTTGAGATACTCTAACAGACTTACTCACTCGAGTAAAAAATACTACGAGATAAGGCAATGCGAGAAATTAAAATGAGCTTAGATCTCTATCAAATGGTCATTACCTAACTTGTACTTGTTATCTAAAACCATCTATATAACTTATATCAATCATGCATGGAATCAATACACATCTAGACCATCTCCTTTACTGTCTTGATCACTTCAAACTTATCTCATAACAGGATCAAGAGATTTAGAGCATTAAAAAAAATGAATAGTTTGGTAAAAGTTAAAATACAAGCTCACAACTTAATTCTTTTACTTCATAAATCTCTCTACCTTTCAACAATTTTTAAACTTCACCAATAATTAATCATGACTATCGCGCTTAATAAAACTAGGATCTTACATGAATAAACAATTTATAAAAATAGACACAAGTAGCACATTGGTCATAAATCAATAAAAATTTTAAATATCAAGTCATCCTAAGCCAATAATGCTATCTAACATGTCAATACACAATAAGAAATCACCCCAAACTTGAAATGCACATTGTCCTTAATGTGTAAAATAAAAATCAAATTAAGAGGGAAGAAGTTATTAAACATCCCAAGAAGTAGTGAGGCACTCATAAGTAGTCTTGAACATGTGAAAATCTCATAGCAAACACCTATAGTTCACTCTTAAACTTGTGTTCAATCGATTTGTGTTGAAGTCTCCAATCGATTGAACACAAATTTCTCCAATGAGATATTTCACCGAACACCTTGTGCTCTATGAAAATACAAGAAAATTTTAGATTTTAAGTGGTGAATGACCCAAAAATTTAAATCACATTCAACATCTCAATTCTAACTCATAAATCCAATACAGTTTGCCCATCCATCTCAACATTAAACTACAATTGATATGCACCGTATGATCTAAAAATGAGTGTTAAGGAAATATTTGATATGAGTGTATGCTATAATTAAATAAGAATGTATTAGATCTATTTCACAATACCCAACTTAAGCAAAATAAATATGGAAGATAAAGATTTGGGCATAACCAACTTATTTGCAATAAAGAATAAAATGTAAAAAAGTAAAAATAAAGCAAGTAAAAGGATAGAGAATGGGTTGCCTTCCATTCAGTGCTTATTTAAAGTCTTTAGCTTAACTCTCCGTGTAAGCACTTGATGACACTCTAAATATAACTTTTGATGTTTGTCCATTTTTTCTTCTTTTAGCTTTGCTTCACTCTTCATTTCTTCTCCATACTTGCACTTTACCTCTTCTAATGTCATGGGACTTGCCTATTCCATCCAATTCAAACTCAACTATATAGACTTGCACCTCCTCAAATGGCTTAATCACAAAATCCATTATTAGACAATCAATGAAGTTGAGATAATGTGATTTAATCTCTTCCTCATTAACTGCCACTTCTTGTGATTCTTTTGTGATTAACATGTCATTATCTTCAAACTTATCTTCGATAGTTGATATCTCCTCGAATTGAATGATCGATCCAAAATTTGAATCCATGTGCATTGACAAGTATTTCCTATTAATTCTCAAGAGTGGATCATACCCCCACCTTTGAAATCCTTCCCAATACATGACATCTCCTATAAGCATATCATCTCCATCCAACTTGGCAAGCTCATTGTAATATTGTGCAAGTACCTTCTCATTCAATAGTGAAGGACTATCTCCCATAAGAGTGATATCTTCATCTCAATTATTTGGTACACAATCTTCCAAGAGCATGTAACTTACATCTAATGTGTCTATTGCTTATTTTCATCATTTCAAGTATTGTCTAAACCCAATAAGTTTTGACTTAAACAATATATTGCTCGAAAACAAGAAAATAAAATAAAATAATAAAGCCTATTTGACATGCATTAACCAAGGCGAGATGTTTCGTTCGAGTTTCGAGCTTAGATGCTTCCTAGACGAGCTTTTTTGAATACTGCTAAAGAGAGACTCTATATTATAGTATGAAACGAAAGAAAAATTTTAAATATCTCAACATGTCAAAAATTGTTCTTGTGCAAAATATTTTAGTTCATTTTTTGGTACAAAACTTCCAATAAAAATAGTTTTAGAAGATATTCTTGAGTTGTATAAGCCACTCACACACTAAAGTTGATTGAAGTATTAACTGGTAACATCGACTGAAAAACATCTTGATTTATGGAGCATTAGATGAAAATTAAACTTTGGACTACTTTTTTGTAAGGTATATTCACATTTTCGTCTACAAATTAACTAAAACCATATTTTTATGTATGTTCATTGCAAGCTTTTGAGTCGTGAATGATCGTGAGCGGATATCCAAACTATAATTTTTTACTAATCATGTTTGTGTTTGGTAAAATTCTGAAAGTGCATAGGATCTTTGATAAGTAATAGACTTGATGAGTTTAGAGTTATCGTTCCCACAAGGAATAATTTTTAATTCTAATTATCAGTTTACTTTAGATTCAATTAAGTAAATAGTAAAAAGATGATTCAATTAACTTTATTTCCCAAGACAAATTAAGCATATCCTAAACATGATCCGAATCTATTCCTAGTCTGAATACGAATGTTTAAAACTCATCAAATCACATGTTAATCATGCAATATTCTAACCTATTTTGAGTCACTACTTCTTGAATTGAAATAAATAAATAATGAATATCATCTTCATTCAATGCATGAGATAGATTTAGCTTAACATATTCCTATGTAAATCATACAAAATTAATGGAGAAGACATCACCCGAATATTAAAAATAATGAAAAGAATGCAAGGGATAAATAATTCTCCTTGAATATTCAATCCAGATGTGTGGATCTTTAAAATTGATGTATGATCTTGTTCTATTTGCCTACTTTCTCTCTCTCTCTCTCTCTCTCTCTCTCTCTCTCTCTCTCTCTCTCTCTCTCTCTCAAGTTGTATATCTTTTTGGTGAATTATGAATGAATATGGTTTGATCCTAATGAATTTTGTGCCAATAGTATTTATACTTAGGGTAAAACCATTATCTAATTGCACTAGGTTTAATAAAAATAGGATTAAAAATGAAATTTTGTAGCACCCAAAAAACAACCAAACGACTGCATGGTATTATGAGCTGCGATCGTGCGATTATGCTCATAACCATTCTGGTGATTGAATAGATGACATGGCGACCGTGTTATACACAATGGAGCGATGACGTGATTGAAGCATTTTTTCGTCTTTTGGCTGCTCCAAGTTGGTCCTTCAAGTTTCGGTCTTCTTCAGTTGAGTTCTTATAATTTGAATTTCATTTCAATTTGACCCTTTTTATTTGCAGCTTAGTCCCCACTTTGTCATTTTTGTACGATTTTTAGTCCATTATCTTTGTGTTTATCCCCAATTGCATTTAAAATTAAGTTTTTCCTAAAACAAACAAAATCAACACATAATTTAGAAATATCACATCATAAAACACTTACAATTGTCCAAATTTAAGGCTAAGATAAGTACGAAAATCCCCAAACTTAAACTCTTATTCGTTCTCAAATAAGATAAAGCAATATAATCAAGCAAACATAACGTATAAATATTAACTAACATTAAAACTGTCATTAATCCCTGATTAGGCCGATGGCTTCGAAGTCAGATGGATTTAGGGTTCCAAGTATAGAAATACCTTCATGGGCTTAATGACTCGAGTCAACTAGACTCCAAAGAAAGGTGTCAAATGTATGCAGTATCTTAACAACAATTTTTTCCCTCAAAATAAATCTAAATGAGTTACCTCCCTCTCTTAAGCTTTCTAAATGACCAATGTAATGAGCTTTAGGTTGGTGACTCTTAAGTTAGATAACTTTAGGGTACCAAGTATGAAAATATCCTTACAGGCTTACTAACCCGAGTAAAAAAAGACTACAAATAGAGGTAAAATATGCATGTTCCTACTTTATGCAATAATGTACAAATGGAGATTACACTGCAAGTATTTGGTCATTAACTGGTTTCCACATGTTTGTCAGGATCACCCCTACCGCCCGTCAAATTTTTTCCACCCCTATCCCATTTTCTCTTTTTCCTACCCATCCTCCTCTCTATACAATTCACATTTACCAACACCACTCACTTCCTCTCTCACACAGTGGACAATCCTTTCCCTTGTCTCATATATGGGTAGTTCCTGTGCAAGATTACCACTTTTGCACCGACACATAAGCAAATTACTGTTGCTCTATTTATCCAGTATAAATGTTTGTCATTTTTTGAAATATATGGACGATGTTTATTTTAATTTAGCGTCGATAAAGGAAGTTACTCTCAATAATCGAACCCCACACTTCCATTTTTCCTAATTTGTGGTATTTTAATATTCTTGACATTTTTCCTAATTTGTACTATTTTTTTATATATATTTTTCCTAATTTGTGCTATTTTTTATATTTCCTTATTTCAGATAGATTGATCTCCGTATTTCGAAATTGCTGGAAGTAGTCAATTAGATTTAAGCATTGGTAAAGGACGCACTAAATTACCTTTGGTATTGGAAGTCCTAAATTCCATTTTCCTTATTTGGGATTAATTTTTCTCTATCTTAGTTGAAGCAAATTAAATGTATGATGCTGTAATGTTGATCCCCAATCATTCTTTTTGATTCCTTAATCTCGCTTGAATTGTAGCTAGAATACATGGGTATTTTGAGATGAATTGTAGCTTTTTGGGGCATTAGATCAGGGCTGTATATCTATGATTGTGTTATCTAGTAAAATCTGAACGAGGGGCCTGTGATGTCAAAATCATATGTTTTGAGATGAAATTGTGATTATTACAACAACAGAGATTGGCCTCTAACTTGGCTTGGCAAGTTGGATGGCATGTACTGGCACAGTCAGTGATTTGCAGCCATGGCTATTATGATTTGTTGTTGTCCAACGAGAAATGTGTACTTATATAAGCCTCCAATGATTTTGTCTACGAACTTAGTATTTTTTCGAATATATTATTTTTTTAACCCAAGCTCCCAATGAAGGTATGTGCACTATGTTGAGTTGGTTTATCTTTTGGATTATATAGATTAATTGATTAAAGATGCAACTTGCGGACACAGGGCAAGTGTGCAGGTTATGATTATGCAAGGCAGCTTACCATGGATAAATCTTTTTACTTAGTTCTGAAATGTATTTAAAGTATGTAGCATGTTAGGAATCAAAATGTTTTTGTATTATTAATGATTTTAAGTTTGTAATCTTAACAAGTGAACTGTGTTCGGTGGAGTAAGACCATGATTATTTTCCTCGACAAATTTGTTTAGAATCCACTTATCTCCAGTTTGTTGCTTAACAACAGCTAATATAGCATTGCATCCAACTCGTATATGATTTCTTCCCCAACTCGTGATACAACATCTTTACATCTCAACTAGTATGCCTTGTTTTTTTCCCCTAGGAGCAAACAAAGAGTTTTCAATGAGTTTTATTGATCTCCTTATGCATTTTTACAATTAGCAATTCGTTTGCTAAAACATGTCACTCGTGCATATTCATTGTAGAAATTGTAGACATACTCATATGATTCAAATTCTTGCCTGACTTTAGGAATTGGATTGAAGGAAACTTGAAGAATAAAGACATTTTCAGCATTTTGTGATTCCATCCCTTAAAAAATAAATGTATACCTCTAAGACCACATACGTCAATTTTAAATTTTCAAAATCTAAGTACCCGTCCATTAAAGATTAGGGCATTTATAATTTGATTTATTTTAGTCCAAAAATAACATTCATAATAAACTTTCCAATACGTGTTCTGTGTTTTGGTGATTCATAAAATTTAAATTATTTGTTCTAAAAACCTAAATAAAATGTTAGACTTTGGTGATTTATAAAGTTTAAATTATTTTTTCCAAAAATAAAATACATAATCTCAACACATAAATTAATGGGTCCACAAAATAATATCGAGAATAATATCAAGAATAATAGCACAAAGTCTGGATGTCAACGAGAATGGCAATCTTCTAGATCTGAAATGGTGAGAGAGAAAATGAGAGGAGGGTAGGTGTTGGTAAATGTGATTTGTCTAACGGTGGGTGGGAGGGAAAATGAGAAATTAGGATGGTGGATGGGGGATATCAAGGATGGTGGGGGTGGTTAAATTATTTACACGATTGTTTGGCCAAGCAAGCTATAATCCATACTACCCACGTGGCAACGCCACATGGGGATGGGTGCCATATATGATGCTCATAGTGGGCACTAGATTGACATTGTCATGTGAAATATGCTGGTATTGTTAGCTCATTTTCTATTTTTATTTACATTATTAGTGTCCGCACATGCGATATTTGTATTTCTTATAAATTAGCGTGTATTTGTGTAAATATTGTAAACTTTAAGTAATAGAAAACATATCTGAAAATTGAACTTGGAGTTGAGGGATAATACACATGTTTGTAATGTTAAGCATAGCAAGAGGTTATGGGTAAAATTCAATAAGAATGCCAAAGAATGGAATCCATGACAAGTAAAACATTTTATGACCTAAAATAAAAACATCTTAGTCTATTGAACCCAAGAGTATTAACCTAATAATGAACTACGAATTGAGGGATAATACATGGGTATGTTATGTTAAACAAATATATTTTTTATCCAAGGAAATTTGTCATCATCTAGTGATCCAAGCTTGAGCTTTTGCAACGTTTGTTAAACGTTGCAATAGCATTTTCGGGAGGTTAATTCATATTATTTAAACATGTGTTACTAAATTGCAAATTATAAAACTTACAACCTAATACCCGTCCACAATTTATGAATGTTGGGGGACTGGGTTGCAAATTATCAAAAGTTATATTTAAACCTAACCTATCCAAATCTCACACCCGACTCTCAGTTCTCTCGACTCCCTTCACACCCGCCTCCCTCCCTCGGCCTCCCTCTCGCTGACGTACCCCACCGCCGTCGACAACCTCCACCATCGGTAAAGACATTCTCTTGCATTATTACTCTGATTTCTCCCATAAAAATCAAGTTTTTGGGTTCGTAAGTTCGGCCAATTTGGGGGTTCTTCAGCACCTGGGCTTCGAGATTTCTAAGCAAAACTTGGATTTTCTACCCAAAATCAGCATGGAGGCTTTGCGTCACTACTCACATATAGAGAGCCATTTCAACTGTGCTTTGAGATTTTCGATTGCTTGCTGGATTTGGTTGGCAAATTGGGATTCAAATCAGGGTCGTTCATGTTGTAACTGGAATTGAAATTGGGTTCTGAGGGAGGTAAATTAACATGAGAATGAAGGTTTGATTTGATAAATTCATTTGTGTTTTATTGAATTTTTTTTGTCAATTGATGAAATTTTTCTACTTTTGATTTCATGAATTTAATGGGTAATACATGGTATTTATGTTTCATCAGTCGACTAGTCCGCCTCCTCAGTAAAACCCTGCTTCCTCAGTTTTCCGACCAGTTCTTACACTGGTCCACCAGTCCACCACCTACCGCTTGAAAAAGGTTTTTCTCTCAATTCATTTTCTTTTCTTAGTCAATAGGGGTCGATGTTCTATTCAATCTAGAGTCGGATGCGCCATTACACCATGGTTTACTTGATATTGTATTACACCATGGTTTAGCTTCTAACAATACGTAACAGATTAAATGAAAGCTTTTCTGTGTTTTTGTGCATAAACGTGACTAATGAGGATGATAGACGGGTATGGGTAATATCAAAATGAAGGAGTTATAAAAGGCTTCTTTAAGAACTCTTGGAAATGCATTTCTCCAAGATTTTTTTCTGTCATTTAGTTCAAAATAATCAAAATGAGACGTAGGGACGAAAATAGAATCAGATTTTGGGAGATGAATGGTTGGGTGATGCTTATTTTATATCATCTTTATCCTAGACTGCAATCACTGTACAATACCTTGAGATTTAATAAAATGTTCTCATCAATTTTTTTGAATGATACTTTTAAATTAATATCATCTTGAATCTACAATTTTTCCTTGATCTAAGAGACAATGAGATCTTACATTTGTCCACCTTTGTCTCCGTTGCATTTTCTTCTCTCCGCCTACTCTTCTTCATCTGCCATGTGCATTTGTCTCCGTTCATTTTTCCATTTTCCTGTGATCGAAAATCGAAGATCATCGTCATCGAGTTAGAAGATCCGTTTCGCCGTTTGGGGATCGTTCTTTAGTGTGCTTGGTTCTTTGAGTAATTTTTTTTCTCTAGGTTTCTAATGGTTTTGTAAGATCAGTGCTTTCTATGCAATTTTGCATATGTGATTTGGGATTTCTTATGCGCTTTCTTCGATCTTCGACCAGAATGGAGTCTCAAAAGGTACTAAAACCCACGTCCAAGATGCTTTCTTTAATTGTAAATTGAATCCACCAGCTTCCTTGCAAGATAATTTTGCCATTTTGTCGATTCTCCATTTCTTCCATTCTCATTTTTCTCAGATTTCTTACTTGCTGATTTTTTAAGTAAAAAGGCAAGGAAGTTCTTCTCATCTCATGCATCAAACAGAAACACGATCATGATGTTGTGGGTGATTACTCTTTGTTTCAATTGGATGTTGAAGGGGGGATATAGGATGGTAGTGATTATACCATTTCTTAGACATTTTTTATGAAAGTGGGAGCCCATTTATTCTATATGTCAGCCTCTTAATATACTTCTAATTTTAGTGATTTACTTGTGCACATATAGAATAAAGTCTGGGGATGGACAGAAATTAATTACACATTTTTAGGGATTTTTTGGATCATCATATGGCCCTAAAAAGGAAAAGTTAAAGGAGTAGGGTATGTTAGTTGGAAAAAATTGGGTAGAAAAAAATGGGTAGAAGAAAATGTATTTTAAAATAGTGATTTTTGGGAGAATGTGTGGTTTAAAATGAGAGAGAAGTATAATATTAATTTATCGGAGAATGTGTTGTTAAAAGTAAGTTAGAGAAATATGAATTAAAACTTAATAGGTCTCAAAGAAAGGCTAAATTGTCTAGCTTTATGCATTTTAGACAATTAGTAGAGATTTCACAGAGATATATTGAAGCTAAGCTTGGGTTAGAGGTTTGGAGTTGAAATTAGATAAGCTAGCATTTAAATTTGAATTGGTTGTCCCCAATTCCTATTGCAAACTAGCATATAAACTTGAATTGGTTGTTTCCAAATTCCAAATATGATATGATAAAAAAACGTTGTTTTTCTCATGTAATTTCCTTTCCAGAAAATATATGTAATAATATTGTTCCTTTTCGATACTTGCTCCTTTACTTTCTATTACTAGATTTGAGAACTTGAACAAAGTATAGTTGTTAGCAATTAATTTCAAGGTTGAGAATAAAATATTAGAACTTTTAATTGAAACTGTTATAAATCCTTATAAATTTGTTTGTATGTAATTATTATACAATGATCTATTGAGCAGTGACTCAATTTTATGGCAGTTAGAATCTGTATGTTTTCTTATCTTAATAACTAATAAAGTTATAACGAAGGTTGTACAATGAACAATATATTGTTGACCTATGGTTAACTTAACCTTATTGTTTTGATCATAACAAATAAGAATATATTGTGTTATTAACAAGTGTGCTTCAAGTGTTTCATGCAATGATAAATATTCAAAGTACTCTATGTTCAAATTGTCTCTCAAAGATATAAATCAAAACTATGTGATCAAACATATGAGACACAAAGAAGATCATGAAAGAATTGAAGATATTCAAAGATCAAAATTTAAGTTGAAAAGCGTGACATGAAGATCGAGAATTCAAGCATACAAGATTAGAGTTCAAGTTCAAGAGTTGATTTAACCTATGTAAAGGTATAACACTCTCAATCTTTAGCGATGACATTCAACGAGCTCGAAAATGATTTTTATGCATCAAGAGATTTACTTGAAAATTCATCACTTGCATAAAATATTTTTATATAAGTCAATATTGCTTTTCAAATGTCATTTGATCTTAAATCATGATTATACTATGTTAAACCACTTTGAAAAACAAGTTAGAAACCTAAAAATCCTAAATTTTCATGTTTTTCAACCGAAAGTCAACTTTTGGTCAACCGAAAGTTCAACGGTTGAAAATCTGTAACGGCTATATGCATGTTTCGGTCGACCGAAACTCCAGAATTGGTCAACCGAAAGTTGCTGAACTTGAATATCTTGATCTATAAATAGCCATCTCATTTACATTCATTTTTAACAACATAGAAAAGATTTTATAGAAACTTTCTTGTGAAAATTTATTGTTCTTACTTGGTTTATATTTATCTATTATTATTATAAAACTTTGATTGATTTAAACTTTGTTTTATCAAATTCATCAAAGTTTTTGGAAGAAAGTTTTGTGAAGATTCTTGATTTTATATTGTTTAAACTTCTTCAACATCTTCACACTATATTGAAATTGAAGTGTAAGTCTCTCTTTGTTCTAAACTTGTTTTAATCTTTTAAAAGAGAGAAAATCCAATAAAGGAATTTTGATTATTTGTGCTACATTTTTCATTATCATTTGATTCATCAAAGTTCCATTACCTAAACACTTTGAGCTTAACTCATTGTTAATTATTCAAGTGTGGCATCTCTTGGTACTTAATTTGATTCAATATTTTAACAAGAGATTATTTGAAAAACTTTGTTTGATTGCATTGAACTTTTCATTATCATTTGCATCAAAGTTTTTCTCTAACACTCGAGCTTAATTCATTGCTATCTATTGAAGTGTTAGCCTAACTCTCTCGGTACTTAATTTGAGTATATCACTTGTCAAGAGAGTTATTTCAATTGTAAATTCAATTCATTATATCTTGTGGTTTCGAGAGCCTTGTGAAAACTCGATTGTTGGTTAATGATAAGTGCTCCTTGTTGTAAGTCGCCTAAGGATTTGGTACTCCTTGTTGTAAGTTACCAATATAGTGGATTTAGCCTTGCTCGTGACGGAGAGCTCGGTAACGGGGGACGTAGATCACGTTGGTTGATTGAACCTCCATAAATCGTGTTTGCATTCTCTTATCCCTTTTACTTACTTACATTGCACTTACTCTATTCTATCAATTTATATTGTGTAACACTATATCTAAGTGCTATACTTGCTTTATCAAATAAGTTTACACATTTATAACACACTACATTGATATTTAAGTTACTTACAACACTAAGTGCTCATACTTGTACACATTGATTTTTTAGTTAGAGATTATTTATCGAAAAAGTTTTAAAAACCAATTCACCCCCCTCTTGGTTAGTTTACTCTTGGGCTAACATATATCGGATACTAAAAAGAGGGAAGTACGAAATCAAATACGGAGAGAGCTATATGCTCAAAAGAAAAGGAAAAAGGAATATTGTCGTTGACATACGTTCTCGTCGTTCGATTACTATCACTGGTGAGATTTGCAAATATTGTAAATAAGTTTATTCTTTATGATTTTTGAAATTCAATTTTCCTTTTTTTTTTTGATATCTGCCTCTTTTTGTATCTTTAGAGCTATCATCATTAAATTTTATCTCTGTTTCTTCTCTGTTGAAATTCACATGCGCATTTTACAAATTTACTTTACTATCAAATGCTGGAAAAATTTGGTTCAAGCTCTAATTTTCGTGAAAGGTCATGCATTTAATATCTTTAGTCATATATACTTTCTTTCTTTTAATATTTTCTCAAATCTATTTTATATTAACATCACCAATGAAATTGGTCAATAATCTTTTTAACTATTTAACACATTAATAGTGATTGAATTAATTTTTCTCAAGAAAAAACTCCAAAAATTCTTGATTTTTATATAATTTCATGCCAATTCTTGTGTTTTACCTTGTCATAGGTTGATGCATTGGTGACAATTATCTCGACATCAGTAGCCTCAACTTGTTTCTTGAATTCTGATGAATGCGCATTAGGATTTGCATCAGAAAAGATACCACAGACAACCATGATTTCGAGGGTAGTGATAACAATAATTTGTTGGTCTTAGTTATACAAGCTGGTACTTTGAAGACATCAACTATTTCTTTTATGATATGATGATCTGGTGTAGATTTGTTAAACATTATTAACACTATTTATTTTGCATGGGTTATGTGGTTCTTTTGTGAATTTATTAAATATTAAAATGCTATTTATTTTGTATGGATTCGAGAATTTGTGAATTAATATTTTATTGAGTTACTTTTGTTGTTTTTACAAATTATAGTTTTAATAAATCAATAAGGAAATATAGGTTTTATAAATATTTCATATATTTTTTTTAAAAATAATAAAAAATATGAATTACGTACAGCAACGTTTAAAAAACGTTGCAAAAGGGGTCTACAACAACACTTAAAAAAACGTTGCAAAAGGGTCTACCGCAACATTTAAAAAACGTTGTAAAAGGGTTTACCGCAACACTTAAAAAACGCTGCAAAAGGTTTTTGCTCTACGGTAACACTGCGATTTGCAACACTTGAAAAACGTTGCAAAAGCCTTTTGGTAACATTTTTTGAACGTTACAAAAGACAGTTTTTGTTGTACTGAAAAATATTCATGTAGCGAATCAAATGCTTAAAAAGTTGTAAAGAATATAAATGACATATGGCTTTAGTGGGGTCAATTGTAGTGCTACATATAAACAACTAAACAAGAATTTGGCAAACAATTCCTTATATACAGGTCTAAAAACATGTAGATTGTACTGGACAGTAATAATAAGTGAAAATTTCTTTCAACATTATATAGATTTTTGCCATAGTAAAGGTGCTCTAAACATTTTCTTAAATCCTTGCATTTATTTATCAAACATGAAAACTTTAAATAAAGATAAAAAAAAGTATAACAAATATTCAAATATAAATATTTGAAATACGACTCATCTGGACATTATAGTCAAAACTAAAGAATTAAAACATGAATTTTAAGAATAAAGAATCCTTATCATTTTACTGCGTTATATTCAGGAATTTCAATGACTTGATATGTACATGTAAATTAGCCTCTTCTTAGAGGTTTGGTAATCCAATGTGAGCAAAATCTTCCCATGGGAACTTGGGCATCACTGAAAATTTTGTTTTAATATCTTCAAATATCTTGTCTACCTAAACAAGCGGTGGAGCTTGTCTACACTATCGATTCTCTTCAAAGACATCAAATAGAATCCATGTGTTTTTGCGAATTCAAATTGTTGCCTCTTTTCTTAAAGCATCCTTTTGAAGTCACCATTTATACCCATCTTTGCAAGCTTTAATGAAAATTGAAACATGTACAAAGTGTTGGAAAATCGTGTTAAAAAGATTGAACTAAAGGATCGATTAAAAAGGGATTGGTAAAGGTTTTGCGATTGCAACTGCCAACTGGTACAGACATGTTCAAAATTGGTAAAGCCAAGCAATTGTAATTTCAGTAACCATGCATTCGCATGGTTCACTTTTAACTGGAAATTTTGTGCCATGTGATTGCATGGTGGTTCGAATATGACTGTTGGAAGTTGTAAATTTAATTTCTCTTAAGCCTTTTTGAGGAAAGGAATGACTTTCCATGGTGTAGCTTGCATCACTTCATGGAGTTGTTTGGAAATCTATAAATAGGTGATAGATTTCAAAACAAAATATATCAACTATCAAGATCAATCAAAGATCAAAAGCTTTGTCCAAATTATACCAAATTTATTCCAACTTTTGTGTTGTTTAAGTTCTCAGAAGAAAATTTAAGTGCTTTGAGTTTTCTTCTACTTCTGGCTTGATTTAATCCTATGAACCATTTGTCAAGTAGTTTAAGCACTTAAAATTATCGAGAGGAGGCAGATATCGTTTCAGGACAACGATTTACATGGTCACACCCACTATGGTCAATTTTCAATTGTTTCCATTATCTTCTTGTTTTCTTTCTTGTTTGATTCTTTTCTTTCTCAATCCATTTCAACAGCCTCAAATGATATACTTGATGAAGAATGAAACTACCATAGTTACTATCAAACTCATGAATCAAGACTTTGTAATACTGGATCGCTTTGATGGAACCAATTTCACAAGGTGGCAAGATAAGATCAATTTCCTCCTAATGGCATTGACTATTTTCTATATTCTTGATCCGAAATTGGCACCACTCTCTGAACCAATTGAAGAAGATACGAATGCGGTAAAGGCCGAAAGACAAAAACGAAAAGACGATGAACTCATGTGTAAGGTCTTATACTCAATGCCTTGTCCAATCTACTCTATGATCTCATACCAAAGGAGATTTGGGAAATTATCTATTGAAGGTGAAAGGCTTTTTGTTATTGTTCTCCGATATGGTCCGTTCAAGAAAGGATCATACATTGGGAGTAAGTATTCGTTTGTAGTATTGTCATTACACAACCTAGTCCTTGTTTCGAGTATATTCAAAAAAAGAGATTCTTTGAAAGAATAGCTTTTCTTTTCATTGCAAGACTAAGGGCTTTGAGTTTAGAAAAATGTGAATGGGGCTAAAGTCAAATAAATAGTTTTCTTTAAAATAAATCTACCTTTTATGACTCGGAATGCCGTACAAGGAATTCCGTAGAAAAAGAGTATAAACAAGAAACTGGTTTTTCATAGGGCAAGAGTCGTCTAAAGGCAAATGTCAATTAAATCCGTGGAATATGCCCCCGCGATAGCCCTCCATTTTACCAAAATACCCCTTTTTTTTTTATCTCTCCCCATACCGAGGGCTTCTTTAAAGGAAGGGATCCCTTCATCGTGACACTCGCCCAACCTATAAAAGGGGCTTGAATCGGTATCTTGTTTAAGGATAAATGCGGCTTACAAAGCCGATGAGGAAGGTACCAAAAAGTTCATTATATCTAAATACTTTGATTTGAAGTTCCTTGATAATATTTCCCTACTCCCACAAGTGCATGAATTACAAATGCTTATGAAAAAACTAAAGGCGATCAAAATTGTTTTTCAAGAATCATTTCAAGTTAGCCACATTATTGATCACTTGGAAATGATATCGAAACAAGATTTTTCATAGTTCTGAGGAATTCTTATTGGAACAATTTCAAAAATATTTGAGAAATGAGGAAGAATCGAGAGCAAGAAATAAGAGTGACAACTCTTATGAAGACACATTAAAAACCAATGCTATGGAAAAGATCGAACCTATTACAAAAGTTTCTAGCACGAATTTCCAAATGGAGGCAAAAAGCCCAGACATTATGCAAAAGATTGTTGATACAAAATGCAAAAGAATAAAGAGGTCAAAGTGAACTCTATAAAAGATGATATCACAGTGGCAACAATAAGTGAAGTGAATGTTATTCGTGGAAAAATTCTTGGTTGGTGGTATGATACTTGTGTTATGGTGTATGTATCATATGATAAACCATTCTTCAAAACATATCACGAGATAGATAATGGTCAAGAAATACAAATGGATAATGAAGGACGTTCTAAGGTCATCGAAAAAGGAAGTGTTGACATTGTCTCTACTTCCGGAAAGAAGGTTACCCTAACCAAATTGTTACATGTTCCCAACATGAATAGGAGTTTAGTGATGGAGATTTGTTGAGAAAACCGAGCATCAAATGTGTATTGAGTTTAAAAAACTTGTACTATCCCAAAATGAGAAATTTGTTGAAAATGGATACTCTAATTAGGGAATGCTTAAACTTTGTACTTTTGAGAATTAAATCAATAAAAGTATTTATTCTATTTTCTCAATTGATTCATTTACTTTATGGCATACTAAATTAGGTCATATTGGTATGAGTACAATGAAACACATGCTTAAAAATAATTTGATATCATATGACTTAAAAGAGACACATAAATGCAAAGTTTGTGATTAATAAAAAATGACTAAGAAACCTTTTTATAGTGTGATGTGAATAGGTCTTCTGGTATTGAATTACAATATATGCAAGTTGAATGGAATTTTAACTAGATGAGGAAATAGATATTTTATACAGAGGCGGATCCAGTCCGTGTCGAGCTAGTGCGATCGATATTTTATACAGAGTCGGATCCAGTCAGTGTCAAGCTAGCGCGGCCCGCACTAGCTCGATCTCCGACCGTTCTGATTTTCAAATTTTTTGATTGTTCTACCTTTTAGATTTCTTGGCCGTTCTGTTTCTCAACTGAAGAGTATAGGAAACGAGGAAAAAGAACAAACTGGGGAAGAAGAGGGTATTTGATTTGAGCTTTTTTTTTTTTTTTTTTTTCACCACCTAAGACATATCAACTTGAACCTGACCTTTTCCTATAAGGTTACCACTGGCACTCCCTTACAAGATTCCTAAGTTAACTTATCCCTTTCCCCATTATTTAAGGATCACAACAGGCTCACTCCGGCCAACAATCCTATCTCTCTGGGTCACTCAGGGTTAACTTAAAAACAGTATGGCTTCTAAAGATCAAGTTATGCTTTTATGATATGCATAGAATGAAATGATTCTACCAACAAAATTTACAACATATAATTTACTGAAATTAAAATCATGAACATAAAATGTAAAACATAAAAATAAATTTTTTTTGGAGATTTATTAAAACATCTTAAAGAAAATACAACTAAGGGTTTCCCTTTCGGAAAATCCCTTAAAAGATAAAATAAAACTTAAAAAGAAACAAGTACCTTGGAGGTATTCACAGTTTTTCTATACAGGGGTTCCTATTTTGGATTGAGAATTTTTCTGATAAGGAAGGTTTATCGGGGTAGAGAGCAAGGAGATCACAGGCTGAAAACTCTTGCTTTTCTCTTCTGAAAACTAATCCTTATATAGAGAAATTCTTGGGAGCGGAAAATAATTCTATCCTACAGCTGTCTTTACTTTTCTAAAGTTGTCTTCTACTTTTTTGACACGCGTTTCTCCGAGCAACTCTGGTCAAAAAAGTTTTGGACATCTTACCCTAAGAGCATCTTTCTTTTGAAAAGTTTTTTGTCTTGTTGCTTCGGCAGCATCTTTTTTTTCTAAAAGTCTCTTGTCTTGTTGCGTCGGCAGCATCTTCTTTTCTAAAAGTCTCTTGTCTTGGCAGCATCTTCTTTATGTATTTAAATTATGTTTTGCTTTGGATGAAAAGGACATTCCACTGTCTGAATTATTGAAAGCTTCTCCTTCATGGCCTTCGTGACTATTTCCTTGGCTAGATTCATTGTCTCCTTGTTCTGGCATGATCTGTGGATATTCTGAGATTTCTTTTTCTTTTTTCTGTTCTGTTTTGAGAATAAATTTTTTCAAAATTTTTTTCAATAGTCTCACTCATTTTTTCTTGGAGATCTTTTTCTTTTTTCTTTTTGATTAAAATTTTTTTCTTTCTTTTTGGTATTTCTTCTTTGCTAGATGGAGTCTTCTGAAGTTTTTGTATCTGTGAAAGTAAATGATTGATAGAAACAATGTCGTCTTCTGGATCTTGGGCTTCTTGGACTATTTCTTTCCCTTTGGTATTCTGACTACTTGATTCTTCTTGGGTTCTTTGTAATGGGCTGAGATTTTGGGCTGGGCTGGAAATTTGTTCTTGGGATTCACGGGAGTATTTAACAAGAAAATCAAACTTTCCACTGGGCTGGCCCAATGTGTCCCAATTTTCTCTGGTTTGAAAGGGAAATTGCTGAGTTCTTTCAAAATTAAAATGGTCTTGTGTATTAGGGAAATCAACAGTTCCCTGAGTCTGTTGGACTTTTGGCAAGCCCAAAGCCATCAACGGGTTTGAAAAGTCTTTACCAGCTACCGTTTGAGCTGGACTAGCTACTGACTTCTTGGGCTCAGTAGTGCCTTTTCCTATTTTCAAACTAATCACTTCTTTTTCTAAGTCTGTGATTTTCTTTTGTAAAAGGGTTCTTTCTGAAACAAGATTCTGGTTGGCTTCATTAATGACTCTGAAATTGTTCTTCATACACTCACAATGATTACAAAAAATATTCTCTTCTCTACTTGGAGAAAAATCTAGAGGAGGGTCTTGGTAGGTTTTGAGAGAAGGGGAAATGAAGAAGTTAATACCTATGAGCTGTCTTGCTGAATCTAAAGCTTCTTTCAAATTTGTAAAACCTTTGTAAAGAGGGTCTCTGAAATTGCTAATGCTTTCTAAAACTTCTAACCATGTATGAAAGACACCTAACTTATGACCTTTAATGACAACATAAAATTTGAATCTAGTTCTGTTCTGATTAAAGTGTTCTGACAATGCATTTAAACATGCAAGAAAGTATTTCTGGTCTTTTGGATTCTTATTGTAAGAAATCCACAAATTGTCTAAAATGCATTTTTCTTCTTTTGAAAGTGAAACGTGTGCAAATGCTTTGAAAGAAATGTTACTACTAGGAAAACAAGTAAGTTCTTGATTACCAAATCTAATTCGTTCTGAGTAATTTGTTCTGTTCTGAGTAGATGGAGTCTGTAATGATGCAAAGGAATTTCCCGGAGGAATTCCTGGTCTTGGAGGCGGTCTAGACATCTGTAGAAAACAAGATCATGATGAGTTTATCTCAAAAATTTCTTTATTTCCTACCATCCTACTAAGAATGTCTGCTGCTTTATTATCTACTCCTTTAATATGTTCAAACTCTATGTTTATTCCTGTATTAGTAATTCTATCAACAAAATTCAACCATCTTCTTCTGCTAGTTTTCTTGGAATCTAATTTTAACTTATTATAGAAAGAAACTATAGCAACACAGTCTGTTCTTATAATGATTTCTTTCTTAGAAATAATAAATAATTCAAAACTATCTAGGGCATAATTAACAGCTAAGAGTTCTGTATCTATGCTACTCATGTTTCCTTTTTCTTTATAATTACCACTATTATATCTACAAATTCTTTCTGTGTTTTTATCTGCATATCTATTTGGTTTACATAATAGAATGGCTCCCCATCCTAATATGCTTCCGTCTGTTTCTATGATCAGAAAATCTGTATCTAAGGGCATTGCTAATTTTGGTAAATTTTTTATTCTATCTTTGATTTCTTGTACAAGTTTAATGTCTTCTTGATTAAAATGTCTTTGTCCTGTTGGAGAGGTCTTGGAATATAAGGGTCCTGCAATTTTTCCTAAATCTTTTATAAATGGTCTTGCATAATTAACTAATCCTAAAAAATTTTGGATTTGTTTTAAATCTTCAAGCTTGTCTGGAAATTCTAAAGCTTTCTGGGCTATATGAGGTTGTAATTTTATCTCTCCCTGGCCTATATTGACTCCTAAAAAATCTATATATTCTTTAAACAAAATCATCTTTTTCTTACTTATGATTAATCCATGTTTAATGAATTCTGAAAACACAATTTGTAGGTGTCCTCTATGTTCTCTTCTGTTTTTACTGAAAACAAGAATGTCATCTATATATGCTATAATAAACTTGCTATGTTTATTAAAAATGTCTTCCATCTTTCTCTGAAAAATACTAGGTGCATTCTTTAATCCAAATGGCATGACTAACCATTCATAATGTCCTTCTGGACATGTGAATGCTGTCCATCTAATACTATCTGGGTGCATTCTAACTTGCCAAAATCCTGACTTTAAATCAAACTTACTAAAAATTTTACATTCTTGGATTTTATTGATTAAAACTGTCTTATCTGGAATTTTGTATGCATCATCTGTTGTATTATCATTAAGTCTTTTATAATTAATAACCATTCTGCTTTTTCCTCTAACTATTTCTGAGTGTTTTCTTACTATAAAGGCTGCTGATCTATGAGGGCTATCTGATCTTCTAATAACTCCTAATTTTATTAGTTCTTCGATATGCATTTTAAAATCTTCTAAATCTAAATTAGTTGCATCTATGTTTTTGGTTCTAATGATGTATTCTGGATTTTTTATTTTAATCTCACAAAAAATCTTATCTTTTTCCCAGTATTTTAAAACATTTTCTCCTAAAATTTCCATCTTTTCTAATCTATTAATCAAATTTTCTATATCTTGTTCTGTAACTAGCATATCATAAATTTTTTCATTGTCAATAAATTGGTAATCTATTTCTATGTCTTCTAATTCTTCATCACTTTCTTCTAATTTTTCTAAGTTTTCTAAAAGTTGGCATTCTTTTTCTTTATTGCATGGGCAAATTTTTTCTTTAGGGATTCCACCACGCTTCTCAGCGTACTCTGATGGATAATGTATTGTCTGGGCTGGTGTAAATAATGTATGTTTTTGGAAATGTATAAAATCTTTTGTAATTGTAACACTACCATTGTCTTTTAATAAAAAACTAAGACCTATAATAAAATCTGTTTCTTTTAGATTGAGGGATCTAACCCATGTTGATTCTCTTGGTAATGTATATTCTGTACTAAGTCCACAATTTGTTTCAAAGCTTATTTTACTGTTTGGTCTTAATAATTCTGTATATGTATATAATCCTCCATCCATTTGTTGTGCGTTGATTGGATTTTTGGATTCTATAACATATTGATCTGGAATTAATTTTTTATTTATTATACAATTACTACTTCCTGAGTCTATTAATCCTAAGCATTTTATTATATAATTTCCTATTCTGATCTGACATTTTACTTTAATTGTTTTAAGTTTTTCTGAATTACAAACTACTTGGACGTAATTTATCTGTGAGCATTCTAAATCTGGTTCTTCTATCATGATTTGCTTATCTTTTCTATTTGATTCTAATATTTCAATTCTTTTAATCATTAATTTCTGCATTTCTTCTAAGCTTTCAATTCTTTTTCTAAGAATTTTGATTTCAGAAATTTCTAATTTATTTCTTTCTATTTCAATGTTTATTTCTTCTTTTTCTAGAATCAAATTTTCTTCTAAACATTTTATGCATGCTTCTTTATAACATTCTAAGCATTTTGCTCTAAGTTTTCTTGCTGGATACCATCTACGAATAAAACATGCTATATTATCCATTCCTATGTTCTTTTGCCATCTATGTTTACATGAGTCTATAGATGTCTCCATGAATTCAGTTTCTTGTTCTGATTCTGATTCTTCATCTATTTTTAATTTAGTAAATTCATCTAATATTTCATAATCAGATTGTTCTTCTTCTATTTTAGTCTGATCTTCTATTGATATAATACTATAAATAGATTCTTTGTCTGAAATGTATTCATCTAATTGTATTAAATCTTCATTAGTACATTCTATAAGAGTACTTTTCTTATCATAATTGTTTATTCTTTTAGGACATGTTCTTGCTAAGTGTTCATTACTATTACAAACAAAACAATTTAGTTTATTTTTATAAGTTCTTTCTGGCTTAAATTTTCTAACGTGTCTTTTCTCATCTAAGTAAGGTTTTCTCTTATTTGATTTCCTTAAGAAGTATCTTTTCTTAATTGGGTTTCTAAAATTCTTTTTATATTTTTTCTTATAGGGTTTAGATGTTGAGGCTCCATAGGTCTGAGGTGTAAAAATGTCTTTACAGAATTTATAATCTGTCTTTTTTAATTGTTTTTGGATCTGTAATTCTACGCATTTACCTTCTAGGCATCTTATTACATGTTGTATTCTCTGTCCTATACTCCAGTTTTTCTCTGGAAATTCTTTTACAGATGCTAGATTATTCCATGATTCTGTAATTTCTAATCCTAATGGTCCTGGTAATTTATGAAATAATTTATTTCCTATTTCTTGATTAAATGTATTTCCTGAAATTGAGGTCTGGTAATAATATTCATTCAAAAATCTTTTTACATACTTTCCTTTAGTCCACTTATATAAATTAAGCTGTTCTAAGTCTCTCATTGCTTTTCTTTGTATACTCATATGTCCTGAATTAGGGTCTGCTCCAGTAATTAAAATTTGTATTTTATTAACAAAATTATAAGGGTTACTTCCTAATTGTACTAATTGATCATATTCTTCTTTTCTTTCTATCTTATAGGCTTCCCACATTGCCTTTGTACTTTCTCCTAAAAATGTTTCTAAATATCTATACATATCTAAGGGTTCCATATCTTGTATGTTTCTAATATAATGTCCTATTATAGTATTCTTCCAAACATCTATAACATTTGTCCATGTCTGTGGATCATGTGCAGTGATGTTTAGTATTTGTGCTTTAGAAGCTGTCTGAAATTCTATTTTTTGTTCTAAAGGTCTCTCACTTCCTCTTGCTATATATTTACTATTCTGTGGTGGTTCATTATATGTATTATAGGCTCCTCTGGGAGGAAAACCATCTCCATAAGTTAAAATCTCATATTTAACAGTCTTATCAAAAGGGGTTTCATCAAATGTTCTGTATCTAGTTGTATCTTCCATGAGTTCTTTTGTATAACTATAATCTGTAACTTCTGTATTATTATCATTTTCTTCATTAATAATTCCTGCCCTAATATTCTGTTCTAAATCATAATACAAATATTCATTTTCTTCTATCTGTTTTGAAATATACATATGGTCTTCTAATTCTAGGAGTTCTTCTTTATTTAAAATAATTCCTAATTCTTTTGGATAAATTATTTTATCAATATCTTCTCCTATTAGTTCTATGTGTACATTCTCTTGATGTGGAGGTTCTTGTTGTTCTTCATCAGAAGTCTTTGGTACATATTGATAATCAGTAAATCTTAGGCTTGTTCTTCCTTGTGCATCTTTATAAGTTAAAGATTCTCTAGGTGCTATTGACTTTGCTTCTTCTTCTAGAAACTTATCCATATCCCATTCTAATCCAGCTAATTGTTCTGCTGAAAATTCTTTAGGCTTAACCATATTAATTCCTTTACTACTCATTAGTCCTACTACTTTATCCATATAAACTTTATATTTCGTTTGGGAATTAATTGAGCATCTTCCTAAAAATCCTACATGTATTAAAAGGTTTTCTCCACTATTAGTGTCTTCATATCCTTTTGTCTGTATACCTATTTTAATTTTTTCTGAAAAGTCTCTGATAGTCATTAAGAAGTCTGGATTACAATAAATAATACCGTTATTACTATTCATGTCTACTTCCATGCTTGCTATCTGTCCTTTTTCTATATTATTGAATCTTTCATCATAAATAGTAATTAATGTCTTACATCCTAAGCTCTTTCTAGTTAATCCTTTTATTCCTATTACAATTAATCCTAAGTGAATAAATCTAAAATTTCTTTTCCTAAGTTCTTTCTTAGAATCTTCTGAAATTAAATTAAGTTTAACTACTTGGTTTCCAATACATTGTATTTCTGTTTCCCTATGATGTCTGAAAAATTGGGTTCTTGATTCAAAAATTCCTCTGTTGTATAAAATATCAGGATTAAGTACTCTTAACCCATGTGTCTGGAATCTAGCATAATCTTGTTCTGGGTCTATAATTTCTTCTAGATTCTGATTATGTTGTTCTACTCTTCTCAAAATTCTGTCTAAGAAATTCCTATTTTCTCCTGATGTACTAGGTCTAGATGTTCCTTCGCTGATTGTTCTTGACCTTCCTATAAATGGAGTTGTCAAATTCATCTTGGAAATTTTAAGTCTCTTGATAACCTTCTTGTAACTTTTTCTTTGCCTGTTTCTTTAATGTGTAAATTTCCTAATTTATTTGTTATAGTGATTTATTTCTTGGAAAGTGATTTAAGAACTATAACAAATAAATTAGGAAATTTACACATTAAAGAAACAGGCAAAGAAAAAGTTACAAGAAGGTTATCAAGAGACTTAAAATTTCCAAGATGAATTTGACAACTCCATTTATAGGAAGGTCAAGAACAATCAGCGAAGGAACATCTAGACCTAGTACATCAGGAGAAAATAGGAATTTCTTAGACAGAATTTTGAGAAGAGTAGAACAACATAATCAGAATCTAGAAGAAATTATAGACCCAGAACAAGATTATGCTAGATTCCAGACACATGGGTTAAGAGTACTTAATCCTGATATTTTATACAACAGAGGAATTTTTGAATCAAGAACCCAATTTTTCAGACATCATAGGGAAACAGAAATACAATGTATTGGAAACCAAGTAGTTAAACTTAATTTAATTTCAGAAGATTCTAAGAAAGAACTTAGGAAAAGAAATTTTAGATTTATTCACTTAGGATTAATTGTAATAGGAATAAAAGGATTAACTAGAAAGAGCTTAGGATGTAAGACATTAATTACTATTTATGATGAAAGATTCAATAATATAGAAAAAGGACAGATAGCAAGCATGGAAGTAGACATGAATAGTAATAACGGTATTATTTATTGTAATCCAGACTTCTTAATGACTATCAGAGACTTTTCAGAAAAAATTAAAATAGGTATACAGACAAAAGGATATGAAGACACTAATAGTGGAGAAAACCTTTTAATACATGTAGGATTTTTAGGAAGATGCTCAATTAATTCCCAAACGAAATATAAAGTTTATATGGATAAAGTAGTAGGACTAATGAGTAGTAAAGGAATTAATATGGTTAAGCCTAAAGAATTTTCAGCAGAACAATTAGCTGGATTAGAATGGGATATGGATAAGTTTCTAGAAGAAGAAGCAAAGTCAATAGCACCTAGAGAATCTTTAACTTATAAAGATGCACAAGGAAGAACAAGCCTAAGATTTACTGATTATCAATATGTACCAAAGACTTCTGATGAAGAACAACAAGAACCTCCACATCAAGAGAATGTACACATAGAACTAATAGGAGAAGATATTGATAAAATAATTTATCCAAAAGAATTAGGAATTATTTTAAATAAAGAAGAACTCCTAGAATTAGAAGACCATATGTATATTTCAAAACAGATAGAAGAAAATGAATATTTGTATTATGATTTAGAACAGAATATTAGGGCAGGAATTATTAATGAAGAAAATGATAATAATACAGAAGTTACAGATTATAGTTATACAAAAGAACTCATGGAAGATACAACTAGATACAGAACATTTGATGAAACCCCTTTTGATAAGACTGTTAAATATGAGATTTTAACTTATGGAGATGGTTTTCCTCCCAGAGGAGCCTATAATACATATAATGAACCACCACAGAATAGTAAATATATAGCAAGAGGAAGTGAGAGACCTTTAGAACAAAAAATAGAATTTCAGACAGCTTCTAAAGCACAAATACTAAACATCACTGCACATGATCCACAGACATGGACAAATGTTATAGATGTTTGGAAGAATACTATAATAGGACATTATATTAGAAACATACAAGATATGGAACCCTTAGATATGTATAGATATTTAGAAACATTTTTAGGAGAAAGTACAAAGGCAATGTGGGAAGCCTATAAGATAGAAAGAAAAGAAGAATATGATCAATTAGTACAATTAGGAAGTAACCCTTATAATTTTGTTAATAAAATACAAATTTTAATTACTGGAGCAGACCCTAATTCAGGACATATGAGTATACAAAGAAAAGCAATGAGAGACTTAGAACAGCTTAATTTATATAAGTGGACTAAAGGAAAGTATGTAAAAAGATTTTTGAATGAATATTATTACCAGACCTCAATTTCAGGAAATACATTTAATCAAGAAATAGGAAATAAATTATTTCATAAATTACCAGGACCATTAGGATTAGAAATTACAGAATCATGGAATAATCTAGCATCTGTAAAAGAATTTCCAGAGAAAAACTGGAGTATAGGACAGAGAATACAACATGTAATAAGATGCCTAGAAGGTAAATGCGTAGAATTACAGATCCAAAAACAATTAAAAAAGACAGATTATAAATTCTGTAAAGACATTTTTACACCTCAGACCTATGGAGCCTCAACATCTAAACCCTATAAGAAAAAATATAAAAAGAATTTTAGAAACCCAATTAAGAAAAGATACTTCTTAAGGAAATCAAATAAGAGAAAACCTTACTTAGATGAGAAAAGACACGTTAGAAAATTTAAGCCAGAAAGAACTTATAAAAATAAACTAAATTGTTTTGTTTGTAATAGTAATGAACACTTAGCAAGAACATGTCCTAAAAGAATAAACAATTATGATAAGAAAAGTACTCTTATAGAATGTACTAATGAAGATTTAATACAATTAGATGAATACATTTCAGACAAAGAATCTATTTATAGTATTATATCAATAGAAGATCAGACTAAAATAGAAGAAGAACAATCTGATTATGAAATATTAGATGAATTTACTAAATTAAAAATAGATGAAGAATCAGAATCAGAACAAGAAACTGAATTCATGGAGACATCTATAGACTCATGTAAACATAGATGGCAAAAGAACATAGGAATGGATAATATAGCATGTTTTATTCGTAGATGGTATCCAGCAAGAAAACTTAGAGCAAAATGCTTAGAATGTTATAAAGAAGCATGCATAAAATGTTTAGAAGAAAATTTGATTCTAGAAAAAGAAGAAATAAACATTGAAATAGAAAGAAATAAATTAGAAATTTCTGAAATCAAAATTCTTAGAAAAAGAATTGAAAGCTTAGAAGAAATGCAGAAATTAATGATTAAAAGAATTGAAATATTAGAATCAAATAGAAAAGATAAGCAAATCATGATAGAAGAACCAGATTTAGAATGCTCACAGATAAATTACGTCCAAGTAGTTTGTAATTCAGAAAAACTTAAAACAATTAAAGTAAAATGTCAGATCAGAATAGGAAATTATATAATAAAATGCTTAGGATTAATAGACTCAGGAAGTAGTAATTGTATAATAAATAAAAAATTAATTCCAGATCAATATGTTATAGAATCCAAAAATCCAATCAACGCACAACAAATGGATGGAGGATTATATACATATACAGAATTATTAAGACCAAACAGTAAAATAAGCTTTGAAACAAATTGTGGACTTAGTACAGAATATACATTACCAAGAGAATCAACATGGGTTAGATCCCTCAATCTAAAAGAAACAGATTTTATTATAGGTCTTAGTTTTTTATTAAAAGACAATGGTAGTGTTACAATTACAAAAGATTTTATACATTTCCAAAAACATACATTATTTACACCAGCCCAGACAATACATTATCCATCAGAGTACGCTGAGAAGCGTGGTGGAATCCCTAAAGAAAAAATTTGCCCATGCAATAAAGAAAAAGAATGCCAACTTTTAGAAAACTTAGAAAAATTAGAAGAAAGTGATGAAGAATTAGAAGACATAGAAATAGATTACCAATTTATTGACAATGAAAAAATTTATGATATGCTAGTTACAGAACAAGATATAGAAAATTTGATTAATAGATTAGAAAAGATGGAAATTTTAGGAGAAAATGTTTTAAAATACTGGGAAAAAGATAAGATTTTTTGTGAGATTAAAATAAAAAATCCAGAATACATCATTAGAACCAAAAACATAGATGCAACTAATTTAGATTTAGAAGATTTTAAAATGCATATCGAAGAACTAATAAAATTAGGAGTTATTAGAAGATCAGATAGCCCTCATAGATCAGCAGCCTTTATAGTAAGAAAACACTCAGAAATAGTTAGAGGAAAAAGCAGAATGGTTATTAATTATAAAAGACTTAATGATAATACAACAGATGATGCATACAAAATTCCAGATAAGACAGTTTTAATCAATAAAATCCAAGAATGTAAAATTTTTAGTAAGTTTGATTTAAAGTCAGGATTTTGGCAAGTTAGAATGCACCCAGATAGTATTAGATGGACAGCATTCACATGTCCAGAAGGACATTATGAATGGTTAGTCATGCCATTTGGATTAAAGAATGCACCTAGTATTTTTCAGAGAAAGATGGAAGACATTTTTAATAAACATAGCAAGTTTATTATAGCATATATAGATGACATTCTTGTTTTCAGTAAAAACAGAAGAGAACATAGAGGACACCTACAAATTGTGTTTTCAGAATTCATTAAACATGGATTAATCATAAGTAAGAAAAAGATGATTTTGTTTAAAGAATATATAGATTTTTTAGGAGTCAATATAGGCCAGGGAGAGATAAAATTACAACCTCATATAGCCCAGAAAGCTTTAGAATTTCCAGACAAGCTTGAAGATTTAAAACAAATCCAAAATTTTTTAGGATTAGTTAATTATGCAAGACCATTTATAAAAGATTTAGGAAAAATTGCAGGACCCTTATATTCCAAGACCTCTCCAACAGGACAAAGACATTTTAATCAAGAAGACATTAAACTTGTACAAGAAATCAAAGATAGAATAAAAAATTTACCAAAATTAGCAATGCCCTTAGATACAGATTTTCTGATCATAGAAACAGACGGAAGCATATTAGGATGGGGAGCCATTCTATTATGTAAACCAAATAGATATGCAGATAAAAACACAGAAAGAATTTGTAGATATAATAGTGGTAATTATAAAGAAAAAGGAAACATGAGTAGCATAGATACAGAACTCTTAGCTGTTAATTATGCCCTAGATAGTTTTGAATTATTTATTATTTCTAAGAAAGAAATCATTATAAGAACAGACTGTGTTTCTATAGTTTCTTTCTATAATAAGTTAAAATTAGATTCCAAGAAAACTAGCAGAAGAAGATGGTTGAATTTTGTTGATAGAATTACTAATACAGGAATAAACATAGAGTTTGAACATATTAAAGGAGTAGATAATAAAGCAGCAGACATTCTTAGTAGGATGGTAGGAAATAAAGAAATTTTTGAGATAAACTCATCATGATCTTGTTTTCTACAGATGTCTAGACCGCCTCCAAGACCAGGAATTCCTCCGGGAAATTCCTTTGCATCATTACAGACTCCATCTACTCAGAACAGAACAAATTACTCAGAACGAATTAGATTTGGTAATCAAGAACTTACTTGTTTTCCTAGTAGTAACATTTCTTTCAAAGCATTTGCACACGTTTCACTTTCAAAAGAAGAAAAATGCATTTTAGACAATTTGTGGATTTCTTACAATAAGAATCCAAAAGACCAGAAATACTTTCTTGCATGTTTAAATGCATTGTCAGAACACTTTAATCAGAACAGAACTAGATTCAAATTTTATGTTGTCATTAAAGGTCATAAGTTAGGTGTCTTTCATACATGGTTAGAAGTTTTAGAAAGCATTAGCAATTTCAGAGACCCTCTTTACAAAGGTTTTACAAATTTGAAAGAAGCTTTAGATTCAGCAAGACAGCTCATAGGTATTAACTTCTTCATTTCCCCTTCTCTCAAAACCTACCAAGACCCTCCTCTAGATTTTTCTCCAAGTAGAGAAGAGAATATTTTTTGTAATCATTGTGAGTGTATGAAGAACAATTTCAGAGTCATTAATGAAGCCAACCAGAATCTTGTTTCAGAAAGAACCCTTTTACAAAAGAAAATCACAGACTTAGAAAAAGAAGTGATTAGTTTGAAAATAGGAAAAGGCACTACTGAGCCCAAGAAGTCAGTAGCTAGTCCAGCTCAAACGGTAGCTGGTAAAGAGTTTTCAAACCCGTTGATGGCTTTGGGCTTGCCAAAAGTCCAACAGACTCAGGGAACTGTTGATTTCCCTAATACACAAGACCATTTTAATTTTGAAAGAACTCAGCAATTTCCCTTTCAAACCAGAGAAAATTGGGACACATTGGGCCAGCCCAGTGGAAAGTTTGATTTTCTTGTTAAATACTCCCGTGAATCCCAAGAACAAATTTCCAGCCCAGCCCAAAATCTCAGCCCATTACAAAGAACCCAAGAAGAATCAAGTAGTCAGAATACCAAAGGGAAAGAAACAGTCCAAGAAGCCCAAGATCCAGAAGACGACATTGTTTCTATCAATCATTTACTTTCACAGATACAAAAACTTCAGAAGACTCCATCTAGCAAAGAAGAAATACCAAAAAGAAAGAAAAAAAATTTAATCAAAAAGAAAAAAGAAAAAGATCTCCAAGAAAAAATGAGTGAGACTATTGAAAAAATTTTTGAAAAAATTTATTCTCAAAACAGAACAGAAAAAAGAAAAAGAAATCTCAGAATATCCACAGATCATGCCAGAACAAGGAGACAATGAATCTAGCCAAGGAAATAGTCACGAAGGCCATGAAGGAGAAGCTTTCAATAATTCAGACAGTGGAATGTCCTTTTCATCCACAGCAGAACATAATTTAAATACATAAAGAAGATGCTGCCAAGACAAGAGACTTTTAGAAAAGAAGATGCTGCCGACGCAACAAGACAAGAGACTTTTAGAAAAAAAAGATGCTGCCGAAGCAACAAGACAAAAAACTTTGCAAAAGAAAGATGCTCTTAGGGTAAGATGTCCAAAACTTTTTTGACCAGAGTTGCTCGAAGAAACGCGTGTCAAAAAAGTAGAAGACAACTTTAGAAAAGTAAAGACAGCTGTAGGATAGAATTATTTTCCGCTCCCAAGAATTTCTCTATATAAGGATTAGTTTTCAGAAGAGAAAAGCAAGAGTTTTCAGCCTGTGATCTCCTTGCTCTCTACCCCGATAAACCTTCCTTATCAGAAAAATTCTCAATCCAAAATAGGAACCCCTGTATAGAAAAACTGTGAATACCTCCAAGGTACTTGTTTCTTTTTAAGTTTTATTTTATCTTTTAAGGGATTTTCCGAAAGGGAAACCCTTAGTTGTATTTTCTTTAAGATGTTTTAATAAATCTCCAAAAAAATTTTATTTTTATGTTTTACATTTTATGTTCATGATTTTAATTTCAGTAAATTATATGTTGTAAATTTTGTTGGTAGAATCATTTCATTCTATGTATATCATAAAAGCATAACTTGATCTTTAGAAGCCATACTGTTTTTAAGTTAACCCTGAGTGACCCAGAGAGATAGGATTGTTGGCCGGAGTGAGCCTGTTGTGATCCTTAAATACTGGGGAAAGGGATAAAGTTAACTTAGGAATCTTGTAAGGGAGTGCCAGTGGTAACCTTATAGGAAAATGTCAGGTTCAAATTGATTTGGGCCTTATGACTTATGATATTGTTTGGATTGATATTATTTATTTATTCTTTGCTTTTTAGTTTGTTATATTATTTATTTCATCTAACTAAATAATTTTCTTGCTTTTTGGATAGTATGATTATGGTATATAATACATGATTGTGTGAGTAAATAAAAAATACCTCAAATCAAGATATTGGTTTTGGTATATGATTTTGAATGAATTATAATTTATTACTTTGTTGTTGTTGTTGTGTGTTTTTTTTTTAATTACACGGCATATGTCAACCACTTGAATGAAATGGTGGCTGACACTTGATTGAAATGGCTTCTGACGATTTTTAAATATTTTTTTTTAATTCATTTTTTTTCCTTTCCTCTTTTGGCAAATATGTTTAAAAATAAGATTTTTAAACTACAATTTCTCAAATCACTTTTTAACCCCACATATTTTTTTTTATCTACTTTTCAATTACACATTTTACCTAAAAAAACATATTTGCAAATACAAAACTTTTAACAAACAGCACTAACTTTTTTTGTGTTGCTACGTATATTTTTGTAATTTAGTCTTTTGTCATAATAATTTTTGATACACGTACATGTATTAAATTTTGATCACACATTCTACAAAAATTTTACAAACCACATTATTTGAAATGGTGAATCTCAAACATGGTGCTAATAATATTAGACGCATTATTTCAAATAATGAGGTTTGAAATAGTAAATTTTTTCAGAATATCAGGCTAAAAGTAGATAAATTTTTTAGTTTATTTGTAGATTATTGTATTGGCAAAATGTGGCAGAAAATGAATTTTGGAAAAAAAAAAGTAATGTTTTGAATAATTGTAGAGAAAATATGTGTGGTTAAAAAGTAGTTTAAGAAATTATGTTGTTTATAAATTTATAAATTTTAATAATTGCAGTAAAAACAATTAGCTTATATTTATCTAATTTATGCAATGTCTATTTCATCTTGATATTCATGATTCAAAATATCATTTACCACACACTCTACAAATTTTTTACAAACCACATTATTTGAAATGATGGGTCTCTTTTATTTTGTCATAATAATTTTTAATACACGTACATGTATTAAATTCCGATCAAACATTTTACAAAATTTTTATAAATCACATTATTTGAAATGACGGATCTCAAACATGGTGCTAATAATAACAGACACATTATTTCAAATAATGAGGTTTGAAATAGTAATTTTTTTCAAAACGTAAGGTTAAAAGTAGAGAATTCTTTTTACTTTATCTGTAGATTATTTTATTGGTAAAATGTGACAAAGAATGAGTTTTGAAAAAAATGATGTTTTGAATAAATGGAGAGAAAATATGTGTGATTAAAAAGTCGTTTAAGAAATTATGTTATTTATATATTAGTTTTTAAATTATAATAATTGCATTAAAAAATATGAGTTTATATTTATCTAATTTATGCAATAATAACAGACACATTATTTCAAATAATGAGGTTTGAAATAGTATTTTTTTTTTCTTCAGAATGTATGTTAATGTGGCAAAAAATGAGTTTTGAAAAAAAATGATCTTTTGAATAAGTGGAGAGAAAATGCGTGTGGTTAAAAAATAGTTTAAGAAATTATGTTTTTTTTAAATTGATTTATACATTGTAATAATTGCGGTAAAAAACATAAACTTATATTTACCTAATTTATACAATGTCTATTTCATCTTGATATTCATGATTAAAAAATTATTTACCACACATTCTACAAAAAATTTACAAACCACATTTTACACCAATAAAATAATCTACACATAAACTAAAAAGATTTTTTTTTTTTTGGTTGAGAAATTATATGTTTTTTATACTATGGAAAGCGAAGAATTGTTCGGTTAAACTTTCTATATAAATTTATTATTTTTATATTTGTAAGTTATTATTCTCTTGAAATTTATAATTTTCTATTATGTTATCAATATTTTTTTGAATCCAAATAATATTCAGATTTAAGTATATTATTTAGATTTAAGTATAAAAAACATATAATTAAACACATTTTTATAATTATTGTGATTGATTTTTTGAAATAAATTTGGAGAAAAGTTAAATACGAGAGGTAAATGCAAAAAATGTGAATACTATGGTTAATAATTTTATTGGTTAAATACAAATATTCATGGGTTTAAGTTAAGCACATATTTATAATTATTGTGATTGATATTTTTGAATGAAAAGTGGAATAACTTAAATACGAGAGAAGAATATAGAAATTGTGAAAAATATATTGATGTCTTTCATAAAATTAATATTGTACCATAATATTACATTAAACATGATATACAATTAAATAAACTACTAAATTTGTATTTTCTTTGAAATTAATAACAGCTCATAAAAATTATTGAAATTAACAGCCATGTATTATTTAAATATATAAATTGGCTTACTATTCAAAGAAGCTATTATAATTTGAATTCGTCATGTTATTTATTAAATTTTAATAGTTATTGTGCTATAATATTATTTTTCGTTCATTTTGAATTTGTGTTAATTATTTATAATCATTAAAGCTTTACAAATACTTATCAAATTTGATATTTTTGAATAACTTCCGTGCATCGCACGGGAGAAATACTAGTTATAGTTCGATATATAATTTTTTTAGTATATTTCTATATTTATTGATTAATTTTAGTATTATTTAATTAAATAATAATAAACAATTTCACTATTACGGTCATTGATGTTGTTGATCAACGGTCAACGGTCCACAGTCAATGTTCGACCGCTCTAGTTGAACGTTCGTGCTAGATCCATCCTTGATTTTATAACCTTCATAGATAATTATTCTAGGCACACATATATTTATGTGATGAAATATAAGCATGATGCATTTGACATGTTTAAAGCGTATAAGAATGAAGTAGAAAATCACTAGTAAGAAAATCTTATCGCTTAAAAGTGATAAATGTTGTGAGTATTTTTCTAATGACCTCAACATAATTTGTGAACATGACATAGTACATCAATGTTGTGCACATCTAGGACTCCCAAACAAAATGGTTTAGCTGAAAGAATAATGAAACCTTATTTGACATAATAAATTCTACGATTAATCATACTAAATTGACATTTAATTTGTGGGGGGTGAAACACACTTAAGTACTTGTAGAATATTAAATAAAACTCTTTCAAAGATTATAAAGGTCTCCCCCATACAAGCTATGGAAAGGATGTGAACTTAACATTGATTATTTTAAAATGAAAATGTTGGAGTGCCTTGCTTATTGTAAGAATATGGATCCAAAAAGGATTAAATAGGTCATAGAGAGATAAGTGTTCATTTATAGGATATTCTACTATCGGTAAATAATATAGATTCTAAACTTGGAAATCAATTTGATAATCGAATCAAATAACTAGTTCTTTCCCACCCACTATAACATTTGAACTCACTATATATATATATATATATACACATTATTTAGATTTTCTTTAATAATTTGTTGTGATTTTATTGACATCTAATTAAATATGCATTTAATTATATTCACTTAAATGCATTGCATTTAAAAATTAAAAAAAATTAATTATGCGAGTAAATATTGTTTAATTTGTTACATTTATTTAAATATAGAACTGCATATATTTAATTCGTTGCAATTACTTTATTTTATGTAAATTATAATATTTTGATGGTTATTATTTCTATTTATGTTAGTCAAAAATATTTGAACAAATTTTTTTATTTAATATATACAACATAGATTTGAAAAATCTCATTATTCAATTTAAGTTTGAGAAATGTTTAAAATATATTTTGACTATAACAACTTTCGTACAACACACAGGTGTGGGCAACCAGTAACTACAAACAATGTAGTATTTAAAGAGGTTTTTCAAAATTTATGATAATTATAATTTATTTTTATTTTGAGATTTTTTTAAGAATTTGTATCATTAATCAAAGTAAATTGCGTGTTCAAACTTATTTTTTATTATTTTGTAATGATATTTATAGTAAAATTATTTCATATTATTCTTCTGCGCAATGAACGAGTGTGATACTAATATTATATATATAACGTAAAAGAATCTCTAATAATGAATCTGTTTCTTTATAACATGTGGGAATAATGAATATATTTCTTTACAAAGAGTGGTGAAAAATGAAAATACAAATAATTGAAATTTATGCTCTCAACAATGGGTTGGGGCGGGGGGGATCTGAATTAATCGCACTACAAATATAATTTCAAAATAATTACTAACATTAGTGGAGTAAGTACGTAATCGCGAGTGCTGCAAATAGGAGAACATATGCAATCCCTTGATCAATTGCTGCGCCTGCATAAAAAAATTCAATGGATTTTCAGTTAATAATTGGTAAGTCCTTGCGCATTTGACGACGACGATGATGGTGGTGGTGGGAGGAGGAAAAAATTGGAAGAATTTAATCATGTTTTCAAAAAGTATATCTATAAATTACAGTTTAGGCGAAGAAACTGAAAGTAACAATTCAGCAATCTCTCCTCATTTTAACAATTCTGAAATAGAAAAGAAGAAGAGGATATTGCGACAAATCTAGAAATTCAATCAGTTTCCAAGAGTCAAATTATGATTTTTTCACAACAAATAAAATAAAGAGAAATGTACAGTTTCAATGAATAAACTCACCGTCGTTGGAAGGACCAGCCGTTGCCGGAGACGGCGCCATTCCTTGTCCGTAACTGAACTGGATTAGTGCCATCAGGATAAATCCGATAATGGAGAAACTCAATAATTTAGCGCTCAACACTGAATTCATCTTCGATTAAGCAATAAATTCGACAAACAAAATTATAAAAAAAAAAAAAAAATTAGAACAAAGTTTCAAAGAAATGATTTGAGTCTAAAGAGAGAAGAAAAGATTGAGGAACAGAGCTGGGCGAGCATACGGTATATATAGTTGAAGAGTCCAAGGGCGATGCGTCATGCGTGAGAAAGAGAAATGAAGCTTCCATGAACGGAGCACGTTGCGTCAAATGCGTAGGAAAGCACGTTTTCTTTTATAAATAAATTAGAAAACAAAAAGAGTCAAAACGGAGAAATTAAGCCGGCTTCGAAGATCACGTGATACGTTGAAGAGTCGCCTACAGAGGAATATCTTTTCGTTTCTAGAAGGAAAATAGCATTGTAGGTCCTCAATCTTTTATGCATGTATCTCATTAGTCCCTTTTCTTCAAAACAAATAATTTATTCTCTCTCTTTAATATATTATGGTAATAATATATACCCATTGTTTTTGTTCACTGCGGAACATGGGGCGGGGCAGGTGAATTATTATTGAAAATATGTGGGAAAAAAAAAAGTGAACAAAAAAAAATAATAATAATTAAACAGAGCGGCGGAAGTAAACGGGGCGGACAGTTCGTGAGCTTGTGAGTTCGGTTACTGAAAAAAGGGACTTGGGCTTGGATTGGACTGAAAATTTGAGTGTTGGACAGTTCAGATTCGGCTCATGAAAGCCCAACAAGCCGCGAAATGGGCGGGCTCGTGAGCCGGCCTGTGTCCAGTTCGTACATTTGCGATCGTTTTCATGCATTTTTTATTTTATTTTTGATGTTTATAAATTGTAATGATTGAATTAAAAAAATTTATAAACAACAAAAAATACATAACAATATTATATTAGCTTCCATTTGACAAATATGTTTTTAAACATGTTCTTCCCTACATAATTCTCAAATAACTTTTTAATCACACACATTTTATCTCTCCATTTTTCAATCACACATTTTAACTAGAAAACATAAAAAAACATGTTTTTAAACAAAAAACTTTTAACAAACAGAGGTTTAAATCCTTAATCGAGTCTGGATTTACGAGAATGTTATAATATTACAAGAATGTTACATTTTAAGCATAAATTGAATATTACAAACGTTACATAATATAATAATATATCTCAATGTCCAATTCAATTTTCTATTTTAACTCCTTCAAATATAATTTTTTTTTTTTTTTTAAAAAAAAAAAAAGACGTCACGAGCTCGGCTCGGCTCGGCTCGTGTGGGAAACGGGTCGGCTCAACTTTGCTCATTTCTCACACAGGTTTCTTATGTTCGACTCATGGGCCGAACCAAATTCAAGGTAAATGGGCCGAGCGACTCGGCTTGACCTGTTTGACACCCTTAGGTGGAATTGACCAGTCCCGCCCTAAAAATCGTGGAACAGGTTTGGGATAAAAAAATTTCTCGGGGTGAGGTTACCAGATCCAAATTCGTTCCATTGCTATCACTAAATTTCCTTCCTTCCTAAGTGCTATTAAAACGGAAGATTGTAAATGTGTACATTGTGTTTAAAGATTTGGAACCAAGATACAACACAATTGTAAGTTTGGGGACCTATGATGCTATATTGCTTTCTAGAAATCTAAAAATCAAACTAGAACGGGATGTAGATGACAAGTCAAACATCACATCCCGTTGCCACTTACCACTTATTACCAAAAATTATTCTACTTGTACTAATTTTAGTTGACAAATTGAATTACTCTCCCCTCACATGAAGGGGCCCCGCACATCTGCGAACCCCCCTCCATGTGAGGGGGGCATAATCCACTTTGTCAACCAGAGTTAGTACATGTAGCAAAGCCCTATTACCAATACCAAAAGTGTGCAAATCTTTGAGTACAAATTTGTTCAACCACTTAACCCTCAGTTACTGTTACTCTATTTTCAAAGAGAAGTGCTATTTGAACAACATTATTAAACAATACTCTCACGTAGAGTTGGGATCCACATGTACTCGTTCACCCACTTAACCCTCAATTACCGTTACTTTATTTTCAAAGAGAAATGTTATTTAAACAACATTATTGAACAACACTCTCACATGAGATTGGGTTTATTCAAGTAGCATTTTTTATTTTCAAAACCCCCTTTCCCAAACACCCAAAAAAGCCTCCTCTTCCAACATCACCCCGCCCCACCCCTCAAAAAGAAAAAAAATAATTGGACAGATTTAACCCCCACCCCCAATACGTGAACATGCACCCACACCTACAATTATTAACCATTTTTTTCTCATTTTCTTTTTTCTTAAATCATTTACAATTGATATTAAAAATAATATTTTTTTTAATTTCATATTATACGATTTAACAAGAGCTTCAATATATTTATAATATCAATATATAAATTTTTACTATTTTAAAAATAAATATTTATCACATAAAAATTTTTAGTGCAATTTAAAGCATCAACTATTGTTTGGTAAAAGTTTTTGTTTTTTAAAAAAGCTGTGATGTTTTCGAGGTAAAAATATGTTGTTAAAAAATGATTTTGAAAAATATGTATGATTAAAAATGTTTATGGTTAAAGAGTGGTTTGAAAATGTGTTTTTCAAATGGTTTGGTTCAATTTGACTTTAAAATGTTCTGGGGTCCACGTGAAATTGAAACAACGATTTCGATTCGACTCGTGGTTTGACGATTTTATTTAAAATACATATTTTCAAATCACTTTTTAACGATATACGTTTTTAACCATACATATTTTTTAAAACCATTTTTTAATCACATATTTACCTCGAAAACATCACATTCTTTTTTAAAAATATAAAACTTTTACCAAACAGAGGCTCATGCTTTAAATTGAACTGAAAATTTGCATATGATAAATATTTATTTTTAATACAACAAAAATTTATATATTGATATTATACTCAGTCGCGGGTCTAGCAAGAAAGTTCAGCTAGAGTGGCTGATAATTGACAGTGGACCGTTGACGATTGATCGACGACATCAACGACGCAATAGTGATTTTTTTATTATTTAATTAAATAATACTAAAATTAATCAATAAATATAGAAATACACTAAAACATCATATATCGAACTATAATTCATTTTGAAAATCAATTAAACATTTTGAAAATCATAAATTATATACCAAATCATTTAATTTATTCTCGAAATTATATATCATAATTAAAGTATCAAACTATGATTCATTTTGAAAATTATATACCAAAACCAATATCTTGATTTTGGGGTATTTTTTATTTACTCACACAATCATGTATTATATACGATAATTATACTATCCAAAAAGTAAGAAAATTATTTAATTAGATGAAATAAATAATATAACAAATTAGAAAGCAAAGAAAAAATAATATGAACCCAAATAATACATCAGCCATAAGATCTAAACCAATCTGATGAGAATCGCGAAGGTCCAACTTCAACGCATGAACCTGTGATCCACAATGTTGCAAGATCAAAGTTCAAGGAGTTTCACGATAGTGCATTCAAGCAAGATTCGAGGTCGAATCCTTTTCAAGAGGGAGGGGATGATGAGAATCGGGAAAGTCAAACCTCGATGCACGTGCCCGTGGTACCCATGACGAGATCCGAAGTTGAAGAGGTTCAAGATTCGAGACTAAACAATGTGAATAAATCAAGAAAAGCAAGTCGAGAATCAAGTTGGAACCAAAAAGAGGACAAAATTGGAAACAGCCAAGTTCGGTCGACCGAAACTAATTCCGGTCGACCGAAACTCTGCAAAGGATTTTAGACCCAGCTTCAATCACTTTCGGACGAGGAGCGGTCGACCGAAAGTCCAGTTTCGGTCGACCCAGAGATCGACCGAAATATTTTCGGTCGACCGAAACACCTCATTTTTCAAAAAAAACGAGGTTTTTGTTGCAATTTTCACAAAAACGGGGTTTTGTTGCAATTTCCGAAATTTGCACCTTTGCCCAATTTTGTACATTATATACCCTTTTTCTTTCATTTGTAAAGACAACTTGGTTTGTTCATTAGAGAGCTCTTGAGAGCTAGGGCTTGAAGTCCCCCTTCTTGAGGTAAGGTTAAACCTCTTTGATCTTGTTAACTTCTTGAAATTTAATCAACTTTATCTTGAGTATTATTATTCTTGTGTTGTTGTTTATTTTCCGCCACCTTGGAATTTGTTTAAGTGACCCCCATTGGGCTAGGGTTAGTTTAATCCTTGAATTTTGGATTAGATTTAAACTTGGGTTAAGGTGTTTATCCATTTATTTACCACTTTAGCTTTCTTGGGTTGGTATTAAAATTGTTGTGGGAATTTTCGGTCAACGCACCGAAGGGGTTCGCATCATTTGGTATCAGAGCTTGGCTCTAATTTGGTAAACCTATCTTTACTTTCTTGTTGTTGTTCTTGTCATTGTGAAAAAAAAAAATCCGAAAATTGAAAAAAAAAAAATCCGAAAATTGAGAAAATTTGGGGAAAATCTATATATCCATGTGTATTTGTTGATTCTATGTATTGGGTATATTGATTGTGAGTTGTTGGGAAGAATTCCATATTCATTCACTATAAAACCTACACTTTCCAAATTGTGTATTCAAAGTGTTTGATAAATTGTCCCAAAGAAAAATACTCTCTTATGCTTTATTGTTCAATACCCATATATTGCTAATTACTTGGGGCTATCCAATTCCCATTATTGAGAGTGTCATCAACATTTTATTATATATATATCACTTGCTTCATCCATTGGATAATTGTTGATCATTCACTTCTTGCCCAATTGTGTTGTTGGGGAGTTATCATATATCCACATTTTATCCATTCAAGGTCATTCAAAGATTGAGTACAAGGTGTTTGATAAATTGCTTCATTCAAAATTTACACTCTTGTGCTTATTTGCTCTACATATATGCCTTGTCTAATACTTGTGGTTTTTCAATCCCATTGTTGAAATTGTGATCCTAGCATCTTATCCCACATAAATATTGTTCATTTTGAGTTTAGCAAGCACATAAATTCTACTTGCTATTTGTGTCTACTTGTTCTAAATTCCTTCTTCCTTGTTGGTGATTTCTTTAACTCCACGAGAATTATACTTTGTGGTTTAGTTGATTACCTTCCTTGAAGAACTTGAGAAAGGAGATTTTGAGTGGAAAAAGGCAAGAGTGGTGAGCTCATTAGAGGGTAAAAGCCTAAATTGAGTGAAACACGAGTGAAAATTATTCTTGTGAGAACACTTTCACACTTGCACACCATGTCAAATTCCAATGCTCAAACTCAAGATTTGAAGTACTTGTTACAAAATCTTTCAACCACCATGGCTAGACAAATGGAGAAGATTGGGGGTGAGTTGGAAAATTTAGGAACAAGAGGGGAGAGTACATCAACTAGTATGGGGGAAGAAAATAGGGATGGTAGGAGAAGGTTGAGGGATAAATGTGGGAACATTGTGTATAGGGATGGAAGTAGAAAACAAAGTGGGGGTTTGAATAGAAAAGAAGTTAGGGGTGAATGTGGGGATGTTTTGAGAAATAATGGGGATGGTGAACAAGATGGGAGTTTGAATAGGAAAAGAAGAGATGGGTTAGAAGGTAGGAGAAATGGAGTTGATGAAAATATTGATAGTGTGAGAATGCAAAATTCATCACTCCATGGAATGGGTAGAAGAGGAAGAAGAGAGTGGGTAGATAGGAATGGAGTTGATGAAAATATTGATAGTATGCAAATGGAGACTTCATCATCCCATAGGAAGGGAGGTAGTGAAAGGAGAGAAGTAGTGGAGGAGATGAATGCTAGGCTACCAAAATTGTTGGCCCATGATAATGAGAGGGAGAAGCATGGAGGAAATACTTTCTACACTAGATGCCTTGTGGGGGATAGGGCATGTAGTCTTATTATAGATGGGGAGAGTGACACGAATTTGGTGAGTGCTAGTAGGGTAGAGAAATTTGGGTTACCGGTTATGAGGCATCCTAGTCCTTATCTATTGCAAAGGTTGAACGACTATGGGGAGGTGAGGGTAAGTGAACAAGTTCTTCTTACTTTTCACATTGGTACTTATAGTGATCAAATATTATGTGATGTGGTTCCCTTACACACAACTCACATAATTTTGGGGAGACCGTGGCAATGTGAGCGAAATGTGAATCTTGATAGGAGAAGGAACCGGTGTAGCTTCAAAATGAATGGAAAAAAGGTTGTGATCCTATCTTTGAGCTCAGAAGAAGTATGCAAAGACCAAATGAAGCTCAAGAAGGAATTCGAGGAAGAAAAGGTGAAGTAGAAGGAAAAAGAAGAGGACGAAGGGGAGGATAGGAAAACAAGAGAACATTCGATTGATAAAATTGAAGAAAATAAAAATGTGAGCAAGAGAGTTGGGGCCACGTCCCTAGAAAAAGGAGATGCAGTGAGAGTTGGAGCCACGACTCCAGAAAAAGGAGAGGTGAGAGAAGAAACGAGGGTTGAGGATTCTACCTCAGAAAAAGGTGAGGAAGTGATGAGTGCCACCAAAGAAATTGAGAGAAGAGATCACTCCAAAATGTTCTTTACTCTTGAATATTCTAACACTTCCCTCCCTAGTTTGGTTCTTTCTTTGTTGCAGGAAATTGTGAGTCCAACTTATCAAGGCAACAAAGAACTCCAAAAGCACGCCTTATGGAAGAAATTCATGGAAACATTTTCCTACAACAACGAGTACAATCGAGGTAAAGAAAATGGGATAACCAATGCAACATCTAGGAGGTATGCTCCTAAAAATTCTTTGAATGCAAGGTTATTGTGTTTTGAATACATTAGAGGGTTGTATGATCTTGATGTAGATTTGACAAGTGTGTTGTTGACTTGTGAAAATGTAACATGTGGTAAGGATCATTGTCATGATGAGTGCTTAATGTGTAAATGCAACTTTTTGCGTGTGCCCAATGGCATAAGTACCAAATCCTTTTGTGAAAATGTTACATATAGTACATTTCATGGGCATGTTGAATCCTTATTTTGTGAAAATATGCTTGGCTTGCATATTCGCTCTCTAAAGGAATTGCTAGTTAGGGGAGTCCATGGGAAAAATTTATTGGGATGTTTTGATGATAAAAGGACTTCGCTTCTAACATTTCTAGATGCTCCCTCATTCTGTCTTGAACATAGTAAGAGCATGCATGTTAAATATCCAAATTTGTTAAACATCTATGAATCATGTTGTGAGCAATATTTTGATGGATTTTATGGGCATGATGATTATTTGTTTTGGAAAATTGGATTGTTTCCTTGTAAATGTGCCATGCGTGAATTGCTAGTGGGAGAAGCACATGATAGTTGTTTGATGGGGCGATTTAAAATCAACGGGGTTTTAGGGGTATTATGTGATCAATTTTATTGGCCTATTTTGAAGATTGGTGTTGAACATGTTTGCACTTGTAGTAAATGCCGAACTTGTAAAATGGCTAAACTTAAGTTTTTTCCCCAAGAATTCCATGCATATTTGCCCATCATAAGTAAACCTGGGAGTACTACTTCTATGAATTTTATAGTGGGTTTACTTGGAATAAAGAAAGAATATGAAGCTATTTTTGTGATTGTTGGTAGAAAAATTAAAATGTCACGATTGATTGCATGCCATGTAACCAACAAGGTCATCAACCTAGCTAATCTTTTCTTTCAGGAGGTCGTGCATTTGCACGAAGTTGGTACTAATTTTGTGGTTGTTAAATTTGCTTGCGATTTAATTGTTCATCATAATAGCAAGTTTTCTCTACTTAAAATTGCTTGTGACTTTAACCTATTAACTCTGTTGAACTTTATGCATATGTTTATTGAAGAAAGAGTTGGTTTAGGTGGCCACGAGAATGCACTTTTGGTTAAGCCCCTTTGCAGGAGGCTCGAGCTTTCATTTAGGGGAATTAGAATGCAATGTGCTTCCAATGCCAACCATGGCGGGAAACATATTCCGTTTGATCCAGGCGGCCGGATGTGTTCCCATTCGTGGAAGGAGCGACCCCCCGATCAAATAAAATCCAAATTGCTACTTTGCAGTGTTGGCACATCTCAAGCTTTTGGCAACGCCTACAAGTTGATTTTGCACGGTGAGTATGAAATTTCAGTTACATTTATTGCGTCTGAATTTTCTATTTTTATTGTAGGTGCCGATTCGAGGTCGAATCTCTTTCGAGATGGAGGAGATGATGAGAATCGCGAAGGTCCAACTTCAACGCATGAACCTGTGATCCACAATGTTGCAAGATCAAAGTTCAAGGAGTTTCACGATAGTGCATTCAAGCAAGATTCGAGGCCGAATCCTTTTCAAGAGGGAGGGGATGATGAGAATCGGGAAAGTCAAACCTCGATGCACGTGCCCGTGGGACCCATGACGAGATTCGAAGTTGAAGAGGTTCAAGATTCGAGGCTAAACAATGTGAATAAATCAAGAAAAGCAAGTCGAGAATCAAGTTGGAGCAAAAAAGAGGACAAAATTGGAAACAGCCAAGTTCGGTCAACCGAAACTAATTCCGGTCGACCGAAACTCTGCAAAGGATTTTAGACCCAGCTTCAGTCACTTTCGGACGAGGAGCGGTCGACCGAAAGTCCAGTTTCGGTCGACCCAGAGATCGACCGAAATATTTTTCGGTCGACCGAAATATTTTCGGTCGACCAATTCGGTCGACCGAAACACCTCATTTTTCAAAAAAAACGGGGTTTTTGTTGCAATTTCCACAAAAACGGGGTTTTGTTACAATTTCCGAAATTTGCACCTTTTGCCCAATTTTGTACATTATATACCCTTTTTCTTTCATTTGTAAAGACAACTTGGTTTGTTCATTAGAGAGCTCTTGAGAGCTAGGGCTTGAAGTCCCCCTTCTTGAGGTAAGGTTAAACCTCTTTGATCTTGTTAACTTCTTGGAATTTAATCAACTTTATCTTGAGTATTATTATTCTTGTGTTGTTGTTTATTTTCCGCCACCTTGGAATTTGTTTAAGTGACCCCCATTGGGCTAGGGTTAGTTTAATCCTTGAATTTTGGGTTAGATTTAAACTTGGGTTAAGGTGTTTATCCATTTATTTACCACTTTAGCTTTCTTGGGTTGGTATTAAAATTGTTGTGGGAATTTTCGGTCAACGCACCGAAGGGGTTCGCATCACAATCTTAGAGAAAAAAGCTCAAATCAACACTTAAAAAAAGGCTCAAATCAGAGGTCCTTCTTCTCTTCTTCCCCAGTAGTCTGTTCATCTTCCTCAATCGGCAATCTCCTGCATCTGAATTCGGACAACTCCATCTGTATCTTCGTTGTAGTTTTCCTACCTCCAAGTTCCAACAAGTTATCACATGATCCATATATCTTCCAACACATTCTCAAGCCTCACTTTCCCTTATTATAAATAAATAATAATAATAAAAAAAAAACAGAAATAAAAAAAAAGTAACTAAAAAGCAGACCTGTCGGCAATTGAGCTAGCGTGGTCGTGTTAGCTCGACACTGACTGGACCTTCCTCTGATTATACTTATATTGAAGCTCTCATTAAATCGTATAATATGAAATAAACAAAAATATTATTTTTAATATTGATTTTCAGCTATTTAAGAAAAAAGAAAATGAAGAACAATGGTTAATAATGGAAGGCGTGGGTGCATATTCACGTATTGGGGGTGGGGTTAAATCTGTTCAAATTTGTTTTGGGGCGGGAGTGGGTGAGGAAATAATTAATGGCAGTGGGAGGGTTAAGTTCGCCCTCGTTAATGAGGATGAACAAATTTGTACTCAAATCTCTTACTTGTTAAAGCCTCGTTTGGTAATCCTACTTTTATTTGTTTTTATAAACTAATTTATAAATTACATAATTTCTTAAATCATTTTTTAACTACAAATATTTTTTCTTTCTCCACTTTTCAATCACACATTTTACTTTGAAAACATAAATAAACCAATTTATAAGAGTATCTTCAATGCTTCACACATTGTTGGCTGTTAACTGTGAGAGAGATATATAAAAATTTGTGGGTCCCACCGTAATTTTTTTCTTCTCTGTCACTTTTTCGTCATTTCTTCTCACATTCTCACTTCACATCCTCCACAATTGCACATCCTACTTCACATCTTTCACTATTTTTTTATTAATTTATTTGAATTTGAATTTGTGTCTATTTTTCTTTTCTTTTTCATTTTTCCCTCATTTTTTTCTATTTTCAACATCCACAATCTCTCCACAATTAAAACTTAAAATAATCTCTCTCTCTCTCTCTCTCTCTCTCTCTCTCTCTCTCTCTCTCTCTCTCTCTCTCTCTCTCTCTCTCTCTCATCTAATCCACAACCTCAATCCACACCCCATTGAAAATGCTCTAAACCACCTTCTTTGACCAAGCAGAGTATTTTATTTATTTATAATTGAACACCTCCACATAACATTTTGTGTGTTCCATGGGCTATAGGAAACAAGACAATGGTGATGGCCTACAAGTTCAACTTCAACCAACGAGTGGCAAAAACAAAATTATCGCATTTGGGTTTTCCCAAATTGAAGATACATAAGAATCTCGCTTTGCTAAATCCATCTTGTAAATGCCAATAGTAACCGTAGTTCACCAAAAAAAAAAAGAAAAAAAAAAAAAAGCAAGTAAGTAAGTTGTTTTTGGTTCTAAACATTTACATAAAATATAACATAGTAAGAAAAAATTGATAATACTCATTGGCTGTCCGAGGAGATCGTGGTGGTTCAATGAAAAATGTGAGGGCTCAGACGAAACATCGTTTTATAAGGTAATCTCAACCTTAGATGAATCTTTTGCATCCAACAAATAGATACTTCGCAGAGTGACACGTGGACACCCAAATGTGCATAATCCATGTTTGGTTACAATTTCACAACCCATATGAAGTACAATCAAACATGTATATATTGTATCATTCATTATCAATCAGTTAAAGAAAGCAAACAAGATGAGCAATTCTAATGCATCCATAGGTTTTGAAATTCCAAGGATAATGCAAATCTAGCAATAGCAGTAATTTGCCAGCAGATCAATATAAGGAATCATCTCTATTGATAAACAGGCAACTGCATTGCACACTCAACCCCCTCCTAGAAGCAGGAACTGTTTATCCAGCAAAACTAGCTCTTGCAATTTTATTGCCCTTTAAGGGCAGCAAACCTAGCAGCCAAATCATCGTAATTGGGCAATTTGGGATGCACGTGTCGTGCCTGGTTATCGGGCTGGAAAGTATTGGCACGAGTAAACACTTTCTTCACCTGTTGTGAACCACTTTCCTTGTGAGGAAGAGAGATTGATCTGGCAGGTTGTGGAACCATTTCTGGATCAACATCGTGCCCATCTCTGCTCTGGTCGAGTGATAATTCACCAGCATCAATGGCTCTTTGAATGGCTCTCTCATGTGAAGAATGAGCTAACTTTTTCTTCACTTTACCAGCATCATAACTTGATGGTTTCTTGCTGTAATGGATTAGTAGTCTATCTATCACATGTTCTTCTTCATCATTTTGATGGTGCTCGTTATCAAACAAGATCTGTAGTCCTTTTCTTGAGTGGTCCCTTCTCCTGCTACTTGAACTTCTCTTTGCACTACCAGAATCGTCTACATTACCTACACTGTCATGATTGGATGATGATTTCTGGTGTTTCCTTCGAATTGATCTTGGTCTTGGCAAGGGAATCACATTATCCTGATACTGATACGCTTCCTTTTCATTGACATAAGTGTCGATTTTGACGAGCCCAAGACTTTTCCCTTCATGATCATGATGATCTGGTTCCTCGTGACTTTTGCCCAAGCTGTTGACCGATTTACTTCTATTGTGAGAAGATCCAATGAAATGTCCATCGAAGTCGGAACCACCATATTTAGACCCTCTGCTGGCTCTATGTTTATCTTCTTTTGGTTTAGTATACGGAGGGAGAGGGAGAATGGCATTATCTTTTGATTTAGTATATGGTGGAGGAGGGAGATTGCTGTAGCAGGATTTCAACTGATGATCCGTTTCCTCCACTCGTGCTTTTCGTGTCGAGTTCAAAATATTCTTTCTATTAACATGGTCAGGGGAAGAAATAAGATCTTCACTTTTCCCCGGAAATCCCGTGCACCTAGAAGAAACATCGGATTTTTCACAAGATAATGCGTCTGTGGTTTCTCTTTTCCGTGTATGGACACCATTAGTGTGCCTAATGTGACCACCTACAATATTATCCACTGTATGTTGAGGTAATGGACTACTTTTGCTTACTCCCTTCAGCGAAATATCATCTTTTCCCTTTAGATTCAGATGCTTGTCCTCTATTAATCCTTGCCTTCCATGAAATAAAACGCCGTCGCCTCCAATTGAAGCGCTCTCTTCTCCCTTCACAAGTGACTTGTGTTTGTAATAACTAGTTTTTTCCCGCCCACCAGCACGATTTAACTCATTTATTTTCACGGCATTACCCTCTTGCTGGTTGCTTGTTTGGTTTCCATCATTGAGAAGCCCAGGCCTCTGTTTGGGGATATCCCTCTCTGAAATTATCACCTGGAAATTAAATAAATTGCAAGATGATTAAAAAAAAAAAAAAAGACAATTACTCGGTAGTGAGCAGCAATTTAAGTCAATAAAAAAATGGAACAGTTATAGAAATATAAACCTTGTGATCTACTGACTAATCTCCATATCTACCTTGGTTTAGTCAGGAAAGATGCTAAAATGCCAAGTATATAAGGTACAGATTAAAATTAGTTTTTTAGTAGATTTTAATAAAAGTTTATGAAATGTGATTATAAAGACGTGGAACCCATGAAATATGTGGTTAAAATTAATTGTCAACTTTGTTAATTTTGACTTAGATTAAAATTGCTACCAAACAGGGACTTTAAAGGACATGTTTCATGTATATATTAATGGTTTTCTTCTCACTTGTTACTAATTACCAGATCCTGCATTATAACAAACTGGCCTATGGGAAGAAACAATTCCCAAGGATCTTCACATACTCTCTTAAAAAAATAAAATAATCTATTTACGTGGCAAGAAACTAAAAAAAAATTTATTTACATTATAAATTTTAGAACTTTCTTTCTATTCAACTTCCATTTCTAAAATTTTTGAACTTCATAACATGAGAACCTTCTGTTATATTCCAGTAGATTGCTACGTAATATTCTGTTAGTAATCATAATCGAATTCAACATAGTAACTGAAATCTTTCAAATATGTGGATATTTTGCATAGAAATTAATAAATTGCCACTTCTATCTTATCGGCAGCTGAGAGGTTTAGAAAAATCTAATCCAAAGATGGAAAAAAGTTCCACAGCATAAATTGATGACTTAAAGTTAACTAGTGTTACACCCGTGCGATACACGATCATTTGTTACTTACATATATCAAATTTATATTTTAACATATGGAATGAATATTTAATTAAAAATGAGAAAGGAATGAAGACAATTAATTACAAATGTACATTACACATACCTTAATTTTTTTTTCTGTTCGTATGTTTATCGTTTTATGAATTTCTTTTAATATTGTAATTTGAATTGATTTAAAACTTAAAATGCAAAAGAAAAATTACATTTAAATAGAATTTGTAATAAGTAGAAAAAATAGATATATCTGTGATATACGCTCAGAATTTTATTAAAATAAAAACGAAAAGAAAAAGAAAAATAGATTGATGAACGTTCTTATTTTATCCTCTTTCATTTTCTATTTTTAAATAAAAATATTTATGTGATATTGACAAAGTTTTATTTTTTTTTATTTTTACGAATTTAAAAAAAAAATTGTAATTGATTTTCAAGAGGCGATGATGAACCAAGAAATTTCGAGACCTAAAAAATACAGCTATTTAAAAATCTGCATTCAATTAGATTGTTTTAAATCTTAATTTTGTCCAAAATGAATAATAAATAGTGAATTAATACTACTAATTACCATTTTAGAAAATGAATTTAATAATAATGATTTTGTGCATAATGTATACTTAAGTACCTGTTTGAGACTCATTATTTCAAATAATATAGTTCGAAACAGTAAATTTTGGTACAATGAGCTGTTAAAAAATATAATTTTTTTAAATTTATATGTAGATTATTTTATTAATAAAATGTTAGTTAAAAATGATTTTTATAAAAATGAGGGTTTGAATAAAGTGTATTGAATATGGACCAATTTTTTTTCTAAGTCACCACAATTGTAATAGTTAGGAACTTAAATAACTTACTACTTTAAAAAAAAAAAAAAAAATACTTAATTGAACATTTGCATAATTCATTTGCATAACTATTCAATTTTAATGATTATTGATGTAATTAATCTTTTCAAAATATAATTTCTAGATTATCACAAATAATTTATCACTATCAAAATAGTACTATTAGAATTGGAACTAACCATTTTATTACAATATTTGATATTTAAATTTATTAAACAAATATTTCATTAAACATTTACTTTAACATTACAAATTAAATACATGTGGTCACATATTTAACTGAATGTAGCAAATTAAGCAACGTATGAAATGTTATTTTTGATTAAATTTTAATGAATGTATATCGCAAATACATTTAACTTTATATACTAAGAAATCATCTATGCATCTTGATTCATAAAAGCGGAGTGGTTGTTTAACCCACAAGACATAGTATTTTATCACTTACCCATTTGAAATTGATTTTTTTGAACATTCATTCTCAATCACACATTCTTTAAAATGTATATTTTTACTATTTTTCATACTACTTTTTAACTATACATTCTAAAAAATCACTTTTTCACAAAAATAATTCTAAAAAAATCAAAGTCAAATAGTCAACAACCGAATAAAGTTGGAGATCATGAGATTATACAAAAAATCTTATACCCTATAATCTTTAAAAAATTATTAAAATTAAGAATAATTAATAAAATATTAATCATTCTATTGATATTATTAACAAAAAAAGAAATCAAAGCATAATTATTCAATATTAGTCTTCGTTCAATAAATTTTTCTATAAATTATTATTTATAAGCAGCGCATTTTTTTAACCACATATATTTTAGAAAATATGATTTTTAATATTAAAGATAACAAATGATTCGACCATTAATAGTTAAAACACAATTTTTATATTGATGACTACACATAGAATTTATAATATTAAAAATAATAATAAAAAATAATAATAATTAAGTGATAGCTTTAATACTGATAACTAAAAATATTAATTGAACTCATTCAGTATTAGTGTTAATAATAATAAAATTAAAATTGATTAAAAAAATATCAATCATTATTTAATATATATATATATATATATATATATATATATATATATATATATATATATATATATATATATAATTAAGGCAATAAATGCGTTCATATTTATCCAGATTATGCATTTATACTAATCCACTTTACATTAAGTTTAATTTTAAGGGAACTTACTATTTATGGAAACGAAAAATGGGCGGGAAATTGTTTTTAGAAACTACCCAACCTTTATATATTATAAAGATAAAGATGTTCAATTTCACTTTCCTTCTTATCTGAATTTGATTCAAGGGCCTACCTGTGCGGGAGCAGGAGCAGCCATTCTCTTTTCAAACCCCTTACAGTTCCACATTATTGAATACTCTGAAGCTATATCTTGCAAGACCTGGAGTCTCTTCTCTGTCGTGGGAGACCTTGAAGAGAATTTCTCAATAAACTGAACCAAAAATCAAGCAATTTGGATATTAAAACAAAGTTATAATGATAGTTATATCTTTTATTCATGGTACATGGGAGCATTACCTTCTGATTAACAAAACACTCTAAAGAATCTCCATATCTCTCCAGAAACGTATCCCTGAGATCTCGCAGTTCAGGCATATCAGAGAACCTTGCGGCTGCAAACATCAAAGATGATACAGCCTCCCTACATTCTTCTGGACATTCTCTGGAAAGAAACCAATTAGGCAGACCAAATATCACTATCATATGCTGATAAAATGGTCAGATGTTCCAAAGAAAATGGGGGTCATTCGTCATGGAACTCAAAATGGAACCTTACAAATTGAAAAGGGGAGCTATCCCGTGCAAAGAATGTGAAATTCATATTCTCACTCTTTCTTCTTTAATTGCATTACTAATTTTTGCTTATATTAGTGTTTCATTATGTTTGATAATAAGGGAAAAGGTAGGATTTACAAGTTTTGCACTTGGATAGTTGGATAGATGTTCTTATTAGAGTACAATTGTTCTCCTTCATTCCTTTATAAACAGTTGTTTCCTTCCTTCCCCTCAAATCATATGGAGTGTGAACTCTTCAATGAACACCTCCCACATCTGTTCTAATTTAAATAGGGAAATTAAACACATATATCCTGATAACAAACGTCCAGTATGTGCTTCTTTAACAACTATCATTTACACTTTGGCGCTCGTGGCAATAAAAGCCAATACCAATCAGTCAACCCTATTAAAGCAATTTCTATTCAATACTGTTATTTTATTCACACTTCAACAAATAATTTGCTGTCTTTTTTCCTTCAATTATGATGTCTTGTATAAATATTTTAAGCAATTGCCTCCTTTGCAGTCAATATTATTTCCTTTGAGTATTCACAACACAATATACTCTATTGTTCATCACTGTGCAACATTATAACTCCAAGAGTTTCTGAATATACTTGAATACAGCAATACATGTGACTCAATCTTAAACACACTACTCTTTTATTGAGAAAAATGGCATTGAAGATTTATTGAAGATTCTTCAGCACCAGTACTGTACTGTACTGTAACTGATAATCCATGACACCAGCAGGTGCAATATGTACAACTATTGAAACAATTGATCTTTTGAATATAAATTCCCCTGAAGAATGAATCCCCATGTCCAAAGTATAATTTCTCACATATCAGTGGAAAATTTAGCAGCAACGTGAGCATTATTATTATGGTTATTAAGGTGCATATCAAAGTTTTCATATTCTCATTATATGGCTAATATTTGAATTGTATTTGTATTATGTCAGAATTTCCTGGTGTTTGATGAATAGTTCAGGCACAATCAATAAGATGCATAAAAAACTACATATAAAGTTCAATATGACAAAGGATCCCAGAATTAAGCTCTATAATGAACAAGCACAAGTCATTTGTCTCCCTTTAACCATTAGAGACTCACATTAACCGAGTTCACTAAATGAAAAGTACTCGATTAATATGATGGTATTCTCTGTTGCCATCTGACAAAGCAGGAGAAATTATTTTGCAGTGGAGACACCATATTTTTATCAGTTCACATCTCAGATTCAATCATTTCCACAGAGTCTTTTTATTTCAGATAAGTAAAAGTATAAGCTGCTTAACAGTTAAATTACACCAACAAAAAAAAAAAAAATGTTAAATTAAACAAACAGGATCATACAGGCGCACAATGGAAGGTTTATAATTTTTTTTCTGCAACCCTCAGAGAATAAATTCCCTTGTTGAATGAGCCCCAGGTCCAAAGTATAAATTTGACAATTCAGTAGAAGTTTCAGCGGCAAGAACAGAAATATTAAAATGATCAATATATAGAAGTTCACAAATGTTCAGTATACTGCCTATGCATAGTGTTATAATTGAAGGAGTTTAGCGGACAGTTTTAGCACAATCAACAAGATGTTGCATCAACATAACCACTATATATACAACTGAAATTGTTTCCCAGCTTCTGTTGCATGAATTATGACACCCTTCAATAACAAGTTTCCCATATTTCTCTCTCTGTAGTTTCCTTAGGTACATAAAGTTCTATATATAAAATGATTCTAGAAATGAGTACAATAAATGAGCAAAAGATAGCGTACAATTAGATTACTTTAACCAACTTTATTGAATCGACAATGCACAACAAATAATATAACTTTATCCTCAGTTGTAAATTTATCATCTCATTATACAGAAGATACAGTCATGCAGCACAAAGCTGTGTTTTTATCAGTTTGCTTCTCAATTTTTGTCATCTTTTACATGCACTTTTGTTGTTTCTGATCACTTACGTGTATGAGTTTATTAATAAATAAAGCAAACTAGGACATAATGGGAAAGGTGCGCCAAGCCAGTAGACTAGAACCCAATTAGATAATGTGAAACCATGTGTCTGACTACAGTTCAGAGAAAAAATCCATAGACTAATCTTATATTTTTGAAATCAAATTAGGAAATTTTTCAATCTCTGCATTCTATCCTGCATACGTACTTTGAATTGGTCACAGCTTACATTGATAGATGCATATGGTAACAATGCATAAATAGATAATTGACAAAATAAGCAGATGGAGCATTGGAGAAAGCCATACTTGGATAGTGCACTAAAAATATGCTAGTGGACACCATCACACTCATCAGAAGTGCAAGAAAATGCATCAGAAGCTTTGAAAATGTAATCGGATCATACCCTGACTTTTGCATTTTTGAAAGTTGCTTTACAATGTATTCGCAGAACTCCTCAATAAAATCGTAGCATGACAAGAGGCTAAGTCCAGCGAGAAATTCTTCAGTCTGTTTTGCAGGTGAAAAAAAAAAAAACACTAATTTAAGAATAAATTTAAGTGTGAAACATCTACCACAGGTTAATTAATGTTTATGGATGTTACGGATTGATAAGCAAACAAATAAGACATTCAAGGGGTATGCCAAGATAATGCTCATATATACATAAAAATTGGACTTATAACGAATGATTTTCGTTGTTAAATGGGATTCATGGGAACCAGATCTGTGTGCAGTACTCGAGCTGGTTGAATGAGCATTAACGTTCCATTTAACAATCTTGTTCGGGTAGAATCAGATATTAAAAAAATATTAAAAGTTTCTTTACTATATGATGGAGAACTGTAGAAAGAAACAAAGGAAGAGAGCTGGAGGGGAAATTTTAGAGGGTGTTTGGCAAATTTTTGTTTCTAAATTTTATTTATAAATGGCCACGTGACAACGTTTCATTGGACTATTTTTTTGAAAAATAAACAATTTTAGCTGGTCAAAGATTCCCGCCACCATTTTTTACTTTAAAAAAAAATGGACCAACAAAATGTTGTCACGTTGTCGTTTATAAACAATATTTTTAAACGACTGTTTATAAACCGTTTGTCAAACAATAATCTAGTGTAAATCAATAGCCTTAGAAATTGAAAAATCCTACCTTCAAATTTAACTTAGCACGTGGTTGGTAAACAAAATAAACTAGTTTATAAATCAGTTTATAAACTATACAATTTCTCAACTTACTTTTTAACCACACACATCTCCCCTTTCAAATTTTCAACAACTATTTGTTACCTCAAAATCATAAATAAACCAGTTTATAAGCCAAATAGTGTTACCAAACAAAGGTGCACGCTCTATGAACTTAATTGTTTCGACTTTGAAATCTTACATCATTGGAAATATTTTTTCATAGTGTCTGTAAGATAAAGAAAAATAGATGAGCTTCATTTCACAATAATACACTTCCAAATTTTGAACTCTTGAGAATTGGTCAATCAACACCCCATAGTATGTTGTGTAAAGTTGGAATAGGATGAAGAACAAAATAAAAGTGATCAAGAAAATGAAGAGATTCACAAATGAACTTTGTAACTAAGAAGGTTCGAAAAAGATATAGAATCATTGTCCTTAAACAATATTTGCCGCCCATCGGGGTGAGTACTTGAAGGCCTTAAAGCTAATTTGATGAAGGAGTAACCAAATTAAAGAATCAAGTTCAACCCAAGTAATTTGACAACTTGATTAACGAATTTGAAGATTGTTGTTTCGGATCAAAGAGATGTGAAGAACATGTTATGAATGTATTTTTCTCTTTTATAACATCCTTACTTATAGATTTACAACTCGCATGCACGAATGAGTTCAAAAAAACAAGTAAAAAGGTGTCAAACGCTTCCAAAAGGCACCTGAAAAATTTAAAAATGACTTCTAGTATTTTGAACTAGGCGGCGCCCTGTTCAAAACCGGGCGGCCGCCTAGTTAAGCAATAAGCACGAAACCCCCAGCCACACTGTGTCAGCCAGACGACCGCCTGTGCCAAACTGGGGGCAGCCCTTTTGGTATCGATCGGGATGATACAGACTCTCTTTTTCACTTATTTTCATGTTAATATAGATCCGAAACATTTCCCATTTAAATTCATCAAAATCCATTTCAAGCCTATACTTCAAAGAAGGATAAAAATAAATTTTTCTATAAGCTCAACCAAACTGATTTAATAACAATCAACTCAAGCAGAACATTCAAATCAAATCACAAATAATATCAAAAAAATAAAAGAGGAAGAATGAAACCAAAAAGGGAACTAGATTTATACCCTTCCATAGGCGTTAATATCTAACCCGTTAGAAAGCAATTTCGCCAGATCTTCTTTCAAAAACCTCTGCTTCGCCTCCGCTCTCCGCCGCACCACTTCAATCCTCGTCCGAGTCGCTTTAATTATCGATTTACTACATTCCAGTTCAAGTATAAAAATTAAAAAAATTATAATATACATAAAAAATAAAATCTCAAGCATGTATATCCACAAAGAAAGAGATCAGACCATTTGGAGCTGAATCCACGACCCAACAAACCATCTAACATTTTGAATCTGCTCCTTTTCTACAAACCCGGATATTCGATATACTGATAAAGTGAAGCACAAAGTCACAAACACAAAAACTGATAAGCTCAAAGCAGAGAGAGGATCATGTATATGGGTCCTCCATTTTTTGATTTTTATATGCTTTGAAATCACTTTGGATGAAAATGCTGGTAGTACTAGTATAACAAGCTCTGCCTGCTGTACGAATTGCCAGTGGGCCACTCGTTGAAATTGTTTTTTTTTTTTAATCGTAAATCGTTTCTTTCTTATCGTGACTGCGACGACAAAAGCGTTCGAATATGTTTCATTTTCTTTCTTTTCTCCACCTCTTTGTGACTGACTGACTGTTGAATAATAAAGTAAAATAATTTGAAACTTCTTTTTTGACAATAATTTTGGAGAACCAATAACGGCTAATTTCCATTAAAACTTACTACAAAGCACCCCCCCCCCCCCGCCCACTCTTTTCATGGCAGTGTCCCACAAGCAACATAACCTGTTTGAATTTGCTAAAAATTAGGTTTTTAATTTCTTTTAGGGAAACTGGTGCTTTTAGTCCATATCTTTTATATATGTTCTTGAATTCGTCCCAATTTTTACTTTTTTGGCAAATGCACCCTTACCTTCGCACTTTCTTGTCAAAAACATTCTTGCCGTCAGCTTCTGTTAAAATCAGTCGTTATCCATTGAATTAAGACTCAATTTCATTTAGTTTTGAGGGTTCGAAATTCAATTAAAGTCTATCTCACATTTCAAAAAAAATAAAAATAAAACATAAAACACGAGTTGTGAGATAGAACTCAAACTAATTTTAGCTTCAATCTTATTTCTTCCATCCGAGTTGAAATCACTGGAGATAATACTGCCTACTTTTAGGAATGAAAGTAAAAATAGAATTTATTGAATTTTACGGGAAAATGCAGATAACAAGAGCAAAAAATTGAGGTTATTATTGAATATTCATTTATCAAGAGTTTATAGTATATCATTTTGAGTGGTCACACCCATCTCAAAATAACACATCTTTTCGAAATTCACTATATACATTTGAAGAGTTACTAGTCATAGCACCGATTAGAAACTTTTCAATTCCACAACTATAAAATTATCCTATAAATCCAACATGGTGTAATGCAGGTACGGGCAGACCTAGCATACTTCAAGTGCAAGCATTCGCCTCATCGAACTTTTGGGTCCCAACAATAATTTTTATTTTTTTAATACATATTTATTATTAAAAAATGAAACTTAAGATTATAATATGAATAAGAATATAGTTGCCTTTGTTTGGTAAAGTGTTTATCAACTTGTTTATAAGCAACATATTTTTTAAAATCATTTTTTTACCACATATTTTATCTTGAAAACAACAAATTACTTATTTATAAACCAATTTTTTTTACCAACCATAGGTCCCTGATGGCCACAATGTATGTGAATTCAATTGTCAACTTGGCTAATATTAATTGCATTTTTCTATTTTTTGGAAAGAAATTGCACAATTAACATAAATATATTATAGAACTATTTACAAAGTTTGTCATTTTGACATAATCCTAACAACTTTTATAGGAATATGTTAATAAGAAAGCATTTTACAATAGTTGAAGTAACTTTTTTCTAGTCTCCTTTTCAAAAATTAAAAAAAAAATATTATTATTTTTCACCTGCACTAAAAATAATTTTTGAGTCCTCCCCTGAATGTATGCTCAAGACATCGTTTTTCTACTCATACCTCTTTGGTCATGCCTCTTTATATTGAGCCATGTATATTTCCTTTTGATGAATCTTCCATGGTGGTTGTTGGGACAAGTTTAATTAGAAAGGCTTGCAGTATTATCCTATGCTAACTTAAGATTAGATTGTTTGGGTTTTTTGATATTTGGTAGTTCCATATTGTCTTCGACGGCTACTTAATGAGAAGAGAGAAGATTTTTTTGTGTTTCTGAGGTAAAATGTGTGGTTAAAAATTAGAGAGAGAAAATATATAATGTTAAAAAGTTGTTTGAAAAATTGTGTAGTTTAAACTACAATTTAAAGAGGAAACCGAACGGAGGCGTATTTATGCAACTTTATATTTTCGCCTATGTGTCACAAATCACTGGTCGAAATTAAGGGGTGGACATGGTTCGATTTGGTTCTGGTTCTTCTAGAACCTGAATCAAACCATAAATCGATGATTTTTTACTAATGTAACAAATTGGTTTTTTTAAAGATATGGAATCAAATCGGAACTAAACCGCTTGGTTCTGGGTTCGTCTGGTTTAGTTCTGGGACAATTACTTGAATTTTAAATAATAAATGCAAATTAAAACATGCGTATATCCGCTTCTTCATTAAAATCCATCTACATCATTACTAAATAGAAAATGAAATTTTTAGTTAACAAAACAAAAATTTAGAAAAAGTAACATGTTATTCTAAGTCAAAGAAGAAGAAACTCGCCTGAAGGAAGCTCGCGACCTGTTGAAACTTAGAGAATCAAACATAAATGTCGTTTAGACTTATAGTTATAGGTTACGATGAAATTTTGAGTCTCATTTTACAGTGGTGCCGTGTGAGTTAGGGATGAAATTTGTAATTTGAGTTTGGGTTAACTCTTGAGAATTGATGAATTGGACCGATGTTTATATATACATGAATTTTGAAAAATAAACATCAATGCCGTCGATAGTGACTAAGGAGTGCAACGATTACTGCGTTATAGGATTACAAGTAAAACAGTGTGAATACGTGTCTATAATTGAAAAGAAGAAAAATGAATTAGACTTAGAATTTAGATTTATGATTTAAAATCTTTGTCTAATAGGAAATGAGATAAAATGTATGGTAAATAACATTTTTGTACATTTCACATTTATAATTTCAAATTAGAATTTTTTGGTCAGACGAATATCCACTAATATATATTAGTGAATATATATATATATATATATATATATATATATATATATATATATATATATAAATTGAGTTTGGTTCTTGGTTTTGGTTCTGGAAAGAGAACCGAAATCAGAATCGAAATCAAATGGTTCTTGATTCTAAGAACCAAATCATTTTTTTTTATGTAGAATCGAACCAAATCGCTTGGTTTGATCCGATCTAGTTCGATTATTTTATCCACCCCTAGTCGAAATGTTTTCGGAGCAATCATTTTCCCTTGAAGAGGATGCTACGTAGTGATTGTATATTGAATTGAACTGTGACTCACTGAATTTATATAGAGATAATTTTTTCAATATGTAATTGATGTTTGGTGAAGAAAGATTGGATTTTTATTAGAAAGACATTATTAGGCCAAGTAGGATTCAGGAATGTCAAAGCCAGCAATTATAAATTAATTTATTTATGTTTTTAAGGTAAAATATGTGATTAAAAAGTGAAAAAGAAAATGTATGTAATTAAAAAATAATTTAAAAAATTGTATTGCTTATAAATTGATTTTAACTATGACTTCAATGCTAATGGAGTTCTTTGACGATTTTCGTGGAATAACAGAACTCGGGTTTTGACTAATTTCATAAACGCACCAGCTGATAATTATGATTATTATGAATAATGTCAGTTGATTGGATAAATTTAACATTGTTTGGATTATAAATTAGTTTATTTATAATTTTTAAGTTAAAAAGTAATAGTTAAAAATTGGAGAGAGAAAATGTGTGTGGTTAAAAAGTGATTTGAAAAATTGTGTAGTTTATAAACCAAATAAACTACCTTCTCGAACACAGTGTAAATAAATTGGCTCTAAAATGTCATTGGATTGCAGGAGCGGTGATATTATTTATAATTATAAAGTATGTACTAGAGTTAAATTGCTCGATACTAGAAAATCTTGGTACAATTTGAGGAAAAGCACGGAAACATGTATGATAGTTGTTGTATATGTTTATTTTTTTTTTTTTTTTTTATATAAGATGAATGTAAGTTGCTACATGTTAATTTTTCACAAATCAGATCATCTTTTAATCAGACGAATGCAATTTGCTACATGTACATGTTAATTTATATACGAGTGGTGTCAGTGGCGGACGTAGACTTTTTAGGGTACTGGGGCACGATTTGTATTTTTGCAGACGGCTTGTACGGGGGTTCGGGAATTTTTTTTAGGAAAATACCGAAAAATGAGAAAATACTCGAAATTTTATTACAATTACAATTATTCTCTACGCGTTTTCATACTTTGATAACGTTCCATAATTACATCATTGTCAATATTAAATACACATCCTTCTCAATATTTGCTACATCAAATTCAAGAGTATCACTCATAACATCCCCAACGTTGAGACATATCTTCAATTTTAACATCAGTTTCCTCACCAAGTTCCTCAACCCTTTCATTTCTAACTTCATTTTCATTACTTTGCTTATTTGAAGAAAACGTGGATTTACACTTAAAATATTTTTTCAAAACTGATACAAACAAATAAATAATTGTAAACATATATTAGCCCTAAAATCTCAAATAATCCAATATAATTTTAGGGAATCAGGTAATGACTATATTCAAGAATCAACTAATTTTTTTTAAAAGAAAAATGTCGAATTTTTACTGGGGTACGTGCCCCGACGGGCCCCTATGTGGGTCCGCCCCTGGGTGGCGCAATCTTTTTTTCGCAAATCACATTATCTTTTATTCAAAAATCATAACTCATTCGCATCATCTATTTGTAAACATCTATATCAATTAACATGTACATACGAAAGTGGTTGCTTTCTTCGCTTTGATGATTTGAAGGGCATAAGATAAGATATTTTGGTGAAAAAGTCAATCAAGATATCTATATCGGTATGAAATGCTGCGAGTTAGGTACATCTTAACATTTTTCATTTAAAGACGTATCACATATGTATATTTGACTTCATAAGTTTTTAAAGACCTTAAACTAGTACACTTAATAGGTGTCCAAAGGAGTTGAAAAAAGCTTTATATAAACTCAAGACACCATTTTATGTCAAAATGGTTCTATTAGGCTACTAGGTCATTATTCTCAAAATTTCATAATTTAGGTGCAAACGCCCGTCGTTTGTAAAAAAATCGGGCATTTAACATCTTTCTAATGACGATTAGATTAATCCTTTGCATAATTTAGGTGCAAATGGTCCGTCGTTTGTAAAAAAAATCGGGAATTTAAAATTTTTCTAATTACGATTGGATGAATCCTTTGCATCATTTAGGTGCAAATGGCCCGTCGTTTGTAAAAAAATTGGGCATTTAACATCTTTCTAATGACGATTAGATTAATCCTTTGCATAATTTAGGTGCGAATGGCCAGTCGTTTGTAAGAATATCGGGCATTTAACATCTTTCTAATGATGATTAGGTTAATCCTTTGCATAATTAAGGTGCAAATGACCCGTCGTTTGTAAGAATATCGGGCATTTAACATCTTTCTAATGACGATTAGATTAATCATTTGCATAATTTAGGTGCAAATGGCCCGTCATTTGTAAAACAAATCGGGCATTTAACATCTTTCTAATGACAATTAGATTAATCCTTTGCAGATTGAGCGTCCCCTTCACGTGAAGCTGACTACGATTTTGCCACACAAGACGAGACATGACAAAACCCAACAAAAAAAAGGCGATTTACCAACTTTACTTACTATAATAAAGTAATATGCTTTGTTGTATTTAGATATGCTAGAAAACTGATATGTGGTCACATTTTAAAGCATGTAGAGAAAGAAATAAACTAGAAGCCAAATATATTAAAACGATAGTAATTGAGGATAAATTTATTTTTACAACTTTGAAAAGCCCCTTAAAGTGAGAAAATTTTTTGAACTATTTTACGTTTAATTTTTTTTAATAATTTCATATTCATCCTTAGTTTTAATTGATATACATTTTTTAATATTTTTTAAATTTTTGTATTGTCAATAAAAATATTTTTCATACATTTACAATCTAAACTCTTCACTTTCTCACTAAAAAACTTTTAAATAAATCAATAACTCTCATATAATTTATAGTTTCTAATACATCATTTGATTAATATGAGAAAAAATGTGTACTTCTTGAATTAAAATCTTTATATGCATAAATAAATAAAAAAAACTTCTAAAAGGCCTTAAAGGGAAAAACTTTTTCTTTTTAAAATTATTTTACCCTTAAACATTTTAATAACATTATATTTACTATTAATTTTAATTAATGTACAATTTTTTAACATTTTATTTTATTTTATAATTGTATTGTCAATAAAAAAATATTTTCCATATATTTACGATCTAAATAATCACTTTCCCACTAAAAATCTTTTAAATAAAACTAATAATCTTAAATAATTTAAAGTTCATAAACATTCTTCAACTAATATAAGAAAAAAATGTGTATTCATTTAATTATTTTTTTACAAAAAGAATTAGAATATTATTTTCATCTTTTACATTAAAAATTTCATTCTTTATTAGTCATATTCCGATTTTAAGTTTCTTTGTCAAATATTAATTTGACACTAATTATATTCTCACTACACTCATAAAAATGGAGTGCTGTGAAGATTCAATTCTTTGTTTAGAAGGCCAATTATTGAAGTATGATGCGTGTAAATTTGTTTTTCTACAATATTAATTGTATGAAAAATTAATTAAGTTTTGTTTTCCAATCAATTTAAATTCTTATTATATTAAATTTTTACGTTGAGATTCCGAAGTGCAAATTTCTTGAGAAAATTATTTGTTTATGTTTTAAGTTAATTTATATGTATATATTTTTATTTTGTATTCGAATTTTAAAGTGAAATTTTAGTTTTTACAGTTTATAAAAATGTCAAGAGGTATACGCAACCATAAGTTAATATTCTGTAAATATGTATTGCATTTTATTCACCTTGATTCCTTCTACTATGTTTCTGAACCCATTTTATTATCATGTGTTTACTATGTCAAATGATGAAAAAATTCACGAGGGCATGTTGTTATTATTTTTGTTCCATCAAATCGATGAATGTGTCTCATTAGGTTGTAGTAAAATTCGAAATGATGGTTTTGGTGGTTCTATCAATTTAAAGAAATGTGTGTGCTACTTTGGGATTTACGCATTATTAATCAATTTGTTGAGTTAGAAAATTGAAGGTACCTATTTAAGAACAATTTTCCTGACCAAACATTACTCTAATTAAATATGATATCTTTTGTGTCTCGAATAATCATATCTTAGTAGGGAACCTAGATTAGATACATCTCAATTTTTCTTAGACATTTATAATCAAATGATGTTCAGAGTTCTAATTTCACATGAGTGATAAACATTTTTTTTACGCCATATTACAAATTTTTTTTCTTCTTGATTCTAAAATATAGATAAATTGTCAAATGATGTTCATCATTCTTTTTTCACTGCATCAATGGATTGATTATGAACTATACACACATATAGAAGAAGAAATCCTCCAAATTTCAATTTCTTCAAATAAGGTAGCCTAATAATACATTTCAAGAGATACAAATTTTTTTGAAGTCAGCAATCAGTAATTAGAAGAAATATGATGTTATTATTGATAAGGGTATTGCGTACTTAGAAATTTGATTAATGTTTCGGGTAAATTGAGTTCGATATTGAGATTGTTTACTTTGAATATTTTTGGGGTAAAACATGTCGGGAAATTTGGACAATATTTATTCAATTTCAAAAACATAAATACTTGAATAAAAGTATCATAATATCATTACAATATCATGTTCATCATATGCGTTATATATTAGTTTAAAGAAACATGACTTAAATTGTTGAGATTCGTATATAACCTAAAAGCCTCCATTAACAAGCGAGATGTAATCACAATAGTAATGTTGTCCTAGGAGTGGTATTTATTTGTGAGTACAAGGGAGCATGACAGGGGGCCTTACCCCTCACTAAGAGAGGGGATGGGTTTACCCACCCACCCTTTACAGTGAGGGGCCTGTACCTTTATTTGTTGTCCTAGGAGTGGCTTAGTTGCATGCATATATAGGTTAGGTTTAGATTAGGATAACCTACTGAGTGGACTACTTAGAGTAGTTAATGATCAATGAGTTGAAACCATTAAAACCTTGAATCAACTACTTAATAGTTTTTGAATTTTCTTTGTATACGGGCTATCGAATCACAAACTTGTGATAAAATACTAGAATCAGTACCGAACGTACCAAATTGCAGTTGAGTTTGATTTTCTTCAATATGGATGATTTTGATCACGCATTTAAGATAGTAGCGGTTGAGGTGGGTAGTATCAATACTCTTTTTACATGCCAAATGCTTTGCATAATATTTGCTCACTGCTTTGTACTTTTTGGTTCCGTCATCTGTAGAGTTACGATCCGTCGAAACCAATTTGAAGTGATCCCCAACACTTTGCAATCTTTTTACCATTTCGCTCCTCTCTTGCATCAGGAATATCGGGTACATCTTCGCCAACATCAGCATCTTCTTCAATTTCATTCAAATCAATTGGATGACTACCTCCTATCTCAACAATACCTTCCGGAATTGAAATTTCATTAAGACCGAAAAATTCACCGTGAAAGCGAGATTGTGATTGTAACGACCTGGATCCTACTTAACATGATGTCCCAACTATTAGATCGATGACGTACTGTCCCCACTGTACCAACATGAGTCTTTATAGCATCTTTTGTCCTCACTAGCATGCTCCCCGAGAAAACTTCCTAGGGGGTCATCCATCATAGAATTGCTCAAAGCTAAGCACGCTTAATCGTAGAGTTTTTAACAATGGACTTCCGGAAAAGAAGGTGCACCTTGTTGGTATGAATAGTACCTATCAAATCTTTTAAGCTTTCCTTCCTGGCTTGGACCTGGGTCCCACTTAAAAGGATGTCTCGAATGTTAGATTGATGACGTACTGTCCCCATTGTACTAATATGAGTCTTTTCAATATGCTTTGTCCTCACTCACATGCTCCCTGAGAAAACTTCCCAAGGGATCACCCATCGTAGAATTGCTCCAATCCAAGCATGCTTAACTGTGGAGTTTCTGACGATGGACTTCCGGAAAAGAAGATGCACCTTGTTGGTATAAATAGTATCTATCAAATCTTTTAAGCTTTCCTTCTTGGCCTAGGTGTTACAGTGGTGTTATCGGTGATTGTCCATCAAATATATTCTCAACAAATTGACGAGTATCCATATGTGTATATGTTGAAACTCAAAAACAGAATAAGAAAAAATTAAATATGATTGTAGTATGAAGAATGAAAGACGAAATATGTAATTATAGTATATGTAAAGATGAAATGTGTAGTAATTGAGAATTGAATTATGTAAATCGAGAATTAAATTAAAATATAATAGAGTAGAGTAGAGTAGAGAGTGGAAAATTCTAGAGTTGATTGCGAAATTGAAGTGAAACTATGTTAGTATATAGATGAAAATTGAAAAAAAATAATATTTGTGATCATTGGGGACCCCAACGGTCACTTTAAAAGTGTTGTCACCGTTATTACAACGGTCAGAACACTTTGTTTAATGACCAAACCTTTTGGTCACTAACGAGCAGGTGAGCCACTAGCGGATTGCTGACTCATAGGGCTTGTGTACACGAGCCTACGAGCGGCTCATGGATAACCAACCACAAGCTAGGCTTGTGGTTTATTCCACAAGCTGCTCGTACAAAAAAATCTCAACTCGTTCCAATTTTTACCTCTAGCTTCACGTCATTAGAAATACCCTTCTAGACCACATCATAAGTATCTTTCAAATACCCGAACACCCATTTCAAAGCTTCCGATGGGTAGGACCATGATTAGACATGTACATACTCAAGGTACTAATAGCAAAGACCAAATCAGGCCTAGTGCACATCGTCAAGTACATTCAGATCCAATCAAATTAGAGTAATGAATATTATTCATGTATGCTATTTCTTCTTCATTATCGGGTGATTGTTCTTTAGATAAAATAAAGTGATTACTAAGAGACATAGAAACAGACTTACATTTAATCATACCAAACTTAATTAACACCTTATATACATACGGAGTTTGGTGCATAAATAAATAAGAATCAGACATATCTCTATCAATGGTGCATTGGTGCTGATAATGGTGCAATGGTGATGATAATACAAGCAATTATTAAACCCACTCCTATTGAAACTAATAGAAAGGACAAGAGTAGATTAGTATGTAATCTATAAACAAAATGATGAATTTATCCAGACACTAGTCGAAAACTCGGTTAATCAAATCCATGAATACTGCAGGTGCGTTCGTGAGACCGAATGACATTACTGTGAACTCATAATGTCCATATTGTGTCTTGTTCACTTATTATTTTCTAGCAAAATACATTCAAAAAAAAATTATTAATAACTACATCACAATTTAATTGGAGGTCCATAGCCTTAGAATCAAATTTCTTGTACCACACTATCTAAGAAATTGTTTCAAACCATATAAAGTTTTTTTAAAGAACAAACATGATTAGGTTCACTTTTATCTTCAAAACCTTTGGATTGATACATGAAAATTACTCATCAAGGCCACCATACATAAAAAAAGAAGCAATTTTCACATTAAGCTATTCTTCCCAATCATAGTAAGCAACAAAAATAAGAATGACTCTAATAGTGTTTTACTCAATAATGGGAGAGAAAATCTCATTATAATCTACAACTTCCTTCGGTATGTAACCTTTGGCTACTAATCTATATATCTCACAGGCTCACTCTCAGTGATTCCCTATTTTACCTTTTAAACCCACTTACATCCCATAATGGATTTATCTTTAGGTTTAGGCACTAATTCTCAAGTTTGAGTCTTTTCCAGAGAATTCATTTCATCTCTCATGGCACTCATCCATTCCTTAAGGCCTTCACTCTCACCCTCTTCATAAGTATTAGGTTCCTTATCAACTAGTTCACGGTAAGATTTGATATAGTCGGACATCCTTCATGTTTCCCAATGAGGTCTTCTATCTCTATCTATAGCTAGCTGATAGTCAGCTAGAGGGTTTCGGTCAACAGGATCTTCCTTAACAACATATTCTTCTCTTTCTAGTTCTACATCTTGATGATTTTGCTAAGGACTATTCTCCATGAATAGATTTTGCTGAGGACTATTCTCCACCTCACTCAGAGTAATAGGAATGGGAATACTAACTCTCCCCACCTCAACGAGAGACCCATCCTTAATGATCTCTTGCCATTTTTCACTCTCTAGATATGACATCTCAAACTCAGTAAATGTGACAACCTTACAAATGATTATTTTCACACACCTTTGGCTTCTATCCCACAACCTATACCTTTTAACTCTCTCAGGTTACCCTAGAAAGACACACTTCTAAGCTCTAGCTCTAGCTCTAGGTTCAGGTTTTCTTTCACTCTAATAAGAAAACACGACACAACAAAATGTTTTAAGTATAGAATAATCAACACATTTACCATACCAATTTTCATATGGAGTGTTACCATTTAAAGCAACGAAAGAAGTAATACTAGTCAGATAACATCCTGTTATAACAACTCAGACCCAAAATATTTAGGTACAACAGAACTTAACATCATACATATAACTTTATCAAGTAATGAACAATTCATCATTTCAGTAACTCCATTTTGCTGTGGAGTGTAAGACACAATCTTATGTCTAGTAATAACACTATATTTACATGGATTATCAAAATCAGAATTGCATAATTCAAGACCATTATTATTTTTCAAATATTTCACCTTTTTTTGTGTTTAGTTCTCCATTTGAACTTTCTAATTTTTAAATTTCGTAAAAGTTTGAAATTTATCTTTCAACTAATAAACTCACCCATGTTTAGAAGAATAATAAATAATAGACAAAATATTTATTACCGCCAAAAGTGGGATTGCTCTTGGGACCCCACAAGTCAGATGAAGGTAATCTAACACTCTAGATGTCTTATGTGTGCTAGATGGAAAAAAGACATTATACGATGTTTGTCAATCACATAATGATTACAAAATGACATATCAGATACTTGATCTTTTCCAACCACAACCTTATCGCTAAGATATTTAAGACTCTTCACACTAACATGCGTTAGCCTATAATGCAACTCCTGCCTGTGCTTAGTGGTAATGGAAGAAATAGTATGACTTTGACTACCTACTACTTCAGCATGCATGATGTAAATATTTTTCGTAATGGCCTTGAAGGCCCTTAGTGCGCATTTAAACAAAATCATTGAAAATTATATTTTATACACTTATTTATATGCCAAAATTAAAATATTATATTGTCATTTTAGAATAAATTCTACCTGAGTGTTATATATTTGTTTACTTTTCAGATAATATGCCAAAATCATTTGAATCAAGCAATTGATGGAAATAATGAACAATTGGATGACATTTGGAGCTTAATTGTACAATTTGGATGTTGTTTAAATCAACCAAGAAACATGCATGGTGCTAACGAGAAGAAATCAAGATTTAGAAGACCCAATTGAAGAAGTCGAGAGTTGAAACGAGCTAATTGAGAAGATGTATAAGTGTGGAGACCAAAATGCTCTAATTGAAAGTGGAGGACTTGATATGCAAATAAAAGACAGGGCTGGAAGTTATAACTGTGTGGCCGCACGAGTTTGTACTGCGAACCCACACGATGCCTCTTAAAATGGTCAGAATGGCTTTTGAGATAACTGTGTGGCCGCACAACTTTTGCCTGCTAGCCCGCACAGCTTTCCGGCTGGGCTGTAATTCTGGGCTTTTGCGTGATTTTCAACAAGTTTTCTTCCTTATTCTACTAGATCTTCCCAAAACCTATATATACAACTCATGTCATGAGCCACGAATTCCAGGCCTTTGCTTTAACTCAGATTTCAACATCAAATTTTTAGGAGATTGAAGCAAAGTAAAGGGCGAGACTTGAAGATTACACGAAGAATTGAATATTGGTGCATGTTTTCCTTTCTTCTATGTTATTTTCATTGTTTTTTGTTATTTAATTATGATGTGTAATTAAATTCTCATGTTGGAATGAATGATGTAGCGTAATTTTATTATTTTCATTCTAAATTCATTTGTTTTAATGATTCGTTGCATGTATTGATTTTATTTTGTGTTTAATGCATGAGTTAATTGACCATTAATTCATGATTTTGTTGTTTGTTTTCATAATCTGAGAGGTGAGCTAACAAACTAGACTTAGGAATAAAATTCGGTAATTGGACAAGAGATAGAGATATATTTTTGCTATTATCGTGATCGTATGTGAATTCTTGTATTCTATACATCTAGATAAGGAATAATTCGGACCCTCTGTAGAGATACATGGTTGATTTATTTAGGTAGAATTGATTTAAACTCGAGAGAGAAAACTCAATATATATGAGTGAATTTGATTGAATGCATTATTAGGAAATAAAACTGGAGTTTGAGTTAATTTAATTGACTAGGTGAAATCGTGATTCCCAACTACTTTTTAATAATTTTAAAAACAAAACAATCTAGTAATTATTTACTTTGTTTATTATCTTATTTTAGTTTAAAATACCAAACAACTTTTCATTGTTCAAATAAAGTTAGGAACTAAAACATTTGGTAATTAATATTAGTCTTCGTGGGAACGATAATCCGAATTCTTAGGTCCACTTTATTACTTTTCAAGATCTAGACACTTGTAGGTATATTTTGTGTTGCAAAATAAGGTGAGCAATCATATGAACATCGAGCCCCCCAGTAAAACTTTTCGTTTTCTAACTCTCCACAGAGATCAAATTTCTACCCATATGTGGAATGTATATATATTCTTTAATGCAAGCACAAAACCACTTTCAGATTCATGCAAATGATTATACCAATGTTTATGCGAAGTGGTATGAAAAGAAGCACTGGAGTCAAGAATCCATTCATCAATATGAAGTTCATAGATAGTTAATCTCACGGGGCTCGAAATCTAAAAGAATGTATACCTCACCAAGTTCATCATTTTTAGGCGCTACAACATTTGCCTCTCCTTGATCTCTTTGTTTTTTTTCCCTATTCATAGCATTTACCAATGAAGTGTCCTATTTCCAACAACCAAAACAGTTCTTTACCACAACTTTCCCTCACAATTTGGATCTACCTCTACCATTTTTCTTGCCTCCATCGTTTTGCCAATTCCCATCACCACCCTAGTTTGAGATCTACCCTTCATAAGGTGCTTCTTTCCGTGTTTTCTCTTGATTATAAGTTTGCTCTTAAGGATCTTGGCCCAATATCCTATTTATTAGGCATTTGGGTCACCAAGACAACAAATGGAGTGCACTTGCACCAAGGTAAATTTGCCATTGATCTCCTGCATCGCATGAAGATGACTGGTGCTAAACAACACCAACACCATCAATATCAGGTGGCTAACTTTCCAAGTTCTTAGGTGATCCGCTTAATGACCATACTGAGTATCTAAGCATGGTTGGAGCTCTCTAGTATTTGACATTCACCAGACCCGATCTATCCTATAGTGTAAATCAATTGTCCCAATTCCTTTATTATCCAACAACTACTCATCTCACAGCTGCCAAAAGGGTATTACGATACCTCAAAGGAACTCTACAATTTGGTCTTCAATTTAACGAAGGGTCACTTCAACTCATTGGTTTCTGTTACTCTGATTGGGCTGGAAGTCCAGATGACAGAAGATCTACCTCCGGATATTGAAGTTATCTTGGCTCATGTTTGATTTCTTGATTTGCCAAGAAACAACCAGTGGTGGCAAGATCCAGCACTGAGGTTGAATATCGATCAATGGCATATGCAGTAGCAAAGCTTTATTGGTTGAGGATTTTATTCAAAGAACTTCACATACATTTACCTACCACTCATTGCATTTTGGTTGACGTATTAGTGCTCTAGCACTTTCATCTAACCCAGTCATTCATGCTCGAACCAAGCATATAGAGGTAGATTACCATTATATTCGTGAAAAGATCTATAACAAAGATATCCAAGCTAAGTACATCTCTACCACATCACAACCTTCAGACATCTTCACCGAAGGACTATCTTCATCACATTTTAATTTACTTCGAGACAAGCTAATGGTTCATGATCTTCTCATTTGCTTGAAGAAGGGGGGGGGGTGGGGTGTTAGAGATAAATCTATTCCAGCTATTGAAGATAAACCACAGCTTTTGAATTCAAGTGAAGATAAGGAGATCGAGGACTTAAGAGCAAATCATACCATAATAATAGTTGTGCAAATCTCTTCTTGTCTGATTGTGTATTTCTATTACATTCAAACACTTGCAATTCATCTATAATATAATGTATACTCGATTGGTATCATTTAATTGATCCAGCCTTCATATTAGTTTTTAACTTTCACATAATTGATGCAAAAAATTTCACCAACCAACTTGGTTCAGTGAAACGCCTTGCATAGGGGCAATTCCGGAATAAAGATGATCAACTATATGTTGACATTTAAAGCATGCCTAGGCCAAAAAAATAAAAAAGAGCTTGGGTTTTATTTGCGTTGTATACCTTATACTTAAGTATACATGTATGAAAACACCAACTATAACTATTATCATTTCTCTCAAATGCCAGATGTGTACAACTAGTCAAAAATAATAACCTAAGAATAATATTCATAATCAAATGAAATTAAGTTAACTATTTATATGTAGGAGTAGGTCACCAAAAATACATGCAAAACAACACCAATGCGATCCTCCAACATTGAACCTTGATTAATACTACTTGAGGTTAATGTGTTTGTGACTTTTAAATAAACTGGATTGGATGATGAATCGGATCATATCTGGGTCTCATTTTATGAGAGAATTGTGCAAATTTTATTGAAAGAAGTTGGATCAATTTTCGAGAAGGTGGTGCTGCATAATAGTGGGAAGTTAGACAATTGCAGTATTCTTTTGTTCTTTTACTGGTCAATCACCCGTGCGATGTACGAGAAGAAACATTTGGATAAAGATATTTCTATTCGAAATTAAATGAATTCTCGAACAAAATAAATATTAATAAAATTATATTGATAAGTAAATATAACATGTAAATGTACTGATAACTTCAAAAATATGATTCTTTACAGAAGAAATAAATAAATGATGTGGTTTAATTAACATTATGTTTGTAGTAAACTATCGATAAAAATTTTAACTGAAGATGTTAACATTGAATTTGTATGATTGAACACACATATTTATCTATAAGATTGAAAACATCAAAAGAACACTACTCTTATGAAAAGAGAGGGCGCGACACAGAAAACCAAATATAAATAAGTAAAAACCAAAAAATATATACATTTTTTTTCTTATTTCTTCTCATTATTGATTTTCTATGCAAATAATATAAAATATCTTGAGTGTGAATGACCTTTATACCCATTTAAAGTTTATATTATTACAATTGTACCATTATATACCCCTATAAATAGGGTGCTTCACTTCTTCATTTAACACAATCGGAATAAAAAGAATTCTTTTCATCTCTATATTCTCTCTAATATTTTAGTAGTTTTGTCCTCTCTAATATTTTGGTAGTTTTACAACACGTTATCAGCACGAGATTCTAGCCAACTGAGTTAACAAATGTTCAATCTGTATAAAGAATGTAATAATTTTAAATATCTTTTATATATTATGCTACCACCTATATAGTTGGTTCTACCAGTTTTAAGTATATCATGCTACCACCTACATGGTTGGTTTTACCATTTTTAAGTGTATCATACTACCACCTATATGGTTGGTTCTATTAGTTTCAAATATGTAAATTACATTACCACATATATGGTTGGTTCTATTGGGTTTTTAAATATTTCTGCTCTTATTATACCTTCATATTAGGATGTTTTAAATTATACTGATACTTACACAGTTTCAACTTTATACACATAAGTTAATCCTAAATTTTGTTGATACCTGTATAGTCGATCTTTCGACTATATGTATTGTTAATTATGTTGATTCTTATTACGTTGATCTATCAAATATATGGTTTAAATGAAATCACATTTTATGTGTTTTCTAAAAAGATAAATTTTATAATCTAATCAATTCATCATTCCAATAAAGTGCACTTACAAAAGCGAAAGTTATTTTTCTTTTTGAAAACTAAAATCACAATTTCAAGAAATGTAATGATTAAACATATCTTTATGATACATAGTTACATACATACCCCACAATTCTTAAAATACAATTTTTGAATAATCTTTTGTTAATGCCACTTTAATTATACGCATTAATCATTTGTTAATTTATTCTTGATAATTATTATCTTGATTAATTGATACCACAACTTAGATTTACACATAGCAATTTCAAATTTTTGTTTTATTGCTACAACAACTTAGAATTATAATCAATATTCTAGAAGAATAAAAACTTCATATAGAAATCATGTTATTGATTCTTTACTGAGATTTTTCAAGGAACCTGTTTGATTGAATAGTTATCCTAATGGAAAACATCACAAAACTCGAGTTCATTGCACTAGATTTATTTGAAAAAAATTATCTATCATGGATCCCAGATGCCGAGGTCCATCTTATTTCAAAAGGTCTTGGCGAAACAATAAAAGAAGGAAATAAATAATCCTTGTAGGATCGCGCAAAAACACTTATTTTCCTTCGTCACCATCTCCATGATGGATTGAAAATTGAATATCTCACTTTGAAGGATCCACAAGAACTCTGAAAAACTTAAAAGAGAGGTTTGACCATCAGAGGACTGTAGTCCTCCCAAAGGCCTGTTATGAATGGATGCACCTTCGTTTAGAAGATTTTAAAACTGTGAGTGAGTACAATTCTGAACTATTCAGAATATGTTCAAAATTGAATTTATGTGGAGAAAAGATCATTGATGCAGATGTGTTAGAAAAAACATTCTCCACATTTCACACCTCAAATGTGCTCCTGCAGCAGCAATATCGTGAGCGTGGTTTTAAAAGGTACTCAGAACTCATATCTTGCCTTTTAGTAGCCGAACAAAATAATGAATTGTTGATGAAAAATCATGAATTACGTCCAACCGGTTCTGTACCATTTCCTGAAGAAAATGGTACTGTATTTCCTAAAGCAAATGCTATATCAAGAAATAGACACGGATACAGACGTGATCGTGGTCATGGGCACGAACGTAGACGTGAACACGGACATGAACATGGATGTGGACGTGGAAGGAATTTTGGAAAAAATCATTAGCAACATGGCCACATAATTGAAAGGCACAAGACAAATGAAAATAATATAATCAAATGACAACATGAAGAAAGTTGCTTCCGATGTGGCATGAAAGGGCATTGATCATGTACCTGTTGTACGGCAAAACACCTCGTGGACCTTTACCAATAGTCGATTAAAGGAAAAGAAAAAATAGAGACAAATTTTGCTGATTGTCCAGTTAATAGGACACACTTAGATGTCTCCGATTTTTATATTGACGCACTAGAAAATATAGATTAGTTTGATTTATCAGAAAGTCACGATGTTGTTGTTGTTTTGAATCTTAATATGTATTGTCCATTTCATGTTAAATTATGTTTAACTTTTTTGATCATAAATTCACTTTTCTAAAACATCTATTTGATTATATTTTAGATGAATTGTCAAGATATATGTCTTGTTGATAGTGCAACAATACATACTATTCTCCGGAAGAAAATTATTTTCTGAACTTAACATTAGCGAAAAATAATGTTAATACAATATCCGTCATATCGAGGATCGTTGAAAGCTCCGGTAAAGCCTGTATTATTTTATCAAATAATACACAGCTACGTATTAACGATGCACTCTACTCTAACAAATCCAGAAGAAATTTGGTCAGTTTTAAGGATATCTGCTGCAATGGATATCACATTGAAACGATGCAAGAAAAACAACATTGAATATCTTTGCATTACTTCTTTTGTATCTAGCCAAAAGCAGATAAAAGAAAAACTCTCGGCACTTCTTTCTGGAATGTATTATACATCCATAAAATAAGTCGAATCAAACAATGTCACGAACCCGAAGTTCGTGGACTTAAAATTTTTTATACTTTGGCATGATAAACTTGGACATCCAGGAGCGATAATGATACGTCGAATAATTAACAACTCACATGGTCATCCTTTAAAGAACCAGAAGATTCTTTCACCTAATGATTATTCATGTGTTGCTTGCTCACAAGGGAAATTAGTCCTTAGACCTTCCACTACAAAGGTCAATGTTGAATCTCCAACTTTCTTAGAAATGATTCATGGAGATATATGTGGGCCGATACACCCACCATGTAGACCATTTCGTTATTTTATGGTATTAATTGATTCTTCTACTAGATGGTCACATGTCTGTTTACTGTCCACAAGAAATGTAGCATTTTCTAGGCTACTTGCTCAAATAATAAAATTATGAGTTCAATTTCTCGATTACTCGATCAAGACAATTCGTCTTGATAATGCTGGTGAGTTTAGATCACAGAGATTCAATGAGTATTGCATGTCCATACACAAAATGAGTTAGCAGAGTCATTTATTAAACGTCTACAATTAATTGCTAGACCACTACTCATGAAAACAAAACTCCCAGCTTCTGTTTGGGGTCATACCATATTACATGTTGCATCATTGATTCGTATAAGACCAACTGCTTATTATCAATACTCACCTCTACAACTTGCATCTGGTCATGAACCTAATATTTCTCACCTAAGGGTTTTTGGTTGTGTTGTCCAAGTACCAATCTCTCCCCCAGAACGTACCAAAATGAGTCCCCAACGTAGACTTGGGATTTATGTTGGTTTTGATTCACCTTCCACCATTAGGTACCTTGAACCCTTAACGGGTAATTTGTTTACTGCACGTTTTGCAGATTATCATTTTGATGAAATGAATTTTCCAACTTTAGGAGGAGTAAAGCTGTCTCCCGAAAATCAGGATAAAATTTCTTGGAATGAAACAACTCTATCTCACTTTGATCCCTGAAGTAATTAATGTGAGCAAGAGGTTGAGAAAATTATTCATTTGCAAAGAATTGCAAATCAATTATCTGATGAATTTGTTGACACAAGAAAAGTGACAAAGTCATATATACCAGCAGAAAACACTCCGGCAAAGATTGATGTCCTTGTAGGACAAACTGCTATAGCAAGTAAACCTCAAAAACGACAAAAACATGGTCGGCTAGTTCGTTCACAAGACATCGTACCTCGTAAGAGGAAATTAAACGAACCAAAGACTTCTGGACAAGTAATAATAGAAAAGATTGATCAATCTAATAGTGTTTACATGGTTCCTGTAGAATCACCGATTTCAATGAAACAACCTAATAGTGATGATTTGATTCTTGCAGAATCACAGATATCTGAGAATAATGAGATTTCAATAAATTATCTGTTATCTCATAAATTATGGGAAAGGGAGAATATTGTTATAGATGATATTTTTATCTTCCAAATGGCTCTTGAAATATTTTAGAATAATGACCCTGAGCCACTATCTATTAAAGAATGCCAACAGAGAAAGGATTGGCCAAAATGGAAGGAAGCTATGCAGACATAATTGAATTCCTTAGAAAAACGAAAGGTGTTCAGACCAGTAGTTCGAACACCTGAAAATGTAATCCTTGTAGGATACAAATGGGTCTTTGTAAGGAAAAGAAATAAAAATAATGAAGTTACAAGGTACAAAGCTCGACTTGTAGCTCAAGGTTTCTCACAAAGACCTGGAATTGATTATGAGGAAACATATTCTCCTGTCATGGACGCCATCACATTCAGATTTTTAATTAGTTTGACTGTGTCAAAAAGGCTCGATATGCGCCTTGTTGATGTAGTAACTAGCTATCTATATGACTCACTTGATAGTGACATATACATGAAAGTCACTGAAGGACTTAAAGTGCCATAAATAAATAATACATACCAAAAAAGTATGTTTTCAGTCAAATTGCAAAGATCATTATATGGATTGAAACATTCTAGACGTATGTAGTATAATCGCCTCAGCGAATACTTGCTGAATGAAGGTTACAAAAATGATGATATATGTCCATGTGTTTTCATAAGGAAAAAAAATATTGGATTTGCAATAGTGGCAGTTTATGTTGATGATTTAAATCTTATTGGAACTCTAGAAGAGCTCAATAAAACTACTGATTACTTGAAAAATGAATTTGAGATGAAAGATTTGGGAAAAACAAATTTTGCCTTGGGTTGCAAATTGAACATTTAAGAAAGACTATTTGTTCATCAATTTTCATATACAGAAAAGGTTTTGAAGCGATTTTATATGGATACAACATATCTATTAACATCACCAAAGGTCGTTCGATCACTTGATCCAAAAAATGATCCATTTCGTCCACTTGAAGATGGAGAAAAGGTTCTTGGTCCAGAAGTACCATATCTAAGTGCAAATGGAGCATTATCATATCTTGCAAATTGCACTAGACCTGATATAGCTTTTTCTATAAATCTACTCACATGATATAGTTCTGCACCAACTCAAAGGCATTGGAATGGTGTTAAACACATTCTTTGTTACCTAAAAGGTACTGTTGATATGGGATTATTTTATTCTCACAATTTGGGATCTTCTTTAGTGGGATATGTAGATGCAGGTTATCTATCTGATCCACATCAAGCAAAATTGCAAACATGATATGTGTTTACACGTGATAGGACGGCTATATCATGGAGATCCGTGAAGCAAACTTTAGCAGCAACATCTTCAAATCATTCAGAAATTATTGCAATCCATGAGACAAGTCGAGAATGTATATGGTTAAGAAACATGACTCATCATATCCAATCATCATGTGGATTAGCTTCCACAAAAGATAGCCCAATGATATTGTATGAAGATAATGCAGCTTGTATTGCACAACTTAAATGAGGCTATATCAAAGGAGATAGAACAATACACATTTCTCCAAAATTCTTCTATACACATGATCTTCAGAAAGCAGGTGATATCGATGTTCAACAAATTCAATAAAGTGATAATGTGGCTGACTTATTCACTAAAGTATTACCGACATCTACACTCAAGAAATTGATACATGAGATAGAAATGCCTCGGTTCAGCGATTTATGATGACTAATATCAGGGGGAGTAGCTGTACTCTTTTTCCTTCGTCTAGATTTTATCCCACTGGATTTTCCTAGCAAGGTTTTAATGATGCGGCATTTATTTTTATACTCCACAATGACTGTACTCTTTTCCTTAGCTTAAGTTTTATCCCACTGAATTTTCTTATCAAGGTTTTTAACGAGGCAGGCATTGAGTATTAGGTCATTCAAGAAGGAGTGTTAAAAAATATATTGAGTGTGAATGACCTTTATACACATGTAAAGTTTATATTATTACAATTGTATCATTATCTACCCCTATAAATAGGGTGCTTCACTTCTTCATTTAACACACAATTGGAATAAGAAGAATTCTCTCCATCTCTATATTCTCTCTAATATTTTGGTAGTTTTGTTCTCTCTAATATTTTGGTAGTTTTGTTCTCTCTAATATTTTGATAGTTTTACAACAATTTTCATCCATGCCACACAAGCCAAAAATACACAACATTTTGTCCCCTCATGCAAGGCCCAAATATTATCCATCAGATCCAGTAGTTCCTAATTCTAAGTAGCCCATAAACCATACACATTTTCTTGTGCAATACACCAATGCTACAACAAAACTTCATGAGATCTGAATCTACCCCTCTTGCTTTGGACGATATCACATACCGCAAGTTCATAGATTGCAAGAAACACCTGTAGATCGATATACCTTTGATGACCTCATTCTCATATCTGACTTGGAAAGATAAGATCTTGAAGATCCATTCTGAATCCGAAATTATTTTTGTATTTCATACCGTTTTTGTAAGCTTAAGATACAATGTTATTGTATTAATAACTTTTTCTTCTTTCACAGAATATTGGACTCCAATCGTCGACTGACAAAAGATCAGATATGTTGAAAAAGTGAGCAACATTAATAAGTTTTACAACCGAACTCATCACCGTACCAACTTTTTAAAAGTTAAGATCTAATAGAAAAATACTTAGTCATAATTTTTTTTGCATTTTTAAAAGATTTTTCGAAGCATTTTGTAAGTGTTTATTGAATTTTCTTTCTTTAGTCAGAGCCAGATCCATAAATTTCAACTCAAACTGTCGCGTCTTGTCTTGTTTTGATGAAGAGAGCAGCCACTTTTTATTTCCTAGAAAAAATAATTTAGGGTTATATATATATATATATATATATATATATATATATATATATATATATATATATATATATATTCATTTTTTGTAAAAGGTCCGCACCTAGATGTAAAGCTAAGAGAAGTAGTATATTTCATTTTTTGAGGGTATTTTCCGGAGTTCGTCAATTTTCTGACATATTATTTTACCTTTTAAATTACCACTAATAACAATTATTTTTTAGAACTGAACGAATTTTTAGGGTCTCATATCGTAATTTACACTTCATTTTTTTATAGGGTCTTATATTGTAATTTACACTTAATTTTATTGCTCATATAACGTAAAAGATTTACTTGAAGTCTTACATCATATTTCAAACCATAAAAATTAGATTTTCAGATTTAAAAAAGGAATCAATTTGTAGGGTTCAAGTTGTTTATATACATAATATAGATATGCAGTATAGGAAAAATCATTAAAAAAATTTAGAATAATTCCAAAAGCAACTGAAATATTATTAGGAAATAAGCTTGGAGCACAATATTTTTTTTTCCTTAGGATAGATGACAAAGATTTTAGTCGCCCTTCTCAACCTTGATTGATTTCCTTGCCATAGTTGAAGACTGTGAAAGTGAAGCCGAAACCTGAACGTCTTGATCAATTTCAATTCCATCAATGTCATGATTTGTTATCTTGTACTTGCTAATCAAATCAGGGTTGTTTGAAATACGCGAGATAACATAGACATTATCACCTCTATTATAATTTTTTTCTTGGATATGAACCTTGAATAAGAGTTCTTTTCCTATTAACTAATTGAACTCTTCTGGGAAAATAAAACTTTTTCCCTTGAAAGAACTTTTTGCCCAGGTAGGAGCCTTGCATAATAAGAAAAAAAAAATAACAAAATTATCCAGTGGAAAAAATATAAAGAAAGCATGAACTAATCAAAATATATATATATATATACCAAGTCTAGTTTATCACTGATTTCTTTAGCAGTCTTCCCCACCAATTCCTGATATTCTTTGTCCCACAAGAAAATTTAGGAAACGTGTACCATCACAAACATTAATATTCAGTTTGAAACGAATTTTCACGGTGTTAACTGCATTTCCTTGTGCATCGCACCTTAAGGTGCCAATCGACACGTTGCTTGCTAATATCCTTGAACAGGTTGAACGTTGCCATCTTAAAAACAACAGAAATTGAATAATGATAATACTGTATTAGGATTCAGAATTCGGTTGTATGGAGAGAACAAAATGGGTGTGCAACGTTTATATATAGAAAAAAAATCTGAAAGTGGAAAAGTCAACCAAAAAGAATAAAAAAAATGATAACACTATTTTTTTGTGATTATAATAACTGCAGTAGAAATCAAAGAGTCATTTATTGGAAAAACAGATCAAGAAAAAGTATATCTTGGAAACGAGAAATTTGAATTTGAAAAAACAGCAAAAAACAAAATGTGAAAAGTGGAAATACTCTGTTGGTTACTATGAGGGAATAATAAATATGTTGTTATATGATAAATGGTGATTAACACAAAAAAAGGCATTGGAAAAAAATAAATTGGTCAAACGGAAAAAAAAAAAAATGTATAAAGATGGGGTAAAACTTTTGGCGGGAAAACAGTGAAGTTGACCATCATTGACTCAGTTGCTTTTATATAATACTAGTTCTTCCACCTGTACGATGCACGAAAAGCAACAACTGATTAAGGAAGTAATGATGCAGTAGTAGATGACAACTTCAGCAGAATAAATAACATTAGCCAGAATAGTATCTCATCCTTAAACCTTAAATGTTCTCTTCCTCTTAATGCAAATTTTGAAAAACTTCTTTACACACAACATTTGTTATTGAATTTGTTTAAATATTTAAAACATGTTTAATAAAATAAACTCTAGTATGTAAATGGAGATAAATAATCTTAACAAAATATAAAATGTAACATGATTATTAGCATATGTGGTTGGAATACATATTCGACAAACATTTTCACAAAATATTATCTTGATACTTCAAAAACATTCTCACATAAATTATTATAAACCGAGCAAAGAAGCCTGAGTCACTTCTCCAGGTTCTCAAACGTCAAAGAAACTTGGGATGTTGAATTTTCTCATAAAGCTCAATAGGCTGAATGTTTTCAAGAGTAGATTCATCCCTCTAAAACGGGACTTGTAACAGTGATTATATACTTGTTAAATACTTGCACCATGTTACATTTTTCTTAATAATCGACATATTTTATGAAATAATTAAGTTGGCTTAGCCCCTATTCTTCAATATTGAGTGATGCCTCGTATCAAATGTACCTAGATTGAAAAATAAATATGAAAAAATAGTATCAAGTTGGGATGGATAAAACATTATAAAAATTAAACAATTATAACAAATATCATAATAAACAATAATTAAATCACCTCATTGAAGAAATCAATATTTTAAAATTCTTTAAGAACTAAAAATTTTCAAGCAACATAAAATAGCTTATAATTTAACCTTGCATTCGAATACATTAATATTTCTTAAACACCTCCTATTCACCAACACAATTTTACCAGTGAAAATAATCCAAACCAATATAAGAAATAAACCCAAAATAAGACAACGCAATCAAGAAATTGTAATAAAAATCAAATTAAAAAATAAAAAGACAATGACCTTAAAAACTAAGCCAAAATTAGTAGTCTCTGTCTTGAGAAAAGATGGTTGCTTTAAACCATTTGCCGTAAACATCTCATTCCTTTTGCATAAATCAAAGCAAAACCCACCCTTTGGAGGCATTTCTATCGCCGTCTTCGACATCTTCACTCATTGTTCTTCCAAATCTACTCAAGAAAATAACATAAATAATTAGAAAAAACTGTTAGACTGTTAATATGATTCTTGATGGATAAAATTCAAAACCCATTTAAGATTATAACTTTTAAACCCATAAATACACACCTCGCATATCTAAGTGACAAATTGTGCCATACCAGTAGATGATATTTCCACAAACATCTTTTATACTACATTCAAATGTATGAAAAAATTATTTCATGCTTATCGTCTTCATTCTAGTTGACGAAGTAGTGCTCGAAGTTATTATCATGGACATTCAAGTGCTTCTATTCTATTACAGAAAGAAAGAGATCACGGAGGGGGGAACTCAAGAAGAATAAGAGTGAAGCACAATGCTAGATGGTGATTGGAATACTTGAGTAAAAGTGGATGACTCTCTTTCTCTCGGGAATAGGGGGAATAAAAAGGAAAAAAACTATTTACATTTCTCTTTTTTCTTTACTTTGTGCAGTCCATAACTACTACTAATGAAAGGTTCAGTAAAATCAAACTTTTTGTAACCACATCAAACAAATAATTTTTGTCTACCTCTATCAATTATAATGTGTTACTGGGATCTCACTATTTTTGTGAATTAGGCCATCTAAATAGCTACACAAACATGGAATGACCATCTATTAAAAAATGATTCTGCAAATATCAGATAATAATAATCGAAAAGATTAGTAAATTCTTTTCAGATTCAACTAATCCAATTGATGATTTAGGCTATAATAAAATAAGGACTAAGGAGATAATCTAAAAGAATTTTAAAAAGAGAGATCCTTAAACTGATGTAACTTGCATTATTAAAGATATTAAGTTACATAAAATTAATACCAGTTATCCAATATTTGAAAGCTAAAACTGTCAGAAGGGGAGCACGTTTAATTATTTCAATTTTGTCTTCAGCAAGCCTAATTATCCAGTTATATTTTCTTGAATAAAGCTCATTTCCAGAAATACATACTATGACCTTGTTGACATTCCAAATATTTAATAAAGGCATAATAATGGCATTATAGTTCTACTTGAGAACATATATAAATTCACCTCAATGTAGATGAAGTTCTCTGGTGCTTCAATTAGAGAATAATAAGCTCTATGAATGTTGTCTTTAGTTTGGCTTGTTCCATCAGACCACTGGTTGATACTTTTGACAACCTGCATGGAAAAAAAGGTATTAAACTAGGATTCAACCATAGGTTAGAGCAGATGAATATTACAATATAACTGTTATTAATTATATGGTAAAAATCATTCAAGATCCGTCTAGCAGACTGGTGTTCTGTATTATTCAGAATTAAATAAGCTAATTTTTAAGAAAAAAACTGATAACCCCAAGCAACAACGTATGCACATACGAAGTCCATATATAAGCTAAAATTTAAGAAAAAACTAATAACCCAACGCAACAACGTATGCACAGACAGAGTTTACCAAAGGACTAAAACTTCCATCATCTAAAAGGACTTAAAAAAACACATCTTGATCAGGGAAGCATAATCTAAAGAAAATTTAGTTCTTCATAGTATGAATAAAGATTCATTCAGCATACCAACGAATCAAATTTATAGAATTAATCCCAAGAAGTTTATCAAAGATTAATACTTTCATCATTTAAAAGATTAAAAAATTCCCAAAATACGCCACGATCTATGCGAACCAAAATAGAAAAGCACAAAGAACGGACGGAAAGTTCAATTCTTTATAGCACGCAGAACTATTCTATAAGAATAAAATAAAATAAAATAAAATAAAATCCCAAATAAACAATCAAGATGCATAAAAGAAACTCAAAAATAAAAGATTTAACACCGCCAAATTCAACTCTAATTTCTTTATCCATGATAAATACTCGACTCTTCAATAACTTTCCAGTTAAACCAACAAATTTCTGAAAATAAGCATAACTGAATTTCAAATGTACAAATGAACATGACCACAATATAATCCTGAGATTTGGTTACTTGAAATATCAACTCAAACTGCAAAAGATACAAAGAAATCATGACGAAAGAGCAAAAGGATAAACTTCCTTATCTAGTTTAATTAAATAACTTAAGAATGCTTTAGCCAACAACCTTTTCGTGATAAAAAATATGCATGAACTTTGAAGGCCAGATAGTATCATCACATCTATGAATAGACTAATGAACACAATTGAAAGTTTACTGATTGAACCTGTAATGCTCCAAAAATTAAGTGAAAATGTGAGTAAATCAAGGAACCACAACCTTCCCCTCTAGATTTAAGGTTTTAGTAGAAAATCCTGCCAGGTCCTGCATTCACATCTGTCACATATAAATAGACAATGAAGAAAGAAAATTATGGATTTTTAATCAGTTTAGATAGATTAAGAAAAAAAAGTGTCTGGCTACAATCTTTTTCTCCAAAACTATCTGATTACGTCATCATTTGAGAGATAAGTAAATGAAATTATAACAAAATTTGCGTCATTATGAAAATAAAAGCAAAGACGGGTAAAACATGTATGAACCTAATGGAGAATCAAAAGCTATTCATTATGTGATGGCATTAAATCATCCATCTTCAAAATGTTGATTATTGGATTTCATTTATCTTCCACAGAAAGTTATCCAACATCAGGAATGATCTAAATGGACTGTTGGGGAAGGTCAAATCATGAAAAGAGTATAGGATTCACTGGTGCAGTAAGAATTGATATACAAAAATAAATGGAAGTTACCAAAATTTCAACAAATTATATTGATTTGACTCTAACTTGGATCATAATTATTGTAAATGGTCTCCATAATAGCACATTAACCATCAATAAAATTGTACCTACCAATTCACACTACCAAAGTACATGCCATGGAAGAATATCTATATACTATTAATTTTCAGAAGAAAGCTTACTCGAGATCGACTACGAACATCTACCGCCACATTGAGACCCTAGTGACCTCACTTAAAAGTGTGGAGCATAAACTATAAGTGAATAAAACCAAACAGGGAAAACTTGAAGAGGTGCCTCAGTTCACAAAATAAATTGAATCAAGGAAATTCTTGTTTTTGCATTAAAACTTTAACTTCTACCAAAAATTATACCATTAATAGGTAAATCAACTATTTTTTCAAATCCACATGATGATTGAGATGTCATTCGGTCTTGAACTCCCTAAAAGAAACATTCATTGTAAATGTTAAAAACATGCAAGGATAAATAAATCAAAATAAATTTGCTCATGGATGAAGTCTTCCATTTAATTCATTGACCATGTCACTGCGTAGACAATTTCTAATGGTTTGTGTCACCAAATTCTTATTTGAAAATGCATCTTCCCCTCAATTACTCGATTATCCCAAGATTCACAAATTATATGTAAATTAAAAAGTTCGAAATTGCTGCACAAAATAGATGTCTGGCAGCATAAGACATCTTTGGACTGGGAGCTAATAAAAGGCACTATTTAAATTTGCAATACTAAACAAAAAGAAATGAGAGATTGCTGCTTGCACATAACTATGGTATTAACCATGGATACTTGCAATTTTTCCCAGAGATAGCATACGATGCAATGATTAAGTCAAGCATTTTTGCACTGCTAACATACACACCATGATAACAACAAATTAGTTACAAAGGAAAACACTTACATTTTGAAGAACAGATGGAAAAGGATAAAAAAAACACCTACCAACATAAATCTATTTTCAGTCACTCCAGAGATACTTCTTGAACGTGGGCCAACATAAATTGACTTATTTTCATCAAAAAACCCTCTACATTGTACTCCCCTGAACTCCAGATAGTCAAAGTTTCCACTAGAAGTTGCAATTTCATTACTCTTATTTGCAGAAACAAATAAATAAATCTATGGTATAAATCTTAGAGCACATTTCACAGGAATAGTCCTCTACTGGTATAGCGCTTCAACACCTATGTTTCTGCCCCTCTTGTATAAGAAAATGTCAATAAGAGAATCTTGAGAGAGACTAACGCTAGGGTGCAAAAATGCCTGGATTCCAGTCTTTATAGCAACTAAAATTTCTAACTGAACCCATATGAACATTGACAAAGTCAAATTACATGTATTGATAAGACAAATTGCACATACATAAATCAATGGAGATTAAACTCAAATTACCTTCACATAATTCATAAGTGGAATAGTCTTTCTCAACATTAGGCATATTACAACCTGCAATGATAGGAGAACTTAGATCAAACAAATTACTCTAGTCATAACATCATAACAAAAAATAAATAAAAAAATAATAAAAAATTCTACAAAAGGCTTATCAAACAAAGAGTACCTTACTAAAACCTGTCATGAAGAACCTGTCACAAACTCAATAACATTAGATCAAGGTCAGTTTTAGTTTATCATGGAACTTAGATGATATCCATGCTACGCAGGGCAACTCAGAAGAGAACATACCTTTGCCAATGGAGCAAGATAATTGGTACTGAAACTGGCATTTGAGACAATATCAACAACCGACTTTTCATCCTTCTCACTGACACCAACAACAAACATGGGAGCACCCTTGGGGCAGAAATGATGACCTTCTTGGCACCTCCCTGGGAATCAAAGGATAGAACCAAAAAAAATCATCAAACATCACTATCTTATTATCCTAAATTCGTGTATATCATATCCAATTGGGGCACATTCTAGCTCCAATATCATTGTGGCAGGGGCGGCAGTCGAGAAATTTAACAAAAAAATTGAGAAATATGCAATTAATTATCAGTGAAGAAAGTCCAGAATGCGCTATTGAGTATGTCATGACCGGGGAGCTTTAGCTGAAAACAAAAGCCCAGATGTGTAACACCTTGAAATTCGTTGAAATAAGTAGCTGGAGGCCAAGAATGAAGTCCCCAAAGTTGGAAACAACAGATTTCAAAAACACAGTACTGAGAAATTGCGCAGTGAGTGCGCGTTAAAAATGAACCTTGCCTGTGCTTCGATGAATCTAGGTAAGAGGAAGAAAGCCCACTACCCACCGATAGCCGTGAAATTGTCCATTGGCTGCTTTAGCTCAGGCTCCAGCAGCCACCCTAAAGGTGCCTCCAGCAGTGTCTCCGGTTGCGTCTCCATCGAAGGCTTTTGCAGGGAAAAAATTTCTTGGCAAAAATTTTGGATAGAGGATAGGGAGAGTGTGTTTTTGTTTGAATCTCGAAAATGGCATTTTGAAATGGTCCTGCAAATGATTTTCACGCGATATTTCTTTTCAGCAGACAAATTTTCAACCTGGACGGGACTTTAGGTAGGATACTTGGGCGGGAACTCCACCTCAACTATTCCCCTCTAATATATTAAAAAGATAAGATAAGATAATATAATATAGATAGATATAAATATAGATAGCGTAGACATATTTTCAAAAAAAATGAAAAAATAAAAAAAGAAAGGAGGAGAGTAGAATAGAGAAAATTAATATATGTGTGTTTGAGATCCAAAACCCCATATTTATAGAATGTATTATGGCTACAAGAGATATAATGGTCACGGTAAGTAGAGCTATAGGGTTATACAGCCACAATTTGATATGGATTATTCAAAAACTAATTTTTTTTTTCGAAACTCATTTTTAATTTTTCCTACTATGAATGCTTGCGGATTAATTGTGTTAAATACTTATGTTTCAAAAATGATTTATATTGCATAATGAAAAATAATTATGTCTGAAAAATTTCATAAAAAATTGTAAAGTGTTATAAAAATTTGAGAAGTATCAAATTGTGATATTTTTTAAAAGATATAATTTTTAGTAAATAAAAAAATTTGTTAAGTTTCATATCATAATATTTTTTTAAGGAATTAAATCTTAATTGAGGAAATTACACCACATCATACATTTCAACTAACAAATTCAAAAATCAAATTTTAAAGTTATTTATTCTAAAATCAGGTCATCATGTGTTAATTTTTTTTAATAGTTATAAAATTATATTAATTACCTTACCACATTTTCATCTCCACTCCAACCCTAAATTAATCTCTCTCTCTCTCTCTCTCTCTCTCCCTCCCCCAGCCCTCCACACACAACCACACTGGAGACGGCAACGAGATCTTAGTGCAACTTCCTCAATCAGGGAGCAAGATCGTTGCAGCCAATTATTTGATCACCGCCGCTGCAGATCTCCGCCGCCAATGGAAGTCTAATTTTTCTATCTGTGCATTGGCACCAGAGAAGTCGATACCTATAGGAGACAAAGCCGCCGCATCTCAGCCGCATCACTGTGTGCTGGTTTTGGTGATTTTGAAGGTGGTGGATCTGTGTTGGAGGTTGTGGATCTATGGCGTTGTCTATGTTTTCTTCTCCTTCTTCGTCTATGTTTTTGGTATGTGTTCTGGTTTTGGTTATGGTTAGAGTGGTGGTGATGTGGTTGCATTTCGTGGTGCTAAGTTGATAAGTACTTTATTAGCACGTATTTAATTCACTTATTATCTTATCTTGTTATTGGTTTGATCCTATTGAAGTATCATTTAATGCACTTTCATTTATTGTGCTATGCAAGGTCAAAAAGAAGAAAAGAAAGGAAACAGGACCAAAGAAATACAAAAAAAATCAAGAAGTGAGGTTCAAGGGCATATTCAAAGAGCTACAAATCAATAATGGCATGTGAGAAGAAGATTAGATGCAAAAATTATAATCAAAGAAGGTTTGGGGTGAAGTTGGAAATCAAAAACCTAAAAGGATTGTGATCATGAATTTTAGTCATAGATTGAAGCTCAATTTTGTCATAGAATACTTTCGAATTTTGGAAGATCTATTTCACAAAGAATTGTAGATATTTGAGTTTTATTTCCAACGCAACTTGAATCACCACAATCGGACTTCTGGAGAGAAAGTTATGACTAAAATATCGAGCACAGATGCTTCTCGGCAGAGATGCACTTACGGTCGTAAATGACAAAGTTATGACCGTAACTTCCAAATTCCGAAAATTTTCAGTAACTAACTTACGAACGTAATAAGAAAAGTTACGGCCGTAACTTTCTCGCGAAGTAATTTCCTAATATCTTTGGTATATCTTTGTGGGTAAAGATAGGGCATGATTTTGGAAGTATTAAAGGAGCAAAATCACCACAAAAAGGAGGCTGAACATTGAGAAAAATTGAGAGCAAAATATAGAGCATTCTTGAAAGATTTTCAAGCGCAAGAATATCAACAATAATGGAATTCATGAAGCAACTTGAAGAATCTACCACAATCATGCTCTGCTAAATTCTATGTCTTGTTCAAAGGGAAAGTTGTGTTAACTTGGTTATGTTATTTTCTTTTCCTACAAATTAGTAGCGTGAATTTATTCCTTTATTTCAATTGTTGGATTATTATGTTTTGAATATTCATTGAGTTTATTTGATTAATAGTTTAATTTGGCCAATTGGATTATTGATCTTTGGATTCATGAATATGCTATGTTTAGATTCTTGATCCGTAATTGTCATTGAATCTTTACTTTAGTAGCAAATAAATCTCGTGCAAGTTTAGTAATAATTCGACTTGGATTCATTAATTCGAGCTTGTGAAATTAATAATCCAATTCAATCTATTCTTCTAGATTTTCATACTAGTCGTGCATTAAATCCTAAGAACTTGTTTAGGATTGTCCGTGGCTAGAATTGGTTCGAAGAGCTTGTTTTGAATCAATGCACATAAGGAAGAATTTAGATAATCAGAGTTTGTTGATTATTTATGATTGATAATTGAATTAGGGATAGAAACACGTTACAAGGAAAGGTATAACATTAATTGGGGGTACAACCGAACCCGAGAACAAGATTTCTTCTCATATTATTTCTCTAGTCATATTTAATTGTTTATTTTTATGCATATTTTTTATTCAAGCAATTTCAAATAACAAACCCCCCAATTCCATTCTAATTGATCGAACAACTAAAATTAGTTTCCGTTCCTCGTGGGATCGACCCTTACTCTCGCTACTACATTATTAATTAATATTTAGTGAGTAAGGAATTATTTATTATTTTGGTGCATTGCGACACGCATCATAAGTCGTGGTGGAAATTTTGCTGTGGTGGCGGTGGCGGAGTTGTGATTGTGATTGCTACGGTGACAAACAAGTCTCTAGATGTAGTTACGTAGTAGCCACTTACCTATGAAGTTGGAGCTCCTACAACACAGCAACCGACGACGGTGGTCTCGGAGTCGTCCAAAGATCCAGTCGAACTCTGTGGGGAAGTCATCAAATACAAGTGCCAAACAAGTGCTAATTTTTGTAGGGTAGACCTGATTTTCATAATATGTTTTGTATTTTTGTAATATTTTTTAAAATACATGATATTAAAATATAGATCATTTCAAGTTGTGTATTTGTCTTCTTAACCCATTTTCATATCAAAAGTTCCATGAGGTCTATTTCTTTGTTTGGAGGGCCAAACCTTATTGGGCCAGTTCAATGTGTTATTGTGTTATAGGGGTTTCGCTGACGTGTTCTTGATGTGAAATTTCCTTATATTAGATTTGATAAATTAATAACGTTCCTTAGTAATTATATTTTAAGTCTCAAATCGTCTCAGTAGTTAAATTAATAATCTTGTTTTAACGTATTTATTTATTAATATTATTTGAAATCCTTTACGACTCAACGAATATATACTGATTATGTTTGAAATTCATGGAAATGATTAGGAACATAAATGACTATTTATCATATATTATGTTATGCCATTTGATGTAGAATATTTTGGAGGAAATCTGATTTTTTAAAAAATATGTGGTTGAAAAAAGTGAAAGTGATGTGTCTCATAAAAATGTGTGATTAAAAATGAATTTTGAAGGTAAGTTTTTCAAAAACATTAGACCAAATAGGGCCTAAATATCTTCAAAAAAATGTTTTCTAAGAAATTAACCAAATGTTTGGTGGTTAAAGAAACCTTTTTTTTTATAGAAATTGTTTAATTTAAAAATTAATTTAAAAACCAACTGCCGAACACAGGCTCAGAATGAGATATTGAATTTTGAAACTACAAATATTGTATATATGTACCTATAAACTTTTATATGTTTATGTAAGACGTTGTTTCACTTGGTTAGTTTAGGACACCATAATCTCCACTGATTGGTGAAGAAAATCAAACATTAGAAGAACTCACGGTAAGATCTGGCTGTGAGCTTCTACCGATTGAATCCAAAGTAGGGATGAAATGAGTAGGTCGGAGCAAGACTGTCCGACCCGAACTTCGGTCTCATGGCAGGTCAACCTTTCCGTTCCGTTTATATTTTTTTAAAATAAGATAAAAAATAATAAAAAAAATCCGGTTGGTCCTTGGGGGTGGAGCGTTACTAATGGGATCGGGTCCCACGGGTCTCAGATCCGTCGAATTTTTTATAATCTGTAATTCAAAGTGACAGTACTCGCATGAAGGGTACTTTTGGTGTTATGGCATAGGTGGATTCAATCGGTGTCGGGCTAGCGCGGTCGCACTTGCTCGATCACCGACCTATCTGCTTTTCAGTTGCTATTTGTTTTTTTAGAAGGAAACTGAGACTTGAGATTGAGTAGGAAGATATATAGAGCTTTTGATGACTGATTGGAACTTATAAGGAAAACTACAGTGAAGAAAACAGATTGCGTAGTCGGTGTAGTGTCTAGCAATCTGGGAAGAAGAAGAATAATCGGGGAAGATGAACAGAAAATGTGGAAGAATGAGGTCTTTGATTTGGGCTTCCTTTTTTTCAAAGTACTAATTTGGGCTTTTTTTTTTATTTTTAAGATTGATTTGGGCCTTATGACTTATGATATATTTGGGTTGATATTATTTGTTATTTGCTCCCTAGTTTGTTGTATTATTTATTTGATCTAATTAAATAATTTTCTTGTTTTTTTGGAAATTATGATTATGGTGTATAATACATGATTGTGTGAGTAAATAAAAAATACCCCAAATTAAGATATTGGTTTAGGTATATAATTTTCATAATGAATATAGTTTGATACTTTGATTATGGTATATAATTTCGAGAATGAATTAAATGATTTGGTATATGATTTATGATTTTCAAAATGCTTAATTGATTTTCAGAATGTATTATATTTCAATATATAAAATTGTTTTAATGTATTTCTATATTTATTGATTAATTTTAGTATTATTTAATTAAATAATAAAAAAATATCACTATTACGATTGTTGATGTCGTCAATCAACGGTCCACAGTCAATGATCATCGCTCTAGCTGAACTTTTGTACTGTATCCGTCTCGGTGTTATGTTATGTCCCCTCTAGGATTAAGTGAGCCTGCCCAACCCGCTACCTTCTTAGCCTTTGTTGGGTAAGCTGTCCCTTTTGACTTGGTGGGGGATAAGTAAGAAATGAGAAGGAATAAGAGATCCAGACCAGTTCATCCCCATAGCAAGAAAAAGGTTCGCAGCACTTTTTACATTAGATTTTGGAGATACGAGTCATAGCTGATAGTCAGCACCGAGAGTTTAATTTCACCCTTCACCTTACCTCTTGGTAGGGTATGCACGCGTTAGGGGTGAACATGGTTTGGACGATTTTTGATAAAATTTCAAATCAAACCATTTAAAGGGGTTGTGATTTTTCCAATTCAAACCAAACCATTTCATTTTGTCAATCAGACCAAACCATTTTTTTGGGGACGTTTTGGTGCGGTTTCAAACCGCGGTTTACAAGTGAAATAAATTAACACGTTCTAAATAAATTTAAGCATATATATATTTGACTAGAATTTCGACTTAAAGCGTTCATACAAGTCAAAATGATATATTATATCACTAATAGAGAACAAAAAATACAAGATGAAGTATTAATTTTTGCTTTTAATTACGTAATGAAGCGTGATTTAGTTAGCAAGAAAACAAGTTTGAAAAACATATTTCAGAAGCGTGTATCGTTATCCAGCTCCTCACCAAGAAAACAAGTCTGAATCCTTTAACAGCTCATTAGTATTGTTGACCACAAAATCTGATAGGACCTTGGATCAACACGTATCAATTCCTCCATCTTGAACACGTGGATCTCTTGCACATTAGGACAAACAATCAGCTTACAAACAATCAGCTTACAAAGGAGGCCGATGTGGCTCCCATTTGCACTCCGATGCTTAAATCAACACTCATTTCAAGTAAATATAAATTGGGTGCGAGAAATATAAGTGTGTAAAAGAGAGGAAAAGGGAGTGAGATTCTATATCTTTATTTTCTAACACCTTTCATGGAGGCAAATGTGCTTTATTTATAAAAGGAGTAATTGTCTTAGATGATGACACATGTTGGGTTTTACACGTGTTTTCCCCCTAGTCGTTGGAGAGGTAAACCAATTTCTTGGGTGTAATCATTGCTACATGCCGTAGGGGAGGGGCGCCCATCATATTCTCCATAAAGGTAACATCTTGTCAAGCCATAGTCAACTGGAAACTGTCACGTTTCTCTGACACTCTCTCTTGTCTCACCGTTGATCTGGGGTGGTATAACAGAATACCTCGGCTCTTCACATACCTGTTCGGCAGAAGGAGCTCCAGCCGATGTTCCACCTTGGCAATTGGACCAAGCAAAAGCCCTCAATTCCATTCATAGTTAGAACCTATTGGGCCTCACATAGGTCCCCTATTATAGATCCTTTGGGCCCATTTTAGGCACGGTCTCAACACTAGTCCCTCAAATTTGATGTGGTCATTTAAGGGCTGATTGAATTTTCCATAGACCGGATGCTATGGTTCTGTTCTGGGAATTTCGTGTAAATAAACAACCACATGATCGTGGATTGTCATGAAACCATTAATTACGCCGTTATCACCATTTTTATTATTTTCAGCGTTTTCTAATTAATCTGAAGTCAGTTGCCTAGGGATCACTATGCGATGCTCTAGGTCCACGGGCTGTATTGTGATCTTTTGTGAGGCGTGGACTCAAGGAAATGTCGACCTTTTATACCTATTTGTCCTTCTAGATGGATATTGGGATATGCCAGCGTATTTCGTAGGCGGCGCATTTATAGCAAAGAAATGATTGGTATCCACTTCCAAGAAATACGAAGGAGAGGGGGCGCCTTATTGAGCGTGGAGTATACCTTAGCAGTTGAATGGTTTATCCCCCTCTCTCTATAGTTGGCACTTTAACTTACACTTCCCCCAAGGTACATGGATTATCTAAATCAATCATGCGGTTCAAAGATCAAGGGCTTGAGACTATTGGGTTCCTTACAAAGCTTTCTTCGTCCCAACCTTTCTCCTTTACCGCGTTCTTGGAGTTTTCTTTAGAGATTTTTTGCGAAAATCATTTCACTACCCTTTTCTCACAAGCTTTTTAGCGACTTTTGAGGATTTTCAACTTAGCAAGTCATTCCAACCATCTAACATCTTCCATTGGCGCATTTCTCTTTCGAGCACCCAATCTCAAACGTTTGTTCTCTGCAGGTAAATTCCTTTTCCTATATGTGTACAAAACTTTTTGATTTTTAACCTTTGAGTGCTTGTTTGAAAATTCCTTTTTTACATTTCTGATCTCCTTTGGGTAAGTTTGGACTTTTAAGAAAAAATGGAAAGAGTTGGGGGGAACGGGTTCACAGGAGGTATTGGCAATGGGAATTCCTATCAGAGGTTTTTGCCCATTGTCTTTGTCAGTTTTTAGTTCTTGCTTCTTTAGGGAGCAGATTAAGCGGAGGAATATAAAATATTGCAGTATAATTTATTTGGATGATTCTGACAGTGAAGAAGAAAAGAACCAAACCTACATGGCTCACTTATCTTCTGACGAGGAAGCTTCGTTGTGGGAACTCCGAAGCAAGCGTGATAGAGACTTGAGGAGAGAAGAGATGGCTGGCTCCTCATCCAGTCAGTAAGACCTTGGTTTGGGTGCAAAGGGCCCCATTTAGGGCGCATAGAGAGGAGTTAGGGTTATTCGAGGAGGAAATTTCCCAAGTTGAAGGTTGGGTTGACCATGCGAACAAAGTGTCGGGGTACCATGTTGATCCTAATCCGAACCCGAAGTTATGGGAAAGCAGTGAAATAGCTTGGAAGATCCGGGGTATTGAACCCGGAGTTATGGGAAAGCAGTGAAATAGCTTCGGAGATCCGGGGTATCGATTTGGCAGGTGCTTCTGCAAAGTTCAGGATACCAGAAGGTGTTTGGCTAGTGCATCCCACACCTTCTTGCCGACCTTGCAGTCCTCCCCCAGGCCATGTAACGATTTGTTACGATGCTTTGTCTTGTGGGATGAGGCTTCCCCTGCACCCTTTCTTTAGGGCGCTACTTAGGAGCTACAACCTATGCCCTTACCAGTTAGCTCCAAACTTTTGGACACAAGCAGTCGGCACTTGGCTGGTGTGGCAAGAGGTCAACCCAGACTACCCCATCTCACTGCATATAATCCACACCTTATATACTATGAAGAAATATGTTAGGAGGAATAAGGACGTGAAGTCGGATGTTAAAGATTGATATTATCTATCTCCCAGGGGCTCTTACCCTCCATCATCACTGGGCACCCTACCTCTATAAAAAATTGGAGGAACTAGTGGTTTTTGGTTGCGGGGGAGTGGCAAAGCTCACCTATGGACCCAACTCTGGAGATCACCATTCCCCGAACTCTTTCCTCTCCGCGTGAGTCTTACTTTTGTTTCACCTTTTCAAGTGTTGTGCGTGTGCTCTATGCTTCACGTTTTTTGCTCATCACCTTTAACTTGCTTTCTTACTCTGTTTGTTATACCAGGGTCCACTTTTGCCAGCCTCCTCTTCGATGCGGATTTATCAGCGGTGAGGCGTTTATTTGCTTTTCGAGGTACTTTTCAAAGAGTCATCCAGCAAAACAAGCTTTTTGTCAAACACGGCCTTATGAGAGCCATGAGTGAGTAAAACCCTTTATCTACTCTATTACTTCTATTTTAGCATTCCGAAGCTCATCTTCCTTTCTTTGCTTCTAGGTTTCAAGGAATTCCCCAAGATTTATCTAAAGGGGCTAATGTCTAAGAAGATTCCTCCTGCCCTTAACCATGGTAGCGAGGTAGAAAGAAAACAAAAGGCCGTGCTTTCCAATCTCCAAGTGGGGGTCGCGAAAGAGGTATCTGAAGCATCAACTGCCCAACTTGAAGGTCCTCTCCCAGCACTCCTGCCACCTCCCACTTTACTGCCCATTAGCCCACAGCAGCCAAACCTTGGGGAGGAGGTCGACCCTAAGAGGGCCCGTACTATTGGGAAGGGAAAAAGGTCGGATCGAGGTGGATCCAGAAGGGAGAAGGAGCCAAAAAGGGACTTGGACCAAGCTTCCCCGTCTGAGGATATTTCTGAGCCGATATCCGAATACGAGCTTGCTCCTTTAAAGAGGCTGAGGAGGGCAAGGATACTAGCTCTGCACCCCCACCACCATAAATGCAAGGGTTAGAAGATGAGCCCTTCGTGTCAATTCCTGGGGTGGGTAATGACGTGACCCCTATGGCGGTCGAGGAGCTTAAACAGATTAAGGCCAGTGTCCTTTCTAGGGGTGGGTAATGACGTGACCCCTGTGGCGGTCGAGGAGCTTAAACAGATTAGGCAAGTGGTCTAATGGTACCAGGAATTCCATGAAGTTTGTACTTAACCCCTAGGTACAAGGTTCGAATCCCTGGGGAGGCAAAAATCCACTTCAGGGTAAGATTGGGAGAAGGCCCCTTGAGGGATCCCAATCCTGGGGGGAGTGGAAAGACCATGAGTACGGCTCGGAGAAGGCCCCAGCAAGGGAGCCGTGTCGTTACATAACCGATGCAACATCTAGGAGGTACGCTCCTAACACTTCTTCGAGATCAAGGTTATTATATTTGGAATACATCAAAGGATTGTATGACATTGATGTGGACTTGACAAATGAAATTTTGTCATGTGGAAATGTTGCATGTAAGGAAGGTCCTTGGCATGATAAACTCCTCATTTGTAAATTCAAATTTTTATGTGTGCCTAATTGTCTAAGTGTCAACTCATTTTGTATTGAGCATGTTAAGGACATCCATGTTAATAATCCGAATTTGTTAAATATTTGTGAATCGTGCTGTGAGCAATATTTTGATGGATTTTATGGGCATGATAACTATTTGTTTTGGAAAGTTGGATTGTTTGTTTCTAAATGTGCCATGCGCGAATTTCTAATGAGTGAGACACATGTTGGTTGTTTGATTGGCCACTTTGAAACCAAGGGGGCCGTGGAAATATTTTGTGATCACTTTTATTGGCCTCATTGGAAAATTGGTGATAAACATGTTTGCACTTGTGGTAAAGGCCGAACGTTAAAAATGGCTAAATCTAAGTTTTTACCTCAAGTTCTATACACACATTTGCACGTTCCCAGTAAACCTTGGATTAATCATTCTATGGAGTTTGTGTTGGGTTTACTCAGACTAAAGAAAAGAAATGATGCTAATTTTGTGGATGTTGGTAGGGGTATTAAACTTTCACATTTTACTACATGTCATGAAACCCGCATTGCTATCAACATGATGAATCTTTTCTTTGGGGGAGTGGTGCATTTGCATAAAAATGATGCTCAATTTGTGGTTGTTAAATTTGCTTGCAATAAAAGTGTTTATCCTAGTAGCAAGTTTTCTCCACTTAATGTTGTTTTTGGCCCTAGCCTACTAACTCTTTTGAGATTGATGCACTTGTTTATGTTTGGAGATGCTAGTTTAGGTGGGCATAAAAAGGCAAATTTGGTTGAGCCCCTGATAGAGGAGAGCGAGCGTCAATTTAGGGCGCTTATTGAAAACTGTACTTTCAATCCGAACCAAGATCGAATGCGATTCGTATTTGATCCAGGTGGTTGGAAATGGTTTTTTTCAAGGGGAGAACGGGTTCCCGATCGATTAAAATCCAAAATGCTACCCTGCGATGTTGGCACCACTCAAGTTCTTCGCAACGCCTACAAATTGATTTTGCACGGTGAGTATGAAATTTCAGTTACATTTATTGTGTCTGAATTTTCTATTTTTATTGTAGGTGTCAATTCGTGGTCGAATCTCTTTCGAGATGGAGGAGATGATGAGAATCACTAGGGTCCAACTTCATTGCACGAACCTGTGATCAACAATGTTGCAAGATCAAATTTCAAGGAGTTTCATGACAGTGCCTTCAAGCAAGATTCGAGGTCGAATCCTTTTCAAGAGGGAGGGGATGATGAGAATCGAGAAAGTCAAACCTCGATGCACGTGCCCGTGGGACCCATGACGAGATCCGAAGTTGAAGAGGTTCAAGATTCGATGCTAAACAATGTGAATAAATCAAGAAAAGAAGCCAAGAATCAAGTTGGAGCCAAAATTGGAGTTTCAGCCACTTTCGGTCGACCGAACTTTCTTCCGGTCGACCGATCTTCTGCAGAGGAATTTTGATCCAGCCTCAGTCGCTTTCGGCTGAGTGGAGGTCGACCGAAAGTCCCATTTCGGTCGACCCAGTGGTCGACCAAAATAGTTTCGGTCGACCAGTTCGGTAGACCGAAACACTCCGTTTTACAAAAAACGGGGTTTTTCTTGTAAATACCGAAATTGCACATTTGGCCCAATTTTGTACTTATATACACATTTCTTGTTCATTTGTAATAACTTGGTGATGTCCAATGTGAAGCTCTTGAGAGAGTTCCTCTTGTGGGTGAGGTAAATCCCATTTCTTGATCTTGTATCTCTTAGGAAATTAATCGACTTTATCTTGAGTATTATTATTCTTGTGTTGTTGTTTATTTCCGCCATCTTGGAATTTGTTTATTTCTTTCCATTGGGCTAGGGTTAGTTTAATCCTTGAATTTTGGGTTAGATTTAAACTTGGGTTAAGGTGTTTATCCTTTATTTTACCACTTTAGCTTTCTTGGGATGGTATTAAAATTGTTGTGGGAATTTTCGGTTAACACACCGAAGGGGTTCGCATCACCTTTTCAGGAACAAGTCCCCGATCCTAAAGAATCGTTTCTTCACCCTCTTGTTGTAGAATCGGGCCATCTTTTCTTGGTAATGGGCCAACACAATTTGTGATTCATTCCTTTTCTCTAGGAGGAAGTCCAAGTTTGCCTTTTGAGCCTCTTCATTTATTGCCTCATCATAATGAATTTGACGAAAGGAAGGTACTCCAATTTCCACTGGGCATACCACCTCGAATCCATACACCATGGAGAACGGGGTTTCCCCTATTGCAGTGTGTGAGGTAGTCCGAAGTGCCCATAAGACTTGTGGGAGTTCATCTACCCACGCACCCTTCTTTGATTCCAGTTTTCTTTTTAGAGTGTTTTTTATGGTTTTGTTCACAGTTTGGACCTGCCCATTAGCTTATGGGTGGTGTGGAGATGAAAATAACTTGTAAATTCCAAAATCATCGCATAATTCATCGATTCTTCTATTTTTAAACTGCTTCGCATTGTCGCTCACCAAAGAGTGTGGTACTCCAAACCTACATATAATATTTTTCCAGATGAACTTGGAAGTGTTGGCTTCAGTGATCTTTATCAGGGGTTCGGCCTCGACCCATTTGGTGAAGTAGTCTATTGCAACTATTGCGAAACAATTGTTACCAGTACCTCGGGGTATAGGGCCAATAATATCAACCCCTCAATTCGAAAAAGGCCAAGGACTGGTTACCACCCTCAACTCATGATGAGGTCGATGCGGTATGGTTGCATGCCTTCGACATTTATCGCACCTTCGAATGAAGTTATGGGAATCTTTCCGCATAGTTGGCCAAAAATAACCATATTTCAGGGATTTTCGAGTCAGAGATAATGCTCCGGCGTGGTTACCACAAATTCCCTCATGAATTTCCTTCATTATGTATTGTCCTTCCTCCGGCCCAACGCATCGAAGATGAGGGGAGGTTTAGCTCCGCTTATAGAGTAAATCATCGAGAAGGAAAAAAATTGGCGGCATACCTTTATAGTTTTTGAGATTCGTTTGGCTCGTCTGGTAGAGTTTGGTACTTCAAGTAGGCCAGAATGGGAGTCATCCAAGAACCCTCTTCTTCTATCACCAAGATCTTTGCCCCCAGCTCAATGGAGGAGACTGGCAAATGCTCAATTGGAACCTTATTGAGCAGCTCGGCTTCCTTGCTGCTTGCCAGTTTAGAGAAGGCATCCGCATTGATGTTCTTAGTTCTAGGAATATGAAGTAGTTCAATCTTTTCGAAATGGGCCGCTAAATCTTTCACTTTCCTCTGGTACGAAACCATAGCTGGTTCCTTGGCAGAAAACTGCCCGTTAGCTTGGCTTACAACAAGTTGCGAGTCACTGTTTTCGGCTAGTGACCTAATCTTCAGAGCTATTGCAAGCCTTAGTCCAGCCAAGAGTGCTTCATACTCGGCGACATTGTTCAAGGCTTTAAAGCTGAAGTGAACTGCACTGTGCAACTTATGTCCCTCCGGACTTATCAATAATACTCCCACCCCAGATCTTCCCTCAGCAGAGGACCCATCAACGAATAGTTTCCACTCAAGGTTATCACCCATGTTCTCAATCATTTTGACCTCGGGTGGATGCGTAAACTCAACTATGAAATCTGCTAACGCTTGCCCCTTTATAGATGACCGAAGCACATAACGTATGTCGTACTGGCTGATTTCTATCGTCCACTTCATTAACCTTCAGGACACATCCGATTTCTGTAAGACTTGTCTCATAGGAAAACTTGTGAGAACTCGGATAGAGTGTGACTGGAAGTAGGGGCGGAGTTTACAAGCCGTAGTAATTAAGGCTAAAGCCAGTTTCTCCATGTCTGGGTATCGCGTTTCGGCATCCAGCATAGCTTTTACTCACATAGTACATCGGAAGCTGATTTCCATTCTCCTCTCTGACCAACACAAAGCTAACAACATCCTTGGAAACGGCTAAATAAAGAAAAAGTGGTTCACCACTCTTTAGTTTGGACAATAGGGGGGCCCTTCCTAAGAATGCTTTTAGTTCAGAAAAAGGATGCTCACATTCTTGTGTCCATTGAAACCATCTTCCTCCTTTCAAGACCTTGAAAAATGGTAAGAATTTGTTAGTGGACTTGGAAACAAATCGACTTAAGGCAGCAACTCTTCTGGTTATGCTTTGTACTTATTTAGGACTCTGAGGGGAACACATATCAAGTAAAGCTTTGATCTTATCCGGATTGGCTTCAATTCCCCTCTTGTTCACCATGAAACCTAGAAACTTTTCAGATACTACCCTGAAGGCACATTTCACAGGATTAAGCTTCATCCGATACTTTCTTAATATATTGAAAGTCTCTGATAAATGGTGAATATGTTCTGAGGTGACCATAGTTTTGACCAACATGTCATCCACATATACTTCTAAGGTGCTCCCTAGTTACCTCGAGACCATTTGATTCACTAACCTTTGATAGGTGGCCCCTGCATTTTTCAACTCGAATGGCATGACTTTATAACAACAGAGTCCCCTGTCCGTAATAAATGAGGTGTGCTCCTCATCCGATTTATGCATGGGGATCTGATTGTATCCGGAGTATGCATCCATAAAGCTCAGCATCTCATGCCCCGCCGTTGAGTCGACTAATTGATCAATCCGAGGTAGTGGGAAACTGTCTTTTGGGCATGCTTGGTTTAAATTTGAGAAATCAATACAAAACCTCAGCTTTCCACTTTGCTTGGGAACCAAAATAGGGTTTGACACCCACTTCGGATAACGGGATTCTCTGATGAAACCATTTTTCAATAGTTTTGTCATCTCCTCTTTCAAGGCTTCATATTTCTCCGAACTCATTGGCCTCCTCTTTTGCCTATGCCCAGGAATTCTTGGGTCAAGCTAGAGCTTGTAACAGGCTATCTTTGGATCAATTCCAATCATGTTGTCATATTTCCATGCGAATACGTCAAGGTTTTTAAGCAAAAGACCTTTCAGCTGCTCTTTGTATTCAACTTATGAATCCTATCCAATCTGTAACTCCTTGATTGGGTCATTTGGATTGACACAGAAGCATTCTAGCCTTTCAACAGGAGTAGAGCAACTATCACCAGTCATTCTAGGATCTAGATCTGCCAGATCTTCTTCCTGCATCATTTTGACATCTTCAAGTTCGAAGAATCCTGTACCCAATTTTTCAGGGTCTGGAACAGTCTCGGCCATTTCCAGATCGCTAATCATATTTACGCTTTGGTCTTGGAACTTTCGGATAGCGTTTGTGTAGCAGGATCGTGATTCAGTTTGACTTCCCCTGACAGTGGCTATTTCATGTTCCATTGGGAACTTCATACAAATGTATTTTGAGTGAGTTATAGCCCCTAAGTCAATTAGGCCCGACCTCCCAATTGAACCATGATATGAGGAGATTTTATCCACAATTAAGAACTCCATGGGTATCCTAGGAAGAATGAGAGCCTGTCCTAGTTCTGTCATAAGGATTATGGATCCTCTGGGAGTTATACTATCCCCGGTTAAACCATAAATGGGATTTGGAACTGGAATGAGTGGGGTGCTAATTCCCATCTTATCGAAAGTTACCCCATAAATCACATTTACTGAAGCACCTTCATCCACCAACATCTGGGATAAGCCATTCTGAGCCACTACTACTCGAATTACCAACGCATCATTATGCGGAAAATGCACCCCAACCGCATCATCTAAGGTAAACATGATAGGTTCTGTTCTAGAAGTCCCAGCAGGGTGTGAATTGATATGATAGTTCACGTTAGCAAGGCTCCTTGGCCTCTCTGATGTATCGCTTTTGGGAGTTATTTGTACTCCTGCCTGGGTGGGGGCCTCCAAATATTGTGTCGATCTCACGAATCGATGGGTCATTTGCGGGCGGAAGTGGTTCTCTTACATTTTTATCATGTACCAAGGGATTATTCCGGTCCCAGCTCCGATCTCTCTGGTAACTGTCAATCCTCCCTCTTAGAGGGTCTTTCCAGGGAACTCGCCTGTCAGCTCAGCCAAATTTTTGGTTATTTGGCTTTTGTGGTTTTCCTCTGTTTGGGGCAAAGTCGCTTTCCTTTCTTTCATTTGCCTTCTAGTTAGTCAGCAAGTGGATTTCCCTACAATCCTCTGTTGCATGCCCATAATATCTATGGTATGCACAATATGCCTCAATCATAGGCTATTTTTCGCTTCGATTTCCACCTATTCTTTTAGGGACAACAGTGGGACTTGCTGCAGGCATTGCAGTGTGCAGGTTGGGGATAGCTTCCGTGATTTCCGAACCGATCTCTATTGCCTCCTTTTCTTTGACCCGCTCCATGTGGATACCCAGTATTGTACCTCTCCTGGGTATGATTATCCCTAGCTTTGGCCATTTCTTTCAAGATAATTTCCTCCTTCATCAAATCTATGCGCGCGTTGTAATCTTTTGGCTTCCTGCTTCGGACATCCCTCCAAAACATGCTTGTCATGTCTAGGCCTCCTTTTAAAGCATAAAGCATTTCAGCCTCCGTGATGTTTTCACAAACATGCATTTCCTCCATGAATCGAGCTAAGTAGCCTTTTAGAGATTCTTCCCTTCCCTGCCTTAAATCTTGAAGGCGTTGGAGTGGGAGTTGACCTAGCCTGGAGGAAACGAAGCCGTTTTTTAAGGCCGTTTTCAAGTCTCTCCAACTGTGGATACTACCACGAGGAGTTTCTTATACCATCGTATTGCACTTCCATCAAGTGTTAAAGCGAAAGCTTTGCATTTTAGCGCCGGAGTGGCTCCGGCTATTTCCATACTGGCGCGATAGTTTAAGAGGTGATTGTTGGGGTTTCCTCTCCCAGAGTACTTCATTATCTCTGGCATTTCAAAGTCAGGGGGCAGTGGGCACCTCCGAATGCCTTCCGTAAAGGGGCTTATTTCCTTTTCATCATCCAACTCATACGACGGTAATTCACTATTCTACCATGGTCGGAATCCATCGCGCCATGATATCGGTCATAAGGAGGTTGAAGGTGACTCTGACCTCGTGGTGGCAAAACTTGGCCATAATTTGGCCTTTGAAAAGTTGGCGGGCCCCCTTGGGTTCGGGAACGAACTGCTTCTGCTCTTCTCTCCCGTCTATTTCTAGGCTCATGTGTGTGGCCGAATTCTGCCTCTCCTACATCATATCCATCTTTAGGCATTTTGCTCCATGAAAAGGCTTCTTCAGCCATTCGTTCCCACCTATTTCTAGGCGCTTGTGCAGGATGCTGACCTTGTTCAGTTCGACCTTCTCGTTTGCCCCTAAATAGTCCCCCTATTAGGCTAAAAATGCTGCCTGACTTTGAGGGCGAGGCCTCTCCATGATAATTAGGTGGCTAACCTTGTTCTCCCAGTGCTACATGCACTGAGTCCTCTTCATCGTAAGGAATAGAATCAACCTCGGCATACACCTGCGGATCTTGGTAATAATACAATGTAGCGGTCGCGTCAAGATGGTGAGTAGTGTGGCTTCAAGTATTTCGGGGGCATCATTGGTTCGTTTACAGCATACCCTCTAGCCATGTATGCGTTGATCGCAGCGGTTTATTCTATTTGCTGTTTCTGCATTTTCAACATCTGGGCTGCCATGCGCGTTATATCTCTTAGCATGCAGCGATTTCGATGCCGACTGAGAGGGTTAGGTTGGGCTACCACCTTGTCAGTGTCCTCATGAGGTCTCTGGGACCATTCTCTTAACTGTGTTGTTCCTCCATGTTCCTTCGAGGGTTAACATCGTTATTACTTTCATTCATGGCTATATCAATTTTTGCCTTGTCCTTTCTTCAAGGATAGGTGAACTTATATTTCAAAACTTTAAGCCTTTTTCAAGGTGAGTAAACTTATATTTCAAAGTTTTAAGCCTTTTTCAAGGTGCCTTGTGACTATCCATTCTTTTTCAAGAGATTATCTACCTTTGCTCAAGGCCCTTGGTGGTTTTCTATCACGCAATTTCGTGGTTAGAAGTGTGGTTTCCCGCAAACGACACCAAAATGTTGACCACAAAATCTGATAGGACCTTGTATCAACACGTCTCAGCTCCTCCCTCTTGAACACGTGGATCTTCTGCGTACTAGGACAAATAATCAGCTTGCAAAGGAGGCCGAGGTGGCTTCCTTTTGCACTCCAATGCTTAAGTCATCACTCATTTCAAGTAAATATAAATTGGGTGCGAGAAATATAAGTGTGTAAAAGAGAGAAAAGGGTGTGAGATTCTATATCTTTAGTTTCTAACCCCTTTCATGGAGGTAAATGTGCTTTATTTATAGAAGGAGTTATTGTCTTAGATGGTGACACGTGTTGGGTTTTACATGTGTTTTCCCCCTAGCCGTTGGAGAGGTAAACCAGTTTCTTGGGTGTAATCATTGATACATGCCGTAGGGGAGGGCCACCCATCATATCCTCCATAAAGGTAACGTTTTTTTCAAGCTATAGTCAATTGGAAACTCTCACGTCTCTTTGACACCCTCTCTTGTCTCATCGCTGATCTGGGGTGGTATAATAGAATACCTCGACTCTTCACATACCAGTTCGTCTGAAGGAGCTCCAGCCGATGTTCCACCTCGGAAATTGGACTGAGCAAAAGCCCTCAATTCTATTCGTAGTTAGAACCCATCGGGCCTCTCATGGGTCCCCTATTATAGATCCTTTGGGCCCATTTTAGGCACGGTCTCAACACTATCAAAAATGTTATTTTTTATTCTAAACATATATTTAATTATTTACATTGGTGGAATATAAGTTTCTGGTGCATTTTTTTTTTTAAATTGAAAGTTGGCCTTTATTAGAGAAATCAATAGAGTATTACCACAATTTGCATTCTGGAAGTAATTGTAGTTAATTCATCTGTAATTTTAATAAGCTAAATGCTATAAAAATACTGATGAGTCATTTCATTATTGGGAAGACTAGCAACTAAATCATTTGACAGCTTATCACTACATAAAAAATATTTTTTTTTACTCCATACACATGTTTATTCATACTTATATTGGTGGAATATTTTAAGTTTCTGCTGCATTTTTTTTTAAATTGAAACTTCACATTTATGTTTTATTTTTATAATTTTTTAAATTTTAGCGGGTTAGCAGTTTGAAACCGAGGTTTTGAAAATTGAAAACTAAATCAAACTGTTTACGTAGGTTTGAAATTTTTTCAAACCAAACCAAAAAATTTCACATTTGAAACCGAATCAAACCAAACCATTTGTTGCGGTTTGGTTCGATTTTACGGTTCGACGATTTATTTGTTCACCCCTAACATCCGTCTTTATTTTTGAGTCTCTACATATGTGATGTACATGTAAGTTGATGTATTTTGGTTAAAATATACATGTTTGTACTGCAAAAATATAAAAATATCACACGCTCTTTAAATTAATTAATATTTACTATATATAAATTAATAAAGTATTTAATTTAGCAATATATAAATAGCTCCCTTAAAATAATATTTTTTTCTTAATCACATAAAGAGGTTTTACTTGTACAGCTTATTTGGAGATTCCAATTTATTAACTAGCTAGTCTTCATTTCATTTTCACAGCTCTAATATCATGTTTAATGCATTACACTATTCCCCAACTTGATGCTCATTTTAAAAACAATTTTTTTTAATAGTGATTTTTTGGAGAATGTGTAGTTAAACAACAAAAAAATTAATTTACACGGATAATTATTGTGAGAATGTGACGCACGGCCAATTTTCACGGTATTTTAAAATTCTAATGCCAACTTGTGGTGTATAAAACAAATTGCGAAAATACTTTTATATTTCTTTTCATAAGCCAGTGACGTAAATGACTTCATTTGAGTGAGATTTTAAAATCACTTTATTTTAAAATAAAATTCATTCATTTAAAAAGTAAAGACAAAACATTTAATATAAGATCTTGATTTTTGAATCTTTGTAGATAAACATCAACTATAGTAAAATAACGAGTTTGGTAGTTCAAATTCAAGACCTTATTCAATAAGTCCACAACTCACAGGTCGTCACCTAGCGTAGAGGTGTCAATCCGGGTGGTCCGGGCCGGGTCGATCAGCCAATAAAAAGCCCGGTAACGGCCCGTTTGAAAAAAAGCCCGCCCGCTGCGGGTTACGGGTTAGCCTGCAAATTTTGAACTACAACCCAGGGCCGCCTGCTGGCCCATGTGGGTCGAGCCCATGCGGGTCGCGATTTGTTCTGATTTAGCCCGTATGAATAAAAATAGAGATTTTTCATATTTATAGCAATTTTTTTGTCAAATTTCTAAATACAAAATGATTAAAATGATAAATTTATATTTATACCATAAAATATTTACATAGAATTTAAAATTATAGTTTATGTTATATGAATTACTTCTAAATTTGCAAATTTAAATAAAATATAAACAAATAACAATTAAATTATAAATGTATTTCTAATTACTATTGTCAAAAACATTATTTTTTTTGCTATTAGGGAGAAAAAAATAAGATTTTACTTTAAAAGTTGTATTAGAGTTTCTAGAAGAAGAGAGATTTTCAATGTTACCATATTTAATAAAAAACAGTTTTATTTTATTTTATTATTATTATTTTTTTTTTACGGGCCGCGGGTTAACCGCGGCCCGCGAAGGTTTGACCCGCAAAACCCGCGGTTCACAACTTCTTAACCCTTGAACCGCCCGCAAAGGTCATGGGTCGGCCCGCGGTCCCGGGTCAATCCGGGCTGATTTTCACGGGTCTGGTCCGTCCGTCCGTCTGACACCTCTAACCTAGCGCAGCATTATTTGTGTCGCCGTCTGAAGATATGTATTAATTCCTTTTACATTTTTGTTATTACCTGAAATGTTAGATATCACGGGATGAGCGAGCATACGCTTGCCCAGTAGTGGAGTATGATGCACATGTGCTCTTGCTCGTAGACAAGTTAACTTCACATATTCAAGATTTATGCAAGGTTTACTTATTAAACCAGTCAACCCTCTATTCACGTCGAGTCATATTTTCACGTCAAGTTATATTTAAATCACATCATATATTCAAGACCAGTCATATATTCGACATGAATATATTCACGACCATGATCCACAAGGAAACCTTTTACGCAAGGGAAATTGAATCCTTACAACTTTGGAATTCTTCATAAAAGGTAAGTTTATAGTAAAATGACTCCTTCCTTAAATAAAGGAAGTTATGGGCTTTTTCAGCCCTATAAATATAGACCCTTTTATCGGATATATTCATTCACAATTCTTTTCATACATTCCAGTTATATATTTTATCTCTCTCTCCAGAATACTAATTCTCACACCGAAGGGGACAACGGGGAGATTCCTCCTCGCCTTTTCTGCAGGTCATCCCAGGCGAGTTCATCATATTTTCCAGCAATCAATTATCATCAGATTCTGCAACGTCAAGGTTAGGGTTTTTGACAGCATCAATTGGCGCCGTCTGTGGGGAAAGATACAATCAGCCATGGTTAATAGACGCCAAGTTCGCCCCTCCGCATCCACTGGTCAGCCCCTTCCGGCCAATACCCCGGCTAAAGAAGAAAATCCTCCACCTCTTGAAGATATTGGGGAAGGACAGGACCCAGACATCACGCCAGACAACGAGCCCGTTAGTCGAGAAGATTTCAATGAGCTTCAGCAGCAGCTCCGCGAACTTCATCAAACCCTTCAACAGCAGAACAATCATCAAGCAGCGCCTGACCCGAACACTTCGAGCACAATTCCCAGCAAAGATCCCCGACCACTTAATCCTACAGCCGAAAACTCCCCGGGAATTAGGGGTGCCCATCCCATGACAGAAGAATCTGCCAACTTAACACAGCAAGAGCTCTCGAGAATCATTCAGGAGGGAATTGCCGATGGAATACCCTCGGATAAAGGAGTACGACGGAACGACTGATCCAAACAACCACCTGAATACCTACACCTGAATACCTCCCGATCAGATTTTATGCAAGGCCTTCCCGCAAACCTTAACAAATTCAGCTCGAGACTGGTTTTCTACGATACCTCCAGGGTCCATCTCTTCCTTCGCCGATCTTACTGAGAAGTTCACTGCATTCTCTGCAAGTAGCAAAAGGATCAAGAAAACCGCCGCTTCCCTCATGCAATTAAGGCAAGGACCGAATGAAACTCTGCGAGAGTTCATGACTTGCTTTAACGTTGAAAGACTTCAGATTCCAGATCTTCATATATCTTCAGAAATTTCGGCCCTTACCTTGGCTATTCGAGGCCCGAAATTCAGAATGTCCCTGTCCAAGAACCCGCCTTCAAATGTAACAGAGCTTCTCTGAAGAGCAGAGAAGTACATAAACATGGAGGAAACACTTTTGTCAGTTCGGGCACAGGATCAAGGGCATGGGACAGTAGCACAGTCTTCACAATCAACAAGGCAGGGTAATAAGAGGTCAAGACAAGATGATGTGTTCCGGACCCACGACAATCGGAGTCATAGCAGACTTGACAGAAAGTTAAATATTCAAGCCAAATAAAAGTCTGCCCAGTCAACCATGTCGGAATTGGATGGATAATATATGTTTTTCGAGTAGAAACAGGTCATTGAGCAAGACTCAAGTGCCAAAATCCATAGATTTTAGGGCCAAATTACATCGTTTGGGGCTTCAAATTGTCAAATCAATGATGCAGACGGAAATTTACTATATTTCCATAATTGTAGGATTATATTTACTTTGTCTTTATTATTGTTTCCAATTAAATTAGGACTCCATTATGAGAGATTTTATCTATTCCCTAATTAGATTAGATTTTGTTTAGTTTTCTAAGTAGACTAGGATTTTTATCCTGGTAGCCTATATAAATGCATCTTCATTGTAATATTAAAAACAGACTTTGACGAATAAAAAAAAAATTGAATGTTTTTCAATTGTTTAATGTGTGGATTCACATTACAAACTCGAACTTATCAAGATTGATTATCTTGTGGCGTTCATCTCGAACTTATCAAATATTTGTGAGAATATTTGTGGCGTTCAAAACCAGAAACTTATCAAGGAAGTTGAACAGATCCTTGTGGCGTTTCGCAAATCTTGGTTCTTCAATCCACATCTTCGATCCTCGCATCGTGATTGTCGGGTCAAGACTCCACCGTCCGTAACAACCTGGGTTCGGAACTTTCCGACGTTTCTTCCGCACTTCGAATCTCATCATCTGGTATCAGAGCTGAACTTTGAATTCAGGTTTTTCTATCCAGTTTGATTTTTATGTTTATCATCGAGTCCCATAAAAATCATCCATATCTTGTTGAGTATTTTGTTTTCAATTTTTTGAGTTTTCTTGTTTTTCGTGTCAGTAAAATTTTTCAGTTTTTGATTCATATAAAAATCAAACAAAAACTCAAAAGTGTTTGTTTTATTCGATTCTTATCCAAATCCTGTTCCGTTTGTTTTATTGCGTTCGTGTCGATTTTTCGGATTTATTAAAAAAATAAATTTATTTTTTTTATTTTTTATTTAATTCCAAAAATTCATTATTCAAAAAAAAAAAAAAAGAGTTATTCCAAATTCACGAACCACTTTCTTGAGTTTCTTTAAAATTCTTGATATTCATTTACTTTCAAGTCAATAAAAGTCGTTCTTGCTATTTGATGTCTAAATCCTCTTCATTCTTGAATTTTTTTTAACGTCACATAAGGAATGAATTATGATCCGGGCTCTTTATTCCAAACTAGATGTTATGTGGATCACAAGGGGTGCAGTTTGGCGATTGATAGAAAGTGCTTTATTAATTTCGTTAGTAGCACCGTGGTTGAAAATTTAGGATTGCCCCTAAAACCACACTATAAACCTTATAGGATGACGTGGATGATGGAGTTTGGGAATTTCAAAGTAACCAAACAAGTTCTAGTGCATATCACCCAGGGGGGGTATAGTGAGGATGTATGGTGTGATGTAGTGTCATTGAAATCTTATCATATTTTATTGGGAAAACCTTGGACACATAAGAGGGGGGCTATTTATGATAAGAGTATGCACATATACAAATTCCTTAAGAAAGGAAAAACATGGGCACTATATGGGTTGACATTAGAGGAAGCACTAGAAGATTCACAGAGTGTAAGGAAGGAGAGTGAAAAGTGGTGTAATAGGAGGCATTGTGGGGATAAGGATATTGAAAAGAAGGAGGGAGAGTTGAAATTAAAAACAAATAAACAAACTCCAAAATTTGATGTGGAAAAAGTGGAGTTGGGTAGCGAGGAAATGATTAAGAATGAAATTGTTGATAATGAGAGGAATGAATTGGAAGTTGGGGTAGAAGTTCAAAATTTGGGTTTTAAATTGGTAGATCCACATTTGGGTAGTGATGAGGTAGTGTACGAGAATGGTGATAAAAATGTGGAGTTAGGAGATGTGTTTGAGTTTGAAGATGAAAAATTTGAACAAGAAGTTGCAAAAGAGAAAAGAGGCGAAGAGAAGAACCTCGTGGTTTAAGAATTGGAGTTGGAGGTGGTTTATCATGAATACAATGATCTATACCTTGTACCTCATGAAGCTAACATGTCACTCCCCATTTTGTTTAAATCTTTTTTGCAGGTTAATTACGCTTGGGAGCTTCAACCACACTACATATGGCAAAAGAAGTTCAAGTTTCATCTCTTCTATGTTTTCCAATCAAAGGAGCATAATTTATTGAACTCGTGGCATGGAAGCAATAATTTTCCGTTTGATCCAGGAGGTGAAGTGAAACAACTGGAACAAAGCTATGATTCGGGACGAATCATCCTAAAAAAGGAGGGTATGATGTGTTCCGGACCCGCGACAATCGGAGTCATAGTAGGCTTGACAAAAAGTTAAATATTCAAGCCAAATAAAAGTCTGCCCAGTCAACCATGTCGGAATTGGATGGATGATATATGTTTTTCGAGTAGAAATAGGTCACTGAGCAAGACTCACGGGCTAAAGCCCTTGAGCCCATTGCTTTTAGGGCCAAATTTCATCGTTTGGGGCTTCAAATTGTCAAATCAATGATGCAGATGGAAATTTACTATATTTCCATAATTATAGGATTTTATTTACTTTGTATTTATTATTGTTTCCAATTAAATTATGACTCCATTATGAGAGATTTTATCTATTCCCTAATTAGATTAGATTTTATTTAGTTTTCTAAGTAGACTAGGATTTTTATCCTGGTAGCTTATATAAAGGCGTCTTCATTGTAATATTAAAAACAGACTTTGATGAATAAAAAAAGATTGAATGTTTTTGAATTGTTTAATGTGTGGATTCACATTACAAACCCGAACTTATCAAGATTGATTATCTTGTGGCGTTCATCTCGAACTTATCAAATATTCGTGAGAATATTTGTGGCGTTCAAAATCAGAAACTTATCAAGGAAGTTGGACAGATCCTTGTGGCGTTTCGCAAATCTTGGTTCTTCAATCCGCATCGTCGATCCTCGCGTCGTGATTGTCGGGTCAAGATTCCACCGTCCGTAACAACCTGGGTTCGGAACTTTTCGGCGTTAATTCCGCTCATCTCGAATCTCATCACAGGTGGATGAGAAAAATTCTTCCTGAACTAACTCGAAGGGAAACAGCCATGGACATCAGAGTCTAACTCCGCTAAACGCACCCCGATCCCACATTCTGATGAAAATCAAAGGACGTGAAGATCTGCGATGGCCCAAGCCTATCAAGGGGAAAATCGACGAAAAGAATCAACATAAATATTGTGAATTTCACAAGAGCCCATGTCATACCACAGATGAGTGCAGAACATTAAAACAAAAGATAGAAGCCCTCATAAAAAGGGGCTTCCTGGGCCACTATATAAAGAAAGATGATAAAGAGCATGGAAAAGGAGAAGAGAAAAACGGATCTGCTGGCATCATAAATTTTATCGTCGGAGGAATATCATTTGGAGGTGATTCGAATAACGCACGCAAGAATCATGCCAGGGAACTGGGGGATCGAGAAGAAAGGTCGGGATGTCATGACCATAAGGGTTCATACAGCATCAGCTTCAGCAATGCTGACATGGAAGGAATTTCGTATCCTCATGACGATGCTGTTGTTATCAGTGTAACAATCGCCAATTTTGATGTCAGGAGGGTGCTAGTTGACAATGGAAGCGCAGCCAACGTTCTTTCCTTAGAAGCTTTCAATCAGATGCAACTTCCCAAAGATCGGCTTCGACAGGTCATTACTCCCCTAACTGGGTTTGGTGGAGGAACCGTGAAACCTGAAGGTCTAATTGACCTTCCCACTTCACTAGGATCAGAAGAGAAACGTGTAACGAAGATGACTCCGTTCCAAGTCGTCAAAACTCCTATGGCCTACAATGCTATCTTGGGAAGGCCATTCCTGAACAACCTCAGAGCTATAGTATCAACTTATCACCTGGAAATCAAGTTCCCAACTTCTGCAGGCATAGTAACTATTCAGGGAAGTCAATCGGTAGCCAGAAGTTGCTATATCAGCTGTATTGGAAAGGGTAAGACGGATCTGGTGTCAATAGAACTTCCTGCGGAAGAAAGAATGTTCCCAGTAGAGGAGTTGGAAGAGGTTCAAATTTCAGAAGGGAAGAGCTTCACAATTGGGAAGGAGCTCCCCAAATTAATGAAGGAGGAGTTGTCATAGTGTTTAAAGAAGAAAATCAATATATTCGCATGGAGTGCTAAAGACATGCCCGGGATTGATCCCGCACTCGTCGAACACAGGCTCAACGTCATGCCCGACAAGAAGCCTGTAAAACAACGAAGAAGATAGTTTGCCACAGAAAGGAGGCAGATAATAAAAAAGGAAGTAGATAAACTCTTGAAAGCATGATTCATCAAAGAGGTGAAGTATCCAGAGTGGCTAGCCAATGTGGTCTTGGTGAAGAAGCCAAATGAAAAGTGGCGAGTTTGTATAGACTTCACATATTTGAATAAAGCATGTCCGAAAGATAGTTATCCTCTTCCCAAGATCGACAGGTTGGTGGATTCCACATCTGGCTCCGAACTTTACAGTTTCTTAGACGCCTTCTCGGGATATCATCAGATTCGGATGGCACAGGAAGATCAGGAAAAAACTTCCTTTATGGCAGATGAAAGAACATATTGCTACAAGGTCATGCCATTTGGATTGAAGAATGCTGGAGCTACTGGGACAACGACTTCCATTCCGAAGGCCAACATGAACGTGGTTTCCCCTGTCGCAGTTTTGAACGTGGTTCGGTTGGTCCAAAGTACTTCGGGGAGGAGATCAGGCCAATCTCCCTTGGCACTGCCAAGGCGAGTCTTCAAGTCTTGTAAGATGAGCCTGTTTGTAAATTCAGCTAACCCATTACTCTGCGGGTGCGAAACGGAGGTTAACCTGTGTTCTATTCCCAGGTTCTTGTAGAATTGCTTGAAGGCTTGGCACTCAAATTGACGCCCGTTATCTGTTATTAATGTCTTAGGAAGACCAAAATGGCAAACTATTGATTTCCACACAAATGCTTCCAACTTTTGTTCTGTGATCACGGCTAGCGGTTCGGCTTCCACCCACTTAGTGAAGTATTCCACTGCAACTGCCAAGAACTTGAGCTGACCCCGGGCTATAGGGAAAGGTCCAAGTATGTCGATTCCCCATTGGACGAAAGGGTATGGGCACAATATGGAGGATAGTTCTTCCATGGGTTGATGTAATCGGGCTGCGAATCTTTGGCACTTGTCACAGGCTTTCACATAATTAAGTGCGTCTTTCTTCATATTCGGCCAGTAGTACCTGTATCTTATTAATTTCAGTGCTAGAGCTCTTGCTCTCTGGTGTCCTCCACAAATTCCTTCATGAACCTCAGCCATAGCAAGGGCTGCTTCTTTTGGAGTTAGGCATCGCAGATAAGGAAGTGTGAAGCTCCGGCGGAACAAGGTATTCTGTAGCAAGGTATATCTCGGGGCTCTTGCTTTGATTTTTCTGGCCTCTACTCTGTCATCTGGAAACTTTCCTGATGTTAGATATTCAATTATTGGATCCATCCAACTGGGCTCTTGATCTGAAATATCCATGACCTCGGGTTGTTGTACAATACTAGGCTCATGAAGAGTCCTTACGAACACGGTCCTCTCCAAGTGGTCTAGATTGGAAGAAGTAAGTCTTGACAAAGCATCTGCTTTGTGATTGGCGGACCTCGGGATTTTGTCTATGCAGCAAGACTTGAACTTTCTTTGCAAGTCTAAAACCATCATCCTATAAGATGACATTTTCTCATCTTTTGCTTCAAAAGTGCCGTTTACCTGTTCTACCACCAATTGTGAATCACTTAGGACCTTGACATGTTCGACCCCTAGATGTTGAGCTGCTTGAAGTCCAGCAATTACGGCCTCATACTCTGCATCATTATTGGTTGCTGGGAAGTCAAACCGTATTGCACACTGAATTTCCATTGTGCCATCGTCTTTCTTTAATATGATTCCTGCCCCCGAGCCCGCAGCATTCGATGCTCCATCTACTTGCAAGGTCCATGTGGCCTCTTCCCTGTCATGACCTGTTGGCCCCCGAGGTCTTGGTGTGAGTTCGACGACGAAGTCGGCCAAGACCTGTGCTTTGATGGAAGGTCGAGGTTTGAACTCGATATCATACTCTCCGAGCTCGATTGACCACTTGAGTAGACGGCCGGATACATCTGGTTTCTGCAAGATTTGCTTCAAGGGCTGATTTGTGAGGACAGTTATGGCATGGGCTTGAAAGTACGATCTTAACTTCCTCGCTGCCATAACCAAGGCAAGTGCGAGCTGCTCTGCCAATGTATATCAGGTTTCTACGTCCAACATCATCTTACTGATGTACTATATCGGTTTTTGAGTCTTCTCTTCTTCTTTAACCAAAACGGCGCTCACAGCATGATCAGACACCGCTAGATACAAGAACAGATTGTCCCATGGATTAGGCTTTACCAGTATCGGAGGTGTTCCCAAGTATTTTTTCAACTTCCTGAAGGAGACCTCGCATTCCTCGTCCCCATCTGAAGTCCTTGTTTCCTCGAATAGTTTTGAAGAAGGGAAAACATTTGTCTGCTGCCCTTGACATAAATCTACCTAATGCCGCTACTCTTCCTGTTAACTTCTGCACTTCCCTGATGTTTCGGGGAGGTTCCATTGATGCTAGGGCTGAAATTTTATCTGGATTAGCTTCGATACCTCTCCGAGTGATCATGAATCCCAAGAACTTTCCCGAGCCTACTCCGAAGGCGCACTTTGCAGGATTCAGTTTCATTCGATGTTTTCTAAGTGTACTGAATATGTCCTCAAGGTCAGCAATGTGGTCTTTCTTTCTTGAGCTTTTTACGACCATGTCATCAACATAGACTTCAATGTTAAGCCCAATGTGTCAAGAGAAGACCATGTTAACCAACCTTTGATAAGTAGCTCCAGCATTCTTCAATCCAAATGGCATGACCTCGTAGCAATATATTCCTTCATCTGCCATTAAAGAAAGATGATGGCACAATGGAAATTAATGCTGGCCTTAGGAATGGAAGCCACTGCCCCAGTAGAAGTAACAATTCCGAGCTTCCGTGCTATGACTGCAGGGTCGCCCGACCACATCGAGGGACAGAGAGAAAGTCTAGATCTTCTAGAAGAAGTATGGGAGAACGCATCATTAAGAATAGCAGCTTACCAACAGGCTATGTCTAAGAAGTTCAATATCCGAATAAAGAAGAGGGAATTCAGAATAGGAGATCTTGTCCTTTGCCGCAGTGAGGCTACCGGTCATCAACCAGGGAAACTTGGGCCTATTTGGGAAGGACCATATGAAGTCATCCGAAAGGTGGGTAAGGGCTCATACAGCCTCCGCACAATGGATTCAAAACCTCTTCCTCGGCCATGGAATGTGGAGAACTTGAAACCATACTACAAACAATCATCTCTATTAATATCGAGTCATTTAGTCGTAGTAAGGTCAGGTCTGCGCGCCCATTTTTATTTTTACTTTCGGACTTGCACGTCCATTAGTGAATGTTATGGTCGGGCCTGCGCGCTCATTTTTATTTTTACTTTCGGACTTGCACGTCCATCAGTGAATATTATGGTCAGGCTTGTGTGCCCATTGTTCTGTCTTTGAGCGCTAGGGATGGGTACTATTTTTCCTTATCCAGATTTTTTCCCATCGGATTTTGAAATAACTTACTAGGTCATTCACATGACTTTACAAGTTATTTCCCATCAAATAATTTACAATGTCTCATGGCAAGACTTTACAAATTATTCTTTCACGAATAATTTACAAGGTCTCATGGCAAGACGTTATAAATTATTTCCCATCAAATAATTTACAATGTCTCATGGAAAGACTTTACAAATTATTCTTCCACGAATAATTTACAATGTCTCGTGGCAAGGCATTACAAATTATTTCCCATCAAATAATTTACAAGGTCTCATGGCAAGACTTTACAAATTATTCTTCCACGAATAATTTATAAGGTCTCATAGCAAGGCGTTACAAATTATTTCCCATCAAATAATTTACAATGTCTCATGGCAAGACTTTACAAATTATTCTTCAACGAATACTTTACAAGGTCTCATGGCAAAACATTACAAATTATTTCCCATAATTTACAAAATACAGAGGTCAGTTCCACCCGATCTTGTCAAACACTTCTCGCAAGTTACTAGTCAAATTGTATCCAACTCAAACTCTTGATGCTACAAAAAGTTAAGTCCATTCCTATGACTATAATATAAGGTCGGCCATTACCCGATCATATAATTACGCAGATACGGAGTCATGAAAAATATTGTAGGGAACGTGCTCGACCTAATGGATTGTTGGAAAGGTCGATCATTCCCGGCCTTGGTTAGCAAACATCCTCAATAAAACATAAAGGGTCGGGCATACGATGTTGATCATTTATCTTCAACTTAGTCTTGACGATACAAAAGGTAAACGTTCCTATATATGAGGTCAGTCACGACCCGACCATATGGAATCAAAATGATGATTCTGGGAATCTTACGAAAGCTCGACCCCATGAATTGCTCAAAGAGGTCGGTATTACCTGACCTTATGGAATATCTTTTCTCAAAATTTGCAAGTTATAAGCTTGAACTATTTTGTATACTAACAGGAAGATCGTGCTTTCCCAACTTTAGCAAGAAAATCATTGATATCAAAGATAAATTTTGATCGTGCTTAATTAAGAGCTCGTCCACACCCGATCATCTATAAGAACGGTTTGGGCACTTAAAATGACTATTCACATATCATTGAAACACAAGAAAAAGGTGCGAGCATTGACAGAAAATAGACATTCATTCATGGAAAATTACAGGATATCCTCGGGGCATACCCCGTGTTTGTATACACTCAGAAAAGGGGTACAAAAATGCCTTCAGGGGTCGGGATCGCTCCCGATCTCTTCATCACCCACCACTTCCCAGTCCTCTTCCTCGTCATCAAAAGGGGAGAGATCAAGATCGTCAGCGCCCAAAGGAAATTCTGCCAGCGGGCTCGTATCGATGTCGGGTTCCTTCAAAAGGCACCAAGCTCGAGCTTGTTTGATCGCTTGGGTGTATGATTCAAGGGCGTAATTTCCAAGAGCAAGCTTATACTCTTTAGACCCCTTGAATTCTTCAACTGCTAGTGCTCGGGTTTGGAGCTCCCCCTCACGTGCTAGCTTGAGCTCTTCCTCCAAGCGTATATTTTGGTCACGTACTGATTCCTGCTCTTGGACAGCTGCCTCAAGCTCAAGCTTCACCTTCCTGAGCTCTTCTTCAGCAGCATTAGCCCGGGTCGCCTCATATTGAACGGAATGAACCAACTGGCTGGCAGTCTCTCCCCGTTCAATACTTTGATTCGCAACACCTCGGGTAATGCTGAGCATCTGGAAATCGAGAGAATAAGTTAGAAGAAAATTTAGCTGAATGAAAGCTAAGTGGTAGTGGGACACCCCATACCATACCTGAAGTGCTACGCTCATTATATGTTCCACTCCTCGCTCTAACCCGATCTCGTATTGATACTTCTTTACAAGATCAGGGTGTAGAGAATCTTGGAGCCTCTTCTGGCAGTCCGCCAGGGAAGGGTTATCAGCCTCGAGCTCCGAGTCAGAAGACGGGGGAGCCCGACCCCTCTGCTGCCGTTCCACCCTGGCATGAGGAGCTTCAGCAACCATGTTAGAAGATTGGCCCGGGCCTGAAGCAGAAGCTCTTGATTTCTTTTGGGGACGTCGTCGAGTCACCTCGTCCACAGTCCTTTTGTTCCGAGCCACTTGGGCCTTAGTCAGAGCGGCCTCCTTCAGTGCCTCGGAGTCAAAATCCATTCCTGAAACCAAATATATATATACATGTCGGGTTAGTTAGATCTCCTTGAAATAATACAAACCAAGAATATGAGAAAGTAGAAGTGCTGTTTTTACGTCGAACCCTACCGGGCTGGAGACCAAGGCCAACTATGTCAAGGATGTCATTATTCACAAGGTCATTGGCCTCCTCAGCCAATAAACCAAAGTCGCACACCCTTACAGCATCTGCCATAAGCTCGGTGATGGCGTCATCACTTAGGTTCACCATCCTATTGAAGCTATCTACGTCGGGTTTCCTAAAGGTCGACCAAAAAATGTTGTCCCCTTCTCTTGGCTTAATAAAGAAAATTTTTTCTTTCCAGTACTTAATGGAAAATGGAACCCATTGAGCCTCAAATCTACCCTTCCCGCACAAGTAAACAAAGGAATTACACCGGGGAAGAAACTTGAGTTCCAAAAGACATTTACAAAGGCTGACAGTAGGTTCTATTCCTAAACTCCTACATAAAATAAAAAAAGTATACAAGAATCCTCCACCCATTTGGAGCGAGCTGACCCGGCAAAATGCCCGCGGTTAGCAAGAAGTCCACAAAAAAATAATGGAGTGGGAACCGAAGCCCGGCCATTAAGGCCTCGTGAAATACTACTATTTCCCCCTCCCGGAAATGATAAGGGTACTCGTCTCTGTCAGGAACCCTTGCCGTATACCTATCCACCAAGTTATACCTCCTCATATCTACCTCGATCACGTGTTCTTTCATTTTGTTGAAAAATATTGGAAAATCGAGGTCGGCCTCTCTCGGATCTCCATCTACCCCAGGGTCATTTTCCGCTTCCTCTTCATTTTCCGACTCATTATCCTGAGGACTGGTCGGGGGTTCGTAGAAACCTAGTGGCTCGACCTCTAATGGTTCGTCTATGTTTTCTATTTCCCTAAGGTCGCTCACAGGAACCCGCCTAGCCATTACGTTAATAAATAATAAAAACAGAAAGAGAGGTCGGGGTAGGTCGAGCTTACCTAAATACTAAGAGGATATTGTTGGAGTAGAAGTGATAACCCGAGGAGTTCTCTAATCTCTATTTTTCGCAAAGTAAAATGAATGAGGCTATGGGGACCACATATATATACATATAGGCAAAAAATTGGCGGGAAAATTTCAAAATAAAAATATTGCCTCCTGCCACGTGTCATCTTCCTAAAGGCAAATCTTTTATGACAAAACATTAAAGTCTATGAGTTGGAAAATCGTATATAACAGCTGTTATGCGCTCAGAAACTTGTCCCGATCTCTGGCGCACGGGGGCCAATGATCGGTGCTATTTTCCTAATCCCAAAAAATAGGGAAATTTCCATGATCCGGCCTATTCCTTTGCCTGGGTTCCTATGGTCGGTACTTTCCCGACCTCACCGTTTCTCGACCAGAAACATGCTGCGTTTTGACGACATGCTCGGCCTCAAATAGGTCGGGTATGTCCTGATTTATTGCTCCGCTCTCACTATTGAAGGAGAGCCCGGGCATTCCCGGCCTTTGGCCACGTTGGCGGCTCCGTAATCTCTTTCGATAATGGGCCTCGTTAACGGACCATATGCTTAAGCCTCAAGGCAATACATTATCCACAAGGAAACCTTTTACGCAAGGGAAATTGAATCCTTACAACTTTGGAATTCTTCATAAAAGGTAAGTTTATAGAAAATGACTCATTCCTTAAATAAAGGAAGTTATGAGTTTTTTTAGCCTTATAAATATAGATCCTTTGATCGCATATATTCATTCACAATTCTTTTCATACATTTCAGTTATATATTTTATCTCTCTCTCTAGAATACTAATTCTCACATTGGAGGGGCGACAGGGAGATTCCTCCTCGCCTTTTCTGCAGGTCATCCCAGGCGAGTTCATCATCTTTTTCAGCAATCAATTATCATCAGATTCTGCCACGTCAAGGTTAGGGTTTTTGACAGCATCACTTTCTGCCTTTGTAATTTTCACTTGGGCGATCGCTTGGTTTTATCAGCTTTGTCACTAAACTTCAAACGTGTATACCTTTTGATTACAACTCTGAATTGAACATCATTTTTTTTGCCTTGGATTTTACATTCAATTATCTTTCCAGTAATATTATCTGCTTCATGAAAATTCATGTAATAAAAGCTATGCACTAATTTCTGTTGGGATATTTGACCCAAATTAAGAATGAGAATATCTTGGACAATTTCTTTCCATATTAAAGTGGTTAACTTGGAGACCAAGTTAAAGATGAAAAGAAAAATAAAAGACTTTATTTTAGTATTCTACTTCAATAAGGAAACTTACTTAGACACGAATTCTACATATTCTAGGTGTTGTTTTTACCTATAAATATGTGTGTTATGGAGCCATAATATTGTGAATCTTATGTGAGACTAATTAGAGAGAATTGGAGAGCTTTATATTTGTAGTTTCTTGTGAACTCTTTGTGAGATAATTTAAAGGGTAGAAACTTGGGTTAGATAGAAGTTCATTATTAGTATTTTCTCTATAATCTATGGGATTGGGTTGGTAAGTGAAAGTCTATATAATTGTAACAATTTATTATATAGTGAAAGGCTTTGGCGATCCGGAAATTTTGCGTTGTTGTTATTATTTTCTTGTTACTCAATTATTTCTTGAACATCAAAAGATCCTGTGAGTTAAAGAAGGGGAATCAACGTGTAATTCCCAACAAGTGGTATCAGAGCGTCAGGTGGTTCGAAGATCTTATTGGAGCAAAAGAAAATATGTTTGTCAAGTACGACGTGGAGAAATTTGATGGAAGAATTAATTTTGGCTTGTGGCAAGTACAAGTCAAGGATATTTTAATTCAAGCGGGTCTGCACAAAGCTTTGAAAGGAAAACCAACCGAGAGTTCTGACAAAGGAAAAGAAAAAGAAACTGAATCCAATAAGATTGATGAAGATTGGGAAGATTTGGATTTGAGAGCTTCTAGTATAATACGACTTTGTTTGGCCAAGAATGTTCTTGCAAATATTCATGGGATATCTGCTGCTAAGGAATTTTGGGAAAAACTGGAAGAGTTGTATCAGACGAAAAACTTGTCAAATCGCTTGTATCTGAAGGAACAGTTTCTTTCGTTGAGAATGAGCGCAGGTACAAAAATCTCCGACCATCTTAATGTTCTTAACGGGATTGTTTCTGAACTGGAATCCGTTGGAGTCAAAGTTGAAGATGAGGATAAAGCGTTGAGGCTCATCTGGTCTCTTCGATCCACGTTTGAGCACATCAAGCCGATTTTGATGTACGAGAAGGAAACGCTGGACTTTGCAGAGAGTTACAAGTAAGTTGATCTCTGAAGAACGGAGATTGGGTGGAGGTGATAATTCATCTGGAAATAATTTGCTTGTTACTGAAAAGTGGAAGAGGGGTAACTCCATGAAGAAGAAAGTTGTATGTTGGAACTGTGGACAATCCGGTCACGTAAGAAGAAATTGTCCAAAAGGTGGACCAGACTCGGCTGACTGCTCAAAGGTGGACAATGCGACTCTCCTGGTGGAGGGCGGTGATGATGTACTCTGAGTAGGATGTGACATCCTCATGGCATGATGCCAGTTGCCATGATAGATGATGTGTTCTTACTGGCGGGTGCATGTGTTCGCACACAGCATTGGTTTGACTTGGATGCAAGGTGTGTGGTTGAATTGATGTCGATGGCTGATGAGCTTCCATGGAAAATCAAACAATGAGAGTTGCACCATAATTTTTCAGCAATTTTTTTTTCGACATGAGCCGGTGAAAAGCTCGGAGTTCGTTGATAATTCTGAGTGATTATACTCATATGGTGGAGTATGGGATCGTCAAAGTGGAAAAAGCTTGCCTGTTTACCCAATGATTAATTTTTGAATATTTTGGTTCAGATGAATTTGTGTGAAGGTGGAGATTGTTGGGATATTTGACCCAAATTAAGAATGAGAATATTTTGGACAATTTCTTTCCATATTAAAGTGGTTAACTTGGAGACCAAGTTAAAGATGAAAAGGAAGATAAAAGACTTTATTTTAGTATTCTACTTCAATAAGGAAACTTACTTAGACACGAATTCTACATATTCTAGGTGTTGTTTTTACCTATAAATATGTGTGTTATTGAGCCATAATATTGTGAATCTTATGTGAGACTAATTAGAGAGAATTGGAGAGCTTTATCTTTGTAGTTTCTTGTGAACTCTTTGTGAGATAATTTAAAGGGTAGAAACTTGGGTTAGATAGAAGTTCATTATTAGTATTTTCTCTGTAATCTATGGGATTGGGTTGGTAAGTGAATGTCTATATAATTGTAACAATTTATTATATAGTGAAAGGCTTTGGCGATCCGGAAATTTTGCGTTGTTGTTATTATTTTCTTGTTACTCAATTATTTTTGAACATCAAAAGATCCTGTGAGTTAAAGAAGGAAAATCAACGTGTAATTCCCAACAATTTCTTCACATGCTTTGGACTTAGATTTCTCGTTTTGCTTCTTTTCAGTCTTCGATGTTTGATCCATCACTTCATCTCTTTCTTATTACTTCGAAGAACCTCATTTCAGCGCCTTTGATACCTTCTTTCAAGTCCAAGTCCCGGTATTAGACTATTCGATCTTTCAATACTTGCGAACTAGTCTCTATACTTTTGATTTCCTATCAATTTCATCATATTTCCGTTATTCCTTCTCATGTTATTTCTAAACGGGTCCAAAACTTAAACAAAGAGAGATCGTACTTAAGTATGAAGTTGATAAAATAACAAACTAAAACATAGTTTTAAAGCCCGAAATGTGCACAGAATGCACTTATGAATCAACCAAATCGATTTGGACTAAGCAACGCAAGATTTTAGTATATATTGTGTTTCTGAAAATGCCTAAGAAAATGTACGAGTGATGTTGTGTTGGGGTATGGGTATGTCCAAGAGCCCTAAAGCTACCGCGAGGGGCCTGGACGTCCAGGCCTCTACAAATATAAAAATTCTTTTGCTTTCCTATTGTTATAAAACTATTAAAATCATAACAAAGATATGGAGATGGAGAGAATAGAGAGGAGAGAATTCTCTTCCAAGGTGTATTTATTACAAAGGAAATGACTCCTATTTATAGGAGTGGACAATGGCACAATCGTAATATTGTAAAGCTTACAGGGATATAATGGTAATGTCATTCACATATTTATATATTATTTATAACACTCCCCCTTGAATGACATATTCCGCAATTGTCTGCCTCGTTAAAACCTTGTCAGTAAAACCCAATGGGACAAAATCTGAACGAAGGAAAAAGAGTACAGCCGCTCCCCCTGATATTGGTCATCGTCAATCGTTGAGTCTAATGTTCAAGTAGAACAAATCATGTATTGAATCTTTGAAGTTCTGAAGTGCTTCATTGTTTCATTGCTTTATTTCTGTAGTGCTTTAGTGCTGCCTCGTTAAAACCTTGTCAGTAAAACCCAATGGGACAAAATCTGAACGAAGGAAAAAGAGTACAGCCGCTGCCTCGTTAAAACCTTGTCAGGAAAACCCTGTGGGACAAAACCTGGACGAAGGAAAAAGAGTACAGCATGACAGCATGATTCTCCCCCTGAAGTGTGCATTCAAGTATTCATGAACCTTTTGAATAATGATATCATATTTCTTCTGGAATATGAAAATCTCCTTGCATAGCATTCTTCATAAGATGTCTATGATTTTCTTCATTTGTTGATATCATTCCAGTATAACAATGTGTTGCTAAATTATAGCTTGTCAATAGCTATGATAATGCCTCAAAAACCTTTGCTAGGAAAACCCTGTGGGACAAAACCTCAGCGAAGGAGAAAGAGTACATTATTCTCATTAATTTTCATCAATACACCTCAGCTGCTGCCTCATTAAAAACCTTGCTAGGAAAACCCTGTGGGACAAAACCTCAGCTAAGGGAAAAAGAGTGCAACGCGTATTTATTCCTTTCATGGAATATTACAAGTATATTGGTGCAATCACGAATCTTTTCATCGTATAATTTATGATGAGCTTTATATAAATCGTTCATAGCTCATGATGTCATAACATGCTATATTAAGCAATGTTGTACTAATTTATTGATTGCATCTTTCACTTCTGGTGAATAATCAAATTTAGAATTCACTTCTGGTGAATAATCAAATCTATAATTCACTTTCATAGATTGCATCTTTCACTTCTAGTGAATAATTAAATATTCATTTTCAAATTCACTTCTAGTGAATAATCAATTTCCCAGATGTCATAAATAGTACACTCCAATTTCACTTTCAACATATTATATCATGGAGTTATTTGTATCATTCTATAGTGATACTAATCTGGGCATATTGAATCTTTCAATGATTTATACATGTATGTTCTTGCACTTTATAAACTGCAATTTCTAATTTTCCAGGAGCATAATCAATCATTGAAATAGATATCAATTTCGACATATAATCTACAATCATTTTACTTGAAATCCCAACGTACCGCGATCAACTGGTACATCAAAGAATACTCCCAAAGTACCGAGATGAGAATCATACATTTTGATCTCACTCATTGGTATATCAAGGAGCTCAAGCTAGTGATTTAGACTATAGTCTATCCACCATATGTCATGCCAGTTCTATGAAAAATTTCGCGCTCAACGAGTCGTCCTTTACGACTGTGAAATATTTTTCATTTGTACATATAATTACTGGTTTTACACATTTAAGCATTTGGACTTCAGGTCCTTGAACAATAATCATTTGGACTTCAGGTCCTTGAACAATAATCCCTACATTGGGGTTATATACTTGGCCAAAGTATTATAATTTCATCAACCTCATTTTCATAAGAGGGTATGCAGTCGACTTATTCATAGATTCCATTTCAATTCATCTCAATATAACATATAGAGATCAAGTACATAAATCTCTTATTAACTATGTCCCTTTTACTCACCAAGAGTATTTAGTCTCAAAGGGATCATTTCAATCATTCAAGAGATATTTATTTTATTTGGAATCGATAGTTATTATGCTTCAGGCATAATTACGCTTCAGGCGTGTTTTCACCATAATGTTCTCAAATATTATCAATCGGCTAAAATGCCATAACACATGTCATTCTTTTAGGGATGTAATTTCAATCATATATCTCAGTGCGCTTTGGTGGAGTGTATGCATATCGCATTTTTACAAATAATAAAGCTTCTTGAGCTATTCCCTGTTTGACATAGAATATTGTTGTATGATAAACAATTTCTGAATAAGTTATTCTCATAGAAAATAATTTGGAACTTTTGATAATCTAACCGTTTATTATAGAACTTCTGGTTCTATACGGTTTTATTTCATTTCTATGTATGAATATTTGATTCAATACAATATCGCTAAACTTCTGGTTCAATACAATGTATATATTTCATTTATGAGCTTCTGGTTCATACTATATACATATTTCACTTGTACGTATGAACTTCTGGTTCAATAAGATATTTCACTTGTACATATGTATGAACTTCTGGTTCAATACAACATTTATTTCATCAGTATTCTATATAGTTCAAATCAGTATACCTTTATTACTTTTAGTATACCGAAAAATCAGGTACAATATCCAAGGAAATATCTCATAATCTCAATCTTGTCGCCAAATCTTCCCTTATATCGAAAAAGGTAATGGCATATTATCTCACCTTTTCAATAATTTATTCCATTATTTCTTGATGGAATCCATATCACTGACACGCGGAGCCGCCGCTCTTTTACGCGTTGAATAATGCATTTAAATAGATGATTTGGGAAGAAGGCTAGATCCATCAAAAATGGATATCATACTTTCAAATATTCGCAAATATTATTCCAATCTTCCAGTAAATGATTTGAGAAAAATTTATCGAATTAGGCTCGAAAGATTGAGGTTGCTGATGGATCATGGCATGCCAGAAGATGTTCGCTGGTTGATCGAAGCAAAAGTTCGATTAGCTGGTGAATTACCAGATTCATTTTCTAAGCACAAGCCTGGCTTAGGTAAGAGTACTTTTGCAAAGAAGCGAAGAGCAAAAAGATTAAATAGTTGCTACAAATGTGCTCGATGGACATGTGATACCCGTTGTAAATCAATAGGATATTCATCCATAAATCGAGATGATAAGATAGACTTCATTAAGGGTGGACTGAGTAAGGAGTCATTGGATGATATCCGATTGACTCTTGAGACGCACCCTAGTGGATATGTGCAGCGTGAGCTACTATCTTTATGGGCTAAATTCATCAGCGATAAAGAGAGATATAGTCTCAAAAATATAATAGCAAAAGATCCTGTTTGCCATGCTGTTATAAACAATGATGCTTTGGCTATGCAGCATTAATACAAGGTAAATCATTTGATATATATGCACATATAAAATATTTTTTCTGTTTCCTTTCACGAGTTTTGATAAAGGCTGGTTAAAAATATTAAATCGCCGAAAGGTGAGTAGGATGATTTTGTCAAAAGTAAATCTTCACTTTTTCGAAAAACGACCAGTAAATAGTGAAGTTTTTCGGTTTTAAATAGCCAAACATTTTTCATAGTTCATGCATCCCAAAATAACATTTTCCTTCTTTACTTTCAAAAATGGAAGGACCAAAATTTCGACAGATCAAAACTATCTGTGTATTTTGTGGATCAAAAGTGGGAAAAGGTTTTGGGTATCTAGAAGCAGCCGTGGATTTAGGAAAGAAATTGGGAGAGAAAGGTATCACTCTCGTGTATGGAGGAGGTAGCAGTGGATTGATGGGTTGTGTTTCACAATCCGCTCTAGTAGAGAAAGCAAGAGTGATAGGTGTTATACCTACTCCTTTAGCTGATATTGCAGGCAAAACACGAGGGCATGAAGTACAAACCTTATCTATCCATGAACGCATAACTTGCATGTTATATGGTTCTGATGCCTTCATAGCCCTACCTGGAGGTTTTGGTACTTTAGAAGAAATCTTTAATATTACTTCATGGGCTCAACTAGATCTCCATACTAAGCCTATAGGGCTTTTAAATGTAAACAATTTCTTTGATGGTTTGCTAACATTTCTTGATTATGCTGTGGAACAGGGATTCATATCTCCATTTTCTAGGAGAATCCTTATTTCTGCTCCTACTATCGAGGAACTGCTGGATAAATTGCAATCATATATTCCAATACAAGATCCAGCAGGAGTAAAGATAGATTGGTCGCAAGGAAGGGGAATCAAGCGAAAATGGAGTCCGGTTAATGTAAATTTATCTTTGTGAACTCTAGAATAGGTGGTGGTAGAGTACGGAGTATTCTCACTCTTGAGACACACCATAAATTTCTAGGATTTTATCAATGTATTAATCTTGTGTACCTCAAAGATTTAAAGTGGTAGAGTATGGAGTATTTCTTACTCTTGAAACACACTTTTTTCTTTATTTCCTCAAAAGGTCAGAGGTGGTAGGATACGGCTACTCCCGAAACACATCTCTAATTTTGAGGATCATAAATGTTTTCCCCTTTTGCATTTTGCATGTATGTCTCGTTTATGCTTCTTCAGGAGCAATAATAATATCATTTCATTATGTTTAGATGATAATTTTTACTTCTTCTGGAGTAAATATGTAGTTCTTCTGGAATATATAAGTGCTCGTGCAAGAACTTTTCCAGGCACTTATCATCTAACATTCATCTCATAATACTGATGAGATTATTTTCACATTAGCTATGTCCGTGCTATCATGTGATATTATCTTATCATACATCAACATTCTCTTGTTGAATAATTTTCATCCACCCATTCAAATTCAGATATTGGTAACTTCTGGTACCATTGGATAAAACATTTTATTAATATTTATCAACATTTTGGTAATGATAACTTCTGGTATCATTTGATAAAATATTTTCTAACTTTAGTATTGATAACTTCTGGTATCATTTAATGAAGTATCAAATAACAATAATATTGTATATATATATTAACAATAACGATACTGGGGTTATACCACCAAGTATATATGTTGACAACAACCCTCTAATATGTTAGAATTAACCAACAACTGAGGTGTTTATATGTATTCAATTGATATACCGACCATATAGGCGGTGTCAACGTGATGAAATAATTAAACCGACCATAGTAGAACCAACCATATAGGTGGTATAACCAACCAAGTAGGTGGCAGCATGATATAATTAAAACTGGTAAATCCAACCATGTAGGTGGTAGAACCAACCATGTAGGTGGCAACATATTTCAATTCAATTGATAGATCGATCATATAGGCAGTGACATGATATTAATCGTTAATTTACGATTATTATATTTTTTATGTATTACCAAGGTCAAAATGGTCCATATTTTAATATATTGCCCATATGGATAAATCGAAACCGTCAATAGATTTAAAATTTAATTTAGAACAAACTTACTTTTGGTCCGAAGTTCAAAATCTCGTCGGAAATGCTTCAAAAATAATATTTACGAAGCCGCCACGTTCAACCATCGGAAAATGTCCAAAACTGTATCAAACAGAAAAGTAAGATCATAGAAAAATTCAAAACGTCGAACTGAACAAACTGCCTTTTGACACCGTCGCCAGAAACGGCTCCACGCGCCCGCACGCGCCCGATCGACGTCAGCGCGTGGGATTCACGCGCCTCACGCGCCGCCGCCGTCTGTCGCCGCCGGTGACACGCGCCGGTGTCGGAGGTTCGTCTTGCCACCGTGATTTCAGATCCGGTCTCCGATCGTTAATTGGATATACGGTTTTGCGTAAATCGGCTTTGAAAGTTTCGAGTTTTTCAGATCTACAATATGTGGGTTGTTTTCTAAAGCCAAAAGTATTTGATTTGAGAGAGGAAAACATTGATTTGTAAAAATCAGGTTTCTGATACAGAAGCTCATCATTTAGATGCAACTGTAGAGCATACTCCCGTCGTATTACTCAATTGGCTAGAGACTCGTGCTGATAACGTGTTATAAAACTATTAAAATCATAACAAAGATATGGAGATGGAGAGAATAGAGAGGAGAGAATTCTCTTCCAAGGTGTATTTATTACAAAGGAAATGACTCCTATTTATAGGAGTGGACAATGGCACAATCGTAATATTGTAAAGCTTACAGGGATATAATGGTAATGTCATTCACATATTTATATATTATTTATAACACCTATTAGATATTTTATAAAGTAGAGTTGAGATTCTCCAAGTGGGCCATATCGCATATTAGTTGGTTGAGAAAAAAAAATGTAGTCACCAGGCACTCTTCAAAGGACACTTGATGAGAGCCGTAAATAGCAAAGTTAACTTTAAGGCTTAGTATAGTATTATTTGATTCTCATTTTTATGTAGCACTACATATTTACACACAAATTTGGGTTAATAGAATCTCCACATAATTGGGGGATTGAAGCATCTCAACACACACCTTTATTGACAATAATATATAAACATACATGGATTACATTCCACATTGTTATTTGAAAATTTACTACACCATCTATAAAGAGCGCACTCTAATTTATAAAATGATCTAAGTCGAGTTGTTCTTGTTGCACAAACTAGATTTTGTGGCCGTTCATAGCCCCTTGTATCTTAAGTTTACCAGGAAAAAAAAAAAATTGAGTTCAAGACGACTTGTTGACTTTGGTGTATTAAAATACTTGTTGGACTACAGAATGATCGAAAAGAATCCTTCACATTAAACTAGGGCTGAACACGGTTTGGGTCCCTTTTTGGGTAGAAAATTCAAAATGGTATGCGGGAATCTTTGATCAGTAGATACTCTTGACTTTTCAAAAAAAAAATAATCTAATGAGATGTAGTCACGTGATTGTTTATAAATAACTTATAGAGGATAAAACTAATTTTCAACTTATTACTATATAAGTGTAATCCTTAAAGGGTTAGTAAAAACTCTTTTATACATGCAAGAAGATAACAATTCTTTTTGAAAAGTTATACCACTTCATGGATTATTTATTGAATGATAAGTAAATGAGGAAACGAAATTATAAAATTAGGAAGGATATGTGGATTGGCATCCAAGCGTTGAAAACATAATTTATTTTGTATAATGGGTATTATTTGTGTATGCATTGTGTTATGTGAATATTGTTATTTGATATTTGATAAGTGTATTTTATATACTTATTTATCTGTCAAAATTAGGATATTATTTTGTTTTTTTTGAATAAATTCTATTTAATTGTTATTATTTGTCATTGTTTCAGGTTTTATCTCAAAATCAAGAAAAATGAGAAATTGGATCAAAAACTCAATTTTGGATGCAATTGGAGATAAAACGAAGTCAAGCACCAACTTTAATTATTTGAAAAAATTGAGGCTCAAAAATAAAATCTATCCAAGTTTAATTGGGTCCTTAAAAACCAATTGAACAAAGACTCGACAACGAAAAGAGGGCAGCCGTGTGTGTGTTGGGAAAGAGAAAAAGGAGGCTGGACGGTTGTTAAAAAAAAAAAGAGAAGTTGGTTGTTGAAAAAAAAAAATTGAGGGGAGAGAAGAATTGTGTGCGCTGGAAAGGAAGAATTGTGTGCGCTGGAAAGGAAGAATTGAGGTGCACATAGGAGTTTTATTGTTTTTATTATACACAGGAGGTAGACTATAGAAAGGCAGCTTTGGGGAATTATTCTTGGGTTTAAGGGACACCCGCGGCTACATATTTTCAAGAAGGCGATATTAATTCTTCAACTCCACAAACTCCGAATTTTATTTATATTATTTATTAATTTTTCTTTCAAGAATATGAGTAGTCAAATTTAATATTGAGATTGATGATGTAAATTTAATATTTCTAGTTTTAATTTCAATTCTCAAGTTTGATCAGTTGGAGATTTTATTTTTTTAATGTATTGATTTTGCTATGTATTTAATGCTTAAATTAACTGATCACTAATTCATGATTTAATGACTGTTTTCATAATTTGAGAGGTGAGTTAACAATTAAATCATGTAGTAAAACTCGCGATTTTAACAAAAAGATAGATATATGCATTTGTGGTTGCTTGTGATTACATATGAATTCCTGGATAATTTAATGCGTTTAGTTAAGGAGAATTCTAATACGCTATAGAGATATATGATTGACTTAATTAAATAAGTCTAATTTGAACTCGAGAGATGTTAATGTGTTCCGGACCCTCGACAATTGGAGTTATAACAGGCTTGACGGAAAAATTCAAGTAATTCAAGGCAAAGCGGAGTTAATTGCAAATTGGAGCTAAAATCGGAGCAAAAAGGACCAGTTTGATCCTTACGGCCGTAACACCCAGAAGGTCACGACCGTAATCAAGTTATTGGTTAAGATGCGAGATTTCAATTTTACACTTACGACCGTAAACAAACTGTCATGGTCGTAACATTCACAGGAAGGAAATCTTACGGCCGTAATAATTTCAATCACGGCCGTAACATGCGATATCAATTTTGGATCAGAGAATCATTTACGGCCGTAACTGGATTCTTCACGGCCGTAAAGGAGCGGCGGATCAGATTTCCGGGATTTTTCAATTTTGCAGATTTCCAATTCCTTTTCTTTTATTTAGTTATTTTAGTATTTTACTTTAATTAGAATTCTATTTTGAGGCAGTTATGGTTCATAGGTTTTTGTTTGCTTATTTATAAGCCTTTTTGATTCATTGTAAAATTAGACTTTGATGATTGAATAAACAGTTTATTGAGTGATTCAATAATTTTATATGTGGATTTCCTATATGTTTAGACTTATCAGGAGTGATTCTTGTGGCGTTCGACAATCGAACTTATCAAATATTCGCGAGAGTATTTGTGGCGTTCAAAACCAAAAACTCATCAAGGCGATTGGGCAAATCCTTGTGGCGTTTCGAAAGTCGTGGTTCTTTATTCCGCATCGTCGAACCATCGCTTCGTGAATATCGGGTCATGATTCATCAGTCCACCACAACCTGAGTTCGGAACTTTCCAGCGTTTCTTCCGCGCTTCGAGTCTTATCATCTGGTATCAGAGATGGACTCTGAATTCATGTTTTTTATTCTATCCAGTTTAATTCTTATATTTATCATCGAGTCTGCCATAAGAATTATCCATATCTCGTTGTTGAGTCTTTGTTTTCAATTTTTCGTGTTCTTCGTGTCAGTCATAATTTTTCTAGTTTTGATCCATGTTAAAATCCAACAAAAATTCAAAAGTGTTTTTTTATTCATTTTTCTTCCAAATTAAGTCTCGTTTGTTTTGTTGCGTTCGTATCGAATTTTTCAGATTTATAAAAAAAATATTTATTTATTTATTTTTATTTATTTAATCCAAAAATTCATCCAAAATTCAAAATTCAAAAAAAAAAAGTCATTCCAAGATTCAAGAACCACTTTCTTGAATTTCCTTAAATTCTTGATATTCGTTTCCTTCCAAGTCAACATTAAAATTCGTTCTTGTTGTTTGATGTCTAAATCCTCTTCATTCTTGAATTGTTGAAATGCTATAAAGGAATGGATTATGATTCGGGCTCTTTATTCCAAGCTAGATGTTATATGGATCATAAGAGCTGCAATATGGCTATTGATGGAAAGTACTTTACTAATTTCGTTAGTAGCACCGTGGTTGAAAAATTAGAATTACCTCTAGAACCACACTATAAACCTTATAGTATGACGTGTATGAGGGAGTTTGGGAATTTCAAAGTAACCAAACAAGTTCTAGTGCCTATCACCCAGGGATGGTATAGTGAGGATGTATGGTGTGATGTAATGCCATTAAAATCTTATCATATTTTATTGGGAAACCCATGGAGACGTAGGAGGGAGGCTGTTTATGATAAGAGTATGCACATATACAAATTCCTTAAGAAAGGGAAAACATGTGTACTATATGAGTTGACATTAGAGGATGCACTAGAAGATTCACGAATGGTAAGGAAGGAGAGTGAAAGGTGGTGTAATAGGAGGCGTCATGGGGGTAAGGACATTGAAAAGAAGGAGGGGGAGTTTAAATTAAAAACGGATAATCAAACTCCAAAATTTGATGAAGAATTGGAAGTTGGGGTAGAAGTTCAAAATTTGGGTTTTGAATTGGTAGATTCACATTTGGATAGTGATGAGGTAGTGTGCGAACATGGTGATACGAATGTGGAGGTAGAAGATGTGGTTGAATTTGAAAGAAAAAAATTTGAAGAGGTGGATGAGCTAGAAAATCTTGAGTTAGAGGAAGTAATCGAGCTTGAGAGAAAAGAGATAGAGGGGGGGGGGTGAGCAAGAAGTTGCAAAAGGAGAACGGGGTGAAGAGAAGGGCCTCGTGGTTCAAAATGTGGAATTGACGGTGATAATTCATGAATACAAGGATCCATACCTTGTACCTCATGAACCTAACATTTCCCTCCCCGCTTTATTTAATTTTATCTTGCAGGTTAAATGTGCTTGGAAATTTGGGCAACACCATCAATGCCCACTAGAGTTTCTACTTCAATCCATTCATGTAACTCAAGTTACAGGATACTATTGGTCATCCCTCTAGCATGGAAGCAATAATTTTCCGTTTGATCCAGGAGGTGAAGTGAAACAATAGGAACAAAGCTATGATTCGGGACGAATCATCCTAAAGAAGAAGTGTATGATGTGTTCCGGACCCTCGACAATCGGAGTCATAGCAGGCTTGACGAAAAAATTCAAGTAATTCAAGTTAAAGCGGAGTTAATTGCAAATTGGAGCAAAAACCAGAGCAAAAAGGACCAGTTTGATCCTTACGGCCGTAACGCCCAGAAGGTCATGACCGTAATCAAGTTACTGGTTAAGATGCGAGATTTCCATTTTACACTTACGACCGTAAACAAACTGTCACTGCCACAACATTCACAGGAAGAAAATCTTACATCCGTAATAATTTCAATCACGGCCGTGACATGCGATATCAATTTTGGATCAGAGAATCATTTACGATCATAACTGGATTCTTCACGGCCGCAAAGGAGCGGCAGATCAGATTTTCGAGATTTTTCATATTTTGCAGATTTTTAATTCTTTTTCTTTTATTTAGTTATTTTAGTATTTTACTTTAATTAGAATTCTATTTTGAGCCAATTAGGGTTGATAGGTTTTTGTTTGCTTATTTATACGCTTTTTCGATTCATTGTAAAATTAGACGTTGATGATTGAATAAACAGTTTATTGAGTAATTCAATAATTTTATATGTCGATTTCCTATATGTTTAGAACTTATCAAGAGTGATTCTTGTGGCGTTCGACAATCAAACTTATCAAATATTCGCGAGAGTATTTGTGACGTTCAAAACCAGAAACTCATCAAGGTGATTGGACAAATCCTTGTGGCGTTTCGAAAGTCGTGATTCTTTATTCCGCATCGTCGAGCCATCGCGTCGTGAATATCGGGTCATGATTCATCCGTCCAACCACAACCTGAGTTCGGAACTTTTCGACATTTCTTCCGTGCTTCGAATCTTATCAGATGTAAATTAAATACATGTGTGAATTAGATCAAATAAAATTTTAGAAAATAACTTGAGATGTGAAATTAAACTAGAATATTATTTCGAAATCATTAGTCCCAATAGTTATTTATTTTTTAGAAAACTCATAGTTCAATTTCTCGCTTTTATAATTTAATTTAGTTGCTTTTAGTTTAATTTTCTATTTCTTAGTTATTGAAATTATTTGTTTCATTAATCTATCAATTTATTATCGTTTTTGGAATCGTTTGCAAATAATTTTCTTAGTTAATTTTTGCTTTAATCTAGGAATTCTCTAAATCAAAGTAAATCGATAGCAAATAAATAGTTTTCATGGGATCAACAATTCGAACTCAAATACGATATCGTGTACTTGCGATTTCACACCAACAATATTCTATAACTTCTAGTATGTGGAGAATCGGAAGTTCGGAAAGGAATGAAACGAAAGGAAGAGTACCATGCAGGATGATATATAATTGTCTAATGCTAGCAAGTTTTAAGCAAACAACCAGGGGCGGACCCAAGAATTTGGTCCAGTGGGTGCGAAATATTGTAAAATAGATGAATCGATCAATAATATGCTAAAAATTTGAAAAAAAAACAAAAAATGAACAGAAAAATGAAGAAAATGGGAGCCAGTGGATGCAATTGCACCCACTGGTCCCTACATAGGTCCGTCACTGCAAGCAACCGTTCTAATTTCAAAAGTAATAAATTTTCTTTTTATCCCATGGAAGATATAATTAACGTACATCGTAAAGACTTTTTTTTTTTTAAAGAAAATATAGTCCATCAAATTTTGCATTCACAAATGGTCTTCTTGATCATTAATAAAGTGCCAATATCTTTGTTGACCTATTCAACCCTTTGTCATAAAAGAGATGGAGAGGGAGATCACTCATATACTATACCATTGATAAACAATTCTATTTGGTTCTGAGAAAATTTTCCAATTTTTTTATTAAATTCATTTTCAACTAATATATTAAGAGTCTGTTCGGTAATGTGAAAAATTTTAATTTTTGTGATTTATTTATTTTTTATTTTTTTAATGAATGTGTGGTTTAAAAAAGTTTGAAAAGTAAAAAATGTTGGATTTGACTAAGATGAATGGTTGAAATTGAGTTTAAAAAATTGAGGTAAAATTTTTACGGGCTCTAAGATTCACTACTTTACATATTTTTCAATTTCTCCTACAAATGTCCTCTCTCTCTCTCTCTCTCTCTCTCTCTCTCGTTTTTGTCTTTTCTTTGAAAATGATTTTATTAACCCAAAATATGGCCAGAGTTGACTACTTGGATTATTTTAGCTGTCTGCATTAATTATAGATTAAGCTCCAATCTACCTTACATAGATTTATGATACGGTATACCGGTAAAGCATGATGAGATGAAATTAGAGGATCAAATGTTCGAATCTTGATTCTTGGAAGACAATATTTAAATGCTTGAAGATAAATGCTTACATGTAGGTATGATCATGTTGTGTTTGTCGTCCATTCGGGAGTATCGCCCGCACGACGTAAAGGAGGTTCATAGGATAAAGAACTGTTGGTCGAATGTCTATTCCAAGTGTACATATATAAACTGTATTCGTATTCGAATTTATATGGAAGATGAACCAAAGGGAATGCCCGTCTCCCAAGATTATTCAGTAAAACTTGGACACCTAATTAAGTCATAATAATAATAGTTGATCCACAATACAAGAGTTATATCCACTAGTTATTGCATGTTTTAAACATTTGATTATCACCAGTCTAGCTGATAGCAATCCTTAATTTATTGTCTAATACATCAGTGATTTCATATTGCCATTTAAACCGATGATAATTATCTTTAATTATAGATAGTATTATCTGTATTCAGTATAAAGAAGATAAGAATGTGGCAAATAGTTTAAAACTGCCTCATAATAAATCCTTTACAGAGTAATAATATTCGTATAAATATTAGAGTAACCTGAGATGATCCTCGAATATATCCTACACCGTCCGAAATTGAATTCGAGCCTCCCCGCATCACCTAAATACAACTTGACTGGATAGTTGATCGTTGATATTGGAGTAAATATGTTCTACATATATATAGTTCAACATTGAATTCGAGTCTCCCCGCGCCGCCTCAACAGAATTACTCTCTCTCTCTCTCTCTCACACACACACACACACACACAGAGTTCTGTGTCAAATTCAAATAGGGTAAAGAGGGTAAAGAAGAGGTTGTTGGTTATGGTAGTTGTTTCTCATTAAGAATGCGCCCCACTTCACCTTTCTTTATTCACATTCTTCTATATAAAACACCCCATTTGAAGATAGATTTTGTCCTTAATTTGCATGAACACTATATTGTTCTCAATCTCTTTGTTAACTAATGGATTTCTTGAAGGAAGTGGCATGCAAAAGAATTCATGATCGTTCTGAAAATACGATGATGTCTGGATCGAGGAGGAGGGTTGTTTTGGTGGACAAGCCAGTAATCATCGGTGCTGGTCCTTCCGGTCTAGCCACGGCGGCTTGTCTTAAAGAGAGAGGCATTCCAAGTTTGATTCTTGAACGCTCTAATTGCATAGCTTCTCTTTGGAAACTCAAAACCTATGACCGGCTCAAGCTCCACCTTCCCAAGAATTTTTGCATGCTCCCTCTAATGTCATTTCCTTCAAGTTACCCTAATTATCCAACCAAACAAGACTTTGTGACCTACTTGGAAGCCTATGCTCGACACTTTAACTTGGAGCCTGTGTTCAATCAGACGGTTGTGAGTGCAAGATTTGATGGGTTTTGGCGGGTTACGACGGTTGGGATTAAGATGGAGGAGACGGAATACGTGTGCCAATGGTTGATCGTTGCCACGGGGGAGAATGCCGAAGAGGTGATGCCGGAGTTTGAAGGAGTCGATGAGTTTCTCGGGCCAATAATTCATTCGAGTTCTTACAAGAGTGGAGATTCGTTTAGAGGGAAGAGGGTTTTGGTTGTTGGGTGTGGGAATTCCGGCATGGAGGTTTCTTTGGACCTGTGCAACTGTAACGCTAGCCCCTCCCTCGTGGTTAGGGATTCGGTAGGTGACAAACCACGCATCTAAAAATTTAAACTATTAGCCATTTAAAACATCCTCTATGTTATTTTGTTTTTCAAATAATCTTGAGATCGTCACAACTAACGAAAACCTAGAACCACATTGTGACTGTAGCAACATTCGATGAAAAATAGTATGCATGCATTCGAATTTGTTTGCAAGAAAATCTAACGCATTTTGCTGTAAGTACAGATCTCTATACTTGTAGGTGTAGCAATTTCGTCGTTATATCAAACGAGCTATACATCAACAGGGCCACACAAACATTCCATTTTTTTTAACTTTCTTGGAATCCGGTTGCATGCGTTTGTACACTTGTACTTTTGCACAAAGTATAGAAAAAGATTGAAAAGTTGGGTTTAAATTACAAGATTCCGAGAACATTTTATGTAATTAATTATTTCAGGTGCACGTGCTGCCTCAAGAGATGTTTGGGATATCAACATTCGGACTGGCCATGAAATTACTACGATGGTTGCCCGTTAAGCTCGTTGATCGATTTTTACTTGCGGTTTCACATTTTATGCTTGGGAACACTGCAAATTTGGGACTCAAGAGACCGATTTTAGGCCCGATTGAGCTCAAGACCACTACGGGGAAGACGCCGGTCTTGGATTTTGGCACACTCGAGTACATTAGAACGGGAAATATAAAGGTCCATTTTCATATCGTTTTGATACCTCGTTTCTTGTTAGCCTCTGTTTGGTAAACATTTGTTTATGAATTTTATTTATAAAAAGGCACATGACAACATTTAATTGAACTATTTTTCTGAAAAGTCAACAATTTTAATTAGTTTAAGATCCTGGCCACCATTTTTTACTTTTTAACAAAATGAATTAATTAGATATTGACACGTACGTCACCGTTTATAAAAAAAAGTTTATAATCAAATTTCTATCAAATGGAGGCTTAAAAGGAATTTAAAATCTTGTTGGTTATTTAGTTGTGACAATACTGATTCTCGATGAACGTATAGGTTGTTCCCGGAATTAAGAAAGTTACAAGCCATGCAGTGGAGTTCGTAGATGGGAAAGTGGAGAATTTTGATGCCATAATTTTAGCTACAGGGTATAGAAGTAATGTACCAGATTGGTTGATGGTAAGCTGTTATTTCACACAAATCGTCAAATTTACTTTTTAAGTACCATCTGTTATTTCACACAAATCGTCAAATTTACTTTTTAAGTGTATATATATATATATATATATATTATTTAAATATATTACTTTTCACTTAATTTTTTGAAGGGTACTTTCTTTTATTTTATAAATAAAAATGGTAAAATATGAGTTACTTTCATAATAAAAATTTAGTAATTAATTCAACTTTGACCCAACCAAACAAATAAATTATGCTTTCTTTGGAAACTGTTGCAATTATAAATTATTTTATTTATATTTTGAGGTAAAATGTGTGATTAAAAAATGAAGAGAAAAAATGTACGTGGTTAAAAAGTGATTTGAAAAATTGTCTTATTCATAAATTTTAATGATTGCAGTAAAGATTAATGTATGCTTATTTGTTTGTTCACTTATAAGTCAACTTTTGGGCTTAGCCAAACATGGATGATGTTTCAAATTTCTCAAGGGTTTGTTCGGAAATAAAATTATTTTTATAGAAACTAAGAAGATACTTAGAGTCTGTTTGGGATGATTGTTTATCAGTTTGTCAAATTTTTTAAAAGTGATTCCAACAGTTAGAAGAGGGAAAGCTGATCCAGTGTTGACTTCCTCCAAAAGTAATTTCGGAGTAAGAAGTGCTTTTAAAATTAATTTCTAAACAAAAATAAGGTAAATTCTTTTTAGAAGAGAAGATCTTCTACAGGAAGCAAAAGCAAAATTAGTCGTGCCAAACGGGCCTTTTACTTTCTAGAATTCTTTTGGCAGACACTACTTAGACTCAATTAAATTGGACAGTTACAGATTAATTTTGTGTCAATTGGGTGATTATTCTTTATTTTTGTCTCAATTTAAGCCACTTTCTTCAAAACTTTTGGTCATTGCACTTTAATTTTCTTAATTTTGTTCAAAATTTGGTGTAATTATTAGGGAGGTGATTTGTTCTCCGAGAAAGATGGGTTTCCCTGTGAAGCATTTCCAAGCGGATGGAAAGGCAAAAACGGATTATACGCAGCTGGCTTTACAAAACGTGGCATTTTAGGTATATCTTTCGACGCAAAAAGAATTGCCGATGACATTGAGACCTGTAGGAATATCAGTAATTAACCACCGCTCATACGGCCGGCGCCATCGCCGACAAATCGATGCATGCAAATTTTATTCCCAAAAAAATTAGGTTTTGTGTAAATTAGTTTTATTGAATTGTTTATATTAATCACGTAAATTCTTTGCACATGTAGTAGTGGGCAATTAGATAGTTTTTAGTCGTTAATTAATATACTGTCTGTGTTTGGTGCTCGACTCCGTCAAATGTCTTTTAGATTCTACCTTTGTTGAGTGAAAATATGTACTTAGTTCAATGCTTTTGAGGTTTGAATATAATAATAAAACCTTCTCCTAAACAAAGGAGGAGATGAAAAGTGGAATATAATCAATCCAGAAATTGGATTCTACTGCATTGCACTAGATATGTGAGATGCGAGGTTGTCGACTATAATATGCCTCTCTAAAAAAATATTCTCCGTTTGGTATTGATAAAAATCAGATTTTTAGTAGATCTTGAAAAAATTTGATGAGATATGTAATTTAAAAGTTGTGAGCTCCCATAAAAATGTGGTTAAAATTATATATTGACTTTGAATTAGATTAAAATATAAAAAAATAGTAGAAACAAATAGAGGCATAATGACAAGAGTTGCACCTTCCGAATTGTACTTCTCTCATCGAATAGGAAAAGGAGATCTTTTTTTACATGTAGCTAGCTGCATGTAAGGTGTTGGGCCTTGTTTGGTTTAAAAGAGATTTATCAACTTTTTCCATAAATACATTTTAAACTATACATTTTTATAACATCCACCACTTTTACACACTTTTCAATATATTTTCAACCACACACTAGAAAATCTCTCCGATACCAAAAATGGACTAAGAGCTTGTTTGGTGTAGGTTGTATTTTGGAAGTGTTGAGAAATTTTTCATTTTGAAGAGAATGTGTGGTTAACAAGTGATTGAAAAATGTGAAAATTTGTGGATCCCATTGTAATTATGGTTGAAAATGAATTTAAAGAAAATATTAAATTTTTTGCTCTAAATCAAATAGCCTCTAAATGTATACTATGTCCCAGATCTCAAAATGGATCTACTAGAAAATTATTCTTGATGTGCTTGGGACTCCACGTCTTCTGGGTTTGGATTTTAGAATCAAGCGAGATGATATGATGAAAATACCCACCTTAGCATTCAAGTAATGACCTTTGATTTCACCTATTTTTGCACGTGATTTCATGAAATTTTAAGAAAACTAATGAATTTACAAACATTGGATTCAGGTGGAAGAGAGCACTAAAATCAGTTTTTTAGTAAATTTTGATGAAATAAATGATGAAATGTGTGAGTTAAATTTGTAAGTCCCATGAACTGTATGACTAAAATTAATTATAAATTCTGATTTAAATTTAATAAAAAAATTTAGCAATACCGAACGTACGCTAGAATTTATTTTCGTAATTAACGAACCATGCCACATGTGGTGGTCAGAAAATAACAATGTATACAGTATATACTCCATTTCAAATGATTAAAATTGAATTTATTCTATCAATGACGCATATATATAACAGTTTTGTGCATGGACCATCATTTAACTTCCATTGTCGATGTTCTAAAAGGCGACAGTAAATTGTTCTAAAAAAATCTTAGACACCATTCTTTTATACAATCATTACGATTTATAAATCAATTTATAAACAATACAATTTTCTAAATCACTTTTTAATCATGAACATTTTCTCTTTCTAATTTTCAATCACACATTTTACTTTAAAAAAAATAAAAATAAAAAAGCTGCCGAAAAGTCTTTATGGACAATTAAAATTTATGTACAAACCCAACTGGTTGAGTCGAACTTTATAATTGAATTAATTAATATGATTAAATAATCAAGGCTCGTTAATAGCTCTATGAAATAAACATGTTAGAATTATGAATTCACTTTAACTCTATCATCCATATTTTGACTTAGACATTTGACAACAATTTATGGGGTATTAAAAATTCATGTTCAAAACCCTCATTCGAACGGTGAATTAAAGCTTTTTTTTCACAAGAGATTTGACTATTTTTCTATGACAAATTCAAACATGTAGAAAAACATTATGTTTTGTGAACACTTTTTGGGATTACACAAAGTATTAATGTATATTTCTATCCCATATCGAACTTTGTGACAATTAATTCAAGTATAATGAATTCATAATCTTTCGAACTTAGAAAAATATCACAAACATCATATAATCATGCGTCCAAAATTATAAATGAAAATAAACCACAATTAATTGCATCAAACCCATAAATTGCATAAATGAAATATAAAGTCAAAACATGGAATCAAGGAATTAAAGTATCATCGCAATTGTAACATTAAAAACTTAGCCTAGAAACATGATGGAAAACAAATCACAAGAATAATAAAAGGATGTCCCCCCGTTCATCTTCTTGCTCATGTATCTTCAATATTGCTTTTGAATTTGCATAGATTCCTCGACAATTTGACAGCGTTTTAGCATGAAATATGACAAAGTGGGAACCCCAAACCGTGCCACAAGTCAGATATTTATAGGTTTAGTTGAAACCTAGGTCAAAAGAGGAGAAAAATAGCTGAAAATCGTGAAAAACCCAACTGCGCGGTCAAGTCGGATAACTGTGCGGCCGCGCAGTTATCTAAAAATATATTATGTTGATTTTTGAACAGGACATGCGATCGCGCGAAATAACTTTATGCGATTGCGTGGTTCTTTGTTTAGGATGCAAATTTATCTTTTGACTTCTTTTAAGTTGGTCATCATCATTTTATTGCATAACAAGTCCTCTATATTTTCTTATTGATGCAATTAAGTTCCTGAACTTTTGATTTCTTCATTTTGACTTATTTCTCTTGATTCCTTCAATTAGGTCCTTGATCTTTCTTCTTCCACTTTAGCTCAACTATCATCCATTTTGTCAATTATTTACTTCAATTTCTTTGTTTTCTCGACTTAATGATATTTTTGAAATATAAACATAATAACAAATGAATAGCAAATATTCTCAAATGAACATATAAAATCCTAATTTTGGCCCATCAATAAGTGTATAAAATGCACTTATCACTAGCACAAATAGAAAAATCAATTCTTTCCTATAAATCCATTCAAATTGTTGGAGATTGAAAGAGTTCCAGATTCAAGTTACCTGTATGGATTATTGTCAAAAGCTAGACAATTGAACAGTTGTGAGACAATTTGGTAATATGTATGTACCTCTTATCAGATATCGGATCCACTGTATTCACCAAAATATATTATTCTTATCATAAATTATATCCAAGTGTAAGGTTGATCCAAACTTTTGGTTTTGAATGCTTTAATTATGTTATGCGTGTTTGATTCGAAACGTTACTTTGGTATCAGGGCTTACCTTGAAATTTTTTCTTATTTCTTGTATATGAGAAAAATCGATTTTCTTGTTCCAAATCTAATATGAGAAATGAAATCAATATTGGTCGAATAATGGTTCAGGTAATTGGCGGCAACAAACGTCGCTGCAAGCACTAGAGGCAACAGTGCTGCTAGCCATGGCAGACAGGGATGAGCACGACATTGCAAACTCTCTCGTAGCATACTCACACAGTTGAGCAGGAAGAAGTGACAGCCACTTGGAAAAAGGTCCATCATCGCTGCTGCTGCACATAGTAGCAACGATAGCGTCTCTACAATAATGCAACACGGTGTCACGTAGTAAGAATGCTTATCTCCCATTCGGTACGGCAAGTCGACAATAGCTAGGCGGTTGGCCTATTTTACCATGAAGAGCTCTAATGATATGATCATATTGCAGGTATTTCCATTACATTTTACCCATCAGTGTGTGTGAGCGCCACTTGTTCTGCCTTGTCGGTCAATAAATGAGAGGTAAGCTACCTAGAGACGAGTACCTTGGGAGTTAAACCTGCGATCCGGGAAAGGTTATATCATAATGGGACTGCTTGAATGCGTTGTTGGTTTTATGGGAGATCAGTGACATGAATTCTTGAGGAGAAAATATTTTGGGCGACAGATCGTGTTGTAAGCATGCAGAACACGAAGAAGGAAGCTATGTGGAAGATGGATGTGCTGGGCAGCGTTGCACGATTGTTTTAGTGCCTTTCAAGGAGTTTTGTGGAACGCATATTTCAGGGCCCATTAAAATGTAGTGGGTACATATCCCGACACGTGCTAGACGCACTACGGTTTGAAGGTCGTCCACTGAAGAACTAATACTTATGGGGGCATATGGTGAAGGTTGGTGTCGAAGGGGTATGTACAAGTTATTGCGGGCAAGTGTAGGAGTACCACCATGTGGATGCTCGTCTATGAGGGGATAGTGCCGTTTGATTCTAGCAATTGAGAAATGCGTATTGATGCAAAGCTCACTTCTTCCTACGAGGGAGTAAGCGGATTCGAATAGGGGGAAAATGTCACGCAGTGAGAATGTTTGTCTCCCCATTCAACACAGCAAGTCGGGAACAGCTAGGAGGTCGGCCTATTTTACCATGATCAAGTCCTCTAATGATATGATTATTGCAAGTATTTTCTTAACATCCTACCCATCAGCGTACGTGTGTGCCAGTTGTTCTGCTTTACCGGTCAATGAATGAGAGGTAAGCAACCTAGGGGCAAGATACCTCGGGAGTTAAACCTGCGATCCGTGAAACATGGTCTTGTTGCTATAGTAGCAACAACGCTTGTTCTGGTGTAGGTTGTAGACCCTTCAGTGCTGCGATGTTGGAAATCGCGGGTGCCGCCTAAAATTGGGGAAGGAGAAATTTTAGGGTTCAGGTGGAAGGGGTTTTTGGGGGTGGGGGATTCAACTGCAAATTATGAGATTACAAGCCCTATCTTGTAAATTCATTTCAAGGGTCAAGTTTTAATTTAAAAATAAAGGGCCTATCATGCAATGTGCAAAATTGGAGGGTCTGTTTGTTTTTTAAATTGGGCCAGAATGCATTTATTTAAAGGGATTTTGGATGCTAATTTAAAAATTATTTAAAATTTAATTCTAAAAAGGTTTGAACAATTTTGATATTTTGATATTTTAAATTCACGATTCTTTAGGCTCTGTTTGTTAAAAATCGTGTTTAAAAATATATTTTTTTTATATTTTTGAGGTAAAATATGTGGTTAAAAAGTGGAGAGAGAAAATGTAGTGATTAAAAAATGGTTGGGAAATTATCGTAAAAATATATGTTTTTAAACAAGTTTGCCAAATAGAAAATTGAATTTTAACTGCATTTATAACTTTGGCCGTCAATTAAATTTTATTTTATATAGGATTTTTTTATCCTATATAATTATAATGTTAGTCCAATTTGCTTTAATGTCGGAACAGTTTTGTTACCCTCCCCGTGACGAAAAACCCGCCCCTCACTGCCAACCACCCCATAGGAGGGTGGGTGGCTGTGGGCCCTCCTTCCTTTTGTGAGGGGGCGGGAAAATTTGTTCCCCTCCTCGTCGTGAGGAGGGGAACAAATTTTATATTGAAATTTGGGTTGCCTCTATTTAGTATTTAATTAAAACTTGATTGTAATTAAATTAATTAATTAATTATTAAATTTGCATTTTATTTTAGTTTAGTAGCTTTGTCCTTAATTAGATTGTTAATTCGATTTTTCATAAATTCTTGGAATTTGTGTTGGACTCTAATTAACTCTAATTTGGTAGTTGATTGAAATTTGATTTTAATTAAATAAACAAATTTTATTAAATTTATTGATTAATTGATTAATAAATTGAATTTTATTTTTTTATGAGTTTTATTTCTAAATTAAAATATGAATTCAATTTGCCCTTTTAAAATTAGAGTTGGACTATAATTTAGTATTTAATAAAAACTCGATTTTATTTAAATAGACCTGCTAATTAAAGTTAGATAATTATTATTTTGATCTATTTATCTAAACTAGTGTGGATGACATGGATTGATAGAAGCTTGAATTTTGTTCATATAATTTTAGACATTATATAATAATAATAATACATTTACGTGTATTTAGTGGATGATAATGGGCATGACCCAAGTGATTGGTTGAATGTATGGTTAACTTATTATTGCTTATATTTGGTTGGCCTGAGAGCCTATTATTATTTAACTGGGGTTCGTATGCCTATTGTGTAATTCATTTTAGAATGCGACCTCTATTTATGAATATGATAATGCATGTCCATTTATTTTGGGCTTACGTGCCAATTAGTATATGATACATGTTGCAATTAGACCTTAAAAGGACAACTAGTATAAGAAACAGGTTGCAGCAGAAGCTATATATTATTGTATTTAACATTCTATGATAGAATGTAATGTCCATAGGAATTGACCACCGAGCCTTCCTTATGGCTTGAGTAGGCTAGATAGATATCGCCTATATTCATCCACGATAAAATAATATGCATAATTAATTGCATGATTAATGTTAGTTAACATAATGTGAATGAAGAGACAAAACCCTCAATTTAAAATATTAAATTTGCATTAATTGGTTAATATAAATTATATTCCATTGTTATAGTGAAAAACTAGATACTTGTTGGTTCATTGAGTCACTCAAAACTGTACGATGGTAGGTGTATTTATAACTATGAAATATGTGATATTTCTGAGCAATGTGTAGAGTTTTACTAAATTTTATCTTTTGTTGAGTAACTTAAAGAAATGAAATTTAGTAGGCACAATCAAGTAAACATATATAAGATGTGTGTAGTAAATAGTTGTCTACTTGATAATGTAGGAACCACATGAAAATATAATTGATAAAAGTATATACCTGGATGTTCTATTATGACTTGTTGAGTCGTTCAATCTTCTAATAAAACAAAAGTTGTCCAAACCCAATGTGAATAAACAAGATTTCACGAGATAAAAGTAGAGTGTCATTAATTCTAGTAAAACAGTGGGAGTAATTGATTTGATAAAATATTGTATTAAATTGATTTTGGCATGAATATATGATTTCATTTTATTTTATTTTTTATTGATGTTGCATGAGTTTAAATTTTAATTATTACTTGAACTTGTATAGAATAATTGATGCCAAAAGGTTTACTGGACTTAAACATTGGAATCACATCGTCATTTGAGAATTGTTCTCAAATACGAGATGATTGAGAATGTTTTTCTCGAACATGCAATAGTAGGACATTAAAATTAATAATTACAAGACTTCTTCTTTAACTGAACTGAAGAGTGAGAAGTTTGATAGATCTTTCAGCTCGATTTTTTATTTGATAGAGGTTAATTAAATCTAACATTTGACCAATTCAACTGATACATATATTTATATCTAAGTATCATAGTGATGAATACTTAACCTCATTTCATTATGAATCACGAGTTATATATATCTCACATTTGAGATAAATTGACAAATTACCTTTTAATGGAAAAAGGGAAAAAGGAAATGTTAAACCACTGAGTCTGTTACATTCAGATATAAATGAGCATACGTCAGAATGAGTTTTAATCATCAAATTACCTCGATAATCATGGTTATATAAGATGAGATTTAAATCTTAAAGTTTGAAAACTCCAAATAATACATATATGAATTAGAAGACCGAAATGAGAAAAAAATACTCTAAATGCTTAGATTTGGTCAAAGAGAAGAAATAATTTAAGTGTTTTTCAAGATTATGTTAAGAGAACATAATTTTCGCGTAGGTAACTCTTTCACATACATCATGGCACGATGGTGTATCTAAAATGAGATATTGCAATTGATGCGATATCTCCAAAATCGTTTTATAAGCTGGACAATTGAATAGCTGTGGTGACACACATCATACCTCATGTTTCATATATTTGATCCACAGTGTTCATCAAAATGTATAATTTTCATCACGAGTTTTATTTAAGTGCAATGTTGATCTAAACTTTTGGTTTTGAATTGTTTAATTTTATTTGGGTAGTTATATTCACATCACATTTTAATTACATGAAATGTTTTTAATATTTGCTTACTTTTGCTTTTATATCCTCAATTTTTCTTTACAAAACATTATTATTCTTAACTTTCAATTAATTAACATATTTTGTTTTCAATCACAATTTATATACAAATATCTTGTTAACGTGCATTGAAAAGAGTGGAAAATATTTATTTTTGACTTTTATATAAGTTATTTAGTTTGATTATTTTAAAATACGAGAGATAAATAAGTTTTTTTTGCTCTCATAAGAAGTATTTTGGAAAAAAATCATCTTTATGGACAAGATATAAAAATTAATAGATGATTGATGATAAAAGATTTATATAAAAAACTTGGGAGCCTAAGTGTAAAAATAAAAAAAGCTTGAAAATATTTATTAAAAATAAAATATGATATAGTTAACAAATATAATTACCCTTTCATTTTGCATATTTGATTCTAACCCTTACATGGACAAGGCATGGAAAAAGACAATCAACTCCTCTTTTAACCGCATAATTTTAGGGGAAAAAAATCAAAATTTTAATCATTTCTGGGACCTAACGACCATTAGGTCTAGACAGTGTTGAACGATTTTTTGAAACTATTTACCACAAATGAATTCCGTGCGCGCTTTTGATTTTCAATGTTCTAATAATTGTAGAACTTTACTATTTATGATTTTTGTTGTTGGTGTGCGTTATTTTCATTAACTTAAATTGTTTTAGAATAATTTAAATGATATTAAAAATAAGAAATATCTTTTCGCGTATAGATTCGTAAGGGTTTAAACTTGATCTTGCCACAACTTAAAAATTATAACAAGCGAAAGTAAAATTTGATTGAGGGTCTAGACATCCAAAGAAAACCTCCCTCCGTGCCTTGACCAGTTCTTCCTCGTCCAGAAACCAAGTTCCTTTCTCCCTTTCCGGTTGAATAAAGGACATTCTACATCATTAATCTAGGTAGAGCCCTGGCTTCGACCTCAACCACAGATGAACCATCCGAAAATCTCTTATATTCGATTGACATTTCAAATATTGTATTTGGAAGCATTGATAATTATTTTAAGCTAGTTAACTTAGTAAGGATCGTGTTTATCGGAATTAGGTGGTGACCTAAAAATTTAGTCTAAACCTTTACATTATGTAGGCTAAGAGCATCTTTAATGGTTGGGTCGGTCAAGGTGTTTAGTGCGTGTGAGAGAGACACACACAAAAAATTCGTACAGCCTACTCTAATACCTTTTTTTCTTCTCTCTCTTCTAATTTCTCTCTATTTTTTCCACTTTATTCCTTTTCAAGGTTCAATTGTACTTGATCTCTTCCTCTATCTTTTTTATTAATATATTTGAATTCGTATAAATCTCTCTCTTTCTTTTTCATTTTTTCCTACTTTAACAATATCCACTTTTCTCCACAATTTAATCTTAAAATAATATATTTCTCTTTCTCTCTCATGCAATGGACCTTAACTTTCACATAGCCATTAAAAATGCTCTAAGGTGATTTAAAGTCAGATCGATTAGTGTGTGACAGTTGTACATTAGAAAATAAAGTGATTTCCAATCTAAACACAAAGAAACTAAATTTGAAAACGATGAAGCATAATCTTGAAAAAGACATTAAACTCGAGTTAGGTTTTAATATTTGTAACATTTTAGCCTGTAGGAGTTATTCCGACCAACTCAAGTGGATGACCGTATACTATTATATAAAATTAATATCAACATCAGGTCGAATCAAAGTCAATATCAAGTGGAATTTTCTTCATAAAATAATTTTGGTCCAGCTTAAAGGGCTACAAATAATTGATTAGGACCATGCAATAATTGATACCAGTGGTGCTACGTAACTTGGTCCTAAAATTTATGTTCTCGTTTTTCTTTTCTTATACATCTGCGATTGTGAAACGAAGAAAAAGAAAGAGCATAGAAATAGTAGATGTCTATTAAATGTACGTACTTATTAACGTTGATTCTTTGAGAATGTCTTTGATACAGTACCTCTGTAAATGTGTCCGAAGAATATAGCTAACTCATCGTCTGTGTTATCACTAGATTTTAAGGACCGTGGCTCGAGTATTTCAAAACAATGCTCTTCTTAAAATAAAAGAAACTTATTAATTTTTCATGACATTTGAGCTTTCAATCTTTAAAATGGGTGTTGAATTTGGTGGGGCAATCGAAGTGCTCGTTTGAGCTTCTATATCGACCGAACGGCTCGTATGAGCTTTGATATCATATAGAGTCTTGGATTTCTATATTAAAATGTTAATATTATTAAGTAATTTAAACATTTATGTAACGATATGACTTTCGATCGTGGCCCATCGAGCCCTGCCGTCTCGATATGGTCCATGTAGGTTTCAGTTCGAATCATTAATATACGGTGTCCACTTGATATGAGACTAAATATCGCACGGACCTTGTCCAAAAGCTAGTCGAAGTAAGTGGACCATGGTCCGAAGTCGTATCATTGCATATTATATACTGATCATTGATTTCAACGTGGGATTTTTCTTTAACATTAAGAAGATTGAAATTTTAAAAATGGAACCTCAAAAATTAAATAACATGATAATATTACATACTTGAACGTACACGTGTAGTAATATTACAAGGTGGTGCACATGGTCCATATACACGTGATAGGCATAGGGTTAAAATAGTTGATACGGCCACAACCGCAGCTTTCCCTAAGGTATCACATGGTTATGGTTATGGTCCATGGATTGACTGCTTTTTTTCGCATCGTGGTCCAACAATTTATTGTTAGTAGCTGCACAAATATGACATAGGTCCTCCCTCTCTTTCAACCTATCATTCTCTCCATGTTATATTAATACAAAATTGATATATATCAATAGTATTAAATAGGAAATAATTAATCAATTGAAGATTTTAAAAATATCACGTCGGCGCTCTAGTTTGGATTTAGCGGTACTCTGTTACATTTACGACATCGCTTATTGTACTTCATGCTCTAAACTCTTTGGAAAACCTATAAGAAGTGGCAAATATGTTCTTCGTTAGGATGAAAAATGATTTGAATGCTATGTGAAGTTAGCAAAATCATCAAAATGCCTATAAGTGTGCATAATTTTCTTACAATCTAATTTCATTCTAGACCACTCAGAGAAAAAAATATGCCTTGTGAACTTATAAGCATTTTAGGGGTCCTTACTTTATAAATCGACTTTAAAAGTAAATTCTATTAGAAAATGGCTCTTAAATATTTTTAAGTAATTATGTGATTGTTAGGTTAGTGACCTTAGTCTTCACTATGCTTTTGGGTGAAATTGATATCAGTAAGTGATCAATGTAACAATTGTGATTGTGGCCTTATTTGATAAACAATTTACAAACGATTTTTTATAAACAGCGACTTGTTAATATTTTGTTGGTTCATTTTTTTTTAAAAAATAAAAATTGGTGACGAGATTTTTTGACTAGTTGAAGTTGTTTTTTCAAAAAAAATAAAAAATGGTTCAATAAGATGTTGTCACGTCATCGTTTATAGATAAAATCTTCAAATAAACTTTAAACAAAAAGAGACTAAGGTGGCGTTCTGTTTTTATTTTGAAAACGTTTTTCTATTTTTTGTTTTCATTTCTTATTATTAAACATGCTGAAAATTCGTTCTGTTTGTCATTTCTGAAAATTGTTTCTAAAAATGAAAAACTGAAAAACATTTTCTATTTGAAATTTTACAAAATGCTACTTTGACTATTTATAATTAATTTGCTTATGGATTAAATTATATAAAAAAATTTGTCTTTTGAAGATTGATCTTCTATTATAAGAAATTAGTTTAACTAATTTTTATTGGACTTGTTTAATAATGACTAGAAAATATTATAAAAATAGATGAAGTCATTAATGATCAAGTCCAAAAAATATTATAAGAAATTAGCTTAATTAATTATTGTTGTTACATTCATTTTCAAGTCACAATTAAACATGTGTCAATGTAGAAAAAAATAATCACACAAAGAGTTTGACTCAACAAAATGGATGCAAGTGGTCCTAAGTCAAAATAATCACACATATAATCCACGTTCAAGACATTTTTTGAATTATTACCCTAAATGTAGAGTTTATTGGCCCAACCTCATACATAGAAGCAAAATAACTCATGTTTATAATGTTGGAGATTCTATGCTTTTTGTAATTTTTTGCAACCAGAATATTTTTTGCAAAAAAAAAAAAACTCATGTTTTTTCCCAACAGAATAACAACAAAAATTCCCACTACATGTTTTTTGTAATATTGATATTGAATTCAATAAAACTTTATTCGAGGTTTAGTTCCAAATTAGGATAATTCTCTCAAAAAGAAACCAAAATAGCGTTTTTCACGTTTTGAAATACATTTAAAACGTTCAAAACAAGATTTCGGGTGTTTTGCGTTTTGTGTACATTTTTTTCTTTCTAAAATACGTTAGTAAAGAGAACACGTTTTTAATGTTTTCAAAAATAAAAATAGAAAACGACATCAAAACAATAAAAAGAATATGACCTAAATATTTGTCTGTCATTTTAAAACATGATAACAAAATTTTTAGATGAAAATATCATTAAAAACACAGTAAATATTGTTGAGAAAATGGAGAAGGAAGTAAGAAAGAAAACTCAAATAAAATTTCCATAAGTAAGAATTAAGTCTTGAACAGGTTTTGACGTTATCTTCAAATGATATTGGCCAATTCTCAGTATTTGAATGCTTAAATGAATCAGTGACAAATAATTTGTAGCATTTATCAAGTTTTCAAGAAGAACCACTTGAAGTACGAAGTGAAATCATAATTAGGAACTTGAAAGAAACAAGTAGGGAGTTTTGAATTTTGTAAGAATGAATTTGATTTAATTCAAACAATTTGAAGTTAGAGATTGAATTATTGTTCCATTGAAATGGAGATCTAACTTCAATTTACAGATTTTCAATCATAAACCACGAAATAAATCCAACCATTCATGAAAATTTGAGAACTATTCATGAAATGGTGCCAAAATAATTCTTCAAAAGTAAAATTGCTTTGTTCTAAAGTCAATCGATCGCTTGGTTATGACAAATACTCTCGGGTTATCAAAAGAGGGCCCAAGTGAACAAAACCCGCCAACTTATTGCTTGATTTCTTAAACTTTAATTCATTTCTTTTAATTGTAGTCTCATTCCTTGTTTAATTCATTTTGGAGTCCAAATATAATTATGAACACTCATACATATAACAATTCCCTACCGTTCATAATTACATGATCATAAATTAAAATTTAACAACATTTATGCGTAAGGTTTAGATATCTTTCAATTTGAATCTAACTATAGTGTAATCTTCACAAAGTATTATCGAAATTTCAAGTAGCATGGTAGCCTTGAACCAGTTATTTCTGATGATAATAACGATGAAAACACACACCAATGTCAATGTTTGTCAAGTTTATTTGACCTTGCTTAGTGCTGTTATTGCTTTGCGCTTATTCGATTCTTTGAACTTTTAAGAGAGAAATACTAACTCTCTATTGAATCTACACTACCTCGAAGTTCATATAGGTGAAATTATTTCAGTATTTTGTTACATTGATAGATACTTATACCCCATGCTAAAATTCATTAAGAGTTTCATAAAAATCAACCCTTAAATTGTAACAATTATCATTATTTATCAAGGATATGATTTTAATTTATAGTTTTGCGGCTATCCATCTATCGAATAATTTTCTTTAAAACTATTGAACATTCATATACTTATTTAGTATACTTAGGTGAGGTTGTCATCATTGTTAATGAAATATCTTGTAGCTTGGAATTATCTACAGGTACTCAATTATTGGATAAATCACAAACTGAAGATAAATCAGAATCACTGGCGTGATAATCTTATCATTGGATGAATCATAAACTGGAGATAAATCAGAATCACTGGCATGATAATCTTCCCAATATTGTTGTTATCTTTTCTTGTATCGATAGAATTTTATTAATTTCGATTTCCTAGTTTCTGTAGGACTACTTGTGTATATATACACAATTGTAACTTTCATTCATATACAACAAAATATTTTTCTCATTTTGATCTTCCATGGTATCAGAGCTACCCTAAGACTCTTACGAGCAACTCTAAATTTTTTTTTTCTTCTCTCACACGACAATATCCTCGCTTCCCTCTCGCCTAGTTTCCTTCCCTTTCCCTCATCATGTCTACTCTTGAAGATAAACATGGCTCTACATCCTCCACTCTCATTCAAATCAATGCCTCTCACCTTTCACTCCGTCTCAATTCCATGAACTATTTTCTTGGAAACTACAATTTACATCTTTATTCTATGGGTTACAACTCATGATATTTTTTGATGGCACTATTCCTCCACCGTCTGAAACAATCAAATAGGATGACAAAGAAGTTCCAAATCCTGATTTTATTCCATGGTAACGTTAAGATCAATTGATCCTCCATGCAATCATGTCCTCTCTCACCGAATCCATCATACCTCTCATTGCTAATGGCTCAAGTGCGCATCATGCTTGGACAAAACTTCATCGTATTTTTTCCAAGCGATCTCAATCTTACATCATTCATCTCAAGGACAACTTGTCCTCCATCTCTCGTGATACCCTTCCCATATCTGAGTTTCTTCTACAAATCAAAACCCTTGCTAATGAACTTTCTACTCTTGGTGCTCCTCCTACCGACGCCGATCTTCTCATAAATAGCACACGTGGTCTAGGACAGTCATACAAAGAAATCACTATTGCTCTCAGAACCCGTGACACCCCTATTACTTTTGAAGAACTTTATGACAAATTAATAGATCATGAGACTCTTCTCCAAGACTCTGAATCTACTGCTCAAAACTTTACTCCTGCTATCAACTACTCTCATTCTCATAAAAACTCCAAAAAGAACGCCAAAAATGGGTACCTCCCTCAATCTTATCAAGTTGGCCTCCTCCCCAACCCACATACCCCATGTGGCTACAATTCCATACCCCATAGGCCATACTCCTCTCGGCCATCCTCTCAATAACGGGGGCCTGCTTCTGGTACTACATCTAATGGACTTCCTGAATCCAGTCGCGAAGTTGTTTTTCCCAATGCTGCAATGGAAGAGGCCATAAGGCCAACCTTGTTGGGTTCTTTTTCCTCATCTCAAGCCCCAACGGCGCTCTGTCAACCACACCTCAACTACAGGAAACTGGATTGTCGACTCTGGCGCATCCAACCATGTCGTCTCTCAGCTCAGTGATCTATCTCTCCACCAACAGTATGTGTGACGACCCGAATTCTCGACCATTCGAGTGCCACTAAAAGTGACTCATATCATATTATCGAAACTTAAATAGTAATGTAAAATTATTCAAAAGAATAATTAGAATCCCATAATTTTATTTGTGAATAAAAATAGAACATAATTTTCTTACATAAAGTTCAACATAATTATCTCATCAATCTTAACCACTTTTGCCACTTTCATGTTGACCGCCTCGAACCTTCAATTATCTGAAAATGGTAAATATCGTGGAGTGAGATTTATAAAATCCCAGTAAGTATACCAAGCATAAATTTTCTTTTGAAAGCATATGGATCATTTTCATCATAACATAGGATAGGATCGAAATACTCATAAACATAGGGAGACACAAGAATTTTACCGAACTTAAATGGCAAGAATTCTTATGTGTAGCGCTACTAAACTCCGGTCCCCTTAGCATAATCATAAACATATCATATGGAACCCATAACAATCTTGTGAGATTGATTTCATAGCAATGATCCAAACATTTTCATAAAAACATAAGATATACTTACTTGTCATAAAAACATACTTACTTTTCATAAAAACATAAGGTGTATTTACCTTTCATAAAAACATACTTACTTTTCATAAAAACATAAGATATACTTACTTGTCATAAAAACATACTTACTTTTCATAAAAACATAAGGTGTATTTACCTTTCATAAAAACATACTTACTTTTCATAAAAACATAAGATATACTTACTTGTCATAAAAACATACTTACTTTTCATAAAAACATAAGGTGTATTTACCTTTCATAAAAACATACTTACTTTTCATAAAAACATAAGATATACTTACTTGTCATAAAAACATACTTACTTTTCATAAAAACATAAGGTGTATTTACCTTTCATAAAAACATACTTACTTTTCATAAAAACATAAGATATACTTACTTGTCATAAAAACATACTTACTTTTCATAAAAACATAAGGTGTATTTACCTTTCATAAAAATATACTTACTTTTCATAAAAACATAAGGTATACTTACTTTTCATAAAAACATACTTACTTTTCTTAAAAACATAAGATATACTTACTTGTCATAAAAACATACTTACTTTTCATAAAAACATAAGGTGTATTTACCTTTCATAAAAACATACTTACTTTTCATAAAAACATAAGATATACTTACTTGTCATAAAAACATACTTACTTTTCATAAAAACATAAGGTGTATTTACCTTTCATAAAAACATACTTACTTTTCATAAAAACATAAGATATACTTACTTGTCATAAAAACATACTTACTTTTCATAAAAACATAAGGTGTATTTACCTTTCATAAAAACATACTTACTTTTCATAAAAACATAAGATATACTTACTTGTCATAAAAACATACTTACTTTTCATAAAAACATAAGGTATATTTACCTTTCATAAAAACATACTTACTTTTCATAAAAACATAAGATATACTTACTTGTCATAAAAACATACTTACTTTTCATAAAAACATAAGGTGTATTTACCTTTCATAAAAATATACTTACTTTTCATAAAAACATAAGGTATACTTACTTTTCATAAAAACATACTTACTTTTCTTAAAAACATAAGATATACTTACTTGTCATAAAAATATACTTACTTTTCATAAAAACATAAGGTGTATTTACCTTTCATAAAAACATACTTACTTTTCATAAAAACATAAGATATACTTACTTGTCATAAAAACATACTTACTTTTCATAAAAACATAAGGTGTATTTACCTTTCATAAAAACATACTTACTTTTCATAAAAACATAAGATATACTTACTTGTCATAAAAACATACTTACTTTTCATAAAAACATAAGGTGTATTTACCTTTCATAAAGATTAAAATGAAGTGTAGTAGTAAATGGACCAAAACTTTCTTAACCACCTTGAATTTCTCTTACTTGTGGATTTTGTCAAGAGATTGGAAATAAGTGTATATGTGTAGAGTTGTGTGTAAAAGAGATGGGTTTAAATAGATGTATAAAGTTGGCATATTGTAAACATAATCATTCAATTCTATTAATTTTAACACATCCTTTTCTTAAAGTAAAGCACCATTCATATACTTTTCCATATTTATACAAATAATATGCTCTTCATGATTATATATAATGGAGTCTTATCAATCATTCATATACTTTTCCATATTTATACAAATATTATGCTCTTCATGATTATATATAATGAAGTCTTATCAATCATTCATATACTTTTCCATATTTATACAAATATTATGCTCTTCATGATTATATATAATGGAGTATATAAATCATTCATATACTTTTCCATATTTATACAAATATTATGCTCTTCATGATTATATATAATGGAACATCTCATGCTTGCATATATTTTCTTAATTTAAATAATAAAAGTAATTTTTGTACAAATAAATATTGGGATAACATTGAATTAAGTACTTAGACTTAATATACTTTAAATCAAGAGAATGGAGATATTTTTAGAAATTCGGAATTTAATTTAAAATCGAACGATCTCGATTATTTCTTGACTTGGCTATACGAATACGTCGTGGCGTTAACTTAATAAAAATGGGTGAAATAGTAGCGACACGATTTTCTATTAAAATAATTATTAATCGCGTAAAAATTCTTGGTCGCTACAAACTTACCCCCTTAAAATAATTTCGTCCTCGAAATTAATCTTACTTGATCTTATGATTTCTGAACACTTAATCAGAATCTCTTCTTCTTCTTCTTATGTAGCATCATCGCTACCATATTTAACCCAACCATATTTAACCCACTGGACTTTGACTAAATGCATCAATTTGTTTTCTTAAGACATGGACTTTTCTATCAATAATAGACATATGTCTACTCATAAATTCTTCTGAATCAAAATGAAAATTCCCAATCGTATGTGATATTTCATCATATCTTGTAGTATTCATGTAACTTGTCATTTATCATCGTATCATGTGACCTCAAATATTCGTATTAATATCTCTAAAATTTCAATAAATCTTTACTAACATATCATACCATAATAATTTGTCATTTCTTCTTATCACCAAATATCCCAAAATAATTAAAACGATTACCTGAATATTCTCTATGTAATATACCCAAACATGTTATTCACATATCAACATAATCATCAGTTTATCTTTCCAATATTTGTAACCCAAAATTTCTGCAAAATTCAATAAACAAATATCTCCCAAATAATTAAAATTCTTAACTCAAATATCATAACATTTCCCGTAAGGTATTCCTTTCACTTGCACAAACTTATTAATCCTGATTCAATACAGTCCTTATTTCACTTTCACGTATCCCCGTATTATTTCTATACCTTGATTATTATATCAAAATATCAGTACCCAAAATCCAAGAAAATATTCCATATCTCAAATCCCGTCATCATCAAATCTTCCTTTTATCAAGAAAGTAAACGGCGCATAAACTCTTGTTCCCTCTTTTCCATTATTCTATTCCGCGCTTTCTTGCTGGAATCAATATCACGCGGATTCCCTCCGATCCTTAATGCTTTTAAATAGTTCATGCTGGGAAGAGGTTAGATCCATCAAAAACATGGATATCATTCTTACAAACATTCGCAAGTATTATTCCAGTCTTCCAATGAATGATCTGAGGAAAATTTATCGAATAAGACTCGAAAGATTGAGGTTGCTGATGGCTCATGGTGTTTCAGAAGATGTTCGCTGGTTGATCGAAGCAAAGGTTCGACTATCTGGTGAATTACCTATGACATTTCCAAAGCACATGCCTGGTTTAGGCAAAAGCACCTTCGCAAAGAAACGAAGAGCAAAAAGGCTGAATGGTTGCTACAAATGTGCTCGTTGGAACTGTGATACTCGTTGCAAAACAGTAGGATATTCTTCTACTAATCGGGATGATAAAATCAAATTCATAAAGGGTGGACTGAGTAAGGAGTCTTTGGATGATATTCGACTGACTCTTGAGACGCACCCAAGTGGTTATGTGCAACGTGAACTTCTCTCCTTATACGCTCAGTTTAACGAGGACAAAAATCGTTATAGTCTCCAAAATATAATAGCAAAAGATCCTGTTTGCCAGTCTGTTTTACAAAATGAGGCTTCTGGCAGTTCAACAATGATATAAGGTAAATCTCTTGATACACATTTAAAATATTTTGCTGTTTTCTTTCACGCGTTTTGGAAATAAAATATATTTTCCTTTCTCGAGTTTTGATAAAGCTGGAAATAAATCACCGAAAGGTGATATCTTTGGTAAAACAGTCAAAAGTTGGCCGATTTTGTCAAAAGTAAATCTTTACTTTTTCATAATCAATCAAAAACAGTAAATTTTTTCGGCTTTAAATAGCCAAACATATTTCATAGTTCAGGCATCCCAAAATCACATCTTCTTCGTAAGTTTCCTCTTCTATACTATCAAAGATGGAAGCACCAAAACTTCGACAGATCAAAACTATTTGTGTATTTTGTGGATCAAAAGTGGGGAAAGGCTTCAGTTATCTAGAAGCGGCCGTAGATCTTGGAAAGAAACTGGGGGAAAAAGGTATCACTCTTGTGTATGGGGGTGGTAGCAGTGGTCTAATGGGTTGTGTTTCCCAATCTGCTCTTGCAGAGAAATCAAAAGTAATCGGTGTCATACCTGTCCCTTTGGTAGATGTTGCAGGCAAAACACGAGGGCATGAAGTTCAAACCTTATCCATCCATGAACGCATAACTTGTATGCTATATGGTTCTGATGCCTTTATAGCCCTGCCCGGAGGTTTTGGTACCTTAGAAGAAATCTTTAACATTACCTCGTGGGCTCAACTAGATCTCCATACTAAGCCTATTGGGCTTCTGAATGTTAACAATTTCTTTGATGGTTTGTTAACCTTTCTTGATTATGCTGTGGAACAGGGATTCATCTCTCCATTTTCCAGAAGGCTTCTTATTTCTGCTCCTACTATTGATGAACTACTGGATAAGCTGCAGTCATATATCTCAATACAAGATCCAGCAGGGGTTAAGATAGATTGGTCGCAAGGAAGGGGAATCAAGCGAAAATGGAGTCCGGTTAATGTAAACTTAACTTTATGAATCTTAGAATAGGTGGGGGTAGAGTACGGAGTATTCTTACTCTCGAAACACCCCTCTAATTTCCTAGGATTTTCCTTAATGTTTAAATCTTGTGTGTACCTCAAAGGTTCCAGGTGGTAGATTACGGAGTATTCTTACTCTCGAAACACACCTCTTTGAAGGTTTCTTTATTTCCTCAAAAGGTCAGAGGTGGTAGGATACGGCTACTCCGGAAACACATCTCTCAATTTGAGGAATTTCCCATGTTGCTTTCTTTTGATTTTGCGTGTTTCATGTATTTCTTTCCAATGTGACTCTTGTGTGTTCTCCTTACGAGAAAATAATAAATATCTCTGTTATCATCTACTAAATCTCGTTTGTGATGTAAATGAATTTGCATGTCTAACCTCAATTCTCTTAGTGATTGCATACCATACTATGCTCTTAATTCCAAACGATAAAATTCTAAGCAGAGTTTCCTTGGAAATTTGGACTTATTCAAACCGTAAGCATACTTCATAACTCACAATAATAAATAATTCCACATTTGATCACAACGATCTAAAAATTGACCACAATTTCATCAAACTTCAATATCATAAAAAAATATTCCAGAAAATCAATTCATAATTCCTCAACATAGAAATTTCAAATCATAGTCGTCAATATCACAATATCACTTCCTTCAATACCTTAATTGGCTCAAAAGATTACCCATACTTATATTTATAAGTCATAAATCATATTCCCAAAATTTAATCACAAGGCCAAAGTTCATAATAAATTTCTCTTCAATATAGAGGCATAATTCACTTACTCAACATAATATCCATTACTTAATTCCCAATAACCAAATCTTTAAATCTCTAACTTCATAATGCTTCTCATAAAAGTATCATTAAAATCATATCACTTATAATCTTAACATCTCATAAAAATTCATAAAATTGGCTCGCTATTTCTCATTAAATCTAAATGATAGATAATCTGAACATATTTCTAATCATTTCTGTTGACTTCTCATACTTAATGCCATGTCTAAAATCAATTATGCAAAGTCCATTTAAGGTTTATCATTTCTAAACTCGAGGACAACAATTATTTTGAAAATCATTCTTAAGTCATATTATTCCCATTATGCTCAACACCCGTTCTCTTTCTTTCTTTTCTTTCTGAATTTTTTTTTTTTTTTTTTTTTTTTTTTTTTTTTTCAGAATTGAAACTTGAAGAGTGGTACCAATAATCATCCACAGTTTTTCCTTGCTTTTAAGCAAAGGTAGTGATAAAGGGATAAATTATTGAACCGAAAATTGAAACTTGAAGAGGAAGTACTAATAACCATCCACAGTTTTTCCCTTGTTTTTACACAAAGGTAGTGATAAAGGGATAAATTATTGTACGAATTCATTATCAATTTTGTTTGTTTAATATATTATTCCATATATTTTGGGCAAAAGTTACAACCCAACTTAATTTCTAATTGAGTCAATCTTACTAAGCTTAATATGCACCAAAATTCATATAAATATCATCTCTGTCTCATGATTCTACATTGAAAAGAATAAAAAAATTGAGTCTTCTATCAATTTATATCATACTTGACATGTATATTATGTGTAACACATAAAGATTCATAACATATGAAGATTTCATACTTAACATGTCTTAATAAAATCGTAAATGACTTGCAAAGCATATAACATACCTGGTTCGAGGAGTCAATACGTGGAGAGTGACATAGTAGAGTGATGAGTTAAAATATTTCATATAATCTTATTTTCCTTTAATCAACAATAATTTAATGTGGTTGTATCCAAATCAACATTTTCTTGAATCATAATTCCTAATTAATCACAGTCTTCAAAACAAATCCAATATCGATATAGTAATTATCTCCCCATCAATAATTAATAACTTAACCCAAATAAAATTTATCGTCAAATCTTATTTTTCCTTTAGTCCCCGAACTTCTAGAAATTTATCAAAGACATCAATATAAACATCATATCACTAACTAATTATATTCCATAAAATTTTCAGGACATTACAAACTCCCTTGCTTAAAATGAATTTTGTCCTTGAAATTCGCACATCAAATTTCATCATGCTTTTCAAAATCATAACCATACTTGACATGTGAAAATTCAACTTTTTTTTTATAATGAATAGTGATTTCGTTCACTGTTCATCATGAATAGCACGTCGTTTTACTGTTCACGTGAATAGTGATTTTTTTTTTTTAAAAGAAATAAAATTTCAAAAATCTACAGAATCGTTTTTAAAACTCTTTTCTCTGAAACAGTATGTGTGACGACCCGAATTCTCGACCATTCGAGTGCCACTAAAAGTGACTCATATCATATTATCGAAACTTAAATAGTAATGTAAAATTATTCAAAAGAATAATTAGAATCCCATAATTTTATTTGTGAATAAAAATAGAACATAATTTTCTTACATAAAGTTCAACATAATTATCTCATCAATCTTAACCACTTTTGCCACTTTCATGTTGACCGCCTCGAACCTTCAATTATCTGAAAATGGTAAATATCGTGGAGTGAGATTTATAAAATCCCAGTAAGTATACCAAGCATAAATTTTCTTTTGAAAGCATATGGATCATTTTCATCATAACATAGGATAGGATCGAAATACTCATAAACATAGGGAGACACAAGAATTTTACCGAACTTAAATGGCAAGAATTCTTATGTGTAGCGCTACTAAACTCCGGTCCCCTTAGCATAATCATAAACATATCATATGGAACCCATAACAATCTTGTGAGATTGATTTCATAGCAATGATCCAAACATTTTCATAAAAACATAAGATATACTTACTTGTCATAAAAACATACTTACTTTTCATAAAAACATAAGGTGTATTTACCTTTCATAAAAACATACTTACTTTTCATAAAAACATAAGATATACTTACTTGTCATAAAAACATACTTACTTTTCATAAAAACATAAGGTGTATTTACCTTTCATAAAAACATACTTACTTTTCATAAAAACATAAGATATACTTACTTGTCATAAAAACATACTTACTTTTCATAAAAACATAAGGTGTATTTACCTTTCATAAAAACATACTTACTTTTCATAAAAACATAAGATATACTTACTTGTCATAAAAACATACTTACTTTTCATAAAAACATAAGGTGTATTTACCTTTCATAAAAACATACTTACTTTTCATAAAAACATAAGATATACTTACTTGTCATAAAAACATACTTACTTTTCATAAAAACATAAGGTGTATTTACCTTTCATAAAAATATACTTACTTTTCATAAAAACATAAGGTATACTTACTTTTCATAAAAACATACTTACTTTTCTTAAAAACATAAGATATACTTACTTGTCATAAAAACATACTTACTTTTCATAAAAACATAAGGTGTATTTACCTTTCATAAAAACATACTTACTTTTCATAAAAACATAAGATATACTTACTTGTCATAAAAACATACTTACTTTTCATAAAAACATAAGGTGTATTTACCTTTCATAAAAACATACTTACTTTTCATAAAAACATACTTACTTTTCATAAAAACATAAGGTGTATTTACCTTTCATAAAAACATACTTACTTTTCATAAAAACATAAGATATACTTACTTGTCATAAAAACATACTTACTTTTCATAAAAACATAAGGTGTATTTACCTTTCATAAAAACATACTTACTTTTCATAAAAATATAAGATATACTTACTTGTCATAAAAACATACTTACTTTTCATAAAAACATAAGGTGTATTTACCTTTCATAAAAATATACTTACTTTTCATAAAAACATAAGGTATACTTACTTTTCATAAAAACATACTTACTTTTCTTAAAAACATAAGATATACTTACTTGTCATAAAAACATACTTACTTTTCATAAAAACATAAGGTGTATTTACCTTTCATAAAAACATACTTACTTTTCATAAAAACATAAGATATACTTACTTGTCATAAAAACATACTTACTTTTCATAAAAACATAAGGTGTATTTACCTTTCATAAAAACATACTTACTTTTCATAAAAACATAAGATATACTTACTTGTCATAAAAACATACTTACTTTTCATAAAAACATAAGGTGTATTTACCTTTCATAAAGATTAAAATGAAGTGTAGTAGTAAATGGACCAAAACTTTCTTGACCACCTTGAATTTCTCTTACTTGTGGATTTTGTCAAGAGATTGGAAATAAGTGTATATGTGTAGAGTTGTGTGTAAAAGAGATGGGTTTAAATAGATGTATAAAGTTGGCATATTGTAAACATAATCATTCAATTCTATTAATTTTAACACATCCTTTTCTTAAAGTAAAGCACCATTCATATACTTTTCCATATTTATACAAATAATATGCTCTTCATGATTATATATAATGGAGTCTTATCAATCATTCATATACTTTTCCATATTTATACAAATATTATGCTCTTCATGATTATATATAATGGAGTCTTATCAATCATTCATATACTTTTCCATATTTATACAAATATTATGCTCTTCATGATTATATATAATGGAGTATATAAATCATTCATATACTTTTCCATATTTATACAAATATTATGCTCTTCATGATTATATATAATGGAACATCTCATGCTTGCATATATTTTCTTAATTTAAATAATAAAAGTAATTTTTGTACAAATAAATATTGGGATAACATTGAATTAAGTATTTAGACTTAATATACTTTAAATCAAGAGAATGGAGATATTTTTAGAAATTCGGAATTTAATTTAAAATCGAACGATCTCGATTATTTCTTGACTTGGCTATACGAATACGTCGTGGCGTTAACTTAATAAAAATGGGTGAAATAGTAGCGACACGATTTTCTATTAAAATAATTATTAATCGCGTAAAAATTCTTGGTCGCTACAGTATGATGGCCCTGATTATGTCCTCCTAGGTAATAATTCAACTGTTGATATTTCTCATACAGGCTCTCTTACACTACTTCCTCAATTTAAATTGCATAATGTTCTTTGTGTTCCCTCTATGAAAATAAAAATCATCTCTGTTCAACAATTTTGTTCTCAAAACTTTTCATCTATTGAATTCTTTCCAACTTATTTTGTTGTGAAGGATCTCAAAACTCGCAAATCACTCCTCCAGGGCCAAACTAGGAACAATATCTATGAATGGCCTTCCATATCTCCTCACTCCTCCCAGGCACGGCTAACCGTCTCCACTACTTCGTTGGTCTCTCCCCATCTCTGGCATGGTCGTCTCGGTCATCCATTACTTAAGATTACCAACCAACTTCTCGCATCAGGACTTTTATTGAGTTCTTCCAGTTTGCCTTCAAATTTTTCTTGTCAGTTATGTCAATGTAATAAGAGCCATCGGTTCCCTTTTCATGAGTCTAGTATTACTAGCAAATTTCCTTTAAAATTTATTTTCTCGGATGTCTGGGGTCCTAGTCCTGTCCCATTCCGAGATGGTTCTCGCTATTATTTAATTTTTATTGATTATTTTTCTAGGTATATCTGGTTATTTCCTTTGCGCTTAAAATCTGATGTTATCACCATCTTTCCTATTTTCAAGAAAACAATTGAAAACTTGCTAGGGCACAAAATTCAAACACTTTATACAGATGGGGGTGGGGAATATATTGACTTAACTTATATACTTCAACAATTTGGAATCACACATAAAATAACTCCCCCGTATAGACCTGAACACAATGGGTTGTCTGAAAGACGCCATCGACATATTGTTGAAACAAGACTCACTCTTCTTCACCAAGCAAAAATTCCGTCCAATTTTGGACTTATGCATTTCAAACAGTTGTATATCTCATTAACCGCCTACCTTCCCCAACTTTAGGAAACCCCAGCCCCTTTTTCACTCTCTTCCATCGTCATCCCAACTACAACACACTTCGCCAATTTGGTTGTTTATGCTATTCATGGTTACGACCTTATGCACAATCCAAATTGGAGCCTCGATCGAGGTCTTGTATTTTCCTTGGGTATGACACCACTCATCACTCGTATTTATGCTTCGATCTTGAAAAAGATAAAATGTTCAACTCTCGGCATGTTCGTTTTGTTGAACACATATTCCCTTTCTCCAATCCTAACAATTCTACTAAGGACATTTCTTATCCCGTGGACACGCCTTATTTCTAGTCCACCGCTGCCCCCTTTTCACTTCCACTACCCACAACTCTCTGATCCTCATTTTCTGAACCATGTATGTCGCCTAAAGAAAGCTATCTATGGCCTAAAACAAGCTCCTCGTGCATGGTTCCATGACCTCAATTCTTTCCTCCTCTCCTATGGCTTCACAAACTCCCATAGTGACTCTTCCCTTTTCTTATTCTTCAAATTCAACATCACTATCTTCTTCCTGGTATATGTCGATGACCTCCTCGTCACAAGAAATAATGCCATAGCTGTTCTCTCTTTCATTTTCGTATTGTCAAATCGCTTCTCTGTCAAGAATCTAGGACCATTACACTACTTTCTAGGAATTGAAGTGGTTCGTACATCCTCTTATCTCTTCCTCAGCCAACATAAATACGTCCATGATCTTTTGTCTCTCACCAACATGCTTGGTGCCAAAGAAGTCACTACTCCAATTTCTAACTCGACCACTCTTTCTCTCTTTGATAACTCTCCCTCCACTGATGCCACCTTCTATCGTCAAATAGTGGGTGCACTACTGTATCTATCACTTACTCGACCAGATATTTGCCTTGTAGTCAACAAATTATCTCATTTTATGCATCGTCCAACGAAGACTCATCTCACTGTTGTCAAACGTGTTCTCCGCTATCTTAAGCATACTATTCACTATGGCCTTCTTTTCCGCCCTAGTTCTTCTCTCACTTTCTCTGCTTTTACTGACTCTGATTGGGCTTGTAACCCATATGATCGTTCCTCTACATCTGCTTACATAGTTTATCTTGGTAAGTCACCTATATCTTGGAGCACTAAGAAGCAACACATGATTGCCCGCTCCTATACTGAAGCAGAATATCGTACCCTTGCTTCTTGTGCTACTGAGATACTCTGGTTAAAAAATCTTCTTTCTGAGTTTCGGGTTCATACTCTCTCTAAACCCACTAATCACTGTGATAACATTGGTGCTACATATCTCTCTATCAATCCAGTATTTCACTCTCCCATGAAACACATTGTAATTGACTATCACTTCGTTTGAAACCATGTTCAATCTGGTTCTTTTGGTGTCTCCTATATTTCCACTCATGATCAGCTTGCTGATGCTCTCACTAAATCATTACCTTCCTCAAAATTCACCCAAACCCGTTCTAAGATTGGAGTCTCTAATGGACCCTCCATCTTGCGGGGGCCTGTTAAGGAAATATCTTGTAGCTTGGAATTATCTACAGGTACTCAATTATTGGATAAATCAGAAACTAAAGATAAATCAGAATCATTGGCGTGATAATCTTATCGTTGGATGAATCACAAACGGGAGATAAATCAGAATCACTGGCATGATAATCTTCCCAATATTGTTATCTTTTCTTGTATCGATAGAATTTTATTAATTTCGGTTTCCTAGTTTCCGTAGGACTACTTGTGTATATATAGACCATTGTAACTTTCATTTATATACAACAAAATATTTTTCTCATTTTGATCTTTCAATCATTAGTCGATCTTTTGAATCAAGGAGTTTCAATCTTATCCTTCTCAATGCTGATCTCACTAACTCATTTGTAAGATGCTTGATTATTGGATCAACTAGTTTTTCACTTGACTTTACATATGTGAGAGGAATTACCCCATGCTTGATTAATTTCTCACAGTCATGTCATAGAATATGTCTACACTTCTCGTTATATACTTCATTATATGCTCAAGCTAATGTGGATTGACAGCCACATAACATAGGTATTGAAGAAATATCATTTGCACACAAAGTATTTCATAAAGAAGATCTCTAAGCCACTCAACTTTTTTCAGCCAATGCTATATACTCAGACTCCATTGTTGAATGTGCAATGCATGTTTATTTCTTGGATTTCCAAAAAAATACACATCCACCTAGAGTAAACAACCAACCTGGTGTAGATTTGTTTCCCCTGCACATGATATCCAACTAGCATTTGTATATTATTCTAAAATTTTAGGGAAATTTGAATATTGTAGCCCTAGGTTCTTAGTTTTCTTTAGGTTACCAAGAAACCTTCTAATGACCTTACAATATTCGGATCTTGGATTACTAGTAAAATTACTTTACTAACAACAAATACAATATCTGGTCTTGTGCTTTGTACAACGTATATAAGATTTCAAATTGCACTTGCATACTTTATTTGAGCTATTTTTATTCCATCGTTCTTTATTAAGTTAATACTTGGATCTAACGGGGTATTTGCTTCTTTAATGTTCAAATGTTTCAATTTGTTTACTATGTTGACCTATGGTTAACTTGACCTTATTGTTTTGATCATAACAAACAAGAATATATTGTGTTGTTAACAATTGTGCTTCAAGTGTTTCATGTAATGATAAATATTCAAAGCACTCAATGTTCAAATCGTCTCTCAAAGATACAAATCAAAATTATGTGATCGAGCACATGAGACGTAAAGAAGATCATGAAAGAATTGAAGATATTCAAAGATCAAAATTGAGGTTGAAAAGCATGACATGAAGATCAAGAATTCAAACATACAAGATTAGAGTTGATTTAACATATGTAAAGGTATAATACTCTCAATCTTTAGCGATGAAATTCAACGAGCTCGAAAATGATTTTTTAGTCATCAAGAAACTTACTTGAAAATTCATCACTTGCATAAAATATTTTTATCTAAGTCAAGATTGTTTTTCAAAGGTTATTTGATCTTAAATCATGATTATACTATGAAAAAAAACAAGTCAGAAAACCTTGAAAAATCAAAATCTTGAAATGCTGTTTTTTGAGGGAGATCAGACAGGTCGACCGCATGATTTTGAGGTCGACCGCATGACAAAAGAGAGGTCGACCGCACTGATCTTCCGCACTTCTGTTTTTGAACTCAACGGCTATTTTCTTGCAACGGCTACATTGAGGTCGACCGCATGGATGAACAGGTCGACCGCAAAAGACAGAATGTGCTAAATTTGCTCTATAAATAGCCTTCTCTCTTGCATTCATCAACAACAACTTAGAAAACATTTTATACAAACTTTCTTGTGAAAATTTAGTGTTCTTACTTGGTTTATATTCATCTTTTATTTTCATAAAAACTTTGATTGATCTAAACTTTGTTTTATCAATTTCATCAAAGTTTTTGGAAGAAAGTTGTGTGAAGATTCTTGGTTTTACATTGTTTAAATTTCTTCAACATCTTCACACTATATTGGAATTGAAGTGTAAGTCTCTCTTTATTCTAAACTTGTTTTAATCTTTTAAAAGAGAGAAATTCCAATTAAGGAACTTTGATTATTTGTACTACATTTTTCATTATCATTTGATTCATCAAAGTTCCATTGCCTAAACACTTTGAGCTTAACTTATTGTTAATTATTCAAGTGTGGCATCTCTTGGTACTTAATTTGATTCAATATTTTTAACAAGAGATCATTTGAAAAACTTTGTTTGATTGCATTGAACTTTTCATTATCATTTGCATCAAAGTTTTTCTCTAACACTCGAGCTTAATTCATTGCTATCTATTGAAGTGTTAGCCTAACTCTCTCGGTACTTAATTTGAGTATATCATTTGTCAAGAGAGTTATTTCAATTGTAAATTCAATTCATTATATCTTGTGATTTCGAGAGCCTTGTGAAAACTCGATTGTTGGTTTCGAGAGCCTTGTCAAAACTCGATTGTTGGTTTCGAGAGCCGTGTGAAAACTCGATTGTAAAGGATAGGCGCTCCTTGTTGTAAGTCGCCTAAGGATTTGGTACTCCTTGTTGTAAGTTACCAATATAGTGGATTTTGCCTTGCTCGTGACGGAGAGCTCGGTAACGGGGGACGTAGATCACGTTGGTTGATTGAACCTCCATAAATCGTGTTTGCACTCTCTTATCTCTTTTACTTATGTACATCGCACTTATTCTATTCTATCAATTTATATTGTGCAACATTATATCTAAGTGCTATACTTGCCTTATCAATTAAGTTTACACATATATAGCACACTACATTGATAGATTAGTTACTTGTAACACTAAGTGCTCATATTTGTACCCATTGGTTTTAAGTTTGAGATTATTTATCGAAAAAGTTTTATAAACCAATTCACCCCCTCTTGGTTAGTTTACTCTTGGGCTAACAATTGGTATCAGAGCTTAGGTGCTCATTTTTAAAAAGATTTTACAATCTTGAGTAAATGGCTAACCATAATCTTGAGGGGCATTCTACAAATCGTCCTCCTTTCTTTAATGGTACAAATTATAATTATTGGAAATCTAGAATGATGATTTTTATTCAATCCAGTGATTATAATATTTGGGATGTCATTGAATCCGGTCCTCATGTGCTTACTATGGTCATTAAGGTTGATGGAAAACCGGATCAAACTATTTTAAAACCTAGAGAGGAATATGATGAAAATGATAGGAGGAAATTGACTTTAAATGCTAGGGCCAAAAATATACTCTATTGTGCTTTGGATATTAATGAATTTAATCGTATTAGCACATGTGATTCCGCACACGATATTTGGCATGCTTTAGAAGTCACACACATGGGCACAAATAAAGTGAAAGAAACTAAAACAAATCTTTTATTTAAAGATTTTGAAAATTTCTTTATGAAGCAAGATGAGCCCATTACTTGCATGATTACTCGTTTTACCGATATTGTAAATGGTCTTAAAAGCTTTGATTATAAATTTACTAACGGTGAACTTGTGAGTAAAATTCTTAGGTCTCTCTCCCAAGAATGGAATCCATTAAGGATGTTGATCGAAAACACGATAGACGTCAACACACATCCATTGGAGGAGCTTTATGGAACATTGATGACTTATGAGCTCAACAATGCCGAAACAAAGGAGATGACAAGAAAAGGTAAAGAAGAGGCCAAGCGCGAAATTGCTCTTAAATGCTCATCAAACTCAAACGCAAGTGATGAGGAACTTGATGATCTTGCTATCCTTATCAAGAAGTGGAGAGGCGTTCGCAACAATCATCGAATCCAAAAGAAAGACGAAAAAGATGAAAAGATTGTTTGCTATAATTGTGACAAACCCGGTCACAAAAGTACCGAGTGTCGAAGCAAGAAAAGATTCTTCAAAAAGAAAGCTCTACAAGCCACTTGGGATGAAAGTGATGAGCAAGATGAAGATGAGAGTCAAGATGAAATGGCCAACATGTGCTTCATGACTATTGAGGATGAGGTAAATTTCTTTGATACCTCTTGGACCTTGAATGATCAATGATTTAGAAATTTTTTTTTAACATTTTTTGATTTTGAAATTTTTTGATACTTCAACAATATGCATTGTTATACCCTTTAACTCATTTCATGCTAAAAATGTTTCACTAAGGGAGAATGATTTACTAAGGGGGAATATGATTACAATCAAGATATTCTACTTGTGCCCCATTATTATGCTTATCACACCTATGCTCATGATTAAGGAATAGATGCCACCTTTTTGCTTATGTCAAAAGGGGGAAAATATGGTGATGATTTGATTTGCTTGACATTGGATAATCTATATGCATGAAAAGGATTATATAGTATGCTAGATTATGCCTCGTTGGTTTGTATAAGATAGGGGGAATATATGCTAAAATTGAACTTATCAATTATTCTCATTTCCCTATACTTTGATTATATGCTTCAATTGCTTATATTTATCATTACAAATCATCTTGTTTGTCATAATCAAAAAGGGGGAAATTGTTGACCTATGGTTAACTTGACCTTATTGTTTTGATCATAACAAACAAGAATATATTGTGTTGTTAACAATTGTGCTTCAAGTGTTTCATGTAATGATAAATATTCAAAGCACTCAATGTTCAAATCGTCTCTCAAAGATACAAATCAAAATTATGTGATCGAGCACATGAGACGTAAAGAAGATCATGAAAGAATTGAAGATATTCAAAGATCAAAATTGAGGTTGAAAAGCATGACATGAAGATCAAGAATTCAAACATACAAGATTAGAGTTGATTTAACATATGTAAAGGTATAATACTCTCAATCTTTAGCGATGAAATTCAACGAGCTCGAAAATGATTTTTTAGTCATCAAGAAACTTACTTGAAAATTCATCACTTGCATAAAATATTTTTATCTAAGTCAAGATTGTTTTTCAAAGGTTATTTGATCTTAAATCATGATTATACTATGAAAAAAAACAAGTCAGAAAACCTTGAAAAATCAAAATCTTGAAATGCTGTTTTTTGAGGTAGATCAGACAGGTCGACCGCATGATTTTGAGGTCGACCGCATGACAAAAGAGAGGTCGACCGCACTGATCTTCCGCACTGCTGTTTTTGAACTCAACGGCTATTTTCTTGCAACGGCTACATTGAGGTCGACCGCATGGATGAACAGGTCGACCGCAAAAGACAGAATGTGCTAAATTTGCTCTATAAATAGCCTTCTCTCTTGCATTCATCAACAACAACTTAGAAAACATTTTATACAAACTTTCTTGTGAAAATTTAGTGTTCTTACTTGGTTTATATTCATCTTTTATTTTCATAAAAACTTTGATTGATCTAAACTTTGTTTTATCAATTTCATCAAAGTTTTTGGAAGAAAGTTGTGTGAAGATTCTTGGTTTTACATTGTTTAAATTTCTTCAACATCTTCACACTATATTGGAATTGAAGTGTAAGTCTCTCTTTATTCTAAACTTGTTTTAATCTTTTAAAAGAGAGAAATTCCAATTAAGGAATTTTGATTATTTGTACTACATTTTTCATTATCATTTGATTCATCAAAGTTCCATTGCCTAAACACTTTGAGCTTAACTTATTGTTAATTATTCAAGTGTGGCATCTCTTGGTACTTAATTTGATTCAATATTTTTAACAAGAGATCATTTGAAAAACTTTGTTTGATTGCATTGAACTTTTCATTATCATTTGCATCAAAGTTTTTCTCTAACACTCGAGCTTAATTCATTGCTATCTATTGAAGTGTTAGCCTAACTCTCTCGGTACTTAATTTGAGTATATCATTTGTCAAGAGAGTTATTTCAATTGTAAATTCAATTCATTATATCTTGTGGTTTCGAGAGCCTTGTGAAAACTCGATTGTTGGTTTCGAGAGCCTTGTCAAAACTCGATTGTTGGTTTCGAGAGCCGTGTGAAAACTCGATTGTAAAGGATAGGCGCTCCTTGTTGTAAGTCGCCTAAGGATTTGGTACTCCTTGTTGTAAGTTACCAATATAGTGGATTTGGCCTTGCTCGTGACGGAGAGCTCGGTAACGGGGGACGTAGACCACGTTGGTTGATTGAACCTCCATAAATCGTGTTTGCACTCTCTTATCTCTTTTACTTATGTACATCGCACTTATTCTATTCTATCAATTTATATTGTGCAACATTATATCTAAGTGCTATACTTGCCTTATCAATTAAGTTTACACATATATAGCACACTACATTGATAGATTAGTTACTTGTAACACTAAGTGCTCATATTTGTACCCATTGGTTTTAAGTTTGAGATTATTTATCGAAAAAGTTTTATAAACCAATTCACCCCCTCTTGGTTAGTTTACTCTTGGGCTAACATACTATACTCTCAGTACAATGTGATCAACTTAATGAATAACCCCACTATCCTTTTTTACTTTGATTCTAAGGATATTGTATACTTCTCCAAAATCCTTTATATTGAACATGAACGATAGAAATCTCCCCGTTTTACATTTTCATCCATGTTGTTACTAATTATTAACGTATCATCGACATGGAGACACACAAATATAAAGATATTATCATGTACTTTAGTATACAAATATTTATCTATCTAAATTATGAGTAAACCCATGTAACATAATGGCGAAATCAAATTTCTCATGCCATTTGTAGATGCTTGTTTTAAACTATATAAGGACTTCACTAATTTACATAACTTATGTTTATTTACTAGTAGAATGAACCCTTCTAGTTGTTCCATGTAGACCTAATCATCGAGATCCCTATTTAGAAATGTCATTTTAACATCCATTTGATGAACATATTAATTATGAATGTATGACACTGCAAATGACATCTTAATTGAGGCTATTCTAGCTACATGTGAATATATGTGTCAAAGTGGCCAGTCATTTCTTTTTGTCGATATCCTTTAGCTACTAATCTAGCTTTATAGGCATTAAGTGTTAGATCAGAATTATATTTTCTTCTAAACATCCATTTGCAGCCAATTAAGTTTGAACGTATTTGTAAAACAATAATTTCCTAGTGTTGTTTGATATAATAGAACTAATTTCATCGTTAATTGCCCATCTTTCCAAAAAATGTAATCTCTAGAAGTTGTTAATTCTTTATAAGTTTTAGGATCACTTTCAACTTGAAAAACAAAATGAATTGTTCTTACAACATCATTCCTATCTCCTTCAACCAAGTAAAAGGAAATAAGTTGGGAGTCTATTCCGTCTGGTTCCAAACTCTTTTCTTTTCTTTCTATTTTACTTCTTCAAGGTTCATTTGTTTGTTCAATATCCTTAGAAGATGTCTCTTTTTTGTATTCCTCTAGAAATGAGAATTTTTACTTGAGATTCATGCGAATTTCTTGTTACCAATACATTCTCAATGAATTTCACATCTCTAGATTCTATTATAACTTTGGATTCTAATTTAACAACCTATAGGCATATGAGACGTATCCCACAAAAATACATTGCATGCCTCTAGGACCTAATTTTGTTCTCTTGGGATCCATGTTCTTAGAATAAGCAAGACACAATCATACTTTGAAATATCCTATATTTGGTTTCCTTCATTTCCATGTTTCTTATTGAGAAACCTTATTCTTTTTCATATGGATCATATTGACTTTATGACAAGTACTAAGTATGGTTCCACCCCATAAATTTAAAGGTAATTCAGCATTTAACAACATAATGTTTATCATTTCTAAGAAAGAATACTTTCTTTTAACTAACCCACTATGTTGAGGTGTTCATGGTGCAAAACTTTGGTTTATGATTCCATGTTCACAAATTGCATTAATTCGATAGAAAAAATTCTCCGTCCCTATCATTTTTTAGAGTTGTTTCTTAATAAAAATAAACACAAGTATACGTTGAACAATCATCAATAAAAGTTGTAAAGTATCTATTTCCTTCCCTAGTTAGCATGTTATTTTATTTGTAACTAGCATTTAACCAGTGCGGTACACACCATTTATATTCTATGAACTGTGTTTTCGATAAAAATATATGAATTTATTAGAGCTTCTTTAGTACATTTAATTCATCATGATTTGTAACATCACTTTGAATTAAGTTCCTACAAATCATTTAATCAACCTTTTAGACAACTCAATTACTTTGTGGGACCAAGTCGACATAAATGATATATCCAAAAATATGAAAAAATTATCACATATAAGAAGTTACAAAAGAGAAATTGTCCTAAGCAACTACTACCCTACTAACAAAGAACATGGGCATCGCCCCCAGGGCATTTCTCCCAGTGGCAAAAGGGAGGGCTGATAACACGCTCAGCGGTCGGGTTCAGAGTTTGAATCTTGAAAATAGATTTGGCCTTGTGGCAAGCAGGAGTTACCACCACTCGTAGGGACCTTCAGTACCCTCCACTCTGGCATCTGGGAGGCACATCCTGCGCCCACAAGGTGTGAGTTACACCTTTTTTTTTACAAAGAACATGGGCATCAATTAAGGAATTATTGTCACATAAAAAAACTTAACATTTTCATTAGTAGCCGTGATACACTTTACTAAAATTATTATCATTTACAGAAGTTTTTATGTAATTTACATTTTACATAAATTTTATTACATCTAATCTATTTATTATTACTTTTAATTTATTTACTTAAAAATAGATTAATTTATAAGAAAGATTGCTCATGCAACGATCTAATCAATTGTTATTTCTAAAAAATAAAAGATAAAAACTAATTTGTGTAACACGTGTACATGAAAATGTAAAGAATATATTAAGTATTATTAAAATTGCATATACATTAGCATCCATTTGGTAAATCAAATTAATTACACAATTTTTCAAACCACTTTTTAAGCACACATTTTCTCTCTTTAATTTTCAACCGCTAATTTTTACCTCAAAAACATAACTAAATCAATTTATAAATCATACTGTGTTACCAAACAGAGGCTAGTCAATGAGTAGTGCACCTACTATCATTACCAATTTATGCAACATTAAGAATATGTAACATTGTGCAATAAAATTTAAATAAACTTTTATTGATTAGACAATATTACATTATTTCCTTTTTACATAAACATATAATGACATTCCTGAACAATAAAGAGCATGATTTATAATCAATAGTGTTTCTTTAATAATAATGCTAGCTAGTACAATCGATGCTACAATACCAATTTAGGCGAAACTATATGATAGAGTCAATTAAAAATTAATGGTGCATGGAGAGTATTATTAGAATATGGAAGAAAATATTAGAATATGGAAGAGAATAAATCTATATTGATCAATATTCAATTGATATTTTAGATTAGGAAATTATATATTTTGATTTATTCTCTCTATTCTAGATTTAGGTCATTTCCCCTATATATACGGTAATTGTATTTCATTTTCATTACCACCAATTATAATAACAATATCAACTCCACTTTTATATTTCTATCATGGTATTAGAGCGAGTTTCAATCTTGGCTTAAACTCGCAATTGCTTCCGCTTTCGGCGAGCCACTCGTCCAACCATATTGTTATTTTTCCGACCAATATATTATTTTTCGTTTATCAAAAAAAAAAAAAAAAAAAAAAAAAAAAAAAAAAAAAACCAGTCCTGATTTGGCGACATATATATCATTCCCTAAATATTCGGTTGTCACTATTTCTTGGAGTATTTTGCAGTCTTCTATTCGTAAATTCAGTTCCCTACCAAATTGACCTCGAAGATCAGGCAATTCTCATACCTACTGGATTTATGTCTCTTTTTCTGACTGTATATTTTGGTGTTTTGGATTCCTCTAGTTGCTGTATTGAATTTATGTTATCCAGTCAATCCTTCATTAAAACATTAATCCAAGAAGATCATTAAAACTGAGAGACAAGGGAGCAACTTGTATGTCATCTCTACAACTACATGGCTGGCTTCTGCACACTTAATTTCAAGCTAGGTGTTCTTGTCATTCATGCTCCAACTTGAGGGGGAGTATTAGAATATGGAATAAAATAAATATATATTTATCAATATTCAAATTGATATTATAGATTAAAAAATTATATATTTTGATTTATTCTTACTATTCTAGAGTTCGATCATTTCCCCTAAATATAGGGTGCTTGTATTTCATTATCATTACCACATATTATAATAACAATATCGATTCCGCTGGTTTGAAGAAATAAAGGAGAGCAACAAAGTTCTAAACAATCTATAAACCCTAGTGGTGGTTTGATTACAAAATATCTTATTAACCTGATCACGAGAAACTAGTCACGATATCTTTTTTTTTTTTTTTTTTATATTTGTTACAAAAAAATTATTAGAAATATAAAAGCGGAATGAATATTGTTATTATAATTGGTGATAATGATAATGAAATACAATCACTCTATATATAGGGGAAACGACCTAACTCTAGAATATTAAGAATAAATCAAAATATATAATTTCCTAATCTATAATATCAATGTGAATATTGATCAATATATATTTATTTTCTTCCATATTCTAACACTCCCCCTCAAGTTGGAGCGTGAATGGAAAGAATGTCTAACTTGCAAATAAGTGTGCAGAAGTCAGTCATGTAGATGTAGAATTGACACACAAGTTGCTCCCTTTTCTTCCAATTTTAATGTTCTTCTTGGATTGATGTTTTAATGAAGGATTAATTGGATAACATAAATCCAATACCCGTAATAAGTGGAATCCTAAACACCAAAATATATAATCAGCAAAAGAGACGTAAATCTAGTAGGTATGAGAATCGCCTGAGGTCGTTTTGGTAGGAAATTAAATTTACGAATAGAAGACTGCAAAATACTCCAAAAAATAGTGACAACTGAAAATTTAGGGAACGATATATATGTGGCCAAGTCAAGGACTGTTTTTTTAATAGACAAAAAATATATATTGGTCGGAAAAGTAACAATATGACTGGAAGAGCGGCAAAAGCCGCTCACCGGAAGTGGAAGCAATTGCGAGTTTAAGCTATGATTGAACCCCGCTCGATACCACTATAGAAATAAAAAGCGAAATTGATATTGTTATCATAATTGGTGGTAATGATAGTGAATACAATCACCCTATATATAGGGGAAACGATCTAACTCTAGAATTGTAAGAATAAATCAAACTATATAATTTCCTAGTCTATAATATCAATTTGAATATTAATCAATATAGATTTATTTTCTTCCATATTCTAATAAAAATATTGGCAAATGTTAGTACAAAATATAATATTATTGAGCGGTATATGAATAAAATTTGAACTTCTTTTTATTCCTTAATATTAATACTGTTAAACAATCGAGTTTATATTAGCAAGTACGGCAATGGTTTTTGAAGCAATATAGCCATATATGAGTGCATGGAAAGGTCTTGCCTTTATTACTTTGATGAAAAGGACAAGACATCTATAAAGGCTTAGGAGTGTGGAAAAAAATCCCTAGGATCTTGTCAGCACATGTTTATTATAAAATATATATCTCAGTGCAACTGTGCAAGTCATATTTTATTCGCATATATTAAGGGATCTACAAATAATTTACCCACATATCCACACTCATTTTTATATATTTATTTATAATTAAAACTATTTATAAATCCTTGGAGAATAATTTTTTAAGAATACACATAAAAAAAATAAAAATCTCTCTTTCCTAAGGATTTGATGATAGAAACACGTTAATTTCCAAACACAAAACTACAAGTTTTCACCAACTTCATCTTTCACCTTCGAGATTTTCTGTCCATGTTGCTTGATAACTTCTAATATGTTAGTGCCTCCATTTTTTCATATATTTAGAAACCGGAACTCTTCAATAGCTTCATCATAAGAAATCCGAAAAATACTTTTTTTGAAAAATTCTATTTGAACACCAAGTTCCCAAAAAAAAAAAAAAATGTGAGTAGGGGCAAGTTGGGGGCAAACTTGGGGTGCTTATAGCATTTCCCAATTTTTTATTTTATTTTTTTAGTTAAAGTTTTTCATCAAAATACTCAAACTTTCATTTGAAATTTCTTTCCTTGAGGACTTCATTATGAGCTTAAGAAAAAAAAGAATTTATGAATACCCCTTTTCTAATTCTTCACAATTTAGATGACATTCATTTTGTATTTTATTTTCTGTTTTAATTTTCGAAAATATTTTATATTTTCTGTTTTTAGTTTCCGATTTCAAGTTTGTTGAAAATACGATTTGTTTGTCATTTCTAAAAACTATTTTTGAAAATAAAAAATTGAGAAATACGTTCCTTTTGAAAATTAGCTGAATAGTAATTTGACTATTTGTAATTAATTTGCTTGTTGATTAAATTATAAAATTTCTTGTATTTTGAAGATTTACAAAAAGTAGATAAAATTAACCCTTGTTTGGGCCCCATTCTTTTGGGAATAATATGATCCTGAATAGTATTTTTGGAAGAATGTGTGGTTAATAAATGTTTGAAAAGTAAAAAAAAAGGTAGGTTTGACTAAGATGATTAAAATTGAGTATTGAATAAATCTGATTTTCAAAAAATGAGGACCAAACATGGGCTTAATAATGAACTAATTTATAATTCAATTTGTTAATTTTTAATAACTAGTCTAGTTAAAATATTATAAAAAATATAACATAATATATATAACGTTACATGCAAGACAAAAGCACATCATCTGTAGTTGGTCTTTGGTTAGTTGATTGAAATTCAATGTTAAGGTTCCATATTCGAACCTTGAGGCTTACCATTTTATTTAAAACAATTTGAAATCTGCATATAAAGAAAATTCTTTGACGCTTTGGCTTAGATCTGGATTCGACTCGAGGACCTCACCCAATGTTGAGACCCTACCAATTCAGAGAGAAGCACTCTTGGTGAAATGAAGCATTTTCAGCATTTTTGATTTCTCATACCGATTAAACTGAAAATGCTCGAAATGGCTATTTCTACATTTTGCATTTCCTTTACAATTTTTTTTGTATTTGAAAGGGGAGAAGAAAACTCTTATTCGCTGTTTTGAAAAACTGAAAAACAGAAAACGGCTTGAAAACAACAAAGAGAAGGGGATCTTAGCTTTCAAAGTCTAGGTCAAGTATGAATGAATGACATTAGTCGTAATTCATTAAGCAAGTTTTTCTTCTAGGTTATCATTCATATTATTGTTTGAGATTTATCTAAGTTGGACCCAACTATCACCTAGAGAGGTGAATAAGTGTAATGTGTGAAATTAAAATTAACAATAAATAATAAGTAACAATTCACTAATTATTGTTTCTAGAAGAATAAGTTTAATCAAATTAAACCCTAATAAATAAATCAATCAAGCATGTAAATCGAAACAGTAAAATAAGTCAATAGTAGATATGTTGACGGAAGAAAATTCCTTGAAAACTCTTCATGAGGATAAAAAACTTCTAGGCACTCATTGAAAGTAGAAGATTAATTAGAAAATATTTAACTTAAGTTGGTCTTGATAAAAAAAAACTTTAGCAAACTCTTACTGCCCAACTTATAGACTCTGAAAAACTTCACCGATTGTGCCTCCAACACTTTCCATCAAATTTAGACTTCTTTTTCCTCTACGTGAATCACCAAGAACGAATATCGTTCTTCTCCAACTGGAACTATTTCTTGAACTTTAGAACTTTGAAAAATAATTAGTAAAGAATTTGATTTTTAATCTTTGATCTTTGGATATTTAGGGTTTTGATCTTGAGATTGAGTAAAGAGAATTATTGAAACCATTTTTTCTTCAACGGGATGTTCTCTACGATGTATAATTAATCAACCATACATTGGGACGAAATATGACCATATTGTTTATAATATGATGAAGTGTTTGATATTATTTATGATTGTAAAAGAGGTTGACAATCACGAACAAAAGATTTCTAGGATAACACGACGGCTCAAGCACTGCAGGTCGATCGGTCCGACACTGCTAAACCCGTTCGAATGGTTTTACAACTATTTCTTCTCCTTGTTCCATATTTGACTTCTTTCAAATCATATAATCAACTCAAACATTTTGGCTCCAATTACAACTCAATAAACTTGACTTTTGTAAATGGGATTGCAATTACACTTGAATCTAAGAACATATTATTTTAAATTTTTTCATATAATATCTGCCAGATGTTTGGTCACATGCGATTTAAGTAATTTGGAACCTTGTATGAAATTATTGATTGAAGCATCTTGACGAAGAAGATGATGATGATGATAAAAAAAAATTTGACCATTTGTTCACTACAAGAATCATTCGAGGGAGTAAAACATTGAGGGTTATTGATGGTAACATTGTCAACAATTTGAACATAAATCAATATCTGGATTCGAATAGAACTATCGAACTATTCCGTTAGTGATCATCGTCGCCGATGCACATCCGTCTTGATTAGCGAAGAGATAATATCATCGATAAATATTGTCGGCAATCCATGAAGGTACTTATATGAAAAACCGTAGGCATCATCAACAAGGGTTGAAATTAAGCAACCCTATATATCTCAAACTCAAAACATAATATGTATGTATGTATGTTTGTAATGTAATGGTCAATAATTAAGCAATTGTAACCAGGAATAAAGTAAGCCTCTGTTTGTTTTTATAACTTTTTGGGGAAAAAAAAGAGTTTTGAGAAATCGTGTGGTTAAAAAGTGGTTTAAAAAGTAAAAAATTGTGAACTTGATTTTTTTGGATGTTTGAGATTAATTACTGTAAAAAAAAAGTTGTATTTTTTGTGTGAAATTTATAGAATCAAACAAGGGCTAAAAACTATTTAAACAAAGAATAAAGTGAAATTACTTGTTAACGTCCTCTAACATAATCATTACAATTTATAAAATAAGCTTATGTTCAGCAATAGTGTTATAGCACATAATTATAATTATTACAATTTTTAATGTTATTTTTAACCACACACATTTTTCGAAATCACTTTTTAACCACAAATTTTACTTAAAAACATCAAAATTCAAAAAATAACAGCAACTACAAGTCGTCGAACAGAGGTCAATTTATAAACAACACAATTTTTTTGAAATCATTTTTTCATCACACATTTTCTCTCTTCACTTTTTAATCAAATATCTCAATGCATAAATAAATTATTTTCTGTTAAATTATTTACCATAAATGTCAACAAATTAAATTTAGTAATGATTATTCTCTGTATAAAGTGTGTACCTTTCATCATTCCCTTTTGATCCCTATGAGAACGTGTGTAAAGACAGGCATGTTTATTCCATTTTGGAAAGTCATTCACTTTTTGAAGTGCACATATCCTTTTTTAACCATAGAATCTAAGCAGATCTTAATAGAATCTTCAACTTGGAATGATTCCAGGCAACAAACAAAATTGTCCTAACATTCTTAGACTCCATGTTGTAAGGAAGCATGCAAAACTTTTTCTAGATAGATCATAGCAGGGAATAGGGATTGATAATGTGCCACAATGAATGGATACCAATTCTTCATCTTTCACCTTTTGTCACTATAAGATAAAGATTAGACAAGTGAAAACACTTATTTATAAACAATAGAGTTCTTAAAAAGCAGAATTTTTTCCTTGCGATATCAGACACGTTGCCATAGGGCACTGACATTCAAAAATTTCCACTTACGATGTTAGACTGCTTGCAGCTAGATTCTGAAATTGACAGTTAATAAAGCATGTTGGCGGGCTACAATTGATCAAATTACCCTTACAATTTCGTTGAAGTGTGGTAATGTGTTGTGTCCATTTATAAATAATGTTGTTAACAAATCTTTCCGAATAGATAATATTAATAATATTGCTAAGTCTTTTACCTATTAGTAGAGACAGTTTTGCTCCCTCCCCATGATGCTTTGTGAGTGGGTGGGGGCTTTACTTCTCTCCCCGTCACCCATATAATCATGTTAGGTTTTTTAATTTAGACAATGTTATTTCTTGTCATTTGAATCACTGTTGAATCTCATGGTGTCAAACTGGCTTGGGACATCTTGGTTTGGAAAAACCCGACCTAAAAAAGTCTAGGACTGAGCCATATATACCGGACTATTCAACTGCTGTTCTGTATTAAAATTTAAGATTTGTACATCTTACTTTTAATCTTTTTTCTTGATTATGGTTGATTAAGAAATGTTTGATGTATGCCATTTTTAATGATGTTTATTCAACCATTTCCCATGTAAATGTCAACATAAAGAAATTTGATGAGATTTAGCCCTTCTTTGGCCCCTTTAAAATTAAAATTCATTTTTCTCATTTCAATTTTCAATCAGGAATTTTCAGTTGTACACATTCTCACTGTAGCACTACTACAGTGGGAAAAAAAAAAAAAAAAAACTCACTATAGCAATGCTATAGTGAGAGCCTTGTAGAAATAGCATGGCTTATTTTCAACTACATATCCTTTAACAAAATTATATTTTACAACTTAAAAGTTTTCATTAATTTTTAACCGCACATTTTTAAAAAAATATTATTCAAAAACTCATTTCTTCCTTTTCTAAAGTCTAAAAGGACTTTTATTTAAAATATTGGGGGCTCATTTAGAGATGATAATAATACCTACAGACTCAATACTCATTGGAGATTCGATACAAATGGGTGAGGATTATCCAACTAAATGGGTTTGTGGGTCGGGTACACAGGTAAATTTAAAAACCCGACATAGGTATGGTTAGTGTGATTTTTTCTTAAAAATAAAAAAAATGCATACTCGACCCGCATACCTATTTATTATATTAACAAAAAATATTGGCCTTTAAAAGATGCAAATACAAGTCGCAATTCACAAACCTTATTTCTCTTATTCTCCCAAACATAACTGCACTCCGTCTCCAAATATTTTTACCTTCTCTCTTTCCCAAGTTTTTCACTTCATTCCTTTAAGATCTTCATTTCTTTCAGTTAATTTGTTGTTAATTTAATTTCTTTAAATATGCTAATTAGTTATTGATTTCTTAAAAATAAGTTGTTCTTTCTTGTTAGTTTTTAATTTAAATATACTAATTACTTCTAGTTAGTTTATCATGTTTGCCTTCAATTCTAGTTATTGAAAAAATAAAGAAAACTTTTACAAGAAAAATAAATAAATAAATAAATGGGTTTTTAGATAGTTTTGATGAATAAAAAAAAAAAAGAAAAAATCCTATGATTTTTTTTTGAATCGTTTGTTGTACAATGAAAAAAGGAAAAAAAGAAGGCTTTTTCTTCTTCTCTAAGTAAAAAAATGAATTTGAATCAGCGCTGATAAGTGTTATATTAACGTTTATTTTATGCACTTATATCCTTGAATATGCCATAATGTGATTCTATCTAAGTATTATTAATGCATTTTATATTTTATATTGTATAGGATCATAAAAGAAGAGAAAAGAAGAAAAAAGGACCAAAATGCAATCAAAACTGAAGATTGAGGACTTAGGTGCAAATTTGGTTACGACCGTAAGGTAACACATTCACGGCCGTAAGAGTATCTTGAATCAGAAAGAAAATAAGCAGAAAAGAGTTTACGGCCGTAAAACATATCCTTACAGCCGTAACCTTCAAAGGGTGAAAAATATGTAGAGACACAATTACGGCCGTAAATGGGTATGTTATGGCCGTAACCTCAATTTAAGGAAAATATGCAGAAACCGTGTTACGGCCGTAAAAGAAATATCACGGCCGTAACTTTCCAGTAAAAAAATTCCATATTTTAATTCTTTCCATAATTTCGGAATTTTTTGAGCCCAAAGCTAGGGCACGAAATTGAGGCTATAAAAAGGGAATGTCATGACAAGAAAAGCATGAAATAATTATTGAAAGAGGAGCGGCTCGCTTGAAGGATTGGAAGAGAAATTAAGCGACTCGAGAGGGTGATTCAAGAGAGAAAAATTCCGGAATTCTTCATGACTATGTGCGGCTAAGCTTCCATACCTAGTTCGAAGGGGAAGTTGTATTTCATATCAATTTGTTTATTACTTTTCCAAACTAGTAACGTAGTTCTAAATTCTTTACTTTGATTTGTTGGATTCTTATGCGTTTTTAGTTCAATCAATGCAATTCTTTATTTGATTAAGGCCTTATCATTTAATTTGTTGTATTGAGATTTTCTATTTTGAATGATTGGATCCGTAATTGTCTTGTTGTTCAAATCATAGTAGCAGGTGGAAATTTAATAATTTTCATAGAGAATTCCAACTTAGGTTAATTGTCACGAGCTTGTGTGATTGATAATCTAATTCACCATAATTCTTCTCAACCATTATATAGTTGTTGTCTTAAATCTAAAGAGCTTGTTTTAGGTTATTCAATGGCTAATGTTTGATTAGAGAGCTTATTCTAATTAAATGCAACTAAGGGAGAATATGAATAGTTAGAGCTTATTAACTATTTACGGGTGATAAATCAAAGAAGAAATTGAACTCGCGTTACTTGAAAAGTGATAACATTGTGATAGAAGAAGACTGAATCTGAGAACTAGGACTCGTCAACATTTGATATTTATTCCAACCATTTTAATTGCTTTATTTTATTAGTTAAATCATTTACAAACAACTCAAAACAAAACCCCCATTTACGATTCTAATTGACATGACACTAAGTTAGTTCCCGTTCCTTGTGGGATCGACCCTTGCTTCCATTGCTACATTCTTAGTAATAGTGAACAAGAAATTTATTTATTATTTTGGTGCATCACGACACGCATCAAATTTTTGGCGCCGTTGCCGGGGACGGTTAACCAATTTAGTGTTTAATCAATTGGAATTTTATTTTTCTGCATTTATTTTATTTTCACTTTATTTATATAAATTTTCGAAAAAAAAAAATTCATATAATAATTATTTGTGCTCTTTGCTTATATGCTTAAAACTCGGTCAACTAATTGTGAAATTTTTGATCTTGACCCAGAAATTGAGAGGACTTTTTGACAGCAAAGGAGAGCAGCGCGAAAAATGGCAGCTAACAACAGAACTCTTAAACAACTGGCTACCCCCGATGTAGCTCAGCAGCCCTTGTGCATTACGTTTCCAACGGTGGAAGAAGGAAAAACTTTCGAGTTTAAATCTGGGCTCATCCACTTATTACCAAATTTTCGGGGACATGCCGGTGAAGATCCATATAGACATCTAAAGGAGTTTCATATAGTTTGCGACAGTATGAGACCCACGGGCATTACCGAGGAACAAATAAAAATGAGTGCTTTCCCATTCTCATTGAAGGATGCCGCTACAGAATGGTTGTACTGTCTACCATCTGGATCAATCACCACATGGAATGATATGAAGATGTTGTTTCTATAGAAGTACTTCCCTGCATCTAGGGCTGGGACAATCCGGAAGGAGATTTCCGGGGTTCGTCAAAGCAATGGCGAGACATTATATGAGTACTGGGAGCGTTTCAAGAAACTCATTTCGAGCTGCCCCCACCATCAGATCAGTGAGTAGCTCCTGGTGCAATATTTCTACGAAGGGTTAGCACGATGGATAGAAACATGATAGATGCCGCGAGTGGAGGAGCGCTCATGGACAAGACGCCGGAACAAGCGCGAGATTTAATCTCCAACATGGCAGAGAACACTCAGCAATTCAACTCAAGTAGGGATTCACAAGTCCGCCGTGTGAACAAGGTAAGTAGTTCCAATATCGAAGGTCAATTATATGAACTAACCAATCTCGTTAAGCAGCTTGCTGAAGGGAACTCGAATCAGGTCAAAGCCTGCGGAATCTGTTCAAACTTTGGACATCCAACAGATACATGTCCGTTGTTGCAAGAGGAGAATGGGGAACAGGTAAAGGCTGCAGAAGGGTTGCCATTTCAAAAACAGCAATACAACCCGTACTCCAATACCTATAACCCCGGCTGGAGGGATCACCCCAATCTAAGCTATGGGAGTAACAAGCCCCCGGGTTTCCCCTCCAACAAATCTCAAGGGCATTTCCAACAACAAGGAAATTTCCATTCACAAGGACAGTATCAACAAAGGCCCCAGAACTCAGGTATCTCTCTAGAAGACATGGTTAAAACTTTGGCTTCTAACACAATTCAATTTCAACAGGATACTAAATCCAGTATTCAGAATTTGGAGAATCAGATGAGCCAAATGGCTACTGCCATCAACAGACATGAGGCACAATCTGGAGGGAAGTTACCATCTTAACCTGAGGTGAACCCCAAAAACGTGAGTGCTATAACCCTCCAAAGTGGAAAGGAAATTGAGGGTCCGCAATTGGAACCGGCTGCACCTGAAATGGAGGAAGATGAAAAGGAAGGAGTAGGGAAGAGAAACGATACTTCGCAAAACCCTCAGGTAAAAACTGACCCCCATTTAAATGTTAAACTAACACCTCCACCTTTTCCTAGCAGGTTAGCAAAGACGAACAAAGAGAGCAAGAAAAAGGAGATGTTGGAAATGTTCAGGAATGTTGAAATCAATAAACCGCTATTGGAGGCCATCAAGCAAGTCCCCCGGTATGCAAAATTTTTAAAGGATTTATGCACTAGGAAACGAAAACTGATGGGGAATGAGAAGGTAAGAATGGGAGAGAATGTGTCGGCGTTCTTTCAGAGGAAACTACCTCCCAAGTGCAAAGACCCAGGTATGTTTACCATACCTTGTCAAATAGGTAACAAGAAAATAGATCATGTAATGATAGACTTAGGAGCATCCATAAATGTAATGCCTAGATCCACTTACACTGCACTAAAACTTGCCAAAATGACTGAAACTGGTGTTATCATTCAGCTAGCCGACCGTTCCAATGCCTATCCGGATGGGGTAGTTGAGGATGTGCTAGTGCAAGTAGGTGGATTGGTGTTTCCAGCGGACTTTTATGTGTTAGATATGAATGATGATCATTCACCCAGCTCCACTCCTATTTTGCTAGGTAGACCATTTTTGAAAACATCTAAGACTAAGATAGATGTTAGTAGTGGCACACTTTCCATGGAATTTGATAATGAAATTGTTCAATTCAATATTTATGATTCCGTGAAATTTTTTGATGATGATCCTGTTTATTCTGTTAATGTGAATGACTCTTTAGTACAAGAAGTTCTCGATATTGGTGGAAAGGACTGTCCAAAGTTACCGAAATCAGGTAAAATCTCATCCATCTCATTACCAGTCTCTGATGAAAAATCTCTACCCCCTATTTTGCAGGCACTGATGAAGAGCATGAAGAAGAAATTAAGCTTTGGGAATCCACCTAATCCAGATTGAATGAGAAAGGACTCAGTCGAGCCAATGACTGTAAACAGCGGCGCTGCTCGGGAGGCAACCCGAGAGGGGAGTTTCTTTACCTCCTCGACTCTTTATTTTCGTATTTTCATTTTTGGTTAATTTTATTTTATTTAATCATTTCATTCACACATATAAAAAAAAAAAAAATTCAGTGGCTAACTTACAGCCGTAAGGTACTCAAGTACGGCCATAACACAATTCCAGTAAATTTATTCAGAGGCCAACTTACGGTCGTGAGACTTGATTTTACGGCCGTAATGGATGCTTGCAATTTTTTCCAGATTAGGACTTACGGCCATCAGTGAGACATTCACGGCCGTAATTCCAAAAATTTCAAATTTAAAAAAACTGCTTCACTCACGTACCCCTGCTCCTACCCCTTTTGAGCTGCAGATGTTGGAATTGATGCGAGCCTTCCAAACTCAGCTGAATGCCATGCAAGAAGATCAGCAACTTATGTTAGAAGAGCTGAGAGCCCTTCGGGAGGAGATTCGACAGTTGCAGAGACCCCGTGCCGATCAACCGCCACATTAGACCGAGGGAGTTTCTTTTTCTTTTCCCCCTTTATTGTTTTACTTTTCAATGAGGACATTATTTTGTCTAAGTGTGGGGGGGATTGATTGTAAGCTTAATGTCTTTATCTTCCTTCTGTAGTCGAAACGTTAAATTCATGTTGAGTCAGCATCCATTTTAATCTTGTTCTCTACTTTTGTTACCTATCTATGCTACTTAGGTCTTAAACCATACTTTGATAGGAAGCAGCCTCACTTTTGGTTCATTTTTTTGAAAAATCATTGCATAATTGGATATAAATTGAGCACATAGAGATCATCTCGTCCAAAGCCTCACAAATAGGTTGAAAATGAAAAGTAAAAAAAAATTGTCAAATATCTACAATCTAGTCAACCCAACCCACAATAGACAGATTATTTCTTCATATATAACCCTGAACATCCCAATTATTATACTTTTGTGAGTAGTCATGGTTTTAATACTTTTAACCGTTATCCTCGACCAATGGATTTAGATTTGGAATGAAGATCAAGCAATGACCTATAACTCATAATTGGATGAGAAAAACACCCGAAAACCATAATTTGTGAGCTTTTGAGCCCAAGAGCTGTTTTTAATACTTATGAGCTCGTAATTCTTTGGTGTGTGTCCTGCATGGTTGGGTTAGGCTTGGATGTGCTTTCATGTGCAAATTGTGTAGTTTTTTGACTTAAGTGCAAATTATAGCAAAGGCAATAGGTTAAACAAAATTCGACTTGCTAAAAGAACCTACCTTCCTACATGGACCATTAGAAGCCATTTTGAGCCTTAGCATTTCTTTGAATTTTTATGCAACGCTACAAGCCACGAATACACTTTCTTTCGCATTGTCTCTGTTTTGAACCCATAGAGAAGGGATTTGCAAGCTTTTGTTGATTGAGGATTGTGCTATGGTCTAAGTCTAAGAAGTTGCAATGTTTATCTTGTGTTGAGCAATGGTCGTAAAATGGACTGAATTCAGGGGATTGTAATTCTATCTTGTGTCACTTGGTGGTTGCGAAATGATTTGAACAAAAGAGAAAAAAGTTGCAGTCTATACTCGAGGAAAAAAAAATATCGAAAGAGAAAAAGTAATAAAAAGGAAGTTTAGTTAAGGAAATTATTAGTTGAGGAAGTCAAACACTCAACTTGTGAGAGAGAGAGAGAGAGAGAGAGAGAGAGAGAGAGAGAGAGAGAAAAGAGAAGAAGAGATTCAAGTGTGAATACAGGTTGGATAGCTGGAAACAATAAAAATCATATTAAGGGTGAAGGAAATAATGTTATGTTGAATTGACTTAGCTTGCAAAATTCCTTCTCAACTCAGCATAAATATGTCATTTTATCCTACCTGACCCGAAGCCCCGTTACAACCAAATAAAGACATTCGCTTTGCACTTGTGTTATTGTTGGCTCCGGTTATGACATCTAGGCAATCTGTGGTACTGACTTATTCATGCAGAGAGCTGAGCGAAAATTCAACCCCTTATACACTTTGTGCGACGAGAGGAATATCTTGTGAGGGTGTTAAACCCATTACATATACTTATGAGTGGTTTGAATTGCTTGGTCTAGGGTTGGTGCTATGAATGTCGTCGGGGGTACTGTGTTGACTGAATTCACGTCATGAACAACTCGGTTTACGGAACTGATTTCCACTGGAGTTGGGCGAAATTATTCTCCTCGTAGTCACTCATAAATGGTTGGGATGTGAGCAAACACAAGAGGTGCAAGGAAATAAACCATATCGAGCCATCATTGGGATGAGAAATAAAGGGCGTTGCATCTCTAGCACACACGAACACAATCCGATCATGCAATGGAACATTTTTTTTAAAGAAAAGTGGGTTGCAACCTCAAGTCTTGATGCGTGTCGCAATGCACCAAAATAATATATAAATCCTTACTCGTCAAATAATAATTAATAATGTAGTATTGAGAGTAAGGGTCGATCCCACGAGAAACGGAAACTAATTTTAGTTGTTCGATCAATTAAAATGGAATGGGGGGTTTTGTTGTTTGAATTGCTTGAATGAAAAATATGCATAAAATAAATAATTAAATATGACTAGAGAATTAATATGAGAAGAAATCTTGTTCTCGTGTTCGGTTGTACCCTTAATTAATGTTATACTTTTCCTTGTAACGTGTCTATATCCCTATTCAATTATCAATCATAAATAATCAACAAGCTCTGATTATCTAAATTCTTCCTTATGTATATTGATTCAAAACAAGTTCTTCGAACCAATTCTAGCCACGGACAATCCTAAACAAGCTCTTAGGATTTAATGCACGACTAGTATGAAAATCTAGAAGAATAGATTGAATTGGATCGTTATTTCACAAGCTCGAATTAATCAATCCAAGTTGAATTATTACTAAACCTGCACGAGATTTATTTGCTACTAAACTAAAGATTCAATGACAATTATGGATCAAGAATCTAAACATAGCATATTCATGAATCCAAAGATCAATAATCCAATTGCCCAAATTAAACTATTAATCAAATAAACTCAATGAACATTCAAAACATAATAATCCAATAATTGAAATAAAGGAATAAATTCACGCTACTAATTTGTAGGAAAAGAAAATAACATAATTAAGTTAATACAACTTCCTCTTTGAACAAGATATGGAATTTAGCCTAGCATGGTTGTGATAGATTCTTCAAGTTGCTTCATGAATTCCATCGTTATTGATATTCTTGCTCTTGAAAATCTCCCAAGAATGCTCTATATTTTGCTCTCAATTTTCCTCAATGTCCAGCCTCCTTTTTGTGGTGATTTTCCTCCTTTAATACTCCAAAAATCGTGCTCTAGCTTTACCCCAAAGATATACCAAAGATAGACCTTGAATCAGATAAGGAAATTCCTTGGAGAGCAAGTTACGGCCGTAATTGTATTTCTGCCGAGAAGCGCCTATGATCAATGTTTTGGTCATAATTTTCTCTCCCAAAGTCCGATTGTGGTGATTAAAGTTGCGTTGAAAATAAAACTCAAATATATACAATTCTTTGTGAAATATCTCTTCCCAAATTCGAAATTCTTCTATGACAAAATTGAGCTTCAATCTATGACTAAAATTCATGATCACAATCCTTGCGGGTTTTTGATTTCCAACTTCATTCCAAACCTTCTTTGACCATAATTTTTGCATCTAATCTTCTTCACACATGCCATTATTGATTTGGAGCTCTTTGAATATGCCCTTGAACCTCACTTCTTGATTTTTTTGTATTTCTTTGGTCTTGTTTCCTTTCTTTTCGTTCTTTGCGATCCTGTATAACACAATAAATGAAAATGCATTAAACAATACTTCAATAGGATCAAACTAATAACAAAATAGGATAATAAGTGAATTAAATACATGCTAATAAATCACTTATCAAATCGCCCCACACTTAAACCATTGTTCGTCCTCGAATAATGATGTGAAAGAAAAGAAACATAATTCAAACAAAAAGATAGACCTACAATCGGAAAGTCAAGGTAAAGCTCACTTCTTTTTTTAGCATGAAAATTCAATTGCATAACCGGAATGTGTTAGTGTGTGCAAAAGATGTGATAAGTGTATTTTATACACTTATTTATATCCTAAAAGTATGAATTTATATGTTTGTTTTAGAATATTTTCTATTTATTTTGTGTTATTTGTTTATATTTCAGAAATAATTCCAAAGTCGAGAAAACAATGGAATTGGAGCAAAAACAAGCAAATTGGATGATAAAAGAACCAAAGTATGCAAATCAAGAATGGATGAAGTAGATCAAGGGCTAAATTGAAAGGAAAGTCAAAGAAAAAACCAAATTGATAGATTTCAGAAGTTCAAGGACCAAATTGCAAATATTCAATAGTTGATTCCGATCAAGATAAGATACTTGAGGACTTTTAGGAGTCAATTGGATGCAATTAGAAGTCAAAAAGGAATGAAATATGGTAAGAATATTACCATAAATTCATTCCAATCAAACAAGATTTCTGGCAGATTTTTAGTCAGATTTGAAAGCTAATTTCGGGGCGGTAAACGTTTGAATTGGGAAAATCATATTTCAGGAAGAATTGTAGTCCTTTAATTTATATTTCTAAAGGACTTTGAATCACCTCAAATGGATAAGGGAATAGAAAGATATGATCAAAATAATAAATGCTGTGCAATAAAAGGATGAGGACCAAATTGCTAAAATTTAAAGAAGAAAACTGTTGCTGCCGGTATAACCGTGCGGCCGCACGGTTGAAAAATTCAGCGACTGAAGGTTGGATTTTCGAGGCTGCGATCGCTTACTTTTGAACCGTGCGGTCGCACGGTAGTCCCGACTGGGCCGCAATTGGGCTTTTTTCGCGGAATTCAGCAGTTTTCTCCTCCATTAACCTAATTCTCAGGGAAATCTATAAATACCAGACCTAAGGCACGAAATTAGGGGTTCCAACTGTGATATTTCATGCCAAAATGCTGTCGAATTGCGAGGGGATCCATAGGAGGTCAAATTCAAGATTGAAGAACAAGGATCAAGGAGATGAATATGGTGACATCTTTTCATACTTCTTGTGATTTATTTTCGATCATGTATTTAGGCTAGGTTTTTATTGTTAGAATTGTGATGAAGCTTTAATTTATTGATTCCATGTTTTAACGGTACATTTATATTATGCAATTTATGTGACTGATGCAATTAATTACATTTTTATTCTCATCTATGATTGTGGACGCATAATTATTGATGATTGTGATAGAGTTCTATGTTCGAAAAAGTAGGAATCTATTAGACCTTGATTAATTTCCGCGAAGTCCGATAGGGGATAGAAATATACCCTTATGCTTCGTGTTATCCTTAAAAGTGTTCATAATTCGTTAATACTTTTCTACATGTTTGGATTGGTCATAGAAATATAGGCTCGTCTCTTGTAGGAAAATGTGTTTATGCATCGCTCGAAAGGGGACATAAATAAATATAGGAACACGAATTTTCAATACTCATATCTTGTTATTAAATGTTTAAGTCAAATACATGGTTGATATGATTAATGTGGATTCATAATTCTAACATATTCATCTCATCGTTTTCATAAATCAAATTTTCTTATTTTCTTTAGTTTAATTTTTAATTTGTTTTTCAAATTCAAAATTTCCAAATCCTAAGGTTTTCTTGTTCCGGTTAAGGTAGTAATCTAAAAATACGATTTAAAACAATCTCTGTGGGATCGATACTTGGACTTACGTCCACTTTATTACTTGCGCAACATGTGCACTTGCGGAGCGTTATCAAGTTTTTGGCGCCGTTGCCGGGGATTGTTCTTTAAATTTATTCTTAGATTACTTTCACTAATTCGGATTTTTTTTTTACCGCTTTATTTTTATTTTATTCTTATTTATTTTTGTTCTTGTTTTTATTTTATTTTAGGACTTTAAATTCTAATTTTAGTTTAGTTACTAGTGTCGTTGTTTTTCTTTTAGTTGTGTATGTTACGTTCGAAAAAAGGGAATCTTTTCGAAGTTGACCCGGAAATAGAACATACTTTACACCAAAGATTAAGAGAACTTAGGGAACTAGATAAACAGAAAAATAAAAAAAAATTCAAATGGCAAACAATATGACTTTACCTGGAATTGAGCTAGAAGATGAGGGAAATAGACTTGTAGGAGATTTCACGACCCCACAAATTGTCCAAAACCAATCAAGCATAGTTTATCCACCTTCTGGTCTTGCAAACTTCCAATTAAAGACCAATGTGATAAATATGTTTCAAAATGGACATCAATTCTATGGCAAACCTGATGAAAATCCACATGCACATGTGTCTAAATTTTTAGACATGTGTGAACATTTTATATACCAGGGTGTGTCAGATGACGCCATAAGAATTAGGTTGTTTCCATACACCTTACGAGATAGGGCAATAGATTGGTTAGACTCCCGTCCTCCTGCAAGTATAACAACTTGGAATGACTTGGCCCAAAATTGTTGCACAAAATTCATGCCCCCAGCCAAAGTTGCTAAACTCAGACATGAGCTAACAATTTTTCAACAACAAGAGTCTGAGTCATTTGATGAAACATGGAATAGGTTTAAAAGCATGCTTAGGAAGTGCCCTCAACATGGATTACCTAAAAATGAGCAGGTAAGGTACTTTTACATTGGCTTGCTCCCTCAATACAAGAGTCTTGTTGATTTGTCATCAAATGGATCAATAACAACCCAAACTCTTGATGGAGCACTTGAACTGTTTGAGAGAATAGCCAATACCAACGCAATGTGGGCGTCTGAGAGGACCATTCAAAAGAAACCACCATGAGTTCATGCAGTGGATGATGTTTCGGCATTGTCTGCTAAATTAGACTCTTTGATAAATTTCATACAAACCAACCATTCAGTGAAAAGTGTAGTAACTGGATGCGAGGAATGTGGGGCCAATCACAATATCTCAGATTGTCCAATTTTGGCAGCTCAAGCTGAGCAGGTCAGCTTTATACAAGGGGGACATCGCCAAAATAATCCATACTCCAACACTTATAATCCTGGTTGGCGAAATCACCCTAACTTTTCATGGAGGGATAATCAAAATGGAACTGGCCAGCAAGCCCCTCCACAGCAGGTAGTGGAGAAGAAACCTCAACTTGAGGAGATGGTCGTGAAATTGATGGAGAAAACTGACCAGTACATGAGCCAGACCAATCAGTTTATGGCTAAAACTGATCAGTTCATGACAAAAACTGACCAATTCATGAGGATGACTGAAACTACACTACGAAATCATCAAGCTTCAATAAAAAATTTGGAAACCCAAGTTGGTTAGATAGCTCAGGCTTTAGAAAACAGAGCCCCAGGTACACTGCCTAGTAATACTGAGGTTAATCCTAGGGAGCAAATGATGGCAATAAAAACTGTTGAAAGAGAGGTAGATTTTGTACCAGGAAGGATCACTTTTGCTCCATGTGACAGAGTTTATGAACCTCCCACTCCTTTTCCCCAAAGACTGAAAGGTTGGAAAGAGAAAAAAGGAGTAAATGCAATTACCACACACATTGGAGTGAAATTACCTGAGATTCATGTTCAAAAGCCAGATGAAGACAAGGGAAAACATGTTGAGGCACCTGAAAAGCAATCTGCTGAGAAGAATGAGGTAAAATTGACAATTAAACCCCATGAGTCCCCTATTCCATTCCCGCAAATATTACAAAAGCCTAAGGAGGATCAGCAGTTCAATAAATTTCTCAACATGCTCAGAAAGCTGCACATTAATATCCCTTTCCTAGAAGCCATTGTTCAAATCCCCAGCTATACCAAGTTCCTGAAAAAAATGATGTCAAGTAAGAGAAAACTTGAGGAACTTGAAGAGGTGTCACTGAATGAAGAGTGCAGCGCCATCTTGCAACAAAAGCTGCCACCCAAGCTGAGAGATCCGGGAAGTTTTTCAATTCCTTGCATCATTGGTGACTTAAAATTTAACAAAGTTTTATGTGACCTTGGTGCAAGCATAAATTTGATGCCTCTTTCAGTCTATAGGAAGGTAGGATTAGGGGACCCAAAGCCAAGCCCAATCATCTTGCAGTTAGCTGATCGTTCCATTCGATACCCATACGGAGTCATTGAGGATGTGTTGGTTAAAGTGGACAAATTCATATTCCCTGCTGACTTCGTGATTCTAGATATGGAGGAAGATAGTAAAGTGCCACTGATTTTAGGTCAACCCTTTCTGGCTACTGCTAGAGCCTTGGTTGATGTGGAAAAGGGGGAGGTCATGCTTCGAGTAGAGGAGGAGAAAGTAACATTTGACATGGTTCAACTAGTGAATCAAAATCCACTACTTGAAAACTGTTCAAAAATTGAAGTGGCACAACATCTGCATCCTTGTGAACAAGTTAAGTATGGGGTCAAGACAAATGATAGGGCCTCAACATCATGTTTCATGCCACCTTGAGAAAGTTTGCCAAAAAGTCTAGCTCTAGACTTTAAATGAAGCACTTGTTGGGAGGCAACCCAACTTCTCAAACCCCTTTTCTTTATTTGTTTTATCTATTTTCTTTATTAGTGTTTTGATGCTACACACTGTATTTTAGGATCACTTGCATGCTTAGAATTCATACTTTGACATGTTAGTGGCATTGAAAACTTCATTTAACCTATTCTTGCATGTTTTAGCATCTTTAGGATTTATTTGTTTTGTAGCTTTTTATCACAATCTTCCACTTGATCACCTAGCTTAGGACATGAGCATATAGTGTGGAGGTTAGTTGCAAGCATCAGAAGGCATTTAGGGGTCGAAAACAGGGTCCAAAACTCAAATTTTGAAAAAATTCAAGTCACTGTCCATTAACACCATGCGGTCGCACGGTGTTACAACCGTGCGGTCGCACGGTTATAAATTGGACAGAACCGACAGTTTGATATATATTGCCAAACCTTTCATTTTAACCACTTCAAACCCGTTTTTCCTCCCCCAAATCGCCCAACATTGAATCCCCAACTGTTCCCCTAAGTTTGTACACCATTATAACTCAGAATCATACCTTGCATTGCATCAAAATCATCCAAAGGTAATAATTTTTCACCAATTTTCAAGATTATGCATAATTCTTGTATTCTTCAAATTTTTGTGGAAATTGAATATTGTGGATTGATAGTGATATGCTTAGGCTAGAACTTGGGGTATTGAATTGTGCTTATTAGGTGAAATTTTTTGTCTTAATTCAAGTCTCTAACTCTATGATTTTCATTGATTTCTTTATATACATGCTAGGTGCTCAATAAAATGCCACAGTGAGTGTTTTGTTGAGTTTTCGCAATTCTTTTTGGATGATCACCTTCATTACATGTTATACATCATTTGTGCATCATCCAATTATTGTTTACACAGATTTAAGACATAGAACTCAACAAGAACATCTTAACACTTCATGGCACCTCATTGTAAGGCCATTGCAGGCACCACTGCACCAGTGCACCTGTTTTCAGCTTCACTGCACCTAATTTGTCACATCTTTTCATGACCCATATGAACTCCAAAATTGCTGAATTTTTGATATGTTGTAGACCAAGTTATGTACTTTCATATGCCCGTGACATGTCTCGGGAGATTTTCACTTTTTCAAGGCGATGTCAATGGCTGAAAATCAGTGGTCGAACACTTTTCAAAAATTTCAAAATTTTTTCTAAGTCCTAGTTTGGGTGTGTTGTGTTAATTTTCTTTAGTTCCTATGTGATAATTATGCTTCTAATGATCATTAATGTTTATTTGCAAGGAACATGTCATCATGAGACAATTCACGTCAAACATGGAAAAGGAAGTAAGGGGTCATTTCATCCAACAAAACACTCAAGTCAAAGCTTCAAAAATGGGAACACCCACTCTCCAAACCCGGGAAGTACATTAACTCTCTTTGTTATTTCTGTGTTTATTTTCTTTATGTTTTTTGAATACATTGAGGACAATGTATGATTCTAGTTTGGGGGTGGGAATCTCATTCATGTGCTTTCATATACACATTCATTCGATTTTGGGTAGAAAATTCAAAAAAAATTGAAAAATGTGAAAAAAAAAATCATAAAAAGTGAAAATTTTGAAAATTTTTTGTTGATTTATTTATTGCTTATGACATGGTTTGAATTGACTTTTGTGCTTTAGTTAGAATATTGGGCAACATGTGAACTAAATTTTTCTTAACATTCATCCATGTAAGACTTTAATCAAACTTGAGTACATAGCCATTTCGAATAAAAACTTGTGTAGGGAGATGCTTGATACTTGTGGGGTAAACTTGTGCACTTTGAACATAGAATTGATTGAAAAATCCTGAACCTTAAGTAATTAGATCTCGACCTGAACTGTAGAACCAAACTGCTCAAGAAGCAGTTTGGGGGTGGGAAGGTTTGATTGAGTATGCATTGGTAATTGAGGATTTGAACTTTTCAGTTTTACATCTTTAGTGTAAGGGGTTTTGATCAACGGGTATAAACCATAATAACCAACATAAAAAAAGAAAAATGCTGAAGGTCTTATTCTACTCTTCAAATGCCTTTTTGACTCGAGCAAGTAAGTCTGAGGGATTCTCTGAATCTGGTACCCTAAGCTCAATTGAGTTGGGAGCTGCCGACCTAAAGCTCGCTACATGGGTCAACTAGAAAGCAAGTACGGAGAGTGGACTTACACATAAGACGTTAAAACATCTTTAACTTTTCTGTTTAAGCCTTTATGACTCGAGTAATTAAGTCTGAGGGGTTCTCTGAACCTGGTACCCTAAGCTCAACTAAGTTGGGAGCTGCAGACCTAAAGCTTGCTACAGGGGTCATATAGAAAGCAAGTATGAAAAGTATTGCACAAAGATGATAAAAGACAAGGACATTAAAAGAAAAAGTCCTCCATATGAAAAAAAAGGGAATAAAATGGTATAAGCTTTGTTGATTGAAATTCCTAACACTTTATTAATTATTCTTGGTCTGTCGTGCATACTTGTCTACTCCTAACTGCCTTGTGTGGAAAAATGCAATTTATACATGTTTAGAAACCACATAAATAGGAAAGACCTCGGGATATGAGAGAAAAGCAGTAAGGTTGTAATCATCCATGAGAGAGTAAGGAAAATCAAAAGAAAATCATTGTTGACCACACGGGATTTGGGCTTACTCTTGCATAAAAAGTCACACATTGTCAAGTTTATTTTTGCATAAGTTTGCAGTTGATTTTGGCTATTCACACACACACAATGAAGTTGAGCATCGGATGAATGAAAATATTTTATGTTGTTCACTTTTTTTTTTCTAAAGTGAATCGTCAATTTGGATTGTTGAAGCGCATGGTAAATAAGTTGACAAAAGCAAAAATATATATTTTATTTAATTTGCCTTTTCACATTTACAGTTTAGTTTTATTTTGTTCGAGGACGAACAATAGTTCTAGTTTGGGGGTGTTGATAAGTGTATTTTATACACTTATTTCTATCCTAAAAGTATGAATTTATATGTTTGTTTTAGAATATTTGCTATTTATTTTGTGTTATTTGTTTATATTTCAGAAATAATTCCAAAGTCGAGAAAACAATGGAATTGGAGCAAAAACAAGCAAATTGGATGATAAAAGAACCAAAGTATGCAAATAGAGAATGGATGTAGTAGATCAAGGGCTAAATTGAAAGAAAAGTCAAAGATAGAACCAAATTGGTAGATTTCAGAAGTTCAAGGACCAAATTGCAAATATTCAATAGTTGATTCGGATCAAGATAAGATACTTGAGGACTTTTAGTAGTCAATTGGATGCAATTAGAAGTCAAAAAGGAATGAAATATGGTAAGAATATTACCATAAATCAAGATTTCTGGCAGATTTTTAGTTAGATTTGAAAGCTAATTTCGGGGCGGTAAACGTTTGAATTGGGAAAGTCATATTTCAGGAAGAATTGTAGTCCTTTGAGTCACCTCAATTGGATAAGGGAATAGAAAGATATGATCAAAATACTAAATGCTATGCAATAAAAGGATGAGGACCAAATTGCTGAAATTTAAAGAAGAAAACTGTTGCTGCCGGTATAACCGTGCGGCCGCACGGCCAAAAAAATCAGCGACTGAAGGTTGGCTTTTCGAGGCTGCGATCGCGTACTTTTGAACCGTGCGGTCGCACGGTAGTCCCGACACGGCTCGTCTCTTGTAGGAAAATGTGTTTATGCATCGCTCGAAAGGGGACATAAATAAATATAGGAACACGGATTTTCAATACTCATACCTTGTTATTAAATGTTTAAGTCAAATACATGGTTGATATGATTAATGTGGATTCATAATTCTAACATATTCATCTCATCGTTTTCATAAATCAAATTTTCTTATTTTATTTAGTTTAATTTTTAATTTGTTTTTCAAATTCAAAATTTCCAAATCCTAAGCTTTTCTTGTTTCGGTTAAGGTAGTAATCTAAAAATACGATTTAAAACAATCTCTGTGGGATCGATACTTGGACTTACGTCCACTTTATTACTTGCGCAACCCGTGCACTTGCGGAACGTTATCAAGATGCATCATCCAATATCCTCTGAACAGAAATGAAAATCAATACCCCCGGCCCAATTCATTTCCCAATGTGGCTTGTATCCTCCCACCTCTCGTGAGTTCTCTCTTAACCTCTATCAATGATTTACTAAATGGGTGTTAGTTTTTGGCCAACTTGAAAGCACAGAATATAGACCAAGCAATTCAAACCACTCATAAGCATATGTAATGGGAGTTAACACCCTTACTAGATATTTCTCTCTTCGCACAAAGTGTATAAGGGTGAGAATTTTCACTCAACTCACTGCATGGAGAATCTATTACCACAGACGGCTCAAATGTCATAACCGGAGCCAACAATAACACAAGTGCAAAGTAAAGGTCTTTATTTGGTTGTAACGGGGCTTCGGGTTGGTAGGATAAAATGACATATTTAGGCTGAGTCGAGAAGGAATTTCGCAAACTTAGTCAATTCACAATGACATTACTTCCTTCACCCCTTAATATGAACTTCATTGTTTCCCGCTACCCAACTTTGTTCACACTTGAATCTCTTCTTTTCTTTTTTTCACAAGTTGAGTGTTTGACATCCTCAACTACTAATTTTCATGACTAAACTTCATTTTCATTGCTTTTTCTCTTTCAATTTTTTTTCGAGTACAGACTGCAACTTTTTCTCTTTTATTCAAATCATTACGCAGTCACCAATTGACTTGAGATAGAATTACATTCCCCTGAATTCAGTCCATTACACAACCATCGTCCAACACAAGATAACCATTGCAACTTCTTAGACTTATACTACAGGACGATCCTTAATCAACAAAAGCTTGCGAATCCCTTCTCTATGGGTTCAAAACAGAGACAATGCGAAAGAAATGGTATTTCTTGGCTTGTAGCGTGGCATCAAAATTTCAAGGAAAGATTAAGGCTCAAAAGGGCTTCTATTGGTACATGTATCATGGTAGGCCCTTTTAGTAGGTCAAATTTGGTTTAACCTAATGCCTCTACTATATTTTGCACTTGAGTGAAGAAGCTACAACGGCATGCACAAAAGAGCACATCTAAGCACAAACCAACCATACATGACACACATCAAAAAAATCTTAATATAAAGATTAAAAGTAGCTCATAGGCTCAAAAACTCACAAATTATGGTTTATATGTGCTTCTCCCATCCAATTATGAGTTATAGGTCATTGCTCAGTCTTCATTCTAAAAACTCAAAATCTAGGGGATAAGGATAGAATGAAGTTACTCGGGGCGATATTTTATCATATCAATTTTGGTTTGACTCAATTAGGTTGCAGCAATCTTTCAATTTGTCCCCATTTTCAAACTAATTCAGAAATTATTAGAAAAATTCATCTCTATGTGCTCATTCTTTGTCCGATTATGCAATTTAGGAAGTTGGTGGTTCAAAAATAATCATAAGTGAGGCCGCTTCCTATTATACCAAAATGTGGTTCTAAGCACAATTAAAAAAAAATAACAAAAAAATTGAAAGAAGATGAATAAAACAGGGATAACAAAAAATAATAGATAATCATTCCCCCCACACTTGAATTCCACATTGTCCTCAATGTGGAGCGTGACAATACAAAACAAAATAGGGGAATGTGAATGGAATCAAAGGAGGGGACATGTTTTTTTTTTTTTTTTTTTAATGAAATTAACTAATAAGGAAAATGACAAAAATGAAGGAAAAAAAAATAAATAACAATTTGAAAATAAATTAACTAATAAGGTTGCCTCCCGAGCAGCACCTTTGTTTACTGTCTTTGGCTAGACTTGTTGTTTCCTCCTTCAACCGGGATTAGGTGGATTTCCAAATCTCAACTTCTTTTTCATATTTTTCATTAGGGCCTGCAAGACAGGGGGCAAAAGCATGTCATCAGAAGTTGGCAATGTAATACACGAGATTTTACCTGGCTTTTCACCATTTCCACCAAGTTTGAAAGTTTCCTGTACTGAAGAATCAATAACATTAACAGAATGAATAGGATTATCATCATCAAGGTAGTTCACGGAATCATAAATATTAAACAGAATAATCTCATTATCAAATTCCATGGTAAGTGAGCCACTACTAACATCTATCTTGGTCTTAGATGTTTTTAGAAATGGTCTACCTAACAAAATAGGAGTAGAGTTGGGGGAGTGGTCATCATTCATTTCCAATACATAAAGATCTGCAGGAAATACTAACCCGCCTACTTGCACTAGAATGTCTTCAACTACCCCGTCAGGATAAGCATTAGAACGATCGGCTAGTTGAATTATAACATTAGTTTCAATCAGTTTGGCAAGTTTTAATGAAGCATAGGTAGACCTAGGCATTACATTGATAGATTCTCTTAAGTCTATTAAAGCACGATTTATTTTCTTATTGCCTATTTGACAAGGTATGGTAAACATACCTGGATCCTTGCACTTGGGAGGTAATTTTCTTTGAAGAAGTGCAGATACAGACTCAACCATTCTTACCATCTCATTTTCCTTTAGCTTTCTCTTATTGGTACACAGATCCTTCAAAAAGTTTGCATATCGGGGCACTTGCTTGATTACATCCAATAGGGGAATGTTGACTTCCACTTTCCTGAACATCTCCAGGGTTTCTTTTTCCTTGCCCTCCTTGTTCGCTTTTGCTAACCTGCTGGAAAAGGGAGGTGGAGTTAGTTTAACATTTAAAGTGGAATCTGTTTTTACCTGCGAGCTTTTTGAGGTGCTGTCGTTCTTCCCGACTTCCCTTCCCTCAACTTCCTTCTCTTCGATTGCGGTAGGTTTCAGTTGCAGTTCTTCAAGCTCTTTTCCACCTCGGAGAGTAATTGCACTCACATTCTTTAGATTTACTTCAGGTTGAGATGGTAGCTTTCCTCCGGTTTGTGCCTCAAGTCTGTTGATGGCAGTAGCCATTTGACCCATCTGGTTCTCCAGATTTTGAATCCTGGACTTGGTGTCCTGTTGAAATTGAAGTGTGTTAGAAGCCAAAGTTTTAACCATATTTTCAAGGGAGATACCTGAGTTTTGGGGTCTTTGCTGATACTGCCCATAAGATTGGAAATTCCCTTGTTGCCGAAATTGCCCTTGCGGTTTGTTAGAGACAAAACCCGGGGGCTTGTTATTTCCATAACTCAGATTTGGGTGATCCCTCCATCCAGGGTTATAGGTACTGGAGTATGGATTGTACTGCTGTTTTTGGAACGGAAAACCCTCTGCAGCATTTGCTTGTTCACCATTTCCCCCTTGCAACATAGGACACGCGTCCGTTGGATGCCCAAGATTTGCGCATATCCCACAGGTCTTGACTTGTTGTAACTTCCCTACAGCAAGTTGTTTAACGAGATTTGTTAGTTCAAACAATTGACTTTCAATATTGGAACTACTTACCTCATTCACGCACCGAACTTGCATATCCATGTCGGAGTTGAACTGCTGAGTGTTCTCAGCCATATTGGAGATTAAAGCCCGTGCTTGTTCCGGTGTCTTGTCCATCAATGCACCTCCGCTTGCGGCATCGATCATGCATCTATCCATCGGTGCCAGACCCTCATAAAAATATTGCACCAAGAGTTGCTCATTGATCTGATTATGGGGGCAGCTCGAGATGAGCTTTTTGAAGCGCTCCCAATACTCATATAATGATTCACCATTGTTTTGGAGCACCCCACATATTTCCTTTCTGATCGTTCTAGCTCTCGATGCAGGAAAGTACTTTTCTAGGAATAGACTCTTCATGTCGTTCTAGGTGGTGACTGATCCAGATGGTAGACAGTATAACCAGTCAGTAGCAGCATCTTTCAGCGAGAATGGAAAGGCCCTCATCTTGATTTGTTCCTCAGTAATACCCGTGGGTCTCATGCTATCACAAATGACATGGAACTCCTTCAGATGTCTGTATGGGTCCTCACCGGGATGTCCTTTGAAAGTTGGCAGAAGATGGATCAGTCCGGATTTTAGCTCAAAAGTTCTGCCTTCTTCCACTACCGGAAAAGTGATGCATAATGGTTGTTGAGCAACATCCGGAGCAGCTAGTTGCTTGAGAGTAAGATTATTGTCAGCAACTGCCATTGGTTGTACTGTTCTTCTTTGTTGTTGAAAAGTTATCTCGATTTCTGGGTCAAAATCAAAAAATTCAAAATTAGTTTATCGAGTTTTAGGCAAATAAGCAAAGAAGTAGACAAGCAAGGTTTGTGTGTTTTTTTTTTTTTTTTTGAAAAATTATAGAAATAAAGTGAAAATAAAAAAATGCAGAAAAAATAAAATTCTAATTGATTAAACACAAAATTGGTTAACCATTCCCAGGCAACGACGCCAAAAATTTGATGCTTGTCGCAATGCACCAAAATAATATATAAATCCTTACTCGTCAAATAATAATTAATAATGTAGTAGCGAGAGTAAGGGTCGATCCCACGAGAAACGGAAACTAATTTTAGTTGTTCGATCAATTAAAATGGAATGGGGGGTTTTGTTGTTTGAATTGCTTGAATGAAAAATATGCATAAAATAAATAATTAAATATGACTAGAGAATTAATATGAGAAGAAATCTTGTTCTCGTGTTCGGTTGTACCCTTAATTAATGTTATACTTTTCCTTGTAACGTGTTTATATCTCTATTCAATTATCAATCATAAATAATCAACAAGCTCTGATTATCTAAATTCTTCCTTACGTATATTGATTCAAAACAAGTTCTTCGAACCAATTCTAACCACGGACAATCCTAAACAAGCTCTTAGGATTTAATGCACGACCAGTATGAAAATCTAGAAGAATAGATTGAATTGGATCGTTATTTCACAAGCTCGAATTAATCAATCCAAGTTGAATTATTACTAAACCCGCACGAGATTTATTTGCTACTAAAGTAAATATTCAATGACAATTAGGATCAAGAATCAAAATATAGCATATTCATGAATCCAAAGATCAATAATCCAATTGGCCAAATTAAACTATTAATCAAATAAACTCAATGAACATTCAAAACATAATAATCCAACAATTGAAATAAAGGAATAAATTCACGCTACTAATTTGTAGGAAAAGAAAATAACATAATTAAGTTATCACAACTTTCCCTTTGAACAAGATATGAAATTTAGCCTAGCATGGTTGTGGTAGATTCTTCAAGTTGCTTCATGAATTCCATCGTTATTGATATTCTTGCGCTTGAAAATCTCCCAAGAATGCTCCATATTTTGCTCTCAATTTTCCTCAATGTCCAGCCTCCTTTTTGTGGTGATTTTCCTCCTTTAATACTCCCAAAATCGTGCCCTAGCTTTACTCCAAAGATATACCAAAGATAGACCTTGAATCAGATAAGGAAATTCCTTGGAGAGAAAGTTACGGCCGTAACTGTATTTCTGTCGAGAAGCGCCTGTGATCGATGTTTTGATCATAACTTTCTCTCCCGAAGTCCGATTGTGGTGATTCAAGTTGTGTTGGAAATAAAACTCAAATATCTACAATTATTTGAGAAATAGATCTTCCAAAATTCGAAATTCTTCTATGAAAAAATTGAGCTTCAATCTATGACTAAAATTCATGATCACAATCCTTGCGGGTTTTTGATTTCCAACTTCATTCCAAACCTTCTTTGACCATAATTTTTTGCATCTAATCTTCTTCACACATGCCATTATTGATTTGGAGCTCTTTGAATATGCCCTTGAACCTCACTTCTTGATTTTTTTGTATTTCTTTGGTCATGTTTCCTTTCTTTTCGTTCTTTGCGATCCTGTATAACACAATAAATGAAAATGCATTAAACGATACTTCAATAGGATCAAACTAATAAAAAAATAGGATAATAAGTGAATTAAATACATGCTAATAAAGTACTTATCAAGTCTCTAAATTGTAATCTATTGTTTGAATCCTATTCTTTTCTTTGCAAATCTTTGTCCGAGGACGAACAATGGTTCAAGCGCGAACCCTGTGAATCACTACACTTTTTGATTCACAGGGTTTTCATCAGTTCACACAGTTTTTTTTATCTCATATGCGCTAGACACTTTTCTATTCGTATTCGTAAGAGTCTTTTTTGAATCCTTTTGATGAAGATCGGAACGCGGAATAAAAAACACAATGATAGGAAAGACCTAAATTCAACCAAACAAACACAAGAACACAAGAATTAAAATACTGGAAGGATAAAATTGATGATAGGACCTGGACCCAACAATCATGATGAGATGAATGACGAAGCGGATTGAAGAACTGATGTTTTCGAAACACCACAAGGGATGTCAAACTCCTTGATAAGTTCTATGGACTATTCTTCAAGAATAAGAAAAGGAATCATCCTTTTTCTGGAGAGAAAAATCTCACATCAATTCAATAATATCCAAAGTTGTCTTTTGTTATGAATCAAAAACATAATATAAAGTCAAAACACGCCTAAAAACTGACCTAGCCACACTAGGGTTCGAAAATAAAATTAATAATTAGTAAAGTGGAAATTAAATTAAAATTCATGAAAATCTACTTTGATTTTAACTGCGCGATCGCGTGGTTAGCCTTGAAACTCTCGGCTTGATTTTTGATGCATGCGAGCAATCACATCTTCCTTGGCCTGCGCGATCTCGTGATCTTCACGGCTTGCCTTCTTTTCGTCCCTTTGAAACTACTAGATCCGGTTTGATTCTCGACTCGGGCCCAACACCAAATTTGCTTGTTTTCCCACCTAGATTGCTGTTGCATCGATGTTAACTTAATTTCTCTTTTGGTCTCCTATCTTGGATCATAGCATTCCCCCTCTCTTGAAAGGGATAGGACCTCGAATCTGTATATGGACTCTCCTTTATGTATCTCTTTCTTTCGATGGTTCGAGGGACCTGTTCATGTTTTGTGCTATCCATCATCTTTTGTGGCTGTTCTGTCCGGAAATTAATTTTCCCTTTGGCCTTAGTTTTGGGATTTGATTTTAGTACCTGCAAAACAGAATTAGCCAAACTAGGGAGGGATGTGTTAGCAAATGTAAATAAACTCATTTTTGTGGTAGACTTTCTTTTCTTTTTCTTTTCTGAGATCGTGACCTCAACGCTCTCATTTTTCCCCTCAAACTCGCTCTTTATTTTCAATTGGTCCTCTTAGACCTCTTTAGGTGATAACGGAGTAAGAGTAATCCTTTTTCCACCATTCACAAAAGAATATCGATTTTTAAACCCATCATGCACCACTCTCCTATCATGTTGTCATGGCTTTCCCAACAAAATATGTCCAACATGCATAGGGACCACATCACACACAACCTCTTCTCTATAACCCCCAATGGTGAATTTAATATTAATCTGGCTGTTCACTTTAAGTTCTCCCAACTCGGTTAACCATTGTAATTTATAGGGTTGAGGTGTTTCACCTTAGGCAACCCCAATTTCTCCACCAATAATGTACTAACCACATTAGTACAACTTCCCCGTCAATTACCATCCTACAAACCTTTTTTCCCACCAAACACCTAGTGTGGAAAAGATTATCCCGCTGTTCATCAATTTCAACCATCTTAGCTCAAGAATTTAGGACATGCCTATTCACAAGGGACCCTTTCACCGTATTAGTTAACCCTTCTTCATCGCTACTACTAGCCCTCACATCCTGCAGCCTAGGCATTCCCTTAAATTCATCCTTCGAACTAATTTCACCATTTTCATGCAAGAGCATTACTCTCTTATTTGGACACTGTGATGCTATATGGCCTGAACCCAAACACTTAAAGCACTTAATATTTCAATCCCTAGTAGGTTGTGAATCAGAAATATTTTTACCTTTTGTCGTAGGTTCCTCCTTTCCCTTCAAGACATGCTCATCATTATGATCCTTCCTCGGTTGTGATGTAGGATAAGTCCCCGGTGAGTGTTTAGATGTCCCCTTTCGCCTTAACTGCCTCTCCACCTTCATTGCCATATGCACCATGTCTTATAGTTCCATATAATGTTGTAACTCAATGACATTGGCAATATCTCTGTTCAGCCCACTCAAAAACCTAGCCATTGTAGCTTCCCGATCCTCCAGTACGTTGGCCCTAATCCTGGCTACCTCTATGTCTTTATGATATTCCTCTACACTCCTAGAACTTGGCGTGAGCCCCTGCAACCTTTGGTAAATATCCCTATGATAGTGGCTTGGGACAAACCTCTTTCTCATTATGATTTTCATCTCACGCCATGTATCCACTGGCCCCTCACCATTCCTCCTTCGATCCTTCACCAATTGATCCCACCAATTAATTGCATAATCGGTGAATTCAACGACCACTAACTTTACCTTCTTTCCTTCCGAATAATTGTGGCAATCAAACATCAACTCTACCTTCTTCTCCCAATCTAGGTAAGCCTCCGGATCACTCCTCCCATGAAAAGGTGGAATAGACATTTTTATTTTACTTAGATTATCATCTACTTCATCCCAATCACCACGATCTCTTCTATTATTTGTCCTTTCATACCTATCTCCTCTACCCCTTCTCCTCCTTACACTATCCACAAATGATTGGATACTACTCCCTTCACTCACAAACTCCTCATCATCAAACCCATATCCAACCCTGTGATTATTTCTCCCCCTATGATCTCTCCCGTCTTCCCTCCTAGCTCTAGGACCCATATGATTTTGTTCCCTACGCAACTTATTAATAGTTTCTTTCTGCCTATCCATCCTGGTCATCAACTTCTCAAATTGCTCATGTAAAGTCGCCATCACACCAACATCATTCTTATTCACCCTATTCATACCTTCCGATCGTTTTTCGTGGCTCGTTGATAAAGTTACTGGCTCCCTTCTATAAATTCCCTTGTTGTCCCCAACTGATGAAGATAATGAATCCCATCTACTAGAAATTATTAGTCTTCACAAAAATAAGTAGAAAATTTCTCACAAAATGTATCACTCGTGTATCACTCAAAATCCCCCTTCCAAGCACTTCAAAAACAATCCAAGAACTCAAGCAAGGGTAGGACACGATAAGACACAAGTAAAAACAAGAGAATTTAGAAATTGAGACAAATTCGGAATATTCGGGAAAATAATGAAATTTTCTTTTTTTCTTTTTTTAAATTTGAAATTCAACTACGAGTGCAACGTAACAAACATAATTGAATTCGGATAAGAATTGACTAAAATAAACAAGATTGAGTTTTTGTTGAATTTTCTTATGGAACAAATAATGGAAAAACTTTATTGGCAGGAAGAACAAGAAAAACAAGAAAAAGTTAAGAAATACCAAGAACTAAATCTAGATACAAGCTCTGATACCACCTGATGAAGATCGAAACGCAAAATAAAAAACACAACAATAGAAAAGACCTAGATTCAGCCAAACAAACATAAGAACACAAGAATTAAAATACTGAAATGATAAAATTGACGCTAGGACCTGGACCCAACAATCAGGACGTGATGAATGACGATGCGGATTGAAGAACCGAGGTTTTCGAAATGCCACAAAGGATGTCAAACTCCTTGATAAGTCTCTTATAGGAACGCTACAAATGTTCAAGAAAATATTTGATAACCTCTATGGACTGTTCTTCAATAACAAGAAAAGGAATCCTCTTTTTCTGGAGAGAAAAATCTCGCATTAATTCAATAATAACCAAAGTTGTGTTTTGTTATGAATCAAAAACATAATATAAAGTCAAAACACACTTAAAAACTGACCTAGCCGCACTAGGGTTCAAAAATAGAATTAATAATTAATAAAGCGGAAATTAAATTAAAATTCGCGAAAATCTTCTTTGATTTTAACCACGTGATTGCGTGGTTTAACCTCCCGCGATCGCGTGGTTAGCCTTGAAACTCTCGGCTTGATATTTGATGCATGCGAGCGATCTCGTCTTCCTTGGCCTGCGCGATCGAGTGATCTTCCTTGCTGGCCCTCTTTTCGTCCCTTTGAAATGACTCGATCCTGTTTGATTCTCGACTCGGGCCCAAAACGAAATTTTCTTGTTTTCCCACTTAGATTGCTGTTACATCGATGGTAACCTAATTTCTCTTTTGGCCTCCTATCTTGGATCGTATCACCTTTTGAATTCAATTAAATGTTAATTTAACGAACCATAACTATGTAGACCTATTCCTAATAGATTGACCCCAAAATAGCATATCCATATTATAAGAAAGCCAATACACGCCACAATTGCGGAATTTATACCCTTCCACTTTATATTAGTTCGAATATGTAAATAAATCGCGAATACGATCCAAGTAATAAATGCCCCATTTTCCTTTGGGTCCTAAGTCCAATATGATCCCCATGTTTCGTTAGCCCATACTGCTCTAGAAAGTATCCCTACGGTTAAAAAGATAAATCCTAAACTAATAACCTGAGAACTCCAATAATCCAATTGTTGAATAAATTGAGACCTGTAATAACTCTTCGGAGAAAAAAAGAAGTATTTTGTAAAACATTGCTTCTTTCATTCATGTATTCGATTTCACCAAAGAAAAATGACCCATTTAAATTTAATAAATGATTACTTGTAAAAAAAAATTAAAAAAAATCTGTTTTTTCTAACTGCAATGACTAGAAGTGCAACTGATAATAATAATAATCCACATAAAAGGCCTGTATAGCCCAATATCATCATATTTAAGTGCATTATTAACCACTGGGGTTGAAGAGCGGGTACTTATATTGTAGATTCGTGTATTTCAGTTAAAAGACCTGTGGTAGCAAAGCCTTGGATAAAAATAGCACTTGGGCCGATTATTGTGCTTAATTTTCTTTTTTCTTTTTTTGAAATACGAAACTATATGAATAAGGGAGAAACTCCATGAAAGGAAGATTAATGATTCATATAAATTAATTAGTGGAAAATGTCCCGAATAAATCCAGCGAGTAACTAATAATCCTGTTATGCAGAAAAAAGTCATTATCATGCCCTTTTCTGACGAATCGTAGAGTTTTATGGTTTCATCGACTAAAAAGGTTATCAAATGAATTGTAATTACAATTGAAATGATAAAAAAAGAAATGTGAGTTAATATATGCTCTAAGGTTGAACATATCATAAAAATCTTAAAAAAGAGTAATGTCTTCTTAGGACTATTCTGGATGTACAATTCCATTTCGGTAGTAATATTCCATTTCAGTTGGAAAATGCAGTCAGATGTTTGGGGTAGTATAAGTTATCAAGGGGTAATAACTCATATCATGGGTAGAGTTCTATTACTATTAATGGGTGGCTCAGAGATTTCTTATAGGCACATGTATCCCAGGTAATCGCCAGTTAGTCATACAGAGGTGAATTCGTTTTTGAGCCTTGTACACACCACCCGTCACACTATGGGAACTGGCCATGCCCGAATTCGTTACCTTAACCACAAGGAGGGGGATGCCGAAGGCAGGTCTAGTGACTGGAGTGAAGTCGTAACAAGGTAACCGTACTGGAAGTTGCGGTTGGATCACCTCCTTTTCAAGGAGATCTAATGCTTGTTTGGTATTTTGGTTTGACACTGCTTCACACCCAAAACAAAAAGAAGGGAGCTACGTCTGAGTGAAACTTGGAGATGGAAGTCTTCTTTCGTTTCTCGACGCTGAAGTAAGACTAAGCTCATGAGCTTATCATCCTAGGTCGGAACAAGTTGATAGGATCCCCTTTTTTAAGTCCCCATGTCCCCCCATGTGGCTACATGGGGGCGAAAAAAGGAAAGAGAGGGATGCAGTTTCTTTCGCTTTTGGCATAGCGGGCCCCCAGTGGGAGGCTCGCACGAAGGGCTATTAGCTCAGTGGTAGAGTGCGCCCCTGATAATTGCGTCATTGTGCCTGGGCTGTGAAGGCTCTTAGCCACATGGATAGTTCAATGTGCTCATCGGCGCCTGACCCTGAGATGTGGATCATCCAAGGCACATTAGCATGGCGTACTCCTCCTGTTCGAACCAGGGTTTGAGACCAAACCTCTCCTCAGGAGGATAGATGGGGAGATTTGGGTGAGATCCAATGAGAAAGGGGAGATTTATAGAAGAGATAGTGCTGTTCAACTCTCTCAAAATCAAAATGGAATATATTCCAAACATATATGCCATGGTTTCTTACTTTGACAGGGTACAAATATCTAAATTGGATATTTTTAGATACTTTTTCAGACCTATTGGCGATACTAAGTAGCAGTCAAAATTTTGTATCTATTTTTCATGATATCATGCATGGATAAGGTATATCATGGCGAATTCTTCAGAAAAAATTGTATCGTCCACAATGGAATCTGATAAGTGAGATTTCGATGATCTTTCAACAATACCTTCTAAGCGATGGTTAGTTCAAGATGCTGAACAACAAGTTTGATTTTGGAAAAACACCATCATTATGGGAATGTACACGCGGTAGAAAAATTACGCCAATCCATTGAAATATGGTATGCTACAAGTGAATATTTGCGACAAGAAATGAATCCTAATTTTAGGGCAAAGACTTCTCCCCCCATGAGTGGATTCTATATTTTTTTAATGAATCCTAACTATTGGCATTCTCCATTATGGAATGGAGATGTGTGTGTAAAAGAAGCAGTATATTGATAAAGAAAGTTTTTTCCGAAATCAAAAGAGCGATTAGATTTAAAAAATAAAAGATTTCTAACAATCTTGTTATCCTATAACATAGCTTTTTTATAGTTGAAATAAACTCAATTGGATTTTTTTTTTTATTAATTATTTCTTGATTTGTTTCATTATTGTAAATGGATTTACTCCGAATTATTTTTGTTAACTGAAGAAATAATTTTATCTTCCTTTTGGGAATATTAATGATAGAGACAAGTATATTTGTGTAGATGCTTTCAATGCAAAATTTTAGAAAAAAGGTTAATTTACAAATTAATCGAGTATTTCTTCTTTTTAATATTTGCCATTTTTCTAATCTTTTAGCATTATAACTTGTTTTGTTGAGACTAATATTTATTTCTGGAGTTACCTTTTTTTTTTTCCTCTTTTGTAATTCTTTCTATTTGATTTCTATTTGTATTTGTTCTATCAGTCAGGTCCTTCATTTTTTTTTCGGTCAATGAAGAATTTGTACAACTTGGAGATGCGATTTGACTAGATGATTCATGAATCATCTGATTGCTGATTATGGGATCTCTTTATTTTTTATCAATTATTTGAGAATTATTAGTAACAATCTTAGTATTTTGATTACTATTGGCATCGATCGTGATCCAGGCCTCAATATCGACTTTTTGTCTAAGATCAAAATGGAGAATTTTCCAATCCAAATATTTCCTATCGGGAGTTTTTTTCCATATATAGAATATCGCTCTTTCCTAGATAATTATTGATAGGGATACTCCTCATCATATCAAAAAAAGTGTCTTTATATGTGTTGTAATTATAAGAATCTCTTGATTCTTATTTCCTTCAAACGGTGATCTAGAAATAAATGAGTCCTTTTATTTTCAGAATTAATAGATTTATATGATAAAAGATCATATTTATAGTATTTTTGAAAATTATCTTTTTGATTCAATAATGAATAGACTTCCAAAATATTTGGTTTTTTGTATCAATTAATTGGTCTTTGATCTTAATTAAGTTTCATTCATTAAATTCAGTAATAGGTTCCTCATAATATCTTGAATGAATGCGAAGAATAAAGGTGTCACATGGATCACTAGAATTTTTTTTTTTTGTCCAACTAGATTCTAAAACTAGTAATTTCTATTATCGTTTTTAGTTTTTACAATTTTGCTTTCCATATTTTTAAATAAAGCCTCATCTTTGTAGCTAGATCAAGATATGTATCTCGATCCAATACAACAATGCATCATAGCTATGGATTCCAATTATTTTATTCTTTCTTCGCTTTCTTTCATCGAATATGCTATATTACTCCTATTTGTTACTGGACGATTAACCAATTAAAAAAAGGTTCCAACAAAAAAAAACTGCTTCTACAACTACGAAAAGGAAATTTCTAGATCTCGCGCATCCACTTAAATTGTGGGAATATGATAATCTCTTTCATTGTAAGAATTTTCTATTATTGGAGGAGAAGAAGCACTAAATTGGGATTTATCAGGACCAATGCTACGAGCTTCCGGAATACAATGGAACCTTCGTAAAGTTGATCATTATAAGTGTTATGACGAATTTGATTGGGAGGTTCAATGGAAAAAAGAAGGGGATTCATTAGCTCTTTATTTAGTACGAATCAGTGAAATGACAGAATCCATAAAATTATCCAACAGGCTCCGGATGGAATTCCAGGGAGCCCTTTGAGAATTTAGAAATCCGACGCCTTGATAGAATAAAAGATACTGAATGGAATGATTTTGAATATCGATTTATTAGTAAAAAACCTTCTCCAACTTTTGAATTGTCGAAACAAGAACTTTATGTAAGAGTCGAAGCACCAAAAGGATAATTGAGAATTTTTCTAATAGGAGACCCGCACTCGACCCGCCTCCTACTCACCTCCTCCTCCTCCTTTTTAACTACATAAATTTTTCCTCTTCACTTTTTAACCACATATTTTACCTCAAAAAATCACTTTTTAAACAAAAAAATTTTAACAAACAGAGCTTAACAAGCTACTTTCGATCCGTTGAGTAATTTTCTATAATTGTTTCCTAAAGTTTTTCTATGGATTTTTATAACTCTAGTTCTTCTTCTAGTATATTTGGTAATATGTTTTTTCTAAATTTATCATTCATACTTCCTGTTTCTATTACAATTTTTTCTTATTCAATGTGTTTTTTTCTATTCTAGATATCTCTTTTTCTATAAGTTTTTTTTTTTTTTTTTTTTTTTTTTTTTTTTTTTTTTTTTTGTCTATTTTCTTATCCTTGTTTTTATTATTTTCCTTAAATTTTCTAATTTCAAGTTTTAGTATATTTATGTCATTTCTTATTTCTTTTAATTCATTTATAACTTCTTGAACATCACTTATTAATGATTTTATTAATATTTTTAGATCTTCAATATATTGACTTATTGACATTTAAACTCTTGGTTTAGTAGTTTGGATTTCTTGTACTTTGAATAATATGCCATACATATCATCCATTTTATTTCTAATTTTTTAATTCTTTCTTCAATTGATATGATTCTTTCATTATCCACTCTTCTTATTTTTTCTATAATCATTTCTATTTTATCTTGATTAATCAGTTCTCTTGATTTTATTTGAGATTCTTTTAAAATCTTTTTATATATGTTTTTAACATCTCCTATCATGTCTTTTAATTCTTTAAATTGTATTGTTAATTTATTTTGGATATTTTGAAATTCTTCTTTGACATTTTTATCTTGTATCTCTTCAAATGGCTATTTTGTCTTGTAAATTTATGTTTTATAAGTTTACAATAAAAATGCACTTATCCAATTTAACTGCATATTAAGAAATTCATCAGATTCTCCCCATGAGCTTAATGATTGAAACATAGTTGTGTTGGCTCCTTTTATTTGATATAAGATCCAACTGGAAGTCTAATATTTTCTATTATTTGTTTTTCAAATTTTATTTCTGAAAATTTTGTCATTAATATCTTCCTTTGATATGTTCAATTTCTAGAATAAGTTCTATTTCACACTTTATTTCTTTATATATCATTATATTGTATTCACAAAAGTCTTCAATTCACCTTAGCATTAGTCTTTTTTGTTATGCTTTCTAATATTTTGCACATTTTTTCATTTGTCCTATTTTATCATCTCTCTCATTTTTAGTTCTTTCTTTTTTAATTAAAATCATCTGTATTTTAGGTAGTTGTTTTAAAATTCTATTATAATATTTCTCTCTTTCTCTAATGATTTTAATCTTAGAATTTCTTTTCTTTTTATATTTTTTTCTTCTCTTATTCGATCCATTAAATTTCTTATTTATTCCATTATTAAATCTAATTTTTTATTTATTTCCATATCTAGATAATTGATTAATCGAGGATCTACTCTATGATATTCCATATCTATAATCTTTATATAGTTCTTCTAATATGTCTTTGTGTATTAAATCTAATATTTCATTTATTATAAATTTTATTATTACATTGAAATTTATTAGATCATATATGTCTTTGTATATTAAATCTAATATTTCATTTATTATAAAGTCTTCTTTTATTACATTGAAATTTATTCGATCATATACATCTCTTCTTATATATTTATCTAAATCTTTTGAGGCTCTTAAGATTTCTATTTTATAATTATCAGGTAATATTAATGTTCGTATAATTATAAATCATGGTGTATGTATCATGTATTTATTTTTATTTTTTCATATAATATTTATCTTTTAGATCTGTCATATGACTCAGATACCAAATGAGACCGAGGGAGTGCTACTATGAGTGAACAAAAATCAAATAAAATCATAATCAATTAAAATAAACTAAAAAATCATAAATACTATGAACAGTTGATAAAGTTTTGGTATAATTAAATCAAATAGTATCAAATAATAATTTTATATTAAAGTTGTAGACTAGAAGCATTTTAAAGTAGTATTTTGAGCATTTGTATGATAAATTGTATTAAAGAGGTATTTTGGTAAAATTCTATATCTGTAAATATCTGTAAAGAATTCATCTGTACAAGAAGCTTTATCCAAGGAAAAATCAGAAAGAAGTCACCCAGTCATAGTTTCCTACTTTTAGGGGGGGGGGGGTGTAGTTAAGAGTTATACTACTTGTACTAGGAGCTTAACCAAGAACTTGACATAATGCAAGTGTGCAATTCTATTATTTTATGAACGACGCTAGTTGTACTTGAAGGTTAACAAGAAAGTTGACATAGTATACGCAAGGCACAATCCCATCACTTTACCCATCATCTCAACTTCTAAATCAATACACACATTCTCATCACCTCATTTTTTGTCATCCTCCTTGTCAACCTACAAATATAAGTAGCATCAATCTTATTTTACTTATCACATCAAGTCCTAAATCAACACACACAAAGTTGTCACTTCATTTTATGTCAACCTCTTGCTTAAGCTCCTAGTACAAGTAACATTAATAGCAGTGTCGCTCCTGAGATTTTGTGTGTCATGTACGACAATTTAAATGATGCCGTTTTCATATAACTTAAAAACGTATTTAAAAAAAATAAATTGGTGTCTTAAAATTGACAACTTTTTTTTTTTTTTTTTGCTTTAAGTATATTATAATAATTTTTTTGTGCCTCTACAATATTGATGTCATGTGTGGTCGCACCACCTGTACACTCTCAGAGCCGCCTCTGATCAGTGATGAATCCTGGAAAGTGATCCAACACGAGCGGCCACAACAAGGTTAAGGGAAAAAAATTTGACATCAAAATTTTTTTTGCAAATCCAACACGAGCGACCGACCGAGCTTGCAACCCCCTACATCTGTTCATGCCTCTGATTAATCGTGTGTTAAATTAACACTTTCAAATACTCTGAAAGACTTTTAAAAGAGTTTAAAACTTGTTTAATTTAAAAGTTTTTAATGTATTCAATTGAAACTTTTTAAAACTCTAAAAATGTCGGTGTATTCGATTAAAATTTTTTAAAAGTCATGTAGTACTCAAAATGCTAGTGATTTTTAAAGACATTTACAAAAGTCTCTATGGTATTAAATTTTATGTAGAAAGTACAAAAATAAAGTTTCAGAAAAAGTCTCCAATTCATCAAAAGATTTGGGTGATATTTATAAAAGATTTTTTAAAAAAAATACTATTCAGTTCTTTAATATCATCTTTCTTCTTCCCTTATACGAACCTTAAATCAATGATTAAAATTTTATTAGGGTCCATTTAGTAGCGATGGTGAAATTTATGTGGAAAGAAAACGAATTTCAGGGAATTTATTTTCTTGGGAATTGAAAGTTTAAGGTGTTTGATTGATTTAATTTTTTAGGTGAAAAAATGGGGGATTTTTCGAGTTTGTGGTTTAATTGACATTATTTTTCATGACAAATAAAACAAAATTTAGCTATTTTAATCAAAAAGAAATTTTATTTTTTTCTACACATTTGTAATTAATAATAATAATGTTAATTTTTGAAGAAAAAAAGTCAATTAACAACAATACAAATGCTCAAATGAGATATAAAGTGTTTACCATGCAAGGTGGAAAATTAATTCTCATCAAAGTGGAGGGAATTGATTTGCAATAAAACCAAGACAAAGTATCATCAAGTAAGGAAAGATGGTAAACCAATTCCGAGGCAAATTTTTGAATTCAAAAACCATTTATCTATCATATATAGGTTAGCGATTTAAGCTTTTCCATATTGCCATATTTCTTTTTTTTTTTTTTCAATGTGGGATGACACTATTTACAGTCGCCATATATTCCTATTTTTCCGTTTCTAACCAACGTGGGATTGTAATCCCTTTTAAGCTCCTCTCCCAATTCTAATTCTCAAACAATATGAAATTCGGTTTCACGTTAAATAGTGAAAATTCTCTTGCACAATATATATTTTTCAACACTAAGCACAATTATTTTAACTCATTGTCATGAATTTATAGAAAACTAGTAGAAGAACACATGCAAAGCACGTGACGTTTTTATATTTGTGTTAATTCGCGTGGGATTGAAAGTTGAGCAATTGTTATTTGAACATAAAGAATCAGTTAAGATTAGATAATTAGTATTTAGTCTTTAAATTTTTTTTTTTTTTTCAAACATGTGCTAAAAAATTTATATTCAAGTTTAGTTAAATATTTATAGAATAGTGGAGTATCTATTAGAACTTCTCTGGTTTGGTTTAAATGTATCTAAATGGGAAGTAAAGTACTACATGAAGTTTGGCAACATAAAGGAAGTAAATGTAAATATAATTCTGGTGCTTAGCCCATTGATCATTGTTAATTTGTTTCTACAAAAATCAAAAACTAATAGAATCAATATAAGTAAACAATAATGACAAGATGCTTTCATGATATTTCCGGTGAAATCTATTGTAATGTACTGCTTATATGCATGTTGCTACCATAAGGGACTGAATATATGTAAATGTACCTAACTATATCGTTTCATTTACAAGATTATCAAAATTGTGCAGCTTAAAAGCAAAGAATGATCATTTAATATTAGAGATAGGTTCTATGAGATATATATTTAGTAAAGTATTAATAGCAATAGAAGGTTAGAGAAGCAGAGATATTCCTATTTAACAAAACTATATTTATAGTAGAAGTGATTCTAATATATTTCCTGCATTACAGTAAGAAATTCAATAGAATCACGCAAGGTTTTTTCATGTTCAAACTGGTGTGAAGGTTTTCACTAAAGCACAGCACTAGTGACAGTTTAATTAAACTTATAAATCTAGCGTTTTCATAATACAAAACATTAGAGTTTGTAGGTTGACCAAAATATACATCGATTAGAAGAAGTTCTAATTAAGCTTATTGTTCAACTTCTTCTTTGTTGTTGACGGTGCAAAATCAGTTGGGAATAAGATGAGCTTGGCTAGAGGTGGCGAAACAGAATGACTAACTACTGTGGTTGACTTGCTTGAGTATGAGACCGTGGAAAGCTATTCCTCATGTGTTGCTCCGTGAGGTTGCTTGAACTTATTTGGGGCATATTCCTCAAGAGAAATATCCTCAAATATATGAGTAGAAGTATGTGAAAATGTAACTGGTGTTTTCCTACGATCGTTTCGGCTTTGAACCATTGGAATTGCTTTCAAGTAAAAAATGTACTCGTCATTTATGTTGGGTCTTATGTTTCCCTCATCATTGAGCCTCTGTGGAATAAATTTATGTTTTGAATCTCAGTTACAATAGTAAAAAAAAATGCTACTATATGTGTGTGTATATGGAATGTAAATGGAGGTATTAACCCCTTTAGAAATTCTCATAAGTTTAAAGGCTGGGCACTATTCATGTGAAATCGCAAGTGCACGATATCTTTAACAAGTAATAAAGTGGACTTTTGAGTCCGAGTTGTCGATCCCACGAGGACTATTTATTTTTGCTATCAATGTACTTTTACTCTAAATAATTCCTAGACAAAAGCAAAAACTAACTAAAAAAGAAAAAAAAAATTGCAAGAAAATCCAAAAACGACAAAGAATTGAAAATCAATGGAAAAAAAAATTCAATTTAAAATAAAAATAGAAATCTAAAACTAAAACTAAAAGCAACTAACAAAGCAAGAAATAAAGTGGTTGTTTTCGAACAATTAAATGAATATCGGGACTAACAATTTCGAAGTAATGTTAGCTCAATTTCGCATCTCAAGTTGTTTTCTAAATTTGTATTTAATCAAATTCACTAATGTATCTAATTTACCTCTCAAGAGCTCAAATTAAGCCTATTTAACTAAGTCAACCATGTATCTCTACAATGGGTCAGAGTTCTTCTTAGCTAAATGCATTAAATTACCTAGGAATTCATATTTGATCACATGTAATCACAAATTCATATCTCTATCTTATTGTTGAAATTGTCGAATTTTACTACATGATCTAATTATTAACTCACCTCTCGGATTATGAAAACAACCATGAAATCATGAATTAGTGGCCAATTAATTCAAGCATTAAAAGCATAGTAAAATCAATACATGAAAACAATAAAAATGAACTTGAGAACTGAAATTAAAACTAGAAATATTAAATCTACATCGTCCCGATTTAAAACTTACCTACTCATATTTTTTAAAGAAAAAACAATAAACAATGTATGTGTGTTTATTGTTGTTTAAAAAGAGTTTTTTTGAAATGAATAGTGATTTTTAGGAGAATGGATGGTTGAGATTTTGTTGAAAAGTCAAATGTTGTGAGCTTGACTTTTAGTGAATGGTTGAGATTGAATACTGTAAAAAAAAAAAGAGAGAAAAATTTAAAGAGTAACAAACAAGGACTAAATAAAATCTGGAGTTTGAAAAGTTCAAGAGCATCGCCTCGCACTAGCACCACCAAGAATCTACCAGACGTCTTCTCCAATTTAATTTCCAGCCTCGGTCTTTTGTAGCAGCTGAGTGTATATCTCTTCCAAGTTCACAGCCGACCTCTCTTTTGAACTCAATCTACCGACCACTGCCTTTTCTCTCTATCAAACTCCAATCGGCTGCCTCTTTCTCTCTCTCAATATACATCACCAATTTAATCCCCCATGAGTCCACCGTCCCACTCTCCCTTAAAACTCCCAGCTGCGTCCTACAATTACCAGCCTCACACCTCCTTTTATTTGCTCCAAATCAGTTACATTTTTATCCCTCTTGTTAATCGTGTATACTCTTGTGAGATTTGAAATTCCTATTTTTGGAAGAAAGTTCCATCTCAACTTGACATGGCCTTGTGAGAATCGGGAACCCTAGTTCGAGCAAAATTTTCGTTATTGAAAACCCTAAATAGGGCAAAAGTCCCATCTCAGCTTGACGTGATTCTATGGGTCTTGGAAACTCAATTTCGGGTAAAGCTTTCATTTCCACTTAATACTTGTATTGAGCACTCGGGATAGAAATTTTTATTATGATAGGGATCCCATGAAAAATGATTTTTCCTGCATGAATATATGAACTTGATTTAAATATGTGAGATTTTATGACTCATATTATTAAAATAATTTGTCACTTGCATATTAGACTACGGTTTCTTCAATGTACCCCTCTCGTGATTCTTGATATGTTGTCATATACTTGGAGCTTGCCTAATGATCCTAAGGCATGATGGTATATTGATATGAAAATTCGTGAAATCCTAGGTAGGATAAACTTGGGTATATATCTAGGGGTACGAGACGAGAATCGTAGGGGACCCATTGTGTCATGCATTACAGTATTGTATACAATCATCAATATCGAAAAATATCTATGATGTGCGGGTCATCGGTGATATGGTACCTACAATATATCTCAACTATAATTGACTATTGGGATACGAATCTGTTGTTTGAGCAGTCGGTGATACAATCATACAGCACATCATGATCTTGATTTGTTAATTATCTTGGATATATGGATATTCGACCTATATATTGAATTGTATTACTTTGACTAGCATACTATAAAAGATACTTTTCAAAAGACAAGATTTTGAATTTGAGAAATTCCACATACCTGGAGCTTGTTTTACAAACATGTGCATAAAAGTTCTTCACTCTTTTTGGCGAAGTATCTGTTTATTTGAATACATTGACTTTAAACTGTCAAATCTATGTGTTTTGCCTTTATTATTTCGAGAAATAATGATTGGCATGTTCAAATAATTGACTTATGTGACTAGTTTCTAAATGTTAGCTTCATAGAAATACTCACACCACTATTTTGGTGTTATAGCTCGAGAATCTACAGTATCAACCATTAAGTTAAGACCTTTTAGATATAGGTTAGCCTTCTCTTTCATCTTTCATCTTGTCATTTGATCTTCCTTAAAATGCCTTGGGCTGAAAAGACAATTTTTTTTAGATTGAATCTTGATAGTGCCATTCTTTATAGTATCAGAGTGCGCAGCGGAAGCATGAGCATGTTATAGGTTTCCTTTTCGAAATAACCATTTAAAAGATTGAGCTCATTTAGTATTCCTTGCAGAAGTCATTGGTTCAAAATGTCATTTTCAAAAGATTATATTCGATTATTTTAGTATTGAACTTTTTTTCCCTTGCGCAAAATATTTTAAAAGTCTTGATCCCCATATCTGATTTGAGATCTTAAAGATATACTTCGTCATTGACTAAGTATATGTGACCTACTCTCTCCCTTCATTTACTTTCGAGGGCGAAATTCTTTTAAGAATTGAAGATTGTAACGATCTGAAAATTTTGACGTCATTTATTGTCCATTATGATATAATAAAAGTATTTTATAATTTGTGTAATGATTTTGGAATGTAAAGAAAGTAAATTGTTGGGAAAATAATTTCTCCTCCCCTTGTTTCAAAGATTATAGAATTCCAGGGTGGGTTAGGGTTGTGTTCGAATATTTTATTAGGATCAAGACATGTTAATCTAATAACATGATCTTCATATCCTAAAATGAAATTCTGTTAGAGTAGTTAGTTGAAATTCTTGAAGAAAATCCCAGAAATCATACTCGACAGTACTACACGGAGTGCAAGTATCGATATATACTCTTGAAGTATCGATACATCATGAAGCAGAAAGTATAGAACCTTGTTTTAGGCACTTCTGGACTAAAGTGAGTGGAATATGTTTATTTGTTTACTTGATATAAGTTTGATAGGATTTCGTTATAAGTATTTCATATTGGATTTCAATATTGTTAATCTTGTCGTAACATTTATAGCTATTGAATATTATTATCTACTTGTTTACAGTAAAATAATGACTAACGGAATCGATCATCACTAATATTATATTATGTGAATCGTTTGATTATTATAAAATGATTAACTTGTATTACTTGGATATCTTGAATAAACTTTGTTCTTATTGATATGATATTAAGTCCATTAACTTAGAGGGAAAATGTTAATAGAAAAAAAAAATAGTAAGTTTACCATATGTATCGATATATTAAAGTTGTAAAATGTTTATGTTTTATTTTATGTATCGATACATATAAATACATATCGATACCTGATACTTGAATTAGATATTGTTAATATTATCGTAATATTACCTTGATCTTGAATATAAGAATTTACTTGTCTATGTGAACATTGAACTTGTCTTGACTTAACATGGCTTGGCTAGACTTGTACTCGATTATATGATCTTAAACACTACTTCGTGATATGCTTTTATTACACATTGCATTAAAAGGATTTTCATGTCTTTATTATACACTACATAGAAAGGAATTTCTTGGTATTACAGTCACTTTATCCCGCTTTTCTTGATATATGTGCCATGAGATTCAGTAACTGGATCACGATGTAGTTATGCTTATTAATGAATTTCAGGGATCTCAACTCCCTACTTAAAACCCGTGGTATAGAAACCACGCTTGTAAAAGAACTCGTAGAATAAACTCTACGCTTGAACTCAGGGTTACATTCCCTGCTTGTACGCACTCGGGATAGTAGTTGATCGTAATATGGGCCCTATTAAAATTCATGCTCTCTTGAAAAGACATGCATTTGCACCTGTCATGATTATATGAACTTGACTCAGCTTGAATATATGTCTTTCCTGGACTTGACTTAAGTATATGACTTGACATAAATATAGAACTAGACTTGAATATATATAAAGTTAACTTATCTATGTGCAATAGCACATGTGCACCATACTCCACTTACTGGGCAAGTATATGATCATTCCACGACATATCTAATATTTCAAGAAATAATAGAATGGAAAAGGAATTGACGCGGATCTTCAGACGGCAAAACAGATAGTGTTGCGCTAGGTAACGACTTGTCAGTCGTGGATTTCCTAAAATCTTGTCTTTAAACTGCCAAACTTGGAATTTTATTATTGTTACTTTTATATTTTAAAGTCAAGATCTTTTATTATATGTTTTATTACTTTTTAAATGAATGGATTTTATTTTATAGTAAAGTGATTTTGAGATCTTAGTCAAGTGACGTCGTTTACATCATTGACTTATGAAAAGAAAGATAAAAGTATTTTCGCAATTTTTTTATGCCCCACGAGTTGGCATTCGAACTTTGAAAATAAATGAAAAATTCGTCCTAGCGTGACATCCTATATCTGTAAAATAATTTTCTATATTAAACGAATGGGCTTGGAGATAGAAAGCAAAGAAATCGATTGACTTACCAATGAGAATTGGGTGATCAGAGAAACGGTCGGGCAAGGGTGCATTTTCGTCAATGTTTGATGAGCTTACTTCTCCTTTCTTCGACTTCTTCTTGGGAGGCATAGAGGATTTTCGAATTCCTAGAAAATCTTGGCAAAAAGTGGTAGGAAATAGGTAGGATTTATGAGATTGAAAGGGGAATGATGATTTTGATAGAATTGAAATGGATTTTAGAAGAGATATAGGAATTTTTGAAATTTTCTCCCAAAACTAGGTTTTTGAAATTTCTTGGTGAAATTGAAGAAAGAATGTTGAGATTTTGAAGTAGGTGTTGATGAAGAAGGGTGGAAAAGCAATGGGTTTTTCACAAAATCGTTGGTTGATTGAAGATATGAGTGGTTTTGGATGAAGAGGAAGAGAGAAATTGTGAGTTTAGGGTTTTAAAAATGAATTTGGGGGTGAAAATCTGTTTTTGAAAGAGCAGATCCGTGCAACTTTCGGTTGATCAAAAATCAGTTGGTCGACTGAAACTCTGTAGGCAAGAAAACAGGTAGCTACAGTCATGTTCGGCATACTAATGGTCAACCGAAACTTCACTTTCGATCGTACACCTTTTCGACCGAAATAGGTTTCGAAACAAAGTTACCTTTCGGTCGACCTATATATTTCGGTCGACCTACACGGAAATGAAATTTTGCAAATATTTCGATTAAATCAAGTAAATGAGGTAAATTTAGACACAAATATTAGATTCATCAATAATACCCAAACCTCTTCTAATGTATGAGAATCGATCATGAGCGAGAGGCTTTGTGAGAATATCAGCTAATTGATAAATTAGTGGCACTAGTATTATCACACATAATCAGAGCATTTTCAAAAGACAGGTGATAATCATTAAGAGTTTGTTGCATCCATAATACTGAGCACAACAACTAGCGGCAATATATTCGGCCTCGGCGGTGGAAAGTGCAACAGAATTTTGTTTCTTGCTAAACCATGAGACTAGTACAAAACCTAGAAAGTGACAAGTTCCACTTGTATTTTTTCTATCAAAATGGTGCATCTTGCCCAATCGACATCAGAGTAACTTATAAGATCAATGTGAGTGTGTTTTGGATACCAAAGTTCCAAAGATCTAAAAATTCATTTTAAGGCACTTAGATGAGATTCTTTAGGATTGGATTAAAATCTAGCACATAAGTACACACTAAACATAATATCGGGTCTACTTGCAATTAAGTAAAGAAGAGATCCAATCATACCTCGGTATTTTGTAATGTCAATAGAAATGCCTTGCTCATCTTTGTCCATTTTGATTGAAGTACTCATTGGAGTATTCATTGGCTTCAAGTTTTCCATCACGGACTTTTTGAGCATGTCCACAATGTACTCTGTTTGACTAATGAAGATTCCTTCACTAGTTTGCTTAATTTGAAGATCGAGATAGAATTTCAATTCTCTCATCATGCTCATTTCAAATTCATTGCTCATACATTTTGAAAACTCTTCACAAAGAGAAACATTAGTTGGACCAAAGATATTATCATCAACATAAATTTGTACAATAATCATGTCTTCCCTTTTGTTTTAATAAATAGTATAGTGTCCGCATTTCCCATTTGAAAATCATTTGATATAAGAAACTTGCTCAATCTTTTATACCAATCTCTCGAAGCTTGTTTTTAACCATATAGAGATTTTCTAAGTTTAAATACATTGTCCGAAAATGTGTGATTTTTGAAACTGAGAGATTGTTCAACATAGACTTCTTCTTGAATAAAACAATTTAAAAATGCACTTTTGACATCCATTTGATAAAGAGTGAATCCTTTATGACAAGCAAAAGTAAGAAGCATACGAATGGATTCTAGTCTAGCAACCGGTGCAAAAGTTTCTTCAAAATCAATTCCTTCTTCTTGATTGTAACCTTGAACCACTAATCTAGCCTTGTTACGCACAATTATACCGTTTTCATCCTTTTTGTTTCGAAAAACCCATCTGTACCAATAACGGTTTGATCATTTGATCTATCAACTAAATCCCAAACATGATTTCTTTCAAATTGATTTAGTCCTTCTTGCATTGCATGAATCCAAAACTCATCAAATTCGGTTTCCTTGAAATTCTTTGGTTCAATTTGGGAAATAAAAGCACAATTATTTAAAAATCCTTTAGTAGAGTTTCTAGTACTTACTCCTTTTTAAGGATCACCAATAATAAGCTCCTTTGGGTGAGATGAAACAAACCTCCATTCAATAGGAATTATTTGGTCACTTAGATTTTTGGAAGATTCTTCTTCTTATTGTTGGGGCGTTGGTTCTTCCAAGTCTTTTGCTTCATTGTTTTTGGGATTTTCCTTGCTTTGATCTTCAATATTCATTTGCTCAAAAGGAATTTTCAAACCTACATCAATACATTTCTCTTGATCAAGAGAATTAGCCTCATCAAAAGTAACATGCATGGATTCTTCCACTAATAGAGTTTTTTTGTTGAAAATTCTATAAGCTTTTCTAGTAGGTGAATATCCTAGAAAAATACCAACATCGGATTTTGAATCAAATTTTATCAAGTTTTCTTTTGTGTTTAGAACAAATCATTTACAACCAAAAACTTTAAAATAACCAATATTGGGAACTCTATTTTTCCAAAGCTCATATGGAGTTTTAGTTTTCTTTCGACTCACCAAAACTCTATTCATAATATAGCAAGCGGTGTTAATGGCTTCGACCCAAATATATTTTGGTAAATTATTTTCATTTAACATTGTCCTAGCCATTTCATGCAATGTTCGATTCTTTCTTTCTTCTAAACCATTTTGTTGAGGAGTTCTCGGAGCTGAGAAATTATGTTCATACCCATTTATTTTACAAAAATCATCAAAAGCAATGTTATCAAATTCTCCACCATGGCCACTCCTTATATTTGTAATGGAGTATCCCTTTTCATTTTGAACATTTTTGCAAAAATGTTTGAATACGTTTAAAGCTTCATTTTTCAAATTTAAAAACAATATCTAAGTAAACCTTGAGAAATCATCTACAATGACAAAAGCATAGTGCTTGCCACTTAAGATACGGTTTTTGAAGGTCCAAAAAGATCCATGTGAAGAAGTTGTAAAGGTTTTGTGGTTGAAGAAAATTGCTTGGATTTGAAAGTTCTTTTTGTTTGTTTTCCAAATTCACAAGCATCACAAATCTTGTCCTTTTCAAATTTCAAATTTGGTAAGCCCTTAACAAAATAATTTTTTGAAATTTTTGAGATCAAGTCCATACTAACATGGCCCAATCTTCTATGCCATAACCAAGTATCATCTTTAAAACTTGACAAACATTTTAATTCATTTTCAAATTCAATATTCATGGTATAAACATCTTTGCTTCAGCTTCCTATGAATAATACCTCTTTCGATGTAGCATCAATGATAAGACAACTTGAAGAATCAAATTCGATATGATAAACTTTATCACATAATTGCCAATATTTATCAAATTATGTTTGAGATTATCTACAAGTAGAACATTTTCAATAGGGGGAGATAAATGGTTACCAATATTTCCAATGCAAATGATTTTTCCTTTGGCATTATCTCCAAAAGTGACATGACCTCCATCCTTTCTTTTGAAGTTTGATAGGAGAGATTTGTCTCCAGTCATGTGTTTTGAGCAACCACTATCCAAGAACCAACTGCTCTTTATCTTTGTTGATACCTACAAAGAATGATTTAATTTTTGACTTTTGGTACCCACATAGTTTCAGGTCCTTGATAGTTAGTACTAGTGGTTCTTTGAACCCACTTATGCCTTCCTTCAAAATGAATTTTCTTTTTCACTAAACAATTAAAAGCTACATGTCCACTTCTATTGCAAACACTACATGTAGTGTTTTGATGAGAGGAATAAGAAGTGGAAGCTTTAACAAAAATATTTTTGAGAGAATTTTGTTTCATAGATGGTTTGTAACCAATAGAAGTGGACATGTAGCTTTCACTAAACAATGTAAGTTAAATATAAAACTTCTTCTTCTAGGGAGAAGTTTTCAATGATTAAGGCATTTTGATCATTATTTTCTTTTTCAACATCCTTCGGTTTCATTTTTCTACAAAATATGTTCCTTCTTAAGAGTGGAATATTTAAGAGCAAGTTTTTCAAAAGCTTCAATGATTTCTTCATATGAGGTAGATAATTCATCATAAGAGGGAATGTCATTTGTGTTTACCTCATCTTCAATGGCCATGAAGCACATGTTGGCAACTTCATCTTGGCTTTCATTTTTCTCTTGCTCATCATCACTATCATCCCAAGTTGCTTGTAGAGCTTTCTTTTTGAAAAATTTCCTCTCGTTGGGACATTCGGTTATTTTGTGACCGGTTTTGTCACAATCGTAGCAAACAATCTTCTTCACTTCATTTCTCCTTTGTCTTCTTTCTTTTGGGATCTACGATTGTTGTGAAATCCTCTCCATTATTTGACAAGGAGAACAAGATCATCGAGTTCCTCATCACTCTTGTTAGAGTTTTGAGGCTTCTTCATCATTTGACGATTTTAAAGCAATTTGTCTTCTAGGATGATCCTTCTTTTCTTCCTCCTTAGCTTTTCTAGACTTTTCTTTGGTTTTGGCATGATTTAGCTCATAGGTCATTAAGGTTCCATAGAGCTCTTCCAAGGGATATGTGTTGACATTTTTGGTATTTTCTATCAACATCCTCAACGAGTCCCAATCTTCTGAGAGAGACCTATGCACCTTGTGATGTGATCCAGAACCCCGATAATACGAACCATAGCAGGCTTGACGGGAAAATTTAAATATTCAAGCCAAAATAAGAATTCAACAGGTTTGACGAACTTTGAAGATCAAACCGTGTCGAAAAGAACCAGGAAATTAAGCAGCAGGCCTTTTACGGCCGTAACATTTGGAATTACGGCCGTAACACAGTTATCGCAAATTTTAGCAGAACCTTCATTACGGTCGTAAAGAATAATCCTCACGGCCGTAACTCCTCCTCGGGTTTAAATGAAGAATTACAGAATTTCATAGTTACGGCCGTAAGAAATATGGTCACGGCCGTAAATCTTAAACAGAAAGTCATTTACGGCCGTAAATGAGTTCATCACGGCTGTAAATCTAATTTTCCGGATTTTCAGGGATTTTGATTATTTTTCCGTTTTTAATTATTTATTTGCCTATTTTAGAATTTTAGTTTATAGAATTCTATTTTGAGTAAATTAGCGGCTAGGTTATTTTCTTATTTATATTCCTTTTTCATGATTGTAATTAAGCTTTGATTTTGATATAAACTGTTTTTTTTATTGAGGATTCAATAAAAGTTATAGGTGGATTCCTATGTTTTTTGAACTTATCAAGAATATTTCTTGTGGTGTTCAAATATCGAACTTATCAAATATTTGCTAGAATATTTGTGGCGTTCAAAATCAAAGACTTATCAAGGAGATTGGGCAAATCCTTGTGGTGTTTCGAAAGTCGTGGTTCTTTATTCCGCATCGTCAGCCATCGCGTCGTGAATATCGGGTCATGACTCATCCGTCCAACCACAACCTGAGTTATGAACTTTTCGGCGTTTCTTCCGCACTTCGAACCTCATCATATGGTATCAGAGCTGGACTCTGAATTCAGGTTTTTCTATCCAGTTTGATTTTTATGTTTATCATCGAGTCCCATAAAAATCATCCATATCTTGTTGAGTGTTTTGTTTTCAATTTTTTTGAGTTTTCTTGTTCTTCATGTCAGTAAAATTTTTCAGTTTTTAATCCATATAAAAATTCAACAAAAATTTAAAAGTGTTTGTTTTATTCGATTCTTATCCAAATCATGTTCCATTTGTTTTGTTACGTTCGTGTCGAATTTTAAGATTTATTAAAAAAAAAAAATATTTTTTATTTAATTCCAAAATTCATTATTCAAAAAAAAAAAAAAAAGAGTTATTCCAAATTCAAGAACCACTTTCTTGAGTTTCTTTAAAATTCTTGATATTCATTTCCTTCCAAATCAATAAAAGTCGTTCTTGCTATTTGATGTCTAAATCCTCTTCATTCTTGAATTTTTTTTTAACGTCGCATAAGGGATGGATTATGATCCGGGCTTTTTATTCCAAACTAGATGTTATGTGGATCATAAAGGATACAGTTTGGCGATTGATGGAAAGTGCTTTACTAATTTTGTTAGTAGCACCGCGGTTGAAAAATTAGGATTGCCCCTAAAATCACACTATAAACCTTATAGGATGAGGGAGTTTGGGGATTTCAAAGTAACCAAACAAGTGCTAGTGTCTATCACCCAGGGAAGGTATAGTGAGGATGTATGGTGTGATGTAGTGCCATTGAAATCTTATCATATTTTATTGGAAAAACCTTGGAGACATAGGAGGGAGGCTGTTTATGATAAGAGTATGCACATATACCAATTCCTTAAGAAAGGGAAAACATGCGTACTATATGGGTTGACATTAGAGGAAGTACTAGAAGATTCAAGGAGGGTAAGGAAGGAGAGTGAAAAGTGGTGTAATAGGAGGCATCGTGGGGATAAGGATATTGATAAGAAGGAGGGAGAGTTGAAATTAAAAACAAATAAACAAACTCCAAAATTTGATGAGGAGAAGGTGGAGTTGGGTAGCGAGGAAATGATTAAGAATGAAATTGTTGATAATGAATTGGGAGTTGAGGTGGAAGTTCAAGATTTGAGCGTTGAATTGGAAGATCCACATTTGGGTAGTGATGAGGTAGTGTACGAGCATGGTGATAAAAATGTGGAGTTAGGAGATGTGGTTGAGTTTGAAGAAGAAAAATTTGAACAAGAAGTTGCAAAAGAGAAAAGAAGCGAAGAGAAGAGCCTCATGGTTCAAGAAGTGGAGTTGGTGGTGGTTTATCATGAATACAAGGATCCATACCTTGTACCTCATGAAGCTAACATGTCCCTCCCCATTTTGTTTAAATATTTTTTGAAGGTTAATTACGTTTGGAAGCTTCAACCACACTACGTATGGCAAAGAGAGTTCAAGCGCCATCTCTTTCATGTTTTCCAATCAAAGGATCCCAATTTATTGAACTCATGACATGGAAGTAGAAATTTTCCTTTTGATCCAGGGGGAGAAGTTACATTCATGAACAAAGCTATGATTCGGGACGAATCATCCTAAAGAAGGAGGGTATGATGTGATCCAGAACCCCGATAATACGAATCATAGCAGGCTTGACGGGAAAATTTAAATATTCAAGCCAAAACAAGAATTCAACAGGTTCGACGAGCTTTAAAGATCAAACCGTGTCGAAAAGAACCAGTAAATTAATCAGCAGGCCTTTTACAACCGTAACATTTGGAATTACAACCGTAACATAGTTATCGCAAATTTGAGCAGAACCTTCATTACGGCCGTAAAGAATAATCCTCATGGCCGTAACTCCTCCTCGGGTTTAAATGAAGAATTACAGAATTTCATAGTTACGTCCGTAAGAAATATGGTCACGGCCGTAAGTCTTAAACAGAAAGTCATTTACGGCCGTAAATGAGTTATCGCAAATTTGAGCAGAACCTTCATTACGGTTGTAAAGAATAATCCTCACGACCGTAACTCCTCCTCGGGTTTAAATGAAGAATTACAGAATTTCATAGTTACGCCCATAAGAAATATGGTCACGGCCGTAAGTCTTAAACAGAAAGTCATTTACAGCCGTAAATGAGGTCATCACGGCCGTAAATCTAATTTTCCGGATTTTCGGGAATTTTGATTATTTTTCCGTTTTTAATTATTTGTTTGCCTATTTTAGAATTTTAGTCTAATTAGAATTCTATTTTGAGTAAATTAGCGGCTAGGTTATTTTCTTATTTATATTCCTTTTTTCATGATTGTAATTAAGCTTTGATTTTGATATAAACAGTTTTTTTTATTTAGGATTCAATAAAAGTTATAGCTGGATTCTTATGTTTTTCAAACTTATCAAGAATATTTCTTGTGGCATTCAAATATCGAACTTATCAAATATTTGCTAAAATATTTGTGGCGTTCAAAATCAGAGACTTATTAAGGAGATTGGGCAAATCCTTGTGGCATTTCGAAATTCGTGGTTCTTTATTCCGCATCGTCGAGACATTGCGTCGTGAATATCGGGTCATGATTCATCCGTCCAACCACAACCTGAGTTCGGAACTTTACGGCGTTTCTTCCACGCTTCGAACCTCATCACCTTGCTAACAAGTTCACCATTAGAAGATTTTCGATCAAAACCCTTAAGACCATTAACAATATCTGTAAATTTAGTAATCATTCTAGCAATTGGTTCATCTTGTTTCATGAAGAAATTTTCAAAATTTTTATACAAGAGATTTATCTTAGTCTCTTTAACTTTGTTTGTACCCATGTGTGTGACTTCTAATGAATGCCAAACATCATACACGGAATCACAAGTACTAATAAGATTAAATTCATTAATACTTAAAGCACAATGGAGAAGATTTTGGCTCTAGCATTTAAAGACAATTTCTTTTTATCATCCTCATCATATTCTTCTTTTTGTTTTGAAATTGTTTCATCCAGTTTTCCATCAACCTTAATAACCTTAGTAAGCTTATGAGGACCGGATTCGATAACATCTCAAATATTATATTCAATGGATTGAATATAAATCATCATCCTAGTTTTCCAATAATTATAATTAGTGTCATCAAATAATGGAGGATGATTAGTAGAATTATCGTCAATATTTTGGTTAGCCATAACTCTAGATTGTAAAATCTAAATGAGAGAATTCCTAGGCTCTGATACCAATTGATAACCCAAGAATAACTAACCAAGAGAGGGTGAATTGATTTTACAAATCTTTTTCGATGAATAATCTTAAGTAAGAAACAATGGATCAATTATGAACACTTAATAATAGCAAGCAACTAAACTTATCAAGGTAAAATGATGGAGATAACTGAACTTAGACAATTTACCAAATAATACTTAACAAAAGTAAATAACAAGATAAAGAAAAGTGCAATAGAAGTAAGTAAAAGGGATAAAAGAGTGTAAACGATGATTTAAGGAAGTTCAATCAACCAACATGATCTACGTTCTCCGTTACCGAGCTCTCCGTCACGAGTAAGGTCAAATCCACTATAATGATAATTTTTAAAAAGGAGTATCGAATCCTTAAGTGACTTATAACAAGGAGTACTTATCCTTATGTGACTTTACAACAAGGAGCACCTATCATTTACAATCAAGTTTTCACAATGATCTCGAAACCACCAAAATACAAAAAAGAATTTTTATAATTGAATAAACTTTCTTAAAAAATGATACAATTAAGCCAAGTATTTCGAGAGTTTAGGATAACACTTCAATAGATAGAAAATGTTTAAAGCTCAAGTGTTTATGAGAACTTTGATGAATGCTATGAAATAGTTTAGCTTGTATCAAAGTTTTAAACGAGTGATCTCTCCTACCAAATAATACTAGTTAAGTATGAATAGAGATATACACTATAACAAGTGTTTGGTGATGAAGAACTCAATCAATGATCAACAATAAAGTTAGAGTAATGAGTTTTTTCAATGTAGAATACTTGATAAAAATATGAAATAATTTTTGATCAATTAAGATATTCTTTGCACTAAATGAATTAGAATGTAAAATAAAGTAAGCCCAATGATTTTCAAGTGAATATTGCTCTCTTAATTGCTCTTGTGGTTGTTGAAATTGAATGCAAGAGAAAGACCTATTTATAGATCAAGAAAATCAGCTACAGGAACTTTCGGTCAATCAATTCAACATTTTAGGTCGACCGAAAGTTGAAACTAGCCGTTACACTATTTGAGCCGTTAGACTTTCAGTTAAGCAAATAGTCTTGGTCGATCATACTTTCGGTCGATCAAGGGACTTTCGGTCAACTGAAATAGCTAAATTTGGAATTTTTATTTTTATATCAAAAAGTTCATTTTTCCAAAATTTATTTCATGTTATGACCTAAAAATCATTTTTATGTAAGTAATGATTTTATGAAGAATATTTTGAGCTTTATGGACTTGTAAAAATTGAAGTGTCGTTACCTTTACAAATAAATTGAAGATTTTCAACATGAATCTTCTAAAGCTTTTAATCTTCCGTCTTCGACGATCTTGTTCACTTCAAGTTTCTTTTGATAGCTTTGTACTTCAGTGGATGAGGATTTAAATCTCGGAATGCTCAAATGAGATATGATAAAGCTCAAGAATTGAAACCGTTAGTAATACAAGAGATTTCGTTTGTTATAATCAAAACAATATACTCGTGTATAATCATAGGTCAACAGTATGCATACCATTTCTGCCAAGTGAAGTACATCCTGAATTGTTGTAAAGTGCGTGTCTTCCAAAGCTGATATCTTTTTGGGTGTAAAGTATGGCTTCAATGAAGTCATTTATGCTATTTTTTCACAGTTGTCAAAGATCCTGTAAGTTGAACAATGGTCAGAAGTTGTAGACAAAGAGAGATCTAATAGAAACAGGTTAGTTAGTATTGTGAAGTATAATGCATTAAAGGTAAAAGTCTAATTGTTTGAGTAGTGTATTTAGATTGAAAGAACTTAACGTTGAATGAAGTGACCAGAAGCTGTGTTGAATGACAACACGTGTTTTTTGGTAATAACTGAACTATTTCTTAGCCTTCATTATCGATGAAGGAAGACCACATTATTAAAATAATTGTATTGAATCTATAAAATGTAAGGTATTGTTGTTTAAATTGATGAAGATAGATAATACTTACACTTATATATATATATATATATATATATATATATATATATATATATATATAAGTTTAAGTATTATGTAAGTAAAGTTTGTATATACTAACTCTTTGTTCATTAGAAAAATATCTTGCACAGTAACTTGATAACCAGTTTTTGTGTAAAATGACCTCTTTGGTTTCACATCAAGCACAATTGCAATAATACCTAAAGTGATTAAGATAGAAATGTTAGTAGATGTAGGTGTGCAACTTTACAGTGATGATATACTTTCAATGAACATGAAGCAAGTAACTTTCCTGTAGTTACTATTTTTTTTTATGAATGCAAGAATAAAACAGAAGAAGGTGAAAAAGGGTTATAATTGTCAGTATATCATGAAGTGCTTTGTTATAAGCTTAGTTAATAGTAGTATGATTTCATGATATAAATGACAGATTATGTTTGTGTAAAATTTTGTATTGATTAAATAATTGTTGAGGTAAATTTGAAAACTATTGATACATTTAACTATGGGAAAAGAGGATAAAAATTTCAAACATTCAATTAAAATGACTATTTGTTATAATGGAACTGTCAATGAGTGAAAAATAGAGAAACATACCAATTTGTTTGGTTTTGTCATCCATGTAATTCCTTAAATCATGAAAATGAGACAACTTTAATTCCTCAAAGGTTATATTATAATGTAATTCATCAAGTTTCTCCACTTTTATTGTTCCAGATAGGGTCCATTGAAGTTCTCCATCACATTTTTTATATCTCTCCGGTGTTAACCTCACCAACGCATTAGAAATCAGATAAGTATTTTCAAGGATCATAACATTTTCAAATGCAGGGATGAGGTGATTCCATATCATCCCTCTTACAGTATTACCCAAAGAAAAGAGAAACAAATTCATTTTTATGTATAAAAAATTATTCACGAATACAGAACAAGAGATAAGTAATGAAAAATGTGGAATTAATGTGCTTAAATGATATTCTTGCAATTTACCTGCTTGTGATGCTTTTCATTGACTTTATACTTGTATGAATTATTAAGGAAATGTTCAAACATGCATGTTATCATGTCATTACATCATCAAGCATGCAATGTCATTTAATTTGGAAATTCAAATGTTTTTAAATGAAAATTGTGGAAAAGTGAAAGTTTTTTGAAAAGATATTTATCCCATGTTTTAAGAAAGATAATGGGTATACTTCTATGTCATGAAAGAAGTGAGTAGAAAATGGGATGCGGGAGACCAGCGTACTCGAATGAAACTGCGTTGCGGTGAACTGTTAAACCGCTTTGTGGTCGGAAAGTGAATGATAAATTGCTTTGCGGTAGAAATGTGAATGTTTACCGATAAATGTGATCCGGTTCCAAATAAGCATCGTCCACTGCTCTCTGATTGTCTAATGATCTAAAGTTTAGGGATAAACAGTCATTTCTAGTTCAAATCACATGATATTGCCCCACATATATCAAGCATATTACCACACAAGTATTAATTCAATTTGGCTATGTGCTCAATTTAGTCAAGTCTAACATGGATAAGTAAACTCAAGTTTAAATGATGTCCAACAATCTAATTTAAAGCATCAAATCAATTCGAACTACATCATGGGGATAAATAAATCAACTGGATTTTTCATGTTTTTCAATTTCTCTCTTCTTTTTTTTTTAATCACAAAATCAAGGTATCGAATGAACAAAATGAAGAAATGAGATACCTCCCTCCTCCTAAACTAGAAAGTTACATTGTCCTCAATTTAAAAGAAACAATATATCAATTAATAATAATACATAAAAGAGGAGTTGGTACTTCCCAGGTTTATCGGAGCGATATGATAACTTGAAGCTTGGTTTTGATCCCACTTGGATGATTTCGACTCGTCTCTTGTATTTCCATGCTTGGTTGGAAGTGTTACAAGTGGTGTGTTCCTCGCAAGTAATAGATAAACAACATTAATACCATACACACCATCAATAAATTGAAATAGATCAATACCAATAATCCCAACTAAAACATAGAAAAAATTTGAATTTTCAAACATGGTCGACCATTAAGAACATTACAATTATCATGCATAATTCCTCAAAGTGTGTAAAATTATACATATGATTTGCTTTTGATGTGAAAAGAGCAATGAAGTTAAAACAATGCGATGAAATTTTTTTGGGTCATAGATAATGCATGAATTAAAACTAAAAATGCTCTTGAAACTGAAATCAAATAGGGGATGGTGCTAAGGATGCTAACATCACAAAAACTCTAAGAAAAAATGTAAGTACTACCTAAAAATTTAAAGTGACAAATAAAGCAAGAATAAATAAAAGGGATAGAAAATTGGGTTTCCTCCCAATAAGCGCGCTGTTTATAGTTTAAAGCCCGACTTTTGAACATGACTTCAAGGCACTCAAAATAATGATTTTGATAATCTACTATATTTACTGAAGTTGGCTTTGCCCGAATTCATACTTTTGCTCCAAATTCTTATGTTGCCCTGTTCAAAATCATAGATATTTTTACCATTAGATTCGAACTTAACTATGTATATTTCGATCTCTTCTTCGGGCCCTATCACAAAATCAGTTTTATGAGAATCAATTGACTACAAGGATTGCTTGATAGCTACACCTTTGTCGACTGTTATGTTCTCCATTAAAATCAATTCATCATTCTCAACATGCTCTTCTTCCTCTTTTGATGGTACAAATTGTTCTTTAACTTCTTCTTTATTAATTTCTACTAGTTTGTCCTTCTCTGACCTTGTCAAATGAATCTCTGGCAATTGTGTCTTGTATTTTTCGGCCTTGTAAAATAGGCATTAATTATCATCATTTATAAAGTTCCTCACTTCCTCTGGTGTGGCCAGCAGTATACAATCTGCAATATTGTGGATTGCTCCACAATAGTCACATTTTGGATTTGTTTGAATTGCATGAAGATCCATAATAATGATCGATTTGGTCATTAATAGCTCAAACCGCAAGTACTCATCATCAACGTCGGCAAAAGTATTATACTCTATCATTTAGTTCGTGTCCTTTTATGTTGCCTTGATTTCTTAGCTTTTCTTATATCACAATGTCACGTAGAAAATCAAGATCAAATGAAAAAGAAAAAGAATAAATAAATAAACAACTAAAGGCAAACTAAATCTAAAAGTCTAACAATACTAAAATCAAAATAAATAAATAAAAAATTAAAATAGTCCCCGGCAATGGCACCAAAAACTTATTGGTGTAAAATCGCAAGTGCACGATATCGCAAGCAAGTAGTAAAGTGGACTTTTTGAGTCCGGATTGTCGATCCCACGAGGACTATGTTTTTGCTATTGATTTACTTTGATTCTAAAATTTTTAGACTTAAACAAAGCTAACCAAGAGAATAAATTGCAAAAAAAAAAAAAAAGGACAAAGAATTGAAAATCAATGAAATAAACAATGCAATAAAAATATAAATTTAAAAATAAAAGCAACTTTCAAAGCAAGAAATAAAGTTGTGGATTGTAGCGCCCCAAATTCATTTCCTACTTTTATGCATTTATTTATTTTTCCGCCATATTTTGATTTTTCAAACGAATAAGATAGTATTTTATCCACCGGTTCTAAATATAAATTTGAACTTTTATTTTAAAAGCATAATTGGACATTATTAAAAATAAGTATTTTCCTTTGAAATATCATTTGTAATTTAATTTTGAAGAAAATGAAATAAACTACCTATAATATGAAAACTTTATAGTTAGTATTTGATATAAAAATATCTTTTTAAAACAGGGAACAGAGAGTGGATAGCGGAAAAATAGCCTGGAATTTGCAATTTAAAATATTTAACTATTTTGAAACGAAATATAATTAATTAAAAGTAGTTGGACCTTTTTGGGGTTTCCCTGATGAGAGGCCAATGAACCACGGTCAGGTACCCAGTACACAATGGTCCCATCATTTGAGAGTTCGCACCAGCCTCCAATCCATGCGTTATCATACCTACAATGCAAAACTAAATGAACTAACGCTCAGCAAGTAACATATGCATAATCATGTGCATGAGTTTTCATTCACTTTCTCAAAATTATCTCATCACAAGGCTCTGTGCCTTCTCATCATCTCAATTTATCCACATTTCCTACTTGGGCCCGAATACCACTACGTTGTACCGTATGAGCTCAAATATCAACATGGCCGATAACATGCGCCTTCCAGTGCCTGTGGTCCGTCATCGCCCACCGAGACTCAAGACACCACATTTTGTATCCATCGTCTCCCACCGAGACTCAAGATACTGCACCAGAAATTATATTATATCAATCAGGCCTGACCTATTATATACGGTGCTAGTCGTGCCGATTTGCAGTCCTAAGGCCACCAAGAGACCTCCCGACACCGCCCGTATACCAGCGCCGGACCACCAACACCCCATCATCGACTACCCTTAATGACCATCAGGAGTCTCAAGCGAGTGTATATATCCGGACGCGAAGTAAAGTACGATACACTCGTAGGGAGATTCTACTATCATCTACATCATTATCTCTCCATATATTTCCATATACTCTTTATCTCTTTCTTTATCATTTGTGAGGACCTTCTTCTAAGTCCACACAATGCACATGTCAATGCCCATGAATGCAAACATCTATCTCGTCCATCGATTTTACGTCATATAACCACATCATATGGCATTCCAATGATATTCATGTGCATCAATAACATATCATATCATATCATCGAATCACGTCTTGCATGTTTTCACCATATACATATAATTGTCACATCATATTCCACGTATATTGCACCAACAATATACTTCACATAATCACATAGGAGCACATAGTAATATAAATATTATGTTTTGCATTGTAGTTGAAATGTTACTTACCTCGTTCCTTGATTATCCTAGAATTGACGACTTTATTTTTCAATATTTTGCAATACTAATCCGCTTTGAGTCAAACTAGATTGATCATCACTCCTCGCCTATCATATGTATAAATTATAATTTAGTAACATGATAATATATTACATTCCAACTAACCAATTTGAATGGGGGTCCATTAAATAATATGAAATTAGATTGGGTCATCTTATTATAAAATATTTTATCTAAAGAATTATATGGACCAACTTTATTTTAAAGAGATCGACCCGCTTTATTATACCTCATAAGAAAATTAATCTAATTCTCATATCCAAAATATTAATCATAACATTAATAATATAAATCTAATTATATTATATATATATATATATATATATATATATAAAATATAATATAAAAAAATTAAAAAAAAAAAAAAAAAAAAACTTACTTGTCAATGAGGGGGGAGGGGGGGACCCCCAATTGAATTCAATTGGGGGGTCCCCCCCCCAACTTATATATGGGGGGTCGACCCCCCTATAAAAAAAGGGCGTGGGTCGACCCCCCCTCTTTCTCTCTCTCTCAGTCTCTTCCGTTTTTTACGCAAATGATGCGTATTTATAGTTTTTATTGAGGGGCTAAGCTGTAATTATTTTATTTACTTTTTTAGTCCCAAAAAAATATAAAATTTATATTTTAGTCACAAAAAAATATTAAAAACTACTAAAATGACCAAAAAATTATAGGGTCATATGAAGTGGAAATAGAAAATTCTTGGAGGAATACATTACAACTATATTTTCGGATCATGAAATCGATAACTGAGGTAAAAGTTATCGCTCGTCAAAGTGTACCACTAAAAACTATTTTATTTCGATTTCTTTATAAATAACTACTTTCGTCTTAATTTTCGGTACTCTTATTGTCATCGAAATCGAACTTTTAATATATCATTCTAAAATACTCACGATCTAGTTTCTCGTATCCTTTCCGAAACGCAATATGGTCAACTATAGCAAAAGTTGCGGCTTGTCAAAATAAGTCTTTTAAAACTAACATTTCGAATGCCAACCTTCTTTATTAAAATTTTCGAGACACATACGTCAACCGAATACGTGTTTACAATATACCATTTTGAAATTCATTTAGAACTCTACATGATAATAGTCAAGACAAATAACAAAACTAAGAATTTACGTATCCCGAAACTATACGAGTAATACGTTGTTAATTAATAATATAATAATATAATATATATACACAAACATGTGTGTTACATCCAATTAATTAATTTATATTATTATATTATTTTAATTATTATTATTTTAACCAAAAGTTTACGGTTTAACTTTGGTCTATTATTTTTCAACGTTAGAACGAATTATAAGTTCCACTTTGAACTACATTTCATACACTTCAATCCATATCTTCCCAATTATGGAATCGATAGTCGGTTTATTTAATCGATAAAATTACTTAAAGTAACATTTAATATTCTTATTTATTTTTTGTTGATAATATGTTAACTAAATTTAAAATCTGATTTAATTTCGAATATGCCCCTTTAAATAAGTCAAATAAATTAAAATTTATATTTGACTTTCGAATGGGTTCTGTTAAATGTGAATAATTTAATATAATAATAAGACGAATATTTGGATTGTTACATGGGTTTTCTAACAATTAAATGAATATCGGGACTAACGATTTCAAAGTAATGTTCTAACTTAATTTCCCATCTCAAATTGTTTTCTAGAATTGTATTTGGTTGAATTCACGTATATATCTAATTTTCCAATCTCGATTTCAAATTAGACTTATTTAACTAAGTCAAACGAGTATCTCTACAGCGGGTCAGAGTTTTCCTTAGCTAAATACATTAAATTACTTTGAAATTCATAAATGACCACAAGCAACCACAAATTCATATCTCTATCTTTTCGTTAAAATTGTCGGATTTTATTATGTGTTTTAATTATCAACTCATCTTTCGAATTATGAAAACAACCATTAAATCATGAATTTGTAATCAAGCAATTCAAGCATTAAGAACAATAATAAAATAAATACATGAATATCAAAATACCTACTTAAGAATCAAAATTAAACTAAAAATATTAAATTTATATCGTCAATCCCAATTATTATATTAACTATTCATGTTCTTGGGAAAAAAAATAATGACTAATGAAAGTAAAACTCGGAGTTTGAAGAATTGAAGAGTTAACATCTTCTTGCGCTAACTCTTTCAATTTAATCCCTCTCGGCTGTCTCACATTTTTCTTCCCAGCCGTTAACTTCTCTCCAATCTTCTCTTGATTCAGCCGCAATATCTCCCCTTTATACCTCTCAGCTGAGCTGACCCCCTTTGTTAATTGATCCAGCAATGCACCTTTTATTCTCTCCAGTCTCCACAACCTGCCACTCAAATCCAATAAATTCACAGCCGACCTCTCTTTTTAATTCAATCTGACCACCGTGTCCAATTTTTAACTCTACAATGTATTCCTCCCGGCGGACCCAATCGTCCCCCCTTTTTAATTTGCACCAGCCGCACTTATATCTCCATGGAAGTCTCACAGCCTACGACTCTAATTCCTTCAGTCAAGCCAACCACTTTCAAGACAAATTCTCTCCCCATTAAACTTCTCCTACTAGCCAAATATATATCCTTCTCGAGCCAACTCCCACTTCCAACCTAAATTCTTGTAAATTTCCACTCCCCGACGTCACTCTCATGTTGGGCCCAAAGGAGTCATTTTAATTGTTTTTGTTTTAAGGCCAACTTAGGCAGTTTTAATTCTTAAACCTCAATTTCTCCAAAAAAGATAAGTTGGTCCTTGAATCTTTCCAATTGTGCAATTAAGCCTTTGAATTCTTGACTTTCTCAAATTTGGTCCACTTTGATTCTCAATTGGCATGAATTTGCTTCAATTCTTCCATCTTCTCGACTTTTGAGATAAAACTTGAAATAATAAAAAATAAACACAAACTAATTAGAGTTTATTCACGAAAAATAATATAATATCCTAATTTTGACAGATAAATAAGTATATAAAATACATATATCACTTAACAACAAAAGATGTAAAGGCCAAATGATTGTTATATGTTCTTGAGACATTTCGAAACTCAAATGTATCATCGGAATTTTGACAAATAAAGTTCAAGTAACTCTATAGGCATATAATTTAAACACGATTTTAAATGACCATTAGAGCAATAGAATTCTTTAACTTCTTTATGGAATTTATTAGCATCACGATAAGAACAAAATGTTGGATCAGGCAAAATATAAGGCTCAAAAGTAATATTGTGGATATTTAAATTATGAGTATCTTGGTTGTCAATATTCTGAGAAGAAAAAAAGTCATCACTATCTACGTTCATTCTAAATGTTTTATCTTTATTAACCAACAATACATCATTCGTTCTTGTATTATACAATGTCATTATACGCAGAGAAGAATATATCATGCTAAAATAAACTAGAAAGATTTTGAAAAAGAAAAAAATATATAATAATAATATTAATAATAGAAACTTATAATGAGAGAGAGAGAGAGATTTTAAATCTTTGCATGTACGTTGCATCTCTCTTTCTCATTAATATTGAACATACTTGATGATCCTTGCTCTAAAGATACAATAAGAAACACTTATCAACTAAAGATATAAGAAAAATTAAACTTCGAATTTCATAAGATCACAATAATAGCAACAGAACGACGAGAACATCTCACAAGCATGTCACTAAATGCTTCATTTCTCCTCTTCTTTTGAGCATACAATTCTTTTTGTCATCGATTCCGTGCTTCCCTTCTTTCAACGTCTAAGATATTACTCATTCTACAACCTTAATTATAACTTCATTAGTTACAAAGTAAGTAAGTAAACAAACAAATAAATATATATATATATATATATAACTTTTTTTTATTCTAGTCTTTCTTCAACAAGTGTATAATTCTTTAATCTTTGTCATATATATTTAATATTCAGCAAAACTACACGACTCTTTATCATGTTTGAAAAAAATAGGTAACAATTAGACAAAAAATAGTTAAATACAAAATAAGAGAACATTGATGGTACTAAAAAGTAGCGATACAATATAAACATTCAAAACCATAATATAGTCTTATCGAAACTTCAAGCACCAAAAGCTAGAAAAACATTTTTTAAAGACAAACTAAGTTGGGAGGAGGCCTCCTTTATATTGGACACTTTGAAGACCATAAAAGTTGAGACTTCATTGTCAATAAGCTCAAAGGCACATGTATCACCAATCTGAATTTGTTTTTCCATAGCATACATAGACCATCCCACAGTAAAACGACGAATGTCACCATTCCCTCGTAGGTTCGTACGAATCTTCCAATATACATGGGAAGAATCACAAATTACGAACAGTGTGCACATTTTTTGGCAAAAATCTCCGTACATAGTTCCCAGGCACTACACAAATAAGGGTTAAACTTAGAAAATAGAACACCATAAGAAACAATAAAAATATATTAAATTTAAACCTTAAATTAATAGAAATTTTTTTTACATCAAAAATCACAACGAGACAAAAAATGTCTTACAATATTTAGATTTCCATGATTGTTTGGTGTCAATTTTATATGAAACATAGGGTTCCCAACAGTAAGATAGATATGATCATTAATCATTTCCAACTGAATGTTAGAATAGACATTATCATAGGTAATCAAGTGAGCAGTATTGCCTGATTCATGTCCACAGTGTCGAACAAATGTTGGATCGAGAAATTGTAAAAATTAAAAAAAAAAAAAAATTATATATATATATATATATACACACACACACAAATGTTGGATTGAGAAATTGTAAAATATATATATATGCAATAACGGAAAAGGCAATATGTGTGTGTACACACACAAACGTACAAATAACTACAAAACATACCACTCGAGTGCGATGCCCCAATTCTTCCATCATAAAATTGAAGAAATTTCGTGGAATACAATCTCTAGTCGACATGGTCAGTTATAACTTATTTGAGAAAAAGAACTAGCATGGAAAAATCAAAACATTATGATGATATTAAATAAATTTAACTAATAAAAGAAAACACGTTTTCAATTGAACACAACAAATTGAAAAAAAAAAAAAATATATATATATATATATATATATATCCCTAACAAATTGTTCAAACATGAAACAATATAAAATTTCAAATAAATTACTCTAAATATTTTGGATCTCTAAAGTAAAATAATAAATTTATAAATAATACTAAAAATGACAATAATAATACCAATTATGAAAGACCATAGGTGCAGACAAGGGTGAGTAATGGCAGTAAAAGTTCAGATAACTTTTTTTTTATATGTATTATGACTAAAAAAATGTATGCACTGTGTATTTATACATTCATTTAAGCAAGTAAAAGATTGATTGTAAGAATGAGAATCTAATAAACAACATAGCTATGAACACGTGAAACAAAATATTGCATACGAATCCATTAAATGTGAGACAAATATATGCATTTTTTCTCATATCCCAAGAATTCCATGTAGAATAATAACCATAATAAAAATTTCATAAGAAAAGAAAAAAATATTACCTGTAACAGAAGGCACGCACTTCAACAGGAAAATAAATAACACGTCGTCAGAGAGAACAACAAACATAAAAAATAAAATCAAAAACCAAGTCAACAACAATTAGAGATGGCAAAAAAATCCGATCCGATCCGTTGATCCGTCGATCCGTCGATCCGACCCGACCCGATCCGAAAAAATCCCGATCCGTGGATCAATGGATCGGATTTGGATCAGGGGTGATCCGATCCGACCCGATCCGCGATCCAATTTCTTTTAAAAAATTAAAAAAATATGTAAAAAAAAATTAATTATTAAATATAAAATATATAATCTTTTATTGAATTTGATACAAAATCATTAATTCTCTGTATATGTAATATTTTGTTGTATGAATTAGATATTATATTAGTTATTTTATGAATTATGTATTGATTTATTTGTCGTTAACGAAAATATATAACGAAAATTTCTTAATGTTTGTTTCGATCCGACCCGATCCGAACCCGAGACGATCCGAGATTTTTACTGTTTGATCCGATCCGATCCGAAATTTCGTGGAGCGGATTTGGATCGGCACTGATCCGCCCCGATCCGCTCCATTACCATCACTAACAACAACAGAGATGTGAAAGTAATAAATCTAACAAAAGCATGAAAAGAATAGTTTAAAATTCAAATTCAGATATTACTACTAACTATTATCAAACAAAATGAGGTAAGAAAACACAAAAAAATCATGAGTACACAAAATGACATACCAAAGACAGGTTAGAATTTAATTTCATGATTACAAACTTCTTGAAAAATCGCACATGCAGGCAAGAGTGAGTGATGGCAATAAAAGTTCAGCTAATAAAGATATATATTTAATTATAACTTCAAAATGTATGCATTGTATATGTATAGATTCATTTAAGCCAACAGAGATGTGAGAGAAGGAAATCTAACAAAAAATGAAAAGAATAGTTTAAAATACACGAGAAAATATTACCACTAACTGTTGGCAAACAAAATGAGGTAAGAAGACGCAAACCATTTCATTAGTAAACAAAATAATGCACTAAAGCGAGGATCACATTCAAAGTCATAATTTAACATACAAGAAGAAAAAAATATTCAAAAAAGCACTCAAGCAATCACAAGTGTAATTCGAGTTCTCTGGGACTGCTTGAATCCCAATTCACGAATCCATTTAAACTTAATTTAACAAAATCTAAATGAGTTCTTCCTATACCCAACTTTTAAAAATTTTGTAAAAAAGAAAAATAAAATTACCGATGACATAAAAACAGGCTGCAAGTGAAGGAGCAGAAACTTGTGAAGAAGTAAATCAACTAAACTAAAAAAAAAAAGCGTAAAAAGGAAAAAAAAGAAAAAAAAAAGTGAAGAACAATAAATTCGATAAATGACAACAACGAAGAGGCATGATGCAGATGTAGTAAAAAGAAGAAGAAATAAAAAAGAAGACAACTAATAATACCAAATACATCAATCTTCTCAAAAAACCATGTCTATATTCAAACAAAACAACAACAACTATCAAAAAAACGAAAAACACGAAATAATCAAAGAAATCGAACACGAAAAAGATTAAGAAACCAGATTTTTGACGATTACAACAAAAAAAATAAACACAAACCCTTAAAACGTGAAATGCCGGAAGTTCACATGGAGAGAAACAAACGTTGACAACATATTACTACATTTCTGCCCATCTCCAATACCAGTTTGTCGACAAGCACGCAATGGAAGAGGCGCATATCCTAACAACCGCAGCTTTCTGGAACCTCACATATGCGGCCTTTCTATCCAAGACAAATACAAGTGCGATAATATTATGAAAGAAAGAAAGCATAGGCTATTGTTAAACATGAAAAATGTGGAAAAGTGGTAGTTTTCTCAAAAGATATGTATCCCATGTTTTAAGAAAGATAATGGGTGTACTTCTATGTTATGAAAGAAGTGAGTGGAAAATGGAACGCGGGAGACCAGCGTACCCGAATTAAGCAGCATTGCGGTGAATTGTTAAACTGCTTTGTGGTCGGAAAGTGAATGATAAACCGCTTTGCAGGGGAAATGTGAATGTTAACCACTCTGCGGTATTACCAATAAATGTGATCCGGTTCCAAATAAGCGTCGCCCATGCTATCTGATTGTTTAATGATCTAAAGTTTAGGGATAAACAGTCATTCCTAGTTCAATTAATAACAATACATAAAAGAGGAGTTGGTACTTCTCAGGTTTAGAGGAGCGATGTGATAACTTGAAGCTTGGTTTTGATCCCACTTGGATGATTTCGACTCGTCTCTTGTATTTCCATGCTTGGTTGGAAGTGTTACAAGTGGTGTGTGTAACATAACTTTTTAAACAGTTTACTAACAAAGTATTTGCAGATTGTAAGTAAACAGAAAATATACAGTAAGCTGTATATAGTAAGATACTGCAGAAATAATTCGCAGTAAGCAGTAAACAAAATGTTCTTGAGCAGTAAAAATGAACGCTGGAGCCGGGGCCTGTGTTCAACACAGTGTCCTTAAAGCAATATTCGCCCTCTCACCGGAGTAACTCGAGCGCTTGCTTCCCAGGATACAGCGGCTGGAACTGCAGCTGTGCAGGCGAACGAAAAATGTGCTTGAACAGAATCACCAAGACTGGAAGAAGGAATGCAGGATAGACAAATGCAGAGAGATTTTCGTGGTTGTTGTGTTGTCTAGACTGAAGGAATTGTTGCTCTATATATAGGCAGGGAGGAGCCTTTGCATTTAGTACTGCAGTTGAATTCTGTATTTACTCCAGACGTTTTGGAGTTACAACTGCAGTTGAATTCTGCACTTACTCCTGCATTTGAATTTTACACTTACTCCAGGCGTTTTTGGAGTTACAGTTTGAATGGAAATCAATTTGGAGTTATGTTTTAAATGAAAAATTCAAAACAAAATTCCAAAACGTGGCTTGCACTTTGTGGCCAATTTTTGACTCGTTTGGTCCGACATTCGTGTACGCAGGTCGCGCCCGCACACAAGTTCAAGGCTCGAAGGCCAAGTCGGTCCAAGATTTGCACCCCCCCCTGCGGGCGCGTAGGCCATGGAGGAGTCTCTATGCAACAAATGGTTACACCTTACAAATTGTTAACCATATATAAATTGGTCCACAAACTCATTTCTATCCTATGTGGGATAACTATTTAAGCATTCCCAACATTTCCACATTTTTCCATTTTCCAATGTGGGATGGAACTATTATTTATAGCCTCCACTTATTCCCACTTTTCCATTTCTAACCAATGTGGGATTGTAATCCCTTTTAAGGCTCCTCTTCAAATCCCAATTTTCAATCAATGTGGGATCAATTTCACATTTACTCAAGTGAAAATCAATTGCCAAATATATTTTCCAACAATCCCCCACATGAATGTAAATTGATAGAGACACGGAATATTTGGTGATAAAGTTCCACAGTTGAAACCTGCATAGGATAGGTAGGGGTTTCCTTTGAACCTTCCCTTGTGAACATACATTTACTTTACTAGCTGATCAGTAGACGCGATGTCTTTGAACTGTTCTGCTTTCTGTGTAAACGATGATGTACTTCACACAGGATTCTTCCTAACACATTTTAGTTCTCATGGGTATGTTCGTTTGTGGCCATGAACATATGCCTGGTTCAGTGAGAGTTGTTTAGAATTAGCCTCATAATTCCCTTCGAAGCGGCCCCACTTCTCTCTCACATAGGTGATTTCTTAATCAAGAGTAACCCGCATTACTCCGCTTGGATTTTCGACGCATAAGAATCATTAAAAGCTTATTGCTTATCCTCTCCTTACGGGCATCACTGTTATTACAGGAATGGACAGGAGATAACCCCCACAGTGATCCTATTAAGTATTTGTAATTAGGTTTTCTCATTGAACCTAGATCTTGGGATCTCCAGTCAGCTAGGTTGAGTTTCCATTACAATAACTTATTCTTTTAGAGGCTTAAGTCCCATTCCTCTCGATGACTTTGCAACTAACTCTCTATTTAACCCTTTGGTTAGCGGATCCGCAATGTTATCTTTTGACTTTACATAGTCAATCGAGATAACTCCAGTTGAGAGTAACTGTCTTATGGTATTATGTCTACGACGTATGTGTCTAGACTTACCATTGTACATGTTGCTTTGTGCCCTTCCAATCGCAGATTGACTATCACAATGTATGCAAATTGCTGGCACAGGTTTTGACCATCTTGGAATATCCTCTAAGAAATTGCGTAGCCATTCAGCCTCTTCACCACATTTATCTAGAGCTATAAACTCAGATTCCATGGTAGATCTCGCAATAACTGTTTGTTTAGAGGATTTCCATGATATAGCTGCACCTCCTAGTGTGAACACGAATCCACTAGTAGACTTTGAGTCTTTTATATCAGATATCCAATTAGCATCACTATATCCTTCAATGACTGCCGGATATCTGGTATAGTGCAATCCATAATTACGAGTATATCTCAAGTATCTTAGTACTCTTACTATTCCTTTCCAATGGTCAGACCCTGGATTACTAGTATATCTACTCAGCTTGCTAACTGCGTAAGCTATATCTGGTCTTGTACAACTCATTAGGTACATAAGACTTCCGATTATTCTAGAGTACTCTACTTGAAAAATACCATCGCCTCTATTTTTCGATAGATGTTGACTTGTATCTATTGGTGTTCTTGCTACGCCAGTATCATCATTATTGAATTTTTCCAAAATCTTGTCCACATAATGTGACTGACTTAGAACAAGTCCATCTGATGTTCTTGAAATTTTAACTCCAAGAATCACATCAGCTAAACCCATATCCTTCATGTCGAATCTTGAATTCAACATACTTTTAGTAGATTTAATCATCTTATCGTTGCTGCCAACGATGAGCATGTCGTCAACATAAAGGCATAAAATGACATAACCATTTTTTGTGTCTTTGATGTAAACGCATTTGTCACATTCATTGATTTTAAATCCACTTTCCATCATTGCTTTGTCAAATTTTTCATGCCATTGTTTTGGTGCTTGTTTCAAGCCGTATAATGACTTTACCAATTTACACACCTTGTTTTCTTGTCCTGGTGCAGAAAACCCCTCAGGTTGTTCCATGTAAATTTCTTCTTCTAAATCTCCATTTAGAAAAGCAGTTTTGACATCCATTTGATGTACTTCGAGATTGTATAAAGATGCAATCGCTAATATTAATCGAATGGAAGTTATTCTCGTTACCGGAGAATAAGTGTCAAAGTAGTCAAGGCCTTCTCGTTGCCGATATCCTTTAATTACAAGTCTTGCCTTGTACTTATCAATAGTTCCATCTGCTTTCATTTTCCTTTTGAAAATCCATTTGTAGCCTAGTGGTTTGCTTCCCGGGGGAAGATCAACCAGTTCCCATGTATGGTTTTGCAGAATGGAATCTATTTCACTTTTAATTGCCTCTTTCCATTGAGGTCCTTCTGAAGAGTTTACAGCTTCTTTGAAGCTTTGAGGTTCAGTTTCTAGCATATAGGTCAGAAAATCAGGACCGTAAGATTTTTCTGTCCTTTCACGTTTGCTACGTCTTGGTTCAACCTCTTGATCCTGACTATTTTCAATCATGGTCTCATGCGTTCGTTTAGAAGAACTTGGTTCTTCTTTGGACTTGTATGGAAATACGTGTTCAAAGAACGATGCATTTCTCGATTCCATTATCGTGTTTTTGTGTATATCAGAAATTTTAGAATCAAACACAAGAAACCGATAAGCACTACTATTATGTGCATATCCAATAAATATGCAATCAATAGTTTTTGGTCCTATTTTCACCTTCTTTGGTGTAGGTACAACCACTTTGGCAAGACACCCCCACACTCGTAAATATTTGTAGGAAGGCTTTCTTCCTTTCAATAACTCGTAGGGACTCTTATCTTCTTTCTTTCGGGGCACCTTATTTAAAAGGTAATTAGCTGATAACACAGCTTCTCCCCACATGTTTTGAGGTAACCCAGAACTCAACAACATTGCATTCATCATTTCTTTCAATGTTCTATTTTTTCGTTCAGCAACACCATTTTGTTGAGGTGAATAAGGTGCTGTTGTTTCATGTTTAATTCCGTGTTGTGCACAGAATTCAGCAAATGGTGATTCATATTCACCACCTCTATCACTTCTCAACACTTTGATCTTCTTGTTGAGTTGATTTTCAATTTCGTTTTTATAGAGAACAAATTTCTCTATCGCTTCATCTTTACTTTTAAGCAAATACACAAAACAATATTTTGTGCTATCGTCAATAAAAGTAATAAAATATTTGTTGCCTCCCCTTGTTTGTACAGATTTTAAATCACATACATCGGTGTGAATTAAATCAAGCGGTTTAGTTTTTCTTTCAACGGATTGAAATGATGACCTTGTCAATTTTGCCTCAACACAAGTTTCACACTTATGTTTATTATCAATTTGGAATGTAGGTATGCAATTCAAGTTAATTAGTCTACGCAAAGTGTCGTAATTAACATGTCCTAGTCTACCATGCCACAAATTGGAAGACTCAAGCAAGTAAACGGAAGAGTTATTCATTTTATTAATTTTTGGCTTAATAGCCATTACATTAAGCTTAAAAAGCCCATCACTAACATAACCCTTTCCTACAAACATTCCAGACTTAGACAAAATAACCTTGTCTGATTCAAACACCATGCGGAAGCCATGTTTGTTCAACAGCGAGCCGGATACCAAATTCTTGCGAATCTCCGGCACATAGAGCACGTTGTTTAGAGTCAGCTCTTTCCCAGACGTCATCTTTAGAACCACCTTTCCATGGCCCTTGATTTCAGAAGTCGCTGAATTTCCCATGTACAGCTTCTCTCCATCCGCTGCTTCAAAACCACTAAACAACTCCTTGTCGGAGCAAACATGTCGGGTGGCACCGGTATCTATCCACCATTCTCTCGGATTTGAACCCACCAGGTTCACTTCAGAAATGACAGCTGCAAGGTTGATGTCAGATGGATCTTCAACCATGTTTGCTTCTTTCTTCTTCTTCGGAAAACGGCACTCCGTTGACTTGTGACCAATTTTGTCACAATTGAAGCATTTTCCTTGAAACTTCTTTTTAGAAATTCCGCCCTTGGGCCCCAACTTGAGCCCTTTGCTACTAGATGGCCCAGACTTGGTTTTGTTAGGTTTGGAGCTTTGCCCATGCTCCACAACATTTGCTTTAGCCACAACCGGATTAATCCCTCTTTCAGAACTTTTGTTGTCTTCTTCTATTCGAAGTCTAACAATTAGTTCCTCAACATTCATTTCCTTTCGCTTATGCTTTAGGTAGTTTTTAAAATCCTTCCATGCAGGTGGTAGTTTTTCAATTATACAAGCCACTTGGAAGGACTCGCTCACAACCATTCCCTCGGAATGAATTTCATGCAATATCACTTGAAGTTCTTGTACTTGACTGATTACAGGTTTGGAGTCCACCATTTTGTATTCCAAAAAGCGACCAACAAGAAACTTCTTGGCCCCGGCATCCTCGGTTTTATACTTTTTGTCTAAAGATTCCCATAATTCCTTAGCCGTTTTTATTGTGCAGTATACATTATATAGTGAATCAGCCAAACTATTCATCACATAATTCCTGCACAGGAAATCCGAGTGCTTCCAAGCATCAACTGCACTAACTGCTTGAATGTCTCCTTCACCCTCTTGGAGCACTGGAGCATTTTCAGTCAAGAACCTCGCAAGATTCAAAGTGGTCAGGTAGAATAACATCTTTTGCTGCCACCTTTTGAAATTCAGCCCATTGAATTTCTCCGGTTTTTCCCCATGGTTAACTGGAACAGTCACAGTTGTAGCTGCAGTTTGAGCCACGGTTTGTGTCAAAGCATGACTTGGCAATTTAGCCACAGGTTGAGTCACAACAGGACTTGGCATAGCCACAGTCGAACTTGGCGTAACCACAACAGAACTTGGCATAGCCACAGTCGAACTTGGCGTAGCCACAGCCTGAGCCACCGTCTGATTTTCAGCAGTAGCCACATCCATGTTGATAGGTGTATTTTCCATTTCTGAAACACAATCAGAATATTAGTATCAAATGATATAAATCAATTAGCCTTAGGAAATCTGCTTTTGAAAACGTTTCTGTAAACTGTTTAACAAAAAAAAATATTGCTTTAAGTTTGTAACATAACTTTTTAAACAGTTTACTAACAAAGTATTTGCAGATTGTAAGTAAACAGAAAATATACAGTAAGCTGTATATAGTAAGATACTGCAGAAATAATTCGCAGTAAGCAGTAAACAAAATGTTCTTGAGCAGTAAAAATGAACGCTGGAGCCGGGGCCTGTGTTCAACACAGTGTCCTTAAAGCAATATTCGCCCTCTCACCGGAGTAACTCGAGCGCTTGCTTCCCAGGATACAGCGGCTGGAACTGCAGCTGTGCAGGCGAACGAAAAATGTGCTTGAACAGAATCACCAAGACTGGAAGAAGGAATGCAGGATAGACAAATGCAGAGAGATTTTCGTGGTTGTTGTGTTGTCTAGACTGAAGGAATTGTTGCTCTATATATAGGCAGGGAGGAGCCTTTGCATTTAGTACTGCAGTTGAATTCTGTATTTACTCCAGACGTTTTGGAGTTACAACTGCAGTTGAATTCTGCACTTACTCCTGCATTTGAATTTTACACTTACTCCAGGCGTTTTTGGAGTTACAGTTTGAATGGAAATCAATTTGGAGTTATGTTTTAAATGAAAAATTCAAAACAAAATTCCAAAACGTGGCTTGCACTTTGTGGCCAATTTTTGACTCGTTTGGTCCGACATTCGTGTACGCAGGTCGCGCCCGCACACAAGTTCAAGGCTCGAAGGCCAAGTCGGTCCAAGATTTGCACCCCCCCCTGCGGGCGCGTAGGCCATGGAGGAGTCTCTATGCAACAAATGGTTACACCTTACAAATTGTTAACCATATATAAATTGGTCCACAAACTCATTTCTATCCTATGTGGGATAACTATTTAAGCATTCCCAACATTTCCACATTTTTCCATTTTCCAATGTGGGATGGAACTATTATTTATAGCCTCCACTTATTCCCACTTTTCCATTTCTAACCAATGTGGGATTGTAATCCCTTTTAAGGCTCCTCTTCAAATCCCAATTTTCAATCAATGTGGGATCAATTTCACATTTACTCAAGTGAAAATCAATTGCCAAATATATTTTCCAACAGTGTGTTCCTCGCAAGTAATAGATAAACAACATTAGAATCATACACACCATCAAAAAATTGAAATAGATCAATACCAATAATCCCAACTAAAACATAGAAAAAATTTGAATTTTCAAACATGGTCGACCATTAAGAACATTACAATTATCATGTATAACTCCTCAAAGGGTGCAAAATCATCCATATGATTTGCTTTTGGTGTGATAAGAGCAATGAAGTTAAAACAATGCGATGAAATTTTTTTGGCTCATAGATAATGTATGAATTAAAACTAAAAATGCTCTTGAAGATGAAATCAAATAGAGGATGGTGTTAGGGATGCTAACATCACAAAAACTCCAAGAAGAAAATGCAAGTACTACCTAAAAATTTAAAGTGACAAATAAAGCAAGAATAAATAGAAGGGATAGAAAATTGGGTTTCCTCCCAATAAGCGCTCTATTTATAGTCTAAACCCAGACTTTTGAACATGACTTCAAGGCACTTGAAATAATGATTTTGATAATCTACTTTATTTGCTGAAGTTTCCTTTGCTCGAATTCATACTTTTGCTCCAAATTCTTATGTTGCCCTGTTCAAAATTATAGATAATTTTACTATTAGATTCGAACTCAACTATGTATATTTCGATCTCTTCTTTGGGTTCTATCACAAAATCAATTTTATGAGAATCAATTGAGGACAAGGATTTCTTGATAGCTACACCCTTGTCGACTGTTATGTTCTCCATTAAAATCAACTCATCATTCTCAACATGCTCTTCTTCCTCTTTTGATGGTGCAGATTGTTCCTTAACTTCTTCTTTATTTATTTCCACTGGTTTGTCCTTCTCTGGCCTTGTCAAATGAATATCTGGCAATTGTGTTATGTATTTTTCGACCTTGTAAAATAGGCATGTATCATCATTTATAAAGTTCCTCAGTTCCTCTGGTGTGGCCATCAGTATACAATCTGCAGTATTGTAGATTGCTCCACAATAGTCACATGTTGGATTTGTTTGAATTGCATGAAGGTCCCTAATAATAATCGATTGGGTCATTAATAGCTCAAAGCGCAAGTACTTATCATCCACGTCGGAAAAAGTATTATACTCTATCATTTAGCTCGTGTCCTTTTGTGTTGCCTTGATTTCTTTGCTTTTCTTCTATCACTATCAACAATGTCACGGAGAAAATCAAGAAGATCAAATAAAAAAAGAAAAAGAAAATAAATAAATAAACAACTAAAGGCAAACTAATATAAAAGTCTAAGAATACTAAAATCAAAATAAATAAATAACAAATTAAAATTGTTCCCGACAACGGCGCCAAAAACTTGTTGGTGTGAAATCGAAAGTGCACAATATCGTAAACAAGTAGTAAAGTGGACTTTTTGAGTTCGGATTGTCGATCCCTCGAGAACTATGTTTTTGCTATTGATTTACTTTGATTCTAAAATTCCTAAACTAAAACAAAGCTAACCAAGAGAATAAATTGCAAATAATTATAAAAAAATAAAAAAATAAAAAAAAACAAACAAACAAACAAAGAATTGAAAACCAATGAAATAAACAATGCAATAAAAATAGAAATTTAAAAATAAAAGCAACTATCAAAGCAAAAAATAAAGTTATGGGTTTTCTAATAAATAAATGAATATCGGGACTAACGATTTCAAAGTAATGTTCTAGCTTAATTTCTCATTTCAAGTTGTTTTCTAGAATTATATTTGGTCGAATTCACGTATGTATCTAATTTACCTCTCTCGAGTTTAAATTATGCTTATTTATCTAAGTCAACTATGTATCTCTATAGCGAGTCAAAGTTCTCCTTAGCTAAATACATTAAATTACCTTGGAATTCATAACTGACCACAGGCAACCACAAATTCATATCTCTATCTTTTTTGTTGAAATTGTCGGATTTTATTACGTGATCTAATTGTCAACTCATCTCTCGAATTATGAAAACAACTATTAAATCATGAATTGGTGATCAAGCAATTCAAGCATTATGAGCAATAATAAAATCAATACATGAACATCAAAACATCAACTTGAGAATCAAAATTAAACTAAAATCATTAAATCTATATTGTCAATGTCGATTATTAAATTAGCTATTCATGTTCTTGGGAGAAAAAATAATGAATAAAAAAAGTAAAACCCGAAATTTGAAGAATTGAGGAGTTAACATCTTCTTGCGCTAACTCTTTCAATTTAATCCCTCTCGGCTGTCTCACTTTTTTCTTCCCAGCCGTTAACTTCTCTCCAATCTTTTCTTAATTCAGCCGCAATATCTTCCCTTTATACCTCTCGGCTGACCCCCTTTGTTAATTGATCCAGTAATGCACCTTTTATTCTCTCCAGTCTCCACAACCTGCCACTCAAATCCAATACTTAAACTCACAGCCGACCTCTCTTTTTAATTCAATCTGCCGACCGTGTCCAATTTTTAATTCCACAATGTATTCCTCCCGGTTGACCCAATCATCCCCCTTTTTAATTTGCACCAGCCGCACTTATATCTGCAGTGAAGTCTCACAGCCTACGACCAGTCCTTGTTTGATTCTCATTAAATTTTGAAAAAAGTTGAGTTTTTGGAAAATGTGAGTTATAGATTGAGTTGAAAAGTCAAAAATTGTAGGTCAAAACTAAGATATGTGGTGTGTATTGAGTACGGTTGAAAAATGAAATGGAAAAAATGGAACCAAACAGGGGCTCAAATTCACCCAGTCAAGCCAACCACTTTCAAGACAAATTCTCTTCCCATTAAACTTCTCCTACTAGCCAAATATATATCCTCCTCAAGCCAACTCCCACTTCAACCTAAATTCTTGTAAATTTCCATTCCCAGACGTCACTCTCATGTTGGACCCAAAGGAGTCATTTTAATTGTTTTTGTTTTAAGGCCAACTTAGTTAGTTTTAATTCTTAACCCTCAATTTCTCCAAAAAAGATAAGTTGGTCCTTGAGCCTTTTCAATTGTGCAATTAAGCCTTTGAATTCTTGATTTTCTCCAATTTGATCCACTTTGATTCTCAATTGGCATGAATTTGCTTCAATTCTTCCATCTTCTCGACTTTGGAGATAAAACCTGAAATAATAAAAAATAAACACAAACTAATTAGAGTTTATTCACGAAAAATAATATAATATCATAATTTTGACAGACAAATAAGTGTATAAAATACACTTATCAGTTAACACCAAAAGATGTAAAGGCCAAATGATTGTTATATGTCTTGAAACATTTCGAAACTCAAATGTATCATCAGAATTTTGACAAATAAAGTTCAAGTAACTCTATAGGCATATAATTTAAACACGATTTTACTTGACCGTTAGAGCAACAAAATCCTGTAACTTCTTTATGGAAATTATTAGTATCACGGTAAGAAAAATATGTTGGATCAGGCAAAACATGAGGCGCAAAAGGAATATTGTGGATATTTAAAATACGAGTATCTAAGTTGTCAATATTCCGAGAAGAAAAAAAGTCATCACTATCTACGTTCATTCTAAATGTTTTATCTTTATTAACCAACAATACATCATTCGTTCTTGTATTATACAATGTCATTATACGCAAAGAAGAATATATCATGCTAAAATAAAATAAGAAAGATTTTGAAAAAGAAAAAAAATATAATAATAATAATAATAATAATAATAATAATAATAATAATAGAAACTTATAATGTGTGTGTGTGTGTGTGAGAGAGAGAGAGAGAGAGAGAGAGAGAGATTGATTTTAAACCTTTGCTTGTACGCTGCATCTCAATTTCTTTCTCTTTAATATTGAACATACCCTTGCTCTAAAGATACAATAAGAAACACTTATCAACTAAAGAAATAAGAACAATTAAACTTCAAATTTAATAAGCTCACAGTAATAGCAACAAAACGACGAGAACGTCTCACAAGCATGTCACTAAATGCTTCATTTCTCCTCTTCTTTTGAGCATACAATTCTTTTTGTCATCGATTCCGTGCTTCCCTTCTTTCAACATCTAAGACATTACTCATTCTACAACCTTCATTATAACTTCATTAGTTACAAAAATAAATAAATATATATATATATATATATATATACCTTTTTTATTCTAGTCTTTCTTCAACAAGTGTATAATTCTTTAATCTTTGTCATATACATTTAATACTCAGCAAAACTACATGACTCTTTATCATGTTTGAAAAAAAAAAAAAAAAAGGTAACAAGTAGACAAAAAATAGTTAAATACAAAATAAGAGAACATTGATGGTACTAAAAAGTAGCGATACAAGATAAACTTTCAAAACCATAATATAGTCTTATCGAAACTTCAAGCACCAAAAGCTAGAAAAACTTTTTTAAAGACAAACTAAGTTGGGAGGAGGCCTCCATTTATATTGGACACTTTAAAGACCATAAAAGTTGAGACTTCATTGTCAATAAGCTCAATGGTACATGTATCACCAATCTGAATTTGTTTTTCCGTAGCATACATAGACATCCCACAATAAAAGGACGAATGTCACCATTCCCTCGTAGGTTCGTACGAATCTTCCAATACACATGGGAAGAATCACAATTACGAAAAGTGTGCACATTTTTTTGGCAAAAATCTCCGGACATAGTTCCCAGGCACAAACTACACAAATAAGGGTGAAACTTAGAAAGTAGAATACCATAAGAAACAATAAAGATATATTAAATTTAAACCTTAAATTAATATAAAAATGTTTTACATGAAAAATCACAACATGACAAAAAATGTCTTACAATATTTCGATTGCCATGATTGTTTGGTGTCAATTTTGTACGAAACATAGGGTTCCCAACAATAAGATAGATATGATCATTAATCATTTCCAATGACGGAAAAAGCAATATGTGTGTGTGTGTACACACAAAAACATACAAATAACTACAAAACATACCACTCGAGTGCGATGCCCCAATTCTTCCATCATAAAGTTGAAGAAATTTCGTGGAATACAATCTCCTGTCGAAATTTAAGAAAAAGAACCATCATGAAAAAAATCAAAAGATTATGATGATATTAAATAAATTTAACTAATAAAAGAAAACATGTTTTTAATTGAACACAACAAATTTTAAAAAAAAAAATGTCCCTATTATCTCTAACAAATTGTACAAACATGAAACAATATAAAATTTCAAATAAATTACTTTAAATATTTTGGATCTCTAAAGTAAAATAATAAATGTATAAATAATACTAAAAATAACAATAATAATACTGATTATGAAAGACCATAGGTGCAGGCAAGGGTGAGTAATGGCAGTAAAAGTTCAGATAGTTTTTTTTTGTATATTTATTATAACTAAAAAATGTATGCACTGTGCATTTATACATTCACTTAAGCAAGTAAAAAATTGATTGTAACAGTGAGAATCTAATAAACAACATAGCTATGCACACATATGAAACAAAATATTGCATACGAATCCATTTAGATGTGAGACAAATATATGCATTCTTTTCTTAGATCCCAAGAATTCCATGTAGACTAATAACCATAATAAAAAATTTATAAGAAAATAAAAAATATTACCTGTAACATAAGGCATACACTAAAAACATAAATCTAACAACAACAGAGATGTGAAAGTAATAAATCTAACAAAAACATGAAAAGAATAATTTAAAATGCAAAATAAAATATTACTACTAACTATTATCAAACAAAATGAGGTAAGAAAACACAAAAAATTCATGAGTAAACAAAATAACTTACCAAAGACAGGATAAAATTCAAATTCAAGATTACAAACTTCTTGAAAAATCGCACATGCATGCAGGAGTGAGTGATGGCAGTAAAAGTTCAGCTAATTAAGACATATATTTAATTATAACTACAAAATGTATGCACTGTATATGTATAGATTCACTTAAGCCAACAAAGATGTGAGAGAAGGAAATCTAACAAAAACATGAAAAGAATAATTTAAAATACACAAGAAAATATTACCACTAACCATTGGCAAACAAAATGAGGTAAGAAGACACAAGCCATTTCATGAGTAAACAAAATAACGCATTAAAGCGAGGATCAAATTCAAAGTCATAATTTAACAAACAAGAAGAAAAAAAATATTCAAAAAAGCACTCAAGCAATCACAAGTGTAATTCGAGTTCCCTGGGACTGCTTGAATCCCAATTCATGAATCCATTTAAACTTAATTTAACAAAATCTAAATGAGTTCTTCCTATACCCAACTTTTACAAATTTTTTAAAAAAGAAAAATAAAATTACGGATGACATAAAAACAGGCTGCAAATGAAGGAGCAGAAACTTGTAAAGAAGTAAATCAACTAAACTAAAAAAAAAAAAAACGTAAAAAGGAAAAATAAAGAAAAAAACGAGAAGAACAATAAATTCGATAAATGATAACAACGAAGAAGCATGATGTAGATGTAGAAAAAAGAAGAAGAAGAAAAAAAAAAAGAAGACAACTGATAATACCAAATACATCGATCTTTTCAAAAAAAACCCTGTCCATATTCAAACAACAACAATAACTATCGCGAAAAATGAAAAATACGAAATAATCAAAGAAATCGAACTCATAAAAGATTAAGAAACCAATTTTTTTACGATTACAACAAATAAAAGAAACACAGACCCTTAAAACATGAAATGCCGGAAGTTCACATTGAGAGAAACATATGTTGACAACATATTACTACGTTTCTGCCGATCTCCAATACCAGTTCATCGAAAACCACGCAGTGGAAGAGGCGCATATCCTAAGAACCGCAGCTTTCTGGAACCTCACATATGCGACCTTTCTATCCAAGACAAATACAAGCGCGATAATATTATGACAGAAAGAAAGATAGGCTATTGTTAAACGTGAAAACATACTTCTGCCTTGAACTAAAAGCGTGTTTCTGCCTTATGAATAGTAAAAAATGAAGTGTCATTTATATATAATTAGTATATAACACTGCAATGCACGTGATATTGTAACAATATTATGATATTTTTATTCAAGTATATATGTTTTTGATTGGATAAAAATTGTCAAGATTTTCCTACATGTTTTACCTAAAAAATATTCAAAGTGTTGATTTAAACAATCTCAATATCCAACTCAATTTACCATAAACATTATTCAAATTTAAGTACGCACTATCCTCATCAATAATACCATTATCTTTTGTTCACTGATATCTCGCGATGCGAGATATCCCCGCAAGTGCACGGGTCGTGAGAAGTAATAAAGTGGACTTAGGAGTCCGGATTATCGTCCCACGAGGACTGCTATTAATTACCGAAATATTTTAGTTCTACACTTTATTTGAACGAACAAATGAATTTGAGGTTTTAAACTAAAACTAAAGAATTAAACTAAAGAATTTAAAATTGGAGAATTTGTTTTGTTTTTAAAAACGATTGTAAAATAGTTGGGATTTACGATTTCACCTAACCAATTAAATTAACTCCAATTCCAGTTTTATTTTCTAAATATGCATTCGGTCGAATTCACTAATTTAAATTGAAATTCTTCTCTCGAGTTTAAATCAATTCTACCTAAATAAGTCAACCATGTATCTCTACAACGGGTCTGACTATTCCTTATCTAGATGCAATAAACACAAGAATTCACACACGACCGCAATAATAACAAAAGTATATCTCTATCTCTTGTTCAATTACTGGATTTATTACCATGTTCTAAGATATTAACTCACCTCTCGGATTATGAAAATAACTCAATATATCATGAATTGGTGATCAAGCATTAAGAACAATAATAAATCAATACATGCAATAAAATCGTTAAAACAACGAAATTTGGAATTAAAATAATATAACTAGGTTACATCGTTCATCCCAACATAGAATTTAGTTACACATCATCAATAAAGAGCAATAACAATAAAAATTAACGTTCATTAAAAATAATATAAAGAATGGAAATCTTGCACCAAGTTTTGATTCATCAATTATCTTCAATTCACGCCTCTTTGCGATGCTTGATTCCCCAAGAATTTGATGTTGATTTCTCGATTGTGACTCGTTCTTTGGAGAGGCAAAGGTCTCAATTTCGTGCCTCTTATGTTGTATATATAGGTTTTGGAGAAAACCTAGGTCAAAAAGCCCAAGCCTGTCAAAAATCGCGAGAAAAATATGATTTGCGGCCCAGTCAGACAAGCACGCGATCGCTCAGGCGTAATGACGGCGATCGCGTGGAAGACCCAAAAACTCTCGGGTTATAATTTACAACCATCTCGCGATCGCTTGGTGTGTAACCAGCGATCGCGACTTCATCTTTCTTCCGGCTGTGCAAGTTAGTCCCTGACTTTTAATTGCACATTCAGTCCTCGACTTTCAATTGTTGCAATTTAGTCCCCAAACTTTATCTTCTTCTCGGTTTGACCATTCAAGCCCTTAATTCATTCAATTAGGTCCTCCAACCTCTGATTTAGTCACTTTGGCACCAAACATGTTTTCCGATTGTTGTCACAAACTCCTCACTTGTCCAATTTAGCTCCAATTAACATCCAATCGTGTCATTTTTCCATTAATTGCTTCATTCTTCTTCAATTGGGACATTTTCTGAAAAGTAAAAAAATAAACATAAATTAAATATCAAATATTCCCAAACGACAATAAGTAATCCTAATTTAGACATACAAATAAGTGTATAAAATACGCTTATCATCTTTCTTCTAATTACTGATTGTTGACTTCTTTAAATTTAGTATATCCTGAAATATAATCTTTGACTACCTTATTCGAAAAAATTTATCATCTTTCTTCTAATTACTGATTGTTGACTTCTTTAAATTTAGTATATCTTGAAATATAATCTTTGACTACTATTCGAAAAAATTGGAGTTTGGAGGATTTCTTCTTCTATATGTGTATATAATTCATAATCAATTCATTGTTACAATGAAAAAAGAATGATAAACATAATTTAATAATTTATCCAGATTTTAAAATCAAGATAAAAAAATCAATTGCAATCTTGCATAAAAAAATGATTATCATGCATGTGAAGTTAACTCAGAACAACATTTGATCATAAATATCTGAGAAAAATTAAGATGTATCTAATTTAAGTTCCCTACTAAGGTATGATTATTCGAGACACGGAAGATATCATATTTAATTAGAGTAATGTTTGATTAGGAAAATTGTTCTGAAATCGGTACCTTCAAATTTCTGACTCAACAAATTGATTCCAAGTGCTGTAAATTCTAAAGTAGCATACACATTTCTTTAAATTGATAGAACCACCACAAACCATCATCTCAAACTTTGCTACAACATAATGAGACGTGCTCATGGATTTGATGGAACAAAAACAATAAAGACATGCCCTCATGATTTCTTTTTATCGTTTGACATTGTAAATACATAATAATTGTTGAGACCAAGCCCAAAATGGAGTACAGTGAACTACCAGCGAGGGCCCAATAGAGGCCCAATAAACCTTGGCCCATGGCTGAAGCTTAGGATATTTCCTTGGGTCAACTGCCGAGGTGGTACAGGGCATGAACTTCTATAGCGGGACTGGTTTATGACTAGCCGAGGTGTTTTATGTTTAGCCGAGGCGCTCCATGGTAGCGCCTCGGACGAATGATGGGACAATGGATGGAGTCAGAGATGTGACACTGCCTTTATCAAAAAGTGACAAGCGCCCATCCCCTATCAAACGTAGCAATGATTACTGTCAAAAAGTAAGATCCACTTATCCAAAAGCTAGGGTAGATACACGTGTAAAGTCCGCCACGTGTCGCAATCCTAAACAGCAACTCCCTCTATAAATAAGACACTACTTTCATTCAAACAAGGTTAGCAATCTGATACTCTTAACTTGTTATAAAATATATTAAAAATTAGGTATTGGGTAAAAGTTAGGATTGAATGAAAAATTACTCTTATGAATGAGAAGAGTTTCTCTCCAAGCTCTCCATCTCTTTCTCTCTATTTCTTGTTAGATTTTGATAGTTTTACAACACGTTATCAGTACGAGCCTCTAACCAATTGAACCTTGAATTTGAGTAATCTGAAGGAATTATGCTCTGCAGTTGCCTCTAGTAGGATTCTCTGCATCAGAAACCTGATTATTACTAATCAAACACACACTTAAACCGAATTGCCGTGAAGAAATCATCCTTAGGCATCTACTCAACTGTAAGTCTTCAAATTTATATCTTTGTAAGAATCAAATTCATTGATATTTCTCGATCTAGATTTCATAATCATTTTAAATATTTGCGATTTTTATTAAGTATACAATAATTCTGAAATTACTTATTTTTGAGTTGTCCATATTCATCCTTTTGAAATTATTGTTTATTGAAATTATTGCTTAATTATTTAATAGTTTTATGTGCTTTAGAATCTCTTGAATTATTGTTTCTATGCATGATAAAATGGTGTGTTAGTCAAAAAGTTAAAGTTAAAGCTAAAGTTAAAGATAAAGAAAAAGAGATATAAATATAATATGTGATAATACAATATTAAATATTTATTTTTCTTCTTGTTTATATTTTTGTTTTAGTTTAACGATCTTTTTAATTACCAATATAATATCATATTATGGAAACAATTAAATAACCATATTTGAATTAACTAAATACGAATTATTGTTGTACCCTTGCAAAACATGGAATTATTATGGATCTTGGACTCATGGACTTTGGACTATTATAACCTATGCTCTATTATGGATCTTGGACTTATGGACTATTATAATCTATGCTATATTATAGACCTTGGAATTATGTACCGTGGATTGTTATAAACTTTGAACTTATGGGTTTATCATTCTAAATTAAAGATAATTTATTAAAGTTATTTATCTTGATTTTATATGCACATTATATTCATATTATATATTTATTATATTTGTTAGTCATTCATCAAATAGTTATATTTCTTAACTTGATTTTATTTTGTAGTCTTACATACATGGCCAATCTCACAAAATTAGAATTTATGGCTCTTGATATTTCTGGAAAGAACTATCTTTCATGGATCCTTGATGCTGATATACACCTTGAAGCTAATGGCCTTGGGCATACCATAAAAGAAGAAAATACTGCATCCAATCAAGAAAAGGCCAAGGCAATGATCTTCCTTCGACGTCATCTTGATGAGGGATTAAAGGCGGAATATCTTACAATCAAGGATCCTCTTGAATTGTGGAATAATTTAAAGGAAATATATGACCATCAGAAGGCAGTTATACTGCCAAGAGCTCGTTATACTTGGATGCATTTGAGGCTGCAAGATTTTAAATCAGTATCAAAGTATAATTCCGCATTTTTTAAAATAACTTCCACATTAAAATTATGCGGAGAAAAAGCTACTGAAGAAGATATGTTAGAGAAAACTTTCTCTACTTTTCATGCCTCGAATATTATCTTGCAGCAACAATACAGGGAACGAGGCTTTAAAAAATACTCAGAACTGATATCATGTCTTCTAGTGGCTGAGCAAAATAATGAGCTCTTAATGAAAAATCACGAATCTCGACCGACCGGATCAGCTGCACTACCTGAAGCGAATAACATTTCATATAATAAACAAAGACAAGACCATGGTCGCAGTTACATTCATGGTCGGAGTCGTGGTCGTGGTCGTGGCAATAGTCAAGATCGAGGAGGAGGACAAAGCTACACTTGGCATCGTGGAGGACAAAATCATGCTCGTCCTCACAATGGTCATAATAAACAATCCTTTAATTTTAGAGGAACAAATTATGGAGAAAGTGGGGAAAGTTCCCAGAAAAGAAAGATGTCAACAAGATTGACGACAGTTCATGCCATAGGTGTGGTATGAAAGACCATTGGGCACGTGCTTGTCGGACAGGAAAACATCTTGTTGAATTATACAGAGCCTCTCAAAATGAGAAAGGAAAAAATGTTGAAACAAACTTTGTTTTTCAAGAAAATAATGCGCACCAGTTCTCATCAGAAGTAACACATCTCGATGTTGATGATTTCATTGAACCTGATGAGAACATTGCTAAACATGATAATGATCGAAGTTGAAAAGTTATTACTTGTAATTTTATGTATTCATGTATTTCAGTGTGTTAACGGTACTTTTTGATAATTTCTGCACGTTGTTTTTAATAAAATATGTGTGATAATATAATATTTTTCTTCTCAATATAATTATTTTGTGTGTAACCGTATTTCTCTTTGTTAATGAAGAAATGGACACTTCTGATTTATTGAATGGCTCTAAGATCATTGATGGAGATATTTGCTTAGCAGACAGTGCATCAACAAATACAATACTCAGAAATGAGAAATATTTCTTGAATCTGACAATGATGACAACTAATGTGGGTACAGTAATAGGATTTGCACCTATTATTAAAGGATGGGGAAAAGCAAATATTGTACTAAGTGGAGGAACAAAAAAGGCCATCCAAAATGCCTTATTTTCCCCTAAGTCATCTAGGAATCTGGTGAGTTATAAAGATATTCGAAGTAACGGGTACCATATTGAGACTGCCGAAGAAAGTAATAAAGAATATCTTTATATTATTTCTATTGTCTCTGGTAAGAAATATATATTTGAAAGGCTACCCGCTTTACCTTCTGTCTTGTACTATACAAAAATTAGTACAATTGAATCAAATGTTATATTATTCCAAAGGTTCAACGAGCCAAAGAATTTTATAATTTGGCATGACCGGATGGGACATCCCGGGTCAACTATGATGCGAAAAATTATTGAGAATTCAAAAGGACATTCATTGAGTAATCAGAAAATTCTTCATTGTAATGAATTCTCATGTGCTGCTTGTTCTCAAGGCAAATTGGTCATCAGACCATCATTAAATAAAGTTGGGTATGAATCTCCAATATTTTTGGAACGTATACAGGGTGATATTTGTGGGTCCATTCACCCTCCATGTGGACCATTTAGATATTTTATGATTTTAATAGATGCATCTACTAGATGGTCACATGTGAGCTTATTATCCACTCGCAACCTAGCATTTGCGAGATTACTTGCTCAGATTATTCGTCTACGAGCACAATTTCCGGATTATCCAATTAAGACTATTCGTTTTGATAATACTAGTGAGTTTACATCTCAAGCATTTAATGATTACTGTATATCGATTGGGATAAAGATTGAACATCCGGTTGCTCATGTTCATACTCAAAATGGTCTAGCAGAATCATTTACTAAACGACTTCAATTAATAGCTAGGCCATTACTTATGAGAACAAAACTTCCCGTATCTGCTTGGGGACATGCCATACTACATGCTGCAGCACTCATACGTATCAGGCCAACATCTTATCATAAATTCTCTCCATTACAAATGGCTTATGGTCAGGAGCCTAATATATCCCATCTAAGATTTTTTGGTTGTGCGGTTTATATACCAATAGCCCCACCACAACGAACAAAGATGGGTCCTCAAAGGAGACTGGGAATATATATTGGGTTTGAATCTCCTTCTATAATAAGGTATCTTGAACCTAATACGAGTGATGTATTTACTGCACGATTTGCAGACTGTCATTTTGATGAAACAATGTTCCCAGCATTAGGGGGAGAAATTAAACAGCTGGAAAAAGAAATAACATGGAATGCATCATATTTATCCAAACTAGATCCTCACACAAAGCAATGTGAACAAGAAGTTCAAAAGATAATCCACTTGCAAAAGATAGCCAATCAATTGCCAGATGCATTCACTGACCTAAAAAGAGTGACTAAATCACACATTCCAGCTGAGAATGCTCCAGTCCGAATTGATGTCCCAGAAGGACAAAATAAAGCTAATGAGTCTAAGATACACATGAAGCGTGGTAGACCAATCGGTTCCAAGGATAAAAATCCTCGAAAGAAAAAGGAGCATATAGTCAATAATCATATTAAGGAGGAAGAATCTCTCGAAGATTTCAAAGACATAATTCAAATAACAACCCCTGAAGTGGTACAGGTACTTGAAAATGATGAAAATAAAGAGATCTCGATAAATTATGTCTATACGAGGAAAAGATGTAACCGAGAAGAAACAATTGTCGACAATATTTTTTCATATAATGTAGCGCTTGAAATTATTAATGATAGCGAGGATGATGAACCAAAATCCATCGAGGAATGAAAACGAAGAAATGATTGGCTAAAATGGAAAAGTGCAATTCAGTCAGAATTGGATTCATTGGAGAAACGTAAAGTTTTTGGACCTATTGTTCAAACTCCTAAAGGGGTTAATCCTGTAGGATACAAATGGGTATTCGTACGAAAAAGAAATGAGAAAAGAGAAGTCGTGAGATATAAAGCACGACTTGTAGCTCAAGGATTTTTGCAAATACCTGGTATCGATTATGAAGAAACGTATTCTCCTGTAATGGATGCAATTACATTTCGATATCTAGTTAGTTTGGCAATACATGAAAAACTAGATATGCATATGATGGATGTAGTTTCATCCTATTTATATGGTATGCTGGACAATGACATCCACATGAAAATTCCCGAGGGATTTAAAATGCCTGAAGTATATAATTCGAGACCTCGAGAATTATTTTCAATCAAATTGCAAAGGTCATTATATGGATTGAAACAATCCGACCGCATGTTGTATAATCGCCTTAGTGAATATCTACTGAAAAAAAGATTCAAGAATGATCCTATATGGCCTTGCATTTTTATAAAGAAATCAATGAATGGGTTCGTAATTATTGTTGTATATGTTGATGACTTAAATATTATTGGAACTCTTGAAGAAATTCCGGAGGCAATTGAGTACTTAAAGTCAGAATTTGAGATGAAGTATCTTGGAAAGACAAAATTCTGTCTCATCTTGCAAATCGAGCATTTATCAAATGGAATTCTTATTCATCAATCAACATATACAGAAAAAGTCCTTAAATGATTTTACATGGATAAGGCAAATCCATTGAGCACACCGATGGTCGTTCGTTCACTCAATGTGGAAAAGGACACATTTAGACCTCAAGAAGATAATGAAGAACTTCTTGGTCCTGAAGTACCATATCTTAGTGCTATAGGTGCACTACTATATCTTGCCAACAACACACGACCTGACATTGCATTCTCGGTAAGTTTACTAGCAAGGTATAGTTCTTCTCCTACACAAAGACATTGGAATGGTGTTAAACATGTATTGAGGTATCTCCGAGGAACAATTAACATGGGTTTGTTTTATTCAAATGAAAATAAACCGGAACTTGTTGGGTATGCTGATGCGGGATATCTATCAGACCCACACACAGCTAAATCTCAAACAGGTTATTTATTCACTTGTGGAGGTACTGCTATATCATGGAAATCCACAAAACAAACATTAACTGCTACTTCTTCTAATCATGCTGAACTACTTGCAATACATGAGGCAAGTCGAGAACGTGTATGGTTGAAATCAATGACTCATCATATAAGGGAGACTTGTGGTCTCTCTTCAAGAAAAGGAAATCCAATAATTTTGTATGAAGACAATACCGCGTGTATAGCTCAACTAAAGGGAGGTTTCATTAAAGGTGACAGAACGAAACATATTTCACCGAAATTCTTCTTCACACATGATCTTGACAAAAATGGTGAAATTGATGTTCGAAAAATTCTTTCAAATGATAATCTAGCTAATATGTTCACAAAATCATTACCTACTTCAACATTTGAAAGATTGTTAATAAGATTGGGATGCGTCGACTCAGAGATCTCCAACAACATCATCAGGAAAATTAAACACGCGCTGGATTTCATTTTAGCTGAGTTTTTATCCTATTGAGTTTTTAGAACAAAGTTTTTAATGAAGCAGCGGCTGTACTCTTTTTCCTTGGTTCAGATTTTATCCCACTGGGTTTTACTGACAAGGTTTTAACGAGGCAGCACTTCAGAACCTCAAGCTTCAGTACATGATTTGTTCTACTTATCATTGGATGTTATTTCGAACATTAGACTTAATGATTCACAATGGCCAACATCAGGGGGAGCAACTGTACTCTTTTTCCTTCGCTCAAGTTTTATCCCATCGGGTTTTCTTAACAAGGTTTTAACGAGGCAGACAATTGAGCAAGCGAGTAATATGTCATTCAAGGGGGAGTGTTATAAAATATATTAAAAATTAGGAATTAGGTAAAAGTTAGGATTGAATGAAAAATTACTCTTATGCCCCTTTAAAATTTACATATTACGATTGTGCCATTATTCACTCCTATAAATAGGAGCCATTTTCATAAGAATTTATACCTATGAATGAGAAGAGTTTCTCTCCAAGCTCTCCATCTCTTTCTCTCTATTTCTTGTTAGATTTTGATAGTTTTACAAAATAACTAAATATTTTACTCTCACTCCCTTTTCTCTCTTTTACACATTTATATTTCCCGCACCCAATTTATATCTGCTTGAAATGAGCACTGACTTTGGCATCAGAGTGCAAATGGGAGCCACCTCGGCCCCCTTTGCAAACTGATTGTTTGTCACAGTGCGTAGGAGATCCACGTGTTCAAGAGGGAGGAGCTGAAACATGTTGGTCCAAGGTCCAGCCGGATTTTGTGGTCAATAATAATAAAATTGGTTAAAAAACATAGTAAAAGGAATCAAGTTGAACAAAATAAAATACATATTTACAAATTATTAACTTATGGTTGCGCATACCTCCTCACATTTTTATAAACTAAAAAAACTAAAGTTTCACTTTAAAATTCGAATACAAGATAAAAACATATACATATAAACGAATTTAAGATATAAACAAATGATCTTCTCAAGAAATTTGCAGTTCGAAATTTTAATGTAAAAATTTAATACAACGAGAATTTAAATTGATTGGAAAACAAAACTTAATTAATTTTTCATACAATTAATATTTTAGAAAAACAAATTTACATGCAACATACTTCAATAATTAACTTTTTGGGCAAAGAAGTGAATCTTTACAGCATTCTATTTTTATTGGTGTGGTTAGAATATAATCAGCGTCAAATTAATATTTGACAAAGAAACTTAAAATTGGAATATGACTAATCGAGAATAAAATGTTTAATGTAGACGATGAAAATGTTTTTTTTTTTTTGGTATACAAGTAAAAAAATTAATTTAAGGAATGCACTTTTTTTTTTCTTTTTCTCATATTAGTTGAAGGATGTTTATAAACATTAAAAACTATCTGCGGATTATTAGTTTTATTTAAAAGATTTTTAGAGAGAAAATAAAGAATTTAGATTGTAAATATATGAAAAATATATTTTATCGACAATATGATTATAAAATAAAATGTTAAAAAATCATACATTAATTAAAATTAATGAAAAATGTGATATTATTAAAAGGTTTGAGAGTAAGATAATAAAAAAAATATTTCTTTAAAGCCTTTTAGAAGTAGGTTTTTTTTTAAAAATATATATATATATATATATATATATATATATATATATATATATATATATATATTATGCATATAAAAAAATTAATTCAAGACGTACAATTTTTTTCTTTTTTCTCATATTAAATTAATGATGTATTAGAAACTATAAAAAATATAAGAGTTATTAGTTTTATTGAAACGATTTTTATTGAGAAAGTAAAGAGTTTAAATTATAAATGTATGAAAAATATTTTTATTGACAATACGAAAATAAAAAGAAATAAAATATTAAAAAATGTACATTAATTAAAACTAGGAGTGAATATGAAATTATTAAAAAGATACGAGGTAAAATAGTCCAAAAACGTTTCACCCTTTAAGGGACTTTTAAAAGTAGTTTTTTTTTTTTTTAATTATTATATCTATGTAAAAAAATTAATTCAAGAAGTACAATTTTTTTTCTTTTTCTCCTATTAATTGAAGAACATATTAAAAATTATAAATTATATGAGAGTTATTGATTTTATTTATAAAAAAAAATAGTGAGAAAGTGAAGAGTTTACATTGTAAATTACGCAAAATATTTTTATTAACAATACGAAAATAAAAAGAAATAAAATATTTAAAATGTACATTAATTAAAATTAAGAGTGAATATGAAATTATTAAAAAGTTGTGAGGTAAAATAGTTCAATAAAGTTTCTCCCTTTAAAGGACTTTTAAAAATAGTATAGATATAGATAGATAGATAGATAGATAGATAGTGGTAGTGATACCTCGAACTCTTATGTAATGTAAGATCTTAAAAAAAATTCTCTTTTTCGATACAATTATTCTAGAAATTACTATATTGGTAAATTCCCTTAATTAAAAATGGTTCTTTAATCTTACCCTTCTCCAATATCCCATTTCATTGTCAAACTAAAATTCCTTTTCTTTTCCCAATAAAATTCCACTATTTCCAACATTTGTGTCCAACCCAACATTTTGGTCACTTTTTCTGCTATCATTGACATAACATAACTAGGACATCAAAATTTGGGTCAGTTTACGAATGTCATGTAGCTTTTAGTCATGAGACTTGTGAAAAGAAAAAACAAAAATTGCACTTTTTAATGTGTTTTTTAGTTCTTGGAAGCTACTATGACTGGAAGATGCTAAATTTAAAAGAGTAGTGAGAAGAACATGTTGGTAAAAAGTTAACGTGTATAATTATATTTTAATAACGTACATTTTATATGCATAAATTTTGACAGAATTCCGACTTACCGAATAAGAATATATGAAGTAAAAAATAAAAAATGTATGAAAGTGAATTCGGTTGAGGTAAGAGTTGGACTCTTTGTCCTTAAGACGATAATGCCCCGCATGGGTGCTAACGGTTTTCCGGCATTCGTCTCCCAAGATACAACGACCACGTCCCGCAATAAGAGCACTCCAAATTACGAAGACTAACGAACCTTACTTATGCTTTGAACTCTCTTCATATAAAACTCGACTCCAAATAAATGCAAAATTATTTTGTATTGAATATGCATTAGTATGATAATGCAATCATGAAAAATAAATGAATGATGAATTGATGAATGAATGAATAATCCAAGCATATGGGGTCTATATATAGATGTTGGAAAGTTGTGTCTCAAAAGACACAACCCTTACAAGAGACAGATCCTTTCAAATTTGTCTCTAATTGAAGGGACACAACTATTGAAAATTATTAATTTCAAAAGTCACAACCTTTCATATGAAAAGACACATCTTTTCATTTAAATTAATTCTAGAATATTCAATAATATTCTTCTAATTTTTCAATATTGTCACAATTTAAGTGGCTTAATTTTCCTTTCACTATTAATGGTTCCACTTAAATAATCACATAGCTTTGTTAAAACCAATTTTTCCAACAATCCCCCACATGAATGAAAATTAGTGCAAAGACTATGCAGACACTGAAGAGAGTACACGCGGAAAGCTGTTGCATCAGGATATGTAGCTTTTGGCTTTGAACCTGCCTTAGTGAAATACTATCGAATTTACTAGTTAATCAGTAAACATGATATCTTGAACTGTTTAACCATTGGTGTAAACCAAGATAATAGTATTCACACAATAACTTCCCTAACACTTTCGGTTCTCACGGTTGTGTTCATTTTGGCCCTGAACAACTCTTGGTTTCATAAGTGTTTTAGAGAATTCAAGCCTTGAAACATTCTCATAGAAGCGGCCCCACTTCTCACTTATATAGGTGATCTCCTATTAAGAGTATTCTGCCTTACTCCACTTGATGTATTCAAGCTATAGGAATCATTAAAAGTAAAAACTTAACCTAGACACTATAGAAAGTACTTTGGTTTGACCATGGGAATGAGTAGGAATTTAATCCCAAGTGCTTAATTGAATCTTCGTAACTTAGTTGTCTCATTGAACCAAGTTCTTCGGATCTCCAGTCAGCATGGTTGAGTTATCATTACAAAGATTACATGCGTAGTAGGCTTTAATCCCATTCCCTTCGATCCGCAGTTTAATGATCTCTTAGTAAGTTTTTCGATATAGCGGATCCACAAAATAATATCATCTGAGATCAACTGCAATACAAGACAATCTATACCGTTTGAGATACAATCAATCAATGAACCAGGTATAGATTTGTCACTTTTGGAACTCTGAAGCCAACATGCTTCTCTCATTTAAGTTGAAGCTTTATTACAGTTATTCGTAACCCCCACAAGTCTAGGATATCGAATAAATAAGCTTCTAAATTTTCTTGAAATAAAATACTTATTTCTCACTTTGTCTAAAGCTCTAGTTCCAAAATTCATCTTCAAATTCATAATGATTTTGAGCATTTTCAAATACCACACTAGCATAGCAAACAAATTTACTAGTAGATATAAATCCTTACAATGGACGTCTATGTCCAAATATGGTACCAACAAATTTTCCCGGGAATAGTGCAGTTCAATAATGTTCAAAATTTCGTTATAATTTGAAGAAAGCAAGACCACCCCCACACTTCACGGGTAGTCCCAAGTTCAAGTTTTGATATATACTCGAACAACAACTCGACACGATTGAGATAAGATTTGAAATCCAACACTATATAGATTAAATCTTAAAATCAAAAACCTTAAGGACTTGGATCTTAAAGTCCAGAACTCAAAGGACTATATCAATAATCTTGGAAAACTTTTAAGGCCAAAGTTGCATATCCCAAAACCTTGAGTACTCAATATGCAATTAAATTCTTAATGTAAAGATTGCAACTCAAGTCCCTCGGCCTATTAAATTTTCAATTACAAGTCCTTTTCATCAAATCACCAAGGTTTCAACCATTTTTGGTTATTATGAACCATCCTTATACTTCTAAAATTAGTATAAGGGATTTCTACATTTCCATCTTCATAGAACATCTTTCTATGACTCAAGGTATAAAGATTGTAACTTGTAAAATAAGTTACCATCACAATTCCTCAATTAGGAGTCACGTACTCATGTAGTAACATTACACCTACAAATCTTGGGTAAAGTTTGAACTTTAGAGTCCATCAACTCTTTTAAATTCGACCATATCGTTAACTATATCCATTGAATAAATTATTTTATTCCATCTCTAGTCAACATATAAAATAACTATGAATGTCAATATCTTCCATGCACTTTCATATTTATGAGAGACAAACATTTAAACTAACATACATAGTGCAATTGGAAGACCTTTACAACAAAATCAAGTTCTTTTACACGTGAAAAATGAGGAAGAGCCCAAATAGAATTCATATATTCAGTCACATGAATTTAATTATGGAACATGAAACTGCAACTTTCCAAGAACAAAAGTAAATGCATGTATTGACTGAAATAAACAATTTCATATACCAAACAAAATTAACTCATGCAAAATATCAACATAATATGCAAGCACTCAAGACTCAAGAGAGTCAACTCGAAATTTCTATACATATATAATTCATTAAAGCATATAACAATACATCCTCTAGTTTTCAGATTTACATAGAATATATTATGCATAAAAAAAAAATTATCGTCTTAAGATTGTTGGAAAAAAGTTAACGTGCATAATTATATTCTAATAACGTACCTTTTACATGCATAAAGTTTGACAGAATTCCGACTTACCGAATAAGAATATATGAAGTAGAAAATAAAAAAATGCATGAAAATGAATTCGGTTGAGGCAAGAGTTGGACTCTTTGTCCTTAAGGCGATAATGCCCCGCATGGGTGCTAACGGTTTTCCGGCATTCGTCTCCCAAGATACAACGACCACGTCCCGCAATAGGAGCACTCCAAATTACGAAGACCAACGAACCTTACTTATACTTTGAACTCTCTTCATATGAAACTCGACTCCATGTAAATGCAAAATTATTTTCGAGTGAATATGCATTAGTATGATAATGCAATCATGAAAAATAAATGAATGATGAATTGATGAATGAATGAATAATCCAAGCATATGAGGTCTATATATAGATGTTGGAAAGTTGTGTCTCAAAAGACACAACCCTTACAAGAGACACATCCTTTCAAATTTGTCTCTAATTGAAGAGACACAACTATTGGAAATTATTAATTTCAAAAGTCACAATCTTTCCTATGAAAAGACACGTCTTTTCATTTAAATTAATGCTAGAATATTCAATAATATTCTTCTAGTTTTTCAATATTATCACAATTTAAGTGGCTTAATTTTCCATTCACTATTAATGGTTCCACTTAAATAATCACATAAATTGGTTAAAACCAATTTTTCCAACAGAACCACAGTTTAATGTCCATCCAGTTCTGTCGGGATGATTGTGTATTTGATGAAAGTTTTGATTGTTATCCTTCTTAACCGTGAACGATCGAAATTATTATAGTACCCCACGTTAAATGTCTGTGTTCTAGGGTGAGTTCGAGGGAGATAAAATTCTCAATGGTGGAATAAGGTATGAAAATTAAACCGTCTCTATTGTGTAGGTTTTCGAATGTTGATTGTACCAAATGATGTATACACATCTAGAAGAAAATGTGGAAATAAATAAAATACTAATTCTAACTTTGTTGGATGATGACCATGGACAATAAATACTTGAATACATATTGAATCATATATAGAGTTAAATAGGAATAACAATTCTTCACAAATAACATCAACTATTAGATCTACATTATGTAAGACTCTATTCTTCTTAGAGCATCTCCAATGCACTCCGTGGATTGGGGCGACGTTACAATAAAATAAACGGACTTCTAGAGAGCGTGGATAAATAAACGGAGAAGTCAAAAATTTACTCTCCAATGATTATTTCTACATTTAAATAATATTGATTTTGTAGTATTTTTTTATTTAAATTTAAAATTAATTACTATGCATAAATTGAGCCTTATTTACAGAATTTCTCACTGTATAAAGAGTCCAAATAGAAATAACTTGTATCATAAAACCTGATTGGCCAAAGTCTTTATTTATAATAATTAAAAAATAAAGTTAATGCTGAGTCAGCATGTCTCACGGAGCGTCTAGATACGCTTCACCCCATAATGTCTATTTTTTTAGCGTCACGTCAGTCTAAAATCTTAATCCACGTTGTACATTAAAGATGAATTTTTATCATATTTTGTCGATTCGCTGACATGTTATGTGTATTTTCTCAATCCACGAAATGCATTGGAGATGTTCTTATCTTATTGGACTATTTTCTATTTGAATTTAAATCTACTTATCTCATTTGATCTTGTTTGATTATTGACCCAAATTGGGGGTTGCATTAATGTGTGTGTGAAGATGCAGTCACCAATTGGCGTAGCTTTCTGAAAAGGATTAAGTTGGGCCTTCGTGTTGATTAAAGCCCATGAGGGTCCTTCAATTAACTGCCGTGTAAGTTAAGGAAAGAGAGAATGGACAGCCTTGACTTTTATTTGAAAGAGAAGTGATGCAGTCGAGCCTATAAGAGCATTTCTAATACACTTCGTGAATTAAGATTGACGTGACAATAAAATAGATGAACTTTTAGAGAGCGTAAATAAATAGACAGAGAAGTCAAAAATTTACTCTTTAGTGGTTCCTTCTACATTTAAATAATATTGATTGTATGACATTTTTTTATTTAAATTAAAATTAATTACTATGCATAAATTGAGCCTTATCTGCAGGATTTCTCATTATATAAAGAGTTCAAATAAAAATAACTTGTATCATAAAACCTAATTGGTCAACGTCCTTAACTATAATAATTAAAAAATTAAAAAATAAAAGTTAATGTTTAGTCAGCATGTCTCGCGGAGCGTCTAGATGTAGACGCTCCACCCCACAATGTCTATTTTTTTTAGCGTCATGTCAACCTTACATCCTAATCCGTATTGTGCATTGGAGAGAGATTTTTATCATATTTCGTCTATTTGTTGACGTGTCATGTATATTTCCTCAATCCATGGAATGCATTGGAGATTCTCTAAAGAAAAGGAAAAGAAAATTTTTCCTTATACTTGACTTCTTTCCTTAATATTCTACTTTAACAAGATGACACTGGAAGAGACGAATTCTACATATTTAGGGATTGTCATTTACCTATAAATATGTGTTAGAGAGCTATAATATGTATTATGTAGTACCTTATGTGAGACTAAACAGAGAGAAAATTTGAGAGCTTTGTCTTTATAGTTTCTTTCGACTCTTTGTAGGATAACTCAAGGGGTGGAAACTTGTGATAGATAATAGCTCATTGTTAATATTTTCTATGTAGTTCGCGAGATTAGATTGGTGAGTGAAAGTCTATATATTTGTAATAATTTAATATATAGTGAAAAGTTTTGACAATCCGAACATTTTGTGTTCTTATTTTATTTTCTTGTTTCTCAATTATATCTTTGAACATCAAAAAGATCTTATGGGTTAAAGAAGAGGGAATCCGTGTTTAATTCTCAACATTTCTTTGATATTTTTTAACATCCTCTGGCAAACTGTGTTGGGCTGAAGGCACATTTTGATCTTTAAAAAAAATGAAAGTTGCTTTGGATACTAATTTTGTGAAAAACCAGCAATTTTTTTTATTATTATTTTCATCCTTGCAAAGATATGTCACCTATTGTGGTGGTGTGAATTCACGTTTTTACGAATTTTTTGTATCCCATATTGCATGAGTTGTGTCTCTAAGAGTTTCTCCAGAGAATGTGCCGATGATTCAGACTTTTGATGGCGATGAATTTATATGTTGATTTTTTGTGTGAATTTTTTTGTTGTAGTATTTTTTTGAATTTTGTGTGGGTATGAGCTTGATTTGTATTTTCTGGATTTGATATGATATATTTGGTGGAAGATAACTTGAGATAAGTGAGAATCAAGATTTTGTGTGTAGGATAGTGAAATCATGATGAATAAGAGTTGTTGAAAAGAAAATTGAAGAAAAACAAATTACTACATTTCATTGAATTTAACATTAACACGGGCTTCTTGAATTGTGATTATTTTTTATTTATTTATTTATTTATTTTGTTTCGTTGTGTTCACTCTGTCTCTGATACCAAGAAGAAAATATGAAAAATGAAAGCGGAAATAAATAAAATATTAATTCTAACTTTATTGAAGGATGACCATGGGCCACAAATACTTAAATACATATTGAATCATACTTACAATTCAATAGGAATAACAATTCTTCACAAGATAACATCAACTATCAGATCTACATTATCTAGAACTCTATTCTTCTCATCTTATTGAGTTATCATCTGTTTGAATTTGAATTTCCTTATCTCATTTGATCTTCGCCTTTCTTCGATATTTTTTGACACAGCTTATGACTATTAAAGTTATGATTGAATCTTTTCCTCTGTAAGAACGTGTTATGCACGTATTATGTATATTCATCAGATATGCGTAATGTTTTTGAAGTATTTTAATATTGTTTTTTAAAGTAATTGCGGTAATTGTTAAAGGAAAAAAAGTATAATTGAAAATTGATTGCAGTTTTTAATAAATTAATATTTATTGAAATTTTTCATCGAATTCCTCGAAATATATATTATAAAATTGTGTAAAATGTCAATACAGTATGAAAAAGATGTGTATAGATAAATCAAATTAATTTAAGAGTATATTTTTATAATAAAAATTTTAATATTATGTAAGTTTATTAAAGAAATTTTTATTTTTATTTTTATTTTTCAAAAAAGTTTTGAAGTTATTTATTTTATATTCTTAAAAAGAAACATAATTAAAAAAAAAATTAACTTTCTTCTTATATGAATTAATAAATAATTTTAATAAAAATTAAAAGGTGTTATTGACAAAAGAGGAAAATATTTAAATGTATTTTAAATTAATACTTAACTAATAATAATTGTATTTGATGAAAATAAATTAAGTATTAATGATAATATACAAATTAAAAGTGTTATTGACAAAAATAAAATAAAATAAAAGTATTAGTTTATTGTAGATTAATATTATCAACTTATAACAATTACATTCAATGAAATGAAATAAATTAAATCTTAGCGGTAGTGTTGACGTCTGTTTTTGTCAACAATTTTTGATGATGGAATTTCTATGATTTTCAAATGAATGATCAATTTACAGAAAATTTGGTTAAGTACACAGCTTTGATCCCATATTTTCAATATCGAGGTAAAATGTGAATAACAAGTGGAATAAAAAAAGTTTACAGATCAAAAGCGAACTGAAATTATAACAGCATAAATTGACGTCTAGTTCGATACTGATCTGACAGCTAGGTTGGATTAACGTATACAAATGACAAGAGTTTTGAGATGTTTTTCTCATCATCCCCCCTCAAAGAGCATTTATGTCTCTTATTTATAGTAGTAGAGGAGATAAAATATAATTATTACAACATATCACGTCTGCAGCATGTGATTTATATTGACTAATGACATTGCTGACAGCATGACAGTAAATGATTTCAATGACACATTACAGATAATTATTATTACTGACACATAATGCGGCTGATTTGACTATCCTGTAGTGTCGCCACATTCACCTCGATTGACTAATCACCTCGGTCACTATCACCTCGCTACAAAATCACCTCGGTCTTACCAAATCACCTCTCTCATCAAGTTGAGGTCGATCGCATAGATCACCTCGGTTTATTCCATGTTTGTCATTGTAGGTCAGATATTCAGTTTGTTATGCAATTGAAAGTTGAGAGTTGACGTCTTTTGATTTTGGACATATTATCCACCTCATCACGATTCGAGATCAGTTCGAAAAAGATTTAAGGACGGATCTCGAAATCCACACCATTACCGCTGGCTACCTGTTCTCACTTGCTTCTTCATATTTTACCATTCCCTTTGCCAGGTATCTTCACATGAACGGTGGGTCAGTTCTTGGATCAGGTGTCGCTGCCTCTTTAATGACAACGCGTGTTATCATTATGAATGATTGGTGGCATTCTCTCTCCTCCTCTTATAAATAGGAATATCCTTCCCACCATTTGATCTATTGAATCTTTTAAATTCTCTCTACCAATTCCGGCTCATTCTCTTTCGCGACCCGTACTTCACATCGATAACCGATTAGACCAGATTAATAGACGCGTCGGTGAGAATACTTTGACAATTCTGCTTTATTTCCCTTGATTTAGACTTTATTTATTTCCAAAAAAGTTCTAAGTACCCAGCTGGTAACAATCACGCTTAAGAATGAGTGATAATTCTATTTTTGAGGAAAGTGGAGTGAGGTCGGGTAATAAAGGTAAAGAGGCCGAACTATCCGTGTCTTGGGAAGAAAGCAGGGAAACTCAGTGCCTCTTTCGAAATGAGGAGGATGAGTACGAGATCCCACAACCCCAACCTCTAGCTATAATACCTCCATCTCGTACAATTTCAGCAAATTCCTTTCGATACCCTTCAACGGCCTCTTTCCAACGACCTGACCAGTTACAGTTCTGATTTTGCTTGCTAGCATTTTTGTTCTGAAGCCACTGAGGACGAACTAATCACTTGGAAAAAAATATAGAATCCATGGTTATGTCCACTTCTTCCTTCCTGAAAGCTTCGAACGAGCTGACCAACCGCCTAAAGGTTGTGTTGCAGCCAATTATCAAATTCTTGAGGCAAGCCTGAGATTTCCCCTTCCGTTTATAATAACGGACTTCCTCCATTCCTTGGGATTTACCCCAACCCAAATTCATCCTAACGGTTGGAGGTACATCCTAGGGTTTATTTCCCTTTACAACCGTATGGGATATAATGACCCCACCGTAGACGAATTCAATTTCGCTTATCAGTTTCGAGCTGATGGCAAGAAAACGGGGTGGTTTTATGCTATGCAGAGGTTGGTCTTTGAGGGTCAAAAATTATTGATTGATCTGCCTGAGTCAGTCCATTGGTGGAAAGAAAAATGGTTTTTTTTGGGAAGAAACTGGATGAGCCCATATCGAAGTGACGGACTCAGCTCTACTGTTCATGTTCACTACAGGGACAAATTCAGTAAGTTTTATCCTTGTGATATTTTCGAGCGGAATTGTTCTAATATTAATCATCTCATTTTGTGCAGAGGTGAGAGAGTCAGAGTTGGAACCGAAGGTCATAAAAAAGATTGTTGACTTGAAGGATCAACCGGACTGGTTCAGATCGGTTAAGGAGTTGATAACCAAGGAGCGTCTGTTCGAATCAACCCCTTACTTTCATTGACCCATCTGATTACTACCCACCACCTCCTAAGTGTAAGTGTTTGTTCAGTACAATTCAGATTCAACGCCTTACCCATCAAAGGTGTATACTTAGCTAATTTTCTGTAATTTATACAATGGCAGCTCGTAAAGGCAAGAGGAAAATGGAGTCCATGAAAGCCAAAAAGATCGCAAACGCCAAAGCCGAAGCCCACAAGAGAGCGGCCCAAAAACAAACATCAAGAACCTCATCTCCTCCTAGAGAGGATCAAATTCCCCCTCCCCTTCAAAAAAGATCAAAACAGGCTGAGGTCATTAAGGAGCGGCCAGAAATTCAACTTCCGGCTCCACAGAGTTCTGGGGACAAAGCAGGATCTTCACAATCAGCCCTCCAGGATGAGGGTTCAATTTGACCCATGTGGGTTTAATGAGAGTCCCCCTGCAGACCAAGATGGCCATGGATGTTCCGGCCAAGACCTGGGCAACTTGCCACAAATAATTCTGCGAAGACATGCCATTGGATGACCTGTTGGCAACGGGCACTGCTCACGTCGGCCAAGCTTTAAATTACCTTTGCCGTGCTCAATCTAGAATGAGCGAAGCAACCTCTGAAACAATAAAATTCAGAAAGCTGGTCGAGGAAGCCAAAAAATGTTCGAGGTGGAAGTGAAAGCCAAACACGAGGCGGAGGCCAAACTGAGAGAGGCCTTGGACAAGCTAGCTAAGCTGAAGGAGGCCAATCTTGAACTGTCCAAGTTCAAGGATGAAGTGGTTCCCTTGAGAGAAGAGGTGGCCTCTCTAAAAAATGAGGTGGGTCAACTGCAGGGGGCAAAGGAGAGGCTCTTGAAAGAATTGGATGAGGCTAATCATATAGAGGTTAGCCTAAAAAGGGAAAAACTGGAGTTGGAGGTCACTGTTCAAGGCTCCTACAAAGAGGCTATCAAGATATTTAAAGACTTAGTCGAGTATGAACACGATGTGGACGAGACTTACTATCTCACATTCAAAGAGATAGGGGAGGAACTGGAAACTAAACGACCCGAGGTGGATATAATCTTTCTGAAGGAAGAGCTCGACCAAGTCTATAAAAAATATCTGGAGCTGATACCTGATGAGGTCGAAGAAGAATCCCTCCTTTCGCCACTCCATGAGTCTCAAACAGACCTGCCTGAGAAAGCAGCCAACGTTGAAGAGTATTTAGGAGCTTTTGATCAGTGCTGTCATGTAATATTCACTTATGTTTTTGAATGAAAAAACTTTATTCTTGCGTCAAAAATTCGAAATTCAAACGAACCGAAACAAATAGATGAAAAATATTATCATCAATTTATTTCAAACAACTAATAGAGGCGGGTTAAAATAACGAAGTGAACAATTAGACAATTTATTATCTTGGATTCACTTCAAATAACTAACAGAGGTGAATATTATAACGAAGCGAACACTTAGATAATTTATTATCATGGATTCACTTCAAACAACTAACAAAGGTGAATATTATAACGAAGCTAACACTTAGACAATTTATTATCATGGATTCACTTCAAACAACTAACAGAGGTAAATATTATAATGAAGCGAACACTTAGAAAATTTATTATCATGGATTCACTTCAAATAACTAACACAGGTGAATATTATAATGAAGTGAATACTTAGACAATTTATTATCATGGATTCACTTCAAATAACTAACAGATGTGAATATTATAACGAAGCGAACACTTAGACAATTTATTTTCATAGATTCACTTCAAACAACTAACAGAGGTGAATATTATAACGAAGCGAACACTTAGACAATTTATTTTCATGGATTCACTTCAAACAACTAATAGAGGTGAAGGTCATTTGTGAAGTTGGGGTCGGGATATCTCCACCTCGATTTTTTCACCAAAACACCTCGTTTTTGAAGTTGAGGTCGACATATTTTCACCTCGGTAGGCGGTGACGGTTCCTCTTCATCAAAGGCCGCTATTTTCTTATGGTGAAGGTCCTACTCCCTCTTATGTACTTGAGGACCACCAATCAGGATTCGCTTGTTTGCCTCTCAATGAGGTCTTTCTCGTCTTTGAGACAGATTGCCATGTGATGTTGATGGTATCCTGCCTTATAGGTACTTATGGACCATCAACTAAGGTCTTCGTTTGGCTCTCAAGTAGGTCTTTCTTGCTTTTGAGACGGATTGCCTTGTGATGTTGATGAAATCCTGCCTTTGGAGGTATTTATGGATCATCAACTAAGGTCTTTGTTTGCCTCTCGAGGAGGTCTTCATTTGTAAAGATCTATTCTGATTCGCATACCTTTGAGTACCAGACTTTTCCATCATCTAATTACATATCTTACTTGATATCAAAAGTATTTACATCTGGGTCCATATCCTATCTTACTGGAAATATTTCTTCAAGTGTTGTGCATTCCAAGGATGTTGAAGTTGAACTTCATCAAGTGACTCTAGCTCATATGATCCATTGCTTAAGACCTTCTTGATCCGATATGGGCCTCCCCAGTTGGGTCCCAAAGGCTCATGTGCAGTGATCATCTTTCTCAACACTAAATCCCCACTCTGGAATTTCCTCGTTTTCACCTTTGAATTATAATACCTTGCATTTCTTTGTTTGTACACGGCATTCCTGACTTGTGCTTGTAGTCTCTTCTCCTCCGTGAGGTCTAATCCAACATTGAGGGCATCATCGTTACCTTGTTCATTGAAATGAGTAACTAGAAATGATGGCAATCCCACCTCAATTGGAATCACGGCTTCTGTTACGAAAGCTAGGGTAAACGGGGTCTCTTTTGTGGCTGTCCGGTGGGTTGTCCGGTAAGACCAAAATACTCCTGGTAGCTCTTCTTCCCATGACCCTTTCAGAGTCTCCAGTCTGGTTTTCAGATTGTGCTTGATAATTTTGTTCACGGCCTCAACTTGTCCATTGGACTGGGGATGGTTCGGAGTAGAGAAATGCTTTCTGATTCCCAAACCCCCACAAAAATATCGAATCTTTCACTTTCAAACTGCGTTCCGTTGTCCGTCACAATGGAGTGCGGGATTCCAAATCTACATATGGTTGACTTCCACACAAAGTCGGTGGTCCTTTGTTCTATAATTTTAGCTAAAAGTTCAGCCTCAGCCCATTTTGTGAAGTAATCTACTGCCACTATAGCGAACCTGTTTCCTCCCTTCACCATTGGCAACGGTCCGATCAGGTCAATTCCTCATTTTTCGAACGGCCACGGACTCATGATGGTTGTGAGTTCTTCAGGAGGATTCCTCATCATGGGAGCGAATCTTTGACACTTATCACATATTTTTACAAAATCGATCGCATCCTTTTTTAGCGTAGGCCAAAAGTACCCCTGCCTTATAATTTTAAAGGCTAAAGCCTGTCCCCCAGGGTGGTTTCCACAAATGCCTTCATGGACCTCCTTCATCACATATTCTGCTTCTTCATCATCTAGACACTTCAATAGAGGTAGGGAGAACCCTCACTTGTATAGATCATCTCTGATCAGAGTATATCTTGCAGCCCTGATCCTCAAACTCCTTGCTTCCACTTGATCCAACGGAACCACCCCTTCACGTAAGTATTGGTTAATCTCGTCTTTCCATGTCCTTGTTGAAGAACTCTGCAAGACTGCTGATACTGGTGAATGCAGGGCTGGTTGTATGACTGTCTCAATGGATATTCTCCTTAATTTAGATGTTCCTTCACTTGTCGCTAAGCGAGCCAGTGCATCAGCCTGACCGTTGTTAGATCTAGGGATCTGAATAATCTCGGCATGTTTAAATTTCTTCATCTCCTCCAAAATTCTCGCACGATAGGCCGCCATCCTATCTCCCTTGGCTCCATATGTTCCCTGAATTTGGTTCATTACCAGCTGAGAGTCACTGTGTATGATCATACTATTGATGCCCATTGCTTGAGCCATGTCCAATCCTATGATCAAGGCCTCGTATTTCGCATCATTGTTTGTTGCTTCAAAACAAAAACGGTAAGATCTGCAGAAAAATTGGTTATCCTGGCTTATAAGAACAACTCCAACTCCTGTCCTCTATCCCAGTGCTGAACCATCAACATATAATCACCAAGTAGAATGTACCTTTGCACAATAGATCTGTGTCATGGGGGTGAATTCCACTATGAAATCGACCAAAGCTTTCCCCTTAATAGCTACTCTTGGCTTGTACCGTAGGTTGAACTGTCCCAACTCCACGGCCCACTTCAACAGTCGTCCGAACATTTCATGTTTTTTTAAAACTTGTCTCAAAGGATGATTGGTCAACACTTCCACTCGATGTTCCCAAAAATAAGGTCTCAACTTTCGAGTTGACATTATTAGAGCATAAGCCAACTTCTCCATTTCAGAATGTTGGAGTTCGGCATCATGAAGGGCTTGACTGACGTAGTAAACCGGATGTTGCACTTCCTGCTTGGTTCTTACAAGAACTGCACTCATTGCTATCTCTAAAATGGCCCAATACAAGGATATCACTTCCCCCGACAAGGGTTTCGACAGAATAGGAGGTGACGCAAAATGCCTTTTCAGTTCTTCAAGGGCTACTTGACATTCCTTGGTACATTCGAAATATTTATTCTTCTTGATAACATCGAAGAAGGGTCGGCATTTATATGTCGATCGTGACACAAAACGACTCAAAGCTTCTATCCTCCCCGTCAAGCTCTGTACCTCCTTCACCTTTCTCGGCTCGCTCATCTTCATCAGTGTTTGTATCTTGTCAGGGTTGACTTCAATCCTCCTTTGGTTCACTAAGTAACCGGGGAATTTACCTGATCCCACCCCGAAGGAGCATTTCTTTGGGTTCAATTTCATCTGATAAGCTCTCAATATTTGGAACATCTCATCCAGGTGTTGGACATGATCTCCGGCCCGAACACTCTTTACAAGCATATCGTCGACATAGACCTCCATCGTTTTCCCAATTTGATCCTTAAACATTGCATTTACCAACCGTTGATACGTTGCTCATGTGTTCTTCAGACAAAATGGCATCATTTATAAGCAATAAAGCTCCCTATCGGTCATGAACAAAGTTTGCTCTTTATCCGCTTTGTTCATCGGGATTTGATTATATCCTGAGTAAGCATCCATGAAGCTGGGGAACTGATGTCCTGCTGTGGCATCCACCATCTAATCTATTCTCAGGTGCAGAAAACTATCATTTGGGTAGGCTTTGTTCAGATCTGAAAAGTCTATACATAGCCTCCATGTCCCGTTACTCTTTTTAACCAACACAGGATTTGCTGTCTAGACAGGATAAAATGATTCCCTGATGAACCCATTACTAAGTAATTTCACCACCTCCCGAGCCAACTCTTCATATCTTTCAGGATTAAGATATCTTCTTTTTTGTATTTTTTGTTTGAAATCAGGGCTTACATGTAGATGGTGGCGGCATGCTTAAGATCGATCCCTTCCATATCTGAATGAGTCCATGCGAACACATCGGAGTTATCTTTCAAAAATTTCTGACCTTATTGGCTCGATTAGTTTGCGTCCTATTCTGAACTCTACTTCAGGCTTTCCATCATCTACTTTCACGATATCTAGTTCTTCCACAGGTCCAGATTGACTACTGTCCTGATTTCCTCTTGGATCCAAAGTCTGTAGCTCTGTTATCGTCTCATCCTCTTCATTTGGTTTTGCCATAGAGTCTCCTTTCTTCACCATTTGGATGTTGTTGGAAGCAAAGCCTATATTGCACTCCCGAGCAGCTCTTTGATCCCCCTTTATGGTCACTACCCGTTTGATGTGGGAAATTTAATGCAATAATGGTAAATCGACGCTCCGCTTTCAGCTCGTGGAGGATTGGCCTTCCCAAGATGGCATTGTAATTATTCATGACATCAACCACTACAAAATTAGCAACACCTCTGACAAGACCCTATCCCCAGTTCCACCAGTAAGGATATTTCACCTCTCGGACAGATGTAGTCATCCGCGAAGCCTTGAATCCTTGTTCTTCTTGGCCGTAAGTTACGTGGGTCAATTCCCATTTTTTCAAAGGTTTTCTAATATAATACATTCACAGCGCTGTCGTCATCCACCAAGGTTCTGTGGATTTTTATTCCACACACGGGTATTGTGATTATCAAAGCATCTGAATGCGATTGGAGTACACCTCTTGCATCTTCCTCGCAGAACCCAAAAGACTACGAATTGTTTGGAGTGATTACGTGGCTACATATTTGGTAACTATTTTGCGCCTCTCGGGAAGACTCCCGTCTCTTTCTTTTCGATCCGACCTGAACTTGATTTCCACTCACAATTGTACGAATTTCATCATGTCGGTTTGCGCCATGGCTCTCTATCTCATGATGGAATGCTGAGTTTTCCTATTGTGCGGATTGCTTCCCCAAATCTTGTGGTTCAACGGCATATTCCCGCAGGCTTCCCCTTTTTATCAATTTATCGATTTCAAATCTCAGATTCCAACATTCGTCAGTCGTGTGCCCTACTAACTTGTGATATTTACAGTATCGGGATGGATCCAAATTGCTTGGGTTCTATTTTATCGGCCTTGCCGGTGAAATGATCCATTTGTCCTTTACATTCATGAAAATGACCTCCGCCGATGCATTTAACGGGGTGAGTTCGCCTTTCTGCTCTGAATTGTAGGGACGGAATCTATCCGCTGGTTTATAATCTCGCTTCTTCCCAAAGGTATTCTTTTTAAACTCCTTCTTTACCTCTTTATATTCCTTCTTGTCCGATCCTCTGATCGATTCAATGTGAGTACTTTGGGCCCTGAGGCTTTCTCTGCATTGATAAACTTCTCCGCCCTGCTCGAAACTCTTTGTACGTTCGAGGCCCATCCTAATTTACTGACCACCAAAAATAAGTCTGTATTTGTAAACCTGATAGAATGGCCATAAATAGCGCGTCATCGGATATTTTTTCTATTGCCATGATTTGGTTATTGAAACGGCTCAAATAGTTCTTTAATGATTCCTCCTTCTCCTGTTTACCAAACTTTCTTTCGGTGGGATTGGGATTTTCGATCCCATAAATTGTTTCAAGAACTCACCACTTAGTTTAGACCAATTAGAGATCGAATGTTGAGATATGTTACGGAACCACCGTTGAGCTCTATCTCCAAGAGTTAAAGGAAACACCCTGCATGTTATAGCATCGCTTGCTTCTTGAAGTTCCATCCAAGAAATGTAGTGGTCCAAGTGTGACACCGGGTGAGTTTCCCCATTGTACCTAGTGAGATGTGGCATCTTCTTTTTACCCGATAAAGGTTGTGACAATATGACCTCCGTGAAAGGCGACGTCCTCTTGGTAGATGGTTCTATCGATCCCAACCCTTCCTGTTTTGCTTCTAGGTCGAAAAATCTCTTTTTCAACTGTTCAACTTCAGTTTGATGCGGTCTGCTTGATGGAGGAGTTGGTGGCTGATTTAAGTGGAGGGTTGAACTACCAGCTTGCTGGTTTTCCAAGTTTACTTTCTTTGTCGGGGACCTGTACCCATCTCCATTTGTCCAGGCAGCTTTACTCTCTCCTTCTCTTTCAATCCTTTTTCTGGATTTGTCCCCACTCTATTATATTCACTCCTCTCTCTCTGTCCCCTCCAACCGAGCGATCTACGACCCCGTAGTTGAGGTGTGTTTTAGCCTACTACACTCCTAGTATGGTCCGAGTATTCATTTTGTTGTTCCTCATAACGGGAGGGTCCATTAGATCTTTGTAATTGAGACTGCACCTCGCCTTCTTCCTGATGGCGACCTCGATTTTGATTTCTCTTGATCTCTTCCATATCTTCTTGCATCTGTTCAAGATGATCGAGGACCATTTCCATGTTCACGTCGGTTGGGGTCCTGGGAGAGCAGACATTCTAGACCAGCGAACATTTCTGTGTGAATCATCACTATGGTGTGTCTGATGACTTCCTGAATCTTGTTTGCGACTCATCGCGACAGGGGAGCAAGGATGTGGTTGCCAATAACAAGGATACAGGCCCTCCTTCTAGCGCCGATTTGTTGACGTCTATTTTTGTCAACAATTTTTTATTATGGAATTTCTATGGTTTTCAAGTGAATGATCAAATTACAAAAAAAAAAAAAAAATTGATTAAGTATACAGCTCTGATCCCATATTTTCAATATCGAGGTAAAATGCGAATAACAAGTGGTATAAAAAAAGTTTACAGATCAAAAGAGAACTAAAATTATAACAGCATAAATTCACGTCTAGTTCGATACTGATCTGACAACCGGGTCGGATTAACATATACAAATGACAAGAGTTTTGAGAGGTTTTTCTCATCATCCCCCTCAAAGAGCATTTATGTCTCTTATTTATAGTAGGAGAGGAGATAAAACATAATTATTACAACATATCACGTCTGCAGCATGTGATTGATATTGACTAATGACATTGCTGACAGCATGACAGTAAATGATTACACTGACATACTACAGATAATTATGATTACTGACAAATAATGCGGCTGATTTGACCATCTTGTAGTGCCGCCACATTCACCTCGGTTGACTAATCACCTCGGTCACTATCACCTCGCTACAAAATCACCTCGGTCTTACCAAATCACCTCTCTTATCAAGTTGAGGTCGGTCGCATAGATCACCTCGGTTGACTAATCACGTCAGTTTATTCCATGTTTGTCTTGCAAGTCAGATATTCAGTTTGTTATGCAATTGAAAGTTGAGAGTTGACCGTTGTTGACGTCTTTTGATTTTGGACCTATTATCCACCTCAACACGATGCGCAACAGGTAGTATGGACTGAAAACACAACAATTTAAGGGTAAAATAATAAATTAAAAGTTTTTCACTCATCCTCATTTTAGATATATTTTTGATTAATTATTATATTAATTAAAATATGATGATGACGACGACGACGACAATGTGAAATCATATAACAACATCGTAAATTATTAGATAATAAATCAATATCATGAAATATGAAATATTATAATTAAATAAGGGAGTAATGGTATATTGAATATATATAGTTAAATATATAAGGGTAAAATAGGTATTCAAAAGTTTATTCTTAATCTTTCTTTTCAATATGAAATCATATTACAATATTTTTAATTATTAAATAATAAATTAATTTAATTTAATATTAAATAAATGAGAAAGTATAATAAAATGAAATTATAGTATAACATTGTTCCATTATTTGAAAGAATGTGTGTTGTAATAGTGAAATATTTGAAAATGTATAGCTAAAATTACGATTTTTTTTTTTTAATTTGCAAATTATTTTATTTGTATAATGTATAGTTCAAAATGAATTTTGATAAAAATTATTTTTCGAATAATGGACAGCAAACAAAGGCCAAATCAATTTACCCATTAAGCCTTCGTTTGTTTCCCTTAAAACTGTGCATGTTTGGTGGAGGTAGTTTTTGGGAAATTTTGAAATTTTAGGAGAACGTGTGGTTAAAAAGTATTGAAATATGTGGAAAGTGGTGGGTCCAATAGAAATATGTAATTAAAAATGAATTTGGAGAAAAATTGAAAAAAAAAAAAAAAAAAAAAAAACACACATGGAGCAAAAAAGGTTCAAAACTTTTTTTTCATCAACCACATTTATACAATAAAAATGAAATATGCTACATGTATAGATGATTTGTACAGATAGGCTTTTCAATAAAATATTATACATGTAAATTCAAAACTTTTCAATCATCATATATTTTCTTCTAAAAAATCACTATTCAAAAAATCAATTTCTATTTAAAATGGGCATCACACCAGGGTCAAAAAAAAAAGGTTAAGCCCGTCTTAGGTCCAAGAGTTTTTACAAAAAAATTCTTCAAAATTCATTTTCAATCACATTTTCAACCTCTTTTCAATTACACATCCTTCCAAAAATCCGATTTCTCCTACACCAAATTAGCCTATGTTTGATATACATTATTTGGTAAAAAAAATTATTTTTAATGGTGATTGATGCGATACTGTTTGTTTAAAAATGAAAGAAAATTTTTGAGCTTATTCGTAGAATATTTTATTTTAAACTTTGTTACTAAAAATGAGTATTGTAGAATATGAGTTATTATATATATATATATATATATATATATATATATATATATATATAATAAAATGAGTTATTTTTAATGTACATCAAACGGAGGATTAAAAAATAGTGGATTTCATAATCTATCTATATATATATATATATATATATATATATATATATATATATATATATATATATAATTAAAATTATTGAATTTTTATCAACCTTTACATCAAAGATTCAAAACAAATTCTCTTAACTAGGGCGAAAGCAACGTAGGCCTTCTTGGTCTCGTTGAAGTAAGTCAAATGTGGACAAGAGAGAAGACAAAAATGGGATGATGTTTGTCTTTCATCCTCATTTTAAGTAGTTATTATTTGAAATTCCTTTTTCCTTCACTCATTTTCGATAAAATATTCTAAAAAATAATCATTTTCTCTCTCTCTCTCTCTCTCTCTTTTGAACTTTCTTCTACTAATGACATGTTTAAAAAAAAAAAATTCAATTGATCACTTCTGAGTTCTGGGCATAAAAAGTCAAAATGTACCCTCACCTAACCACCCCACGTCCCCACCCTCTCGTGTGAATTTAAATTCTATCGTTTATAAATTCATCCACTACTATTGAAACAAGAGCTCACCAAAATTCTCCCATATTAATACTACCCACAAACTGTCAAGCAAAACTATGGAGAATCACTTCAAAATGCGATTCTATCGCATGTTTCGATCATCCCTAGTTTCGTGCAAATCTAAAAACACCATCGACGACATTGAGGATCCCACTTTCATTCCTAAGACACACAGTCGTCAACCCTACCAGTTGATCGACCATTTCACGCCACCTCCTCGTCCATTTCCGTTCATGTGCAGACCAAAATCGCACCAAGGATTACCTGAGGACCGAAAATATCTTCTCGTGTCTACCGAAATCGACCCTCGAAACTGCCCTCCAGTATCTCCCATTTCACCTTTCAATAAACCCTACGATTCCCAAAAAAATTATCCAGAGAAGAAGACTAGAAAGAGTTCAAACAAGAAGGTGAGTTCGGAAAATAAAAAGCTCGGGTTTCGTGACGAAGAAGAAATTGCGACTGAAAAACGCGGCATCAGCAATGGATTAAAGGCTGCGGCTCGGTCGAGAAGAGCTCAAAGGAAGATTTCTAAGGAGGGTTTAATGCCATTGCAAGGAGGGGTTAAAGATTGCTTAGCTGTGGTGAAACGTTCGATTGATCCTTACACTGACTTTAGAAAATCTATGGTGGAAGTGATTGAGGAGAAGCAGATTTTTACAGCAAAAGGACTTGAGAATTTGTTGCAGTGTTTTCTGTCTTTGAATTCATATCATCATCATAGGGTTATTATTGAAGTTTTCTCTGAAATCTGGGAAGCTTTGTTTGTATCCTATGTGTAATTTGGCTTTGAAATTACTTTGTTTGGTAACGCTGTTTGGTTTATAAATAGATTTATTTATGATTTTGAGGTAAAACGTAGTAGTTGAAAATTGAAGAAATAAAATGTGTGTGCTTAAAAAGTAGCTAATCTGATAAATTGTATAGTTTATAAACTGTTTTATAAACCAATTTATTTTGTTTACTGATGGATATAAATTTTATTCATACTTGAGCCTTCACAAAAGCCTCAAGCTCGAACTCTTTGACAAAGCATTATTTCCTAACCCCGAGGACCACCATGAACTCGAGGAGGCCCTCAATCCCGACACATAAATATCACCCTATATTATATTTTCTATCACCAAGGAAGACTTCAACCTCGACCATCATAAACCCGAGGATGACCTCTAGCCCGAACACATGAATATTATCCCATATTACATCTTGATACCTCGAGATCCAGATCGTGCTTGTTCGCTGCTCAAGCTAGGAATATTTCAGGTGCGAGTTTTTAGCATCATCATTGGCGCCGTCAATGGGAATCTTTACCAAAAGTCATGGTTAATACACGTTCTGGACTTCCACAAGTTAATTTTCTTGCTCATGATCATCCTATTGGGGAGATGCGGGTGCCCCCAACATTGCAAGAAAATCCCCCAACACTACCAGAAAATCAAAGATCACAGCCCCAACCTGCTATCAATACTCAAGCAGCACTGGAAGAACTTCATCAGCAAGTTGTCGCATTAACTCAGTTGCTCACCCAGGAGAACCAACGTGCACCACCAACACCCGAGGAAGGGAATGTCTCACAAGTCCTGTCCAAGCCCAGAACCAAGTGCACAATGGTTCTAGGGCAAGCTCCTCAGGGTTACCCCAATCACCCCAAGTTATGATAAGTTTGAGAACGGTCGCCATGCCCCCCGCTGAGCTTGCAAGAATCATTCAAGATGGCATAACAACAAGCATACAACAGAACACTCAAGCTCCAGTAGGTTTCACCCCCAACACACCATTCACACCAAAGGTATTAGCCTACCCTCTACCGGACAAGTTCAGGTATCCAAAGATCAAAGAATATGATGGCACGACTGACCCTATGAATCATCTCAATGTGTAAACTGACATCGTGAACTTGCAAGTCGCTCCCGATCAGGTTATGTGCAAGGCATTCCCCCAAACATTGACCAACGCTGCCATGGATTGGTTCTCAACCCTTGAGCCCAATTCCATCCCATCATTCGCTGATCTTGCTAACAAGTTCTCCACTTTCTTCGCAAGTAGCAAGCGCATCAGAAAAACAGCCTCATCTCTTATGAGGTTGAGTCAGGGGCATAATGAGTTTTTGCGTGATTTTATGACAAGATTCAACTCACAAAGGCTCTAGATCCTCGTTCTTCACATTACTGCTGCTGTCTCCGCCCTCACCCATGCTGTGAGATGCGAATCTTTCAAGATGTCTCTATCGAAAACACCACCAAGGTCAGTGATTGAGCTCCTTACTCGAGGAGTGAAGTACATCAATATGGAAGAAACAATGTACCCCAGGAAAAATAGCCCGAGCACTGAAAATTCAGATCATATAGAAAGTAAGCCGGAACACAAGAGACAGCATGACCATGGTACATGGAAAGATCAGGCTCGGGGCAAGCAAGAGCATGACCCTCCTACACCATTCACACGTCTGAACACCATAAAGCCAGTATCCTCATGGAAATCAAGGATATGGAAGAATTGAAATGGCCATCAAGAATCAAGTCTCATCCGGACACGAAAGATAAGAGCAAGTATTGTGAATTTCTTCGTGACCATGGGCATACCACCGTGGAGTGCCATGCATTACAGCGAGAGATTGAATCCTTAATAAAAAAAGGGTTTTTGAAATCTTACATCAATAATGAAAAACGCTCGAGGAATGACCACATTCAATAAAAATTCGAAGATGACAAAAAACCCACGGCCTGAACAGTAAACGTTATCATTGGTAGGACAGCCTCAGGGAGTGACTCACACAACGTTAGCCCAAGCCTTGCTAGCTACTGATCATGCCTTATTTTATAAGTTGCATGGGTTTCATACCCTAGTCTTTATCATTTCTTTTCTTTACTTCTTTTTTCTTTTCTTACATATAGCATCGGTGGCCTACATGCCTACCTTCAATTGCACAGTAGATAGGTCGGGTTTATATAAGCATTATGGGATGTCATCCCAAAAAAAAAAATAATAAAATAAAATTTCTCCATCATCAATGAATATCCAAAGCATTACCCCGAGCAAGCACACAAAGTCTTGCCCCATGCAAGTACTCAAAGCCTTGTTAAAGCGCAAGCACTCAAAGCCTTGCTAATGTGCAAGAACTAAAAGTCTTGCCCCCTGCAAGTACTCAAAGCCTTGCCCCGTGCAAGCACACAAAGCCTTGCCCCGAGAAAGCACTCAAAGCATTGCCCCGCGCAAGCACTCAATGCTTTATCCATGCGCAAGCACACAAAGCCTTGTCGCGCGCAAGCAAACAAAGTCTTGTCACGTACAAGCATACAAAATACTTGCCTACACAAGTACACACGGCCACCCCAAGTAATCAAGTAATCAAATTGATATAATTAAGTCCTCGAGTCTACATAAGCTCGGGTTCATTTAACATAAGCTCGGGTTTATTCCTTACTTAACATAAGCTCTTGTTTATTTCTCCTTACCATAATCATCACATCATGATACCTCATTATTACGCATCCATCTCTCTCCCAAACTCGATATTGGATACGCGGGGGTCTATGATGAGTATAAATTTTATTCATACTCGAGCATTCACAAAAGCCTCAAGCCCGAGCTCTTTGACAAAGAATAATCTCCTAATCAAATGTGTAATCCCGAGGACCACCATGAACCCGAGGAGGCCCTCAACCCCGACCACATGAATATCACCCTATATTATATTTTCTATCCCCGAGGAAGACCTCAACCTCGACCTCGACCACCATAAGCCCGAGGATGACCTCGAGCCCGAACACATGAATATTATTTCATATTACATCTTGATAACCCCGAGGATGTCCTCAATCCCGACAATCATTTATACCCCGAGCATATCCTTTGTCCTCATCCCCGAGCAGTTGAATATTTGGCCACGTCATATCTTAGTATCTCCAAGCAACATATGAACATCGAGGTCCAGCACTTAAATATTACACCATACACCTTATTGAGAACCCCGAGGAGAATATAACCCCGATCACACTCAAACTTCCCATGGTGAAAATGTTGCCCCAACCACTCATAATACCCCGAGGATAGAATACCTTGAGGAGAAATATCTCACCAAAAAGGTGCATGATATGCTCGGGGTACATGATACTCGGGTCACGCCTCTCGTTGATCGGGCACGTGGAGTCTGCAACCTCCTAATCTCAATAGAACTCATCTTCCAACAGAACCCTATCTGAGATTTACAACCTTATCCCTAATAATTAAGAAGATGTTTCCCAAAAGGACTCATGTCTAGTTTCAAGCACCTTAGTCCTACAAGAATTCAATTACACACATCTATAAATACTCGCCTCTCAATCACAATTCAAGTACACAATTATTATTATTATAGTTCATAGCCTCTTGCATCAATATTTTCTCTCCCTTTACTGGCTTAAGCATCGGAGAGACGACCTCACCGTCTTTGTTTCACGTACTTGGGATTTCATATCATACTTGTTCGCTGCTCAAGCTCGGAATATTTCATGTGCGAGTTTTTCGCATCATCATTTACCAAACAGATGATCGATTTACGCGCAATTTGGCTATATTTGTTCGTCGTCTTGCTTAAAAGAAAAAAAGTGCACTAATACTGATTGTAATGATCATGAATTTTCTCGATCGTATCATTTTTCGCTATGGGATTACCACTAAGGTCGAGTACAAAACACTCGAGTCTCTCTTGGGTTTGAATCCCTCAGGATGCAAATTAAATTTCCGTTAAGAGTCCAACTCCTAATGGACACATGAATAGCTATGGAAAACCTCCCAAATAACCGAGGGAATTATTGTTAATGATTCGACTAATAATACAAGAGGGAAATTTTATTGCATTATAAATAGGACAGAATGGTCAAATGTCTCTCTTGGGATTTTGGCTTCATGCCTAAGGACAAACAATTCAAACTATAAATATAAGTTAAAGATTTTACAAAATAAGCAAATATGATATTATGTTTAGGTAAAACTGTTACCGTATTTTTGATCGGATGTGGCATACTCCGTAACACATACCTTATGAATATTCATATCATGAGGTCAATGGTTCAAATTCCTAGAGACGCGCCCAAATAGCTGGGATAAAAATCTCCTTCAAAGAAAAACAATTCGTGTGTTACGGGTTACGCTATAGAGCTGCCAAAAATACCGTAATATAAATTTAGTGGTACCAGAGATGTCTTCACAATCCTCACATCATAAGGTCAGGAGTTTAAATCTAGGGTCACACCTAGTCAATTGGGACAAAAATCCACGGAACAATTCGTTTGTTATAGGGTAAGCCATATGCGACCAAAAATACAGTAACAAAACTAATAATGAAATCTTATTAAACCAAATCCAGTGAATTAACACAGAATATTTGTCGGCTAGAAACACGACAAACACCCTGTCGTCGTTGAATAACGTTAATTTCTGTTGCCTATATATAATACAATACTAATAAGGTAATAGATTTTAAATTATGACATAAGATGACAAATTTTAATGAGTTGTACATTTCAAATGTGTATATAATATAGAAACAAAAGGCACGACAGATTTGAATATAGAGGTTTGGGTTTGGAGCCACTTTTAATTAGTTGACAAAAAGCTCTGATGGTGAGATGTCATTTGTCAACAGTTATTATTGTTTCATTATAATATTTTTGTCATTGCTGACAAGTTTTGTATGAATCTAGCCCAAGATTTGATACTATTCTTCGTTTGGCAAAATTTGTTTATAAATTTTGTGATAACTTGATAACATTTTATTGAACAATTTTTTTGAAAAAAATAATAGTTTCAGTTGATTAAAAATTTTCGTCCACTATCTTTACCTTAATAGAAAATATGAATCAAAGAAATATTGTCACGTCGTTATTTCTATGCGATATACCAAATAGATGCTCTTTTTTAATTTCTATCTTTGAAGACACTAAGGAATTGTTTGGTACGAAATTTTGAAAGTCAAACTTTTCTTTTGAGACTAAAAAAACTTCTCTTGAACATCTTCGGACTATTTATTGGCTGCTTTGCAAGATTAACATTAAGAACTTCTAAAGAAAATTGACTTGAGTATTTTCTAGAAGTTCTTCTATTAGAAGAAAAACAAAAATTCTGTCAAATGGATCATAAATGTTAATGTGGTTGCTAAATGTTAACTTTTAAATAGTTCATATTAAAAGCAAGAGGAAATTTAGCCCCTAATATATATATATATATATATATATATATATATATATATATATATATATTATAAAAGTTGATAAAACGTGTGACAGGAAAAAAATGTTGATAAATATTATGAGTTCTCATAAATATGTTATTAAAATGAATTTATAAAAAGTAATTTTTTAAGAATGAGGACCAAACATGGCTAAAAATTCAAAAGTAAACAAAATTACCGGCCAATTTGTCCCATATTAAACATAGGTACTTTTAGGTGTCATTCTTCTGTGACATCTATAGCAATTTTAGTACACTAACATAAATATGTGATGAACCTGTATTGATAAAGATTTCAAATTCTATCTACATTCTAGGATATTTTTGGGTTCTCGAGCACACTGACGATGCACGTGATATTTTTCATCTGTACGCAGTTGAGGTTGATTATCAATAGACGGTGGTATCTTCTAAACTTTATTGACATTTTGATTTTGAAAATGAAAAGTAGAGTATTATATCGAAGAACAATACTACTTGTACAATTATAGTTGACAATTATTATTGACAACGCAAATGTAGCATGATTCTGTTAACTTGCACATCACACCACCTTTTAAATCAACACATTACAATGTCACATCTGGATTGTCAACCATAGTTGTCATCAAAAGTTGTACAAATATCATTTTTCTATCTCGAATGAATAACCAAGGAAATGTAAGATATTTGAGAAGTGAGTTGGACTTCAAGAAATATTTGCGAAAATATAAGAACAATCTTAGAATTAGACTCCACGGTATACAATGAATCGATAAATGGGACAACAAATACATGAATAAAATGCTATTGATCAATAGTAGAGGATTGAGAAAGATAATCTTGGATTACAAAATGGGAAATACTACATGAATAATAATTTTGAATAAAATTGTGGACAACATACTCAAATGGGGGTGGTGGGGTCCATACATTATTTGGGTGGATCACACCACCTCATGTGAGTGTGTTGTTCAACATCATTGTTCATTTAGTATATTTCTTAAAAATTCAACTACAACGCATTAAAGCGTACGTAAAGCGTCAATATAGAATTGACACTATGTTTCAACTAATATATCGTGCTATTGTTGACTTTGTAAGGATTTTAATCAATCGTGTGGGCTTATATGTGAATTATTGTGTATTGAATAAAAGGCTATCAAATTTGGTTAAGCCCATTTAAAGTGATCTAACAAGAATTTTATATATATCGGGCTTTAATGCATCTAAAATAATGTATGAGCTTTTATGTGTAGATACCAGGCCATTACCTAATTCATGATGGGCCGGATTAGGTTAACTGGCAATACAGTATATAAAGTCGGTTATGGTCCCTGAATCCTACGTACTGTTCATCTTGTCGACATCCCATCATCAGAGAGAAAATAAGGACTACGTATTGATTTAGAAGATCCAACCAAGCGAATCGTTCATCGTGAATCACGTTTTATTAAGGTACGCTTCCGCTTCAGTTATTTAATTCTTGATAATTCAGCATGATGATTATTTAGATTATAGATAAATTGTTATCTGTAATAAATTTTCTAACAAGTGGTATCAGAGCCAACATCGTGTTGAATTATCAGATCTGTTTCGATCTCATACACGTAAAACCTTATTATTTGCGTATGAATATGCAAAACCTGTTGGAAATATACATACAGCAAGATTGAAAAATTGGAATTGTTCTTGTCAACACACATGCGTATAAATGTATACATCTTCTCACTGTCGTATGTGAATTGTTGTTGAGAAATTGAATAAGGACATTAAACTTCTTGATTCATTTTCTATGTCTGTGAATCTGTATGTGTATATATTTCGAGATTAAGGTATGGATTTTGTTGAAATTTGGGAATTTGTGTATGGTTGAATATGTGGGTTTATGTTGGTATTGGGTATGGTTTTCGAGTATGATTTGGGTGTGGATGAAATCGAGTTGGGTGTTTTTTTTTTGGTGGTGGTTGAATCCATTCGGATGATTAAGGAAGAAGGTCGGAGATCAGAGTCACGCAGCGGTGGGATTTGTGTTGCATGCGACGGTACGAGCGAGCGGCGCTGCAACACGGTGGACGCTGCAGGTCGCAGCGTCCGGGATGGGCTGCGCGACTGAGGTGAGCAGCGCCGTTAGGCGCGAAGGAGGGCCGCTAGACTGAGGCGGCTGCTCTTTCCGGACGGGCTGAGGCGGCGACTAGGGTTTTAAGCCCTAGCTGTTGCGTTTTGGGTAGGGACTTGGGTTCGAAAATTTGAAGCCTTCAGGGACCACTGTGTAATTTTTGGTTCATTATGTTATTTGCATCTTCGGTCCTCTATATTTGTTTTAAATAATGTTTAATCCTAAAGTTCAAAATAATTTAAGTTGGCCCTTAAAGTTATGAATTTTATGAAATCAGCCCTAAATTTATAAAATTATTAAAGTTGGGCCTTTTAAAGTTGTGAATTTACAAATTGAGCCCCTAAAGTTACAATTTAGTTAAGTCAAGACCTCTCAAGTTTCTGATTTTATATTTCAGTCCCTGAATCTTGAAAATTTTCAAGATTGGCACATTTAAGGTTAAGGGTATAATATTTCTGCCCCTAATGTTTGAGAATTTTCAAAATTGGTCCCTAAAGCTTGAAAATTCTCTAATTTGGTCCCTTAAAGTTTGAAAATTTTCATTTTCAGTCCCTGAAGTTTGAAAATTTTCTAATACAGGACCTAAAGTTCTGAAATTCTCTAATTTGATCCATAAAGCTTGAAAATTTTCATTTTCAGTCCCCTAAAGCTTGAAAATTTTCATTTTCAGTCACTAATGTTTGGAAATTTTCAAAATTGGTCCTTAAAGTTTGAATTTTTTTAAAATTAAGTCCCTAAAGTTTGGGAATTTGCTAAATTGGCTCCTAAAGTTTGAAAATTTTCAAAATCAACCTTTAAAGATTGAGAATTTCCTATTTTGGCCCCCTAAAGTTTAATTTTCTTTCAAATTGGGACCTAATGCTTGGAATTTCTCTAAATTGGCCAATAAAGTTTTGGGAAAATTGTAATTTAAGCCCTTCAAGCTTAAAATTTTACATAATTGGCCACCTAAGGTTTAAGAATATTGCAATTGACTCTCTCAACTTAAGGATTGCTTTATTCTAACGTTTTGAATTCTATAATTCAAATCCTAAAGTCAAAATATATGCAAATCAGTGATTTCAGTTTCAAATCTTGGTACATCGGAATCTTTTGAGAGATATAATATTCGAAAGTAAGTTAGTTGAAGCAACATGTTGCCAAAGCAACCTCTCTTGTGGATATTAATTAACTTAGAATATTAGAAGGTATTTGTGTGTGTTATTCATTGCGGATATTGATCGGCCAAAAGGAAGGTCAATATTTGGCTCGAATTTCACATGCACCTGTTGTGATAAACACGTGGCAATTATTTGGTTTAACGTGTGACCAATAAATCGGTCCAAAGAAAGGTTTATTGGTTAACATGTCTTATTGCCAGTGTTTGGTCACTACACTAAGGGAAAATTAGGTGTTTGTGTGTTATCTCATGCGGATATTGATCGGCCCAAAGGAAGGTCAATATTTGGCCCGAATTTCACATGAACTTGTGGTGATAAATACGTGACGGTTATTTGGTTTTACGTGTGATCAATAAATCGGTCCAAAGAAAGGTTTGTTGGTTGACATGTCTTACTGTCAGTGTTTGATTACTACACCAAGAGTACCACTTACAAGTCAATATTTCTGTCCAAAGACTAAATATTGATGTTGTGCTAGGTATCACCATTATTTGAAAGTATGATTTGCATAATAAGGTATTTATGTGAGCTATTTTATTTAAGTGTTCTTTATTCAGTTTCAAATTCTGCTAGTAGTATATCTACAAGCTCAAATTTAATCCCTGTATTTATGGAATAAACTTCAAGGATCAAAACAAGAACATTAACTTTTCGTTGGCTGCATGGATGTAGACAGTGTACTAAGGATTGAGCAACCTGCTCCTCTTACGGATGAAAGTTCATCTAATCAAATGAGGAACTTTGAGAAGTGGGATTGCTTAAAATTACGTGAGTCTCATGATCATTAAGTGCGGCATTCCGGAAGCCTTTAGTGGCATAGTATCTGAGGAGGTAAATGATGCCAATGAATTCCTTGCCGAAATTAAGAAACGTTTTGGGAAAAACGATAAGGCTGAAACAAGCACGCTTATGCAAAGCTTGATTTCAATAAAGTATAAAGGCAATAGGTAAATAAGGGAGTACATCATGTCGATGTCTCACACTGCTTCAAAACTTAAGGAACTAAAACTCGACTTGTCTAATGACTTGCTCGTGCATTTGGTATTGATATCGCTTCCTGCACAATATAGTTGATTTAAGGTTAGTTATAACTGTCAAAGTAGAAATGGACTCTAAATGAGCTCATTTCATAGTGTGCAAGCTTCTTGCACAATTCAGTCAATTTAAGGTCAGTTGTAACTATCAAATGGAGAAATGAACTCTAAATGAGCTCATTCTATTTTGTGTGCAAGAGGAAGAAAAGTTGAAGTAGGACAGAACTGAAAGTGTTCACTTGGCAAACATCTCTAAAGATAAGGGCAAGAAAACAAATAAAGAAAATAAAGTCGTTTAAGGGGCTATTAAATTTTATAATCCCACACTTAAGTCAATTTTTGAAATAGGAACTGCAACATTTTTTGAGGATGTTGAGTTTGGGGGGAGAAATAAGGTTAGAGATATTGTCTTTAAGGAATAAGTTGAGGAAAGGATCGGTTTCGATTTCTACTATTGCTTTTGACAATGTGCAAGTTTCTATGCATGTCATTGATCAAAAAGCATATCCGGAACCTCAATTAGACAATATTGAAGAATCTCCCATCCAAAATAAGGTAAATTTCAGAAGTACAAACTCAATAACCTCAATAACTAAAGCCATTAAGGAGATCCACGAGAGAAAGGGAAAAAATGCTATTCCGGATAATTTAAATAGTATTTTTCCAAGAACATAAGGAAATAATGGAATGGTGGAAGATGGTCCAATCAATTCCATCAGTCCATGCAGGTTTCTAACTCTCAAAAGTGGATTGATGCCATAAATAAGGAGTATAAGCATATGCAAAACAATAAAGTTTGGGATCTTGTCCCATTATCAGAAGGTACGAAGCCCATTGGTCTTAAATGGATTTTAAGCCAAGAGGGATTCGATAGGTAATGTGGAAAGATATAAAGTTCGTCTTGTATCTAAGGGCTTTACACAGAATTGATGGCATTGATTATAAATAGACTTTCCCTTTGGTTTCTACTAAAGACTCTTTCAGGAAAGTGAGGTTGTTGCACATTTTGACCTCGAGTCACATCAAATGGATGTTAAGACGACGTTTCTCAATGGAGACATTGATGAGACGATTTGCAAATTAAAGAAATCCATTGTGTACTCAAGCCAGCTTCCCGTTAAGGGTAATACAAATTTCATCAAGTAATTATCTCATTTGGTCTTGAGATTAATGTTGTTGACGGTTGTGTGTATTACAAGTTCAGTGGGAGTAAGTATATTTTCCTAGTTTTCTATGTTGATTATTGCTTGCCACTAATGATATAGGCATGTCACATAAAATTATGAGATTTTTTGTCAATGAATTTTGAGATTAAAAAATCTTGGTGATGTCTCTTTTGTATTAGGAATTCAGATACACCGGGATTGTTCTCGGGGTATTCTTGAATTGTCACAAAAGGGCTATATCGATAAAGTACTTAAGAGGGTTGGCATGCAAGACAGTAAATCAGGGGACACCCCTATCGCTAAGGGAGACAAATTTAGTCTCAACCAATGCCCGAAAAGTTATCTTGAAGTTAAAGAAATGCAGAGGATCCCATATAGTTAAGTTATAGAAAATATGATGTATGCTCAAATTTGTATGCGTTCGGATATTGCATACATTATTGGGATACTAATCAGATATTTAAGTAACCCTATGATGGATCATTTGGAAAGCATCCAAACATGAGTTATAAGGTATTTAAAGAGAACAAAAGATTACATGCTCACATACAGAAAATTGGATCAGTTGGAGATCATATGTTATTATGATTCCGATTTTTGCTGGATGCCAAAACAGTAGAAGATCCACATCAGGCTACATCTATCTGCTAGTTGGAGGAGCTATTTCCAGATGGAGTGCTTGACAAACACTTTAGCTTCTTTCACTTGGCAACACAGTTTGTAGCAATTTTGGGGCATCTAATTATGGAATATAGCTACGAAATTTTGTCACTGGGCTGCATATTCTGTACGGTATAGAAAGACCACTAAAGTTACATTGTGACAATAACTCAACAGATTTATATTCCAGTAACAACAGGAGCTCAACTAAGTCAAAATACATTGACATAAGTTCCTGGTTGTGAAGGATACAGTTCAGAGTGGACACGTATCATTAAGAGCACATTGGGACAAACTCCATAATTGCGGATCCGCTTACTAAAGTATTACAACCCAAGGTCTTTCATGAGCACATTGCTCATATGGGTGTTGTATTTCTTAAGGATATTTGGTTTCAGTGGGAGTTTGTATTTTGGGTGCATTAGACACATTTACTGTCCTTTTGGATACAGTTTAAAGTTAAAGTTATTTACAGCTGTATGGTTTCGGGTTTATTATCTCTGAACTTGTTTAAGGATGATCTCACTTAAGTTGGACCAGTTGGAAATAGGCACGTTGAAGATCACATTACATGTAATTTCCATGCTACACATCCATACTTGATCCATGTCATTCAGTTATGTCGATATACGTGACCATTGATAGGTTTAGTTACGATTAATGTAAGAAAGCTGCTTTGATCCTATGTTGATATAATTGATGGACCGGATTGTTTGGGGATGCATTCAATAATGATAGCAAAATTCTGAGTACTCATAAGGTTATGATTGATACACAATTGTAAGGTTACACATATAGCCCAAGTGGGAGATTGTAAGGATTTTAATCAATCGTGTGGGCTTATATGTGAATTATTGTGTATTGAATAAAAGGTTATCAAATTTGGTTAAGCCCATTTAAAGTGATCTAACAAGGATTTTATATATATCGGGCTTTAATGCATCTAAAATAATGTATGGGCTTTTATGTGTAGATACCAGGTCATTACCTAATTCATGATGGGCCGGATTAGGTTAACTGGAAATACAGTATATAAAGTCGGTTATGGTCCCTGAATCCTACGTACTATTCATCTTGTCTGACATCCCATCATCAGAGAGAAAATAAGGACTACGTATTGATTTAGAAGATCCAACCAACTGAATCGTTCATCGTGAATCACGTTTGATTAAGGTACGCTTCCGCTTCAATTATTTAATTCTTGATAATTCAGCATGATGATTATTTAGATTATAGATAAATTGTTATCTGTAATAAATTTTCTAACAGACTTTTTTGAATTGGATGATGCATATTACATTTCATATATGGATGATTGATTCAGTTTCCATCCTTCCCAAATCTCATTATCTATTTAATCACGTATAAGGATAGTTGGAAATGGTTTTTCTTTTTCATGGTTATTGTCTTTTGCAGTCCACCTACCTTGCATTCGAGGGAAGGATGCTAAATATACTTACTACCACAATCCATCATTTTACAGGCCAGAATGCCAGAAGGTAGGTTGCTATCTTTATAATGATACTATTTTTTCTTCTACAATCTTGATGTGGTATTTATTAGTCATTTTGCTGTTAATTAACATTTTGGTGGACTTTCTTAAACATGTCACATACCCTTCTTTATTAACCTTTGTAGCAAAGTTGTTACTATAGATTAATATATGCAGGACTTTTGATGTTTGACAGCATCCAACAACACAAGTTCATATTGTAACTTTGTAATGATTAGACTTTCCTCATGCAAGCTAGCTAATAAATGTTATATGAAGCTTAGCTCCTTTTCTAAATATATGCTATAGGATGTAAGTATAGAAAACTGTAGTGCTTGTGTGAATGATTATTTGTGAATGATTATTTTGAAAAATGTGTGTTTAAATGTTGGGAAAACGTGAAAATATTTTTTGGAGAATGGGTTGTTGAAAATGAGAGTGGGAGAAAACTGATTCTCAAAAAATCACTTTTAAACATGGGCGTAATGTAACAAACCTCTTGATTTCAATCCCATATTGTAGTCCTTGACAAAATTTGTTCAATCATTTAGTTAAAAGATAGGAAGGGAAGGTTTGACACATCCCTTTGCCCTTCTCTCATAAATATAATTTTATAGGCCAATTTTTTTTCAATTTGGAGTGGTATATTATAGATTTTGAATTATGATGTTAACATCAGGAGGTGCACATAGACTTCATTGCTTTCAGGTGGATTATCTGCTATCTATTTTTAAACTTCCTTGAAAGCTGAAGCACTCTGCAAAGTTGATTTTTTTTTTTTTTTTGGCAAACTTTAGTTTACCTACATTTATTGAGGAATGCATTGAAATGTTGGGCTATATATAGCTTCATTTTTCTTCTCCCTTCAACTATACAATTTCTCATCATATTATTTTCCTTAGTGCACTATGACAATGTTATGGCTCTAATATTTCGGTCTGCGGATTTTTGACAATGTTATGTGATCCGAACCCAAATTCTCCACCAAATTCTAAAGCTACTTGGTTGTTAAGTGAGAACAAGCGAGAACATAATCGTAGGGTAAGGGAAATTGTGGAGCAAAGTTGGACGACAGATTGACCCGCCTCCTTATGCATAGAAACAGTCGATGAATCAATGCAAGAGTTTGGAAACGTACTTCTAAGTAAAATGCACTACACTTGAGCAAACTTTTCAATTGGGATCTAAGTAGTGGATTTTTATAGAATATATTTTGTTTTCTAAATTCTGTTCATGTTTTTTCGAGTTTCTGTCTTATTTTATTTTAATTTTTTTGCCTATTCGTCTAAGGACTAATCTTTATTGGATCCATTCCTGCCTCAAAAGGTAACCAATGTCTTTCTATCCAAATACATGGTTTTGGTTATTGGGTAGTTAATGTAGCTATTTAATAGTTTGTTTTTTTTCTCATTTTTTGAGTATTTTGAATTTCTTTTTTTACAGTAATTTATCTTGCAAATCATTCCCATTTTTGAAAAAGGTTATTGATATTTTGAATTTTTTCTTTGCAAGCTTAATTTTTACATTTTACGTCAAATATTTTGTGTACATCTAATACCATCGCACAAGTGATGTTGGGGTACATTTGAAAGACTACCATATGTAGCAGTGTCTCGAGGTACCAATCGTGTTGGATTGAAGATACTAATTTCTAATAAGGGATTTATCTTGCAAATCATTCCCATTTTTGAAAAAGGTTATTGATATTTTGAATTTTTTTTCTTTGGAAGTTTAATTTTTTACATTTTACGTTAAATATTTTGTGTATATCTAATACCATCGCACAAGTGATGTTGGGGTATATTTGAAAGAAAACCATATGTAGCAGTGTCCGAGTTACCAATCGTGTTGGATTGAAGATACTAATTTCTAATAAGGATGGACATCCAACAAGTTCTACTACAAATGTTTTTTTAAAGAAGTTTTTCAAAACTTAGTTTGATTTTGTCAACCAACTAAATTTGAATATTGATTATCAATACCCGATTATATTTCTTTTTGTTCATTACTTTATAATACCATTTTGTTCATTGACACTTCCCACTGCAAACAAACATAATTATAATGTCATCCGTGCATTGCATGGTTATATACTAGTATTGTTATAAAAACTCAAAGTGTTAAGTAATTGGGGCTCCATCCTTAAAGGTCATACATTATATTAGATAGAGTAGTCAATTCTTCTTAGAAATTCAAGACAATCTCTACAAATAGTCGATATGTGATTCTTTTAGGTATTTTCCATCATTAAAGGTCATGCCCTTATATAGGTATCGACGTTTATCGATTTGGTTCAATTATTAAAGGAACCGAAACTTATGGTTCGATTCTAAGAACCGAGCGGTTTCGATTTCGGTTATTTTTAATTTTTGTTTGGTTCCTACTAAAAAAAATTGAGTTTGATGTAAATGCCTAGATGTGTGCAAAAATCAATGAAAATGAAAAAATAATGCACATAAAAATAATATCAATGCTTTAATTTACTAAAATGTCTTCCTTGATCATGGAGATGTAAATACATGATTATTTGGATTTCTAAAAGGTTATCACAATAAAATATTTTATCTGAATTCACCATATAAATAGCTCAACATACAAGTAGAAAATGGAAATTCGTGGAATATAAGCAAACAAAAACATTGAACATCCTTTTAGGAATAAAACAACAAATAATTACTAATTGAATGTGAAAATAATTCAAGGAAAAATAACGAAGGACATAATTCAAGGAAAACTGCAACCAAATATGTTTTATCGATTTTGCTTTCATTTTTCCATTTAGGTTTTAAGAATAGATCGGTTTCAATTTTTTCAAATAAAAAAAATTGAATGCTTTCAATTTTTTCGGTTCAGTTAGCTAGGTTCCATTTTGTTTTCCACCCCTAGCCTTATAATAGATAGAGTAGCCAATTCTTCTTATAAATTCAAGACCATCTCTATGAATAGTCTATATTACACTTATCTAGGCTCATTTACAAAGATTTTTGTTAGTATTTCTAGGAGTGTTGGCTACCGAACTGAGGTGGAAAAAATTTAGAGGTCAACTTGCGACATGGCAATTCTTATTGTGCCCACGAACTAAAATGGATAAAGACACATGTCATAAGCATTAGCGAGCTGGACTCGAGATTCATCACAAATGATGAAGAAGTGAGCTGGGTACACAGACGAACTGGAGCTGGAATGGAGATAACCTCTATTACTGTGGAAGAAACTTCAAAATGAGCAAAAGCGAGGGTACCTGCAAATCTATCAAATTAATTTATTTTAATTAATGACAAATTTATTGAGAATTGGAAGGCAGGTGTTTGTTAAAGTTGTCAAATTAGATCGGTGTCACATAAATGTAATAATTATGTCTCCGACTTCCAATTACCTATAAATAAGGGAGTTAAACGCTCATTTAAAGGTACAATTAATGTGAAAAGTCTCTGAACTTTCGTATATTTCAAACTTGTTTGTAGGACTGATCCTTAGATCAAATAAGAATTGAACTACTGTTCAGCATATGACTAATTCAGTTCGTTGGTGATCTGAGTTACAACTCGTACAAATTTCCCCGCTACATAATTTTCAGTTCGTCAAAAGTCTATTCGAGTACAGCTTGGATAATTGGTTGACTTTTCCAACTTCACAGAAATGTCAAAATACAGTCATTCCAAACTAATTTCTTGTTGTCAAATTAGCACTAGAAGGAGGGTGACCTCACCTCGTTGTGGATACTTGTTGAATTCTCCAACTTCACAGAAATGTCAAAATACAGTCATTCCAAACTAATTTCTTTTTGTCAAATTGGAGTTAGAAGAAGGGAGACCTCGCCTCCTTGTGTTTACCACCACGATTCCACATCAAGTGTGAGTTCAGATAATATTAGCAAAATGAACCATAGACAGAATTCTAATAGTCACAGAACTCGTAGCTATAATGTACCACCTCCCAGCTCGAACCTATCTGGAGAGGAGGGGACATCAAGGCCTCCTACAGATCCAATTATGGAATTAGTGTTGAGAAGACTTGAACAAATGCAAAATGAAATGGTGGATATACTCATGAATCAATAGACTAATCAGCGAAATGAGGAAAATGAAGAGCAATCTCAACCTGAATATTCCCAAGTTCCATCATATTGTTGTGGGTCTCGGGCTAAATCCTCAGGTCGGACTAGGAGCGCTGTAGGAGAGAGTACCTCTCTATTCCATAATCCCAGGTCAAATCATCATCGAAAGGATCCAGAACAAAGTGTATCCAATAGATTGGGGAAATCACAAGAAAAATGACATCATCTTGAAAATTTTGAATACACAAAGTAGAGTGAAACGAAGGAAACAGGTTAGCGATACTAGACAGGAAGAAGGAAAGGAAACAATCCCCCGCACTAAGTAGTTCCACTATGTCATTAAGACAACTTCCTGATGGCACATCTCCAAAACCAGATATGAGTGAGGTGGAATAATGAAAGAAACGTATATCTAAATTGAAGGCAAAGTAGGAGGGTCTTGGTTCTTTAGATCTATCCTTCAAAAGAGTATCTCCCTTCTTAGAAGCAATCATGGCCCAACCTTTACCTAGTAAAATGAAGATGAGGCAGTTGATTCAATTATATATAGACCTAAGGCTGGGGACCTAAACCACCGATCCGCATACTCGATCCAACCCGACCCATTCGGGTCGGTTCGGTTTCGGCTTAAGAATGGGTCGGGTCGGGTTTAGAATAAAAGTTGGTTCCCCATTTTCAAAATTTCCAAATCGGCACAACCAACCCAAAAGTAAAACCCTAATCATGTCTCTCCACTTCTAGCCTCCATTGTCCTGTAGTATCTTCTCTCCAAAGAGTGGCATCAAGGTCTCAAAATAGAAATCTTCTTACACTCTTGAAATAGTTGAAAGTATTATAGTGAGTTCAGCATCAATAGTATCAGCTTGTTCTTGCATCAACAGCCAGTTAGTCAATGTCTCAATCTGATAAACACTCTTCTTCTTTATCTCCAGTTTAGTGGTCACAACCATGCACCAGACTGAAATAGTTTATAGAGTGTTCCCTTTGACATTGGGCAGCCGTACGCAAAGGTGGTTTCATAGTTTGACCCAGCATTCCATTTCAAGTTGGACCCAATTAAGTACACAATTCCTAAAATAGTTTATGGGATCAAAAATCCCAACCACTCCAAAGGAAAGCTTAGTAACGATCTAATAGAACAAGACTGAAACATTGAAGAGTTATTTGATTCGGTTCAACTGACTGATCATTAGGATGGAGAAAATATCTGATGATGTATTGTTGGTGGCTGTTTTGTCTAGTTTAATTCCATAGTCACAATTTTGGTGGTCAGTGCATGAACATGGACCACGAACATATCAGGAGTTCTTGAATAGAGCTAGAAATTTATCAGTGCTGAAGTAGCTTCGAGTCCTCATGATCAAGGGAAAAGCTGAATAAATGAAGCAGATAAGAATGACAATAAAAAAGTGAAGGTGGAACCAAAAAAGTATAATTTTTGAGAAAATGACTAACTGTGAGAGAATGAAGGATTTCAGGACACGTGATCGTTTTCGTTCCTATAGTGGATCGAATTACAACCCAGCACCTCTAAACAAATTAGTGGAGAATATTTTTATGAATATTAAGGATAAAATTCTCATCACTCCAGCTAGATCGTTAGGGAAAAAATTAGCTTGTTTAGATCAATCCAAATATTGTAAATACAATAGGCCTACTGGACACAATACGGATAACTGTAAAAACCTGAGAATTGAGATTGACAAATTGATCAAGAGAGGAAGTCTTGGGGTGCATGCTGCTCAATGAGATGGATTAGGCAGGCCTCCAACACAGCTAGGCAATACCCACCTCAGCAGATTGTAGATAATCCAGATAAGAACCGACCTGATGAGATTTACACGCTGGAAATGGAAATCAGACTCAGGTCTGTTCGAAAAGGATAAGACGAGAACTGTTCAGGGATGCAAGGATTAGTTATCAGGTGTGCACTCGATCTTTTGTGCAGCATCGTTCGGAATTATTCAGCTTCTATGAGGAAGATGTGAGGGTGTGCTACAGCCAGGGGCGGAGCCAGGCTCAAGACATGGGGTGGGCCTGGAGGACTTTTGGGCTGGGCCAATGAAGAATTTTTTTTTTTTTTTTATTTGGCACTAAAGGTTTTTCAGATTTTGGGGTGGGCCATGGCCCAGTATAGCCACCCCTTGCCTCCGCCCCTGGCTACAGCTGCATACTTATGCCATAGTCATTACAATGCCAGTCAATTGAATAAAGATTCATCGAACTTTGGTAGATGATGGAAGCGCTGTGAATGTTTTATACTGGAACACACTCAATAAGATGGGAATAGACTCACATCATCTTAGTCCTAGACTGACCAAATTACAATGGTTCACGGGCAAATATATCCAACCTAAAGGGAAAACCTCTTTGTTTTTTAAGTTGGTGACAGAACCATGTCATGGACAAGTTATAGCTAACTTCATGGTCGTGGATATTCCATCTAACTACAATTGTATTTTGGGAAGGCCGGTCCTTCACGAGCTAAAATTGATGAAGTGTGACAAGATTGTCAATGTTGAATTAATTTTTGAGTAATAAAATACTCAATATGTGTTTTATTTATTTATTTATTTATTTTACTTTTGTTTTGCTTTGAAAATGTTTTGCACTCAATTGCAGAAAGGGGATAGACCATCGTTGTTATTTTGTAGGAAGGTCAGAATCCGAATTTAGATCACGTCGCATGAAAGGTGGAAAACCTAGTGAAAAGTCAATTATCTTTTCTCATTGACAACGAGAGAGAGGGGAAAAATCGAAAGAATATGCCATTTTGCACTCATTTAATATGCCATTTTGCACTCATTTAATTGACCATTCGAAGCTAATCAAGTAATCATAAAGCATATTTTTCTCATTCATTTTTAACCACACATTTTACCAATAAAATAATTCACATAAAATCAAGAATATCCACTACTTTTTAACAACGCATACTCTAAAATTTACTATTACAAACCACATTATTTTGAAATAAAGAGTCTCAAACAAAACATTATATATAAGAAATCTCGTGTAAATTGAATTCTCCATCTAAAGCAGAACCAGGCAAAGCCATAACAACATGATGCGTGTCGCAGTGCACCAAAATAATAAATAATTCCTTACTCGTTAAATATTAATTAATAATGTAGTAGCGAGAGTAAGGGTCGATCTCACGAGGAACGGAAACTAATTTTAGTTGTTCGATCAATTAGAATGGAATGGGGGGTTTTGTTGTTTGAATTGTTTGAATGAAAACTATGCATAAAAATAAACAATTAAATATGACTAAAGAAATAATATGAGAGGAAATCTTGTTCTCGGGTTCGGTTGTGTCCTTAATTAATGTTATACTTTTCCTTGTAACGTGTTTCTATTCCTAATTCAATTATCAATCATAAATAATCAACAAGCTCTGATTATCTAAATTCTTCCTTATGTGTATTGATTCAAAACAAGCTCTTTGAACCAATTCTAGCCATGGACAATCCTAAACAAGCTCTTAGGATTTAATGCACGACTAGTATGAAAATTTAGAAGAATAGATTGAATTGGATCGTTAATTATACAAGCTCGAATTAATCAATCCAAGTTGAATTATTACTAAACCTGCACGAGATTTATTTGCTACTAAAGTAAAGATTCAATGACAATTACGGATCAAGAATCTAAACATAGCATATTCATGAATCCAAAGATCAATAATCCAATTGGCCAAATTAAACTATTAATCAAATAAACTCAATTGAACATTCAAAACATAATAATCCAACAATTGAAATAAAGGAATAAATTCACGCTACTAATTTGTAGGAAAAGGAAATAACATAATTAAATTGACACAACTTCCCCTTTGAACAAGATATGGAATTTAGCCTAGCATGGTTGTGGTAGATTCTTCAAATTGCTTCAAGAATTCCATTGTTGTTGTGTTCTTGCGCTTGAAAATCTCCAACGAATGCTCTATATTTTTCTCTCAATTTTCCTCAATGTCTAGCCTCTTTCAAAAATAATAAAATTCTCTTTTTCTTGTCATGAAACTCCCTTTTTATAGCCTCAATTTCGTGCCCTAGCTTTGGGAGCAAGAAATCCAAAATTATGGAAAGAATTGAAATAAGGAAATTTTTGACTTGAAGATTTACGGCCGTAACATTCCTTTTACGGCCGTAATTGAGTTTCTGCATATTTCCTTAAATTGGAGTTACGGCCGTAACATTTTGATTTACGGCCGTAACTTTTCCTTTACGGCCGTAAAGTGGTTTCTGCTTATTTTCAACTTGCTTCACGACACTTTCACGGCCGTAACCTTATTTTCTTACGGCCATAACACCTTTTCTTGCGGCCGTAAATATATTTGCACCTAAGTCCCCAAACTTCATTTTGATCGCATTTTGGTCCTTTTTCCTTCTTTTCTCTTCCTTTGTGATCCTATACAATATAAAACATAAAATGTATTAATAATACTTAGATAGAATCACATTATGGCATATTCAAGGATATAAGTGTATAAAATAAACGTTAATATAACACTTATCAAATCCCCCCACACTTGAACCATTGTTCGTCCTCGAACAAAGATTTGCAAGGATAAGAATAGGATTCAAACAATAGATTCCAATTTAGAGACTTGAGGTTGCAACCCACTTTTCTTTAACAAGAATGTTCCATTGCATGATCGGATTGTGTTAGTGTGTACTAGAGATGCAACGCCTTTTATTTCCCATCCCAATCATGGCTCGTTTCCTTTCACCTCTCGTGTTTGCTCACATCCCAACCATGTATGAGTGACTACAAGAAAAATAGTTTCGCCCAATTTTAGAGGAATTCATTTGCGTAAACCGAGTTATTCATGATGTGAATTCAGTCAACACAGTACCCCCGACCACATTCATACCACCAACCCTAGACCAAGCAATTCAAACCACTCATAAGTATATGTAATGGTTTTTAACACCCTCACAAGATATTTCCCTCTTCGCACAAAGTGTATAAGGGTTTGAATTTTTCGCTCATCTCTCTGCATGGATAAGTCAGTACCACAGATTGCCTAACTGTCATAACCGGAGCCAACAATAACACAAGTGCAAAGCGAAGGTCTTTATTTGGTTGTAGCGGGGCTTCGGGTCAGGTATGATAAAAGGATATATTTAAGCTGAGTCGAGAAGGAACTTCGCAAACCAAGTCAATTCATAATGACATTACTTCCTTCATCCCTTAATATGAGCTTCATTGTTTCTCGCTACCCAACTTTGTTCACACTTGAATTTTTTTTTCTTTTCTTTTTTTTTTCACAAGTTGAGTGTTTGACATCCTCAACTACTAATTTTCATGACTAAACTTCCTTTTCATTGCTTTTTCTCTTTCGATTTTTTTTTCGAGTACAGACTGCAACTTTTTTCTTTTTTTCTTTTTTCAAATAATTACGTAGTCACCAATTGGCACAAGATAGAATTACATTTCCCTGAATTCAGTCCATTACTCACCCGTTACCCAACACAAGATAACCATTGCAACTTCTTAGACTTAGACTACAGCACGATCCTTAATCAACAAAAGCTTGTGAATCCCTTCTCTATGGGTTCAAAACAGAGACAATGCGAAAGTAAGGGTATTTGTGGCTTGTAGCGTGGCATCAAAATTTCAAGGAAAGGTTAAGGCTCAAAAGGGCTTCTATTGGTACATGTATCATGGTAGGCCCTTTTAGCAGGTCAAATTTGGTTTAACCTAATGCCTCTACTATATTTTGCACTTGAGTCAAGAAGCTACAACGGCATGCACAAAAGAGCACATCTAAGCACAAACCAACCATACAGGACACACATCAAAAAATAGAGCTTAATATAAAGAGTAAAAGTAGCTCATAGGCTCAAAAGCTCACAAATTATGGTTTATATGTGCTTCTCCCATCCAATTATGAGTTATAGGTCATTGCTCAGTCATGGTTCTGAACTAAAAATCTAGTGGATAAGGATAGAATGAAGTTACTCGGGGCGGTATTTTATCATATCAATTTTGGTTTGACTCAATTAGGTTGCAGAAATTTTTCAATTTGTCCCAATTTTCAAACTAATTCAGAAATTATTGGAAAATTTCATCTCTATGTGCTCATTCTTTGTCCGATTATGCAATTTAGGAAGTTGGTGGTTCAAAAATAATCATAAGTGAGGCTGCTTCCTATTAAACCGAAATGTGGGTCTAAGCACAATTAAGGCTAACTAACAAAAAAAATTGAATGAAGATGAATAAAATAGGGATAACAAAAGATAATAGATAATCATCCCCCCACACTTGATTTCCACATTGTCCTCAATGTGGAGCGTGACAATACAAAACAAAAGAGGGGAATGTGAATGGAATCAAAGGAGGGGACATGTTTTTTTTTTTTTTGAATGAAATTAACTAATAAGGAAAATGACAAAAATGAAAATAAAAAAATAACAATTTGAGGGAGTAAAGAAACTCCCTTCTCGGGTTGCCTCCCGAGCAGCGCCTTTGTTTACTGTCGTTGGCTCGACAGGTTGTTTCCTTCTTCAACCGGGATTAGGTGGATTTCCAATGCTCAACTTCTTTTTCATATTTTTCATTAGGGCCTGCAAGACAGGGGGCAAAAGCATGTCATCAGAAGTTAGCAATGTAATACACGAGATTTTACCTGGCTTTTCACCATTTCCACCAAGTTTGAAAGTTTCCTGTACTGAAGAATCAATAACATTAACATAATGAACAGGATTATCATCATCAAGGTAGTTCACGGAATCATAAATATTAAACTGAATCATTTCACCATCAAATTCCATGGTGAGTGTGCCACTACTGACATCTATCTTGGTCTTAGATGTCTTTAGAAATGGTCTACCTAACAAAATAGGAGTAGAGTTGGGGGAATGGTCATCATTCATGTCCAATACATAAAAATCTGCAGGAAATACTAACCCGCCTACTTGCACTAGAATGTCTTCAACTACCCCGTCAGGATAAGCATTAGAACGATCGGCTAGTTGAATTATAACATTAGTTTCAGTCAGTTTGGCAAGTTTTAATGCGGTGTAAGTGGACCTAGGCATTACATTGATAGATGCTCCTAAGTCTATTAAAGCACGATTTATTTTCTTATTGCCTATTTGACAAGGTATGGTAAACATACCTGGATCCTTGCACTTGGGAGGTAGTTTCCTCTGAAAGAGCGCCGACACATTCTCTCCCATTCTTACCTTTTCATTCCCCATCAGTTTTCGTTTGTTGGTGCACAACTCCTTCAAAAACTTTGCATACCGAGGTACTTGCTTGATCGCATCCAATAGTGGGATGTTGATCTCCACCTTCCTGAATATCTCCAGTATATCATTTTCCTTGCCCTCCTTAGTCACTTTTGCTAACCTGCTGGGAAAAGGAGGTGGAGTTAGTTTAACAATTGAGTTAGAGTTGGATTTTACCTGCGGGTTTTGCGAAGTTGTAACTTCCTTTTCAATTTCCTTCTCCTCTTCCTCTTCATTTACTGGGGCCTGCTTTCGCGAACCTTCAATCACTTTTCCACTCCGCAGGGTTATGGCACTCACGTTTTTAGGATTTATCTCGAGTTGAGATAGCAATTTACCTCTGGATTGTGATTCCAACCTATTGATGGCTGTAGCCATTTGACCCATTTGGTTCTCCAGATTTTGAATGCTAGACTTGGTGTCCTGTTGAAATTGAAGTGTATTAGATGCCAAGGCTTTTACCATGTCTTCAAGAGAAGTACCTGAGCCTTGAGGTTTTAGCTGATATTGCCCCTGTTGTTGGAAGGTTCCTTGTTGCTGAAATTGCCCTTGAGGTTTGTTGGAAATGAAACCCGGGGGCTTGTTAATTCCGTAGCTTAGGTTGGGGTGATCCCTCCATCCTGGATTGTAGGTATTAGAGTACGGATTGTACTGCTGTCTTTGGAACGGGAAACCTTCTGCAGCATTTACCTGTTCACCATTTCCCTCTTGCAACACTGGACAAGTATCTGTTGGATGTCCAAAATTCGTGCATATTCCACAGGTTTTGGCTTGTTGTAACTTTCCTACTGCAAGTTGTTTAACGAGATTTGTTAGTTCAAACAATTGAATTTCAATATTGGAACTACTTACCTCATTCACGCGCCGAACTTGCATATCCCTGTTGGAGTTGAACTGCTGAGTGTTCTCAGCCATATTGGAGATTAAAGCTCGTGCTTGTTCCGGTGTCTTGTCCATCAATGCACCTCCGCTTGCGGCATCTATCATGCTTCTATCCATCGGTGCCAGACCTTCATAAAAATATTGCACCAAGAGTTGCTCACTGATCTGATGATGGGGGCAGCTCGAGATGAGCTTTTTGAAGCGCTCCCAATACTCGTACAATGTTTCGTTGTTGTTCTGGCGTACCCCACATATCTCCTTTCTGATTGTACTAGCTCTCGATGCAGGGAAGTATTTTTTCAAGAAAAGTCTTTTCATGTCGTTCCAAGTAGTAACTGTTCCTGATGGTAGACAATAAAGCCAGTCGATGGCGGCATCCTTTAACGAGAATGGAAAAGCTCTCATTTTTATTTGTTCCTCAGTAATACCCGTGGGTCTCATGCTATCACAAATGACATGGAACTCCTTCAGATGTCTGTATGGGTCCTCACCGGGATGTCCTCTGAAAGTTGGCAGAAGATGGATCAGTCCGGATTTTAGCTCAAAAGTTCTACCTTCTTCCACTGCCGGAAAAGTGATGCATAGCGGTTGTTGAGCAACATCCGGGGTAGCTAGTTGCTTGAGAGTCAGATTATTGTTAGCTACTGCCATTGGTTGTGTAGCTCTTCTTTACTGTTGAAAGATTCTCTCGATTTCTGGGTCAAAATAAAAAAATTCAAAATAAGTTTATCGAGTTTTATGCATATAAATAAATGAATAAATAAAATTTTCGGAATTTCAAATTATTTTTTTTTAATTAAACCGAAAATAAAAATAAATAAATAAAAATGCAGAAAATAAAATTCTAATTGATTAAACAGAAAATTGGTTAATCGTTCCCCGGCAACGGCGCCAAAAATTTGATGCGTGTCGCAGTGCACCAAAATAATAAATAATTCCTTACTCGTTAAATATTAATTAATAATGTAGTAGCGAGAGTAAGGGTCGATCCCACGAGGAACGGAAACTAATTTTAGTTGTTCGATCAATTAGAATGGAATGGGGGGTTTTGTTGTTTGAATTGTTTGAATGAAAACTATGCATAAAAATAAACAATTAAATATGACTAAAGAAATAATATGAGAGGAAATCTTGTTCTCGGGTTCGGTTGTGTCCTTAATTAATGTTATACTTTTCCTTGTAACGTGTTTCTATTCCTAATTCAATTATCAATCATAAATAATCAACAAGCTCTGATTATCTAAATTCTTCCTTATGTGTATTGATTCAAAACAAGCTCTTTGAACCAATTCTAGCCATGGACAATCCTAAACAAGCTCTTAGGATTTAATGCACGACTAGTATGAAAATTTAGAAGAATAGATTGAATTGGATCGTTAATTATACAAGCTCGAATTAATCAATCCAAGTTGAATTATTACTAAACCTGCACGAGATTTATTTGCTACTAAAGTAAAGATTCAATGACAATTACGGATCAAGAATCTAAACATAGCATATTCATGAATCCAAAGATCAATAATCCAATTGGCCAAATTAAACTATTAATCAAATAAACTCAATTGAACATTCAAAACATAATAATCCAACAATTGAAATAAAGGAATAAATTCACGCTACTAATTTGTAGGAAAAGGAAATAACATAATTAAATTGACACAACTTCCCCTTTGAACAAGATATGGAATTTAGCCTAGCATGGTTGTGGTAGATTCTTCAAATTGCTTCAAGAATTCCATTGTTGTTGTGTTCTTGCGCTTGAAAATCTCCAACGAATGCTCTATATTTTTCTCTCAATTTTCCTCAATGTCTAGCCTCTTTCAAAAATAATAAAATTCTCTTTTTCTTGTCATGAAACTCCCTTTTTATAGCCTCAATTTCGTGCCCTAGCTTTGGGAGCAAGAAATCCAAAATTATGGAAAGAATTGAAATAAGGAAATTTTTGACTTGAAGATTTACGGCCGTAACATTCCTTTTACGGCCGTAATTGAGTTTCTGCATATTTCCTTAAATTGGAGTTACGGCCGTAACATTTTGATTTACGGCCGTAAAGTGGTTTCTGCTTATTTTCAACTTGCTTCACGACACTTTCACGGCCGTAACCTTATTTTCTTACGGCCATAACACCTTTTCTTGCGGCCGTAAATATATTTGCACCTAAGTCCCCAAACTTCATTTTGATCGCATTTTGGTCCTTTTTCCTTCTTTTCTCTTCCTTTGTGATCCTATACAATATAAAACATAAAATGTATTAATAATACTTAGATAGAATCACATTATGGCATATTCAAGGATATAAGTGTATAAAATAAACGTTAATATAACACTTATCACAACACCTGAATTTCATAACTAGATGATTTATGAGAACATTTGAAGCTTTGGTACTATATTAAAATCCAAGTGTAAAGAAACATTCTTACCGACGATCCATTCGCGAGTTGAAGAATGAGCCATGCGCGTGTCGAACCAAGAAAACAATTAAATATTTTATTCCAATATTTGAATGGCTTCTGAAGTATGACTTTGGTCTATTCAAATATGATCTTCTTACTAGTATCACCTTCGCCACCTTCACGATACCACAAGGCATCAGCTATGCCAACTTGCCAAACTTCCTCCAATTATCTCCTTTGTAAGTTTCAATGACTCTTTCAATATATATACTATTCAAATGCATGTTTGGTACACGGTATTAGGTCGATTTATACTGTATAAAAAAAGATATAAGCAGCATAAACGGTGAAAATCGGGTTGTGAGAAAGCAATACAAGCGTCGTGCTGTTAGGCAAAGTAGCACAAGTGCTGCGCCCTAGATGACGAAAGTCCAATGGTCAAAAGCATCACTACCTTATGCTCAGGCTCGAGTAGCATGGGACATGTGAAATATAATACGCTAAATTACTATAAAATATTACTTTAAAATACTATATTGGACTTTAAAAAGTTGAAACAATTATTACAAACAACTTGCTGCTTAGTCTGAGCAATCAATGCAGGGGCCGTCATTTCATCCTTTTATAGTAAAGTGTATGTTTAATATTTATATTTATTAAAAAAAAAAAGTCTGTTTAATATAAGTCGTTGAACAAGGATATGTACTTTTGGATGAGACTTTTTGTGTGGGGGGGGGGGGTGGGCAAGAAATCTTTGCCAACTATTCTTGTGTAATATAGTATATAAGAATAAGATTTAAAGGATGTAGAAATTGACGTGATAGTATATTTCAAAAACATCATCTGTTGACGCAAAATATTGTCTACTCAATTAAGGTTTTACGCCTGTATATGTCAACAAAGAGATTTAAATATATACAAACAGTTGCATTAAAAACTTGTAATGTATACAATTTTAATTAAGTGGACAGGAAAAGGGATAGAAGATCAGAATTTGAGTCACTAAATTTAACAAAGATTAAGTTGAGTTTCAAAATAAGTAACTTATTTATTTCAAAATGTCAGTATTATTTCTTGCAGTGGAAATGAGAGAGCTTTTCGATGGGTGTAATATATCTTGTCTTCCTTCAAATCACTAGATATGTGGTAAGTTAAACACTTTCACATGTATACATTTATACAACATCTAAAAGTGGCTTAAAGGGAGATATTTATTTTTATTTTTTTGACGTTTTTACCTTCACAACTTTTTTATAATTTCATATTTATCCTTAAAGTTAATTAATGAATAATTATTTTTATATTATTTTTTCATTTTATCGATAATGTCATTAATTTCAATACATTTATAATTTATACTATTTACTTTCTAGCTAAAAGTCTTTCAAATAAAGCCTAAAACTTTCAATTTTCATTTTTATTTTTCGTTAATTTATTTCAAATTATTATTTATTCTCATACAGATACAATTATATTAATACATTATCATAAAGGAAATAGTGAAAAATTTTGGTTATGATTTTTTAATGAAATTGAAATTCTCATTCTTAATTTTCTTTTTTCAAAATATCCTAACTCGAAAATCCAAGCCTAGTATATGAATCTCATTCTCTTTCTAATTCTCAAGTAAATATTAATAAGTTTTCACCATTAACGAAGTTGTGGGAAATATGAATAATATATTTTGAATTAAATTTTTAATATTTTTTTTTAATTTGTCAACAATGCCATTAATTAATTCAATAAGAATATTTATGACCCCCACTCTATAACCAAAATCACATACATTATAATCTCCAATCTAATATATTTACATATGACTCCCAATTAATAATCTCATTAACACGTTTATAATTCCAAGAACACTTAATATTCATATGTTTTTACATTAAAATAAATTCAATACAGCCTATTTTATAAACCCAATATAGCCCATTATAAATTCAAAAAGAATTCAAAGTCTAACCGCATATTTTACTAAACTTTTTTGAATAATCATTTCTCTCAAATTTGGATTTTTAATAAATCGAATGATTTTGTCTAGAAATAAAAGTATCAACCATATGTTGCTAAGAGTTTTGATTGCATATGATGAAGATTGAAGTATAAGATTTTTTAATAACTGTACAAATTACATTGAAACATATATGTACCAATAAAAGTTTTAAAACTTATTTTGAATTTTTTATTAATAAAGATGTGATATTTCTCATTATATTTGTCTATCTTTATTTTAATAACTTTTCTATATCAAAAAAATTATTTTTTATTTTTTAATACTTGTAGGGTATTAGGTTTTTGCTACTATATTTTGGGGTCACAATTGAAAATTCTACTCCCACACTTTAGAAAGGGAAAATATATAGACTAATCATGAAAAATTAATTATACATTTCCAACTGTGCATGATGAAATTGGGATCAACTTCATGACAAACAACAAAATTGAAAAGATTGAATATGACATCTTATTGAAATTATCAAATTTATGCATTGTTGAATACTCATAAATCTCAAACTTTGTTATGAAGGAAAAATATTTGGTATTAAATCATCATTGAAATTTTTTTATTCTTTTTATAATATTTCAAATATTATATAAATAAAGTCTATCGTTTATGCTCAAATATTATCGACATTGTTTTCAACGTAAAGCCCATATTTGCTTTCACCAAATAAGTGAGTCTACCCAATGTTTTGATTGTGAGAGTAAAATATAGTCTCAGAAACTTTGTTTAAATATAAAAATTACTTTTTTTCATAATTCTTTTTGTCTTGCATTTTTGACAAATTTTCTTGAAAAAAAAAAAAAAAAAAACTTGAAATTTTTCTTGAACATAATTTTTAAAAATTACTTTATTTGGAAATTAACATGCAAAGTGTTACATAATCTAGAGAATACAATATATGATTCAAATGAAATAAAGAACAAGAAAAAAAGGGAGGCTAGGGCCCTTGTGGATAATGAAAAAATAATACAAAGTTAATGATAAAACCTAATTACAAATAAACTATATATATGCTAGAAGAAAATACTATTCTACCCTTAATAAATAAACAAAATAAAATAACCATATACTTATTAACATCCCCCATCAAATTCACGATGCACCAGTGACAAGCATCGAGAGTTTGCTAAGGAGAAAACAAAAACGGGAAATAGAATGCGACTTGGTAAAGAAATCTGCAATCTGCGAAGAAGAGGAAACAAAAGGCAAAGTGATTGAGCCATGCTTGAGATGATGACGAGTAAGGTGATAATCGATCTCGATATGCTTTGTTCGTTCATGGAAAACTGAGTTGTGAGCAATCTGAATAGCACTCTTATTGTCACAATACATAGGAGTGGGACGAGAAAGAAGAACTCCCATATCTGCAAGTAACCAACGTAACCAAACAACCTCTTTTGTAGTAGAGGTCATAGCACGGTACTCTTCTTCAGTGGAAGATTGAGAAACAATAGATTGTTTCTTGCTCTTTCAAGAAATGAGAGAATCACCCAGAAAGATACATAAACCAGTAATAGACTTTCGATCTGTAGGATCACTGCCATGATCGGAGCCAGGGTTTGCACGTAGATCCAAGGAAGATGTGGATGGAAGTAGAAGACTCTGAAAAACTGTACCTCGAAGATATGGCAAAATGCGAAGAACAGCGGCCCAATGAACTGTAGTGGGAGAAGCAACAAATTGACTGAAAATATAAACAGATTATGCAATATCAAGACGAGTAATAGTGAGATAAACCAAGCTCCCAACAATAGTACGGTATAAAGTAAGATCTCACAAAGATATACCATCAGTAGAAGAATACTTGGCGTTAACCTCAATGGGAGTATTGACAGTCTTATTATCAATAAGTCTAGTCCGCTCAATAATATCTGCATCATACTTTGATTGAGAAAGAAGATAGCCTTTGGGCGAGTAGGCTACCTCAATACCCAAGAAATATCAAAGAGAGCCCAAATCCTTCATTTCAAACTATCTAGCTAACTCTGTCTTCAAAACTGAAATACCATCAACATATAACAAAAGAATAATATGACCTACACCAGTTCACTTAAAAAAGAGTGTAGAATCATGACTGCTAGAAGTAAAACCAAGAGAGGAGATCACAACAGAAAATTTCTCAAACCAAGCACGTGGTGCTTGTTTGAAACCATATTAAGCCTTCTTGAGCTTGCGAACATACCCAAAATCATGGGGAACACCAGGAGGGATCTCCATATAAACTTCTTCCTGGAGATCTCCATTCAAGAACGTATTTTTAACATCAAGTTGCGAGACACCCCAATTTCTAACCGAAGCTACAACAATAAGAGTACGAAGAGTAGTCATTTTCGCAACAGGAGTAAAATTCTCCTCATAATCCATACCATACTATTGTGAATATCCTTTTGCAACCAATCGAGCTTTGTATCGCTCAATAGACCCATCAGAATGAGTCTTGATCTTATACACCCAGCAACAACCAACAACAGTCTTACCAGAAGGAAGAGGAACCAAATTCCAAGTACCTATCTTATGTAGAGCAAAGAGTTCCTAATCCATATCCTACTGCCAACGTGGATCAAGAATTGTCTCTTTGTAGGAAGAAGGCTCAGACAAACAATGAATAGAAGCTAAAAAGGAAGTAAAAGATGAAGAATAACAAGAATAAGCAAAATCTGGTAACCTTGTGGACTTACGAATGCGGGTGGACTAACGTAGAGGTGGATCCACAATCTCAGATGAAGCTCAAGGGACCGTAGGAAAAGAGGAAGCTTCAGTACCTGCAGAAGTATTAGTAGTAATCTGTGATGACAAACTATCAGAATCTTCAGAAAAAGGATCAATACGAATAAGATCATTTCTAGTCAAGTCATAAGTAGTAGATGGAATAGAAAAGAAAGGTATATGCTCAAGAAAGACAACATAACGAGACACATAAAGTTTGTGAGTTATTGGATCAAAACACCGATACCCCTTTTGACCTTGACCATAACCAAGAAAGACACAAATAGCTTGATGCAAACCACGTAGCAATTGTAGCTACGCAACCCACAAAATATTGAAATCGACCCAAGAACGCCAAGAAATCACGATTTATGGATCCAATTAAAATTAATTGAACCAAGCAACCAATACAATCACTGGGAGTTATTGACCTCTTGATCACAAGCAATAATAATTCTCACCGAGATTTGAACAAACAAGAATAACTCGCAAGTTCGGATTTTATTCAATGAAGAATAAGATTGTGAAAGCAAAATAGCCTCTCAATTATAATATCAAAGTTGTCTATGAATAATGAAAATTACATCCCTATAAATAGGGTCAAAATATAGGTTAAGAGTTCTAATTAAACAAGGAAACAAATAACCAAAAATAAGGGAATAATTAAAAAACCCTAAATTCACGCGTATTGTTATTTACGGCTGTGACAATTCCCCTTACGGCCGTAAGACTCTTTCTGTTTCACCATTACGGCCGTGAGACTTTATTTACAGCCGTAAGTCTCAATTCTGAAATTCTTGTTTTTGACCCGAGATTGCGTTACGGTCGTGACAAATCTGCGTTACTGTCGTAAGTCCAATTTTCTTCAAAATCACAGTTTTCAACAGTCGACTCATTACGGCCGTAAGAATTATGGGTTACGGCCGTAATTCTTGAATTTTCACAATTTTCTTCGACGGCTTGAATGATGTTGATCCACTCATCGTTTTGGCTCAGTCCCAACATGGAACTTGCTTCTTTTGATGACACGAACATTGTTTTGGCCATTGTTTCTTGAACTAACTTGTCCATTGCTTCATTGGCCCTCTTTGTTTGCAATCGAGTCATCGGTCCTCCTTTGATCTTCAACGGATCTTTGTGCGGGCTTGTATCCGTGGTCTGGATCACATCATAGCTCAAGAGGACAACTTGCATCGTTCCACATGAGGACGGAGAACCGAGCAAGTACTACCAAAAACTTTAAAGAATGAGTAATCTGGGGCATACCCATACAATTTTTCGAAAGGAGAGATACCTGAAATGTGAGAAGATGGGATGGTATTAATCAAAGTCACTGCTTTCAGAATAGCTTCACCTCAAAACGTACTAGGAATAGAGGCAGACAATAAGAGAGATCGAGCAGTTTCAACAATATGTCTATATTTTCTTTCTGCAACACAGTTTTGTTGAGGAGTATCTGTACAAGAAGTTTGGTGAATAACTCCATCTAAGGCAAGCAACTCACAAAATTTGTTAGAAGCTTATTCCCCACCCAAATCACACCTAAAACATTTGATAACAGCGCAATGCTGAGTTTTGACAAGGGCTCGAAAAGTTATGTATATCTCAAAGAATTTAGAACAATGTTTCATTAATTAAACCCAACAATAATGTGTATGATCATCAATGAAAGAAACATAATATTGAGACCCTCCTTTAGTAGGAATAGGAGAAGGTCCCCATACATCAAAATGAATCAAATCAAACGAAGAAGAAGAAGAAACAGAAACACTTCTATTAAAGGGTAAAGCTGAAAATTTGGCCAGTTTACATCCACAACAATCAGAAATATCGCAAGTTTGTAAATTTCCTAAAGCCCCTGTGGACAATAAAAATCTCAAACGAGAAGATGAAACATGACCAAGACGAGAATGCCACAAAGAAAAACTAGAAGAACTATGAATCAAACAAAAAGAAGACAAATCAACACTAGTAGTGGCAGCAACTGGTACTTTTAACTCATCTATAACATAGAGTCCCCCCTTCCTATGGCATGTCCCAATTAGCTTCCGAGACTGTAGATCCTGCACAAAACAAGAAGAAGAGGAAAAACCAACAAAACAATTAGAGTCACATAACTGACCTACTGAAGCAAGATTTAACGTGAGTTGTAGAAAATGATAAACATTACGGAGAGACAAGTGAGGAGTAACAATAGAACCAACACCTGCTAAAGGCATAGGAGTGCCATCAGCAGTCATAACAGGAATAGATGACAAAGGAAAAATGGATGCAAAAGACGAAGAATCTGGAGACATGCGATGTGAAGCACCAGAATCCAAGACCCATAAAGAAGATAACATACCTGCCAAACTAGGAGGGGAATGGCCTACGGAAGAGGGGGCAGACATAGCTTGTGGCTGAAGGGAGAAAAACTTCTGAAATTGCTCAAATTGCTCAGCCAGAGTACTTGGATCAGTGGAAGGACCTGATGAGGCGACTACAGCAATAGTAGACTGTGGTGGTCTGTAACCCTAAGGTGGTTTATAACCCTGGGGTGCTTTATAACCTTGAGATGGTGACTGGTTGTCAGGCCTCCAAGTCTGAAATTGTTGTTGCTGTTGATTCTGCTGTCTCAACTTAGGACACTGAGTCTTCCAATGATCTTTCTTATTACAGAAACTGCACTCGTCAAAGGCAGGCCTTGTGGAAGGCCTATTCTGATTATTAGAGGATAACTGAGGAGGTACTGCTAACAAGGAGTCGGAGTCGAAAGAGTTTCCTTTTCAGCACCAGACTTTAGACGTACTTCTTCAACCAACAACTCACTAACAACTGAATTAACAGAATAGAACCTCGAAGTCCTTCAAAATCACTGTGAAGGGCTATCAAAAATTGCACCATCTGTTGCCTCTCTTTATGAGCAATGCAGATAGTAACTTTTTTTAGTTCATCATCTTCTGTAAGAGCCAATTGATCCCAAAGATTTGTCATAGCAGAAGAAAAGTCCTGAATAGTCATATTATTCTGCTGAATAGCTCGTATATCATTTTCCAACTGATATTGCTTTGCAAAATTTGATTGGGTGTATAACTTCTATAGATGATCCCAAACCTCCTTTGCTGTGCCATACTTAGCCGTACACCTATGGAATGCTCAACATAATTGTTAATCCAAGTAACAATTTTTGCATTAAAAATAATAATAAATCAACACATTCAACAAAGCATTAAAACTATGGAGTTAAGAATTAAAATAATATAACTATGCTACATCGTTCATCCCAACGTTGGAATTAGTTACACATCATGTTTGAATAACAAAAACAATAAAATATAGCGTTCATGGAATGAAATAAAGAGAATGGAGAGCTTGCACCAAATATCAATTCTTCTTGTCTCCTTCCAATCTTCCTCCTTTGCGGTCTTCAATTTCCCAAGAATTTGACGTTGAATCTTCAATTGGCTTGTTCTCGGGCTTCGCAAAAGTCCAGATCTCGTGCCTCATGTTTTGTATATATAGGTTTTGGAGAAACCTAGGTCAAGAAAGAGAGAATTCTGTTGAAAATCGAGAGAAAAATCCCACAGTCAGCCCAGTAGGATAACCCCGCGATCGCGCTGGAAAAGTCCCGGCGATGGCGTGGTTGAGGTGAAAAGGGCTCGGGTCTCATTTTTTAACCTTCACGCGATCGCCCTATTCATATCCGGCGATCGGATGGTCATCTTTTCACGACTGTGTAAGTTGGTCCCTGCCTTTTTATTGCCGCCTTGATCCTTAACTTCTGATTGTTGCGATTTAGTCCTCCAACTTTGGATTATTCTCAATTTGCTCATTTCAGCTCTCAAATCCTTCAATTAGTTCCTCCAACCTTTGATTTCTTTTCTTTGGCACCATGTAGGCTTCCCGGTTGATGTTATCACTCCCCGTCTGCTCAATTTAGCTCTAATTTACACCAAATTGTATATTTTTCAAATCAATTGCTTCATTCTTCATCTTTTGGGATATTTTCTGAAAAGTAAACAATTATAGACTAATTTAATAAAAATTATTCCAAAACGTCAACAATATATTCTACTTTAGACATACAAATAAATGTATAAAATACACTTATCACTCCTTTCGTCTCATAAAGATAGACTCATTTTTATTTTTACACGGATTAAGAAAACATAATTATTATATGTTAGAACTATAAATTTGCTTACACTTTACCTAATATACCCTTACATTAAATAATAAGTAGTTTATATGTGTTGATAACAATGCATATTAAATAGAAGTATATTAAAAAATTAAGACATTAATATAATCTTAATAAGGAAAGTAAGCTATAATTTGGGATAAACCAAAAAGGAAAACAAAAGAAAAAAAATTAACGAAAGATGAAATACATTGTTAATGGATCATTTTAAATGATTAAAATTTTTGCTACAGTTTTCGAAAATAATGTAACAAAGTATAGTGCAAAACATTCACATCAATATTAAGATATTGTTATTACGACTTTATTTGAATTCTCATAATTAACTTAATGGGGAAAAAAGTAAGTAACGCAAAACGATAAAAATAGGAACATGAGAAGGTCTCCATAAAGATGTCCATGGTAATCTTTGGACATGTGATCGAATAGTGCATTAAATCCAATTGTTGCTCGCATAGTATTTAATTGGATGAATAGTGCCTAAATTTAATTGGATGAATAGTGCCTAAATTGATGAGAAATTTAGGCAATTTGCTCGCATAGTGTTTAATTGGATGAATAGTGCATCCAATTGTTACTCACATAGTGTTTAAGTGGATGAATAGTGCCTAAATTGATGGAAAATTCTGGCAATTTGCCCGCATAGTGTTTAATTGGATGAATAGTGCTTCTAATTGTTGTTCGTATAGTGTTTAATTGGATGAATAGTATTTAAATGCAATTGTGCCTAAATTGGATGAATAATGTTTAATTGTAATTGGATGAATAATAGTGCATCCAATCGTTGCCCTCATATAGTGTTTAATTGGATGAGTAGTGTTTAATTGCAATTGGATTAGATGAATAGTGTCAATTGTACACTCAATCTTTTATGTATAGTAAGATAAGGTATAGTGTTTCAAATTATTTCCCTCATTGAAAGTGGGTAATCTCAGCAAAGGAATAAATGACCCCTCTATTCAACTTCTAAACTTTGATCAGAAGTATATATATATATGCACCTCTAAAAGCTGAAATTATCACTGCTTTGATAGCTCTTGATGTTAGCACACTGCCTAGCTATTTATTGAAATTAATTGTATAATATAGTTTATTTCATTCTTTTTCTCAATTAGGAATTGATTATTTGATTGAAATTCCACATTGAGAACAAAAAATTTGACTATAATTTTTTATGGCACTAATCAATGAAAACATGACACCTAATCTACCCTTTATATTCAACAAGGACAAATGTCAATAAAAAATTACTTGGTCCATTCCATTATCCAACAATCCAATTTAGGTGATTAGGGGTAGGAAACGTTTTTTCACTTCACTCAACCCTCTCACAATCCGTCTCTCTCACTCCATTACCATCTCAAATCACCTCCCACGTTCGCTCTTCATCGGTCATCGGCAGTAGACGCATAGCCAATAAGTTACACCACGTCGCCCAACGCAATCGCACTCCTCAGACAACTGACTCCTCACACAACCCTCTCCGTCTTCATCTCTCTAGCTCTCAGTCTCTTCGATTTCACCATTCTCTATCCCCATTTCGCCGTCTCTTGCTCTCCGTCGGTAGCCAACAACCAACTCAGCACAACCACTGAACGACAATACATAAAATAGGTATGTTGAGCCCTTTTGTATCTTTTACTTACAATGATCATCCTCTAAAATGGCATCTTCGCCCACAAATTCTAATGAGTAAGTACTAAGATTCGGTTATTTCCCCAATAATGTGCTATTGTAGTTTTGATTTTCCAGTGTAATCAGTGTTAGCCCAAGAGTAACTAACCAAGAGGGGGTGAATTGGTTAATAAATTTTTTTCGATAAATAATCTCAATCTTAAAACTAATAAGTACAAGTATGAGTACTTAGTGTTGCAAGTAACTTAACTATCAATATAGTGTGCTATAAAGGTCTAAACTTAATTGATAAAGCAAGTATAGCACTTACGTATAGTGTTGCACAATATAAATTGATAAAATAGAGTAAGTGCAATGTAAGTAAGTAAAAGGGATAAGATGATGCAAATGCAATTTATAGAGATTCAATCAACCAACATGATCTACATCCTCTATTACCGAGCTCTCCGTCACAAGAAAGGTCAAATCCACTAAATTGGTAACTTACAACAAGAAGTACCAAATCCTGAGGTGGCTTACAACAAGGAGCATCAATCCTTAAGTGACTTACAATAAGGAGCACTTATCCTTAGATAACTTACAACAAGAAACTCCTAGCCTTAACAACAAACGAGTTTTCACAAGGCTCTCAAAACCACCAAATATAATGAATTTAATTACAATTGAATTAACTCTCTTGAAAAATGATATACTCAAATTAAGTCTCAAGAGAGTTAGGCTAACACTTCAATAGATAGCAATGAATTAAGCTTGAGTGTTAGAAGAAAAACTTTGATGCAAATGATAATGAAAAGTTCAATGCAATCAAACAAAGTTTTTCAAAGAATATAATCTCTTGTTGAATGATCGAATCAAATTAAGTACCAAGAGATGCCACACTTGAATAATCAACAATAAGTTAAGCTCAAAGAGTTTAGGCAATTGAACTTTGATGAATCAAATGACAATGAAAAGTATAATACAAGTAATCAAAGTTCTTCAATTGAAATTCTTTCTTTAAAAGATTAAAATAAGTTTAGAACAAATAGAGACTTAAACTTCAATTGCAATATATAATGTGAAGATGTTGAAGAAGTTTAAACAATATAAAACCAAGAATTTTCACAAAAACTTTCTTCTAAAGACTTTGATGAATTTGATAAAAACAAAGTTTAGATCAATCAAAGTTTTCTTATAAAGATAGATGAATATAAATCAAGTAAGAACAATGAATTTTTACATAAAAGTTTCTCTAAAATCTCTTCTATATTGTTGAAATTGAATGCAAGAGAGACTATTTATAGATCAAGATAATGAAGTTCAGGCACTTTCGGTTAATCATTTCTGGAGTTTCAGTTGATCGAACTATAAAAGTAGCCGTTATGAATTTTCAACCTGTTGGAGTTTCAGTTGACCAAACTGTCGGTCGACAGAAAACTTTTGGTTGACAAATTTTGGTTGACCGAAAGTTGACTTTTGGAAAACATGAAAATGCATGATTTTTAGATTTCCAACTTGTTTTTTCAAAGTGTTTTAATATAATATAATAATGATTTAAGATCAAATAACATTTAAAAAGCAATATTGACTTTGAAAAAAATATTTTATGCAAGTGACGAATTTTCAAGTAAGTGTCTTGGTGCATAAAAATCATTTTCGAGCTCGTTAGATTTCATTGCTAAAGATAGAGAGTCTTATACCTTTACATAGGTTAAATCAACTCTTGAACTTGAACTCTAATCTTGTATGTTTGAGTTTTTGATCTTCATGTTATGCTTTCCAACTTGAATCTTGATCTTGAGTATTTTCGATTCTTTCTTGATCTTCCTTGTATCTCATGTGCTTGATCACATAGTTTTTATTTATATTTTTGATAGATAATTTGAACATTGAATACTTTGAATATTTATCATTACATGAAACACTTGAAGTATACTTGTTAATGACACAATATATTCTTGTTTGTTATGATCAAAACAATAAGGTTAAGTTAACCATAGGTCAACAATAAGGGGATCATAAACCATACAATGATATCTCTTTTGAACAAGTCGCACGACATGCATGAGTGCACATAATTTGATGTAGTTGGAATTGTCGGCATGAGCATGTATTTCAAATGTGATCGGTAGTAACCGAGTTTTTTTCTACACCAACCTCCATTACCATCTTATCCAAATTACGTACCTGCATAGTTATACTAGCATCAAACGAATTTCACTACTTAACTTCCATTTTTGGTGTCAAATTTATTGTGCACATCAATGAAGCACTTCTCCTCTTTTAGAACCACTTTTGCATCATTGATTTGATGCATTCGACTAATGAAGTAACATGATAGCTTCTTTGTCACCTGAGAACAAAATGTAAGGACTTCGCAACATTGTTCGTCATGATGTTGTCAAACAAATTTCAAAACTCAACATTCATTTTCGATGTCAAATTTGTAGTGCACATCAATGAAGCACTTCTCCTCTCGAAGAACCACTTTTGCGTCATTGATTTTGATGCATTCAACTAATGAAGTAATAGGATAGCTTCTCTGTCACCTAAGAACAGGATTTAAGGACTTCACAATATTGTTCGTCATGATGTTGTATTGATTTCCTCCAAAATTTTCCTTAGACCATGCCGAAATACAAGCATTTTGCAAATACGAAGCCATAGCAGGGAGGATGATTTTAATATGATCCATCACCTGCTCAAACTCTGATATTCGGTAGGCCAGTGTTGTACGTTTGAACAAGATAATCGCATTGCTATTGCTATACCGACTAGTCATTTTTTTTCAATATGCCACATATTTGAGCCGTAGTGGGAGTGAGGATACAACATGGTAATTACCCGTTTGATGCTATTCTTCATGTCCGAAACAAAAAAAAGATGCTCGAAGTCATCGACCATATCTTTCCACTTCGAGAAGAACCAGTGCCACGATGCATTAGTCTCTACATCAACAATACCCCCATGCAACTGGATATATCTACATGTTTGCATTCAACACAAATGAAAGGTCTCATGTAATCTCGAAAACCTCTTATTCTAGGTCCAAATGCTACAAATAAATACAGAAGCTTATTATTGTTTTACAGCTCAATGTGTGTGAGAGTTCCAGGTTTTTCGCCGTGGGCACATGACAGTAAAACGGTAGTTTCTGAAAACTCTCTTCAAGTGAACCACAGAGATGAACGAGACTTTTTCTTTACTTCTTCATACTTTATTGTAGCTAATATGAAATCCGAACTCACGCTCCATGTCCCGGATAATACCCGTGTGAACATAGGGTTGGTTTGTATCGTCCAATCACCTCATAATGCGCTGTCCAATTAGAGTACTCATTGCATGTTTGTTTACATTTTTTCGTACATCTAAAGAATACACGTGCTCATGTATGCACCGATGGATCATAAATATATCTGAAGTTTTGATCTTTGATGCTTGCACTAACCAACAACAGGTGCTATCAATACAACAAAATGTAAGAGTTCTGGGATCGACTTTTTAACCTTGAAATGAAACTTCTCTATCGAAGTCTTCAATACTAGTAGCCTCGTGTGAAGTTGTTTCTTTCTAAAGTATATTCGATTCTCCTCTATTACTCCTTATACATCCAATGTAAATGTATTTTCAAGTAGCAGTCGATTTTTTTACCGACGACTCTTGAGCTTCCTTAGCCCTGGATCTCATCATGGGTCCCACCGGTACGTGAATCACGGTTCGACTTCCTTGACTCTCATCACTAATAGTGGTGAATGTTCATTTCCTACGTTCGCATTTTTCTCTCCTAGATCATATTCATCCATAATTACACATAAGGCAGCTTGTGTGTGCACAGAAATGTACCACTGCAAATCCTCGTCGTCTACTACATCAGCCGGTGGTATATTCATGTTTGGAACTTTTCCACTAGATTCGAAATTTCAGTCTGTCAACATTGAGCTTCTCAAAAAGTAAATTGAGAAGCTCTTCATATATAATGTCACTTCAAATAACAATGGACGTTGTCCGGTTTCTAAGTCACTTTCAATCGTCATCCATGTTGAGAAAGTACAACTGTACGAGACAACAAAGCTCATTATATCTCTCATACCTGGATGCCAGTAACAATACTATGATGAGCTTACACGAGATAAGTGAACACAACAACCTTAAACTACTAATATAATTGATAAGTAAAATAAGTGACTAATTTGAGAATAACACAACACAATGATCATGACATTTTCTCAAATAATTTGATAATCTTAAAAATTAGTTAAACTAATTATTTAGTATGTTTTTCTCCATTTTTTATGAAAATGAATAACAAATAAAAAAAATTCAATGCAAATAAAATTTCGAAAATATTACCTTCTTCCAAAATTTGTTATTTACCAAATCGATTTTGCAATTTGTTGGTAAGTTTTTTTTCCCGTCAAAATGGAATCAAGTATTTCCTTCCTTCAAAGTTTAGATCTTGGAATGTGAAATCATAGTTAAAGTTAGACATATTTCTCTCAAAAATTAAAGTGGTTATTACCTAATAGATAATTTGACTTTTGAAATCAATGAGTATTGACTAGTTTTGATGTGACTTGTCAAGATCTAATCAAGAACATTGGGAATGAAACTATTTAGATAGATTTATTTATTTATTTATTTATTTATTTTTTGTTCATTAAGGGTATAATAGTTATTTTAAACATTTTTGTGAAAAGTATCAACATTAGACACAATTATTGTGACAACCATTTAATTAGACAATTTTGAAAGAGTACATGGAAGCATGACAGGGGGGCGTGTAAGGCCCTACACAGTGAGGGGGCCTGTAAGGCCCCTTGTGAAATTCCCCTCTCTTTTTGAAAATTTGCCTTGTTAAAAATGAACAAATTGATAGTAACAAAGAGATGATAGCCTTTGGTCTCATGAACAATGTTGGATCTTTCACGTCATACTACTTAACCACTTGATGCAAACCACGTAGCAATGGTAGCTACGCAACCCACAAAATATTGAAATCGACCCAAAAACGTCAAGAAACCACGATTTATGGATCCAATTAAAATTAATTGAACCAAACAACCAATACAATCACTGGGATATATTGACCTCTTGATCACAAGCAATAATAATTCTCACCGAGATTTGAACAAACAAGAATAACTCTCAAGTTCGAAATTTATTTAATGAAGAATAAGATTTTGAAAGCAAAATAGCCTCTCAATTATAATATCAAAGTTGTGTGTTGAATAATGAAAATTACATCCCTATAAATAGGGTCAAAACTAGGTTTAAGAGTTTTAATTAAACAAGGAAACAAATACCAAAGAATAAGGAAATAAATAAAATTCCTAAATTCACGCGTATAATTATTTACAGCCGTGAACCTTCACTTTACGGCCGTAAGGCCCTTTCTGTTCCAACATTACGGCCGTGAGACTATTTTTACGGCCGTAAGCCAAATTTCTGAAAATCTTGTTTTTGATCCGAGGCTGCGTTACGGCCGTGACAAATATACGTTACGGCCGTAAGTCCAATTTTCTTCAAATCACAATTTTCAACAGTAGGTTGGTTACGGCCGTGAGCTCCCATATGTTACGGTCGTGAATTTTGAAAAATTGCAATTTTCTTCGTCGGCTTGAATGAGGTTGATCCAATCTTCGTTTTGTCTCGGTCCCAACATGGAACTTGCTTCTTTTGATGACACGAACATTGTTTTGGCCATTGTTTCTTGAACTAACTTGTCCATTGCTTCATTGGCCCTCTTTGCTTGCAATCGAGTCATCGGTCCTCCTTTGATCTTCAACGGATCTTTGTGCGGGCTTGTATCCGTGGTCTGGATCACATCACCACTGGTATGTGTATAATCATATTGTACCATTATTTCATGAGCCCAAATCAACTTATGATCCATTTGACATGACTTTTACTTCATGTAGAAGAGTTTCCTGAATAAACTACCTTAACTTTTGTTTGCAGAGTAATTTCTAAAAAAACACTTCCTACTCCAAAAGTACTTTTTTAGGAAGTCAAACTTGACCGTCTTCCTACAAAAGCTCTTCTAACTAATTGAAGCACTTTTAAAAATATTTGTCAAACGTTTCATAAGTTTTGAATCACAAAAATAACTTATGGGTTCTCACTTTTACAATTTTTTCCATAGAGCAATTTTCTAATTAATATTGAATATATGACTTTATAGGGCCATTTTCAAAAACTGCTGTAAATTTCAACGTTGGATGCAAAATAACAACATAAAACATAATAATGTCATTATGTATGCTGCTAGTTCTTCCAAAAGTATTTAATTATATTCTTAAATACTTTTCGAAATATATAATTAAATATTTTTAAAAATAAATTAATTGTTGAAAATTGAAAATAATAATAGAATATAAAATTTCCTGGTCATTTGGAATAAGATTTAGAGTTATGTATGGGTTGAAGATGACTTTGCTGGATAGTGCAAAATTATACAATTTTGATGCAAATTTACTCTGAAACGGAGTAAATGGTTTGGAGATGCTCTTATCATTATAAATAATATATGTTTTTTGATCCGTGAGTTTCTTGAATTGTAATTTAATTGATTCTACTGGTAGATACTGAGTACTAAGGACAACATAGGCACACGAATGCAGGGCCACAAGTTTTGGTGTAGGGAAAATGTTAACGGAACGAGGGGACGATCATATAAACTTCAACTAGAAATGCACGAAAGGGTGCATAAGCTTAAATAACTTTAACTCTCTTAAGACGTTCACCTTTTAAATGAGTCGAATTAACTTGCACTAGTTCAGTTTTAACTTTGTGAAAGATAGAGGATTACAAATTAAGGTTATTCTTGATGGACATAATCGAACAATATAATAGTCGAAAGGGAAATTGGCGCAATTAGTCCCTAAACGTGTTACTTTGTGTGCAATGGGTCTCCAAACTTTCAATTTTGGTACAGCAATCTCTAAACGTTGAAACATTTGGTGCAATTAGTCTTTTTTGACGATTTCCATCTAAATCTCCATAACATAAATGTTTTGGGACCAATTTCGCAAAAGAAGGCAGGGGCATATACGTCCTAATTAAATAATATATAATAATACCAAAAAAGGAACATGACATCTTTTCAAAAAGGAAAGAAACTGGAGAAGACGTCTGCAAACTCTCCAGCAACCAAGACTAAAAGGAAGAGAGGAGGAATTACAAATTGGACACAATAAAGTCTTGAAGCTTCTTTTTTCAGATTGAACAGACATATTGGAAGGTGAGTTGGGTTATCATTTTTCCCCAATTTTTCTTAAGTTCGAACACTGTGTGGATTGAAATTATAATTTTTGCTTCTCATTTTGACGCCCTAGCTTGCCTCGGCATGTGATTGAGAAGATGAAGTCTAGAAAAGGCGTGAAGGAGATGGTCCCATTTACGGTAGTTTTCTCATTGCCAAAACGTGGGTTTTCTTAAAGGACTTGGTTACAAGCTTCCACTGCTCTATTTCTACAAAAAGCAGAGAATGAGTCTATTGTAGGGTGGGGTTTCAATAGAATAGGATGATCATATAGTAGCTATTCTGCAAGATATTGAGAATGTGAAGTCTAAAGTTGTGAAAATATTTGCAATTACTCCAGTTCCTTTGTATAAGCTGCCTTGGGACCCAATGGATGGTGCTGGAGTTGGTGAGGATTATGTACCACAACGGACAAATGAATCAAGTTCTTACGTGATGAACGACTATGGGTGGGATGACATACTCAATAGCACGGACAGTGGTATATTTGACGAGTTAGAGAAAATTTCATGGATGATTTTGTGTTCAAGCAAGGCACTGGTATGGGCGATGATGAAAATGAGGCGATGGGTGGAGATGTTGATATATCTGCAGATTCATTGAATGACTCAGATTATGATATTGATGAAGGGAAAAAAATGATAATTCATCAAGAGAACGGTCGGAGGTGAATGTCAATATCGGTATTGTGGATCTGTGCAGTGAAAATAGGGATGATTGTGAGACTGATTATGATGATTCAGACGAGTTGGAGAGTCTTGCAAGTGAAGACGATGGCTGTACACGCAAAGGAAAGTCACCATTGGAGTTCAATCCGAGGACAGATATGCTTTCTCCCCAGTTTCGTGAAGGTGTCTAATTTCTTTTTTCTTCAAATAAATATATGGACTTGTCTGTTTAGACTTCGATATCAACCGAAAAATGATTAGATAGGAATATTATATGTTTTCAGGTCTTGTGTTTGAGTCCGTCAAAATTGTGCGAGCTGATTTGGTGGAATATTCAGTGAAAAATAATCGGGAATATCGATTATTGAAAAATGACAAAAAGCGTATTAGAGCAAGATGCAAACAAGAAAAATGTCCTTGGATCTTCTATGCTACTGTACAAGATGACTCCATTACCATCCGACTGAATAAGTACAAAGAGGAGCATAGTTGTGGAATAACATACCAAAACAAAAGGGTTTCATCTACATATTTAGCAAATAAATATGTTGGGGAATTCCATTCACAACCGGATCTGAAAATCCCAGGCTTCCGTGAGAAGGTGTTAGCTGAGTGCAATGCTGACATCTCTAAATGGAGTTTTTACAAAACAAGGAAGAAGTCAAGAGACATAATTCGGGGTAGTGTACTAGGGCAATATAAGATTCTATTTGACTATTACCAATAGCTTCGGATGAGTAACCCGGGCAGCGCAATTGAGTTAGAGGGGCACGAAAAGGAATTTAGAAGGTTATATATTTGTTTTAGAGCTTTGAAGGAAGGTTTTCGGACCGGTTGCCGAAGAGTGATTGGTCTCGATGGGTGCTTTTTGAAAGGAGAGCATGGGGGACATCTACTTTGTGCTATTGGTATAGATGGGAACAATGCCATGTACCCTGTTGCTTATGCAGTTGTAGATGCTGAAAATAGGGACAACTGGAGTTGGTTTCTGGAACTTCTAGCTGATGATTTGTTGATTATCGACAGTTATCTTTGGACTTTCATCTCCGACAAGCAAAAGGGCTTAGTTGGATCTGTCAACACATTATTCAAGGAGGCGGAGCATCGCATGTGTGTACGACACCTGCGTAATAATTTCAAACTTGTTCACCATGGGTTAGCATTGAAAAATCTGCTTTGGAGTGCAGCTCGAGCAACAACAATATCAGCGTGGAACATGGAGATGGCAAAGATGAAGGAGTTGGATAACGATGCACATGGATGGTTCAACGATAAGCCAGCTAGTCAGTGGAGTAGATCGCATTTTAGAGATACCAACAAGTGCGATGTTCTTCTGAACAATCTTTGTGAATCATTCGATAGTGCGATCCTCAAGACACGTGAAAAGCCAATAATACATATGCTTGAGCAAATTCGACTGAATTTGATGAGTCGATTGGTGAGCAAGCGAGATGAGGTAGGTAAGTGGACTAAAAATGTTGGGCCCAGGATTGTCAAAATAATTGAGAAGGCTAAGAATTTTGCACGTCACGAGTTTCCTACCTACTCGGGCAATGACAAATTCCAAGTTCACAACTTTGCCGCAAGATTGATGAACGCTGTTGATATACATGCCAAGACATGTTCATGTAGGAGTTGGCAATTATCAGATCTCCCTTGTGCACATGCAATTGCGACTCTTCAATCAACTAGAAAGGACCCATATGATTATGTAGATGATTACTACGGTAAAGATGCATACATGCGAGCCTACACACCTACCATATGTCCAATTACAGGTCCCGAGTTATGGCCGAACCCTGGGCAAAACCCACTTGCTCCAGCCCCATTCAAAAAGCAACCGGGTCGGCCTAAAAAAGCTAGAAGAAGAGAACCTGATGAACAACCGGCTCCGACTAGAAAGAAGAGAAAGACTATGATGAAAATGAGATGTCGAAAATGTGGGAAACATGGGCACAATAAGCGAACTTGTAGGGAGAATGGTGCACATACTTGACAAAGGACATGTGGTTATTTTGCTTTTTTTGGGAATCTAATTAGTTAGTCATGGATATCACTTCTTTTTGTCATTGACCATCACCTATTTTTTGTTGAGATGGCTTTTGTATCTATTTTGTGGAAAATATTTTGGAATTTCTGTGTCCCAATTTCAAGTCCTGGTATGTGATATCATGTGCATTTGTGCACTTAACATTGACTAATATATTTTTTGGTTTCTTCTTTTGCATATCATCATTCTCCTAAGGAAAAATATTAAATCTTGAAGTGACAGATTTTTCTTTGATGAGTTTATGTTGTGCCCTTCATATTTCTATATTGCACAGGTTCCATCTGAGGTGAGGATGCAAAAAGCTATATATGATAAATATTCTGGGTCTAGGGATTAGCTTACAAGTTACAAGGAAGGTTTGCCATCTTCTTGTCTTATTTTTATTTGAAGCAAATGAATTTTCTGTTAAATTGTTTTTGCAGTAACTTAATGAACATGATATTTTCTCGTATTGATATTTCTCATGGTGAGTTTTCTATTATTTCGTTTTAGGGACTTGTAGCACCAAAATTATAAGATCACTGTGTCTTCTTCCATTTCAAGTTGGAAACTTTTTGGGACTTATCAAAACATTGAAAATAGGGAATTACTGTGCCCTTTATTTATTTAGACATATATATGCCCCTGTCTTCTATTGGTGAATTGGTCCCAAAACATTAATCTGACAGAGTTTTAGATGGAAATTGTCAAAAAGGACTAATTGCACCAAATATTTCAACGTTTAGGGACTGATGCACCAAAATTTAAAGGACGGGGACCCATTGCACACAAGGTGGCACATTTAAGGACTAAATGTGCCAATTTCCCTAGTCAAATTTTCAATCTTTTAAATATTATCGTTCCATTATCGTTCCGCTCCATATGCCTAATATGTGATAATTATTTGGCTCAATTCCAAGTGGGACTAGCTTTGATCAGAGCATTGCTATACATAGCAAGGCTTGTTCGTGCAAGCTCGTAAAAATACTAGACACGAAGTTGTATCGCGACGTAGGTAACTTTGCAAACTGTAGTTACTTAGGTGAAAGGTTTTCTCTATAACCAAATAAATTGCTTATTTTTGCTTAAGTGATTCATTTAATTACTAATCTTTAATTTTCTAGCATACTAAACATTTAGTAAACACTAAGAGCCCGTTTGTTGTAGGAAATTTTGAATTTTTTAGAGAATGTGTGGTTGAAAAGAGGTTGAAAAGTTTGAAAGTGGTGGATCTCATAAAAATGTGTAATTAAAAATAATTTTTTTGGAGAAGTTCAAAAACTTCTAGATCAAACAGGGGCTAAATAGTTGTATACATGTAAACAGGCAAATAAAATTTAAATTAACCTATTTGTACATACCTTTTATCCAGATTGAGTTACCAAAGATGTGTTGACAATTGTGTAATGTTGATTTGAGAGATGATGTGATGGTTAAAAGAATGGATATCCGTCAATGTGATATATATAACATAATCTGTACATCACTATGTACAAATAACTCATAAAATTTAATGAAATACATAGGTGTGACAACAATGGACATAACGGGAGTGGAAACATTTGTTGAATTGAGAAAAATTTAGAAACAAAAGGAAGCAAGGTAAAAGCACATAATTCTTCCCATGTACATTTTTCTCTAAGGCTGCATTTGATAGTGAATGTGAAATTTGGTAGGAAAGAAAATGAATTTTAGGGAATTGAGTATTTTATGTATTTGATTGGTTTAATTTTTTAGATGAAAAAAGTGAAAAAAACTTCAACTTTTGTTATTTGATTGACATTATTTTTCATGGCAAATAAAGCAAAATGTAAATATTTTAATCAAAAAAAAAATATTTTTTATTTTTTCACACATTTGTACTTGATAATGATAATGTTAGTTTTTGGGCAAAAAAAAAAAAGAAATAAACAACAACAAAAATTATCAACATGATGCAAATTACAAAAAAGGTTGTCAGAAAAATAAATTCTACTACCTAGGCAAGAAACCATTTTCCTTGAAAAAGGGGAAAACAAGTCACGTGCCTTGGAAAGAATGAATTTAAATTGTCTAGAAAATTTGGACTATCAAACATGCAAAAGTTAAAATTTGAGTGGAAAATCCACTTTCCATTGAAAAACTATTGAATCAAACGCACCCTACAAGTTATATTAGTGGAAATATGTACCGTGAAGTTCGATTTTCCCCCCATTTCCAAGATGATTTTAATAAATCCAAGACGAGATGTAATAAAAAAGTTGATAGTTACGAAATTTATCTACCAAATTAGGAAGGAAAATGTGTTTCTATCAACAGAGGATGCCATTGATGCCTGCAATTTTCTCTAAATAGTTCAAACAAAGTAAAAGCGGAAAGATTGTAGGGATATTGAGAAATGCAAGAAAAATTCACGTAAACATTCAACAAATATAGCCTATGGACCTATGAGAGCTTGACACGTTACAAAACTTTAACAGTAAAAAGGGTCTTTTTAACCGCACCACATTTTAATTACAATGAATATTCCTAATTTTTCCTTATTTGTACATTTACCCTGCTAAGTTTTTCTTTTTAATAATTTTTTTATCATCAATTCTTTATTAATTTTCACATCTTGTCTTTAAAGAAAATTTTCGTTCAAAATATTTGTTACAAGAGCGAATTTTTTTTTATATCTCATACTTTTAAATAATCAAAATAAATAACTAATACAAAAGTTAAACAAAATATTTTGCACATCTTTTCAATGCATGTTAACAGAATATTTAAAAAGAAATAGTGATTAGAAACAAAATTTGTTAATTAATTGAGTGTTATGAATAATAAAGCGATTAAAAAATTGAGGACTTAAAAGCAAAAGTAAACAAACACTAAAAATCTTTCTTGCAATTAAACTGTGATGTAGATATAAAAAAAGTGTAGTGTGAATATAATTAGCCTTAAATAAATGGGGAAATTACACCAGCTAACCTAAAATTTAAGAAATTTCAATAATACCCTAAGGCAGTGTTTGAAATGGTGTTTTTTGCCATGGAATTTGGAATTGATTTTTCAACTTTTGGCTTTTGTTGCTATTTGATAGGTTCTTTTTGGATTAGAAATCCATTTCTAAAGCCCTGTTCTCTTTATTGTTTTGAGATCGTTTTCTATTTTTATTTTCGAAAACACTAAAAACGTGTTCTCTTTACCATTTTCGAAAACACATTTTGTAAAAAAAAAAAAAAAAATTGTACACAAAACGCAAAACGCCTAAAACCTCGTTTTGGGCGTTTTGTGTGTATTTCAACAAAAAATGTTCAAAACGTGGAAAACGAATTTTGGAATTTTTTTTTTTTTTTAAATCATCCTAACTTGGAACTAAGCTTAATATATATAAGCTAAATAAATTTTTTTTTTTTTTTTAGAATTATCCTAACTTGAAACTAAGCTTAAATAAAGTTTTCTTGTTGTTATATTTCAAAAAATGCCTTAATAAATGAACTCTGGTGGTTTTGAAAGAACTTGCATTTTCTGGATTTTAATAGAATTAGAGCTTCCTCAAATCTCAAACCTGACCAAGCTGTGTTAATATAGACTTTTAATACTCACATTAGTGTATTGCATGTAAACATGTTTTCAATGTATTGTGAAATGAAATTTAATTTTGAGCCAGTAGTATTCTGGAAGCAAATTTTAGTTGGAATCCAAGTTTTATCAGATGTATCAAGGGCCTAGTCAATCTGTTGCTGATTTTCACTCTTAGGTCAACAGTCTCTGGGATCGGTTGTCTCAGGCTGATCCATCTTTTCCAAATGCTGATTCTGCCAAACTGTTCTCCATTATAGATATTGTCGACAGTTCATTCGCTTCATGATGCATATTCGAGATGAGTTTGAAAACACCAGGGCCTCGTTACTCCATCGCTCTCCACTGCCAACTCTCAACATTGCCCTTACTGAGCTCATATCTGAGGAGACACGGCAACAAACTAGTCGAACTCAGTTTACTGATCTAGTTATGTCCGTCACACCTAGTATTGCTCCTCTAGTAACAGCAGTCTCTTCTTTCAGGTCACGTTGGTTTGTTGGTCAGTGTCTTTATTGTAAGGAAGAAGGTCATCAAATTTTCGATTATCTCAAGAAAAAGGCTAAGGACGAGAGAGACTTAAAAGGCAAAGGCCTCTACCCCCAAGTGTGCTGCAGTATCGACCAGTTCACCAGTTTTTGAATCTTCTCATGTACCCACTACATCTTTTACTACAGCTGACCTTGAGGCTCTGGTTCGCCAGCTTTTGTCCCGTACCTCCACTGCCTTGATCGTCCCTTCAGGTATATCTTCCTCTTGGTTTATTGACTCAGCTTGTTACAACCACATGACTCCCGTCTCCTCTTTATTTTCTGAGAAGAAATCTATAAGTAATGTCCCGCCCAATTACACTGCTGATGGTTCCCATATGCCTGTTAGTCATATTGGTTCCATCTCTACTTCTGCTCATTTTATTCCCTGTACATTTCTTGTGCCAAAATTATCACTCAATCTTCTTTCTGTTGGACAATTTGTTGAACTTGGACTTATCGTAACATTTTCTAATAAAGGGTGTGATGTACAGGATCAGAAGACGGGTTGGCTAGTTGGGACAGTGCGTAAAGTTGGTTGTCTATTTGAGCTTTCATCCTTGCAAATCCCCGGTTCATGTTCTATCCCACCTTTTGCAGCTGTTGTTTCTTCCAGTCTTTGGCATTCTTGCCTTGGTCATACATCTTTGTCCCATGTTAAGTCGTTAGTGTCCAATGGTCATCTAGGATATGTTAGTTTTGATACTTTTGATTGTGTCTCCTGTCAATTGGGAAAACAAAAGGCTTTATCTTTCAATAATAGTGACTTTTTATCTTCTACACCTTTTGATCTTGTTCACTCTGATGTATGGGGACCTGCACTTACTCATACTAAAGGGGGATCTCATTATTTTGTTATATTTATCGATGATTATTCTCGCTATACTTAGATCTATTTTCTACGTCATAGATCTTAATTACTCACAGTTTTTCCTGAATTTTAACAGATGATTAAAAATCAATTTGATCACACTATCAAAGTATTTTGCTCCGACAATGCCATGGAATATACATCTGTTTCCTTTCTTGACACTCTTAAAGAGGACGACATTCTTCCCCATCTTTCAGGTCCATATACCTCCTAGAAGAATGGTCGTGCAGAACGCAAACATCTACATGTGCATGATACTATATGATATCTGCTATTCTCAGCCTCACTCCCTAACTCTTTTTGGGGAGAAGCTGCTCTTATAGCTGTACTCACGATCAATCGAGTCCCCTCCCCGACCATATCTAATCGGTCTCCTTATGAGCTCCTTCATGAAAAGGTACCAAATTATTCTCTGTTAAAATTTTTTGGTTGTGCCTGCTTTGTCTTACTTCCACCTCATGAGTGTATTAAACTTGAACCACAATCACGTCTCTGTTGTTTCCTTGGTTATGGCACTGAATACAAAGGTTATCGATGTTATGACCTCATCGCTAACCGACTTCACATCTCTCGCCATGTTCAGTTTTGGAAACACAAGCCCTTCACCACTATATACTCTTTTCCATCACAATCCACATCTCCGTCTACTATCTTTTCTGAGTCAAGTACAGAATTTCCTTAAGTGTCTGATGCAATTGTTGAAAGCTCATCCAGTGACCAGTCATCGCTCATTCCTCTCGTGTCTGCACCATCTGCTGATCATGTCATCGCTTCCGAGTCCACTATCACTCCAGAAAATTGACGGTCTACTAGAGTAAGAACACTTCTTACTCATCTTAGTGATTATTATTGTTATTCTACTGTTGCCACTCTTCATGAACCTTGCACTTACTGCGAGGCCAGTTTTGACACTCTTTGGCAAAAATCTATGTCTGATCAACTACGGGCTCTCCTCAATACTCATATATGGGAACTAGTTGATTTGCCTCTGGTAAGTCTGCAGTAGGATGTAAGTGGGTATACAAGATTAAGACACGGGCTAATGGGTCATTTGAGCATTACAAAGCTCGAGTCGTGGCACGAGGTTTCACTCAGGAGTATGGTATTGACTATGAGGAGACTTTGTACCTGTTGCTCGCCTTACTTCTTTTTGTTGTTTACTTGTTGTGGCAGCTGTTCAGTATTGGCAACTATTTCAAATGGATGTTAAGAATGCATTTCTTAACGGTGATCTAGATGAAGAAGTCTATCTCAAACCTCCTCCAGGATTTAAGTATCCACTTCAGAAGGTTTGTCATCTTCGTAAGTAACTTTATGTCTCAAACAGTCTCCCGTGCTTGGTTTTCCAGTTTAGTTCAGTGTTTGCTCAACAAGGCTTCACTCCTAGTGGGTATGATTCTGCTTTATTTATTCATCGATCTGAATCTGATATTGTCCTCCTTCTACTCTATGTTGACGATATGGTTATCACAGGTGATGATCTTCCTGGCATCACAGCACTTCAGCAGTTTCTTAATCAGTAGTTTGAAATGAAGGATTTGGGTTCGCTCAGTTGTTTATTGGGTCTAGAGCTTTCAACCTGCTCAGATGGTTATTATCTTTCAGAGGCTAAGTATGCATCTGCGCTGTTGTCTCGGGCTGCACTAACAGATACCAAGCTTGTGGATAGCCCTTTAGAGACAAATGGCAAGCTTCTTCCTAGCTATGAAACACTCTTAGGTTATGCCACTCTTTATGAGAAGTTGGTTGGTAGTCTCATTTACCTAACAGTGACTCGTCCTGATATTTCTTATGTGGTGGTCACCTTGGTTAGTCAATTTATGCATTCTCCTTGTTCTACTCATTACGTTGCTGTTCTTCGGATTCTTCGTTATGTCAAGGGGACTCTATTTCATGGGATTCACTTTTCTATCCACTCACCATTGACTCTTCAAGCATATTCTGACACTGATTAGGCAGGATATCCTACCGATTGTCGCTCTACTACTGGTTATTATTTCCTTCTTGGTACATCTCTTATCTCTAGGAGAAGTAAGAAATGGTCAGTTGTCTCTCATTCTAGTACGGAATCCGAATATCACGCCTTGAATGACACCACCTCTGAATTGTTGTGGATTCGATGGTTACTTCACGATATGGGTGTTTCCTTCAGTGACAACTCTTCTCTTCATTGTGACAATACTAGAGCTATTCAAATTGCCCACAATGATGTCTTTCATGAGCGCACGAAGCATATTAAGATAGATTGTCATTTCGTTCATCATCACCTCAAGCAAGGGTACTCTTCAGTTTCATCTTGTTTCTTCTGCTGACCAGCTTGCTGATATGTTTACAAAGGCACATCCTCCTGGACATCATCGTGATTTGGTTTGCAAATTTAAGATGGCATTTCGCTCCCATTTTCATTTTGAAGGGGGGGGGGGGGGGGGGGGGTGTTAGAATATATTTAGTATCTAGAACATATTCTGTATATATATATATATATATATATTTAGGGTACGATGAATCAATTGTAATAGTATATTTATGGTAGTTGTCTCATTCTCTTTCTATAAAAAGGGACGAACCCTTATACAGTTTACACGCGGTGAAATATACAAGTCTTCTTTATTCTCTGTTTTCTCTCTGACTCTTTATTCTAGACAAACTCAAACCAATTTCCGGCTGAATCATCAGGAATTTCTAAGTCTATAGATTCCTCAACCAAATTGGAGGCACAATTGTTTACACCTGCCCCTAATGTTAATAATTTGGCTACTCCTCAGGCTGGATATATACATAAGAGGAAGGATAAATTGGATGACAAGAAGAAGAATATTCATCAGAATGCTCAACTCATGTTGGATTTGGGCACTTCGAAGAATGCATTTGAAGCCTTGAATGCCATCCCAGAGGAAGAGGGATCTGAGATTGAAGTTGCCAAGATAGTGAGATCATTATACGAGATGAGGTACCTCTTCAGTCTATCTTCCCAAATATGGACCAAAAGTGTACTGATCCAATTCAAGTGGAGGAGGATAAATTGTGTGCTTCTATGGGGGCTTTACAAGTTGAGTTTACAGAAATTGGAACTCTACATGAGAGAGAATGTGTCTCAGACTCAGAAGTTGATAGGAGAGCAGAAAAGATACAGGACCCCATTGGTCTTAATCTCAAGGAAGAAAAGGTTAAGAATATGACTGGCCATCTAACATTTTAATTTTATGGGTATTAAAACCATGATCTGGAATATTAGAGGGCTTTTAAGAAGTCTTCTAGGAGAAGGTTAAAAAATTTAGTTGCTATGTATAAGCTTCAGAAATTTTTTGTATTAGAGCCTATGATATCTAAGCATACTGCAGCAGACTATGCTAGATTCCTGAAATTTGATAATGGATTCTCTAAATGCATTAGTAAAATATGGTGCTTTTGGAACAATGATATACCATTGAGTATCTATCATGATCATGATCATGAGCAATGTCTGTCAGTCTTAATTGAGGTTGAAGATTTGAAAATTGTTGTCACAGCTGTATATGCTAAGAGTACATACATACAGAGGAGGCTATTGTGGACTGGGTTGAGATCACAAGCAAATTCTATGAATATTCCTTGGATTGTTGGAGGAGATTTTAATGCTATCTCTCATAAAGGGGAAAGGAAGGGAGGAAATGAACCTCTGTTCGTTTCTATGGCTGATTTTAATAGTATGATGGGGGGTTGTCAGTTGTGTGAAATGAGGACTAAAGGAAACTTTTTCCCGTGGAATAATTTCCAAATGCTTGAAAGACTGGATAGGGTTTTCATTATTGCTGAGTGTGCAGCTCTACATGGCCAGATTTTTATACATATGCACTCAAGAGTAATGCATCTGATCATAGCCCTCTCATGATACTACAATTCCAGTATCAATCAGCTGTTATGTCTTCATTCAAATTCTTTAACATGTGGCTTTCAAATGAAACATTTTATCAAATTATTATGGATAATTGGCAGCAGCCTTTGTCCCCATTCTCTAAGGGTCTATATGGGTTTTATTTCAAATTAAATAGGCTGAAAACGTGTCTGAAAACTTGTAATAAATCTGTATTTGAGAATTTATTTTAGAAACTCAAACAGGCTGAGACAGAAGTGGATATACAGGAAAGAAAATTTGCTACTAATCCTACAGTTGAGAACAGATGTGCAGCTTCTAAAGCATTTGCCCAATTGAATAAACTATTAGCTGGTGAGGAAAATTTCTGGAGACAAAAGGCATGTGCACAATGGTTTTCAGAAGGTGACAGAAATTCTTAATTTTTTCATGCTAAGGTTCAAGCTTCTATACATAGAAATAAGATTCAAGTAACAACATTCACAGATGGTTCTTGGAGCATTGATGTTGAGGAAATTAAGCAATCTACCAACCAATTTTTCCATGATCTATTTTCTGCTGAGAATATTGAAGAACATAGTGACCTGCTGGACTGTATTCCAAATCTATTGTTTGAAGCAGATAATTCTTTCTTGATTACGACGCCTACTGAGGAAGAAATCAAGAAGGTTGTATTTGAAATTAATACTAATAGTTGTGCATGCCCTGATGGATTCAATGGATTCTTCTTTCAACACTGCTAGGATATTATTGGAATGGATTTAATTGATGCTTTTGAGGATTTCTTTACTGGAAAACAGTTACCACTTCCATTATTCTGATACCTAAAACAGAATGTCCCAAGAGTTGGAAAGAATATAGACCAATCAACCTGTGTAACGTCTTCAACAAACTCGTCACTAAAGTTCTCAACATCAGATTGGCCTCCATCCTACCTAAAATTATCTTTATGAATCAAATTGGATTCACTCAAGGAAGGTGCATTTCTGATAATATATTATTAGCACAAGAATTGGTTCATCAATTGCACAGGAAAATCAGAGGTGGCAATGTGCTTATCAAGCTTGATATGGCTAAGGCATATGATAGAGTTTCTTGGCCTTTTCTACTCAAAGTATTAGAGAGATTTGGATTTTGTTCTAAATGGAGGGGCATGATTGCAAGATGTATACAATCCTGTCATTTTTCTATTTTGATTAATGGAGAGCTCTCTGGATTTTTTCCTTCTTCTAGAGGCATTCGGAATGGAGATCCTATTTCTCCTAGTCTTTTTGTTATAATGGCTGATTGCTTGTCCAGGGGATCAAATGCTTTGTTTGAAAGATATTCATCTCTTCACTATTTTTTTGGGGGTAGGAAGATTATATCTCATCTCAGTTTCGCTGATGATCTCATCTTATTTTCGAATGAGCAGCTATCCTCTATTAGAAGAATATTTGAATTCTTACAAAAATATGAAAGAGCATCAGGACAGCAGATTAATTGTGGCAAAAGCACTTGCATTATGGGGAGAAACCACTTAGTTGACAATGTTAGACAAATGACAGGATTTCAAGAAGAAAAATTGTTAATCACCTACTTGGGAGTGCCACTATTTCTGGGAAAAAAGAAGACACCTATATGATCCATTAATTTTGAAGATCAGACGTGCTGTTAGTGGATGAGAATCCCAATTACATTCTAGTGGAGGCAAGCTTATTCTCATTAAGCACTCTTTGTAGTCTGCCTTTATATTTGCTCCAAGTTTTGGATCCACTAAAAGGGCTTTTAATGAACATTAATAGAATTTTAAATGGATTTCTATGGGGTGATAAGGGCAAAGAGAAGAAATACATTGGGCTAGTTGGGAGAAAATATGCTTCCCCACACAGGAAAGGAGCCTTGAAACTATGAGCAGGGCATTTGATCATAAATTATGGTGGAAGTTCAGACTCCAAGAATCCCTTTGGAGCAAAGTTATGTGGGATCTTTATTGTTATCAAAGGCATCCCTGTCAGATTTCCATTAGACATAAAGATTCACCAGCGTGGAAAATAATTCTGAAAGTTAGACAGGAAGTTGAAGACATATCACATGGAAAGTTGGGGAGCGAAAGATTAACTTCTGGTTTGATAAATGGATGATTGGAGGTAGATTGGAACAATACATTACTCCTAATGATAATTGCCTCAGCACTGTTAATGACTTCCAGATTGAAGGAAGATGGAATATTCAAAGACTACAGGCGATTCTCCCTGATAGGATTGTTCAATAAATTCAACTTATTTCTATCCAGAACTCTTCTGATGTTATGTTTTGGAATGCTGATCAATATCATGTCTTCACTAATGCTTCGAGTATTTAAATTCTAAGGAATCACAAAAACATCCAAAAAACTCTTAACTTTTATATGGAATAAACTGGTTCCCATTAAAATCTCTATTTTTGTATGGAGATTGTGAAGGAATTGGATACCTGTAGATGAAGTTTTGCAACAAAAATTTGGAATGTCAATGTTGTCAACGAATTGAAACTATAAGCCATGTATTTCTCAATGGCACCATTGCTACTCAGGTATGGTCTTATTTCTTTGCTGGGATGGGGAAAATTTTTCATGAGTATAAGCACCCTATGTGTCTATATCTTGCTTGGATATTGTGTGGTAGAAAATTACAAAATTCCAGTTGGAGTCAAATTCCTTATTGGTATTCTGGTATTTATGGACTGAGAGAAACAAATCTAAACACCAAGGAAGAGACATGTCTGCAGAGAGAATAATTTTTGCTGTTAAAGGAAAGTTTGAACTTATTGATAGATCAAGTAAGAAAAAGATCAAAGCTGGAGACAGGGTTGTGGTTGTGGTTGTGAAATGGGAAATACCATCTGATGGAATTATAAAAATTAATGTATCTTGCAGCTTTACTCAATCCTACAGAAACATTAGTGGCATTGCTAGAAACGAAAAAAAGGGGAGTTTGTGGTTGTCAGTATGAAACAAATTGCGTTTCAATCTCTAAAATCGATCTTCTTCTTTATGCTATCACAAAAATCATTAGATTGTGTCAGCAACAACAATTTCGACAATACTAGCTAGAGGTAGACTCTCTGGAATGTTACCAATGGTTTATATGGAATAGAAAAAGTCCTTGGTGCTATGGCTATAAGATGGATCACATTAAACAACAATCGACTATTGGAAAGGGACATGCTTGACTGGGAATCAGCAACACAAACAAGGCATCAACAGCTCTAGCAGATATGGTTCAGCAAGATCCAGTGATTGTATACTTCTACAAGGAAGATCTACCTAGCAAAATTTGGAGCATCATTAAGCTTGAAATTCTGGAGATACCTTACGTTGAATTAGAGCAGTAAATTGTAAGTATTATTTTTGGGATTTTAATAGAGTTGTTTTTAGACTTGCATTAGTTTAATAGAATTTTTGATTGGATTGTAAGGGAGTGAGTACTCCTCATTTCAATTTTGTCAATTGCATATTAGATCTTGATAGGTGCATTTGTAGTAGGCATCTTGGTTTGGAGGTTCGGCTCTATGTCCCCTCCATTTGGTATCTTTTACTTTGTTTAATAGTAGGTAGGGAAACCAAACCCTCCCCCCCCCCCCCCCATGGGTGGAGGTGGAGGAACTGACACAACACCAAAGCTCATGTGGGATTTTCTTAAAAAAAAAAAAGAAAGAACTCTTTTGAATAAAATGAGATACATGATGGTGGGTTCCAGACGTCCTAAAAGTTATTGGGATGAAACTATTATGACTGCATACTATATTTTTAATATGAATCATTCTATGTCTTTGAATAGTAAAACACCTACTTAAATGTGGAGTAATCACCGTGTTGATTCTTCTCACTTGAAAATTTTTGGATGTACTGCCTATTCACATCAAAATGAAGGTGTGTTACGATCTCGGGCTCAAAAATGTGTTTTCTAGGATATTCCTAGGTGTTAAAGGGTATAGAATGTGGGCTAGAGATTTAGGTGGGGTCAAGATCATTATAAGTAGGGATGTGACTTTTAATGAAAATGATATGCCTTATTTAGAGAACAAGGATCCTATAGAGAAGCCTAGTGCTGAGACTAAGAGTATCTTTCCTATTTCTGACTTAGATTTACCTACTTCTAGTGAAACCTGGACGGCAAGCCCCTTTTTCTGAAATAGGTGAAATGATCTGAGAAATTATCAGTTGGCTAGGGATAAAGTTAGAATGAATATTAGTGAATCATTAAAGTTTGGTTATGCTGATAGTGTTACCTTTGCTTTCCTTAATTTTCAGGATCTATGTGAGTCTGGACCTAAAACCTATAAGGTAGTTGTAGCTAATAGATATTCAAGGAATGGATTAATGCCATAACTGAAGAAATGAAGTCTTTAGGAGTTAATAATACCTGGGAATTAGTTCATAAACCTAAGGGGAAGTCTATAGTGGACTGCAAGTAGATTTGCAAAGTGAAAGAAGTGGGAACTGAATCTGAACCTGTAAGTTTTAAGCCTAGGTTGGTTGATAAAGGGTTTACATAAAAAGAGGATGTAAATTATAATGAGATTTTTTTTCTCATGTGGTAAAATATACTATCAATAGAGTTATGTTAGTTCTTGTTACTCATTTTAATTGGGAATTAGACTAGTTAGATGTCAAAACTACCATTTTGCATGGTGAGTTAAATGAGATAATATATATGAACGAGTCTCTTGGATTTGTTGAAAAAAGGGAAAAATAGACTATGTGTGTTTCCTAAAATCCATGTATGGCCTTAAACAATTCCTAAACAATGGTACAAAATTTTAGATATTTTTATGTTATCTTTGAAATTTAAATAAAGTGAATATGATCATTGTTTGTCTTATAAGTTGCAAACTCATGATGAAGCAAGTGTGTTTCTTTTATTATGATGATGACATGTTGCTTATAAGTGCTTGTGTTAAACAGATTATGCATGTGAAAAATGCCTTATTTTCTGAATTTGATATAAAAGATTTAGGGAATGCTTAAAGAATTTTAGGCATGGAAATCATAAGAAACGGGCCAAAACATTTGCTTAGATTGATCCAAACTTCTTATATTTTAAAAATTGTAAATAAATTTGCTCTGTCTATTCTGCTAAGACTTATAGTGTTCCATTAGCTAATCATTTTATCTTAAGGAAAACTGATTGTCCTAAATCTGAACAAAATTTTGAATGCATGAAAAAGTGCCTTATTCGAATGTTGTTAGTTCTATTATGTATACTAAGGTATATACCAGACTCGACACTGCACATTCTACTATTATGTTAAGCGGATATATGTCCAATCATGTCTTAACAATTGGGAAGCATTAAAATGACTTAGTCGACACTTAAAAGTAGAGGTGTCAAGACGGCCAGACTAATCATATCCGTGAAAATTCGCTCGAATCGACTCGAAACCACAGGTCAACCCGTGAGCTGAGCAAACAATTCATGAGTCAAGAAGTTGTGAACCACGAGTTTCGAGGGTCACATCTTCACGGGACCCACTGACCTATGAAATAATTTTAAAAAATTAAAAATTTTGAACAACTAAACCATAGTTAAGTAAGTGTCAACCTAGTTGAGATGTAATTAAACTTTAAATTATAGTAAACTAGGTGTCAACCTAGTTGAAATATATTTAGCTATAAATATTTGATAGTAGTAATTAGAAATGCATTTAATTGTTATTTGTCTATATTGTATTTAAAGTAAGTACTTCATGTGACATGAAATATAAATCTGAATTTATGTGTAAACATTTTTTTTGTATAAAAAATATGAATTTACCATTTTATTCATTTTGTATTAAGCAATTTAACAAAAATAATAATTGATATAAATATGAAAACTTCTATGTTTTTATTCATACGCGGCCAAACCAAAACAAATCGGGACCCACGACTGTCATGGGCTCGACCCAGATGAGTCAATGGGGGGCTTGAGTTGGAGCTCAAAATTTGTGAGCTGACTTGGACCGACCAGTAAACCCGCAGCTTGCAAGCTTTTTCATGTAGGTCGTTACCCGACTCATATATTTGTGGGCTGACCTGAATTGACACCTTTACTTAAAAGGATCTGCTGACATAGGTTTGACTTATAAAAGAAATTCTGAAGGCATAAAATTGAAAGAATATGTTAATGTTGACTATGCTAGTGATAGGGATAATAGAAAATCTATTACTTCTTATGTGTTTACTATTTGTAATGCATGTGTAGCTGAAAATTACACTTACAACATATTGTTGTCATTTCAACTACTGAATCTGAATACATTGTCTTGACTGAAGCTGTTAAAGAGTTACTTTGGTTAAAAGGCTAACTTGGTGATTTAGGATTTTCATGTGATTCTCTTGTGTTGTATTTAGATAGTCAATCTGCAATTCATCTATATAAAAACCATATTTTTCATGAAAGAACAAAATATATTGATTTGAAGTTGCAGTTTTTTGGAGATATTATCTCTAGGAACATAGATATACTTGAGAATATCCCTTTTCAATTTAATCTTGCATATATGGGTACAAAAATTATACATGTAAGTAAGTTGAGCTGTTTGAGTCTCTTGAATATGACAAAAGGTAAGTTGAGTTCTGATTATTTTTACCCTTTTATTTTGTGTGATTTTAACTCGATTTTTTTTTTATTATTATTATTATTATTTACACAAGTACTTAGAAAGGGGTATTGCAGTACTTGTATCAAAGTGGAGATTGTAGAAATGTGATACAAGCCTATTTCCATTCTATGAAGAAAAACATGTTTCTTCATTGTGCTCCTTACCACTTAAAAAATTCATGTTTACTGAAAGAGAAAATATGGACCCTTGATCTTCCATGTTTTACCCGCGTCATTGGATGGTGGTATATATACATACCAATCAATTTTTTAGGGTTAGATTTTAACCATAACCTTTACGTCTCTTTTTCTGGATTTTTCGGTTGCTCTCTCTCTCTCTAGCCTCTTCAACCCTTCTATCTAATTCTTTGTGAGTTTTTTTTTTTTTTTATGGACCTCTGATTTACTGAGTTCTAGTATAGATACAACAATTGTAATGAGATTTAATATATAGATTTGCTTTGTACGATCTGGTGTGAGAGTTTGAGGGTTTCTAGTATTTGATTTCTGAAAGATATGTTTAGATCTGTGTTGTAAACCTTGAGATCTTCGTTCTTTGATATTATTGTAATAACATCAAAGTCGTAATCCACATTTTTTGGAGTTTCAACAAGAAGTAGCCAAAGATTGGACAAACTCTGGCCTTCGGGCATAAAATCTCTATGTTGAGTTCTTATTTTATTCTACTTTTGACTTATGTTGTAATTATTGAACCAAATTGCAAACCCCGGAAAGTCATAACTCGGAATTATGCCTCTTACCTTAATAACCAATGTTAAAAGAAACAATTTAAAAGAGTGGTTGTTAAGAAAAATACTAGAAATTGAAACTTAAAGAAAATAAATAATATCAGAACCCGAGTTAAGGTGACTTGATACAAACTAGGAATGAATCAAGAGCCAAAAGAACTCAAAGAGTTAAGACGATTCACCAGTAACTAAACGGGTCATAGCAAATCTTTTGAGATCTCTACAAATCCAACCCATAAAACACAAAATTTTGAAGAGATCCAACCAAAAGTTGAATCGAAGGTAGATCAAACAAAGAACTTTCAGAAAACCAACTTGTTTTTCATGCAAAGAAAAACCTTAGGATCAAAATAGGCGATTTAAAATGCAAATACTTTTCTAAGAAAACTTAGGGTTTCAAGAAAAGGGGATAAAACATTGAACCCCATCTTTCTTTAAACAAAAACAGCTCTGATACCATTTGTTGGTCCTAGATTCTGAATATACAAAATTTATTTGCAAAATATAGAAATCACAGAATATCAAAAGTAAGAACACAAAAACTTTTCACCAACTAACGAGTCTAAATGTTCACATACTAGATGGATTAATCAATCATTAAGCATCTACAAGTAGATATTGCTTCAAATCACTAAAATTAGCCAAGAAATTCCTTTACAAATGTTCAAATAATTCACAGATTTCTTCGAGTTTCTCTTGCTTCACAAACAGTTCACTATAGTAAACTCAATTAGTTAAATTGATGAATACACTCTTAGTATATCTAAATCTACAAAATATTTACAGACTTGAATGAAGAAGATTGTCAAAGAACAAACCCTAGGTCTAGAGGAAAAACTAAAGTTGCATACACAGAGCACGGTGATCGAGAAAGGTTAGATCCTTTTACCCAAGTAAAAACCACATATCCAATGCCCATCATTTGTCCACATGTAAGGTCAAACTATTAGAACTCCATAAAAAACGTATTTTAAGAAACACAATTTTTCTATAAGCAAGAGGTCACATATTCAAATCAGAACCAAATAGGAGTGGCAAACGGGTTGTACAGTTCAGGAGTTCATGAGTTCGGCTCGGTTCCATTTGATTCGTTAAAAGTTCGGCATGGCTTATAAAAAAATACACTTGGGTTTGGATTGGACAAAAAATTTGGGTGTTGAACAGTTCTGATTCGGCTCGTGAAATTCGTGGACTGGTTCGTGGACTAGTCCAACGAACAACAAAATGGGCCGGAAATGGCCGACTGGCGAGCTGGCCCATTTCTAGCTCTTATAGGCTTGTTAAAGCTCGTGCTCACGAGCTAGAATGGGCCAGCTCGGAGCCGACATGTTCTGGCTCGTGAGCTCTCAAACGATCACAAGACCGTTTGGCCTTTTTTTATTTTTATTTGTTTTACCTATAAATACTCCTTTTGTCATTGACTTTTTTCACAATCTCAATTCTCAACTCTCTCAAGTTATCAAATCTCAATTAGTCAATTGCAGTCTTCAACTTCTACTTCTAGTTATATTCTAGTGCTATAATACTTCACATACAATATTGTTTCAAATTCCATATTTCATTTCCATCTTCAAATTTTCAAATCCATTATTTCTAATGGCACACTCACAGTCTCATGGCTATTCTTCTAGTCAATTTGTTGATAAATTTTTTGGTCTCAACGATATTCTAATTCCCGACAATTTGATGGATTTGGAAAATGAGATCGAAGATATAGTTACTAGAACTCCTCTTAATTTAGATGACATTGTTGATGAAGATGTGGCTGCTGCATATGGATTCGGCTTTGCTAGCACGACGACATGCTCCAACAGAAATCCAAAAAGGGCAAAAAAATCGAACTGCTAGAATTTTTTTAATTTGATTAAAACAACGGCTAAAGATGCTGATGGAAAACCAGTATATAAAGCACAATGTAAAACTTGCGGAAGACTTTTCTCTTGGAAAAATGGTGGGGGCAAAACACACCTCAACAGACACTGTAAAAGATATCGAAAACCTGGCTCGGTTGAAGCAGACCAATCAAATCTAAAGATTGGTCAATCGAGTCTAACCAATTGGATCTTCAACCAAGATCTAGCGCGTCGGGAAGGGATGATCATGTTTGTATCGAATGGTGAGTTCCCACTTTCAATTGTAGAAAGTTCACAATTCACGGATTTCATTCAAAAGTATCTACAACCCAGGTACAAACTCTTTTCTAGAAATACTTTACGAGCTGATTGCATTGATAAATATTTCGAGAGAAAACAAAGTTTTATAGATGCTTTATATAAATATAATGGTAAGTTATTATTTACTTCTGACTTGTAGAATGACAATAATCATAGAGGTTACGTAGTTGTTACTTGTCATTACATTGATGATACTTGGTTAATGAACAAAAGAATTATGGCATTTAATGTTATTGATTACCCACATAATGCAACAAATATTTTCAATGTACTACTTGCAATTTTTAGAGAATTTAACTCTGATAGTAAAGTTCATAGTTTTATGCTAGATAATGCTTCTGTTAATAAAGCGGTAATAGATAGATTAGCTAACCACATGAATCCAAAATTTGATGGAGTTTTGTTTCATGTTCATTGTGTGTGTCACATTTTAAATTTAATAGTTCAAGATGGTCTTATGTTTATAGAAAATTAAATGAAAAAAATTAGGTATACGCTTTTGATGCACGTTGTGTAGAAAATGGTATGTCAGCGTGATCATTTGTTACATATGTAGAATATAGATGGAGCTCAACTTATTTAATGGTTAAATATTGTCAAGGTTATGAGAATTTAATATGTGAATATTATAACGGTCGGCACTTGATTATTGTCCAATTTTACTTGTTTTAAAGAAGTAAATAAATGGAAAAAAAAAAACAATTTTGGGATATAAATTTTGTCATTTAGAGTAAAACTGGTAAAAGATTCAATTTTATTTGTTAAACTCTAAATTGATTTTATTTGTTAATAATTTCATTTATTTAACTGCAGGTACATTTTGGACAATTTTATCTCAAAAATTCCTAGTTTAATGGACCCGAAAAAGCCCAAATTGAGAAAAAAAACCTACACACCACTCAGCACCCATTCTCTCTCTCGGTGCGGTCTCTATCTCTATAAAAAAAAGAAAAAAACTCCAGCCGTCTTCTGCAGAGCTGCCTCACGACTTCACCTCTCCCTCCTGTCTTCTCTCAACTCCTCCAGCCACAACCGAACCTACAGCCATCACTCCTCACGCACGCAACTAACCATTCTCTGCCTCGCCTCTCACTTCTCTCTCACCAGCCCGCTCTTCACCAATCACCCACTACACACACACATCCGTTCACCCACAACCAGCAGCAGTTTCTTCAACCGACTACAGCGCCACTTTCACTCTCTGCCTTCTCTACACACAAACGCAACCTCACGTCTTCTCTCATCTTCTACAGCATACCACTCACGTTCTCTGTCTTCTCTCTACAAAACCAGCAGCTGCAACCTTTGTCTTTTCTCTCACGGCCAGCAGCTCATCTCCCTTACACATAAACCCAACCAGACCAGACAACAGCCGCAACATCCCTCTCTGCAACAACCTGTTCAGCCGCACCAATTCTCTCATTCTGGGTCTCCAGCACTCCAGCAGCTAGAGCACTCCACCAGCCTCTGTTTTGATTATTCATTCTAGTTTGATTTATTGCATTTTGTTTAGATTCTCAATTATTTTGATTGTTCGTCCACATACATTTAGATTATTGATGTTAGTTTGATTTTAGATATATTTTAGTTAGTGAAATTTTATTTTCGAATTTGAATTTTGCTCGAGTAATGGTTAAGTGTTTACTTGATTTTTATTTCATTAATTTAATTATGTTCGGCTAAGTTTTATTTGAGGGGAGTTATTCTTAGCTTCAATGGATATATTTTAATTCGTTATGGATGAATTCTTGTGATTGATAATAATTAACGAGTGTTTTAAAGTTTCAAATTATTTTACTTTGATTGATGTCGTTGATGTGATATGTATTGAATATACACATAACATGCTCGACTAAATGCCGTAAAATAAATTGATTAATTTTCGTACTAATATTTCCAAATCTTATTGATTTCAAGAAATTCATATTAATCTTATTTGCAAAACCCAATTGATAGCGAAAGAATAACTTCATTCAATTTTCCCTTTCATTGCAATTTAATTATATTCTTTTTATTCATTTAAAAACAATTGAAATCATAGTTTAAGTTTCGAATTTAGCAAATATTACGATACCAATAAAATCCCTAGGAAGAATGACCCTGGATTATTGCTAGGCTATAACCTGACCCCTTTATACTTGGAGGGTAGATTTTACATCGAGTCAGCACTCACACGGCCCAAGTTTTGATTTGAATGCTAATGATTGGAACTTGTATTTCATGTTAAAACTTTTTTGAAATCCTTTTACGATGCTACAAACGAATTATCCGATGTTTATTATCTCACTAGTCCTTAGTGTTGAAGCATTTTTATTACATTGCTAATAATTTTAACAAGTACAAAACATTTTTTATTTTTTCTGAAATCATTGTAGCAATGGAGACTAAGTTTAGAAAATATTGGAAAGATGTGCCCACTTTGTTTCCATTAGTAACGATTATGGACCCTAAAATAAATTTAGATGGAACTAAACACTAGGGTTGTACAACGAAACCGTCAAACCGCCAAACTGATATCAAACCGCAATTTCGAAACCGTTGGTTCGGATCCACGCGGACCCGTCAACGTTTCGGTTTTGACCCAAACCGAACCGCTTTCAAATGGTTTGGTTTAGGTTTCATTTTTCAAAACCCGTTTCAAACCGCCAACCCGCTAAAAAATTGCAATTAAAATTTAATTTTTTAATTGCAAAAATACAAAAAAATGTATTGCTTTTATTTTCAATTTTATACTTTTATTTTCAATTTATATGAAGGGGCACCTTGCTTTTCCTTTATTGTTAAGAAAGACATTTTGCTAGTGCTAACAACTAAGTACTACCGGTGACTTTCTTACTTTATTTGTTTTTTATCCTATAATTTTTTTGGGGTAGTATGCATAAACTTGGTCATTATTTATTTTTTCTTGATTATAATATTTGTCTTCTGTTAATTTAGCACGTCATGACTTGAGTATTTATGGTTATCTAAGCAAAATTAGTTGTACTTGAGATCTTTTATCATCAGTCGTAATTCATCAAACTCTAAATTCCTAAGCATCATTCTTTCATCATGTAGTTCAGTAGTTTTGCTTGGAATACAGTATATTTGAGTTTAAGTTGTTTTGTTGTGAAATAATAGGAAAATGTAACTTGAGAATGGATTGTGTTATCTATTAGGTTTTTTTGATATTATTGTGATAATTTATTTGTGATCGTGCCTTTGTATCTATTTTAGAAGTTGTTTACCCATATATTTTAATTTTGTTAATCTTATAACATTTATCCGTAATGTCGTTTGGTTATTTGCAATTAGTTTTGATGTCTTAATTCAAAATTCTATTTCAATAGTTATTTTAACTCGATTTACTTATATTAGTTTAGTTTCGTTTGCAAACCGCGGTTTAAAACCGCACCAAACCGCAAAAAATGGTTTGGTTTAGTTTGGTTTAGGAAATGAAATGAAATGGTTTGGTTTGGGTTGGAAAAACCTCAAACCGCCTTAAACGGTTTGGTTTGAAAAATTATCAAAAACCGCCCAAACCAAACCGTTTACACCCCTACTAAACACACCATAAATGCAATATCAAATAAATTAACTTTTGGAACCCCCTTTAACATGCACAGATTTAGAAAAAGGTTTATGTAAAATGTACAGAGATCAATGCCGATAAGTCAGACAAAAATGTTAGAAGAATTGCTCACATCCCTAATGTGATACAAAATCAAGACAGTAATTTACCCTCCTACCTTATGACTATAAATGGAACTTCTAGTACACTTCCTAGTAATTATAGTTCTTCTAATACATATAATAGTTCAAATGAAATTCCAAGCGAGTTAACTAGGTATTTCTCACACGACCTTCTTAGCATGTTAGACTAGGACGAGAGAAATAATTTTGACATTCTTAAGTGGAGGAGACTAAATGAGCGTCAATACCCGATTGCTTCAATGATTGCACGAGATCTACTAGCACCTTCAGTATCAACTGTAACATCATGGGTTGCTTTTAGTGCATGTGGTAGATTGTTATCTGAATATAGGTCAAGGCTTAAAGAAAACATATTAGAGGCCTTAATGTGTTTGAAGAATTAACAGTTTGCAGAAAAAAATATTATAAGATAGAATAAGTGAAATTCTGGCTAAGGAATTAGGAGAACAATCATATTGGTGAGTAATTATTAATTATTATTTTTACAATTACGCTATAATATATGTATTTTTCCTTTTCTGTATTTTTAATTTTTCCTTTCAAATAAAAAAAGTATACACATAACATTTTGTTTGTATACAATTTAACTCCGCCTACAAGAAATTAAATGTAACCAATCTCAAGCCCGAATTAAAGAATGGGGGTTTAAGTTTTTATATTTTTAATCATTTTAGTATTTGTAGTAAAAGACTAACCGTCTAACCGTCAAAAAAAAAAAAAGAAAAAAAGAGCCGGCCCGTCCGGCTCGTGAGGCCACGAGCCCACGAGCAGGACTTTGGCCGGCTCTTTGGGAGACGAGCTGGCCCGTCTCCCAAACGAGCCGCATACGGTCCAACTCGTGGGCCGAACCAAACTTGAACTTCATGGATCGAGCCGGCTCGACTCGGCCCATTTGATATTCTTAGAACCAAAGCTAAAATTTGTGAGGGATATTATTTTAACAAATGCTCCTTCTAAATGGGAAAACTATTTTGTGCAATGGAATCCATAAAGTTTGATATTGCATAATTAAATCTAATAAACCAAAATTAATTTTAAAAAAATTAATAAGTCAGACGGTGAGCGGTAATTTCAAGAACCAAATCCTACTAAATTGATAATCCAAAAATAGACTACTATTAGAATTCGTCTTTTCCTTCATGTGGCGTAGTCAAGATTCGATTAATTAATTTATTTATAATGCCAAATCTCAACTGAACGTTTACGTTCAGGCGAAATCTCAACTGGGTGGCATTAAATTTTAATTTGTTTTGCATCTTAATTTTAATTTAGTGTTTACTTCCAAAAATTCACCGCCCCATCAATTATCGTCTATCAAATTGATGAAAATATTTAAGTGTCAATCGTACAACAATTGAATTCTTCATGTAATCGTTGTGTGCATGTCAATTTACATTGTAAGTTTGGAGGGACAATAAATCAAATAATGTTATAGAATGGTAAATTCAAAATCACAAAATTAGTGTGTAATAATTTAATTTAATTGAAATGTCACTAAAAGTTTCAATGGTCACGAATTAAATTTAACCAAAGTAAAAATAAGACGATGATGATGGACTAATTTGATGAACCAAATCCGACTAAGGACGGCCACCAACCTATACGAAACGAGTAAGACACGCAGCCTAATATGTCTGAATGAGTAAAAAGATGGGGAACGTCGATGTGTGGGTCCCCCTTTCCAACCTGTTTCACTTAGGATAGGACGATTCGGTCAATTCTTCTTCCCCACCATGTGAATGTACAAACACACTAATTATTTTAAAATTCCCATGGTATAGTATGTAATATGAATATAAAATGTTCAACGGCTAATTTAATAAAAAAAATAATACTTTTTCTTCATAGATTACTCGGAGCATGTTTGCCTATTCTTACATACGCGTGAAATCATTATTATCCATATGAATATGGGCTCCAATTCGATCACGAATAACTCATTGCATGTATATATATACTACTTTTTAGAGGTGTCAATCCGGGTGGTCCGGGCTGGGTCGACTCGTCAATAAAAAACCCGGTAACGGCCTGCTTGAAAAAAAGCCCGCCCGCTGCGGGTTACGGTCCGGTTACGGGTCAACCCGTAAATTTTGAACTACAACTCAGGCCCGCCCGCTGGCCCATGTGGGTCGAGCCCATGCGGGTCGCGGTTTGTTCTGATTTAGCCCGTATGAATAAAAACATAGATTTTTCATATTTATAGCAAATTTTTTGTCAAGTTTCTAAATACAAAATGATTAAAATGATAAATTCATATGAATTATAGTTTATGTTATATGAATTACTTCTAAATTTGCAAATTTAAATAAAATATAAACAAATAACAATTAAATGATAAGTGTATTTCTAATTACTATTGTCAAAAAACATTATTTTTTTAGCTATTAGGGAGAAAAAAAATAAGATTTTACTTTAAAAGTTGTATTAGAGTTTTTAAAAGAAGAGAGATTTTCAATGTTACCATATTTAATAAAAACAGATTATTTTTTTTTATTTTTACGGGCCAGCGGGTTAACCGCGGCCCACGAAGGTTTGACCCGCAAAACCCGCGGTTCACAACTTCTTGACCCGTGAACCGTCCGCACGGGTCATGGGTCGGCCCACGGTCCCGGGTCAATCCGGGCCGGTTTTCACGGGCCTGGTCGGCCCGTCCGTCTTGACACCTCTACTACTTTTACAGCTCTTAATGAAAATTTACGTACGCTTTCGTTTGTTAACACTATTTAATTTATAAATTGATTTATTTATATTTTAAGGTAAAAAATTGTAATTGAAATTGGAGAGAGAAAATATGTGTTTGTAAAAAGTGATTTGAAAAATTGTGTAATTTATAAATTGATTTATAAATCAATTTATTTGGCTTACCAAACGCAAAATGAAACAGATTTTTATTTCTTTCTTTCTCATTTGTTTTCTCTTCAAACCCTACAATATTTTCACAAACATCATGTAACCACTTTCGTGCTACCCCCTATTCCTCCAATGAGGTAAAATGTCCATAAACTTTCATCAATTTCATAACGTGTTTGATAAAATATTTGAATGAATATGATGAAAACTATCATATAAAGTTGGAAGTGTCAAAATGTGATACTAAAATTATGTCAATTATGTCTCATAAAGAGGAAAATGTTCTAAAATCTCTAATGGACACACTAATCAACACCCTCCTCTTATAAGTGGATGGGCAGTGGGGCCCACCTACCATTTACAATCCTCATTTGACAAATGTCAGATGTGTGCTATATTTAATACCCATTGTCATAAATAATTGAAAAATATATATCAAATATTTGAAATGTATTCAAGCACTGGTGTGATGCTTTAAAATATCATACTTTGATAGTTATTTTGAAGTGTGTAAATTTTAGTAATTAAAAAAATTAAAGTATTATTAAATAATACTTTTAAAAATACGAAATTTCAATTATGACAATAAAGGTTAGATATTTGTACAAATCCTATTTAAGCCCCCCCACCTTCGAAGTTCAAAGCATATCTAACAAAAATCCACCTTGACCACCAAAACTTTCCTTATCAACAAAGCATTTTCATGTGTTTGCGCGGGTATTGTTTTGTTTGTGCTAAAATTTAAAAAGGAATCAGAAGAAAATATAAGGGACAAACCTCTTGAAACAATTTCCAAAAATTGGTGTTTTGCACTAGAAAAATATACGTTACAAGATGTCTCCAAGGGAGTGCGAGTACACAAATTAAACTAAGAAAATTCTGGTAAAATCTAAGATAAGAAAATTACATCTATGTTTGAGAGTATTTGATTTGTTCTTCTTTTAAATGTTTAAGTTTCTACAATATATACAATTATTGTTTAAATTGAAAACTACTTTGTAACTGATTTGAAATATGGTAACCGTCATCCACTTACATGCGTTCAGTAAACCATCCGTGTTTTCATCAATCCACGCTCTCATTAACTTCTCTAATTGCAATAGATTGTTCATGATCTCATCAACTATAATCTTGTGCATCGTTCAACATTTGATCGCCCAAATCTTGCTCTATTCACTCAATCTTTCATACCCCTTAACATCGTCCTAATTCTTGGACTTTCGTATTGGCTTTTTTGTTGGGACTTTTGAATTGTGTATTTTATGTGTTAAAATTTTCAAACAGCAACATTAAAGGTCTTGACTCGATTTCAGTAATAGATGTCATTAAAGTGCAAAAATCATAACCCAATCAAATCAACATGAGTCAGTGCTTGAGCTAGAATGAAGTATGAACGATCTATTTTAAATCAACAAAAAGAGCATATCGCAACATATAATTAAGGAATAATTTATTGACTCTTTACTAGAAAAAATCAAAGGGCAATTAAAAAAAAATAGTGTGGTTGCGAATTAACGTATATGGTGGCAAACCAACCTATCTCATTTCCCTCTTAACTAAACAATGAGAAGTATGCCTCCAATTCTGAACAATGAGAAGTATGCCTCCAACTCTCTCTCTCTCTCGATACGTTAGATAGCTAAAGACTCGAGCAACAATTGAATGTTATCTAAAATAAGCAATTTATTAATTTTTAGGGAAAATTGCAACGACGGTCCCTAACCTTTCGATTTTTTGCAGATTTTACCAAAAAACTTTATTCTGTGTCACCCACAATCTCAACCCTTTCAACAATATGCACCCGGAATCAAAATGGATGAGAACTGTCCAATTGACCGTTAGTTGACCAATAAGATATTATCTCTGACCAATTTTGACCGATTTAAAAGGGTAAAAAGGTAATTTTATTATTTGATAATATAAAACAATTAAAATAGCTAAAACAAAACAAAATAAAATAAAAAGAAAATAAAAGGAAAAAAAACTATTCTTCTTCTTCTTCTTCTTCTTCTTCACCCACCCCCAATCGACCCCATCATATTAATCTTCTTCTTAACCCACCCCAATCGACCCCATCCTACTCCCACTGCCATCGATCACTACCATCTACCACAGCCACCACCACCAATCACCGCCACGGCCACAATTACAGCTACCACCACCAAAATCATCTCCAACATGAGGCCCCGGGTGGTTATTCATAATGACAACAATACAAGGGTTGATTCTGAGTGACTGCATATTCCTCCACCGCTTGAGATTGGGATTTCCATTGCCAGGAAAATGTTTTATGGACGAGTGGGAGAGCATGTTTTTGGAATCCGCCGTCGCCTCGCCAAGCCAAGCCAAGAACAGACCATTCTGGCGTGGATCACGGGGGATGTGGATGACCCGAAAATCAGCCTGAACAAGGTTCTTCAATTTGGGACTTCCCCGCCACCACCAACAGCATAGTTCGAGTTCGAGTTCAACGGTAGGTTTGGGGTGGTGGATCAAGCCTTTGGTACGGACCCAGTTGGGCTGATTGGTTCAAATTTTATGAACTCTAGTTCCTCCAACAACAGATCTAACAGTGAAAAAATTTGGTTGTTTACGAATTCATCTTCAAACCATTCAAACATTTCCAAGTTCCCCAACTCTCAGAATAACATTTTTTCTTCAGTGCCCAACAATCTTGGACCCGTTACAACTCCATTTGGTTTTTTAGAAATGAAGACTTCCATTTTCACCCCTACAGACGTCGATAAACCAGGACCAAACTCCACATCCACAAAACCAATCGATTTTCTTGCCATTGTTATATGCAAACTAGCAGGAGCAAAATGTATTCATGCCACCCCATGAAAAAAGACACAACCCAGGGGCTGTCGGAGAAGGCCTCGAGCCAGGTTGTCCAATACCGAAAGGGAAGACAAGTCCACGAGACGGGGTTTTTTTTTTTTTTGGATTTTTGGGAACGAAGGTATAAAAAAGAAGAATAAAGATTTGAAAATGAGAATTTTTGGGGTGTGGATTTTCAGATTTTGGTGGTGGGTGGTGGAAATAGCTCTGAATTTAACTGGTTATGCTGGGTGGCGTGGGGTGGGGCGGGGTAAGGTGTAAGACGTGGGTTTGGGTAGGAGGAGATAAACAATTTTTTCTTTTAATTATTTTTAGGTATAAAAAGGGAATAAATAAAAGAGTTACCATTTTGCCCATTTTAAGTTTGGTCAAAATCACCTTCTTTGGTCAACTAACGGTCAATTGGACAGTTTCCATACATTTGGACTCCGGGTGCATATTTTTGAAAGGTTTTGGACTGTGAATGGCACAAAATGAAAATTTAGATAAAGTCTGCAAAAAATCGAAACGTTAGGGATCGCCGCTGCAATTTTTCCTAATTTTTATTTTGATAGATAAATAAGGACACTTTTCACTCACTAGCCAAACATTCTCAGTAATTTTTTTTTTTATTGGTTAGAATTTGAGATTTGACAAATTTTCATTTGATGGTTAACCAAACACGCTCTTTACTCGCTGCCTTGCATAAAGTTTCCAAATTATGATTAATTAATTAAAAAGTAAAATTGGTTTCTTACCTTTTTCTCTTTATAGTTTATTCCCAAAGAATAGTCTATTGCACTCGTTCACAGGTTCACTCTCTAAAGAATCTAGAGAGAGAAACAAAACTAAAGGCGAAACTATCGAACTTAACAAATCAAAACCACCGCCGGAAAGTTTTCCGACAACAGCTGTTCAGTATATATCTGTAATAAATTCATTGATATAATCTGGAAGAAAATTTTGCAGATTTTTTAATCAGGGACTAAGCAGGAAATGTCTTCCCCAACGCCGGGAGCTGCGCCGGCTCCTACTTCACCACCTGCACCACCAACTAATCCTACGTCGTCGCCGCCTGCTCCAGCAGCGTTAGCGCCGCCTCCTACTCCAACAACTTCTCCACCACCTGCAAGCCCAACTTCTCCACCACCTGCAAGCCCAACTCCTCCAGCCACCTCTCCACCACCAGCGTCCTTCCCACCACCGCCGCCTTCCAATACACCACCTCCACCCACCTCCACCCCACCTCCGACTAACTCCCCCACCGTCCCAACACCAGCTGCTCCATCTGGGTCTCCACCCTCCCCTCCGTCGCCACCCACAGGTGGGAACTCTCCGCCGGTTCCACCCACTAGGGATTCTCCTCCTGCACCGAGAAGAAATACTCCGTCACCGCCGGGTACAGCAAGATCTCCGCCGTCGCCGCCATCACCGTCGTCTGGCGGTGGTGGAATATCGACGGGGACTGTGATCGGGATAGCCGTAGGGGGTGTTTTAATACTTGCAATTCTTAGTATTCTGTTTATATGTTGCAAGAAGAAGAAAAGAAGACCTCATGGTCCCCCAGATTACTATGTCCCTCCACCACCAACTGGGCACAAAGGTAAGAAATTACATCAATTCTTCAAGATTTTCAGTTTATTCAGAAAATTTCCGAGATGATTTATGAGCTGATTTATATGCAAATGTTTATATAAATCAAACAATGCATTATTTTCCATTCGGAGATTGTTATCAATGAGAAATTGATCTTTAGTAAAGGATTAATTATTAAGTAATTGTAATTACTCTATCTGATGATAAACATCAGTTTATTTGGTATAGTGTACTTGTTTATAAATTAATTAATTAATTTATGTTTTGTGGTAAAATGTGACGTTAAAAATTTGAGAGTTAAAAAGTAATTTGAGAGAAAATGTGTGGATATAAATTGGTTTGGGAAATTGCGGAATTTATAAACTATTTATAAACCAAAAACCTATGTTTACCGAACGGATGCTTAAGATAAAAACTGAAAAAGTAAAAAAACCTGAATGCAAGTCCCAAGATGTTAAGATTGCAAGATTAATTGCTTTCAAGTTTGAGGTCACTTAAAAGTCTTGAATCATTGGATGTATGAATATTTTTGCAATGCTGTCATAAAACTGTAGGATAGTTCAATCACTATTATTCTTTAATCGTAGATTGTCTTTGTAAAATTCGTTTTGCTATCTATGAGCTCATTTTGGATATATTTTGGTGTTCTTTAGTTGACTCCTATGGCGGACAAGGTCAGAATTGGCAGCATAATATGCCACCGCCACCTGCGGATCATGTCGTGACAATACCACCTAAAGTTTCTCCACCACCTGCCGGTTTTTCAAGACCTCCTCACTCGCCCATACGTGCACCTTCACCTCAACCGCCCCCACCTCCAGTTCCTTATATGAGCAGCAGCGGAGGTTCGGGCTCAAACTATTCTGTTCCCGAAACTCCACTTCCACCACCTTCTCCCGGCATGGGTTTAGGGTTTTCTAAGAGCACATTTACGTATGACGAATTAGCTATGGCAACAGATGGGTTCTCCGATGCCAACCTTCTTGGGCAAGGTGGTTTTGGTTATGTGCACCGAGGAGTCCTTCCGAATGGCAAAGAGGTTGCTGTTAAGCAGCTTAAATCTGGGAGTGGACAAGGAGAACGTGAATTCCAAGCTGAAGTCGAGATCATCAGCCGAGTGCATCACAAACATCTCGTTTCTTTGGTTGGATATTGCATCACCGGGACTCACAGATTGCTCGTATACGAGTTTGTTCCAAATAATACCTTGGAATTCCACTTACATGGTTAGTTTTTTCAACAGCTCTTATTCTGTCCTTAAGTTTAAACAGAATTTTTTTTTATGCAGTTACTTCACGATAATGCTTAAAGTCTCGCAAAATTAACTCGTTTTTACCATATGTCAGGAAAGGGGAGACCTACAATGGATTGGCCCACACGGTTGAAGATTGCTCTCGGGGCTGCGAAGGGTCTGGCATATCTTCATGAAGATTGTGAGTATTCGTAAATGTATATAATAAGCATATTCGTAACAATGGAGAAATGTATATAATAATCATATCTTCATGAAGATTGTGAGTATTCGTAAATGTATATAATATGCATATTCGTAACAATGGAGAAATGTGCGTTAATTTTTATTTTCTTTTAAATTTATTGTGATTCTAAAATTAGTATTTTCTGCATACAGGTCATCCAAAAATTATTCATCGGGATATCAAAGCATCTAATATTCTTTTGGATTTTAACTTCGAAACAAAGGTGAAGTCCTTTATTTGAATTAGTTGTTCATTCCATAGAAATAGATTATTTTGTTGGTGTAATTATGGTCAATAATGAATGGCAATGCCATTTATTTTCTCAGGTCGCAGATTTCGGTCTCGCTAAGTTTTCTTTGGATACAAATACTCATATCTCCACAAGAGTGATGGGAACATTCGGGTATTAGATCTTTTACTCGTTCACCTATTATATAAAAATGGTTATTGTCAAAGTATCTACTTCGGATTTTGACTATCGTGTTACATTTACGTCGTCCTATGCAGGTATTTGGCTCCGGAATATGCATCCTCTGGAAAACTTACTGAGAAGTCCGATGTATTCTCCTTCGGAGTCATGCTTCTCGAGTTGATTACTGGCCGCCGACCTGTTGATTCCAATCAAACTTATATGGATGATAGTTTGGTAGATTGGGTGAGTAGTCGCTTACATAGTGATCTCTCTCGCTCTGTCACTCCGTCTATTCTTTGGGCCGATCTTTCATATTAGTCTCTTCATGAGCATGGATAGGATATTAATAGTATGTATTTGCATATAGGCACGGCCCTTGCTCACACGAGCTTTGGAAGATGGAAACTTTGATACCCTTGTTGATTCGCGACTAAAAAATGACTACAATCATAATGAACTTGCTAGCATGGTGGCATGTGCGGCTGCTTGCGTTCGTCATTCAGCAAGGCGTAGGCCACGAATGAGCCAGGTAATTGCCTGACTTTAAATATTTGGTGAGCTTATATAAACCATCGAATTTAAGCATTCATAAATTTTTCCAGACTCGAGCATTCTTGTACAGCTTCTTAGACAGACTATATGTCAGATATTTTTTCATAATTTATTTATTTGTTTATTTATTGTTGTTTCGCAAATGGTTTGCCGCTTCGAAGGAAATTTTAATTTCGGTGATTGTGTAAGGAGCGTTTTGAAGAGTTGTGTCTATTGAAAGTAAACAGTTTTCTTCCAACATATACCCATTCATTCCAATGGACGCATTTCCCTTATATATTGTGAAGTTCCCCATTTGCAGATACAATATACATATTCATTATTCATCTTCTTTCGTTTCCTTGGCATCACCAATATAATCGTAATGTGTTCTCTTGGTTTGATCAAATCGTCACTATTTGAATCAAACACCTCCACTGTATCCTGAAGGAGATTTTCATTAAAACCCCATTTCGATAGATAGGGAAGAAACATCCTTAAAAGATGGCGATTTTCGTGCCTTGAGTTTATTCAGTTTCTCAGATTCCTATAATGTTTTTTCCTTACACTTTCAACACTAATCTAACCTGAGCTTGCTTGTTCTTTCATTTGTCTGAATCTATGTTCTAAAGTCGTCGAAATATTACAAATTTGAGCAGGTGGTGAGAGCTTTAGAAGGTGATGTATCCCTGTCCGATCTTAACGAAGGAATTAGACCCGGACACAGTTCCATGTATAGTTCTCACGGAAGTTCCGACTATGACACCTCGCAATACAACGAGGACATGAAAAAATTCCGGAAAATTGCTTTGGGCAGTAAGGACTATGTGAGCACCGATCAATACAGTAATCCAACCAGTGAGTACGGGTTAAATCCATCCGGCTCGAGTAGTGAAGGTCAATCTACTAGAGAAATGGAGATGGGACGGACTAAAAAGGACAGCCGAGGAGGATTCGGTGGCATTTCTTGATGACAGATTCCTATTTCTCTGTATAAATCGAAAATCGAAACTACTACTTTTTTTCTAACATCGACTGTAAGTTGCAACAATTGCTGAGGTTGCCATTTTTTCCGTTTCTGAGTTAGTTGCATACACAATTTGTTGTGTTTCTTCTCTATTTTTAATGTTAAAATTATTTTTTCTTCATGTATTTATTTTATGGTTTCTTATATGACAATACAATTCAATTCTTTTATATGTTTAAAATTAAAATGTTTGTGTTGGTTGTTGACAGCTTATTTCTTCCTGGTGTCAATTTGTCTGTACTTTGACCTTTGTTCACATTCCCCATTTTCATTTGTTAGTTCTTTGGTAAATAATAGATTATATAGTACTTGTGTCAGTATTCATGGCTCAATGGCAAAGCATTTGCTTTTGTAGATTATAAATAAATAGATTATATAGTACTTTTTCTAACCAAATAAGGCAATCTCACAAAATTATCTAAAGAGATTTAAAAATATCTTTTTGTTTTCCTCATTGATCTCCCACGTGTGGTGCTGATGAAAATTTGATTTTTTTTTTTTTTTTGAATGAAAATTTGATTTTAATTTGAAGTCAATGTCAATAATTTTTTTATGAGAATTATAGTTTTTCAATTACGCGTCTCATCGATTTTTATCAAATTTGTTAAACTTTTGATTTTTACGTATATGCCAAAGAAGAGCTTGGAAAGTATTGCTTTGTTCAAATAGATAAAGAATGTGCATTTGAATATTATAAAAAAATAAAAATTGAAACTTGGCTGCCAATGAGATGAGAGGAGAGTGGTTCCCATTATCAATCAGGCTTTTTTCCACATGGAAAAAGTGGCGTGAGATGATATGTTTTTAGTGGGCATTTTTTCCGGCAAATCACGTGATTGACGCACATGGATTCCACCGTAATTAATGCTTGTTTGACAGTCGAAACTAGACTGGCGGATCTAGCTCGAAAATTCAGCTCTAGCGGGAGTTGACCGTGAACGTTGACCGTTGACCGAAAAATTTGACCGTTATCTAATGTCATTCAAACTTTTTTTTGTTAGGTATTATACTTCTAATCACTCGAATGGCGGTGAATTTCACCCCGATTTGTATAACGTTTACAATATTCGACATGATTAAATTAATAAAATTTTGGACCCAAACATGAAACTTTCGTTTAGGTTGAAAAAAAGTTCTATAATCTGTAAAGTCAATAATCATAATTCACATACCAAATCAAATATTCATCAAATTTCAATAATCACAATTCAAAAAATCAAATATTCATCAAATCTAAGCCTCTGTTTGTTAAAATTTTTTTGTTTAAAAACATGTTTTTTTGTCTTTACTGGGTAAAATGTATGGTTGAAAAATGGAAAGAGAAAATGTGTGTGGTTAAAAAGTGATTTGAGAAATTGTGTAGGAAAAAACATGTTTAAAAACATGTTTACCAAACACATTCTTAACAATTCAAAGCTTTTTCTCCAGCAAGTGCACCTAATGACCTAAATCAACCCAACCCACTAACTGAAAAAAAGTAAACATACTAGTGCTGTAGTGCAACTGTGCTAATCATTTATGCATCAGATTAAACGTTAACAGAGAACGTGGATTAGGCTAATTTTTCACAATAAAGTAAAATTCAACCTGCTCAGGACTCAGGAGTGAGACGGCGCTTCTTCTCCGGCAGCTGCTCGTCGTAGTATTCTTCATCATACAATTCTTCCGGCGAGCTGAAACAAGGCCGCCTCTTAGAGGTTTCCTCCATAATCATCGCCGATCTTGCTCCTATATCATTAATTGATGAGAAATCAACAAAGTAAGTGAAAGATAAAAATCTTTTTTTATTTAATCATTACAAAGTAAATGATAACGCCGGCGGATCCCTTCCCTTTCCTTCGTCTATTTTCTTCGAAGTAGCCGAACTGCCGAAGGTAAGAAACTGGGGTATGGCCTATGGGACTCTGGCCTCTGGGTCGTTGTTTTGTGCTCAAAATGGTTGGGTCTTGGGGTATTTTGGGTTTGGGCATGGTTAATTGGGTGTAGACGACGGTGGTCCGCCGGCGGCGAGGTAGCGCGGCTGCGCTACCTCGCCACACGCTGGCTCCGCCCCTAGTGACCACCAAGTGCCACTTTGCAAAGTGGAAATTTTTTTAGAATTATAATGCTGCTTTGTCCAAATTCGATGATTGAATGGTTATTCGAAATGCTAGGAATTCTTGATTTCAATGTTGATGTAATGAGTAAAAAAATGAAAATGAATGACATGTGTAAGGGTATCAAATTTTCGTTGTAAGCTTCTCTTAAACAAGATTGTTGTTGTAAGCTTAAAATTGTTCAATATTTTTAAAGATCCGATTGATACGACTTTTGCTTTTACTTCATGTAGAAGAGGTTTCTGAAAATTTTACCTTAATTGTTGTTTGTGTTGTAAAACTACCAAAATATTAGAGAGAATATAGAGATAGAGAGAATTCTTTGTATTCCAAATTGTGTGTTAAATGAAAGAGTGAAGTATCCTATTTATAGGGGTAGATAATGGTACAATTGTAATAATATAAACTTTACAATGGTATAATGGGTCATTCACATCCAAGATATTTATAACACTCCCTCTTGAATGACTTAATATTCAATGTCGGCCTCGTTAAAAACATTGCTAAGAAAATCCAGTGAGATAAAACTTAAGCTAAGAAAAAGAGTACAGTCATTGTGGAGTATAAAAATAAATGCTGCCTCATTAAAACCTTGCTAGGAAAATCCAGTGGGATAAAATCTAGACGAAGGAAAAAGAGTATAGCTACTCCCCCTGATATTAGTCATCGTAAATCGCTGAGCCGACGCATTTCTATCTCATGTATCAATTTCTTGAGTGTGGATGTTGGTAATGCTTTAGTGAATAAGTCTGCCACATTATCACTTAATCGAGTTTGTTGAACATCGATATCACCTGCTTTCTGAAGCTCGTGTGTATAGAAGAATTTTGGAGAAATGTGCTTTGTTCTATCTCCTTTGATATAGCCTCCTTTAAGTTGTGCAATACAAGCTGCATTATCTTCATACAATATCATTGGGCTATCTTTTGTCGAAGTTAATCCACATGATGATTGGATATGATGAGTCATGTTTCTCAACCATATACATTCTCAACTTACCTCATGGATTGCAATAATTTCTGAATGATTTGAAGATGTTGCTGTCAAAGTTTGCTTCACGAATCTCCATGATATAGTCGTCCCACCAAATGTAAACACATATCATGTTTGCGATTTTGCTTGATGTGGATCAGAGAGATAACCTGCATCTGCATATCCCACTAAAGAAGATCCTAAATTGTGAGAATAAAATAATCACATATCAACAGTACCTTTTAGGTAACGAAGAATGTGTTTAACACCATTCCAATGCCTTTGAGTTGGTGCAGAACTATAACTTACGAGTAAGTTTACAGAAAAAGCTATATCAGGTCTAGTGCAATTTGCAAGATATGATAATGCTCCAATTGCACTTAGATATGGTACTTCTGAACCAAGAATATTTTCTCCATCTTCAAGTGGACGAAATGGATCATTTTTTGGATCAAGTGATCGATCGACCATTGGTGATGTCAATGGATGTGTTGTGTCCATATAAAATCGCTTCAAAGCCTTTTCTGTATATAAAGATTGATGAACAAATAGTCCTTCTGAAAAATGTTCAATTTACAACCCAAGGAAAAATTTGGGTTTTCCCAAATCTTTCATCTCAAATTCATTTTTCAAGTAATCAGCAGTTTTGTTGAGCTCTTCTGGAGTTCCAATAAGATTTAAATCATCAACATAAACTGTCACTATTGCAAATCCAATATTTGTTTTCTTTATGAAAACACATGGGTATATATCATCATTTTTGTAACCCTCATTCAGCAAGTATCCACTGAGGCGATTATACAACATACGTCCAGATTGTTTCAATCCATATAATGATCTTTGCAATTTGATTGAAAACATACTTTTCGGGTATTTATCATTTATTTCTGGCACTTTAAGTCCTTCAGGGACTTTCATGTATATGTCACTATCAAGTAAGCCATATAGATAGACAGTTACTACATCCATAAGGCGCATATCGAGCCTTTCTGACACAGCCAAACTAATTAAAAATATGAATGTGATGGCGTCCATGACGGGAGAATATGTTTCCTCATAATCAATTACAGGTCTTTGTGAGAAACCTTGAGCTACAAGCCGGATTTTGTACCTTGTAACTTCATTATTTTCATTTCTTTTCCTTACAAATACTCATTTGTATCCTACAGGGATTACATTTTCAGGTGTTCGAACTATTGGTCCGAACAACTTTCGTTTTTCTAAGGAATTCAATTCCGTCTGTGTAGCTTCCTTCCATTTTGGCCAATCCTCTATCTGTTGACATTCTTTAATAAAAAGTGGCCCAGGATCATTATTCTGAATTATTTCAAGAGCCATTTGGAAGGCAAAAATATCATCTATAACAACATTCTCCCTTTCCCATAATTTATGAGATAATAGATAATTTATTGAAATCTCACTATTCTCGGACATCTGTGATTCTCCAAGAATCACGTTATCACTATTAGATTGTTTCATTGAAATCTGTGGTTCTGCGGGAACCATGTCACTACTATTAGATTGATCAATCTTTTCAATTATTACTCGTCTAGGAGTCTTTGGTTGGTTTAATTTCCTCTTACGAGGTACGATATCTTTTGAACCAACTGGTCGACCACACTTCTGGCGTTTTTTAGGTTCATTTGCTATAGCAGTTTGTCCTACATGGACATCAATCTTTACCGGAGTGTTTTCTGCTGGTATAAATGACTTTGTCACTTTTCTTGTGTCAACAAATTTATCAGGTAATTGATTTGTAATTCTTTGCAAATGAATAATTTTCTCAACCTCTTGCTCACATTGATTACTTCGGGGATCAAAGTGAGATTTATCTTGATTTTTAGGATGCAACTTTACTCCTCCTAAAGTTGGGAAGTTCATTTCATCAAAATGACAATCTGCAAAACGTACAGTAAACAAATCACCCGTTAAGGGTTCAAGGTACCTAATGATGGAAGGTGAATCAAAACCAACATAAATCCTAAGTCTACGTTGGGGACCCATTCTGGTACGTTGTGGGGGAGAGATTGGTACTTGGACAGTACAACCAAAAACCCTTAGGTGAGAAATATTAGGTTCATGACCAGATGCAAGTTACAGAGGTGAGTATTGATAATAAGCAGTTGGTCTTATACGAATCAATGATGCAGCATGTAATATGGCATGACCTCAAACAGAAGCTGGGAGTTTTGTTTTCATGAGTAGTAGTCTAGCAATTAATTATAGACGTTTAATAAATGACTCCGCTAACCCATTTTGTGTATGGACATGAGCAACTGAATGTTCAATTGCAATCCCAATGGACATGCAATACTCATTGAATCTCTGTGATCTAAACTCACCAGCATTATCAAGACGAATTGTCTTGGTTGAGTAATCAGGAAATTGAGCTCGTAATTTTATTATTTGAGCAAGTAGCCTAGCAAATACTACATTTCTTGTGGACAGTAAACAGACATGCGACCATCTAGTAGAGAATCAACTAGTACCATAAAATAACGAAATGGTCCACATGGTGGGTGTATCGGCCCACATATATCTCCATGAATCCTTTCTAAGAAAGTTGGAGATTCAACATTGACATTTGAAGTGGAAGGTCTAATGACTAATTTCCCTTGCGAGCAAGCAACACATGAATAATCATTAGGTGAAAGAATCTTCTGGTTCTTTAAAGGATATCCATGTGAGTTTCTAATTATTCGACGCATCATTATTGCTCCTGGATGTCCAAGTCGATCATGCCAAAGTATAAAATCTTTTAAGTCCATGAACTTCGGGTTTGTGACGTTGTTTGATTCGACTTCTTTTATGGATGTATAATACATTCCAGAAGGAAGTGCCGGAAATTTTTCTTTTATCTGCTTCTGGCCAGATACAAAAGAAGTAATGCAAAGATATTCAATGTTGTTTTCTTGCATCGTTTCAATGTGATATCTATTGCAACGGATATCCTTAAAACTGAGCAAATTTCTTCTGGATTTGCTAGAGTATAGTGCACCGTTAATATATAGTTGTGTATTATTTGATAAAATAATACAGGCTTTACCGGAGCCTTCAATGATCTTCGATGTGCCGAATATTGTATTAACATTATTTTTCGCTAATGTTAAGTTTAGAAAATATTTTTTCTTCCGGATAATAGTATGTGTTGTTGCACTATCAACAAGACATGTATCTTGACAATTCATCTAAAATATAATCAAATAGATATTTTAGAAAAGTGAATTTATGATAAAAAGAAGTTAAACATAATTTAACATCAAACGGACAATACATATTAAGATTTCAAAATAACAACATCGTGACTTTCTGATAAAGCAAACTAATCTATATTTTTCATTAAATCAGTATAAAAATCAGAGACATCTAAGTGTGTCCTATTAACTGGACAATCAGCAAAATTTGTCTCTATTTTTTCTTTTCTTTTAATAGACTATTGGTAAAGGTCCACAAGGTGTTTTTCCGTACGACAGGTACGTGACCAATGCCCTTTCATTCCACATCGGAAGCAACTTTCTTCATGTTGTCGTTTGATTATGTTATTCTCATTTGCCTTGTACCTTTTAACTATGTGGCCATGTTGTTGATGATTTTGTCCAAAATTCCTTCCACGTCCCTGTTCATGTCCGTGTCCACGTCTACGTTCGTGCCTACGGTCACATCTGTATCCGTGTCTATTTCTTGATATAACATTTGCTTCAGGAATTGCCGTACCACTTGCTTCAGGAAATGGTACATAACCAGTTGGACGTAATCCGTGATAGTTTATCAACAACTCATTGTTTTGTTCGGCTACCAAAAGGCAAGATATGAGTTCTGAGTACCTTTGAAAATCACGCTCACGATATTGCTGCTGCAGTAGCAAATTTGAGGTGTGAAAAGTGGAGAATGTTTTTTCTAGCATATCTGCTTCAGTGATCTTTTCTCCACATAAATTCAATTTTGAATATATTCTGAATAGTTCAGAATTGTACTCACTCACAGTTTTAAAATCTTGCAAACGAAGATGCATCCATTCATAACGGGCTTTTGGGAGGACTACAGTCCTCTGATGGTCAAATCTGTCTTTTAAGTTTTTTCAGAGTTCTTGTGGATCCTTCACAATGAGATATTCAATTTTCAATCCATCATGAAGATGGTGACAAAGAAAAATAAGTACTTTTGCACGATCCTGTAGGGATTCTTTGTTTCCTTCTTTGATTGTTTTTCCAAGACCTTTTGAAATAAGATGGATCTCGGCATCTAGGATCCATGATAGATAATTTTTCCCGAATAAATCTAGTGCAATGAACTCGAGTTTTGTGATGTTTGCCATTAGGATAACTATTCAATCAAACATGAGACATAATTAATTCCTTAAAAAATCTCAGTAAAGAATTAATGACATGATTTCTATATCGAGTTTTTATTCTTCTGGAATATTAATTATAATTCTAAGTTGTTGTAGCAATAAAACAAAATTTTGAAATTGCGATGTGCAAATCTAAGTTGTGGTATCAATTAATCAAGATAATAATTATCAAGAATAAATTAACAAATAATTAATACGTATAATGAGAGTGACATTAATAAATGATTTTTCAAAAAATTGCATTTTAAGAATTATGTGGTATGTATGTAACCATGTTTTATAAAGAGATGTTTAATCATTACATCTTTTGAAATTGTGATTTTAATTTTCTAAAAGAAAAATAACTTTTGCTTTTGTAAATGATGAATTGATTAGATTATAAATTTATCTTTTTAGAAAATACATAAAATGTGATTTCATTGAAACCATATATTTAAAAAAAAAAAACCAGTAGAACCAACGATAATAAAATTGGAAGAACCAACCATATAGGTGGTAGTATGGTATACTTAAAAATTGTAAAACCAACCATGTAGGTAGTAGCATGATATAATTAAAACTGATAAAACCAACCATGTAGGTGGTAGCATAATATAATTAAAACTGGTAAAATCAACCATGTAAGTGGTAGCATGATATAATTAAAACTGATAAAACCAACCATGTGGGTGGTAAAACCAACTATGTAGGTGGTAGCATAATATATAAAAGATATTTAAAATTTTTTTACCTTCTTGATACAGGTTGAACCTTTGTTAACTCGGTTGGCTAGAATCTCGTGCTGATAACGTGTTGTAAAACTACCAAAATATTGAAGAGAACAAGACTACCAAAATATTAGAGAGAATATAAAGATAGAGAGAATTCTTTGTATTCCAAATTGTGTATTAAATGAAGGAGCGAAGTACCCTATTTATAGGGGTAGATAATGGTACAATTGTAATAATATAAATTTTACAAGGGCATAATGGGTCATTCACACCCAAGATATTTATAACAGTTTGAAAATTAATTTTTAAAAGTACTCCTTACTATGGAAGTATTTTTGGAGGAAGTTACATCAGACGAACTTCCTCTAATATCTAGTCTAACTAGTGGAAGCATTTTTTAAGTCAAATGGGTCTAAAATGACTCTTGGGTCTCAAAAGCAGGTTTTAGCTTCTCCAAAATCATCACAAATATAATTGGTGTATTTGATTGAGATTGTTTTTCATGGAAAATGTCACATTCTATGAATAACAATTCCATCTTAGGGTGTTTAACACAAATGAAAATATGATGGAACTTCATGGTACAACCTCTTAAGCAAGTTTTGACCAGTTTCCTATGGAAAATTTGATAAGTGTATTTTATACACTTATTTGTAAGTCTAAATTAGAATAAATTATTATCGTTTTAGAAGATATGCTATTTAATTTGTGTTTATTTGTTTACTTTACAAAAAAGATCCCAAAAGATGAAGAATGAAGTAATTGATGAGAAAAATGCATAATTGGATGTTGATTGGAGCTAAAACGAGCAATTGATAAGTTTGTGACGTTAACCGGAAAGATGCAATGTGCCAAAATTGAACGAATCAGAGGTTGGAGGACCTGATTGAATAAATTAAGAGCTTAAATGAGCAAATCGAGAAGAAGATAAAGTTGGGGACTAAATTGCAACAATTGGAAGTTGAGGACTGAAGGTGCAATTAAAAGTCAGGGACCAACTTACACAGTCGAGAAAAGATGGAAGTCACGATCGCTGGATACGTGCCACGTGATCGCGAGATGGTGCGAAAATATAACCCGAGAGTTTTAGGGTCAAGCACGCAATCGCTAGGGTTGAAGCCACGCGATCGCGCAGTTATCCGACTGGGCCGACTATGGGTTTTTTCTCGCGATTTTCAACAGAAGTCTCTCTTTCTTGACCTAGGTTTCTCATAAACCTATATATAGAACATAAGAGGCACGAGATCTGGACCTTTGCCTCTCCATAGAACTAGCCACAACAGAGATTTCAATTGAAAGTATTAGAGATTCAAGTATCGCAGAGGGGCGTGAATTGAAGATACTTGAAGAATTGATAATTGATGCATTCTTTCCATTCTTCGTTGTTATTTTCAATGAACGTCATTAAATTTTGTTTTTGCTATTTAAATATGATGTGTAGCTAAATTTGATGTTGGGATGAACGATGTAACCTAATTAATTATTTTAATTCCATATTCCTTGTTTAATGCTTTAATGCATATGTTGATTTATTATTGCATTTAATGCGTGAATGAACTGGCCATTCTTTCATGATTTCATGTGTTATTTTCATAATCCGAGAGGTGAGTTAATTACATAGATTTAGGTAATAAATCCGGTAATTGAACGAGAGATAGAGATATACTCTTGTTATTATTGCGATCGTGCGTGAATTCTTGTGTGTAATGTATCTAGATAGGGAATATTCGGACCCGCTGTAGAGATACAAGGTTGACTTATTTAGGTAGGATTGATTTAAACTCGAGAGAGGAATCTCAATTTGACCAGTTTTCTATGGAAAATTGCAACTAACGGGAAGTGAGAACTGCTTTCCATGTAATTAGAAAATATTTTTCTTTCCCCCATGGGCATAACTTAGTTGATTGAAAGGTGAGAGTGAGAAATCTCAGTTGAGCTGACAACTACAGGGCAGGAGTTCGAATCCTATCAAATGTATAGATGAGGCTCCTTGCAGGTATAGTTAAATAGTAAGCTCTCAACCCTACTCCACTGAAGCACATCCAGTGATTTATTTCCTCTACGAATCTCCATGACAGGGGTTGTAGGAACTTCTAAGTTTGGAGTTCAACCTTTTTAGAAAATATTTTTCTTTTCCATATTTTTCCTATCAAACAATTGGAATTGTTATCTCGGGGTGTTTGACACAAATGGAAATGGAATTCTATGATATAACTCTCTAAAGCATGTTTTGACTAATTTTTCACGAAAAATTGCAATTAAGGGGAGGTGGGGTTTGTTTTCCTTGAAATTGGAGTATATTCTTTCCTTTTCTATCTTTTTTCGGTTTTTCCTAATAAATAGCACACTCTAGAAGTGCCGGTCTGATGTCTCGAAATACAATATCCTTAGTCGTCAATCCAATTAAAATTGCATACTCATACATGTCAGTAAACATATTTTAAGCTTATACAAACAGTTACATTAAGAAATAATGATGTGGACAATTTTAATTGTGTAGACAGCTAAGGGGATAACATTTTTGAATAGCAGATCTAGACTCAAAACTGTTCGACCATAACTCTATAAACAATTTATTGGGCCGACGTCGACTTTTTCCTCGTGAAAAGTTCATACATACTACATTATAAGAATCACTTTTTATAACTAACAAACTTAAAAAATGTTTTTAAAATTCAGGTGCTAAATAATAAAATTAAAAGTAATATATAATAAATTAATATATTAAAATCGTCCCCACCCCAACCACCACCACATCCAACAAAAATCAATTGCTTGTACACATACACCTCATATACCATAGCAAACAAAATCAAAACATCGTCTAAGCAAATTGACATTTCATCTTCTATGCCCGACCTCTATAGACAGGTTCAACAGCTGCACTTACTCTTCGGCGAGGAGGTTGCTACAAACGATGTCTAAATGAAGGTCATTGCTAAAGATGGGTGGTTGGGATTAATGCAAGTGGTGGTGATCTCTTGTGTGGTCGACGGTTGTGGTGTTTCCCTGGTGGTGACAGTGGTAGTGAGGTGGTGGATTTGAGCTCTGATTGTTTTTTGAGCATGTCAGCAAAAACTATGACTGTTTTTAACCTATCATGCATCGATTGTGATTGGATTTGTGTGAAATGTGACTATTTGTGATCAATTACTTCATATCCTCTGCCTAACCCCACCATACCATACTCCACCATAACTAGCACCACCACAATCTCCAACAATAAATACAATTAAACTATGACTATGTGTGACATATAATGCATTAACTGTGATCGGGACTATATAAGATGTGATTGTTTGTGATCATGTCTGTGAAGGCTATAATTATTTGTGAAAAATACTTCATCTCCTCCATCTTACCGTACTCAACCACAACCAGCACCACCTAAAACACTAGCACTACATCCGACGTGCAACCACCTCAAACTAAACCATCACAACCCCTAACAACAAAACCCCGATATGGGGCAGCTCCCCAAAGAACACCAAGCGGAGAGCCCCTCCTATGTTGCAACCTTTTCTCTCACTACCCACCAACAGGGTTTTCAATGGATCGGATTTTAATCCGAACCTGATCCGAAATTCGATGAAACTAACGGGAAATGGATTTAAGGTCTCAATCCGATAACCCGATAATGACCCGAATCCAATAATCCGTTAACTAAATAGAACAAATATAGATATAAGTCAATCCGATCCGATAAAAATCCGATCCGAATTTTTATAATAATATAATATATTTTATATATTATTATATGATTTAAATCCATATAATTTTTTTTTATTTTAAATCTTGTAATGTATTTTATAAAGTATAATTTTAATATAATATTATTATATATTGTAATATTCATTTTAAAACTTGTAATATATAAATATTGTTATAATTTTTTGAGATATTATGATTTTATTTTTTATAAATGATATGAAATTATAATTAATTATATGAGTAAATTTTTACTCATTAATATGTAAAAATTAAAAAAAATAACGTTAAAAATAATTTCGGATCGAATATTTGATAATGTATCAAATCGAATATGGATTTAACTATCAAATATCTGTCGGATTATCGGATCAAATCTACGAATTATTCTTATCGGATCGAATCGGATAAAGACAGATCCGATCCATATCCAATCCGGTTACACTCCTACCCACCAACCCAAATGCCCCCTACCTTCGCATCATCTATCTCACCACCATCATTGATTACTGTTAGGAGAGAGAGTAGGGAGATAGAGAAGGGGAAAGGGAAAGGAAAGGATAGAAAAAGAAAGAACATATTGATTGATTAAACACAAATTATAACTTCTCTCTTTATATTGGAATTGTAAATTTTAAAGTTAGAGTTTCCTTTAATTTTCCATTTTTCCTCTTTCTCGTTTTCTCTTTTATGGAGCTCCTGTTTGATGTCTATTTTAAAAGGACGGTGAGTTTTTAATAATAATTTTTTGAAGAATGTGTGGTTGAGAAGTGAAAAAAATTGGGTTTAATTTTATAATATTTTATTGTGTAAATGTATAAATGTGTAGTTGAAAATGAGTATGAAAAAAATAAAGGTTTGAAAAAAGGGAATCACACGTGGCTGAATGTTAACATGTTATATTTATAGTTGGGTAAAAACCTAAATAGAGCACAAAGGATTGAATTATATTCTGGAAACTGATGTTTGTGGTACGTTCTCATTCTATTACCAATTGAGATAATTAGGCTGAGAGCTAATTTCAACTTTTTAAAATGAAAATTCAGCTCATATATTTTTATTTATTTTAATTCTCCTTTTTTGATATTATTGTTTGAAAATATATGGTGGCAAATAGATTTTCACTTGTGAATGTGAAATTATTTCCACGTTGAATGAAAGATAAAGTTGAGATTTGAAGATGAGCCTTAAAAAGGATTACAATTCCACATTGGTTAGAAATGAAAAAATGGAAATATATGAGAACTATAAAAAGTGACATCCCAGATTGGAAAAAAAGAAAAGAAATGTGTGAATGTGGGAAAACTTAAATAGCTATCCCACATTGGATAAAAATGAGGTTGTGGACCAATTTAAATATGGTTAATAATTTTTAAGGTGTAACAATTTATTACATAGAGACTTCTTCATGGCCTACATTCCCGCAGGGGGTACAAATCTTGGACCGACTTGACCTTAGAGCCTTGAACATGTGTGCGGACGCGACCTGCGTACACAAATGAGTCAAAAATTGATCACAAAGTGCAAGCCCCGTTTTGAAATCTTTCTTTTATGTTTTTCCATTTGAAACATAACTTCAAAACATTTTTACATTTATTTTGTAACTCCAAAACGCCTAAATTAAAAGGGCAATGGAATGGCAAGAGTTAATGGACATTAAATGGGTGCATTAAGTAAGATGCAAAGGCATTCAATTCATTTATGCATATTTTCTTTTCAGTTTATTTGTATTTTTTGTTTACGTTAACTAATTTGTTTCAATTTGTAATTTTATTTTAATTTCGTTACTATGTCTTTATAACTTATTCATACTCAAAGCACCATAAAAGTCGAGCTCACCACATATTTTTTCTCTCAATTTTTTTGACCACACGTTTTACCTCAAAAGTATAATAAATTAAATGTTGAATTAAGTAGGGAAAATACTCATACTGGAATCCGGTCTTTGTATCTTAAATAGGTTATCTCGAACATACTCATTTCAAAGAAGTCATTTCGAAATCTTTAACGATAACGGATAAAAAGTTGGATGAATTGTTTTTCCTTTTGTTTAGGTTCTCATGGATGTGACGATAATAGAGATACGAAAATTCCTGTTGCAGTTGACACTTGACACCCTCAACTTCCTTGTAATATTCAATACACCTCATCACGTTTCAAATATTACTGACATTTTCAAATTTTACAGATGACTATCACATACACCTAACCACTTGTGCGCTACATATCATTTAAAATGCAGTTGATATTAAAATCATTGTGAAGGAAAATATGAACTTTCAAAAATAGTTCTAAAAGTTTTGAGAAGAATGAGATTAACGATTTGTCCTCCATTATATATATATATATATAAAGGTAGTGAAACTTTTCATTTTGTTGTGAATATCATAATAAATATTGGTAAATGACGTTTATACCCCTGCAACTCTAGATATTATTATCTTTTGTATCTTTAATTCTTCCTTATATATGATGCTCTGATTCTTAATAAAATACCTGTCTATTGACTTTTCTATATTCTCTTCTCCTTTTTTTCTAGTTGATAACGCATTATCAGCACAATTTTGTAGTCTTCAATTTTCTTGAAAAATATGTAATGTCGTTAATTTTCTTGAATAAATCACAAATATTCAATGATGTTTACGCTCCTTAAGAAGTATAGTTAAAATTGCAATAATTCTAAATGAATATGATATTGATGTTCTTAAAGAAATATCACTCATCTATATATTCAAGAAAAAATATTGTGTAATTATTCTTAGATAAATCAAAATTTTATATAGATCAATATTCTTGAAGAATGTTGTGAACTTTACAGTGATAAATGTGTAAACACTCCTGGAACATATAACTTGTACACAAACAATTCAGTAGGCCTGGACAAAAGAATCGAAACCAGCGGTTCGGTTCGATTCGATTCGATTCTATCAAAATTTTAAACGGTTCTAGTTCTAAAAATCAAGAGCCATCGGTTCCGGTTTCTGGTTTTGATTCTTGGTTTGGAACCAGAATAAAACACAATTTTTTTTTAAATATAAATTTAAAAAAATCATCAAGTTCTAATCTTAATGCATTTTATCCGGTCCATTAGTCAATATCAATTACTTAACAACTATTAACTCATTTAAACATTACAATAACTAAGAGCAAAACAAGTAATAAACAAAATAAATCAAAAATCAATTTTCTTTTACTGGTTCGTCGTTCAGCTTCAAACCTTCAGCAGTCAAGCCTTCGGTCGTCAGTTCTTCAAGAATCAACACATAATAAATCTTCATTCTTCATCTTACAATTAATTATTATTTTGTTTTCAAGGATTTATTGGACTTATGCGACCGTTCCCTGAAAATGTGGAGAATTACGAGCAGAAATTGAAGAATTTTTAGAAGGAGTACATACACGCGGATGAGAAGATACGTGACTATCTGGAAGAGAGTGAATATTTTGATGTCAAGGATTTGAGTGTTGTATTCGCATTTTAATCAAGATCGATGACTTTACCGTCTTACAACTCTTATCAGTCGAAATCTACCATTGCTTCATCGTTGAAGTTTGAAATTTTTAGTTTGAGAAATTGGAACCAGAACCAAAAGAATCGAACGGTTCGATTCTTGTTTGGTTCTTCTCTTACAAAAAGAACATCGATTCTTGGTTCGGTTCGGTTCCCTAGGAACCAGAACCATATAGAATCATGCTCACGCCTACAATTCAATATTCTATAAAAATATTTGGTTATTTCAAATAATGACTTTATACTCATTAATATTCTAAAAGAGTATTTTGTCGTTTCAAAATAATTATAAAATTTATTCTCGATTAATATTATGTCGTGGCTCCTGAATAACTACAGTTTGATTTAAACATGTATTTTATAAGAATACTAATTTATATTGCTTGGAGAAGTATAAATTGTAATATTGTTATATTCTAAATGAATATCGTGTCGAGTCTCTTGAAGAAGTACGACTCTATTTATAAGTATAATATGTATTTATTCCATGAAAATTATAAAATTAAGGATTTTAATTATTCATGGAAAAAAAATCTATTTTAGAACAATATTTTATTTATCTAAACAATATTCATACATGTATTATTTCTATGTATATATATTTGATTGTTGCAAGTTTTTCAAAATCATTTTTTCGGATTTTCATTATATATTATTTTTCTTTGCATTGTACCGTGTGGAATTAAGAAAAACTTCATTGCATGCCTAGGTTTTTTTGAACAATTATACAAAAACTAGTCTGGGGTTATATGTTAATTAAGCTCATTAACAACTAAACTCATGCATATATTATGTGCACTAATTCATGTAATAGATTCTCTCCACTAAGCCTATGTTATTTGAGGGAAAAATATTTTGAATAATGATTAATGTGATATTGTGTGGTTGAAATGAAAGAAAAATTTAAGGTTTATGTGTAAAATATTTTATTGTTAAAATGTATTGTTAAAATTGCATACTGTAGAAAAAAATTATTTTTAAAGAACATCAAACAGAGTTTACATCTACTTATACAATATGTCCACGTTTTCTGCATTGCATCAAATCATACATATTCAATTGATTTAATACAATGATACGTACACAATCAATTTGAATATAATAATACATTTTTTTGTATTATATATACACATTCGTCTCATGTTCACAGTTTACATGTTGCCCCAATTATACAAGTTGCACGATTACATTAACTTGATTTATTATGCGATTATTTATGTATTTAACGTGTGAATTATAGTTTTTCGAAAAAATTATTGTAATATAATTTGATTATTTTTTAGTATTGTATAAATTTTAAATGTATCGTGTTTCTCATGAAGTAACACAAACTTGCTCCCGAAGAGCATAATAATGTAAGATTTAACATGAATTATGTTGCTGCTTTTGAAGAGTAAACAATTACATAATTTATTATTCCAAACAATAAGTTGTTATTGCTTCTAAATAGCAAGGATGATATTACGATATTATAATTTTCAATATTTCAGAAGAATATTGACTTATTACTCTTGAATAAGTACAACATGCAAATATTAACAACCAGCTAGAAAACATGCTCCTCGAGAGTTAATGTTTCTAAATAATAATTAGTTGCTGCTACTTCATTATTCATATAATAGAAGAATATTTTTTGCTCTTGAAGAGATATTACAATTTCAATAATTCAAACTAATATTGACTTATTATTCTTGAAGAAGTATATTAGTATTATTGAAAAATATTGTATTATGTTATCAAAGAAACACAAATTTATATGTATCAATATCCTACAAGAACGTTATGTTGTTCCTCCCGAATAGCATAAACTTACAAGTTTCAATTATTCAAACAATATTAATAAAAGAGAAACCCTTAAAGTTTATAATAGTGTTTCTTAATCAGTACACTGTACTAGTATTTGTACATTGAAACAAGCATTATATTGAACCAGAAGTTCGATAATTTTAATAATTTATAACTTGGAATGACTGGTTGAATCATCCTGGTTCAATAATTTGAATTGTTGATAATTCAAAAGGACATTCATCGAAGAACCAGATGATTCTTTAGGTTAATAAGTTTTTGTTTGCTGCTTGTTCTCAAAGGAAAATTGTTATCTCACTAGCAAAATATGGAACTGAGTTCCTGATATTCCAATTCTAGAATAATTAAAATGTTAATTTTGTCAGCCAACTAACCTTCCATCTATATCATATTGATATTTTAAAAATTGGACACAATAAATGGCTACGTGTGTGATTGAAAATGTATACACGGGGTATAAGATATTATTTTCTCAAGTTATATTATTATGAGCAAAGTGATATATGCCAGTGAATTCATATTCTAAAATCACTAATTGATTTTTTGTATTGATGATGATGATACATTATATTGCCAATTATTTAGCAAAATTAAATGCCTCTAGTTATTTGATATAATATTTAATGACAATAATCTGAATGAAATATGTTGTTTTACATGTCGCAATATTTTGTATATAAACATGTCAAAATGATAACCCCACGATTGACTTATGAATGTATATGGTTTTCATCTAAAATTTTGAAAAAGTGTAGTACTCCCTCCATCTCATGAAGATAGGCTTGCTCCTATTTTAACATAGATTAAGAAAATGTTAATTAATGTAGTTGAATATATAAAATTTTCTTATATTTTACTAATATATCACTACATTAAATAACATAATATATATGATTATTTTATATTTGTTCATAATAATGAATATTAAATAAGGGTTTATTAGAAAACTTAAAAATATGTTGACTTTCAATAAGAAAAGTGACCTATAATTTGGGACAGACAAATAAGGAATACAAACCTATCTTCACGGGACGAATGGAGTATATACTTCGCCACAACGCATTGAGATGGAAATAATTGATTGAGTTTGAATCACTAATTATAATTATCCATGAATGATGAAATGTTACGGCATTGTGTTGATTTATATGGAATAAGATTTATCATCATTAAGAGGAGATATTAGGTGGTTGAATTGATAAATTTATAACATGTCTGAAACATGATATTAATTGATTCCAACACAAATGTCTCTAAAATAATTGTTATGATCTTATGGAGGCTAGATACTCATGGAGAGAGTAAAGACGTCACTAAATACCAGGTACATGATAGTAGAAAATATAAAGAGATTATGGAATTGAGAAATAAAGCTGACAACATCTAATACAGAACTCTAATATGATGAATCCATGAAATTTGGCCAAAGATGAAAATCTCTGTATATGGATTATTGTTATAGGACATGTGACCAAAACACTTAAAATGTAGAGCTAGTTAGTACTTGTGCAAATAAAAATAAATAAATTATATAGTCTTAAAATACGAATTGTTGCACACGAAAATTTTCAAATAATTGCCATGATATGTGGTTGATTAAATTATAATTTAATCATTAGTTTAAGCTCTTCGATATACTAATGAGCGAGATCAAAATATCTGATTCTCATCTTGATATTTTTGGAGTATCTTTGATGTACAGTTGATTGCGGTACGTTGGGATTTCAAGCAAATGATTGTATTTTATATTTGTAAGAAGTAACATGCATTTAAATAATTGATTATACTCAGTCAATTGACAATTGCAATATAAAAGATATTTGTAATATGCAATAATAATAATTGAATATTTAATATGCCTAGAATATAATCACTGTATAATGAAATGTGGATGACCATATAAAATCAAATTACATCAAAAATGGTACAAATCAATCTATACTACAAAACGTTGAAATTTGGATGTACTATTATTGTGAACAATATTTGAAAATCTTAGTAGTTGATTTTCAAGTTGCAAATTGACGATTAATTATTCACTTAAACTGAATAAGTAAATTGTTCACTGAAGTGAATAAGTCACTTCCAAATTTGAGAATTGAATTAAATGAATTGATGAATATTGATTTTAGAACATAGTTCGACACAGTATGTTCAAATGATTGAAAATATGATATAATTTTTCAAGTTCAAAGAAATAATTGAATTTATATTTGAAGAACAAATAATATGAGATATGAGTTATTTATGTATGCTTGATGAACATATTCGATATTGCATCGATTAACAGCTGAAATAATGATATGCAATACCAATATAATTGCAATGTTCCCTAAGGGAAGCTAATAAGCGCTAAACTCTTTTTTTCCTTGGCCGAGGTTTTATCACACATGTTTTCTCAGCAAGGTTTTAATAAGGTAGTTATTATAACTTATTAATGAAGGACTTTAATACATACATATTTTAGAAGACTGATGATAGCGATGTCCAACAAATTCGCTTAAGTGACAATGTAGCAGATTTATTCACAAAAGAACTATTAACATCTACATTCAAGAAATTAGTTCACGAGATTGTGATGTGTCCACTCCATGATTTACAGTAATCAACATTAGAGAGAGTAACTGTACTCTTTTTCCTCAATTTAGATTTTCTGTCATTAGGTTTTTTGACAAGGTATTAATGATGCAACATTTCTTTTAATACTCTAAATAACTGTACTCTTTTTTATTTATTTGATATTTTTGTCATTGATTTTTTATCAAACAAGGGTTTAACGAGACAAATATTTTGTAATGTGTCATTCTAAGGAGTGTTGTAAATATCGTATGTATTAATGAATGATATTTATACTCTACAACCCTAGATATTTTTACATTTTGTATCCCTAATTTTTCCTATATATACGAGGCTCTAGATCTTAAGTAAAACACAAGTCTATTAACTTCTCTATATTTTCTTTCCTTTTTCCTCTCCAATTTATAACAAATTTATAACTTTTTTTTATGAATTTTTATTTATATCACCTATCACTCATTTCCGACCACTTCTCTCATTCATATTCAATTTTTCTTGCTTCTGTCGTCCACACTCTCGCATAATCCTAATTTCACGTTGATATAGAACGGTAAAATGCAAATGTCGAAGAAATATAGTCATTATTTCATTTTGTTTCAACTTTAAAGACGATATTTGCTTAAACGGATCTCAGGATCGAATTTTACAGGAAGAAAATGATATACTTCTAACTGATATTTTTGTATTATTTAATGCCCCCATTTAACTTTGAATTTTTTTATTAAAATTTAAGTCAAAATTAATATTTAATTTTAACTACACATTTCATAAGTTATACAAAATTTTAACCATACATTCCATCCATTTTTATCAAAATTTACTAAAAATTTAATTTTAATCCCGGGCCACAATTGATTCAATTTTCAATTTTCGATTCTTTCCTGTAAAAAGCCCCAAACTTCCAATTTTCATTTCAAGGTTTTTCAAATTTCGAATTCCAATGGCGTCTCGTCGCCGTATGCTTCTCAAAGTCATCATTCTCGGCGACAGCGGGTCTCTGTCTCCTCCCTTTTCTCTGTCCATGTATATTCACATTTGCAAGTTAATTGGAATATTTTGTATGATGATTAATTCATTGACAGGGTTGGGAAGACTTCTCTGATGAATCAGTATCCTTTTAATGCAGATGTCTATATAATATGAAGTAACTATTATAAGTTCTTACGTAGAACAATATGGCATGATATTGATTGATAGAAATTGTTATTTGACCTTGAACGAGGATAAAATAGATATGTGAATAGGAAATTCAGCAATCAATATAAAGCAACGATTGGAGCTGATTTTCTAACCAAAGAGGTTCAATACGAGGACAGGATTTTCACGTTGCAGGTTCGATAATGCCAATAGCTTTTGTTATTGTAGTTGTGTAAATAATCTTTTAAGTTTGTATGCCTTCTTTGTCGTTGTCATTTGCTTTGGATATGATTTTTTATTTATTGACATTGATAAAAACAAACCTGATTTCCAATATGTCCTTGCAAGAAACGGAACAGAAAATCTACAATTTTGTGCGTGCTAATCATTTAAGAACTTGAGATGTGCAATTTAACGACAGGAATACAATCTTTTGTTTTTTGGTTTATTGGTAGGATTAAATGAAACTCTGACCCCAGTGCAATAATATCTTCTGATTTGTTTTGGGCTAAATACTCTATTGGGAGCAGGGGTGATGCAATTTGAATTGGCACTGTTTTTAAAATTTTGTGATTAGCATTTCATCAGGGAACAATTTTTTTAAGAACTTTCCATTTGGAATGTGATATTTAATTTGTAGAAACTATATGTCAACATGAGTTTGAAGGTGGCTGATTTTGTCCATTATCTTCTTCCTTCTCAATCAGTATGCCTCAAATCAATCTTTGTAGACTAAGCCTCTGTTTGGTAAACATTTTTATACCACACACATTTCCCCAAACTACTTTCCAACCACATATTTTACCTCAAACATCACATTCTTTGTTTATAAACAAAAAATTTGTACCAAATAGAGGCTTAGTTTTATAACTTTTCTAGAGGATAGGTAAACATATACTATCTTTCATGGTTTTGCAGAATTCTCTATTACAAACCATCTTGAGACCATATCAGGCATCTCCTCCCTTAGTTGCATTTTAGGATGTCTTTGATGTTCTTTGTGAAAAATCTCATTGGGCAAAAAACTTGAAAATGTGTGTGTGTGTGTGTGTGTGTGTGTGTTCATTGTTATTCCCATTATAACAAGTAGCAATTTACTTCTTTGACCAACATTTGTCCCTCTTTCAGATATGGGACACAGCTGGTCAGGAGAGATTTCAAAGCCTTGGTGTGGCTTTCTACCGTGGTGCAGACTGTTGTGTACTTGTTTATGATGTGAATGTCATGAAGTCATTTGATAACCTCAACAACTGGCGAGAGGAATTTCTGATTCAGGTTATACTTTCGTCGGAGTTTCAGTTTCAATGTTTGCACACATCTGCTAATTCAAAATGTGATAAATTTGTTTTTCAGGCCAGTCCTCCTGACCCTGATAACTTTCCATTTGTTGTCTTGGGGAATAAAATTGATGTTGATGGTGGCAATAGCCGAGTGGTAACTTTTTTGGCTCACTATTTGTTGAACTTGAATAATCTCGTCTCTTTATTATTGAAGAATAGAAGTTATGGGTAATGTCAGCATAAGGGCTAACTCTTCTATGATTTAGCATTAGATGAAAATTTGGGAGTAAAAAAAAAAAAAATATTAAAAATTAGAACAGAAACCCTTATATCCATCTCATTGCATAAGTGATATGGAGAAATGTCTTCTTGTTAGTTCCTATTAATTGTGGCATATCTGTTTTTGTCATCATACATTCAGGTATCTGAAAAGAAGGCAAAAGCTTGGTGTGCCTCCAAAGGAATTCCTTACTTTGAGACTTCTGCAAAAGAAGGGTTCAATGTGGAGGCTGCTTTCGAATGCATTGCCAAAAATGCGCTGCAAAATGAACCAGAAGAAGAACTGTAAGTACTTTTGAATGTGGATTTCTTTTGTGTTTCCATGATGGTTATTCTCATCTTGAATTCATCTTGCTATGTTTCATTGATCTAAGGAGTTAAGGGCCTGTTTGGTATCCCAAGAGGATGGGGAAGGAAAAGTATTTGTGGGGGGGTTTCAAATTTTCAACTATGTTTGGTTAGGGTCACAAGTTCTAAGGGAACTAAAGTGTACACATTACCTTGTTTGATTTGAAAAATAGGTGACATGGAAGTAGAAGTGTGGGGGCGCGAACCATATTTTCTTCTGCTCCAAATTTGGAGTCAAGGATGTATAGTCATAGATAATATTGAACCAACCTCAAATTAAACTTTGTAGACTGCAATCAGAGTATAACAGTATATTATAGATAAAATAATTTTTCTCTCAATCCACTATTCTCCATCTCCTTTTCCCTTCCCCTTCCTTTCCCTACTAGATACAATCAATCCTCCATGTTATTAAATATCATATAGGAAAAGAGGGGAATTTTTCTTCACTTTGTAGGTAGCTTGGTGTTACACTAAAATTAGAATTGAAGAATGTATTTATCAATAAAATAACGAAAGAAATATTTCTGCAATTACAGTTGCTCCAAACATTCCTGGCCCACTTTTCCAGCAATCCTCAGTAATATAACTAATATATTTCCAGTTCGCACAAGCAGTTAATGTTTATATTTTATGTTCAAATTGAGAATTTAATTCACTTTATCCTTTTTCTAGGATGAAAGGGTGTATTTTCTTATTTATGTTCTTTCTTGGAAGGTAATGGACTGGTACGGCATTTTGACCATCACTTGATTTTTAGCAACTCTTAGGCTTTCAGGGTGTTGGAATTCTCTTGCTACTAGTTTAGAAACTCAGCACAACACATAGTTCTAAACCGTTGAAGCTTTGTTCAACAAAATATTGCAATTTTATGAAATATGAATTTGAATTTTCATGATTGTTATGCTAAGTATCCAGTGCTTATTCACCATTTTCTTTATGGATTCTAATAAATTCTATGAACTTACTTTCGTCAAACTGATGAAGATACCTTCCTGATACCATCGACGTGGGGTCTGGACAGCAACAAAGATCGTCCGGCTGTGAATGTTAGCGCAAGGAATGAATACAGTTACTTGCAGAGACACAGTATGTACATTGTTTCTACTCCATATAATATTTAAGGTTGTTAATGAAATCTGTAATGTCATTGGTCTGACTGAGAGATTCTGCTTGTAATGTTCTTTTGTGTTAAGATTCCATATGATTTATATTTTCTCCCAAGCCACCCTACCGTTACAGAAAAAGATCTGTCTGAAAATGGAAAAAGAAAAAGAAAAAATCATTTTTTATTAGACCAAAATTTGTACAGGGTGCGTTTGATACACCTTTATTTTCCATGGAAAAGTCAAATTCCTCCCAAATTTTTGAACTTCTTGTGTTTGAAATTTGAATGTCAAAATTTTACTTGGAAAATGATTTCCACTTTCTTGCTTCACGTTCTTGTTTTCACCAGGATTGAGGAATTTGTTTTGACACCTATATAGGAGAAGTATTTTCTTGGCAATTGAGGAATGATGTTGCACACCGTTTGATCAATTTGTTATTGTTAATTAATTAATTTATTTTTTCAAAAATTAACAATATTATTATCAAGTACAAATGTATGGAAAATTTAAAAAAATAATTTAAAATTGTTAAATTTTATTTTATTTATCATGAAAAATAATGTTAATCAAACAACAAAGTTGGAAAAAAATTTATTTTTTCTACCTAAAAAATTAAATCAATCAAATACATAAAACATCCAATTTCTTGGTATTCAATTATTTGAAATTCATTTTCTTTTCACCTAAATTTTAATATCGTTATCAAATGCAGTCTTAGTTTACCGGACCGAAAGCACTTGCAAATTTAAAGGCTTTTATGCGTACCAAAGATTTGCCATGGTCAATTAGATTATTGGTTATCCCCATTTGTTGACTCTAAAAACATGTTTGACACCACGTCGAATCTTTTCTTTTAAACCAATAGTGAACATGTATTTTGCACTTTTTATGTGTATGATAAATATTAAAGTAATATTTTTTAAGTACTAATACTATTTTTTAATAATTGATGTAATTGATATTATCAAAAAAATTATATTAATATTTTATTGAAGATTTTAGTCCAAATCTTGGGGATATATTAGATAATAATGATTTAAAAATTTTCATTTTTTTTACCTAAAAAATTAAATCAATCAAACATATAAAATATCCAATTCCTTGGAATTCAATTATCTGAAATTTATTTTATTTTCACCTAAATTTTACCTTCGTTATCAAACACAGACTTAGTTTACCCGGACCGGAAGCACTTGCAAATTTAAAGGCTTTTATGTGTATCAAAGAGAGTTGCCATGGTCAATTAGATTATTGGTTGTCCGCATTTGTTGACTCCAAAAACATGTTTGGCATCACGTTGAATCTTTTCTTTTTAATCAATAGTAAATATGTGTTTTGTACATCTTATGTATATGATAAATATTAAAGTAATATTTTTTAAGTACTAATACTATTTTTTAAAATAATTGATGTAATTGATATTATTACAAAAAATTATATTAATATTTTATTGAAGATTTTAGTCCAAATCTTGGGGATATATATTAGATAATAATTATTTAAAATGTCGGGTTAATAAATAAATTACATATCATATATTAAAAAGTAATTTGATATCATAAAATATTAGACAAATCAATAGTTTCTTTACTAAATATTTATGATAAGTTACGAAAAAATGTGAAAAAATTGTGTATAGATAAATTAAATTAATTTGTGAGCATATTTTTATAATGATTTTTTTTTTTTAATATTATGCTCCTGTTTTAAGAAATTAAAATAAGATTTTAATCCAATTTAAAGTAAAAAAAAAATAATACTTTCAAACACAGATTTCATCGGACCCACAACTTTTCAACCACATTTTATTAAATTTTATCAAAATCTATTAAAAATCTAATTTTAATCATCACCAAACAATAACTATATAAATTTAAACTAATATTTCAGTTTTGATTTTTTCTTTTCCTAAAAGTTTTGAAATTATTTATTTTATATTCTTAATTAGAATATAATTAAAAAAAATTATTTTTCTGTTATATAAATTAATTGATGGTTTTGATAAGAATTTAAACATCCGTTTGGTAATACTGTTTGGTTTATAAACCGTTTTATTTATGATTTTGAAGTAAGAAGTAATTGTTTAAAATTGAAGAGAGAAAAGTGTGCGGTTAAAAAGTGATTTGAAAAATTGTGTTGTTTATAAACTGATTTATAAATAAAAAATAGTACATTTACCAAATGGTGGCTAATTGAGGTTAAAAATAAAAAGTTTCACACTCTACTTTGAAAAAAAAAAGTTCATTTTTTATGGTAGTTTCGTAACTAAAATAAACTGGTTTATAAACCTGTTTATAAACTATATAATCTCTCAAAATACTTTTTAATCACATATATTTTTTCTCTTCAATTTTCAACAACTACTTTTTACCTTAAAATCATAAATAAACTAATTTATAAACCAAACAGTGTTACCAAACAAAAGTTAAACATAATTTTTTGAATTAAAAATAGAAAAAATTCATGAAACCCATAAATGCATTATTTGTTCAATAAAGTTATCATGAGAAATGAAGTTTTATGGGACAATATTCTAAAACTAAATTAAAAAGTAATAACGTTAAATTAATATTAATTGCATAACCAATTTTGATTTAGTCATTGTGGATAAATTAATGTTTTTGAAATTAGAATTAAAATAAATGTAAAATAAGTTTCAATAAATGAACAAATGATATTATTGAGAAAAAGAAAAGAATGTGAGATTAAAATGAGAAATCAAAATATTATCATTCACCCACCCTTTTTAGAAATAGTACATAAAACTTGCGTTGCACCTTCCCCGTGTGATATAGTGAGTAATCGTTGTTTAATTCGTGATATTTTCTCTTAATTTAATGATTTTAAATGCTTAATATTTAGATATTGATCATATTTCATATTTTGTGAACTAGAAAAAGGAGTAAATCAAATTGGACTCAATTTATTATTTCAGTTCAGGAATAATCGAAGTATTGATTTTTCAAGAATTGTGAGATCTAATTAATTTTATTGTTCTTTTATCTTTTTTCTATTTATATACCTTTTGTTTGTATTTAAGTTGTGGTTTTGATTAATTGATACAAAGTGCACGTTGTTTTAATTGTCAAAATGATACTTAGCCAATTAAGAATTTAAATTCGTAATTGTTTGAAATTTTTAATACAAGTGGCAAATAACATAGTTGATTATAAACAGATTTTCGACTCATGTTATGAAAACATATAACATAGCTGAAATAAATCATACTTGTGAATTTGTTGGTTAGAATTGATCGTCTCTCTAAAGATTAATGCTATTGGTAAATTAAATCCTAAGATCATATCTAGAGTTGTTTATTGATTGGGGAAATAATCAACGATCGTCTATTGATTATCGAGATAGTAAGAAGAGATAGGTTGTTAGATCATATCAACAACCATAATCAATTTAGAGAAGAGTAAATGATTTTATTCTTGCTCATGGTCGATTCTATGAATCAATACTAAGATTATACATTGGGCTGAATATTTATTTAATTGAATATTTTCATCAATTTGATTCTGCAATTGTTTATTTACAATTTGATTTCACATTCAAGATTTAAAACCCCCCTCTTTTTAATTTACTATTTTAATTTTCTCGAAAAATTAAATATAACCAATCTCTGTAGATTCGACATTGCTCGTCACTATCACAAATTATTTTTCTAGAGTAAGATATTATTATTTGTTCGATTGACACTCATCAACGTGATATTGTAATGATGTTGCGAAGTTGTTATTATTATTATTGAAATATATGTTTTTTGAATAAATTGGATGAAAATTGTTCAAATTTACCCTTACACTATTGATCATTCAAAAGACACAATATACCAAATTAGTTAGTGCCAAATTTATGTTATCAAACTCAATTTGTTCGTAAATTTAATTAATTGAATTATTAAACTACAATCATGTTTTAATTTAATAAAATTTTGAATGAAGATAATTAATGGCAAAATTTCATCATTGTTAAAATATAATAGACACTCTTGACGTTTAACGTACATTTTTCAATCACGTATTTCATCAACTTTTATTAAAATATACTAAAAAATGATATTATCAATTTTTTCATGGAGAAATGTGAACAAACATTCTTTGTGCATTTAGGGATTCATGACAACCATAAAATAATATAAAATGATAATAAAATTAAATAGCAATAATAATAGTATTTAAAGAGAATAAAATGAATGCAAATGATACTATTGACCATGAATATAAAAAATTAAGGGTAAAATGAAAAAATAAAAGTTTCTCGACCATCTACTATATATATATATATATATATATATATATATATATATAGTAGATTCTTCATGAAAAAATATGAAGGGATATTCTTTGTGCAATTAGAGATTCAAGACAACCATCAAATAATACATGATGATAATAAATTATGAAATTAAATAACAGTAATAATGGTAAAATGAATGCTAAGAGAGTAAAATGAATGCTAAGGATGCTATTGACCATAAATATAAAAAATTAAGGGTAAAATAGGAAAATGAATCATCATGGATAAATTAATGTTTTTGAAATAAGAATTAAAATAAATGTAAAATAAGTTTTAATAAATGAACTAAGGATATTATTAAGAAAAAGAAAATAATGTGAGGATAAAATGAGAAATCAAAATATTCCCACTCATCTACACTTTTCAGATATAGTACGTAAAACGTGTGTTGCACATGATATTGTAATGTCACTGTGACATTATTAAATTATTATTGAACTATATATAATTTGGATAAATTGGATGAAAATTATTTAAATTTACCCTATACACTATTGATCATTCAAAAGACACAATATGCCAAATTAGTTAGTCTCCAATTTATGTTATCAAACTCAATTTGTTCGTAAATATAATTAATTGAATTATTAACTACAAACACGTTTTAATAAAATTCCAGTGAAGATATATAATTAATGACAAAATTTCATTATTGTTAAATATAATGAACACTGTTGATGTTTAACGTAAATTTTTTAACTACGCATTTCATTAACTTTTATCAAAATATACTAAAAAAGATATTATCAATCTTTTCATGAAAAAATGTGAACGGACATTTTTTGTGCATTTAGGGGTTCAAAACAACCATCAAATACTATAAGAAGAAGAAGAAGAAGAAGAAAAAGAAGAAGATGATGATGATGTTATAATAATAATAATAATGTTATTTAAAGAGAATAAATTGAATGCTAAGGATATTATTGACCATAAATATAAAAAAATTATGGGTAAAATGGGAAAATAAAAGTTTCTCTCCCGTCTACATATTTAATATAAGTGGCATACACGTGCGTTGCAGGTGATCAACCAATAATTTTTTTTTACCCTTTGAATATATAATATCACTTAGGGTTTTCCTGTTGCTAACGACGAAAATTTCCCGCAGTCCGATCCATTCACCTTCACTTTTAATCGACACACTCCAATATTTATTTGTCTGAAATCTTTCCTCCTAGTGCCCTTCTAGAACGCTCTATGACAATATATTTCTTCATTAGCCTTCTATCGCTCATTTTCCGTTCCTCGCCGTTTCCTATCTGTGGTGTCGCCTCGTTCTGGGTTAAGTTTTCGCCTTCAATTTTGTGTCGTGCAGCCGATTTACCTCATGTTGTTGCTTCTTACTGGATCAATTCCAATTTCCCGTTTCCAGGTTTCTTGGTTTCCTCTGTTTGTGTAAAATATGTGTGTTTTGTGGTGCTTATAATTTAGATAAGTGACATTTTTAGAGTTTCCCATCGTCTTTATATGTTTATCTTTTCTCTCAATGTGTCTCTCTGATGTAAAATGATTATAGATTTCGCATTCACCATTTTTCTTAAAATTGATTATTGACTATCGAGTAAAAATTATGGGGATGGGGGAGTGTTGTTGGTGACTTAGCAGGGACTCAAAAAGGAACCCCTCTATGCGTGAAGCTGCTCTTCAAGAATTACTCTAATTTCAGCCTTGTGCCTTCTCCACATATTGAACACACCCTTTGTCTATCTTTCCAACTTCTCACAGTATTTCGCCCCTAAATTTTCATTCCATAATCATTTTCATTTGAATCTCAGTTGTGATATTTCATTTGGACACTTTTTGTGTTCTCTAAAACTTGAAACTTTTATTTTTGTTTTTCAGTTATGTAGGATGTTCAAGATGTTTCTGGTTCAAAATTTGGGCATCCTCATTATGTGAAAAAAAAATACCTTATGTTTTTGGTGTAAAATCTTGGCCAGAGACTCTTGCTTGATTGAATTTCCAAGGATTGGTTTTTCACCATTTCGGTGTGGAAGAATATTTAGTATCAAAGTTTGAATTTTTATCGAATCTGTGATTACTGACAATTTTTAATATTTTAATTGAGAAGGAGAATAGATTTTATTGAGCAATTATTCTTATTGTATGCTTCTAATTTAATCTCTCTCTCTCTCTCTCTCTCTCTCTCTCTCTCTCTCTCTCTCTCTCTCTCTCTCTCTCGTATTGTATGGTTAATTATTAATGAATCCTTCAACGGAGGTTGAGCTAAGGAATGCACGTAACAAAAAGAGTAGAGAAACTTACGCTAAGTGAAGAGACAGAGAGAATAAAAGAAGTAGAGAATTGTACTCGGAAAAGAAAAAGCAAAAGCAAAAGGATCATATTTTTAAACCAACTTTTCGGAGATCAAGGCACTTGTCTTTTTTAGAAAGTATATAATGTATATTTATTTCTCAAAATGGAAATGGTTGTGTTTTATTTTTGTTGTCTCTTATTGATTTTTTCTTCTATGTATATGATTTTTTTACACAGAAGAAGAATTGAATGTTTATGATGATTTAAGTGAAAATGTGCATGGCCATATTCCAGGTTATATTTTATTGCAGTAACGACCACATGTTCTTATGATGTGCCTACACAATTAAATAATAATATAAGTCAAAGACCTATGCCATTTCTATTTACAGATGATGAACAAGAAAATATGATTCTAAATATTCATGATATTCCTTCTGAGTTGTTCAGATTACCTTACTCTACGTTTTGTACACATTGTAATGCAAAAAAAAATTTGGAAAGAAAGCAAAAGCTTCTGTTGTATGGATGGACAAGTAAAATTATGCCGTAATGAAATGCTCATTGAATTAAGAGATTTATTTTTGTCGATAAATGATGAATGTCTAAAATTTCGAAGCATATGTCGTACATATAATAACCATTTTGCTTTCACATCATTCGGTGTTAATTATGACGAGGAATTATGTAGGATGAACAAAGGAATATATACTTTTAGAGTCCAAGGACAAGTTCATCATTATATAAATAGTCTTTTACCTAAAGATGATAAACCTTCGTATTTACAATCATATTTCTATGATACTGATCATGAAATTCAAAATAGGCTAAATCTTTCTGATAGATTTAGTATCGATTTGCTTCAGAGATTAATGGAAATCTTACGTGCAAATCCATATTCTCAATTCTTCCGATCGCTTGGTGAACTTGAGTCATTCGAATCATTACAAATTCATTTGAAGTCTGATCCAGGTCTTGATCAAAGGGTCTATAATAAACCTTCTGTTTCTCAAGTTGCGGCCATTTGGGTTGATGATCAACCTTCTACAAATGTGACAGTTCGTGATATTTGTGTGCAATCCCATTCTAATGCTATTCATCGTGTCAATTATTATTATGGGTGTTATGACCCACTTCAATATCCATTGTTATTTCCGTATGGGGAACCCGGTTGGCATGAAGGCATACTAAAAGCTAATAAAGCTCGTACTTCTGCTAACCAAGGAATAACAAATGATTTGAACTTAAACAATGTTATGACCGTTGAAGACTTATTTGCAAGAGAAGAATCAGGTTGTTAAAATTATATATTTTTTTCTCAATGAGTTATTGCTTTTAAATTTATCTATATTGTTTATCATTCTTCTAATGTTAATTTTATCTTCTTCATTTTTTCTATTTATTTTGTGCTAACAACGAAGCATAAGCGAGGTCAAATCTCCTTAAAAGAATACTATTGCTATAAGTTATAGATTCGCCCTTCAGGTACATCAATTCTTCTTCACACTGATAGATTATTGCAACAACACATTGTAGATATGTATGTAAAAATTGAGACGTACAGATTAGATTTTTTTAAGAAAAAACCAAAAACAAATACGAGCTGATCTTTATCAAGGAATTGTTGATAGTGTTGAAATGGGTGAGACTAGGGATCATAAAATTGGAAAATGAATTATATTACCATCATCTTTTGTTGGTGGCCCAAGAGATAATGTATAACGATATATGGATGCGACGACTTTAGTTCAACGTTTCGGAAAGCCAGATATTTTCCTTACAATGAATTGCAATCCAAATTGGTCAGAAATAAAAACTGAATTGATGTATAATGATGAGGCTCAAATTCGCCCAGACCTAATTTCTCGAATTTTTAGAGCAAAAGTAGAAGAACTAAATAATGATCTATTTAATAAAGAAATATTTGATTTTGTTGCAGCTTATATTTATGTTGTTGAATTCCAAAAGCGTGGTTTGCCTCATGCTTATTTTTTAATTATTTTGAAACAAGGCGCCAAAGTTAATACACCTAATATAATTGATGAGATTGTTTCATGTGAGATTCCAAATCAGGTTACCAATTCTGTTTTGCTATCCCGTGTTATAAAACATATGATGCATGTACCTTGTGGTACTCTGAACCCAAACAATGTATGTATGGATCATAATAATACATGTAAAAACAAATACCCAAAAGAATTTGTTACTTATACAACTCTAGGTGGTAATTCTTATCCAAAATATAGGTGGCGTGATGACAGAGAATAAATAAAAGTTAGAGGTCATTATCTAGATAATAGATGAGTAATACCATATAATCCATTTTTGCTAGCTAAATATGATTGTCATATAAATGTTGAAATTTGCTCTACTGTAAAAGCTGTAAAATATTTATATAAATATGTGTATAAAGGACATGATCGAATAAATTTTGTATTGGTGAAAATGATAATGAAAGAGCTATGGATGAAATTACAAAATTTCAAAATGTAGGGTGGATATCAGCTCCAAAAGCTATTTGGAGAATTTATGGATTCAATTTAGCTTCAAATAGCCCTTCAATAATTTCTTTACAATTACATTTGGAAAATCAACAAACCATAACATTTACAGATTCTGATGATTTAACTAACATTATAAGAAAAGGTTTTTTCCAACGTACTATGCTTACATAATATTTTCGAATGAATATTGTACATGAAAAGGCACGAACTTTATTACATAGAGATTTCCCAATTCATTTTGTTTGGGATAGTAAAGGACGTATTTGGACACCAAGAAAGCAAAAATTTGGAGATAAAAAATGTGTATGTTTAAAAAGTGATTTGAAAAATTGTGTTGTTTATAAACTGATTTATAAATAATTTATCAAACACTTGCTAGCTCTTTTCCCAATTAGTTTTTAGATCAAAATCTTTGCTACATTTCATCATAGACAAGCATTTTTTTTTCGATTTTATACACTGCCTTATTTTAGTTGAAATATTAATTTTGCTTATAACTCTCTCTAACTCTCTCTCTCTCTCTCTCTCTATATATATATATATATATATATATATATATATATATATATATATATATTAGCTCATTTTCCAATTAATTTTCAAATCTAAATCTTTGTTAAATTTCATCACAGACAAGCATTTATTGTGAAAAATCTGGCATCAGATTTTCTTTGAAATCTAAATACTTTTTTTTTGCCACATGGCAGCATACCTTTCATTTTCTCAAAAGGAATCTTACAGTGTATTTATTATGGTTACTTGCATGTCATCATTACTTCACATACCTCATACAACTCTCTCTCATACCATTGCATATTTTATTAATATATCTATACCAAATATCTTATTTTTCTAATAATAAAAAAAAAATCTGCCGTGAACATACATGACACACACACAAGAATATCATGTCTATGGATAACATTAAATACCTTACAAGTACAATCATTTAGACAGAAAATTAGTCTGTATTTTTACCTTTTATTTTATATTATAAAAATATTACTTCTAATTTAATAGATCAAAACAAATTATTCAATTACAAAAAAAAAATAATCTGTAATAATCACAACAACGTCAATTGATTGACAGCATTTAATGCATTAGTACTACAATTATTCACACAAAAGATAAATATATATTTAGCCTTCCAAATATCCTCCTAATACAAATAGATTTCCTGTAAATCAAGTCCACAGAAGGTGAGAACAGTAGATTTCCTGTAAATCAATTCAGAGAAGGTAAAAAAAGAAGGTAAGAACATGTAGGTGAAAACAGGTACTCCTCTTTATTACTTCACTTCACTTAACCTCTTACGTACACAAAGAAACAAAAAATGTACATATACACATACATGTATATACACCCTGTAAATTACTAATAACTTCTATTTTACAGGACACAAAACTATGGCCAATCAAGTTAAGTTCATTCCAGAAATTCTGATTGGTGAAGAAGAATGGTCTATAAAAGTTATTGTTGCTGCCAAAACTGCTCCAAGAACTTTGTTTTCTTCATCAATCAGATACCAAATTGTGGTATTAATGGACGTGAAGGTGATATTTATTAACTTTAATTAATGGTTTCTTAGTTTCTCTCTATGTAGTACATAGTAATAAATGCTAAAAAGAATCTGTTCATATTTAGAAAGAACATGTTACATATCTCTTTATATCTTTTCATCTATTTCTAACCATTAAATTATATATATATATAATTTAATTATCACACATATTTAAGAACAACCTTCCCGTATTGTTCTTTATAGGGTAACAAAGTGCGTGCAATGATATGGGAACGCCACATTGCTGCATTCCAGGATGATTTTGAGCTTCGAAAAACATATCTTATCTCAAATGCAAATGTTAAACTTGCCCCGGAAAGGTACAGGAATATGAAGGAGAAATTCAATGGACTGTCTCAGGAAGTACTCGAGTGCAACTTCTTGATGAACTTCACTAAGACTTACTCTTTTCATCCTTTAAACTGGTACCACTCCCTGACTTGTGTCCATATATGAATGAAGAAAATAAAATTGGTAAGTCCACTTTACATTTTATATATCTACACTAAACATTTTTGTTTCTTATTCTTTCACATCAAATTTTCTCTCTTGCACTTTTTTATCTCTATAATTGTTCCCTCACCCCCTCACTTGACTATTACGTAATTTAAAATTTAAAATTTATTATTTTTCTTTCAACTATATAAAATACAGTATCATTGATTCTTCACTATAAGAATCAAATATATCATTATTTCTTCGTTGAATTAAATATTTAAACAATTATGTATTTTTAAATGAGAGAATAAACAAATTTTTCACACAAAAATATTAATTCTACCTCATTTCAACTGTGAAATCCTTTTTATACTTAATCTACCATTTGTAATGACATATGATAATAACTACACAATACAAATTGCTGCCACATCATCTACTACAAATTCTTATATATTATAATATGATTTTACTCTTTTAGGAATTATGGCAATGGTGATAGACATGAAAGCAAAGAGGCCTTTGTATACCAAAACTGGAAATGAATTCATGATACAAGATGTGATTCTCATGGACAAAAGGTTTGAATACTTACTTTATATAGTATACAATTCATATAAATATACTTAACTCTTAATTTAAACATGAGCACTCACTTGACACACTAACTTCAATAAAATTTCAGTCTTGAAACTATAACTTTAAAGATGTGGTCTTCTTATGCTGATAATGAGGGGCCTCAAATCATGCAATAATTATCCAAAAGACCTATTATCATTGCTACAAATATTCCGGTGACATCATATAATGGTAAAATTTTAAATTAAATGTTTATTTTTACAGCTAACAGATCATATTCAAACTATATGTAAATAACAAAATATTACTCTCTCTCTCTCTCTCTCTCTCTCTCTCTCTCTCTCTCTCTCTCTCTCTCTCTCTCTCTCTCTCTCTCTCTCTCTCTCGATCTCTCTCGAGTAGGAACTATCAAACACATGGAACAATTATTTCTACATAAACTTTCCTTTTGTTCAAGTCACTGAATTCCGAAAATGGTAAAACTTTATATACTTCAATAGACCTATCAATATTATTTAACAATAAGATAACACATTATTTAACTTCTATTGCTCTATGTAATTTACAGGATAGATGACAATTATGATAACATTGGTGCTCTAATTTCATAAAAAGGTTACGTGACTCCAAAGAAAATAGAGACTTCAGAAGACACAAGTTATACAAATATTGGAGACATTCAAGATCAGGTAAAATGAACCAACCAACTACCAACAAAAACTCTATAGCTTTTATATTTTTTATACTACATTAAACAAACAACTAATTAATGCCTTTACATTACTTTGCTAACAACAAATTATAGTTGCATAAAAAGTACTTTTGGATCAAATGCACTGCAACTGTGAAAATGTGCAGCTCTCCATTCTAGTATATGTCATGCACCAGTTGCTTTACATTAGCCAATACATCCGTCGCTGGTCAAACTTACTTCTATAGATATTGTAAAAATCCAAATTCAATGGCTATACCAAGGCACTCTTGCTAATCATTCAATTTCATAAACATGCTATATTAACAAATTACACTAATTTCTTCTTCCTTAAAAATATTTCGGGGCACGTGTAGATATTGAAACTCAAGACAATACAGGTACCATTGGAGCATCAATCATGGGAGAAGTAGCAGAGGAATATTTCAAATGTACTGCTTTTAAGATGATGGGCTACACTCGAAGTGTAAGTATTCGAAATTTAGCATCATATATTTTTATAAATAACAACTTCTATTTAGAAAAAACATAAATTCAATTTCAACTTTAATTATATAAATGAATACAGGATACTGATGTTGCAAAAAATATTCGACTGCAGATTGAAGAACCACATATGTTCTATATTAAGTCAAGTCCAGCTACACTAGCTCCAAATGAACGTGGTAAAGCTACCTCTTCACGAACATACATTGTAGGTTACAAATTCGAAGTTACTGGCTTGCAAAAATACATCCCATACAACAACAAACTTCTTGATGCAGACATCAACACTTACGAATCCCTCACTCTAGCAGATTCAAGTGCATCCTCCACAACTATCGACATTACATCAAATTCTCCTCCAGCAAAATGATCCATGTTCCAACCAGATGACGTTGACTCTCCATCAACGAAAAAAATCCATCAGAAATTAGATTAGGAAAAAACTAAAGCTATCTTCTAGCTGGCACAACAAAATGAGTTTCCTTTATATTTAAATTATCACAAGGAAACACACTCTTCACTGAATATTTTGATATGCCAGCTTTTGTATGTAAATATTCACTTATGTGTGATTTGCTACTGCTACTTTTGCTTAATATTAATGTACATTACTACTTATTACATGAAATTCATCTTATTATGAAATTAGAAAATATTAAACAGCAATATAAAAATCTATATAATATACATATAATTAAATTTAGAAGTAAAATATATATATATATATATATATATATACACAAACAGTCCATGCTAAATGAATCAACAACTAACAACAAATGTGCACCACACGTACCTTCCTTAGTGTGTGTGTATATATATATATATATATATATATTGTTAGTTCTTCATTTCTTCCACCGAGTAATATAATGCCCTTGTTTGAGACCCGTTATGAAAAGTTATGGTTTGGAATAGTATTTTTGGGAGGATGTGTGGTTAAAAATTATTTGAAAAGTCAAAAATGGTAGGCTTGACTAAAATAAATGGTTGAGATTGAGTGTTGAATAATTTTGGTTTACAAAAAATGGGGGCCAAACAGGGACAATATGTTTGAGGAAGAAATTTGCTTAAAAGAACTTCAATGGTTACACATATTCATCACCACATGCGTGTCTATCATTTGGTAAAACAGCAACCTTCCTTTGGACGGATCACCGTTCGCATAAATAATAAATACACTCATCTTTATATTTTAGAACAATAAATCTACCCAACAGAGGTTGATTTGGCAATGTGTCATCTATCTATCTATATATAATAATAAGATAATCGTCACCATTTTTATGCACATAATTTCCCACCTAATTCACTTTCTAAATAAGGAAATTTTTGCAGAAAAAAAGAAGAAAAAACAAGTATTAAATGTAATTAATAAAAGTTTGTATTAAACATATGTATTAAATAAAAATTGATATTAAATAAAAGTAAATAATAAATGTTGGTCATTAATTTCGATGGCCAATTAATGTGTGTGTGTGTGTAATAACATTAGTTCAAACTAATTGTTTCAATTTTTAAATTCTTACCTTAAGGTTAAATGTATAATTATGTTATAATTATAAAATTCTAATAAATAAACTTAAATCATAATTATATAAGAATTTTAATAATCATAAAATTACAGTTTAAAAAATTTAAAACTAAATTTGAACTGAATAAATAAATATTGCAAAATATAATCAATACATGTTTTTTTAATGCCTATAGTTTTATTCATATTTTTTTATAATTATACTATTATTTTGAAGATTGAAAAATATGCATTATGGGTATCAAATCGAAGATCTCAACATAAACTTTTATACTAGCTCACAATTGAGAGTCAACTGTAAACACGTCATAAAATCACATCAAATATTAAATGTAAAGATATATTTGATTGTCTTAGTTTTTGCCTAGAAAATGTCACATTATGAAAATATTTTTCACCTTTTTTTTTATTGGAAAATTTGACTTAGAAACCAATAGAAGCAACTTTAGCCATTTGGCTTGAAAATATTTTCTCACTTATTTGGTGAAAAAAAAATTTCCACCTTAGAAATCAAGCACAGTTTAAATTTTTTATTTTGATAGATGTTATAAAATTAAAAAAAATGATATTGATATTTTTAAATAGCAACTTCCGTGCATCGCACGGGAGAAATACTAGTTTCAATTAATTTATCTCAAAAATGGAAATTTTTGAAAGGTTTTAAGAGTAGAAAATTCAAGATCCTAAACTTTCAGGGCCACATTCTCAATTTCGAGAAATTTTAATGGGCCTGATATTTATTTCCTTAAAGAGGAAATTACGACCAACTCGGTCTTTAGTTTTTCAAATTCAAAACCCAGATGATAAAGGCATTTGTTCAATATTCAGGTGATTATTAACTTTAATATAATAATTAATATTATAAATTTAAACTAATACTAATTAAACTCATAACCACCCCATTTTACATCGTTATCCCTTCTCCAACCCTAATCCAAGACCAATGAAGCTGGCTCAATTTCTCTCCCAACATCCCAGGCCACCGCCTCAGCCTTCTCCTCCACCACCTTCATCGCCTCCAGTTTTCCGATCACAACTACCACATATGCCTCAAATTCTTTCCCATTCTCCAAGACCATCGCCTCTGCATTCTCCTTCAACACCTTCACAGCCTCCAATTTTTCGATCACCACCTCATCTTCCTACTCAGTCACTGCCTTGAAACTATCGTCTTCGTGTAGTGCAAATCTTGAAATAAAGTAACAAAGTAGAAATCTATTTTCAGTTTCTTTCGATTGCATCATGTGCCCCGTCTTTCGACAACAAAGTAGCATTTCTTTATCTGGCAGTCTGGCAGTGTGTCTACTTTTTCGGTGAAAGGGGTAATGCTGGTTGGTTAACCTTTGGAATAGAGTTGTTCAATTTCGTCGATATGGCGGTGGTGGTTGTTGTGGTCAGGTCAAGTCACATGTGTTCACTCAAGTCACATGTATGGACTCAGGTCACATTCATCACAATTCCCAGGTCACAAGGACTACTATGTAATCTGAAATTAGTATGTAATTAGTTTGTTCGTCAAAGTCCAAGAAGAGTTGACGCTGAACTTGGAATTGAAGCAGTAAAAATGTAGTTTGGTTGCCATCTTCGGAAGAGTTTCAATTGAACATGTCTTGTATTAAGACTCAGTAGAGATTGAATTTATTGCGAGCCATGTAGTCTATGGTAATTAATCCTAGAAACTAGTTTCATGAATTGATGTCAAAGTTCCAAAAAAAAGTCATAACTACGATAAGCATTGAAGAAAAGACTCGCCATTTTGACCAGCCATGGACAAAGGAGAGAAGTGGGACAGAGAAAAGAGGATTGCTGGAATTATAAATTATAAATAAAAGATTTTATAAGTCACATTATTTTTAGGTCACATGTTCACAGTTCATAATCTCAATTCACATATTCAATTTATCAGTTCACATTTTCAAATCTATTCTACACGTGTAGTGGTGACGTGATGTGCATATTAGTGACTGTGGGTGGAGAATGGAGATTATGGTGAGTATGGTGGTGGTGGTGCATTGTCGGAGGTGGTAACTGTGCATTAAAAAATTGATGTGGTGGTGATGGATGTTCATCGGAGATGGTGACTTTGTGCCAGAGTCTCAGGTGGCGATGGTGACGATGGTCGTGGTGGTGGTCCGAATCGTGTGCAATAGTTAACTGGGATTAAGGACTGAGATGGGTTTGTGTGTATATATATTATATATATAGAATATATTTCTAAGTAATACCTGATTAGTGAACTAATAAAAGTTATTTTGTAATTTTTAAATGTGAATCTGTAAAGGCCTGATTTGTGTATTTTTCCCTTCCTTAAACTTTAATGTCCTCATAGTTAATAAATCAAAATTTATGGATCTTATAACTAGGATCAAAAGCTTTGAGGACCTAAAATTTGATATATCATAACTTTAGGGACTTGAAATTGTGAAACCTAAAGACATTAGGAATTAAATGTCACAAATTCTAGACTTTGGAGGCCAATTTTAAAGAATCCTTAATTTTGAGGGAACAATTGCAATTTTATCAACTTTTTTTTTTAATTACAAAGTACAAGAAATCCTTTTCTTTAGACTGACTTATTTTTCACATAATTAACCCAATGATCATCATATATTCATCACCACTTGCGCGTCTATTGTAGCGACCAAGGAATTTTCATGTATTAAATAATTATTTTAAATTACGAAAAACGTGCCGCTGCGACCTCGTCCATTTTAATTTAAAGTTATGACGTGATCGTCTAACCGAGTCGAGTATTTCGAGTCAAGATATAAAATTGAGCCCAATTCAAATTTTAATAAATTTCGAGTTTCTAAAATTATTTTTATTTATTTATTTTCTTTAATTCCAAAATCATTTTAATTATAAACCATTTTTAAAGCCAAATTACAAGATTTACTTTACTTTATTTAATAAAAAAGATGGAAGCATGAGGATGTGTATCGACTACCGAGAACTCAACAAGCTGACAATAAAGAATAAGTATCCCCTTCCCAGGATTGAAGACTTATTCGATCAGTTGAAAGGTACTGCTATTTTCTCAAAGATTGACCTGAGATCTGGTTATCATCAATTAAAGATTAAGCCAGCTGACATATCAAAAACAACGTTCAGAACATGATACGGACATTATGAGTTCACAGTAATGCCATTTGGTCTCACGAATGCACCTGCAGTGTTCATGGATTTGATGAACCGAGTATTCCACAATTATCTTGATAAGTTCGTCATTGTTTTTATCGATGACATACTAATCTATTCCAGAGATTCTGAGCAGCATGAGAAATATTTGAGGATTGTGTTGGAGATATTAAGGGCAGAAAGATTGTACGCCAAATTCAAGAAATGTGAATTTTGGCTCGAGAAAGTTGACTTCTTAGGTCCTGTGGATATAGCTAGTGGCATCGAGGTTGATCCCTCTAAGGTTGAATCTGTAATGAATTGGCCAACACCTGTAAATGTTGGAGATGTGAGAAGTTTTCTCGGATTAGTTGGATATTACCGACGATTCATAGAGGGTTTCTCGAAGATAACAAGTCCTATGACTCAGTTGACCAGGAAAGGAGTTAAATTTCAGTGGACCGATCAGTGTGAACAGAGTTTCGAGGAACTAAAGAACATACTTGTATCAGCACCAGTGTTGACTATACCAGATGGTTCAGATGGTTTCGTTGTTTACTGCGACGCGTCCAAACATGGATTAGGTTGTGTATTGATGCAAAATGGGAGAGTGATTGCATATGCTTCAAGACAGTTGAAGCCATATGAGAAGAATTACCCTACATATGATTTAGATCTCGCAGCTGTAGTGCATGTTCTGAAGATTTGGAGACACTATTTGTATGAGAGTAAATGTGAGATTTACATTGACCATAAGAGTCTCAAGTACTTCTTCACTCAGAAGGAACTGAATATGAGACAACGTTGATGGCTAGAGCTGGTAAAAGATTATGATTGCACCATTCTTTACCACCCGGGTAAAGAAAATAAAGTTGCAAATGCTTTGAGCAGGAAGAATGCTGGACAGTTATCAGCTTTGGGAACGATACAAGATCAGTTGATTCGAGATTTTCAGAATCTAAGACTTGAGGTACGAGCCCCATCAGTTCAAGGATCTAACAGATTGGTAAATTTGACCGTTAAACCAGATTTGAGAGGTCGGATTGTGGAAGCCCAGGAAGGTGATAGATTCTTAGAAAAGATCAGATTCAAAGTTGGGACTGGCAAGAGAATAGGTTTCAAGATTGCCTCTGATAAAGCACTTATGTTTAGAGGGCATCTTTGTGTGTCGAAGGATGATCAGACCAGGAAGGAGATTTTAACAGAAGCTCATTCAACACCTTATGCAGGCCACCCAGGAGGGACAAAGATGTATCGTGATTTGCGTAATACCTTCTGGTGGAGGAACATGAAAGGTTGTATTGCAAGATTTATTTCACAATACATGACCTGTCAGCAGGTCAAGGCCGAACATCAGAGACCTTCAGGATTGTTGAATCATTTGGATATACCAGAATGGAAATGGGAGAAAATTTTCATGGATTTTGTTATAGGGTTACCAAAATCAGTGAGAGGGAATGACGACATTTGGGTCATTGTAAACCGACTTACAAAGTTAGCTCATTTTCTACCAGTCAGGATGACTTTCAATATGGATCAGTTATCGCAGTTGTATATCAGAGAGATTCTTCGACTTCATAGAGTACCAGTTTCCATTATCTCAGATAGAGATCCGAGATTTACTTCGAGATTTTGGAAAAGTTTGCATCTGGAAATGAGTACTAAATTAAATTTTAATACTGCCTACCATCCCCAGACAGACGGGCAGTCTGAACGCACTATTCAGACGCTGGAGGATGTGCTTAGAGCCTGTGTGCTAGACTTGAGTGGTAGTTGGGAGAATCATCTACCATTGGTGGAATTTTCCTACAATAATAGTTTCCAGGCTATATTGGTATGGCACCATATGAAGCATTGTATGGACGGCGATGTCGATCACCAATCTATTAGGATGAGGTTGGTGAGAAGAAGTTATTGGGATCAGAACTTATTGAGAGGACAGTTGATGCTATCTAGAAGATCAGACTACGGATTAAGACCGCGTAGGATAGACAGAAGAGTTATGCAGATTAGAAAAGAAAGGACTTAGAATTTCAGATTGGAGAGAAAGTATTTTTGAAGGTAGCTCGATGAAGGGCACTTTTCGCTTTGGGAAAAGAGGAAAGTTGAGACCACGTTTTATTGGACCATTTGAGATATTAGAACAAGTAGGGAACGTGACTTATAGTTTGACTTTGCCACCATAACTTGCAGCTATTCACAATGTTTTCCATATTTCTCAATTGAGGAAGTATGTTCATGATCCTAGTCATGTGGTGAATCTTGCAGTTCAGAAAGATTTGTCTTATGAGGAGGCACCTATGTGCATAGTAGAGAGAAAAGTCTATGTCCTAAGAAACAAAGAGATTCCTTTAGCCAAAGTCCAGTGGGGTAGACACAATAGTGATGAGGCTACTTGGGAAAAGGAAGAGAAAATCCTAGCCAAGTATCCAGAAATCATAGATCAAGTAAGTTTAATTTCGAGAACGAAATTATTTTAAGGGGGTAAGGTTGTAGCGACCAAGGAATTTTCATGTATTAAATAATTATTTTAAATTACGAAAAAGGTGCCGGTGCGACCTCGCCCATTTTAATATAAAGTTATGACGTGTTCGTCTAGCCGAGTCGAGTATTTCGAGTCAAGATATAAAATCGAGTCCAATTCAAATTTAAATAAATTCCTAATTTCTAAAATTATTTTTATTTATTTATTTATTTTCTTTAATTCCAAAATCATTTTAATTCCAAACCATTTTTAAAGCCAAATTACCAGATTTACTTTATTCGATCCAGTTGAATTCACGCGTATTATTTTCTCGAGTTCCATTTCTTGTTTATCAAGATTTCCATAAAATATCCTAATATAACCTATATTCCCACCAACTTCCACCAACTATATCAAATCCCATTACCCCATCAGATTCTATCACACTACACCAACCCACTCCTCAGCATCATTAGACACTCTCTCACGACACAAACCACAACTTTGATTCCTGCAACCCCAAGCTGATTATCAACTGTAAGAATTCCTCAATCCTTTGCCAACATTATTCACAGCAAATTCAAACTTCTTCAATCAGTCCTTCACCTCAATCCTCAAAATGCCATAGCTGCACCTCCACTGTCACCACGGCCAAACTCCACTGCAAGGACGAACCCTCAATATGAAATTGATACCCAACCACCATTTTCATCCATTTCACAACCTTCAACAACCACTAACGCTGCCACTGCCGAAGCCAACTACAAATCACGCCTACTACACAACACCAGTCAAGCCACCACCTCCACTGCCTCATCGTAGCCCACCATCGCCATCTTCAACACCACACAAAACTGACCCCAACCAACACCAAACCTCCATCAACGACAGCCAAACATAGCCACCTTCTGCTTTTGATCAAACAGCGAACCAAACCAAGAATCAAACCCAAAAATCAAGAAAATAGAGTAACCAAAACCTTACCTTAATTCTCGGACCAGTTTCGTCGGAGTATTCGCCAGGGAACCACCAAAACTGCGACCTCAAGCCACAGTTTTATACCTAAAATCGCCCCAAAAACCCTCTTCTCTCAAACCCTCACACACGCCCTTCCCATTGCCGCCACGTGACGGCGGCGACATGGCTGGCAGCAACCCAGACCGGAGAGGGCTCCGATCGCCATCTCTCCCTCCCTTCTTCTCTATTGGTGTCGAATGAGAGAGAGAATGAGTGATTTTCTTTTATTTTTTTAAATTTGATTTTACCGATTTGCCTCACTAGTCCCCAGCTTTCCAATATGATTTTATTCCAGTACCAAGTTTTGCTGATTATTTATTTCAACCCCTTCAGTTCCTAAAATGTTTATTTCAGTCCCTAATCTCAAGTCATTTTCACAAATCAGCCCCAAATCTTTACACCTTATCATTCTAGCCACAAGTTTTGAAAGTTGTCTATTTTAGTCCCAAAATCTTTTAATTTCAACTATGATTAGATTTCAATTTAACCCATAAAGTTCTATTTCTTATTTTAAATTTCCGAAAGACTAATTTAACTTATTTTTCGATTTGGCTAGACGAGGCGTGCTAAGATTTAGAAGATCGAAATCATTTCCCGCTCGATTTTACACTCGTTAAGTTTAAGGTAGACTCGCTCCCTATTAATTGATTTAAATTATGATTGCATGTGAATGTATATGTTATGTGACTTATGTACAATTTATTTCATGAAATGAGACGAGAATATATTTCTTATGAAATATTCATGTTGTTATGCTTGTCATAACTTATACGCTTTTATGCATGAGAAAGAAGAGAATATCGTGCAAGATAAATGATAATGTTATGCATAACTTATGTACCTTAAGTAAACGAGACGAAACTACCCACACCCGATGATTTTAAAGAGTTTATGATTTTTCAAAGAGAAGCCATGTGCTTTAATGCACGAGAAGAGACTACCCATACCCTATGCTTTCTAAAGAGTCTGCGTTTATGCGTTAACTTATAATGTAGATTAATTAATTGACGATGAGTCTACTGAGTATTTCTATGAAATGCTCACTCCTATTTTAACAATATTTGCAGATTTCGGAGAGGGTGATAAGTGATGGACGATGGTGGCAATAGTCATTAAATAATCGGAAATCTTATTTTGAGGATCCGCATTTCTAAACTTTGGATATTTTTTAGATTTTCAATTATTTGAGAAATTATGACACTGTCAAATGTTTTGTATTATTAATGGCTTGATTCATTATTTTGAATTGTTTCATAAATGTTTTCAAATGTTATCGACTATTGGAGTTTTATTTAACGTTGTCAAAAATGAAATTCAGCTAATTCTTCGACTAAAATATTATTTTAAAGGTTAGATCAGACGATGATGTGGTGAATCGATTATTTAGATCTCGGGGCGCTACATCTATCATTTGGAAAAATAGCAACCTTCCTTAGGGCGGATCACTGTTCGCATAAATAATAAATGCACTCATCTTTATATTTCAAAACAATAAATCTACCCAATAGAGGTTAATTTGGCCATGTCTCATTTCAATTAATTCATCTCAAAACAAAAGAATGGAAAATTTTGAAAGGTTTTAAGAGTAGGAAATTCAAGATCCTAAACTTTCAGAGCCACATTCTCAATTTCGAGAAATTTTAATGGGTTTGATATTTAATTCCTTAAACTTTAATGGCCTAATAGTTAATCAATCAAAATTTATGGATCTTATAACGAGGATCAAAAGCTTTGAGGATCTAAAATTTGATATATAATAACTTTAGGGACTTGAAATTGTGAAACCTAAAGGCATTAGAAATTAAATGTCACAAATTCTAGACTTTGGAGGCCAATTTTAAAGTAATCCTTAATTTTGGGGGAATAATTGAACAATTGCAATTTAATCAACATTTTTTTCTTATAAATGTGATTGAAAATGAATTTAAAATAAAAAGTTATTGTATTTTTCAATAACTGATCTTTACTAAAATTTTCATAGAAAAAATGTCAATAAAATCAAACAATAATATCACGAAAATTTCTTCCTTTTTAACCTAGAAAAATAAAATCAAACAAATATTTGTTATAAATAATGTATATATGTGAATGACATAACCATTATATCCCTGTAAACTTTACAATATTACGATTGTGCCATTGTCCACTCCTATAAATAGGAGCCTATACTTACCAATTTATTACACCAATTCTTGAAGAGAAATTCTCTCCTCTAAACTCTCTCCATTTCTCTCTCTATGTTGTTCTTATGATTTCGATGATTTTATAACACGTTATCAGCACGAGTCTCTAACCAATTGAGTAATAACGGAAGTATGCTCTACAGTTGCATCTAAATGATGAGCCTCTGTATCAGAAACCTGATTATTACTAACCAATGTTTCCTTTTCTCTCAAACTGAAAAAGAATGATTCTGGCCGATCCAGATATCCGATCGACGATCGGCCACCGCCATCAGAACGGGCTTGTCAAGGAGAAGACTCGCCTAAAATTTGGCGCAGAACCAACGGCTGAAACAAAAGATATCGACCGAAGAAGAAAATCTGAAAAACTGTGCAAAAACAGATATCTGACCGAAAATTGAAATGCTTATTCCGGACGATTCTGAACTCCGATCGGCCAGCGGTATATCAACGGGTTTTTCTAGGAGAAGACTCGACTGAAATTTGGCGCAAATCCAACGGTTAAAACGGAAGTTATTGTCCGGAGAAGAAGATGCTGGCGGACTGAAAAATGATGATTCCGGCCAAACGGTTGATCTTTTGGAAAATCGGAGACCACCGGCATGTTCAGGACGCCGAGGCACATATTATGGTGATGGGTCAATTTTTCCGATCACCGGCGCGTGGCGGCCGGCGGCGGCGGCGCATGGCGGATCCGGCGATGACGAAAGGCAGTTTGTCCGTTTTGATGAATTGGATTTTTCTATGATCTTATTTTTCTGTTTTGTGCAGTTTTTAAAATATTCCGGCGGTCGAACATGGCGGTTTTCTTAAAAACTGTTTTTGGAGCAATCCTGACGAGATTTTGAACTTCGGACCAAAAGTAAGTTTGTTCTAAATTAAATTTTAAACCTATTGACGGTTTCAATTTATTCATATGAGCAATATATTAAAATATGGACGATTTTGCCCTTAATAATACATACAAGTATAATAATCGTAAATTAACGATTAATATGTGATCAATTGAATTATATTATGCTGCCACCTACATGGTTGGTTTTACCACCTACATGGTTGGCTTTACCCGGTTTAATTATTTCATTATGTCGATTCCGCCTATATGGCCGGTTTAATTGTTTCATCTCGTTGATACCGTCTATATGGCTGGTTTAATTATTTCATCACGTTGACACCGCCTATATGGTCGGTATATCAATTGAATACATATAAACACCTCAGTTGTTGGTTAATTCTAACATATTAGAGGGTTGTTGTCAACATATATACTTGGTGGTATAACCCCAGTATCGTTATTGTTAATATATATATACAATATTATTGTTATTTGATACTTCATTAAATGATACCAGAAGTTATCAATACTAAAGTTAGAAAATATTTTATCAAATGATACCAGAAGTTATCATTACCAAAAGGTTGATAAATATTAATAAAATGTTTTATCCAATGGTACCAGAAGTTACCAATATCTGAATTTGAATGGGTGGATGAAAATTATTCAACAAGAGAATGTTGATGTATGATAAGATAATATCACATGATAGCACGGATATAGCTAATGTGAAAATAATCTCATCAGTATTATGAGATGAATGTTAGATGATAAGTGCCTGGAAAAGTTCTTGCACGAGCACTTATATATTCCAGAAGAAGTACATATTTACTCCAGAAGAAGTAAAAATTATCATCTAAACATACTGAAATGATATTATTATTGCTCCTGAAGAAGCATAAACGAGACATACATGCAAAATGCAAAAGGGGAAAACATTTATGATCCTCAAAATTAGAGATGTGTTTCGGGAGTAGCCGTATCCTACCACCTCTGACCTTTTGAGGAAATAAAGAAAAAAGTGTGTTTCAAGAGTAAGAAATACTCCATACTCTACCACTTTAAATCTTTGAGGTACACAAGATTAATACATTGATAAAATCCTAGAAATTTATGGTGTGTCTCAAGAGTGAGAATACTCCGTACTCTACCACCACCTATTCTAGAGTTCACAAAGATAAATTTACATTAACCGGACTCCATTTTCGCTTGATTCCCCTTCCTTGCGACCAATCTATCTTTACTCCTGCTGGATCTTGTATTGGAATATATGATTGCAACTTATCCAGCAGTTCCTCGATAGTAGGAGCAGAAATAAGGATTCTCCTAGAAAATGGAGATATGAATCCCTGTTCCACAGCATAATCAAGAAATGTTAGCAAACCATCAAAGAAATTGTTTACATTTAAAAGCCCTATAGGCTTAGTATGGAGATCTAGTTGAGCCCATGAAGTAATATTAAAGATTTCTTCTAAAGTACCAAAACCTCCAGGCAGGGCTATGAAGGCATCAGAACCATATAACATGCAAGTTATGCGTTCATGGATAGATAAGGTTTGTACTTCATGCCCTCGTGTTTTGCCTGCAATATCAGCTAAAGGAGTAGGTATAACACCTATCACTCTTGCTTTCTCTACTAGAGCGGATTGTGAAACACAACCCATCAATCCACTGCTACCTCCTCCATACACGAGAGTGATACCTTTCTCTCCCAATTTCTTTCCTAAATCCACGGCTGCTTCTAGATACCCAAAACCTTTTCCCACTTTTGATCCACAAAATACACAGATAGTTTTGATCTGTCGAAATTTTGGTCCTTCCATTTTTGAAAGTAAAGAAGGAAAATGTTATTTTGGGATGCATGAACTATGAAAAATGTTTGGCTATTTAAAACCGAAAAACTTCACTATTTACTGGTCGTTTTTCGAAAAAGTGAAGATTTACTTTTGACAAAATCATCCTACTCACCTTTCGGCGATTTAATATTTTTAACCAGCCTTTATCAAAACTCGTGAAAGGAAACAGAAAAAAATATTTTATATGTGCATATATATCAAATGATTTACCTTCTATTAATGCTGCATAGCCAAAGCATCATTGTTTATAACAGCATGGCAAACATGATCTTTTGCTATTATATTTTTGAGACTATATCTCTCTTTATCGCTGATGAATTTAGCCCATAAAGATAGTAGCTCACGCTGCACATATCCACTAGGGTGCGTCTCAAGAGTCAATCGGATATCATCCAATGACTCCTTACTCAGTCCACCCTTAATGAAGTCTATCTTATCATCTCGATTTATGGATGAATATCCTATTGATTTACAACGGGTATCACATGTCCATCGAGCACATTTGTAGCAACTATTTAATCTTTTTGCTCTTCGCTTCTTTGCAAAAGTACTCTTACCTAAGCCAGGCTTGTGCTTAGAAAATGAATCTGGTAATTCACCAGCTAATCGAACTTTTGCTTCGATCAACCAGCGAACATCTTCTGGCATGCCATGATCCATCAGCAACCTCAATCTTTCGAGCCTAATTCGATAAATTTTTCTCAAATCATTTACTGGAAGATTGGAATAATATTTGCGAATATTTGAAAGTATGATATCCATTTTTTGATGGATCTAGCCTTCTTCCCAAATCATCTATTTAAATGCATTATTCAACGCGTAAAAGAGCGACGGCTCCGCGTGTCAGTGATATGGATTCCATCAAGAAATAATGGAATAAATTATTGAAAAGGTGAGATAATATGCCATTACCTTTTTCGATATAAGGGAAGATTTGGCGACAAGATTGAGATTATGAGATATTTCCTTGGATATTGTACCTGATTTTTCGGTATACTAAAAGTAATAAAGGTATACTGATTTGAACTATATAGAATACTGATGAAATAAATGTTGTATTGAACCAGAAGTTCATACATATGTACAAGTGAAATATCTTATTGAACCAGCAGTTCATACGTACAAGTGAAATATGTATATAGTATGAACCAGAAGCTCATAAATGAAATATACATTGTATTGAACCAGAAGTTTAGCGATATTGTATTGAATCAAATATTCATACATAGAAATGAAATAAAACCGTATAGAACCAGAAGTTCTATAATAAACGGTTAGATTATCAAAAGTTCCAAATTATTTTCTATGAGAATAACTTATTCAGAAATTGTTTATCATACAACAATATTCTATGTCAAACAGGGAATAGCTCAAGAAGCTTTATTATTTGTAAAAGTGCGATATGCATACACTCCACCAAAGCGCACTGAGATATATGATTGAAATTACATCCCTAAAAGAATGACATGTGTTATGGCATTTTAGCCGATTGATAATATTTGAGAACATTATGGTGAAAACACGCCTGAAGCGTAATTATGCCTGAAGCATAATGACTATCGATTCCAAAAATAAATATCTCTTGAATGATTGAAATGATTCCTTTGAGGCTAAATACTCAAAGTAAGTAAAAGGGACATAGTCAAATGATGAGATATTCAGGTACCTGATGATAGAACATATAAAGAGATCTCTCCACGTTATATTGAGATGGAATCGATAAATAAGTCGACTGCATACCCTCTTATGAAATAAGATTGATGAAATCATAATTCTTTGGCCAAGTATGAAACCCTAATGTAGGGATTATTGTTCAAGGACCTGAAGTCCAAATGCTTAAATGTGTAAAGCCAGTAATTATATGTACAAATGAAAAATATTTCACAGTCGTAAAAGACGACTAGTTGCGCGCGAAATTTTTCATAGAACTGGCATGACATATGGTGGATAGACTATAGTCTAAATCACTAGCTTGAGCTCCTTGATATACCAATGAGTGAGATCAAAATGTATGATTCTCATCTCGGTACTTTGGGAGTATTCTTTGATGTACCAGTTGATCGCGGTACGTTGGGATTTCAAGTAAAATGATTGTAGATTATATGTCGAAATTGATATCTATTTCAATGATTGATTATGCTCCTGCAAAATTAGAAATTGCAGTTTATAAAGTGTAAGAACATACATGTATAAATCATTGAAAGATTCAATATGCCCAGATTAGTATCACTATAGAATGATACAAATGACTCCATGATATAATATGTTGAAAGTGAAATTGGAGTGTACTATTTATGACATCTGGGAAATTGATTATTCACTAGAAGTGAATACGAAAATGAATATTCACCAGAAGTGAATTTGAAATTGATTATTCACTAGAAGTGAATTTGAAAATGAATATTTAATTATTCACTAGAAGTGAAAGATGCAATCTATGAAAGTGAATTATAGATTTGATTATTCACCAGAAGTGAATTCTAAATTTGATTATTCACCAGAAGTGAAAAATACAATGAAAAGATTCGTGATTGCACCAATATACATGTAATATTCCATGAAAGGAATAAATACGCGTTGCACTCTTTTTCCCTTAGCTGAGGTTTTGTCCCACAGGGTTTTCATAGCAAGTTTTTTTAATGAGGCAACAGTTGAGGCGTATTGATGAAAATTAATGAGAATAATGCACTCTTTTTCCCTTCGCTGAGGTTTTGTCCCACAGGGTTTTCCTAGCAAGGTTTTTGAGGCATCATCATAGCTATCAACAAGCTATAATTCAGCAACACATTGGTATACTGGAATGATATCAACAAATGAAGAAAATCATACACATCTTATGAAGAATGTTATGATATCGACTACACACAAGAAGATTTTCATATATATTCCAGAAGAAAGATGATATCATTATTCAAAAGGTTCATGAATACTTGATTGCACACTTCAGGGGGAGAATCATGCTGTCATGCTGTACTCTTTTTCCTTCGTCCAGGTTTTGTCCCACAGGGTTTTCCTGACAAGGTTTTAACGAGGCAGCGGCTGTACTCTTTTTCCTTCATTCAGATTTTGTCCCATTGGGTTTTACTGACAAGGTTTTAACGAGGCAGTACTGAAGCACTGAAGAACTTCAAAGATTCAATACATGATTTGTTCTACTTGAACATTAAGACTCAACGATTGACGATGGCCAATATCAGGGGGAGCAACTGTACTCTTTTTCCTTCGCTCAAGTTTTATCCCATTGGGTTTTCTTAGCAAGGTTTTAACGAGGCAGACAATTGCGTAATATGTCATTCAAGGGGGAGTGTTATAAATAATGTATATATGTGAATGACATAACCATTATATCCCTGTAAACTTTACAATATTACGATTGTGCCATTGTCCACTCCTATAAATAGGAGCCTATACTTACCAATTTATTACACCAATTCTTGAAGAGAAATTCTCTCCTCTAAACTCTCTCCATTTCTCTCTCTATGTTGTTCTTATGATTTCGATGATTTTATAACAATATTTTCAATTGATTTTTTTTACAAAATTTTTCAAACAACTCAATTTTCTAAAAATATATTTTTTCCCATATTTAAAAAAAAAAAAAAAAATCCAACAATTTTTCATCTTTTCAATGAAGAATTTAAGATTCATACGTACGTATCACAAATCGACCACACGAATTCTTCCGATACCAAATCCAAAATCCAAATTAAATATACAAATTTACAGATACATACGTTGCGGCACTGGTTTTCGGTGAGGAATAAAACATATACATACATCAGATTATTTCATAGATTCTGGATGTAAGCATATATGTATTTCTTCATGCTTCTCCTAACAAATTGAAAGAAATTTTCTCCATAAAGGGCTTTTATGTACATCGCCATAGCATCTCATATGGCACTAGGCATTTTCATATCTTTACATGGACACACCAAGATGACGTCGTCTTGCTTTTCATCACTTGTCCAATCCACGTTCCATTCTTTACATAACCTCCGGTTCTCTGCAACTCGCGTTCTCTGCCAACAACAGCATGACCCAGTTGACATGTCCAAATATGCAGAGACCTTTGCCAATAGAATGAAAATGGCTGGCCTTAAACCTCATCACCGCATTGGTCAGTATTTGTTCTTTTTTTTTTTAATTGCTCAGTATTTATTCATTTTATGCCGTTTGAATTTATGCAAAAGTAATGTTTGATGTAATGGGTTGTACCTAGGTTTAAGTGGCGAATTGGGTATAAAAAGGGCTATTAATTTTGGGAATTAGGCTCACGTTTATGATTAGTTCGATTCATTCTGTGTTATTCATGATGACTATAATAAATTTATCTCAAGTGGAGATTGATTTCTACTTGAATTGTCACACATTCATTGGAGAACGAGGAGTCCACGTGCACATGCACAAGGCATCTTCTCAGTTTTCAATGGGGATGTGCCAACTGGGTAGAAATGAATCTCAAGGTTGAGATAATTAACATTATTCTAATAAACTCTATGCAAAGATTCAGCTCATTTATTAGGCTTTTCCATTTTATATCCTGAGTAGTTTTAGTTAAGCATATACATGAGAGTTTTGCACTGTTAGCATACTTCTCGGGTCACTTTCAAGTTGATTTCATTTAATTTCAAGAATTAAATTCAAAAGAATAACTATGATTCTAATGTAAGCATGCCGTTAGCTTTGAGCATAAATCAGGAAAGATAACAATCTAAAATTATATGTTGGCACTTTGAGGGTCCAACAACCTCCTAATACAGCGTCATGTTGCAAAGATAAGAAGAAATGATGGATGCTTTATTTCACTGTTGCCAGACTTCTTATAAAGAGCTAGACTTAAACTATATTATGAGAAAATAGGAACTAAATAACAAATGGAGAAAATAAAAGGGCCACACTAACTGAACTAAACAAATAAAAAAGGAAGCAATAAAGACTTAGTCAATTACTAAAGCCACGTGCACAATATCGCTAGCTTTGTATCAGCTTCTCCCCCCCAAGAGTCACTCTTGTCCTCAAGAGTGAAATCTCGGAATTGTTCATGAATGGCTTCTCGACTTTCCCAAGTAGCTTCCACTAAAGACGAGCCTCTCCAATGGATCAATACTTCATCTCAACCCTTTCTTGTTCTATACTCTAACACAGCTTGTGGAGCAGGCGCTGAATTCCTTTGTGCTGATCTCTGATAAATTTTTAAGTACATGTTGTGCTTCACCTGCTGCCTTTTTAAGCATTGATATATGGAACATTGGGCAGAATCAGGAGGAAGATGGTAATTTCAGTTTGTAAGCCACCTTTACGATCCTTTCTAGAGCCTCGAATGGACCATAAAAACAAGGTGATAGCTTGAAATTCTTTCTTTCTGTAAGGGAAGTGTGTCATATGGTTGTATCTTCAGAAAAACCCAATCCCGTTTTGCAAAATCACGCTCACGATGTTTGGAATCATATATTTGCTTCATACGATTTTGGGCCTGCGATATAGCATCTTGCACCTCTTTAAGGAATAAGGACTTCGTCATTTGATAAAAGTTTATGTTCAACAACTGCTATTCGAGCAGTACCAAGGACGTAATGCGTCAACTTCAGTCTTCAGTGGCTCTCGACAATTTCAAAAAGGGTCTTTCTCACCATTGAATGCCCACTAGTATTCTAGCAAAATTCTGTCTATGGTAGCCACTTTCGTCACTCCTTTAGCCTAGTACTTGTAAAACATCTCAAGTATATTTCCAGGGTTCTATTTACCACTTCCCTTTGCCTGTCCTTTTGTGGGTGGTAGCTAGAGCTAAAGTTGAAAGACATACCATTAAAATGGAATTACTATCTCTAAAATGGATTAGTAAAAGTTGGATCCCCATGACAAACAATTGACCTCGGAAGCTCATGAAGCTTGAAAATATTTTCAAAGAATAGCTTTCCTAGCCCAACAGCTATGTATGGGTGGGAAAGTGGGATGAAATATGCATACTTTGAAAATCAGTTGACAACAAGTATGGTGGACTTATTACTTGTCGGAGGTTACCTTTCAATGAAGTCCATCGAAATATCTTCCCAAATTTGGCGTGGAATTTACAATGGCTGTAGTAAACTCGAGGCTTTGTTTGTTTTGTTTTATGGCATTGACAAACATAATGAGCCCTTTAATTTTCTCTGCCATGTCCTTTTAGTAGATATTAGCCTGAATGCGCTGGAATGTCTTTACAAATCCTTCATGTGTACTGCCATGAAATTCTCGTGTAATAGGTACAAGTTTAGATTTTTCTGGAAGATACGCTGTCTTGGAAAAATATAATTCCATCCACTAACTTCCATGGCTCAATGACTTCATTTTGTTGAATTCGGATTTTTAATTCTTGCAAAGAGGTGTTTGCTTCTAGTTCTTCCTTAATAGCATCCAACCAAAAAGGGATCATTTGCGAAATAGCAAATAAACTTTTTGTTAGCTGCTTGGGTTCGTGACATCTTGATAAGGAATCGACCACAATATTTTCTCCCCCTTTTTTATACTCCACACTGAAATCATATCCCATCAATTTGTATAACCAACGCTGTTGAGCTATTGTGGTAATTTTTTGAGTCCACAAATGTTTTAAGACTCTGGTGATCTGTCCTAAGTCTTAACAATGAATTTCCTCCCCAGAATATAATGTCTCCACTTTTGGACTGCTAAAAAGTAAAAACAGAGCAAGAATTTCCTTCTCATATGTGGATAGGTGAAGGTGCTTCCCATGAAGTGCCTGACTAAAATAAGCAATAGGACATTCCTGCGATAAAACAGCCCCTACACCAATGCCTAACACATCATATTCAATAAGAAATGGTTTAGAAAAATCAAAGAGTGACAATACTAGAGCTTGTGTCATTGCTAATTTGAGCCTCTTAAATGCCTCTTCAGCTGCGGCAACCATTTCAAAGAATCTCTCCTCTACATGTTGGTGAGTGGGGCAATGTTCTTCCCATAATTCTGAATGAATTTTCTATAATACCCTGTAAGGCCAAGAAATCCCAGCACTGCCTTAGGTTGTCTGGTTTGGGCCATGTGAGTATAGCTTCTATTTTTGAAGGATTAACAGCAACTCCTTGTGCAGAAAATATATGCCCTAGGTAATGGACTTGATCCCAAATTCACATTTTCCAGCTTTTAATCATAGATGATTGGCCTTCAGAATACTGAAAACAGCTCGTAAATGCTGCAAATGTCTTTCCAACTTTTGCTATAGATGAGAATGTCATCAAAGATAACTAACACAAATTTTCGCAAGAAGTTTCTGAAAATCTCATTCATCAGTTCTTGAAAGGTTGATAGGGCATTTTTGCGTCCGTAGGTCATGACAAGAAATTCATAATGTCCTTGATGAATTGGAAAGCTGTCTTCTCAATATCTGATGAATGCATCCTCACTTGGTGATAACCAGAACTGAAGTCCAACTTTGAAAAACACCTAGGTTCCATTAATTCATCTAGCAGTTCATCAATAATTTGGATCGAAAATTTATCTTTGACTGATATTTTATTCAAGGCCCAGTAGTCTACACACATTCGCCACGTACCATCATGTTTTTTAGCCTGCAAGACCGGCGATAAGTAAGGACTATTACTCGGACGGATAACTCCGGCAACTAGCAATTCTTATACTATCTTTTTAATTTCATCTTTCTGAAAATGAGGATTTCGATATGGCCTAACAGCAACCAGTCCATGCCCAAAAAATAGAGGAATACGATGATCTTGTTCTTATTGTAGAGGAATGTTGGTCGGTTTTTGTATAATCTCCTTTATATCGTGATAATTTTTCTTTTCGTGAAGTGTCTTTAATTTCCTTAATTTTGAGAACGTGGAGAATGACCCCCTGATGCTTGTTCAACTTTGTGACTGGAACAACATCGGTTGATTTTTGCAAAATTGTCAAACCCTACAATGTAACCTCTTTGGAGTTCCACCAAAACTTCAATAAACCCCTGTTTGAGACCCTTTAAATTTTTATAACTTTTTTTCTCTATTCTTTTCAACCACATTTATCAATAAAATAATATTATGCATAAAACTCAAAAAGATTCTATACTTCTTAGTCACATATTCTCTTAAAATCAATATTCAAAAAACTATTTTTTTCAAAAAAACTCTTTAAAATGAATACCAAACATGGGATAAAAGTTGCTCAAAATCCAACTAGATAGGACCTACAGTCTGCAACCATTGAGTTCCAAGGACCAAATCATAACCCTCCAATGATAAAATATGGAAGTTAGCACTAAATGGGATTTTTTTAAGCTTGAGCTACAATTTTGCACATTTACCAGCGCTTGACAATTTTTCTTCAGATGCTACCATGACCTCCAACTTTCCAATAGCATTAGGACATAAATTTACATGTCGTGCCACCGATGAATTAATGAAATTGTGTGTACTCCCTGAGTCAATGAGAACAATGACAGAATTCCCTTCAAGAACTCCCCAAATTAGCATTGTTTTTGGTGCTTGAACCCCAGCCATAGCATGGAAAGAGATTTCTGGAGTTTCCTCTTCTATGACCAGCTTCAATTTCCATTTCCATTTCAACATCGTCGTCCCCTTTTTAACAGCAAGCTTCTATCTTAGAAAGCCTTAAGACAATTATGACCTGGAGTATACTTCTTATGACAATGAAAGCAAAGCCTCTCTGTTAACTCCTCCGATGTAATTTTCTTAATTGTTGTAGCCCTTAGATTTTGGCTTGGTGCAGCTTGAGTGGGTTGGGGGTTTGTTGATCTAGCAACCTGGTAACTCAATCTCCTCTGAGCAAGGTCTCGACCTTCAAACAATTTAGCCAAACCAATCGCCATTGTTAACAACTTAACGAAGTAGGTCTGCTATCCTGAACGTCTATTCGGATAGTATCTTTTAATCCAGACACAAAGCAGCTAACCTTCTTGTCTTGTGGAAGAGGTTTCACCTTATCCAGTGATCTTTCAAACTTGCCTTATATTCCACCACGGAGCCCTGTTTCAGAAGATTTATTAATTTACCAAATTAATCCTCAAATCGGTTGGACCAAACCTTGAAATAAGAACACCTTTAACTTCTTCCCAAATTATATATAGTTGTTGTTCAAGAGTTTGACACCATAGTTGCGCCTCTCCCTCTAAGTAGAAGGAAGCCAACGTTATGCGATCGGAATCCGGTATTTCATGGAGCATAAAATACTTATGAGCCTTGCAAAGCCACATTATTGGATCATCCATTCTTTTATATCTAGGAAAGTCGGGTTTAATCGTCTTTGGGATATGAATGGTCAGAGTGTTAGTACCTTTAAGAGGAGAGTGATAACCCACCTTTGATACTTGCTTGCTTGTCTGAAAATTGTTTGTTGAATTTTCGCCTAGATTTGGAGCTACACCCTTGCCAATGATCTCTTTCCGAATAGTTTCCAAACTTTATGTGACATGGCATAAAAGCTCCTTCTGCCCATCAGCAATTGATGCCATTTCCACTTCAAGTTTTGGTACATGGTCCTCCATACCTGGGCTCTGATACCAATATGTTAGCTTTGAGATTTCCCAAGTCTTTTATCTCCAACTCTGTGGCAAGTTAAATCTTTATCTCTCTTATCGTTGATTTGTTTCATAATGGTCACCCGTAACAATGATATCATTAACTTAGACTATTATAGCTGTAATTTTCTTACGATGTGATTATTTGAAGGATAATCTATACAAGGATTAGTAGATAAAATGACATTCTAACAATTCTCTTGTTTCTTTTACCAGTTCTCTATTAGAATCAAGCTGAGCGAATTTGCTACTGTGTGCTGATAGGAATAGCTTTGAAATTGTGGTTATGCTAAGTATTTGAAAGTCCAAACATTCATTTACTGGTTTTATCTTTTCAAATTTCCAAAATATTCAATTGAGTACACCAGATGGTAAATGAATTGAAAATCTGAATATTACTGGAATTTGAACTGTCATTTCCTATCGAAATTCATGGCAGAGCATGATTGCATCAAGAGGCGAGGCATGTTTTGCACCTTAATTTCTATTTTTCTCTATAGGCATCATATCTGGAAAGTAATTGTGATTGACAAAGAGAGTCCTGATTGTCTTTTCAGCTATCGGTGTTTCTGGTGGCCCTGACAGCATGGCCCTGTGTGTATTAGCTGCACAGTGGAAAAGTGAAAATCATAATCCTGCTACTACCACGGGAAGAAGAAAGTCTCTTGATGGCCTTTTGGCAATTGTTGTAGATCATGTATTGCGAAAAGAAAGTACAGAGGAAGCGAACCTTGTTCGCCAACGAATTGTTGATATGGGTACATATACCAGTTTCTTCTTTCAGTTGGTTTTCGTTATAGTTTGAATGTGAAGCTTCCATTCATGTAATGTAGGCTTTGTTTAGGAATCAAATGTGAAGTTGCCCGCTGTGAATGGTTGGACAGTAAGCCCAAACTTGGTCACTTGCAAGAGGCAGCTCGTGATAAGAGGTGATCAAATCTACTCACTTTTTTTTTTTTGCAATCCATCTCCCCAACCCAACCCTCCAACCCCCAATCCCTGCATCTGTGGAAAAAGAAAGATGAGTGAATCCCACATGGTGCTGAATATGTATTTTTCTTACCTTTTTACCTTCTAGGTATGAAATTTTCCAACAAATTTGTTTCCAGCATGAGATTGGAGTACTATTGATTGCTCATCATGCAGATGACCAGGTTTGCTTCAAATATAGTTGTATGTTTGAAGTTGTAGTCTAATAATCTAATAATAATTTTTATGTCATTAAGAAGGCATTTAAATTTTGTGAAATGATAAACCTGCTATCATCCAAACTTCTTTCAATACATTTATTCTTATGTTAATAAGATGCATTATAATATCAGCGTTCGTGCCTTTGCACATCCTCGTGTATGTTCGAAATCATGTGTGAAATGAACAAATGGCTGCATCTATTAGGAGGCTGTTAACTGTTTGTCGATAGATACTTTTGTTGTCGTCCTATTTTTGTTGTATGCATTTCTTGTATTTTTTTCTTAACTGAGTTCTTGGAATAAATAAAATCAAGATATCCCTTGGAAAAAATGTGAGTTTCAATTTTTCTGGTTCTGGAGCAAAGTTAATCCATGTGAATTTTAGATAATGATTGATGAGGCACAGACATAATGCAGGCCGAGCTATTCATTCTCAGATTATCTCGCAATAGCGGTGTGCTTGGGCTTGCTGGCATGGCATTTACTTCTCAGCTTTTTGGAAAAATTCCAGATTGTAGTGGTGAAGCATCAAAAACTCATGGCATTGTATTGGTTCGACCACTTCTGGAGTTTTCAAAGGAAGATATGTACAATGTAAACCTTCGTAAAGTGTCTATATAATTATATATTAAAATATATTTTATTTTGTTTGTTTTCTAGTTTAATTTTGAGCTAGTCTGAAATCCATGTTTCATTTGTTAACGTTGCAGATATGTCGATGGGATAATCAAGAATGGGTGGAGGATCCAACAAATCGGAGCCCAATGTATGTTCGCAATAGGATCAGGATGTCATTAAATAGCTTGTCAACATGTAAGCTGTGCTACTGATTTAAGCATTTTAAGTTTAATGCATGACAGGTTCATTTACTTAGTTTCCATTTATGTCATCAGCTAAGCCTACGTTTCATTTATTTATTTTTTATCTAAACCATTTGTCGTATCAGCTGAAACCTCTGGTATTTTTTTCCCCCCTGTATGCACACTAGTAAATTTGCCACATTTAAAGACTTTTTATTTTATCTTCTGTCTTGCAGCTATTTTCAAGACTGAGTTACAAGCAGTTATATCTGAATGCCGGAGAACACGATTGCTTGTTGACAAACTTTGTTGCAAGTTGATAAATAAGGCTGTAACCATTGTACCTGTATGTATACTTCTAATTGAGACTCTTCTTTCATGTTTGCTAAGTGTTATTTGACAGGATTAAAAACAAAGACATTCACTTCTTTTTCTTTCTACTACTACTCTTGTCCAGTTCTTCCTACGAATATGACATTCATAGATAATGCATGATTATACAATTTTTGTTGTACATACACTAAAATATGCTCTCAAAACTTCTTATGTTATATTTTGGCTCATTCTCCTAAAAAATCATTAAATTTGATAATAAGAAGTCTTGTTGTCCTGATGACTTCACCCTATCTTCAAACACCAATGCAGCATGGATATGCAGTGATTGATCTAGAAATCCTCAATCCAACAGAAGTCAAGGACATGTGTCTCGTGAAGTTTATTGCCTTGGTTTTGCAGGTAATGCTATTTTGCATGTTTTCATATCAGTGATCTCACACTACTTGAATTTTTTTCATTGCTTGTATTGGATGACCTACTAATGCTAAAATTTACACCAGTTCATCTCACAAAAACATAGACCTGTTCGAGGCAGTGCATCAAAATTGCTCTTGGACTACATTCATACTTCTCCTTGCAAGGTGAAAGAAGTTCTGCCACACCTTTTGTATTCTACTTATGATTTTGCTAAATTACTTGCTAAAAAATGGCAGAAACGTCTCATTTGGTTTTAACTTGGTTTTGAATATATATATATATATATATATATATATATATATTTTTTTTTAAATCCTTCTCTTTTTCAGAGTTCGTGAATTTCTTACAATGTTATCAATGGGCATGTTAAGGGGATTGCTTTTGCATTCTTGCAGACTTGTCTTACTGTTGCTGGTTGTTACCTTTGTCCGGCTCCGGGGTCTAAAGGATCTAAAATCCTAGTATGCTGTTCTGTTAATTCACCATTTCCTCCAAAAATGGTGTTATTTGAAGCATGCACATATGGAGGACACGAATGTTTTGTTCCAAGCGAGTTAGAGCAAATTATAGCTAGTGGGATGACGTATTCTGATAAATTTCTCCCAGATGCTTCAAATTTGCCATTTATGGACATAACATCCTCTGGTTCTGTTCTTACTGAAGCCAAAAGGTTGGGAATTCTTTGTGAATCTACCCATAGGAGTATTAATTCTTTGCATAAAGAAGAAAGTCGAAACTTTAAGTCAAAACCTGAAATTATCACTGAGTGTGAGACGAAAGATGATGTACAACATGCAGGTGCTACTCCGAGCAAATCAATTTATCCTGGACAAGTAGGATACTTCATGAATAGATTTATATTGAACTGGATGGGATTCCGTAAACTGTCTCCTAATATGTCATCTATGAACGAGGTTGTGGAGGACAAGGATTTGGTTGTTGAAGGACAATGTTGTAATTCTTGCATGATTGATTATCAGAGGGGGGCTGAAGTTCGCCACATGATTGATAATGATTGGATATATCTTTCGAACTTGTCCAAGTTGGAAAATGTTGAACATTTTCAACAACAAATTCACTCCAAGAAAACGATCTTATGTTCAGATCATGCCAAATCATCAGCACATAGAGCTCTTATGTCCTTAAAGTCTATCCCAGTTGCTGCAAGAAGAGCCATGCCTGTCCTGGTCAACCCTCAAGGCGTTCTACTAAGTATTCCGGTATGTTGCTCGCGCATTCTGTACATTTCCTCCATCCGATGGATAGAAATAATCTTGATTCTTGATTACTGCATTGTTTGCTCTCACTGTGACTTTGCCCCATTTCTCATAGGATATCTAGACATTTTATCATCTGTAGTTCACGTTTGTATCTGTCCTCTTGTGCTTATCAAATTTTAGTAAGTTAACCTCAGTGTGGGTTAATAAACACAGCTGGTAGCTGAATTTTTAGCGGAAAATTTTGCATTGGTCATTTAACTTCATTTTCTTCTAAGATGGATGGTGAATTTAAACATTTGATATAATTTATGAACTTCAATTCCTTCCAAGATGGTTGGTGAATTTAAACATTTGCTATAATTTAGCTTTTGTTTGGTAAAAGAATTTTGTTTATAAACAAAGAATTTGATGTTTTCGAGGTAAAATATGTGGTTTAATAGTGGTTTAAAAAAATGTGTGGTTAAAAAGTAGTTTGGGGAAATTTGTTATTTAACAACTTCTTTATTAACAAGTTACCAAACACACTATTAGTTATTTTGTCTTTGCCCATTAGTTTGACAAATGGGTTGGCAAATAAGTAGACTACCACGTTACCATTGCCATTAGTTAAATTAATGGAGTGACTGAATTGTAATAAAGTTAAAGTTCAGACATCAACTTGAAAGTTTAGTGACCAAAGTAAAATTTCTCTTGAAGTTCAATGACGGCCTGTATATTTATCTTCCCCCGTGTTATTTCTAATCTGCTTTCTCTGTATCTATTTCTTATCGTATCAAGTACCTTGTCTTTACTAGAACTAACAAGCTGTCCCATCGTTTACTCGTCTCAGGGCATTGGCTTCACACATTGCCCGTGCTTGATGGTATCTGCTGTATTCAAGCCAAGTGTACCCCTTGGTGGAGGTCACAGCTCATATTTATAGTCTGTAGCTAGTGATTTCTCTTCCTCCATGTTTGGCTGAGCTTAAAAGTTACTTTTTCCGAAAGTACTTATAATGTTATACATTATGTATCCCCCAAGGATTTCTACCTTCTTCAACCCCAATGTAAAAAAAAAAAAAAGTCAATTTATTTGGGTTTAGATGTAGCTATGTACATGCTGATGCTTTTTCAAAGATGGCTGTTAATGGTAATATGACATTATGTCCTCTTTTAATTTTAATGTTGTCTCTCAGCTATTTAGTAGTGCATCCTGTCCACTGTTAACAGATTGGTAGTAAGTTCGAATCCGTCAACAGGTTCGATTCATTGATTGGAAAATTTTGTTTTCTCAATCTTGTTTGTGTTTATTGGAGAATTTCCTTTTCTTGATCTTGACAGGGTTTCTTGAAAAAATTCATTGTCTTGATCTTGATTTTTCGGGAAAATGCTACACCTACTAACATATACTAACAACTTACAAACAAACCTTAAAATCACGAGAATGCCCTTAAATCTTACTCAATATTCTAAATTACACAGCAGCTCTACATACGGTCAGATCCCTAAAACCTTTCGCCCATTTCTTCAACAGACGCGGCCTCCTTCAAACTCTCGCTCAAATTCAGAAATCTGACCACAAGTCGGTTTGGAAAAGGCCGGCGGCGAGTCCCGAAATCTTTGTTGTCATTATCTCAGCACAAAGGTGAAGTCCCATTTTCCTCATTTACTCTTGTCGATGTTTCTGCTCATTTTTCAGTTATTTTCGTTTCATGAGCATGGAGATTTTATGTTTATGAATCAGCTGTTGCATTTTAGTTGTATTGCCGACCCTTTTAAGTGAGTTGTGGTTGAGAGCATTTCGGGTGAAGAATTTTATTATTATTATTATTATTATCATTATTATTATTATTATTATTATTATTATTATTATTTTTGCTCAGATAACTGATTTATGTTCAACATTTGAAGATATCCCAAGTATTACTTAATTTTTTGCTGTTGAAGATTAGCTAAAATATGTAACATTCGCTTTGAGTAAATAGAAGCGCAAATGCAGGATTGTCCCCTTCGAGCAACAAAGTTTCCATCTACAGGGAGGTCAAGATTACTGACCTTTAAGATTAATGAACATGTGTACGGCTAACTGATAATGGAAGTTAACCTACCTTTGGTGCCATCTTATACGAAAACTTAAATGGTGTTAACATTTCTTCACATTTTGCCTTCATATCTTGCATATATATTTCCAACACACTTGTGTCCAGCTCCTTGATTGGAGTGATACTTCCTGCTGTTAAATACATCATAGATGCAAAACAAAATTCCTATCAGATGTAGTAAACCTTATAAAATAACATTCAATTTAAATTTATGCCCAACTCTAGTATTTATGGAAATAATGCTGTTCTGAGTTCTGGCACCTGGTGAGACTTAGGGATGGCAAGGGGGCATCCACACACTAAACCTTGTTTGTGTCGTAAATTTTTGTTGTTTTTACCATTTTTTCTTGCTGTTTAGGATTATAGAACCTCTCGCATTTAACTATGTATCAATATTGAGTTTTTGCTTTCAATCGTTTTCGAGAATTAGCACAGTATTCTCTAACTTATACAAATTTTGCAATTTGTGACGAGCAGGTTAACAATGAGTAAAAACCGTTATGTATGTCATAGTTGTAGGAACCCGGGACATTGGATGGAAGATTGCCCGTTCAAGCGTAAATGTCCACGTTGCGAGAAGGGCATTATGGTTAGAGGTGTATAGGACGAATAATGTGGGCAAAATGTTCTACAATTGCAGTGCGGGATGTGGATATTTCGAATGGGATGACGCAAGCAAGAAGTTTGAGTCCAAAGAAGGAGAATCAAGTGGGACATCGAGTAACAAAAGCGGGAGAATTGATGAGACCATTGAGTTGTCTCGTGTACTGAAGATGTTTGCTGCCATAACCGAGGAGAACAAGCTGAAGATGACTGTTAAGCTTACTCTCGAGCATGAAAATTGGAGCTCGGAAGAGAAGGGGAATGGTAATGGGAAGGGGAAGGAGAAAATGTAATAGTTAGGCTGCTTTTGAATATCGTAGTTTTTCAAACTTTACTACATAATTTACTTGTGAACCTCTTGTTGGTAGTGACCTATTGTGGACGGCTGTACTTGAAACTTTATTTAGCATTTATCCTCATGAACGATGTTTTATTGTGATGAATGATGTTTTATATTTAAATTGTAGTTGTGCACAATTGTTGACAGATTTTGTTGTGGTGCATAGTATTAGATTTTGTTGTCTAAGTGTTACATTTCTCATACATAAACACGATATTTGAAGTAATGTTCGCTAAAAACTCCAACCATTAATTAACTACAGATAGTAAATTGTATCACAAGCATAAAGTACATGGTTTTTCAAATAAGAAATAAAACATAACAAAATCGAAATTATCCCAATCCTAAAAATACATTGTCTTTCAATGATGTTTTGGTTGTCTATCTTCATTATCCTCTGGATGTGTAGGCTGTGAAAAAAAGTCAACAAATGTTGGTTTGTCGGATATGGAAGGACCAAGTTCATTCCGTAATTTTGAGTAGGAACCATGAAATGTGGATTCAGATTCGGCCACGCAGAAAGCCCAGGCTGTGGGGGTAGAGAATTGAGTATGACTTGAACATTGCGTGGTCCGCGAACACTGATTTTTTTGTTGAGCAATATGCACATCTTAAGAGACGTTCTTGTCTTTCTTTGATTTTGAAGAAACCTGTATAGTGAACAAAGAGATAATAAGAATATCGTTCAACTTTTCAATATTTTGAATGTGCAATATGAACATACCTTGGATTTAGTTGAAGCTGTCTCCAGTGGACTTTTCTTGCGCAGTTTTCTTGGTGCACCTTTTGTCTTCGAGCATTTGGGATCAGATATGGTCCTATTTGACTCCTTCTCCGGTCCAACGCACTATGGTATAACTATATCATCATTACTGCCGCGCATCGTATTGCTACAAGATTGTAGTGAATTCGATATATTCATTTCTCTCATTTGAGATTCTAACCATTGCATTATAGCTTGGCTTCGCCCTTCATCATCTGATGCCACATCTACAATAGATCCAAAAGTACGGCACATCTGATCATACCTAACTTGTTCGGGGGTAGTAATCCAACCATTATAGTTGATCTTCACCTTTATGTAGTGCCTATGAACATCTCTCCTCCATCTTCTAAGGATATACTTATCAGGAAGATTTGCCACATCATTCTGCCTCAGCACAGTAATAGCATGCCTGCAAATTATTCTCCTACTCTCGAAGAGCTGACAACTACATAAAATTTCACATCCCTCTCGTCCATAATGAACAGTAAACATGATGTTTTTTTCACCCCCGTCAAAATAAATGTTTTCAACAACTTCATACTTTGCTCCCATAAACCATTCCTCAGCGTGCATAACTCGACAATACAATAGACTAGTTAACTCTTTCTGGAACTCTTTGAATTTAGCAATTGTGTAGGCTGACTGGAACTATTTCTCCATTTGAAATTTTGTGACACATGGTACCATTTGTGAATAACTCTTAAAATCTGCATGAAATTCCTTTTCTACTTTAGAATGCAAAGCACGTTCGTACTGCTCCACAAACTGCTTAAGAGATGTTTTTAAGTGGACATACTCGTCAAAAAATGCGTTGATACTCTCACTACGCTGTGTTGTAGACATCCTAGCCCAAAAAGTATTTTTCAAATAACATGGCACCCACTGAAAATGTTCCCTGTGTAGTCCTGCCAGCCATGCATTATCATGCAGTTAAAACATATCAATCATAGACACCCAACCTTCCTCGAATTGTTCTGGAGTTTGAGAGTCATAAACCAGGTTATGCACAGCCGACATCACAGCTAATTTCTTACAGTGGCCCCCAAATTTCTCTGGTAATTTCTTCAATATATGCCACAAGCACCATCTGTGTCTCGTGTTCGGGAATACCATTTGTATTGAGTTTTGCATAGCCCTATCTTGGTCTGTAATGATGCTAGCAGGTGCCTTACCCTCCATACACTGTAGCCATGTGCTAAAAAGCCACACAAAACTCTCAGTATCCTCATTCGATAGTAACCCACATCCAAATAATATTGATTTCCCATGATGGTTCACCCCAACGAAAGGGGCAAATGGCATGTCATACTTGTTTGTCAAATATGTAGTGTCTAACGTAACACCATCATTGAACTCCTTGTACGCTTCTCTACAACTGTTGTCACACTAAAATACATTTCTCAGTCGACATTCATCATCCAAATCTACACTGGAAAAAAAAAACCAGGACAAATTGATTGTATTTTTGAGAAATAAGATTGAATAGCAACTGCATCCCCTTCGCCGAGCCTTAAACGCCTAAATTTTTCGATATAGTTTCTCCAGTCTTTCTCGGTATATGTCATTTGGTCATATCCACCCGCTTCAACTACAGTTGAGTTATAACTTTTGTGCATCGGAACTCCATCTATATCGTTCATTTGAAGTCTACGCTTCACTTGGTCACTCAATTTTCTATTACATCTATACAACCTTGATTTTGAAGGACTGGTTGGATGATTGTGCTCCAAACAGACTTTCGTCACTACCCACATCCCGGTTTCATCAGCCATAGCAGTTATCCTAGCTTGACAACCAGTTTGCATAGATGGTTGTGGCTTAAACGAACAGCTACTTGAAGCATTTTGTCGGCCTTCTCGAGCACAAGTAAATGTGGCGTATCTTACCAATCCATCCGCACCCTTCCTTAAACTTCTTTTTTTTCACTGGGAATCCCACATTGTAAGCATGACGTTTATAAAACTGGAAAACTTCATTCTCATCAGTAAAATTCATCCCCACTATTGGCACAATCACAATCTCATTGCATTCATCTCCTGTCAACTCCTTGTTCATTTCATTACACTTTTCCCCTAAATACTCATTGTTCTCCAATGTGTCATCATCCTCAATTAAGTTATTAAGATTCAATTCCTCATCAGAAGAATACATTTTGGTAATCCTACCAAAACATTGTCAAGAAATTTTGGTTATTCAGGTAATTAGGCAAAGTACTAAGAAAAACATCTTAATAAAACCAGGACTTAACCAATTTTGCAATAACATTAAGCAATAACAAACCTATTTTCAGTAACATTAAGCAAGTAAATTAATAATATTAGTTGAGCAATTGAATCTTCTTCATGACAATGAAGCATTAACGACCAAAAATCAATTACACATTAACATATGGCACTTAATTGGAACAAATTTGGACAAATTTTATATGAACAAATTTTGAAAGTCCCTTGACTAGGAACAACCACTTTCAGTATGGTAATGTTTGGGAGAAAAAGTGTAGGGTTGCTATATTGAGCATGGGTTCCATAATTCGGTATAATCCAGTGCGAACAGATTTCAAGAGGTAAAATGTAGCATGTTTTCGGTATAATCCAGTACGAGTAAAGTGATGGTGCCTTACCGGTCGTCAGAAATATAGCTTTGATGGCAGACTGGAGAATGTGAGATGAGGGAAGACGGGCTGTGATTTTCTGGGGAAAGGAAGATGACACTCACTGGTCGTCGGAAAAGTAGCTCGTCCGGGAAGAATGGTCTGGAAGGATGTCCACTGACTTATTTCATGGCTACCGGCGGGTGAGTTAGGTGAGGGAGGAAGGATGAATGGTTGTCCAGATCTGATCCGGTTGTTGTGTTCAATTTTCTATCATTTTCCAAATTTGAGTTATACCAGCTAAGGAGAAATTTGGCTTATACCAGCTAAGGAGAAATTGAACGAAATCTCACGAAATCTCGTTTGTTTGTAGGTTGTTAGTATATTTGTTAGTAGGTGTAGCAAAATCCGGTTTTTCGTAGACACGTGTTTGATTTAATCATCGTTTATAGCGTTAAGGATCTATAACTTATAACTAGTTCTTACCCGTGCGATGCACGGCAAATACAATTTTTATGATTGATTTCAAGAGAAAGCATAATAAATTTTCAATGTTCATATTATAAAATAAGTATTAAAAAGATGAAATTTATATTCATACATTCTAGATAAATCCGAATAAGATGCATACATGAAATACGAATTTAGACTACAAAAATCTATAGAACTTCAACTCCATTTCATCTGCTGACTCAAATATGTATTTGCAAAACAACGTGAGAAAATCTTGTGTAGAATCCACCTTCAGATGCCAATGCATTTTCATATGTATCAATGACTCTGGCACTCCTAGTGCAAAATCCTCCTTCAGAAGCCAATGCATTTTCCATGACAGCAGCTACAATATCTACTTTCTCAAAAAATAAATAAAAATGTAACACCATATATATAACCACATAAAATTGATATTATTGAAAATTTTCACCCGTGCGATGCACGGGATTTCTATTATTGAAAATGATTTTGATGAAAATTTATGAAAATGTGTTGGTTATAGAATCATATCAAATAAAAAAATAGACAAATAACATTTTATTACAAAGCCCAAATTTAGCCCCATTTAGAAATTTAACACATTTTTCTATATTCTTTTCAAACACACATTTATAAATAAAATAATATTACACATAAACTCAAAAAAGATTTCCTACTTTTTATCTACAATGTATGAACACTTAATAATTCATATAAATATCTTCCTACCTAATCACATTTCAGATAAAATATTGGTGATTTTTCTATGCTTTTTAAGGGTTGCCATGGCTGTAAACCCATTTTCTGTAGTTCAGTCTTGAAGAAATTGTCGTTGTCAATAATTCTTGCTAGTCACTGAACCCCTGTACAAAAAATCAGTATACCTGTTAGTAAATACTCTCGAACTGGGTGTATTTTATGACAACATTATTAATGGTATGGCTGGGAAAAACAAACCTCATATTGTCCCGCACCAAAACCAAGTACCCCATCAAGCGCATCATCTAATGATCCTAGATCCTCAAATTGTCCGGCACCACATCTGCCCAAAACCATCACACAGGGTGATAGCTGAAATAATATAATTTTATATTTTCTAAATGATCAAAGAAATAGCATCATCTGACAATGCATGAACTGAATTCAATGAATTTCATCTCCCACAACAATCATCTGACAATTTTATATTTTGTAAAGCAGTGTAGTAACAACAAACTTACAGAATTTCATCTCCCACAGCAATGATCAAGGTTGTGAGCATGCATTTCTGATGTACATCCTCACTTCACTAACCATTGCTAATAGCAGATAATGGCCAAGAAGAGAATTTTTTTATTCTTCCAGCTCTTTCTAATCTTCCATCTAAAAGTAGGTATGCAGGTTTGAATTTATCTTCACCATTGTTGGAGTTTCCAGTAGACAATAAAGCATTAGGAAGGGTGTCATGAATGCTACCAATTGAAGTATAATTGCAAAAATTGAACAAATTTACATAAAACAAAAATTTCACGACACCCAACTCAAGAAACTCCAAATGAGTTGAAGAAAAGCTCATGACCTAGAAACCTCATATTGACATCAACCTCCAAATTGGACAAAAAAGAAAGCTAATTCGGAAGATACGCTCTTCTCAAATAAATACAAAGGGACATGTACTATACAATTAGGCTTTTATAGCGAACTCTCCTGTACTCATTCTTGAATATAGTTATACTAAAATTAGAAGTCAACACACAAGGAATAGACATTCAAAAGTAAACTAAAATACTGCAGTAGTTTATAAGGAGAGAGAGGAACCTATAGTTGCTGATCTTTCATTGTAAAATTTCATCTTCGTGTTAAACAGGTCCTTCATTTACAGCTTTCAATTTTGAACTTCTGAATAAAGAGAACCCTTCAACTGGATCTGAAAATAAACTCAATTAGAAAGCATAAATTAATTCATATAAAAGTTCTCATTCTACCCATGCTTAACAGAGATGAAGAAACATATCTTTTGATATTTTATCTGAACGATAGTGAGAAACGCGTTGGTATTGCTGGAGGTTTCAGATGGCGAGACCTGCCACATCCGCTCCATCCTTCGCTGATGTCTCCTACCCACCCTTTCTCCCCCATATGACGCCAACATTTTAAACATTATAATTTCCAAAATAATATTTCTAAGTTAAATCTCATCAAAAATCAAACAGGAAGTCCCTACTTCCAATAAGAGTTTATTAACATGGTGAAAGAGCTAATAAAGATAAAATGTAGCATTCTTCTTGTCACGTGGAAACTCAGGCGACCATGGCTGCAGCATAAAGCAAAGTTAGAACATCAGCTAACACAATTTCTGAAGTTCCCAGTTTAGCATGGATAAGGTTTTACATATATAACACCAAGCATAAAATCATTAATCACTTAATGTTTTATCTTAATGGTTGATGCTTACATACATCCCACTAAATTATCTTTAGCAAATATTTTGTCCATCTTTCTCTTCTTGTTATGAAAGCTGGCATAGCCTTGACCAGAACAATGCAAAATTGATATCAAACATAAATGGAGTGAATAATTACCTAAACACCACCAATGCAGAAAAGTCCAATAAGCAGCCAGACAAACCAAGATGACATAAATAGGTAAAGTAGCACCAGAAAAGTTGATGCGATAATGATAAAAACTATAGCAGTTTCTGTACTTATATGCAGGATTTCTTCATCATCCTTGGCTGCTATTGCATTGGATGATATCTAACAATGGAAATGACACAGTTAATTTAGCTATAACATTCTTAAAAGGAAAAGAGAGCACAATTTTTATTTCTAAACAAAACACCAAATATAAAAACCAAAAAGTAAAATAAAAAAAAATTGGAAAAGATATTGTAATAATTGCCATTTTCAAATTAAAGTATAACTAAAACTGAAATGGATAGGTCTAAGTCATTTAATGATCCTAATCACTCCAATTCTTTTGTGGCCTTCCTCCATTGCTTTCAAATGCACCCGTAGGCAACAACGTTTTTTCGCTGTGGCCATTGTTCCTCGCTCACCTCCACTTTCTGTATTATTTCTCCAAGCAGCTCCGGCAACATACCTGCCCAAAAATCCTAATTATCCAAACATGATTAACTGCAAAATCAATCCCATCAAAATCCCACTAATTTAATAAAAAATAAAGCATTAAAATGGAGATACTTCGATTCAAAAGGCGGAAATTGCAGTATTAAAATCAAGAGAATTTCATCAAAATTACAGCACTATATCATTCACATAGCAAAAACCAGAAGCTTCACATTTCTTAGCATGATATCCACCAGCCCAATTAATTTCCTATATCACAGTGTCCATAATTTAACTTCACTGCCCCACCAACAAAACCACTGGCATAGGTTTGATAGAAAGGGTAGAGACTTTCAAACATCGGGCAGTTTATTTGTGTAAAGATTTATTTTAGATGTCAATGTCTTTCAGGCAACAGCAAAAAGATAACATGAGAATTCATGAGCATACTTGTATCACAGTATATATCTCTAGGTAAAATATCATGATTTATTTAAATTCCCTTTTAGAATATATAGGATGAGATTTCACCTATTGGATGAGACGTCCCTCCATTGCCCATCCAATCACAATCATCACCAACCTCAGGCTTGTGAGCTCCAGCATCAAAGCACTGAAATATTTCAAGTTTTAGTGGTGGTCAAAAGGACATATATAAGATATTTCAAAATTAATTTACTTCTATACACATTTGCCTAAAAAATGGAACGGACAATGAAAAAATTCAGTATCCGAGCTTATTAAAGTCTGAATCCATTTCATCAAATATCAACAACCAATGGTAAATTAAAATAAAATTAAACCTAAATAAGTAGCCAAAGATTTGATTTTTAATCAAACATTCTTCTCATGAAGGCAACTTAGCAAATGGTCATACGCAGCAATAAATGTTTAGTAATCGGTATATTTTCCTAATCCACTCCACTACAACTAACCAATCTGCACAACAGACATACTATCAAATACTTAATTTTAAAAATGGGATGCCTACAAACTCTAATTGGGGTTTAAAAATAGGATGCCTACAAACTCTTAATGGGGGTTTAAGAAAAGGATGCCTAATAGAACTATAATTAATGTATGTCACTGCCTATCTAACTCCTCAAACTATAGGATGCAAGAGCAGGTTTTTGCCACCGAAATTCAATATATGCAGCTATGTCAACTTACTTAGAGGCAATACTAAAGCCAATCAGCTCGGCCAGATTCAGATATTACACTTTGTCATATGCTTATTGTAGTGATTTTTTCAACATATCATATGAATGGACATCCTTACACGTAATGGACAGACATTCCGTAGTTCTTAAGTAAATCCTCGACCTGCCAAAACAACAATAAAAGGGAACTACCATCAGGACAATCCGAAGATGACAGAAAATAAACATACGCATCACATTGGTCCAATTTACTAAAACCTCACAGCCTCTATTAGAGGGCCAGCATCCCCAATTGGCTTCAACTTATACTCATTGCCAGAGGTATCATTAACAAAACTGCAAATGGACCTTTGGTTTGACTACAACAGATTTTCCAAGCTTCTATTATGAATTTTTCCCACAGTAGAGGGCACTGCAAACAAATTGTACAAAGGAAAATATGAAATAGAGCTATCAAGCATGTATTTGAGCATAGGGTAAAAAAAAAATGAAAAGATGGCATACCTTTACTAATTGATTGATCTGTTGATTTTATGCAGTAACAAACCCAGTTATACACTGCATTGGTAAGTCTAACCCAAACTAATTTAAAAAATGACTTTCCATACATGAATATGAAATCAATTGTTCCATGTATAGTTTCAAAAGAATATATACAAATGTTCTTCTAGAGTGGATTGTCAAAGTTATGATTGTAACTTTTGTATATATTCTTTTGAAACCAGACATGGAACAATTGATAATCCACTCCAGAAGAACAAAAATAATGAAAAGAAGCATAATATCAACTTAAATTTCAGCTAGATTGGATAGTACTTGAAAGAATCAAGTAAGGGCAAAAAACTACAATTTTGTTCTATAAAAAGTTGGGGAATTAAACACGTTACAAATATTTACCACACCGTACGATGCAAGATAACAGCCGAGCAGGTGAACCTAACCCTCCAGCTCCAATAACCCAATATCGAAGACTTCAAAAACTTTAAGAAAAATTAATCTTCACCTTTAAGCGTTTGTGGTCGATTCTCACCGTCCAGTAACTGGAACCAGACCAAGTTCAGGTCGAGTCTTCACCTTGATGTCGCGGTTCTACTGGTGGCCTTCATTCAGCAGTTGACCGGCCAGAGGTCGACGATTTTGAAAATGCTCAGAAGCTCGACTTTTTCTTTTGTTACTGCATAGAAAGTGCATATGCATAACTCATGAATTGATCAATGATTTCTAGTGAGAGTAGAAGAGAGAAAAATGGTTTACCCATTGTTGTGGTACCTCGGCTGAACGGAGTGAAATAAACCCAAGTCACGGTTGTATTTGGTTTCGCACCCCAAACTCGCCCCAAATTCCACTCTCACACACGCACCGGCCCCATCTCGCGATGGTGGCGGTAACGCCGGAATCTCAATCGACGGTGTGGATCGAAGGAGGGAGCTCTGTCGCCCGTCCCTCTCGCTCTCTTCCTCTCTGGTTCCTCTCTGGTTACTGAAATGAGAGAGAGAGATTTGTTTTTAAAAGTTGATTTTTCCAAAAATCGCCCTTTAAGTCAACTAGAACTGGTCTGAAATGTTCACAGCACAATTAGCCCTTGTTTGAGCCCCATTATTTCTCATAAAATTTACCAATTTTTTCTACAGTAATTAATCTCAACCATCCAAAAAAGTCAAGCCCACAATTTTTTACTTTTCAAATCACTTTTTAACCATTAGATTTCTAAAACCCAAATTATAAATTGAAAATAATGGGGCTCAAACAAGGGCTTAATGCTATCTGACATGATTATTTTGAAATTTTGAAATTTGAAAGCAAACTTGGGATGGAAATCTGAAAAATTATATGTAAATATATAATTATTTTTTTAATACTAATGAATAGGCGGGAAGTTTAGGCGGGATTTTTAAAAAATAACTATTGCAGTAAAAGTCTATAATTGAGCCGACCTACCGTGAGTCAGATACTGCAGTAAAAGACATTGAACAGATTTTTTTGAACAGATATTGCAGTAAAAGACATTGAACAGATATTTGCAGTTTTGAAAAGATTTTTTTTTCCTAGAGCTTGGGATTAGGCAGGAAACTTAGGCGGGAGAATGTTGCAGACTTACTTGCTTTTATATAATATATAGATTTCTAACGATCAACTCTAGTAATAATATAGCTCGATGTGCCCTTATTAGCCATGTCATCCTCGTCATCCCCTGGAATTATGTTACTATGTTAGACAGGCGAGGAATATTGGGCAGGGACATCATGGAGTCTATTAGATGATGTTTATGATTAGCCTTCATAAAAGTTGGACCAAATCTGTGATAAGGGTACAATCCTACCTTAGCATTTGTAAAAACAATAATAACACAATATTTTAAGGGAAAAATTTACATTTACACACTTAGAAAATAACATTTCATATTATACTTTGGTCACTGTAAAAATATAAAAAGTACTACAAAGAGGTGAAAAATCGTCGAAAATACTGTTTCCCAAACTTTCATTTAATCGTTTTGTAACGGAGATTAAAACGCCTTGCATCACGCCACTCAATAATTGTAATTGCAAGATGTAAGACCGCTTTTCATTTTATGGGCAATTCTGAAATCCTACGTGATATTTATGTTAATGTTATAAATTTTAAATTGATAATTTTAATGTCTATGATTTGAATTATTTTGCAGTGGAAGGACTTGAACGCCGTCTCGATCAATGTGCCAATTAGAAAACTTATAAATTGGTTATTTAAATTAGTTACATGCAATTCTATGTAAATAATTGTTTTATTGTCTCAGCATGTTATTTTCTATTTTATTATGCCAATTTGAAATTTGGGGGAAAAGTGTAGTTTCAATCGAGGGTAAATAGAACTTATAAACTTACTTAAACAAAAGAGAAGAGTTGAGGGACTGATTTGCAAATTCCAAAAGATTAAAAAAAAAAACCTTAACCTAACCTAACCACTCTCTCACTCACGCCTCTCTCTCACTCGGTCTCTCTCTCTCGAACCCGATCTCTCACCCTCGGCTCTCTCCTTCTCTCGGCCTCTCCGTCTCTGTCTCGCCCTCTCGCCGCTCCTCTCCCGGCGACTTCGACGCCCACCACCGGCCACCATCCTCACGGTAAACTCCTCCCGAACACACACCCGCACTCACAGTCGCTGCACGGTTGTGTGTATGTATATGTATGTGTGTATGCACCTTTCAGATTTGGTAATGGAAAATTTATATAGGTAAATTTCAGATTGTATATATATAGATATATCGATTCAAAGTTTTAGTTAAAATTCAGATTTGTGATTTCTGCTTAGATTTTAAATCATAGATTGTCAAATTGATAATTTTGTTTGGAACCTTGATGAATTATTTAAATTTTAATTGTAAATGTATAATGTTAAAGTTGTGAAATTGGAGTTTAGTTAACTGTTTTTGGTAAATGATTATGAAATTGGTATTTTGTAAGTTTAAGAATTCATTTGGAACTTTAAGTTGGAATTTCAGATTTTGGAAACTATTAAAATGGGTTGTTTTGATTAATTTTAGTTAAATTGAGACCTTGATTATAATCTTACATTCTTATGCATGTTAGGGATTTAGAATGTAATGTTTTGGGAGTTTGAAGCATGAAACTCTTTCTTATTTTATGTGCTTTAATCTAAACGTGAGGTCACATTGTGAATTAAAAGTTATACTTATTAATGAATGTAAACAATTAGGATATTTGGTACATTGACGTCACGGGCATCCGAGACTTTTCCACTTGCAAATTCAAAAACGGTAAATTACTAAGGACGTCAGGTAAGTAAACTTCCCCCTACTTTCATCAAAGTTGAATGTTAATGTGGAATTAATGTGCTTGATCGACATTCGTGTTAACTGATTTTAATGCTTTTAGTTACTACGTGCAAGTATGTGTATTTAAGGAAATGTTAAAGCATGCACATTATTATGTTATTGCATCATCAAGCATGCATTGACATCGAAATTGGGAAGTCAAATATTTTTAAATGAAAGGAATGTGTCAAGGTGCAAGTTGTTCAAAAGTTATGTATCCCAAGTTTTTAAGAAAGAATGGGTGTACTTCTAATTCATGAAAGGTGTGAGTGGGAAATGGGGCGCGGGAGACCGGCGTACCCAAATTAAACCGCTGTTGCGGTGGTGAATATTAAACCGCTTTGCGGTGACGTTTGCTAAACCGGTTGACGGTGGCAAATATTAAACCGCTTTGCGGTGACGATTGCTAAACCGGTTGACGGTGGCAAATATTAAACCGCTTTGCGGTGACGATTGCTAAACCGCTTGGCGGTGGCAAATATTAAACCGCTTTGCGGTGACGACTGCTAAACCGCTTGGTGGTGGCAAATATTAAACCGCTTTGCGGTGACGATTGCTAAACCGGTTGACGGTGGCAAATTTTAAACCGCTATGCGGTGGAAAAGTGATAACCTGGTTTTAAATAAGGGAAATTGCCCACTGCATTGTGATTGGCTAGAAGATACACTAATTACGCTCACGATGGAAATGAAGTAAAAGTCTTGAAATGATGTGAAAGTCTTGAAATGAAAGTCTTGAAATGAAGTTAAAGTTTTGGAAATGTTTAAGTGAAGGTTGGAAAGTCTGAAGTCTTGAAAAGTAAAGTAAATGGGGATAATTACTTTGAATGGTCTAAGGCATTTCATGTAATGAGCATGCATCACGTGCATAAAGTTTACTTACTGAGCTTTAGCTCACCCCAATCCCTTTCCAATATATTTCAGGTGATGAAAGCTAGATGAGACGAGGAGAGCAATTGGTGGCAGACTCAGAATATACTCGCTTCAACCTTTTAAATAAAGTCAAATTAGAATTTATTTCAATGTCTCATTAATTATTCTTTAATTTATCTATAATTGATAATTGCTTGGTTGGAGTTAGTTTCGAATAAGTATGAGTATCGTATTTGAGGTTAAATTGCCTCTTGTTGTATTTGTTAAAGTTATTATTTGGAATTATATTGTTGAGGAGTTTGGGATTCTTTTTGTAAAGGGGTTTTGATGATGTTTGGGATTTGAATGAGTTGAGATGTGTGTTTGAAAATGGTTATGATGTCTCTCTACAGGTTGGCTAAGTCCAATTTATAGAGGAGACTCTGTCGAAATTTCTGTAAAATTTTATAATAGAAATGAAAATGTTAAGGTTTTAAATGATTTATTTTCCGCATATAATGTGAATGGAAGTTAACACGCCTATGTTTTAGATAGTGAAACTTGGGGTGTTACACAAGAGATGCACATTCAAATTCAAATTTTATTGTGTGGCAACAAGTGAAGAGGTTGGATTTCCTTATGTTGATCATCGTCTGAAACAAAAGCAAATTACAATTCTCTGCTTTGCAAAATTCAATCCTTTATGTTGGAAGGTAAATTTGTGTATCATAATTTACTTTTACAAATCGTAATTCCATAGATCAAGGTTATGAAAATTGGGTTGGGGGCATTATAAAATTTTCAATTAGTCATGGAAGAACATGTAGCCTGCAATAAAATTTTTTCTCGTATTATATCTTCTGTTGCTATATGAGTATCCAAAATATGTAAACGTGAATCATTTGTTTTGAAAATTTTTATGTAGGCGATTACCCATCCCTATATGTTGATGATATATAATTATATATAAGAGCTTTGTATATTTCTTCAAAATTGTGTGATAATATGGAAATGGAATATAACATGTTATTGTGGGATAGTACACATCCATAAAATGTTTTTATTTGTTTACACGCAGTTATAGAATCTATAAACGATTCATAACACGCGATACTGATACATTTGGACTTTTGGTTCCAACTGGATGTGATACGATCCGGACCAGGCATCGAAGGGCGAAGTCGAGCCATCGGCAATACGACAGTGATCTACGTGCAAAACAGAGTAAGTTTCATGTTGAAATCGAGCCAAGAAGACGAAAGAATCAAGCCGAGTCAAGTACACGAAATTATTTATGCAGAGAAGACATTACGGCCGTAAAGAAGATACGTCACGGCCGTAACTCATATAATCGCGGCCGAAAAAGCTATTATCATGGCTGTTATCAACTATCGAGAGAAAATGCAAAATTTCAGCAGAACCAGGCTTACGGCTGTAAGTCTGAAAGTTACGGCCGTAACTAATTAAACAATTTTGGATCAGAGAGGCCATTACGGCCGTAAAAGAATTCTTCACAGCCGTAAATGAGTAGCGGCCAGATTTTGCGAGATTTTTAATTATTTTATTCCTTTTTTGGTTTTTTAGGTTATTTTCCTAATTTAGTATTCTAGCTTAATTAAAATTCTATTTTGAGTAAATTAGCGGCTAGATTATTTTGCTTATTTATATTCTTTACCATGATTCTAAACACTTAAGTTGGAGTTTTGAGATTAATATTATTTGAGAGAGTTTTCTCCAATTGAAAGGTTGAGGAGTCCCTTTTGTGTTCTTCGAGAACAAATCCAACTTATCAAATATTGCGAAATATTTTTGGCGTTGAACTTATCGAATATTTGTGGCGTTTCCAATTAGAATATTATCAAGGAAATTGACAAGTCCTTGTGGTGTTTCGAAAATCTTGCGTCGTGAATCTAGGGTCAAGGTCCTATCGTCGATCTATCGTTAATTCCGTTATTTATTTCCTGTGTTCTTGTTTATTTTTTTGTTTAAATCTGATCTGGATCTTTCCTATCTTTGTTTCGTTTAATTCTGCGTGTTCGTTGTGACCCCCTCCCGGGATCACATCATTTGGTATCAGAGCTTGGATTTATTTCAGATTCTTGCGTTTTTATTGATTTTCTTGATTTTTTTTCGTGTTCTTCGTATCAGTCATAAATTTCTTCAGTTTGATCCATAAAAGTTAGTCCCAAAAATTCAAAAGTGTTTTTCTTGTTCGTTTTTCGTCCAAATCTAGTTCTGTTTTTTCTGCCATACTCGTAGTCCAATTCTCTGGAAGATTAAAAAAAATTCCGAAAATTCTCAAATATTCCGAATTTTCTCAATTTCTAAATTTCCTTATTCGTGTCTTAAAAATGTCTGATGGAGAGGTTTCCACATCTTCATCTTCTATGGGTGACAACAAACAGCCCAAAAGAGGGAATAAGATATTGGAGCAGGGTGTTGAATTATTGGCAAAGATGCAGGCAAGATTTAAGAAGGTAATGACTAGGATGGATAAAAGAGATGCTATGATTGCCCAATTGAAAAAGGAGCGATATCAGGCGGACTCTATGGATAGGAGGAGTAGTAGGCGTGAATGTCATGCTAGGTACGGAGATTGGATGGATGGAAGGCCATTGAAGCAAAAAGAGACATCAAAACGGGAGAGTAGTGATCATGTTCACAAAAGGAGGGAGGAACCGACAACCAAAGGTAAAAATAATTCTGATTCCAAGCCTCTTAAGGATAAAAATGTTAAGTGCTTTAAATGTTTGGAACGGGGTCACATTGCACTTGATTGTCCACGTAAAAAGGTTAGGTGTGATAGAGGAAAGTCGAAAAATGTTGTGGTGGATGAGTCAATTTTTGATAGGCATGCTCTTAGCGTTAAGCGTAAGGCGAATGTTTTGGAAAATGTGGATGGGCAAAGGGATAATATTTTTCGCACTAGATGCTTAGTGGATGAAAAAGTTTGTAGCTTGGTGATTGACGGGGAAAGTTGTACTAATGTAGTTAGTACAATGTTGGTGGAAAAATTAGGCTTACCTTTAATGAAACATCCAACACCTTATAAATTACAATGGTTGACTGAGTCGGGGGAAGTTAAGGTGAAGAGACAGGTCTTGGTGACTTTTTCTTTTGGTGGATATGCTGATGAGGTAGTTTGTGACGTGGTGCCTATGGAAATTAGTTACATATTGTTGGGGAGGTATTGGCAACCTGAAAGGGCTGTGCTACATGATGGGTATACGAATAGATACAGCTTGGTAAAAGGAGGGGGGGGGGGAGTTTACTCTAATGCCACTATCTCCAACGGAAGCCCTGAAAGATAAATTGAAAGTGAATAGTGAGTTTGAGGGGAAAAATAAGAGAGTTGAGGCCACGATCTCAGAAAAAGGAGAGGGAGAGGAAATTAAAGAAAAGAGAGTTGAGGCCACGACCTCAGAAAAAGGAGAGGGAGTGAAAAATAAAGAAAAGAGGGTTGAGGTTCAAACCTCAGAAAAAGGAGAGACTAAGTGCAAAAAACAAAAGAAAAGAGAGTCTACCACAAAAATGAGTCTATTTGCACTTACTCACGCTAACACATCCCTCCCCAGTTCTTTAAAATCTGTTTTACAGGTACCGAAGTCAAACCATGAGCTTAAAACATGAAAGAAACTTGTTGGCTCAAATGAGCAGCCCAAAAAGTCGGGAAAGTTGAAGGAGAAAAATGGGCAGCCAAAAATGTTGAAAGCAAGCACGAGGCATAAACATAATCATCGAGCCCAGAAAAGCAAGAGGAGTCTGAAAAGCCGACCAAAAATGGATTCGAGGTCGAATCTTTTTCAAGAGAGGGAGTATGATACGATCCGGACCAGGCATCGAAGGGCGAAGTCGAACCATCGGCAATACGACAGTGATCTACATGCAAAACGGAGTAAGTTTCATGTTGGAATCGAGCCAAGAAGACGAAAGAATCAAGCCGAGCCAAGTACACGAAATTATTTATGCAGAGAAGACATTACGGCTGTAAAGAAGATACGCCACGGCCGTAACTCATATAATCACGGCCGTAAAAGCTATTATCATGACCGTAATCAACTATCGAGAGAAAATACAGAATTTCAGTAGAACCAGGCTTACGGCCGTAAGTCTGAAAGTTACGGCCGTAACTAATTAAACAATTTTGGATCAGAGAGGCCATTACGGCCGTAAAAGAATTCTTCACGACCGTAAATGAGTAGCGGCCAGATTTTGCGAGATTTTTAATTATTTTATTCCTTTTTTGGTTTTTAGGTTATTTTCCTAATTTAGTATTCTAGTTTAATTAAAATTCTATTTTGAGTAAATTAGCGGCTAGGTTATTTTGCTTATTTATATTCTTTACCATGATTGTAAACAGTTAAGTTGGAGTTTTGAGATTAATATTATTTGAAAGAGTTTTCTCCAATTGAAAGGTTGAGGAGTCCCTTTTGTGTTCTTCGAGAACAAATCCAACTTATCAAATATTGCGAAATATTTTTGGCGTTGAACTTATCGAATATTTGTGGCGTTTCCAATTAGAATATTATCAAGGAAATTGACAAGTCCTTGTGGTGTTTCGAAAACCTTGGATCTCGATTTCGCATCGTCAATTTCTTGCGTCGTGAATCTTGGGTCAAGGTCCTATCGTCGATCTATCGTTAATTCCGTTATTTATTTCATGTGTTCTTGTTTATTTTTGTGTTTAAGTCTGATCTAGATCTTTCCTAGGTTTTAATTTCGTTATTCCGCGTTGTTCGACGAGATTCCCCGATTGGGATCTCATCAGGATGCAAATATGTGGATCTCACATATATGATATATACAAAAATTAAGGGTTGATAAAAGGTGATTGTGCTAAATATCTAACATGATTAGAGGAATTTTCTGCATTGTAAATATCGACAATCCCATCCCTTCAAGGTATTGATGATACCATATTTTTTTTTAATTTTTTCATTTACGAAGTTAGTGAATTAACATTTTTTTTAGATGTTAATTTTGAATAAAATGAAGGTGGGTTTAGTTGTTTGTTACCTGCAATTGAAATAACACGTTCATTACAGAAAAATCAAAGAAATATATGATTATCGTTAAAAGTATCATACAAGGGAAATGTGATCCCACTTGGGAATTGTTCTAATTGGGCATTACCAAATGACATATAACTATAGGAGGTCCTTCCTCCAACTCTAAAAGACAGCTAGGATGGATGGCCTAAAGCAACAAAAAAAAAAGGTTTTGATCTAGGGGAGAGCATTGTCAAGTAATGAGGTGAGGAAGCGTTGCAGTTACGGGCACAATAGGGAAGATGCCAAATTCAATGCCTATGAAGGAGATGAGGAAGAGAAGACTGCATAGTTGGATTGGTGAATTTGTAATTGGTTTGATCGAATTCATGTTTCTTTGATGACATTTACGTTTGAGAATAGTTGTAGCGTTTAGGTGAGATTCTATATTAAATTGATTGAATATTTTCAGCTACGGTATATTGTGTATAAAATGAAATTTCACATAATTGTTTCTTACACTCAGACATATCAACAGTGATTGAAATTATTTAGTTTTGCTCTTTGGCTTATTAATAAAATGGTTGATGAGTTTATTTTATAAATGTAGCACTTTGAAATACATTGATAAATTGTCAACATTGACTTTTACTATAATAAACTGCTTGAATTTCATTTTCAATTACTTTGCCTTTAAATTCCAAACAGGATCAATGAGTTATGCTTGCTTATTCCTATGATGCCAAGTTTGCTACAATCTCAAAATTGAGAAGTATTGTATCGCGTCTATGAGTTATGCTTGCTTATTCCTATGATGCCAAGTTTGCTACAATCTCAAAATTGAGAAGTATTGTATCGCATCTATGAGTTATGGATATGGAGCTTACTGTGTGGGGTCTTTGATTTAGATAGATAGGGGTTAATGAAACTATATTAAGCATTGAAATAACTATGTTTGGTAGACATCATGCTGCAAATCAACTTTCTTCACAAGGTGCATAAAATATAAAAATGTACAACTGGTATTCAAACATGAAATATTTCCAGCAAGCATTGAATGACAACAATTTATTGTCATCTAAAGGCATTACAAGAAAATGATCTCTGTTTCATGTACATCATTTCCAACTGAGAAATAAGTTATAACCTGATAAGCCTAAAGACAAAGACCTAATGTCTATTGACCTAAAGACAATCAAAATCAAAATTACTAGAGTGGAACTTCTCAACGTCATTTCGCGCATTCCTAATACTTCTTGAAACGAGGTCATAATCTGCGTCATAATCTTTATAGCACTTGAATTAAGGAAGATAAAGTTGCATTGTTGCACAATTAGTGATCTTGTAAAGTCATTAGTGTTTGTAGCCATCCAAGAACAGAATTTCCAATTGACATAATCCACCTTGTAAAGGATATATTTGGACATAAAGCAAGATTGTAAACTTATTTCTACCAAAAATATGAAATAATTCTTTGAAAAAGAAAAGAACATCCAAGAAGTGAAAACATAATTCCTTGCAACTTTGATGAATGAGATTCTTTAGACAATAATATAAGCCATTAACATAATTAAAGGTAAAAGAACTCAATTCATACCAAGAATCAAGGTTGAAAATACATGTAAATAGAAATGAACTTATTACTTGTGCTACGTGAAACACTTTTTATGTTTTACAGGCTGCACAATTTGCACTAGTCCCTTGTCATCTTGACAATTAATTTGGTCGCTTCCTTATTCATGATTAATTCGGTGCTTGACATCTGAGATACGATTTGGAATTTCTGAGCATTCTTGTGAGAGGCAATCTGGAATTAATATGAATAAATCTGGAATTAATATGAATAGACTACGATTTAGGGATTTTGAGCGTGATTTTTGATGGAATATGGCGTGTTCGGTGGAGTGAAATTAGATACCATATTGATAATGCTGAAAGAGATATGTTATTCTTCATTTTTCTTTTTTACTATAAAAATAGTATTTCTAGTAAAAAAAAGGTTGACATGTATTTTTTGAATATTTATTAAATAATAGGTGGCTGGTGTAATTTCCACATATTTTAACTTACTCATTATTCACAATAAAATTAATGTGGGCAGTGTACCGTAAGTGTACAAATTTTGATAAGTAATAGTGGATCTAAGAGTTTAGATTGTCGTCCCATGAGCATTATAATTAATTATTGAAATATTTTATCTCTAAACTCTATTTGAAAAATCGAATGATGATTTTTAATTTAAACTAGAGACTATTATAGCTAAATGCAATATAAAAAGAAATCATGATGATTGAGAAAATTGATTTTTTCTAAAGTGATGTGAAAAGTTTTGGGAGACACCATTTTATAGTAGCTAATAAGACTAATTTCATTACTCAAGTTTTATTCCTATAAATGTGTGGTCAAACTCGTGAATATATATTGATTTTCCTCTCTCGAGTTTAAATCAATTCTACATAACTAAGTCAACTACATATCTCTATGGAGGGTCAGAGTAAGCCTCAATTAAGTACATAAAACATAAGAATTTAAATACAACAACAAAAGCAGCAACAACAAATAAATGTTTATCATTTCAATTAAATGTTTTTAATCCTTTTTTCGTGAGGAGCTGGATGAGAAGAAACTCTCACGTCCGATTCTGTAGTAGAGATGGAATTGTGAAACAACCATCAACTATACCCCCAAAAGAACTAGATTCCATAAACTACATAGAGGAAGAATGAAGGGAATATCTTATTGAGGTAATCACATTTGTTGTATTTCTACATTCTATTCAATTATAGAATTTTATTCCAAGGTCTATGTTATTAACTCACATCTTGGATTATAAAAATAACTCACAAAATTTTCTAAATTTGTGGTCAATTAATTGAAGCATTAAATTCAATAATAAAATCAACACATGACAATAAATACGCAAAACTTGAGTTATGAAATTAATAAAATAAAGTTAGGCTACATCATTTGTCCCAACTATGAATTTAGTTGCTCATCACAAAGAAATATAAATTGCAATAAAAGTATGAAAACACAATCATGTTTCTCAAATCAACAAAGAAGAAAAGTGATCTTGTACCAAGAATTTATTTTCCTTTGAAATCTCTTGCCTTGTATTCTCTTCTTAATCTTCTCCCGCCTCTTGAATCAATGTAGAGTAACGTATGCATAGAAAGAGAATGAGGGAGCCCAATCTCGTGTGTTTTTCATTATATATCATGTATCTCCTTATCTGGTTAGATATTATGTTTAACTAGTATAACATCTGTGCGTTACACAGAAGAATAATATGAATAATTTTACTGTAAATATCATTTCAATTTCAAAATAGAAAAAAGTTTGAACACACAATTTACTTTGATTAATGATTAAAACTATCAACAAACGTTCAAAGTAGAAATGAATTAGAATTCTCATAAATTTTGGAAAACCTCTTTAAATACTATGTCTATGTTTGAGACTCATTACTTCAAAATAATGTGGTTTGTAATAGTAAATTTTGGAGAATGTGTTGTTAAAAATAAGTAATCCTTTTTTATTTATGTATTGATACAATGTGTAATTGAAAATAAATTTTGAAATAATTGAGGTTTGAAATAATGGGTATCAAATAGGAGCTAAATTATTTGCAAAATTTATGATTGTCCACACCTGTGTGATGTATGAAAGTTGTTATAGACAAAATATATTTTAAATAATTGGTCAAACTTAAATTAAGTAATTCAACTTTTGCATAAAATAAAATAAAAATTTTGTACAAATATTTTTTACTACCATAAATAAAAAATAGTAACACTCAAAATATTATAATTTACATAAAATAAAGTAATTGCAAGAAATTAAATATATATTGTGCTATATGTAAATGAATGTAATATTGACAAATGATGATGCACGAAAGTGAAAATCAACCTCAAAATTTGCAATGCACGAAAGTGAAATTTTTGTTTTTATTTCTTCATATTGAAATTTTTTTATTTATATTATTACCTTATTATTTTAATATTTTAATGAAAATTGATGAACCATCAAATGTTTAACAAAAATTATATGAACTATTTGTTAAAATTTGTAAAATATATTCTGCATATTGTAGTTATTTAAGTTTATAATAAAAAAATAGATAATGAACATAATCAATAAATAAATAAAAATAATATCAAAATGATGAATTAATTGATTGAAATCTTAAGTTGTAAAAATCAACATAACTTAATTGAATTTACTTTGAAAATTCATATATTTATTATTTGTTTTAACTAATATCACACTTGTGCGTTGCACGAAAGAACAATATGAAATGATTTAACTGTAAATATCATTACAAAATAGAAAAAAATTGAACACATAATTTATTTTGATTAATGATACAGACTGTCAACGAATGCTCAAAATAAAAATAAATTACAATTCTAATCAATTTTGAAAAACCTCTTTAAATAATACATTGTTTGTATAGTTTGTAGTTGCTCACACCCGTTTTATACACGAAAGTTGCTATAGACAAAATATATTTAAACAATTGCTCAAATTTAAATTAAATAATGCAAGTTTTCAAATATATGTTGTATATAATAAATAAAAAATTTCGTCCAAATATTTTTGACTAACATAAATATAAATAATAACCTTCAAAATATACAATTTAAAGAAAATAAAGTAGTTGTAATAAATTAAATATATGCGGTTATATATATAAATAAATGTAACAAATTAAGTAATGTTGATGATGCACGAAAGTCAAAATCAACATCAAGATTCGTGGTGCACGAACATGGAATTTAACTCAAAAGATTATTCGCATGATTATTAATTTTTAATTTTTAAATACGATGCATTTAATTGAACATAATTAAATGCATATTTAATTATATGTCAATAAAAAATTATTAATGAAAATATAAATAATATATATATGGTGAGTTTTTTTGTCCATAAATGTTAATAAAATTAAGAAATGAAGTTTCACTATTTTTTACGGCATATAATCATTTTTTTAATATTTTAATAAAATTGTAAACTGTTGAATTATTTTTTCTTTAGGGGAAAATAGGCCATGAATTAAGTGTTTTAGAGATTGTACCATGAATAAATCAATTTCTTTTCTGGAATTAACGTTCAATAAATGAAATTTTCTTTTTCTAAATTTTTTTTTTTGGGTATAATTTGATTTTTTAAGCATTAATTATTAATTTCAAGTATTTTTCTAAAAAAATAATCATTAATTCTATGAATGAATTCCTTCATAACCTTAATAGATAGAGTAGAGAGAAGTGGGAGTAAGCCTTTGGTATTATGATCTTATTGCTTAGTTCCTAACTAGAGAGATTGTAGGAGAAGAAAAAAAGTAGCATAGAAAAGAGAGCTTTCCCTCTTGAAAAAAAGTTTTAGCACTGATGTATCATATATATTTTGTATCTTCCGAAGCAACGACCCTAACAGTTTGGAAGATATCTTGAAAAAATGTTTAAGCACCGATGTATCCTATATATGTCAGTCGAAAAGTAGTTGGATAGGCCAATCCACCTATCTACCCCATCCCTTTTAATTTCTTTATCTGCTCTCTTTTTCGCCTTTGAATCTGTAAACCTTTGGAATAAAAATCGTCGAACCGTCGACGACTTCCAGAATTACAACAGGGGGTACTCTATGAAAGACTAATATAAATAGTTCAAACTCTTTAATTAACACTGATAAAAAGTTCCATTTCATATCATCTTTTCTATATTTTTGCCAACTCAATGTATTAGTTATTTTGTAACGAAAGAAATATTATAAGATTTACCATCTTTAAAATGGATATTACTTGATAATATATGAACCTAAAATTCTTCTATTTACTAAATAATCTAATTTCATGGAATAAATGTCATAAAACAATTTCTCAAAATTTCAACCAAATTCTTTCTAATTTTCTGTTTGAGAAACAAATGCATTTTTAGCAATCCCAAAGCAGACTTTCAAAATGGAAAATAGAAAATGAACTAAAAACTGAAATACAAATCAATTGGGCCCTTTAATACGATTTCTATTTTATTTTCTATTTATTTTTTTATTGCAAAAATAGTTATCAACCCAATAACAAGATACAAAATATTTCAAGCAAACACTTTGTTAGTTTTATTTTTATTTATTCCGCAATAAATGCAGAAGAAAATTGCATATTTCATTTCTAACTTTTTCAAAATATTGGGAAAACTAAAGTCGTAAACATGTTCTATAGTTTGGATAATCTAAACTTTTTAACTAAAAAAAATTATTTAATTTCTATTTGATTCAGTTAAAAATTCTGATTAAAATTTAATTCAAAATCAATAATTTGACCCCACATATATATCACGAAACTCACAACTTTCAGTCATATATATTTTATTTTTTATCAAAACTTACTACAATTTAATTTTTTTTACACCAAGGAGCTTACTATGAAGGAAGATTAAATTATTTATGAGAAAAATACACAAACAAGGTGTTTATAGTACACTTTCAAACCTAAAGAAACAAGTTTAAAATTCCACACATCACGTGTTAATTAATATAATTAATATATTACAAAAACCTACTCCACCCACCCACCCACCGCACCCACCTCCACCCAGTTCAATTCAATTCAATTCAAATCTTTCATAAGCAAGCTGCAACTCATCGTCATATCATCGACACCACCCCCACCACCAACAACCACATTCACCAAAACCTCATGTTCTGTTGTCATGTCACCACCACCACCTCCACCTCTTGTTTTGTTGTCGTCATGTCACCACCACCACCACAACCTCTACCACCTCCATGTTCTATCACTACTGCATCATCACTAATACCATCTCCGCAACCACCACCATCTCTAACGTATCGCCATTGCCACCACCACTACCTCCACCTCCGGCCACCACCATCTAAGACTTATCATCGCCACTTTTTGAAGATACACACAAAGACGAGAGAATTGATGTTGAAGATCAATAAAAAAAAAAAAAAAAATGTAACTTACATTTTGTTGTTGACCCGATTTATTGATTCTGTAACTTCCCGAGATTAATATGTGACTATTAGTGACTTGTAACATATGAATTGTAACATTTGAACTTAAATATGTTACTCTTCATCTATGCACAAAGATGTGCTGATAACCTGAACATTTGCATTTGAAGTTTCACCTGCGAATTTAATATGTGACCTATGTATATGACTAGTGACTTGAGTTACTGTGCCTTAAAACGTATGAATTTTGACATGTGACTTCAAAGTGACACATGTGACTTGAGGTATGATTTGTGACTTGAATATGTGACTTAAAACTAGGGCATGTGACTTGAATATGTGACCTGTAACCCATGATTCGTGACCTATGACTTGTTGAAATTGATATGTGACCTATGAATTAAAACTTGTGACTTATTTATTGTGTCCTGAAACATCTGTGAACTCAAAATTGCAACATTTGACCTGAGATATGACTTGTAACATATGAATTGTGTGACCTTTGAAATCTAATATGTAAATCTTGACTTGTGACCTAAATGTGATCTTTGACCAATGTAATGTGACCTAGGATCTATGAAGTATCACAAGTGACCTGAACATATGACATGTGACCTATTGAACATATGAAGTGTGACCTGAAATATGGAGTGTGTGACCTGTAATATGTTGTGATTGAATGAGTTTTGATATGTGACCTATGTAATGTGACCTATCATTTGAAGTGTGACCTATGACTTGAACATATGACATGTGACTTGATGAACTGTAAAGTGCAACCTATGATTATATAAATGATTTCTAACATGTGAAGTGTGTTATGTGACTTAAAATATGAAGTGATATCTATGAAATGTCATGGATGAATTGTGATATGTGATTTATACATTGTTACCTACGATTTATGCTGGTGTGTCACATGAATTGAATATATATAACATATGACTTGAATGTGAAATGTGAAATGTGACCTATGACTTGAACACGTCACCTGACCCAGTTGAATTTGTAATAAACATCATTCGAAATGTGACTTGAATATGTAAACTGCGAACCATGACTTGGACATTTGACCCGTGATATGTGACTTAAACTTGCGACATGTGACTTGTATGTGTGAACCCTATTGAGCTTATACCCACAGCTGAAACTCAAACATTTGGACAGGAAACCACTCACTCATCCACCACTAACACCATCCACTGTGAACGTACAACTTCTGCCAACACTAGAAACTCAGCACCACCATCGTCACCACCACCAGAAAGACACAACACCACCGAACCACTACCATCCCCTGCCCCCAACAAACCTACACACGTCAATCTCTCTAAGGAATCAGAAGGCAAGAAATGCAATAATGAAATTTGTAAATTCATATTCCACCACAAACATGATGCACCACCATCGTAAACACACTACACCACAACCACCACTGGAAAACAAATATGCACTACAGCCAATTGGACTCCGATTATAGGGTTGAGTGCAGCATCTTGATGGCATCTATGCACAGCCAACACCATTCACTTACTAAACTTCATCCCTCTTAATGCAGAAAACACCAGTCTGCACCACAACTATGCCACCACCGCACCCCCACAACCTACCTCAACTCCCCCACCACCCAACCACCAACACAACCTCCACTGCCCAACTACTCAATCCTCTATCTCCATAACTGCTGCATGCACCCCACCATATCGCTAAGCCTAGTTACAAGTAACTTTAGACTAGGGAGATGTTCGATTAACCTTTAGATTGGCGACATTGGATGACGAAAGAGCGCAGACTGTTGCACGATGTCATCGATCTAAAGGTAAATCGCACCACCTCCAGAGGCATAGCTCAAGCAGGCGCCACCACCGCCTCATCTCCGAGATGATCCTGCTGCAGGTCGTCAGATCACTGAAATCACGCGAAACCATTGGATGGAGTTGAGCTTGGAGCAGCGGTGATGGTCGGAAGATAGTTTGTCCGTGACAATTTCGAGTCTTCTGAGATTTGAAAGAGATGGATTGTCTGAGCTTGGAGCTTGGTTTGAGAGAGAGAGAGAGAGAGAGAGAGAGAGAGAGAGAGAGAGAGAGAGAGAGAGAGAGAGAGAGAGAGAGAGAGAGAGTGTGTGTGTGTGTGTGGGATTGGGGGATGGTAGGTTCGATAGTATTATTATGATTTTAAAAATTCTATTAAGCAACTGATTCTATAAAAGTGAAATTGGGCAAACATATATATGTTGTAGTGTAATTACCACGTTATTTATTTTCAACTTTCCAATTAAACGGTCTCAAAGAGGGCTTATAATATTTATTTTGATACTAAAATGGTTACTTGTTCATGAGACTAAGTTCGGAAACTATTATAACGTCTCATGATTGATATTATTTGTTTTTTCTAGGTAAGATGTGTGATTAAAAATTGGAGAGAGTAAAGATGTATGATTGAAAAGTGGTATTAAAAAGTGTGCCAATTATAACACTAACTTGCCGAAGACACACTAAAAAGTTCAAATTTTCAATTTATTTATTTATTTATTTTGACTAAAAATAATTTCAATTTTTGAAGGAGTGAACGGAATATCGTGTAATATTCAACTTTATTTATAACTTTAGCCAAACAGCTCTTATAACGACAAACGAGTGGATGTATATTTTTCATCAAACATAAAAATGTCTAAAAATTGACGTGGCAGGCCTTGCTTCCACTCGACTGCATTTGCTGATTCCTTCTACTTGCAGTTGCAGCCTCAAGAAACTGAGAAAAACAAAAAAACTATCAAAATTTTCTGATTTCTGATAATATACGTGGATAAGATTAACCCAAGCAGATGCCACTTCACTACAATACAATCTCACTGTGTGCTAATTCTATTATACTACCATGCAAATTCTTCCCCTTCCTCTGGACCCAGCTCAAATCAACAAGGTACTCTCTCTCTCTCTCTCTAGTAGAGAGACAGCCTGTGTGTGTACCATTTTGATTCATATTGATGATCACGTCTTACATAATTTCTGTTTCCCATTTTCTGCACTGGCTTCTTGAATTTGTTGCTTCGAGTTAGAACCCAGTGGGTAGTTAACTGATATAATGTTACTTTGAATGATTCCCTAATTAAAGTGAGTTCATTGAGTTAGAACCCAGTGGGTAATTAGCTGATATAATGTTGATTTTGAATTATTCTCTAATGTTGAATCTGTGCAAGCAGCCCAAAAAATTTGGATTTAATTTCTCTTACTGGATAGCATCGGCATAGTATTTGTTGATTGTTATTGTAAAATATTTCCTCAACTATAGTTAATATGCCAAGTCAATAGCAGGAGAAGGTTCGGATGCATAAATGTGACCATTAGAAGATATGGGAGACTTGCGTAAAGAGAGGACCCAATCTATCATCAAAAGAAAGCAGCCAAATGGAGCAATCACGAGTAAGACACAAGTTCAAGCATCAGTCTTGATGGTACAGCTAAAGTTACTCCACGAGTTTATCCAATTTATTTGAATTATCAACCATTATTCACTTGAATCTATGTGGGAGATGTATTTAAACAGTTCCTTGAATATTCGTTTATTTATTTTTATTATTTTTTGTGCTAATATATGAGCTTGCCATGTTCCATAGAGAAATATTGGCGAAGTTTGTCTATTGTTTTAAAGAAAATTAATTTGTATTTCAAAACCATTAATACATTGGTTTTTGAGATACTTCTTACCATATGTATAAAATTTTGATATTGATAATTTTATATGTTTATGAATTTCCTTTGTGGAGTTTGAGAATTTTGTATCATATAGTTTACTAACAATATTCTATCTTCTACATTTGTCTATAATTCATCGTTGTGCAGGAGCCACATGTGCAAGAGGAACGGTTAAATTCTTTTTCAGGTCCTCCAAGTGAAACCTCCTGTCCCATTTGCTCGAGTTACAATAGTTGCAAAACAGTTCGCTCGAGAACAAAGTTGATGAATGTTTTGATAGAGAGGGGAAAGCCTCGTGAAGTCCACTCTGTTTTCAAAGGTTTAACGGAAGAAGGACACAGGCCGACTCTCATAACATACACAACTGTTTTAGCCGCACTTACTTTAGAGAAGCGGTTCAAGTCAATTCCATCACTTCTTAATAAGGTCGAAGAGAATGGACTTAAAGCTGACTCTATATTCTTCAATGCAATGATTAATGCTTTCTCTGAATCAGGAAACATTAAGGAAGCTATGAAAATATTCCGGAAAATGAGAGAGAGAGGGTGTAAGCCAACGACCAGTACCTTTAATACCTTAATTAAAGGGTTCGGAATCATTGGTAAACCCGAAGAATGTTTGAAATTGTTTGATATAATGTTACAGGAAGAAAATGTGAAACCAAATGACAGGACGTATAATATTCTCGTTCGAGCTTGGTGTAACAAGGGGAACATTCTGGAAGCATGGAATATGGTCTACAAAATGATTTCGGCTGGCATTAAACCTGATGTTGTAACATACAATACAATAGCAAAGGCTTATGCTCAGAATGGTGACTCCAGTCGAGCTGAAGCGATGATATTTCAGATGCTAAATGACAAAGTGAAACCGAACGAGCGAACATGTGGTATTATTGTAAATGGTTATTGTGGAGAAGGTAATATGACGGATGCATTCAGGTTTGTGTATAAGATGAAGGATCTCGGAGTGCATCCAAATCTTGTCATATTCAACTCACTCGTCAAAGGGTTTCTCGACTGTACTGATCCTGATGGAGTTGATGAGGTAAGCTTTGACTTTGATGGTGACAATTTGAGTTTTCTTGATCGAAATATTAGAGACCAATGAGAAGAATTGGTCAATAGCTTTATCCATATTGTTGAATTGCTTCGGTTTCTTAACTTAGCAAGAAGATATTTCTGCCTAGCCGAACAATCGCATCGTCATCTTTTGTAATAAAAGGAAAAAATCACAGATTTTGCGAACTTCGGTAAAACAGAATAGCATAATGTAAGATCTCATCCATTTATTGCACAGCAGATGCAAGGCTACTACCAGATATATACCAAAGTTAGAGGATGTTTGGTTTTCAATGTTTTGGAGGAATTTTGAATTTTTTTGAAGAATGTGCGGTTGAAAAGTGTGAAAAGTGATAAGTCCCATAAAAATGAGTGGCCGAAAATGAATTTGAGGAAAAATTTGTAAAAAAATAGTCAGGACAAAACAAGCCTTTAATATGTTGTCATTATACGTGTTAGGTACTAAAGTGGCATAGGCATTTTCCTCTTTGGTAGTCTACTTATAAAACTGTTCTATTTCTTAATTCTCTTCTGTAAATTTATGCAGACACTGACATTGATGGAAGAATTCGGGGTAAAGCCTGACGTGGTAACATTTAGCACGATCATGAATGCATGGAGTTCTGCTGGACTCATGGACAAATGCCAAGAAATATATGACGATATGATTAAGACCGGCTTAGAACCCGACATTCATGCATTCAGCATTCTCGCAAAAGGATATGTGCGTGCTGGTGAACCAGAAAAGGCCGAGGCGCTCCTGAAAGTCATGGAGTCGTCAAGAGTTCATCCAAATGTTGTAATCTTCACTACAATCATCAGTGGATGGTGTAGCACTGGTAAAATGGAGAATGCTCTAAGAATGTACGAGAAAATGTGTGAGATGGATGTATCCCCGAATTTGAAGACCTTTGAAACTCTAATATGGGGATACGGGGAAGCAAAACAGCCATGGAAAGCCGATGAGTTCCTCCAGATCATGGAAGAGAAGGGTGTGCATCCTCAGAAGAAAACTATTCAGCTTGTGGCTGATGCATGGCGAGCCATCGGTTTTCTAAGTGAATCTGAGAGAATCTTGAATCGTGCTGCAGAGGATCAGATAGTTGCATCAAATGCTAATACAGATGAGACACCGGAGAATGATGCAAAAAAGATTTATGGTAGAGAAAAATTTAATGATTCTTGTTCAAATTTGTTACCAAAAACTGGTACCATCACAGGCAGTCAGAATGGATCGACCGCTATCAGTTCTAGAAGCCAGATGGTGTTGAAGAGATCCAAATCATTATCCGAATGCCAGATCAGTGCAGTTAAATCCATTTTACTCGTTCGTACTTGTGGGTTCAAAGCGAAATCGTCAGTGGTATTTTGCAAACAGGATTATGTTTTGGTGGGAAGGTATGGGTACACGGGTTCGTGGATGGTGGCATTTTAAGTTTCATGAAGCTAGCTGGTACCTCTTGAATTTCATGCATATTGCAGGATTAACCAATACATGTATCTATATAACTCCAATCTCGTTGGGATTATTCTATGACAATTCATCTTGTTCAACGTGTATCTTCTATACATTTATACCTTGTTGTAAGCCTTCTCACTTAGGGTGTGTTTGATAACACCCAATTCTATGGAAATTGTGTTCCTTATTTTTTGTTTGATTGAAATATTTGCCGCGATAAAGATTTTCCATGTACAACCATCTAATGCTCACTTTAGGCAAAAGTTGTGAAAAATATTTTTTCACCAATTTGGTGAGAAAATTTACATAGAATTGGAAAATATTATCCTTTTCCATTTCCAATTCCATGTTGTATCAAACACAACCTAATCGAAATTATGTCTGTTTGTAGATGATATGAAATTTTATTACCCTAGATAACTTTTGTGCTGTTGCATTATAAAGGGTCTGCTCCTATATTAGTTTTTCGATCTGAAGCAGTTCTTGCTCAAGTTGAACTTGTTGCGAAAAATGCGATTATTCATGTTTATAAGTCGATATTTTTGTATGACTTGGGTGTTCAAACTTACGACTAATTCTGAAAGAATTTTGAAAGGGAGATCTTCCGCTTTGTTAGCCCTCCAGATATGAATACAAATATGATCTATGTACAATTGAAGTAGACATTCGAATAATGATGAGTGGATCATATAAACCTTAGAGGTACTTCCATATGAGACGTTACCTTGACTCCACGTTATTCAAGAAAATTCTATGATTAGGAACTCCATTAAACAAAAAGAAGGATCTATTGAGGCTGCTATCTGAAAAAAATGCTCGTGGAATATTGGGAGCCGATTCCGTATTGGTGCAACGTATGACTTCTTCAGACAGCAAGGGGGAACAGAATTTGGTTGGCTGCAGACTGCAAATTGGAGTTCCTGCATTGTACCGAAGGTTTCCTTCATCCTTGGGTTTACAACGCTGGGCAAATTGCTAACCACAGACAGGCTGAATTTTTAAGAAATGGACAGATACTGCTGGTTTTGTGGACATACGGCTGAAATGCAATAGCATTTATTCTTTCAGTGCAAATTTAGCTCTAACATTTCGATGTGATTCCTTTTGGAAACACGAGGAACTCGTGGAATTAAATTGAAGAACGTCTGAAAGTTAAAAATTCAAATTATTGTAGACGGTAATACTACGACCCTAACCTCACGATACAAGAACCTAATGTATATTAAACCTTAGATCTGTTTAGATACAAAAACAAGAACCATAATCTGGGAACGTCACGAAGGTTGTTCACGTCTTTGATGTGTTCGAGTTGAACCTACATAGAAGAGTAATCTTTGATAAATTCAAGAAGTTCAATTAAAAATAAGTTCAAAGAAAATTCTCACGGAGTAATAAAATCACTCAAATCAATTTCAATAATCAAAATCTTATGTTTGTTAAAAGTTTTATGTTTAAAAATATGTTTTTTATATTTTCGAGGTAAGATGTGTGATTGAAAATTGGATAAAAAAATATGTGTGATTTAAAAATAATTTGAAAAATTGTGTTGTTTAAATTTATTTATTTATTATTATTTATTTTTTTAATTTTACAAACTGAGGCTTAATAATCTAAGTTGCAATGAATGAAAAAACCCATTATAAGTGTAAGGGACGGAAATAAAACTTAATAACCGCCAAATAATGGGCCTTAGATGGACTAAAAATATAACAAAAATTCGCGAAACCCTGAAGCCCTATTTGATATAAATTAAAATCTAGATTTTAATATATGTTAAAGTCAACAATCAATATCAACCACAAATTCAATGACACCTACAACTTTTAACCAATCATTTCATCTACTTTATCAAAATATAATAAAAAATCTGATTTTAATATCTATCAAACATGGACAAAATTTTTAACCATATTGCATGGTTGTATACCCGACGATCGCATGGTTGTCCATGTTTGCTCTTGGGTTGTGAATCTGATTTCCAAGCGAAATCTTGATGTTTTGGTTATAAATTTCTCTCCCGAAATTTGATTACAACGATTCAAAGGGCGTTGGAAAAAAATACTCAAAGGGTTACAATTATTTAGTAGTAGTAATTTTCAAATTCGAATGTTTTCTATACGAAAATGATGTCTCAACCTTGAATTAAAAATCTGAATCATAATGCTTGCAAACTTTTGATTTCTAACTGCATTCCAACTCTTATTTGACCAAAATTTTGGCCTTCAATTTTTTCCCATATGCCATACTTGATTTGAAACCCTGGATCATGTTGTTGAAGTCATATTTAACTCAAATAATTGGTCTTCTTGTCAATCCTGCAACGATTCTTATCACATTTGGTCACATATCAAAGCTTGGCTAGGCATTAAAAGATCAATGGGGATAGTGCCTAGTGCTTTGAAATAGATTAAGAGGAAGGTCTATGGGACATCTTGACAAGGGAAACCCAAATGCGTTGAATTGCTCGAAACAAACTAATTTTTAAAAACCTTCGGCTCGATGAAGACTCTATTGTTAAAAGGGTCAAAACACATATATACAAGTCGCTTCTCACTTTGTATCCTCATGTTTTTTTTTTTTTTTTTTTTTAAAGATTTAAGGTGATCAGTATCATAGCAGGCTTGACGATGCAAATTAATTATCCAAGCCAAACAAATTTTGAAGTGCGTGTTCGAAGAGCTCCGGGTCAATTATGGACCATTTTGGAAGAAGATTCAAGGCCAAATAAAGTGATTAAACCAAAAGAGGAGCCAAGAATCAAGTTTTGGATAGAATCAATTTATGGATTCAATTAAAGTTTTAACATAGATAAAGTTCGAATTTGAGGTTCACTATTTCTTAAAGAATTGTATCCCTTTTTGTCTAGTTTCCAATGCATTTTGAATCACTTCAATCAGACACGAGGATCAAAAGTTATGACCAAAATACTGAATATGGCGTGTGCAGAATTTGGGTAGAAAATTGCATGCGGCCCGCACGGCTTATTTTTGGGAGAAAAAATCCAGATTTTTAATACATTTTCTATTTTTCTTTATTTCCTTCACTTTTGTACTATAAATACCGAACACCTCCAAACCCTAACATAACTTGTTTGTTCATGAATGTTCTTGAGAATGGCTCCTCTTGGGTGAGGTAAATTCTCATTTCCTTATCTTTTAATCTTTGAAAATTAATCACCTATATTTTTGGTATATTATTCTTGTGTTGTTGTTTATATCCGCTACTTTGAAATTTATTTAATCTTCACTCATTGGGCTAGGTTCTTTAACCTTTGAATTTTAGTTGGGATAAATTTGGGTTAAGGTGTTTCATCACTTATTTTACCATTTTAGCTTTCTTGAGTTGATACAAAATTGTTGTGGAAATTTTTTATCCAAACACCAAAGGGATTCTCATCTTTTGGTATTATAGTTTGACTCTAATTTGGTAAATCTATCATTTACATTTATTGTTGTGTGCGTTCATAAAATATATATATATATATATATATTCATGTTCTTGAGCATTATTGAACTTCTACACATTGGGTATATTGTTTGATATCTTTGTTGCTATCATCTTTGAGTTTGTTGGAGGTTTCAATAACCATACACTTGCAATTTCTATATCATTCAAAGTTTGCATACCAAGTGTTTGTTAAAATGCCTCAAAGAGAACTGCCTCAAAGAGAACTTCCATGTTAGAATCTACTTTTCAAACCCCAAACACTTTTCCAGTTGATTACTTATTCCTTTTATCAAGTCTATTGTGATCATACCCTTGAAAACATTGTCACATAAATCCATATTTCTCCTCCTTTGTTTTAGCAAGCAAATAAATTTCACTTGCTATTTGTGCTCATCAATTCCTATCTCTTCATTGATTTTGGTTTCATGCTTCACAAGAATTATAATTTTCTCGTTGTAGTTGATTGCTTTCCTTGAGAGCTTGAAAATTGAGTGAAAACTTTACTTGTGAGAACACTTCCACAACATGCTTCATACAAATGCTCCAAGTGGACATGACTCCAATGCCTAAACTCAAGATTTGTGTGATAAACTCTTTCATCCAATTTTACTAGGCAAGTAGAAGAAATGGAAGAAATATTGGGAAGAAGGTCGAGTAGATTGGAGGCAATGAGGGAAATCCCAACACCAAGGAGTAATAGAAAAGTTAGGGATGAGTTTGATGATGATTGGGGTATGGAACAAAAGTGGAACATGGGTAGGAGTAGATGAGAGCGGTGTGATAAGGAGTCTGATAGGGGCCTTGATTGAGGTCATCTAGGGAGGCACAGGGGTAGGGATGGAACGTATGCGAAGTTGGTAGTGTAAAAATGAAGATTCCATCATACCATGCAAAGGGTGCTATGAAGAAGGTGATGAAGGAGAGTGATCCAACGTTGGACCTTAAGGAGCTAATGAAAAATTTTGGAAAAAAAAAAAAGTTTATTGCATGGGAGCGTGAAAAGGTTGAAAGAAAGGTGGTAGTTGAGTTGCAAGAAGTGCCCTAACATAAGGAAGTTGAGAAGAAGGAAGTAGTTGATCAATCTCCGAATTTTGATGTAGAAGATCAAAATATTGATGAGGGGGTGCATGAGCTTGCCAACATAGAGGAGGTTGTTGAGAGTAAAAATGTGGAAGAGTTGATTGAGAATGATAATGTGGAGGAGGTGGTTGAAGATAAAAATTGAGTGGTGATTGAAAGAGGTGAAGAGAAGAGGCGTGTTGTTGAACCTGATGGAGTGGTGATGATTCATCATGAATACCGGGATCCATACCTTGTTTTTGGAGAAACTAATGATTCCCACCTCATTTTGCTTATGTCTATTTTGCTGGTTAATTGCCTTTTGGTATTTGGACCACACCACAAATGTCCAAACAAGTTCATGGTTCGACCCTTGCATTTAGTCCAAACTACAGGGTTATATTGATTGATCATGAGGCATGGAAGCAAGGATTTTCCTTTTGATCCAGGAGGTGCAATGAAATATCATGAACAAACTTATGATTCGGGAACTATCATCTTGAATGAGGGTCTGATGAGAATCATAGCGGACTTGGCGAGACAAAATAATTATCCAAGCCAAACAAATTTTGAAGTGCATGTTCGAAGAGCTCCGAGTCTATTATGGGCTATTTTAGAAGAAGATTCAAGACCAAATAAAGTGATTAAGCCAAAAGAGGAGCCAAGAATCAAGTTTTTGATAGAATCAAGTTATGGTTCAATTAGAGTTTTGACATAGATATATTCCGAATTTGAGGTTCACTATTTGAAAGAATTATATCCCTTTTCGTCTAGTTTCCAATACATTTTGAATCATCTCAATCGGAAATCAAGATCAAAAGTTATGACTAAAATATTAAAGATGGCGCATGTAGAATTTAGGCAAAAATTTGCATGCGGCCACACAGACACTCCATGCAGCTGTACAGCTCATTTTTGGGAGAAAAAATCCGGATTTTTAATACATTTTCTATTTCTATTTTTCTTTATTTCCTTCATTTTTGTACTATAAATACCCAACACTCTCAAACCCTAACATAACTTGGTTGTTCATGAATGCTCTTGAGAGAGACTCCTCTTGGGTGAGGTAAAATTCCATTTCCTTATCTTGTAATCTTTGGAAGTTAATCAGTTATATTTTGAATATATTATTTTTGTGTTGTTTATTTTCACCACCTTGAAATTTCATTTAATCTTCACCCATTGGACTAGATTCTTTAAGCTTTGAATTTTGGTTGGGATAAACTTAGGTTAAGGTGTTTCATCACTTATTTTACCATTTTAACTTTCTTGGGTTGATACAAATTGTTGTAGGAAATTAATATTTTTCTGATTTAAATCTTTTTCAGATACTTAAAATTGGACAAGAGTACTTGAATGGAAAAAGGAATAAAATGTGAGTCTAAGAGCATCTCCAAGCCTTTTTCTTCTCCAATAGTTTATCAAGTGTTGGGGTAGGTATAACTCTCCTCTGCAGACACGCGACATCAGCATAGTTCGTTCTAAACGAAGGATATGCACTCTCAACAATGGACTATGTTAGTTTATCCAACTAAGCTACTAGTAGATCATTCGACAACTCTATTTTTGCTTGACCATCATTATCACCCCCAACGTCCCATCTCCTATACTCAATATTAACTTAGAAAAGGTCTTCAAATCAATTCCACAATCATCATTTTCAACATTTTGGATTCGCATATTTTTCATCAATCTTAAAACCTTGCAATGGTTCCATAAATATGGCGAATTAATGGTTGCCAGGACAATGTTTTGCCGACTACCTTTAGGAATAACAGGAAATATTTGACGAAAATCCCTATCGAATACAACTGTCTTCCCTCCAAAAGGTTGATTGTAGCTTACAGGATTGTTTGACCTTATTATTCGTGTAAAGTTCCGTTAAGAGCTTCAAAACAATATTTATGCATCATTGGTGCATCATCCCAAATTATAAGCTTTGTTCTTATTATAAGCTCTGCAAGTTCACTTCCATGGAAAATATTGCATGTTGAGTTTTCATTATGATTTGGTGGAATAGCAAATCTCGAATGAGCTGTTCGGCCTCCTGGCAACAACAGAGATGCTATACCACTGGATTCAACATTATCTCACTCTTTGATCGTAATGTAGCTAAAAGCATCTCCATATAAAAGTTTTTCCAATTCCGCCGCAACCATAGAGAAAATAGATACTTCATGTGCCCGATTCAACAGATTGCATAATTGTATTGTAAACACCTTTCTCCTCATTTGTAAACATCTGAGAGCGTGTTTTTTGTTCTTCAAGCAAAGACATTCTATCATATCTCAACTTCTCGTATATAAGTTTGTTAATAGTAATTGAATCATCACATTCAGTGGGATACAACATTGAACAATAACTTTTTCCTCTACTCAAAATTTTTTCAATCTCTAAAAAAGTAAATTTCTTAATTTCATCATCATTCAATTGCAATCCTAATTACCAAATGAACATGAAACATTGTGGGTAATTAAGCTTAATAAACCATGGAATATGAAAATAGGAATACACAATACCTTCGTGTCCTAAGATTTTTCTTCGCATGTAAAATATGTCATCTGACATATAATTACAACATGTTTCCCATACGAACTCTGGCCTAGATAGAGATTCTGACGTCCATAATGTTGCAAAAAAACTCCTTTAAGAATGGGCAAACCCCCAATGGCTGGATTCAGCAATACACACTCTTTATCATCATCTAGTAAATCCAATGCATAACATGCATCTTTGAAAGATGTGTATTGCACTCTATCTACACACCGAGTTTCTTCATAGGAAGTCGGTCCTGGCATCATGTTCAATAAAATTCTTAAATAATACATTTTTCCTTGAACAGAAGCGACATAAAATATACGGCCAATCAAGAAATCACGCTTCCTTGATTGTCATTCCCTTTTATCAGCTTTCCACACAAATTTGGTTGGAAATTTTACGTACTTTAAACATTTTGTTTCACTCTATTTCTTGTTTGCATTCATCCATATGGTAAACATACTTTTCCTGGCCGTATGACGATTCAAAACTTCATCAATCGGATCGGTATCATTAAAGAAAATAGATTGCTCATCAGGGAGGTGGAAAGACAATTGTTCAACGAGAGGATCCTTAAAGTGTATATTGTAACCAAACAACATCAAGCAGCCTCGCATGGTGAGAGATATCAGCAATCTAAGTATATTTTTATCTTATATATTGTATCTTTACTTCCATCATTATCAATGCTTTGGTAAAAAATGTGACGCCCCGAGTTCCGAGGAGCGCGGGAACGTCACTTTTCTAAATTCTTGAATAAACTTTGTTGCGGAAAAATGATTAAATATTAAATATCGCATTTATCGAATAAAAGTTTAGCGATAATTCAAATGGAATAAGTATTTTCGTACAATTTGTAAAATGACAATTCTTGATAAAATGAAATAATCATTTCAAAGTTCACGACTTTTAAAAAAAAAATATGAATTTGTAATTTGCCGTCGTTGCCCATCACTCGCCACCGTCTCCGAAATCTGTAAAAGTTGTTAAAATAACGGGTTGAGCATTTCAAAAATGAAATACTCAGTAGACTCATCGCCAATAATTAATCTACAAGATAATTGAACAAGAAATTATGCAAATAATGTAGTGACATTCTTTTCTTATTCTTAGGCATCACATAATGAATGCAAATGAACACATTCTTTTCTTTTCTTGGCTAGCAGATAAGTTATGCCCAGCATAACATAAATTCTTTATCTCAAAAGAGATATTCTTTTCTCATGCAATTAAGCATAAAATCATACAAATCCACACAACACATGCAATTATAATATAAATCAATTAGTGGAGACGAGTCTACCTTAAATCCGACGAGTGCAAAGTTGAGCGAGAACGACTTAAATCCTTTAAATCTCCGTACGCCTCGTCTAGCCCATAAGTTACATTAGTCTTTTTGAAATTTATAGTTTAAAAACGATAATTTACAAATTTGAGGACTGAAATGACTAAACTTTAAAATAGGGTTGGAATAAGAAACTTTAAAATTGAAAGGACTGAAATAAATGTGTTTGAAACTTGAGGCCCCAAAACGTAAATCTAGGAAATCAGGGGCTGAAATAAATGAATTTTAAAAAAAATGAAGGGGTGAATAAAACATGTTTAAAACTCAATGGAAGCTTATAAAACATTTTGAAAACAGAAGGGACTGACTTATATATGTTTCGAGAATTTGGGATTTTAAGGGCAATTTACAAAAAATCAAAACTTTTAAATAAAACAATACATCTCTCATTTTTCTCTCCCTGAATGACAGAGAGGAAAACGTGAGAAGGCGGGGGAGGGCAGAGCCCCTCCTCCAAGATCAATCGCCGGCGAAACGCCGCCTTTGAGTGGCGGTGAGCGGCGGAGCGAGCAAGGGTTAGGATTTTAGGGATTTGGGTTGCGTGAGAGTGCAAAAACGAGAGAAATCAGAGGCTTGAGGTCACGGTTAAGGTTGTTTTCTCGTCGAAATTCCGGCGGCCAAGGTAAGTACTTAGGTTTCTTAATTTATTTCTGAGTTTGTTCTGATCGTTGGGTTTGACAGGAGTTGATTTGGGAGTGGGGTGATGCTTAGGCAGATTATGGAGCTCGACTGGGTGTGCGTGTTCAGGAGGTTACGGTTAATGATTTGAAAATGTGCAGTCAAGGGGTCGTTTGGTGAAGACGATGGGTGTTGATTCCTCAAGGCAGTGAACACATTGGAACCAGATTTTGGAAATGGCTTGATGATTGATTCTTGCTTGAAAAATGGCTCGGTGGTGATGTGATTTTGGTTGGGGCGGTGAAGATGGTGGCTTGACTGTGATGTTCTGCATATTGTGGCTGTGGGTAGGGGTGGTTACGATGGAGGTGCAGTATTGGTTGTGTTGTGACCTTGCAGTCGACCATGGGGCTTGATGTTGGTGCGAGAGGTGATGATGATGGCGGCGTTGATTTGGCTTTGAACCGGTTGCATTTGTTGGTGGCAGTGTGGTTCATCAGTGAATTGGTGGTGATGTTCGATCTTGGAAAGAAGCAGAGTGATTTGGTGAAGGGCTGCAAACGGTGGGTGTGGCAGGTTGTAGGTGCGTGAGTGGTGTTCTGATGGTGGATTGATAATAATGTCTATAGTGGAAGGTAGTAGACAGTAGTGGTGGATTCTTGGCCGTGTGTTGGGTTTAATCCCAGTGACTGGGTAAGTTTTGGATCTGATTTTTGGGTGAATTTGGCATGGCTTTGATGGTTATGATGAAAATGGGTGTGCAGTGGAGGTGTGGTGTTCGATGTTGAGGCAGCGTGGTGATGGCCGTGAGTGATTGTAGTGGCGGTCTGATTGCGAGAGTTGATGATGTGAATATGGGAGGGGCAGTGGCGATGGACAGGGGTGGCTGAGCAATGGAGGAGGTTGGTTGTGGTGGTGCTCTGGAACCACTTCAGTAGGGTAGGAGAGAAAACTTTACCAGATTGCTTGTTTGGCTTTGGGTGAGTTCGTGTGGAAAGAAAGAATGGAGTATATGTTACAGTCTGTTTGCTGAAGTTTGGTAAATTGCTGTTGTATTTAGTTAAGTTGAGGGAATCTGCTGATTGAGGAGAATTGTAGGAATGATGATCAATTGAAATGCAGGATTGAGGGGGCTGCAAGAGGAAAATTAGGATATATGCAGATTTGATGATGGATTGCTGGAATTTGCCAAAAATTGAAATTGGTAAGGGTCATTAATTGGGTTGGAATGTGTGGTAAATTATGTTAAATTCACGATTTGAGGGGATTGATTGTGGTGAATAACTAAATTTGGGGATTAAAGAAATTTAAATTGGACAATGATAAAAATGTTGAAATAAATGAATTTCGACTTAAAGTTAAAGTTTGGTCTTAAAATATTTAAAACTTAGACTTAAAATCATTAAAATTTGAATTAAGATTTTAAAATGGTGACATTTGAATATTCTTAATAAAATTTGAAATTTGACTATGATTAAAATAAATTAAATTTCCCTTATTAACGATTAGACGAAAATGTGTTTAAAAATAAATGGAAAAGTCGTAGCGACACATTTTAAATAATATTTAAATAAGTCATAGAAAATTCTCGGTCGTTACAAAAAATAACTATGACTCCGTCATAACTCTTATTCACATACTTGAAAAGATATTTAATTGATCAAGACTTATTGCACCACTCAACATTGATATGAGCACCATATTTCATAAGCAAGTACCTTTTATGAGGAACAAAATATTGGTTATCAAGCTTTATACCACTCATTTTCACAATTCTTACATTATCACAACATATCGATTATTAAGTTCTATACAACTCATGTTCACAGTTCTTCCATTATCACGACGTTTGTACACCTAATATCCATTATCATCAAGAATTGTGGAATCGATAAATTTTCTAGGGTAACACTTAGTGCATCGACCGTTGGACACACTCTCATTGTACTGCATGGTCCGTGAATCATAAGATTTTTAACATTAGCATAGTATTGATGGTCGATCAACTAATCATAAATTTCAGTAGAAATTATAATGTTAATGTGTTCCGCAATTGGGTTCATGACATCTTGATTTAGAAACAGCAAAATGTGCATGGGGGCATCCCTCGTTTTTAAAACTCAATTGTGAGCTTGTTGCTCTTATGCAAAAAAAAAATCCAACTTTTCCTCAAATTCATTTTCAATCATAGATTTCTATTAGGCCTGCTACTTTTCACACATTTCAATCACTTTTCAACTACACATTCTCCCAAAAACTCAAAATCTTCCAGATTTCTAGAAAACTACATAAACCAAACAAGCTTTGTCTACATTGTTTAAGAAAAGTAGGGGAAGAAATAAGGAATTATATATTTGAGTATTTAGTCAATAGTCATGCTACACAATATTTTATCTTTATTTTTTTGAGAAGGAAAAATTTATTCGATCAAATTATCGTGGAGAAGTACATCATGGAGGAAAGACGGGGGAAAATTGTGTTCTAACGAGTTAGACAAAGCACTCGTCGCCGTAGCTAATGCATGTGCAACACAATTCACATATATATTAACCCAAACAAATCTTATATTAGAGAAATCCCAAGCTAGTCTATGGAAATCTTCAACAATTAAACCAAAGCAGGAGTAGTCCGACTTGTCATTCTGGAGAGTATTATATACGAGCAAAGCATCCATCTCCACAACTTCGACTGCAAGGAAGGTAATTTTTATCCATGACAATGCTTCACGAACACCCAAAGCCTCGTCAAATACAGGATTTGAAACTCCCCAAATAAAAATAGCTTTTGCTATGATAAAAGCCCCAAACTTGTCCCTAACAACCATACCTACACTTGCCTTCATCTCGTTACTAAATATGACAACATCAACATTTAGCTTTAAAGAGCCAGCGGTTGGAGGATTCCATTGGTTCATAGCCTGAGAGGGCATCAAGGTGGCAATATGGGGTTGATGCTGGGGTACGCTCCATTACAAGAAATCTACAGCAGAATTTTTTGGTAGGATTAATCTAGCCACGTCCTACACTCGTTGAGCAAACTCACAACTGACGAAGATATGATATATCGATTCAAATTCAATTTGACCAACCCTACAAACCTCTTCAACATTGACTCTATTGGTACATATAAGATTAGTGGTTGGGAGGACATTCATACCAACTCGCCAAAGGAGGTTTTTTACTTTGGGAGGAATTTTGAGATTCTAGATTTTCTTCCAAATGGGGCTTGTCATCTATTGGTATTTAATTGTAATTTTTTCATTATCTTCACATGTAATATTCTTCACAATAATTTTTTTTTTTTTTTTTAATAATGGGTATTTGAGTTGGATATGAATTTTTCTACAATACTCATACCCATGTCGAAATTCTAAATCTACACACATACCCTACGCCCAAACTTATTTAGTTAGGTAATTTCCATTCATTTGTGTCAAGTACCCAACGTGTTTCGAATTCACGGGTATTATTGCAATTCCTATTGGTAATCTATAGATTTCAAGACCATGAGGCACCTGTAATCGCTCCAAACAATATAAACGCTATTAGTGTCAAAGGTCCAAAAGATGCAATCTACCGTTCAACGACAACTAAGTGGCATGTTTCAAATAGCCCGACTATCCTCGTTGAAGAAATCGTTAATAACATCAATGTCCCAAAGAAGATTATTTTCAATCATAAGTTTATTAACCCTGATTCCTTTCGAGTCAAGTCGAAGAGTCAAAGTAACAAGCCCATCAGTAGTACTAGGCAACCAAGGATTATGCCGAAGCCGAATAGAAGAACCATTTCAAACCCAATATCTACATTCATTCTTGAGGAGTGGAAGAGCAATGATGTCTCTCCAAATTAAACTTGGATAGTACCCAACTTGCATTAAGAAGATGTGTTGAGATAAAATAGCTTGCTTTAAATACTCGCACGACAAAGGTATCAAGATTAGTGATAAATTTCCAACCATGTTTTACTTTGCTAATAAAGCTAAATTGTTATAAATATATTTATAACACTCCCC